>OX336397.1:67410058-68643808 GCA_946902985.2 Meconema thalassinum
GCAACTTCACGTTTATTAACTGTCCTCCTGGAACTAATTTTTTTGTGTTTCCGAATAAAAAGCAGCATGAAATTAGGAGAAATGCCTGGATTGCGACACTGAAACGAGGAACTAGTAATGGTAAACCATGGGAACCCACGAATAACTCGCGTGTTTGTAGTCGGCATTTTGTGAATGGAACGCCTTCGAGAGATCCTGACAGTCCAGGTTATGTACCTAGATTGTTTATAAAACCGCTTGTTTCGATCGAACGTCAGCAAGAAGAGGAGCACCGAGTGACGACTAGATACAAGAGGCGAAAACGGAGACATGAAAATAAAAACGTTGAAACTAGTACCACGGAAGATTTTTCGAAATCATACAGTGATGCAAGCACGCAGACTGATGTAATGACCACCGATGGTAACAACACCAGTGAGAACGTGTCATTTTCTGCTCTGAAAAATATTTGTGAAGCGGAAGTTCAAACAAATTTGCCATTGCCTCGAGTGAATAAACAGACGACGACTGACACTTGTTTTAAGAGAGATTGTGGTGTTCACGTGGACTTCGTGGACACCAAACATACATTTAATGGATATAGGTCAGTGAAAGACAAGGAACAACATCTTCTTGAAATAGCAGGTGTTAAATTTGCAGTGTTTCATATCCTGTTATCCTTGTTACCCTCTGTTCATCATAACTGTACATTTACTAAAGAAAACATGCTGCTTCTACTGCTAATGGAATGTAAACTCGGTATTAGTTTCGCCGCTCTAGCCATAATTTTTAACAGCCATTGCTACTTTTAAATTCGCCCTCCATCATATTTTTGAGAAAACAAAGGGGTGGATTTTCTGGCCACAACGATCCTCTATCCAAAGCACAATGCCTAATGCTTTTAAAAAACACTACGAACATTGCACGTGCATTATAGATTGCAGTGAAGTGCCCTGTGAAAGACCTAACAATGTTCGTCAAAGAATTTTAATGTTTTCTCATTATAATAATTTACATTCAAATTTCTTGTTGCCATTACTCCATCAGGTTACATTTCTTTTATATCCAAATGCTATGGCGGAAGAGCGACTGACAGCTACATCACAGTTAATTCCGCTATATTAAACTTTATTCAGCCAGGGGATATAGTTATGTGTGACAGAGGATTCCCACAGATAAGAACTTGTATTGAGAACAGAAATGCTGTTAATGGTAATGCCACCTTTTGCATTCAATCCTCAGTTTTCAGCTGAAGAAATTGAAACAACATACGATATTGCGTCAGTAAGAATTCATGTTGAAAGAGGTATTCAGAGAATGTAAATTTATAAAATAGTAAGCAACAAACTCACTATGGATTTACTTCCTCATATAGACAAAATGGTTCACATCATAGGAGTCTTTGTAAACTTCAGTCCTCCAATAATTAAACTTACCGTACTGAAGATTTTTGCAAATAATTGTCATAAAATTCGATACTGTAATGGAATTTGTAACAGCAAAATAATTTGATTTTTAATTATGTTATCAACATAATAAATTAAAAATTTCAAGTTGAATTCTCAGCATTGAGAAATACAATTCATACATCAGCCATTATCCGATTGGTGACAATTCACACTTGAATATAGTTACAGTGCATTGTAGCATCTTTAAATATTACTGGAAGGTAATGTTCAAAATAAAATTTCTCTACTGAAGGAATAGTACTGGAAAGGAAGTCATAATTTCTGGAAATGTTCACTTTAACACTTCCCTTTGGAGAATATTACGAACAAGTCACTGTTGTGAAGGTTCAGAATGTACATTGATACCTATACCTGAGTATAATAAACGCGAGTTTCCTTCAGCTTTACGTTACCATCAGTAGTTATATCTAAATACGGGACATTGCACTTTTTGTCTTCAACTATGAGTTTTTCTCGACATGAATAAGGGCACTTAATCTCGAGAAGATTAACAAAATCCTGACCTACCACTATCCCATCTGGATTGCAACATAACCATGGTTGCTGTTCTTTTATAAACAACCCGAGTTGAACCACACGGCATTCGTTTAATAAGCAGTACTCCTCAAGTGCCTTCCGTTCATTAGTTCTGCCATATCTCACTGCACGAGTGTTAACATTCTTAGATGAAAGAAACGCTAATGCCAGTCTTTCGTGGCGTAGTTGGAAGCATGCTGAGCTTCTATGATCAAGATCGCGGGTTCAAATCCGTCCGAAGTCGTCGGACTTTTAAGAGCGTTAAAAAACTCAGTATGCCTTCCTTCGGAGGGGAAGTAAAGCCGGTGGTCCATGTCATAGATTTATGGCATGTTAAAGAACCTTCCACTAATTACACCTGAAGCTAAATTAGGTTAGGTTAAACATTTGGCAAACGCTCTCAGGTTCCGATGTTCATCGCCGGGAGCCGACTGCAGTGGCGTCTGGTAACCAGGTTCTGAACTAGTGGTCGCTGACGGTGGCGTTTGGCGGCAAAAGTAGAAACTACTTGAAAAAATTAAATGTCTACAGTCCTTACTTGAATTGAAAACAGATACATACACGAATACAGTCATCACAATTAACACCGGTTATCATACAGATTCTACGCACACCCAAAGTACACGGGGCTACATGACCTCGTTGTCGCAGCCCCTAAAACCAAGGAACCAACCAACCATTGCTAGAATACAAAATGAGTAAAAGCAAATTATATTGCTCAGTTTACGGCTGAAAGCCAATGTATAAGAGGGCTACGGATATACATTTCCATTATATTCCAAAATATGCAAATAGCAATTGCCGAAAGGTGGCGATAACGAATAAATACGGAGAACAGGAACGAGTAGGAATACAGTTAGTGTGGATGTTGGGGTACAGTCTAGCCACTTAAGGTAATAATAGTCTAATGAGCTTACCACGGTGGGTGAGTGGTCAACGTGTCGGTCTACTAACCCCAAGCTTGCAGGTTCGCTCCTGGCCGTGGTAAGTGATTTTTGAAAGGCGGCAAAAATTGCGACACCATGTCATACGATGTTGGCATGTCAAAGAACCCATTTGAATTCATTAGGCCGTGTTCATAATGGAAAAGTTAATCTCGGGAGTTTCCGCCAACACAAAGTTCCTCATTTCTCTATTAGAAAGCGCTATAGTGTTCAAGGAGCTTAGATATCTAACCTAGTTGGCTTTCATAGTGCTTCAATGAACAACGAAATTCGACATGCAAGCTACCCTTTGGGTGTCAAATAACAAAGCTTGCACCCGCCACTCGAGGCCATACGATGAAATGAAAAAAGTCTAATGATAATGGACTAATAGGCCCTAATTGCCTGTGACAGAAAAGGAGTAACAAAACATGTTTGCAATTTCTCCTTACCAGAACATTGAGGCTGCTTAATTGTTAGGTTGGTTTGGTTGGTTCTTAAGTTTAGGGGCTGCGACAACGTGGTCATGTAGTCCCGTGTACTTTGGGTGTGTGTAGAATCTGTCTGATAACCGGTGTTAGTTGTGATGACTGTGTTAGTGTGTGTTATCTGTTTTTTTTTTAAATTTAAGTACTGCCACTTAGAATTTTTCAAATAGTTCCTACTTTTGCCACCAAGCGCCACCGTGAACGACTAATAGGCCAAGTTCAGAACTTAGCTACTAGACGCCACCGCAGTCGGCTCTTGGCAGAAACCTAAGAGCGTTGTTTACATTCTTAACCTATCCAATTTAGCTTCACACAGGTGCAATTAGTGGAAGGTTCTTTAACATGCCATAAACCTATGACATGGGACCGCCGGCTTTACTTCCCCTCCGAAGGAAGGCATACTGAGGGATTTTTAACGCTCTTAAAAAATCCGACGGCTTCGGCCGGGTTTGAACCCGCTATCTTGGGCATAGAAACTCAGCATGCTACCGACTACGCTACCTAAGCCGCTGCTTAATTGTTAAGTAGGGGGATGGTAGGAGTTCTCCCCCCCCCCCCCACCACTACTCCCAATTCGAGCCGATAACTCCCGAACCTGTTGTCGGATATTCACGAATGAAGTGTCGTTGGACTCGGGATGACAGGGGCTTTGCTATGGACTACTCGTTATATTTATGATTTTTTTTTTGAAATTTTTCGTTTTCGAAAATAGGCGATAGTTTGAAAACCAAACAGGATAGAACGTTGTGCCATGGCTCAAACGAATGGTCTTTACGACCTTTATTTTATATAATAAAACTTTTTTACTTTTTATGTTTTTCTGAAAACACTCGAATTTTGAAAATCCTATATTTTGGAAACTAGAAATTATACAAAAAAGTTTGTTTGACGTAAATCAATGGTCCCTATGCCCTCTACCCCCAAAATAAATTTCAAGTCTCTAGGATGAAAACCTGCAGTAGTGGGGTAGTGACAGAGCTGCTTACAAAAGCAAGTGGTGAGCCCCTGCGACCTTGGAATGGAAGGAGTCATGCTAGGAGGGCGTGCTTGGATTCGTTTTTTTCGTCTCGTCGTGCTCTTTACGGGAATGTCGGTGTCGAAAAGGTGAAATGCTGGAAACACGGTCTTTTTGGGGTAAAAACGTGATTTTAAACTTTTTGCTATATCTCGCGAACCAATTATGCTAGAGGCGTGTACGACAGGTCCAAGGACTCGGGGTGACGTCCTCTTTGCTATGAACCACTCGTTATAATTTTTTTAAAGTTGGAAACTCGATTTTGGGGTAAACATGTGTTTTTTGTGATTTTGCCGATATCTCATGAACCAATAACGCTAGAGACGTGTACAAGGTGTCCTAGGACTCGGGATAACGCCCCCTTTCGAGTGTGGTAGATATATTTTCCAAAAAAATAATTCACAAAGGGCCTAACGCCATACATGTTGAAAAAACCCTGGTTTTTTTTCTTTACCTGTTTATAATGTCCATGAAGCGTGGTGGTTGAGAGAGACGATACTGCTGGGTGTGTGTTTCAACGAACCTGTCGCTAACCACAAGGACCATGCTTAATAGAACAATCGCTATTTCAGCGGGTCGGTGTATGACAGAGCGAGGGTGCGTTTTTCTGATATTTTACCTTTAACGTGTAAACGGTGATGAGAACTTGGTTCTATGTTGGTCGAAGCGAGTAGAGAAAACAAACTTGCAGAGGAGCAGGAGGTGAATGTCATTTGAGCTTATTGGAATGCGCTGATCTGACTTGACAACAAGTGCAATGGAAAAATGACAATGACGCTTGAAGGTGAAATAATCTGACCACCGTGGTGGCAGGGAAGAGCGAAATGCATGTGAACATGTGTGATACCACATGTACGCTAAACAAGTGACATCCTGTTTTGCTTCGTACGTGACAAAATGCAAGTTGACGTGAAATTTGATCTGCCACAGGTGTTCACCTTGGACGTTAGCTGTCCACGTGCACGATAACAGAATGTTCAAAGCGTGGGAATCGCTGAATCAGTAAAAAGTATGATGCAACTTGTGGGAATGATGTCACAACCAATAGATAGGCAAGAGCAGCGAACAGCAGTGGTGGGAGGTGGAGGAGGGAGAGGGGGAGGGGTAATGTAAGAGAGATCACAGGTGGAAAGGGAAAGACAAACATGTATGAACATGCACGAAGCGCGGAGCGCTGTACACACAGAGCTATAGGAGGTGTACAACATGTGTGAATAAATAAAAAGTGCGTTAATATCTCGCTAACTAATAATCAGAGAGTGTCAAGTGAGGTGTCAAAGGACTCAGGATGGTCAACCCTTTTCCATGACCAACGAATTTACCCAAAAGATCTAAGGTCATTAGCTTTTAATATCTCATGAATCAATAAGGCTAGGGACCTGTATGAGAGGTCATTGGACTTGAGGTGACATTCTGTTTTTGAATATATTATTTATTTATGTCAAAAGGGCCTAACTGCACTTTTGTTGATATCTCGCTAACTAATAATCAGAGAGGTTCAAGTGAGGTGTCATAGGTCTCAGGAAGGTCAACCCTTTTCCATGACCAACGAATTTACCCACAAGATTCAAAACAGCAAGGTCATTGACCAAATATTTTATAAACTAATAATCGAATATCAACATGTGAGGTGTCATAGGACTTAGAATGGTCAACACTTTCCCATGGCCAATGAATTTACCCAAAATACCCAATACATCAGGGTCATCGACCTGAGATTTTATAAACTAATAATCGGATACGAACACGTGAGATGTTTACCATGTGTGATGAAACATAGCTAGGTAGAGAAAGATTCAGTGTAGGCTACATGTATGGTGACTGACAAGTCATTGAAACTTCTTTTTCAGATCAAACTGCAGTATAGAGAGAGTATATGTTGCAGGTAGGGGTTAATAATTGACGAACGGTGTACACAAACTTTGATTTATCTATTCAAGAAGTAAGAGTAGACTATTTTTAATTGATTGGTTAAAGAGGATAGCTAAAAACACAAAAAGAATACTCAGTGGTTACCGGGACAAGATGGTCGCTACACACAACAAGCTTTAAATACTTGAAGCTAATAATCTATACACACACACTCGCGTGTTCTAAACTAAACTGTGTTGCTGTCAGTGCTCAGACAGTAGGCTGATGACAAAATGCATTGCTAACAGAAATATAATCATTTCCGGTTGTATAATGTTACCAGCTATCCATTTTGTGTTGCAGTGTTAAGCACTTTTAGCTCTTGTACTGGCGGTCTTAACTCTATTTCCAGGTCTGAGGCCTAGAACGAGTCAAACTAAGAAACAAGGGCATGGTGGTGTAGTGGTTAAGCTGTTAGCCTTTTCACCAGAGTTCGATTTCAGGTTAATATGCATGTCATAAACATATTAAACAAAACAAAACAGAGATAACGTTTAAAACTGATTACATTTGTGTCTTTTCAAATTATTACTTTGATTACAAAAACAAAGGTGAACTGGGTTTGACATACAGTTAATGCTGTCTATCACACACTAGACTGTAAGAAAGCCAAATAGCAAAACGCGTAGGTAGAGCAGTGGTAAAATTGCTATATGTAGAGAACTACCTAGCGGTTTTATGAACTGGCAAAGCTATATCGCATAAACAGTGCAGTATACAATCCAGCAATCAAATTTGTATCTTGTGGAACAGAGAAAATGCACTTTTACCTTGATGGATAGCAAATGAGTGCAGACGAATGACCTATGCATTAACCTACCCTGGGGTTATAACCACGAGGTGGAGGTGTGATTTCACTGTTTAATCATTTAGAGATATGGCTTTTTTGTAACCAGTAGATTTAGTATTTTGTAAATATTCATTTTTGTAATTGTAAATAGTGGAAACATTTATTGTAATAGTAAATGTTAAATGTATAACTACAAGTTATTTGGGATAAGTGTGCATGTCAAGGATAAATAGCGTGGTTGTATTTGTTTTTCAAAGACAGGTATGGTTGTGTGAATGTACTGTATGACTATAGATAGAATGATAGAGAGAGAGAGAGAGAGAAAGCTTGTGTGTGTGTGTGTGTTGGTAGCATTGATTGTTCAACCAAAGCAAACACGGCAAGGTAGGATGGTGGGGTAATTAATGTATATAGCAAATGGTAAATAGTATACTGTAGTTTTTTAACACTTGTGTTTTTCAAATGCAGTGGTAGATAGCCGTTATTTTGTAAAACATTCTTACTTGCAGTAGTAATAAGACTCTATGGTTCCGCTAACACATAGATAGACTGTATTATTGCCATGGTCAAGCACTCACATTAAGATAATTTACAAAATCATAAAATGAAAAATCAAAAATCTTGTTTTGGAAATATCGTTTTTCAACATACACAAAATAAATATATAAAAAATTTGTAAACAGCAAAATGGAAAATCCATGGTCAAGCACTCACATTAAAATCATTTACAAAACCATAAAATGAAAAATAAAAAATCTTGTTTTGGAAATATCGATTTTTTTCAACATACACAAAATAAATATATAAAAACATTGTAAACAGCAAAATGGAAAATCCATGTTTCCATATAGACAAAATTTTAAAACCTTAAACGGACATTTAAGAAAATATATGCAAATGCGAAATTGACAAATGTGTAAATATGAAAAAGGAAAAATCCATGTTTCCATATCATGAAATTGAAAAACATCAAACTGTCATTTAAAAAAATGCAAATGGAAAATTGACAAATTGCAATGTGTAAAATGTGAAATTGAACAAATGGCTATCATTATTTTAAAAAAAAGAACATGGTGCTCTATGGTTGAGGTGTGAATCAAACCCTCTCTACTTATTTGGACCACCCGAGACTGAGTAGACTAGTTTTAGTTGTCATACCGCTTTTAAAAGTTTGTGTTAAATCTAGGAATTGAACCCAAGAGCTTGTAGGGGAGATCCAAGGTTATAATATGTTAAACAGATAGCCTTGAATGTAGGGTGTGGTAGCTATATAGAGATGAGACGTTTCGCTCGGGGGAGGGAGGCATGGAGATCTGCATCAAACCAGTCAAAAGACTGACGACTCAAACAACAACATGTAGAGCTCACCAAAATAATGTTGTGTAACGGTAAATGTTAGTCAACGAACAGTAATGCATTACTAAAACCCATGACACGATACCTAAGAGCTTTTCTAAAATTATTTTAAAATGCCTTTAACCCTATATTAAACACCCAGTTCACAAGACTCATAACTGCAATGTTATGGTCAAACAAAACAAAATCTATATTTCAAAACAAACAAGTGGTTTAGTCAATGTATACTGGAAAAAGTTTTATAAACACTCAAGTCCACAAAAATAATTAAATTAGTAACAGTCAGGTTGACCGAGTGGTTATGGTGTTTGACTTAAGTTCAAATTTTCTGTACAAGAAAGCAAGGGTTCGAATCCCTTACCTGATATAACTATTGCCTCAACATGGCTTGACCACACTCTATTATTGTGTACTCGGTACACAAACCACAAATAGAGTGTATTGTTTAAGGTCACTCTCTTTGCGAACATAGTCAGAGACTGTTGATGGTTAACAATTGCATTAATAGTGGGACATAGGGATAGCAATTAAGAAAAACAGACAATACCCATACACTATTTTTATTTATTTAATGTAAGTACTTGTACAATAGTTATATACAAACTACAATTCTCTTTTGTCTATTACTATCTAGTCCTTTTCGATCCACTTGCATATCAAGGGCAGATGACTTTGTAGTTCAGCCCCTTTAAACAACAATAACACTACTTCTTGCATAGTCTGTGATGTTGATGACTCTTGAGGCGTGGAAGATGGATACAACATAACTTTTACAACAGGGGTTAAACGTTGCTCAACAAACAATGCACTATTTTGAGTAGCAACATTTTTCTCTTGTACTAACTTTTTAGCATTCTGATGATTTTTTGTCAACACTATTAGTGTTTTGTCTGGAGCACTACATCGCCTGATCACTCACACTTAAAACCACACCATTTCTACTTTTCATATTGCCTCGACATTTTGTTGACCTCTGTTTTGAGCATTGCCAGAATATTATTCCTTTTACACGTTGTTTACCTCGGTTAGTTGTAGTAAGTTCCATAGTAGTAACTAACCTGTTAGTATGATTTGCACACTACAAAGGTTATCTCTGTTCTGGTAATTGAATTATTTAGCGTTGGCTTTTATATTTAATTCGTACAGTTTAAAGTGATAGAAAAGTGGTAGAAACGTGGTAGCAAAGTGGTAGACAATTGGTAACATAGTGGTAGCAAAGTGGTAGAAAAGTGGTAGAAAAGTGGCAGAAAAGTAGTAGAAAAGTGGTAGCAAAGTGGTAGAAAAGTGGTAGCAAACTAGAAAAGTGGTAGAAAAGTGGCAGAAAAGTAGTAGAAAAGTGGTAGCAAAGTGGTAGAAAAGTGGTAGCAAACTAGAAAAGTGGTAGCAAAGTGGTAGCAAAGTGGTAGAAAATATTACATGTATTGTTAAGAAATAGTTTAAGCGGTTACATGGATTCATTACACTATAATTTTAGCATCACGAAGCTCATTTTCTATATCCAAAAGTTCTTCCTCATATTTAGTATGACCAGCCTGTTTACAGGTATGCAAGTACTGAAGCCGCTGGATTAGCTTACTGGGATTGTTCCAGTAAACAAATTTAACATATGATTTTTTTTGGGTGTAAACCATTATCATCATCATTATCATTATCATCATAATCATCATCATCATCATGGTTATCATCATCAATATAATTATCATCAATATAATCATCATCACTATTACTATCTAATCCTTTTTGTTCATCTTGCAATGCAACAACCTTTGGCATAGTTTGTGTTGTCTTTGATAGTGTTAGAGGTTTCTTAGACGTTAACGACTGTCCTAACATGTCTTTTTCAGGAGATAATAAATGCTCTTTAACAAACAAAGCACTATCTTGAGCCACACTATTTTTTTCTTGGTCTTGCTTTTTTACCTTGGTTAGAGTATTTTGTCCATTTAAATGAGTATTATTTTGAGATTTACAATGATGATCGATTGAAATAAGTATGTTGGAGCCTTTTGTCTTAATCATTCCTCGACACTTTTTAGATCGTTGTTTCGAACAGCACCAAATAACAGTTCCATTTTTATTAGTTCTTTTTACAATATATGCATATCCTTTATAGTAAGCACATGGCTTACCATAGCTAGTCGTTGATACTTCCATGTCAACTGTTCAGCATAAACTAATCTCTAGTAAAGTTAACTCGATAATAAAAATGATTGTTTGTAGTATGTGCAGTTTAAAGTAAGAGCAAAAGTGAGAGTCAAATGGTATAAAAGTGTTGGCAAAGTGGTGGAAGAGTGGTAGCAGTTTATAGTAGGCATGATCTTTTTTACTAGAATGTGATTTGAGTAAATGTAATTTCTAATCCTTAGCAGTGAGTAGTCAGTTAGTCTTGGTTCAGACAAGCGTAAACAGTTCTCCAATGAATCAGAGATCAAGATTTTCATTATGAAACAGTTGTGTAACCAATTAGGTATCGGTACTTGATAGCTTCACACATGAACAAAAATTCCAACATATCTGACTTGAATTACATGATTTGAAAGTTGACAAAGAATATCCAATCACCCATTGTAGTTACAATGTCAAACACACAAAGACAAAATCAGCATGAAATTTTAAGTTACAGGAAAATTCTATGAAATAGACTATGCAGGAAATTTGGAAATACACATCAGAAGTTTGCAACACCATCCTTCTAGCCTATATAAATTTTCGACATGGAAAGTGTGCACTGCCCCTAACATTAAACCAATTTATCAATAACACAAGTCAACAATCAAAACATTTTGTGTTGAGTCTATCATTTAATGCATATATTCTGTCTACATTGAACAGTAACAAAAAACGCCATTCATAATTAATTAAGTTTGCTTTAATTCTTTATGTATTGATATATACATATTTAAAGTTTTGGCTGACTGTTCAGGGTGAATCGGCTTTGAACACATAAGAGAGGGAATATTTTAAGACTTAACCTCAGCTCACCTAACATAACCTAAATTTACCTAACCTAACCTTGTCATATAGGTAAGAAACGGGTCAAGCTATGCTTTCGACTACCGAGTTTCAGCTACTTTTCAAGGTTACTCTCCCGAACATTGCCGGAGACTGCTGATAAACACTTATATTCTCACGGCGGCGGCGCGCAACGACTTACATGACGCGCTCCCCCCTTTTCATTGATCCCTGTTGATTTGTCCCTTTGGACTGGTCCCTGTTGACTAGCCCCTTTTGGACGGGCCCTTTTTGAATGGAGTCATTTTTGACGGGTCCCTGTGGACAGGTCCTTTTGGCTGATCCCTTTGGACCGGACCCTTTGACATAATTTGGATAATTGCATGGGCCAGTCTTTAGGTTCCATTCCAAGGTCGCAGGGGCTCACCACTTGCTTTTGTAAGCAGCTCTGTCACTACCCCACTACTGCAGGTTTTCATCCTAGAGACTTGAAATTTATTTTGGTGGTAGAGGGCATAGGGACCATTGATTTACGTCAAACAAACTTTTTTGTATAATTTCTAGTTTCCAAAATATAGGATTTTCAAAATTCGAGTGTTTTCAAAAAAACATAAAAAGTAAAAAAGTTTTATTATATAAAATAAAGGTCGTAAAGACCATTCGTTTGAGCCATGGCACAACGTTCTATCCTGTTTGGTTTTCAAACTATCGCCTATTTTCGAAAACGAAAAATTTCAAAAAAAAATCTTAAATATAACGAGTAGTCCATAGCAAAGCCCCCGTCATCCCGAGTCCAACGACACTTCATTCGTGAATCTCCGACAACAGGTTCGGGAGTTATCGGCTCGCATTGGGAGTAGTGGTGGGGGGGGGGGGCAGAACTCCTATCATCCCCCTACTTTGTTAGCAGTCTCATTTCAATTTCTCTTGTAAGTATGTGGGGCGAAGCAGCGACGTCTGGAGCTCAAGGGCTTAAATCGACCAATAAGTTTCATCATATTCTTTCACAAGACAAGTGTGCAAATAACACTTTCTACACCTTCTATAAAGTTTCTGGAGTCTATGGTGCTGTTAGCAAACTCGAATATAGCTTTGAAACGTAACAGCGTCATGATTCGAAATGCACAAAAACAATTCCGAGCAGACAATCAATGCTTGATAATACGTAATTCACACATAAAATCCATTGGAACACACAAATTAGATCGCGTGTATCGCACTGTTATACATAATAATCACTCTCATTATTTTAGGGATCGCATTTACTGATTTTAACAGGATGATACGGACGTGTTTCATAGCAATCCTTTGTTATAGTGTTTTTTATCCTACGTATCCTGGCCATGCTGGACCGACCGCAGCGCCCCAAGTGATAGTTTGAGTTGCCAATAGGTGCAGTGTGGCAATGCGTACTCGAAGGAAGGTAAATATTATCTATGTTGGCTACCATGTCGTCGATAATAAATGTTCTAAAAAGAATAAACAATTATCTTTTTAGAGATTAATTAATTTAGTTGATGATGATCGTCTTCTGTTAGTAATTCTGTAGCTTCAACATGAAAATTATTCAATGGAATGCTCGTAGCATTCAAAACAAGAGACATGAATTATTACTTATAATCCAAGTGTACACCCCTGATATCATTCTCATTCAGGAAAGATGTCTATCCCCCAATTTCTCTTTTCATGTTCCACGATATAATATTGAGCGCCAAGATGGACCGCAATGTGGTGGTGTCCTAACATTAATCCATGAACGCCTTTCGTACCAGGTTACCTCATTTCTTTTTCCTCTCCCCAGAACCTATGTACTAACCATAACTGTGGCCTCCTTACATATCACTAATTTGTATATTCCTCCGGCTATCAAAGGTGATTTCAGACAATGGCAATCCTTTTTTTCCTACTGTAATTCCTTTACCTCCCACGTTATTGGTGGGGATTTCAATGGCCATCATACAGACGGGTTGCATCCGTACGACACCCAAGAGTAGGAATATCATGAACACTGCTCAGCAGTTTCATCTCCAGATTTTAAATCGTATTTCTCCTCCTTCTCAGGCCCCTAGTGCGGTTGACCTAACGTTTGTTTCTCTTTCTCTGGCCCACCGAATTATATGGCACACGACCCCTGATTTACATCAAAGTGACCACTATCTGATCATGATGACCTTTGATTCTATCCCTCGTCCTAGTAATACCTTGCATACACCGGTTTTTACTAGGAGTTTCAAAAGTTTTGATTCTGCCCAATTTTTCACCTACATCCAACAGCACTATTGTCATACGGCTCCCCCGATTCGTGCCTCCTATAATTTGCTCCTTACCTACATTGTTCAATATTTTGACACCTATCATCCGCTAATTCCCAATGCACGCACCTCTGGTAAGAGAAGGTCCATACTACCCTGGTGGGACGAGTAATGTACGAGAATGGTGAGGAGACGCAAAAACTTATTACGACTTTTTCGAACGTACAATACCCCGTATACTTATCACCATTATAAAAAGTTTGTTGCAAAATGCCAAAAGTCCTTTAATGATAAACGACGATCAGCTTGGAGAGAATACGTCTCTCATATACACCACCAGACACCCATTACGCAAATATGGACTGTGTTAAAAACCTTATCGCGACGCCACTTATGTCCAAGTCTACACCGTTTGAATTATGATCAGTCAGTAGAATTTTATCGCACGATGACTCCTCACTTTGTGGAACAAGAACTTATCTTTTCATCCATGGAACACAACCCTATGTTTTCTTGTCGTTTGCATCCGGTAACTGTTTCAGAATTCCAATTAGCCTTAGCTCAAAATAATCTACTACACCAGGACCAGACTATATATCATACCACGTCATTAATAGTCTCCCCAATAATGCATAACAGGTTCTATTAGATGTTTTTAATTCCGTCTTAGACTCTGGCAATGTTCCAGAGGATTGGAATGAGTTTTTAGTAGTTCCTATTTTAAAACCAGGAAAAAATCCAGATTTCGCAGGAAGCTATCGTGGTATACATCTTGGGTCCTGTATTAGGAAGACCTTCCAACGTATTTTGTTGACCCGCTTGGTATGGACTTTAGAATATTATGATCTGTTTCCAAAAACTCAATACGCCTTTGCTAAACGGAAGTCTACTACTGACGCCTTGAATAGTTTTCTTCTTGATGTATTTTTGTCATTTTGCCGTAAAACCTTAGCAGTCTTTTTGGATATTAAAGGGGCTTATGATAATGTGAATACCGTCCTTTTACTGCAAAAACTCCAACAACAACAATTTCCGATCAACTTTATTAAAATCATCTCGGCATTTCTCCGACGAAGGCATATCACACTTTCCAACTTTCCTACTGTGTTAAATTACAGGTCTTCTGGTTTGCCGCAGGGTGATATTTTGAGTGGAATCTTATACCTTATTTATACTAGTGAGATCGAGTGGCTTTTACTTCCTCATGTTCGCCTAATACAATATGCTGATGATATACTCCCATATTGTTCCCATTTAATATAAATACATGTCGGCAAATCATGTCACGTGCTCTCACGATATTACATTCATGGCTGTTCTCACATGGTCTTGATACTGTTTCGCTCAAAAATGCGGCTCTGTTCTTCACTCATAAACGGGTGTGTGACCGGTCGCCGATCCGCTATAATCAGGGTACCATTCCTATTGTCCACCATACAAAATATTTAGGACTCATTATAGACGATAAGTTGACCTGGCTGGACGCCTCAAATTACTCATTTAAAATCTCATGTGTTACAGAAATTAAATATATTACGGTCCTTAACTCGTTGTAAGTGGGGAGCTGATCCTCAGATATTATTGTTATTTTAAAGAAATCTTATTAGATCTGTCCTTGATTACAGTAGTCACTACTATGATGTCATGCCAAAAACACGCCTCAATGAATTGGATAAGCTACAATTCTCCGCCCTCAGAATTGTTCTCGGGGCCCTTTCTTCCACCCCCACACAAGCTCTTCTCGTTGAGGCGGCAGAGCAACCGCTTCACCTTCGGAGACGTTATCTTTCTTCACGATATCTCCTAAGACAAATGGCAATATTTACAGCACTCATTCTTCCCAAACTACAACTTCTCTCCGAATATCATCAAAAAAGTTTATTTAAACGCTATTCACCTCCCTCTATTCTCCTGTCTTATCTAGAGCTTTCGGGTTTTCGCCCTCAAATTCTTCAAACATGAAAATCCATTTGTTATAATGCACCACTCTCGGTATTAATGTTTAAACTCGATGTTGTGCGACATTCCTCACATGTATCTAGTATGTCTTCTGTGCTTACCCTTTTCATTGCCCGCAAATATGTCTATAATCTCGCATTGAATCACCAGCAATATACAACGATTTATACAGATGGATCAAAATTTCTCTCTCCTTCGAATACGGGTGCTGCTTTTTATATCCCCTCTATATAATACCTCGCCTCCTTTAAATTACCGTATACCCTCTCTAATTTTTCGGCAGAAGCGTTTGCTATTCGACAAGCCCTTCTGTATATTAAAAGGAATAACATCACTAAAGCCTTAATCCTATCTGATTCTCAAAGTGTACTCCAGGCTTTACATCATGTCCATACTACGAATAATTGGTTTGTATTTAATATTGTAAATTTAACGTATGAATTATATCAATTGGGCTATCGGATAGTTTTTTCATGGATACCGGGACATTCCAACCTATCTGGGAATGTCTTAGTTCATAAAGCAGCCAAGGAAGCGGCCATAGGTAATGATGTATTGACGAATGTGACTACCTTCGCCTCAGATTATCTCCCCATTCTCAAATCTCAATTACTTAATGTTTGGTTACACCAATGGCAGGATTATACATGCATGGAAGCCAGGTTATATTATAGAATTCAACCTACTATCCCTAGACACGCTTGGTTTTATAATGGATCCTACACTCGACGTCATATTATTACGATTATTCGTTTACGTTTTCATCATGCTTTGACTCCGGTATATATGGCCCGCTGTAAGCTTCGTCCTTCGGATCTCTGCGACTGTTCTAAGGCAATCGGAACTATTAATCATTTAATTTTTCAATGCCCTCTATATGACACTCTACAAGCCCCCTTTCTACACACTTTACGTTCGTTAGGTTTCCCCCTCCCTCTCAATATTTCTGTGCTTCTTCATTCTCCCATTCCTTCTGTTATTCATGCCTTCCTTAGATTTCTGCATGAATGCTCCCTTACTTTTTAATTTCCATATCCTTACGTGTGACGATGTCATGTTTGTGTTCAAGTAGTAAGTCACTAAGGTACGTCACTTGGTGGTCGCTTGGTGTGAAGATTAGAACCTATCTGTGTCCTTGTATGTATGTGTCACAATTTTCCAGTAGTTTCTAGTTCAAATATTGGATACTCCTAACGTGTAATAGTATTTTCTAGGGCTGCTACTGGGTTCAGAGCATACGTGCTATGCCCATTATCTAACCTACAAAAAAAAAGTTGATGACATTTCTCAGTAATTTTGGCAAGGTCGTCAGGAAAGTTGGAACGTAATAAGAGAAACACTAAGAGAGAAAGAGAGACAGACAATACCATTCATATAGACAATTATTTTCTAAGTTATGGACAGATATTATGGACCTTTTATTTTCATGAACCTGTGAACACGTTCAAAATCAATTGGAAATAGCTCTTGCTGAACTGAGCTGCATAATCTCACACCTACGATACTTCACTTTGGTGTATTTTCGGACATAATTTTGCAAATTCATGTTTGTATTATTGAAATTGTAGACTCTTTGGCAACCGGAAATACCATCTTAATATTTTGAATATGGCGGTAACGTTTCCGAGAAGTATTTTTGCAGTATTTATTTTTGGAACATATTATTAGAACATCGCAGGGTGTTGAAAAACCAAGAATTTTAAATATCACAATCGTTACTTTGGTCATATATTTGTTACCAGACCTTCCAATTGTGATTTTAGGATACTATCAACATGAATCAGTAGCAGATGGCGTCGTGTGTCATGTGAGCTGTGCTGGAACGTGCTTGTTCGTTTCGAGACGGATATTTTGTGGTGATTATTCTCGCGAATCTTCGGAGTTATTGGAGTAATTGCAATTTATAACTCTTGGAAAGAGTTTTAGTGAATACTACGTAATTTGTATTATTGTTGATTTCCACTGCAAAATGTCTCTTTCTCTTAACCCTGCTTATGAAGCTATTGGCAAAGGATTTGTGCAACAGTACTATGCAATCTTCGACGATCCAACACAACGAGCAAATTTGGTTAATATGTATAATACTGAAACGTCCTTCATGACTTTTGAAGGTTTACAAATTCAAGGTGCTGTTAAAATTATGGAAAAACTGACTGCTTTATCATTTCAAAAAATTAACCGGGTGATTACTTCTGTTGATTCTCAACCAATGTTCGATGGTGGTGTCCTTATCAACGTGCTTGGAAGGCTGCAGGCTGATGATGATCCTCCACATGCATATACTCAAGTGTTTGTGTTGAAACCCCTGGGCAACTCCTTTTATTGTCAACATGATATCTTTCGATTGGGTATACATGACACAGCTTGAACTGGAACAAGGTGAATGGTTTAAGGAGTGGATACCTGCTGAGATTCTTCTATGTGCTTTCATACTTGAACTTGCTATGTACTTTGGTAATTCAGTAGGCTAACTGTATGATGCATGAGAATGAAAGCAATCATATTCGTGCATTTAGATTGTTCAATTCACTTTGTAATGTGAACATTTCAATTTTTGATGAATATGTAATTTTATGTTATTTTTCTAACAGTTTCTGCAAAATTTTAACGCAAATTGAATCTCGTAGGTTTCCAAAGTTTGAGAACATATTCAGGTTTTGTCTGCTGTTTGTCATACAATCCATCTACGTCTATTCCTTATTTGATTGCTGTTTTCACTTGTTTGTGTTGTGAAGGAGTAGGCCGTTTATAATTTTAGGACTGTTAGTTAATTGCTACTAGAAGTGGTGTTCGATCTGAGATGGTGATTTATTAAAGTTTGTCAGTGTATACAAGAAGACTGGAAGCTTTTGCATTAGTTGCTGGTGTTATGTATTTCACCATTGTTCAGTGCCAAGTTACTGCTGTACTCATAACCTGTAGGGTATATTGAAACAAGGAAGAAAAAAGTGGAGTTTTGCTATGGGTGCGATTTTTTTTTTTTTTTCCAATAGCATTCTGCTATGTTCTGTTTTTTATCTTTTCATGAGCATGCTAGATTATATTGTAACCGAAGAATTGACTCATTGAAAAATTAAAAGTCAGTCAAACTAGGGCCTTGATATTTCAAATTGCATACATACCAGCTTTGCTTACATTGAAATAACTTAAAGAAATGGCTTGTTTCAAATAATGATTTTTTAAATTTCAATTTAAAAGCTACTGTTATTTTTTTGGGGCTATGATTGCACAGTTGGTTAAAGTTCATCTCTCAGAAATTCCAAACAAATCTAGAGATGAAATGAAATCTGTAATCTCTTCCTGTAATTACCACCAATAAATTTTGTTTGGTCGATGAGTATGTTCAATTACATTGTGTAAGTTGCTGCCAGGGTAGGCCTTAACATCAGGAGTGATGAACCTAGTACAAAACTACGTATGTTAGCCAATATACCTAATATGATAAATTATAATTGTGGAAATGATATCGTAATAGGCTAGATTTTTTCCTCCGCTGTCTATACCCCGCCCACGACATATATAGTAAAGCCATCATTACTTCTGACTTGACGTTTCAGTGTTACCCTAGAGTTATCGGTAAAACTTCACAAGAGGGTTTGGTAGCGCTGCACACCGTGAGAACATGTGTATAAAAAAAAATGAGTAAAGAAATTAGCCAAAGTACCTGTAGTAATGGATTGTGTAACATGTGAAATTACTTCATAAATTCAATTTTATTAATGTTTTACATACAAAAACAAACCTAACCTGGGGCTTACGCCCCAGACCCCCTTGCTTGTAGTACTGGCATTAATTTTCGGCAAGGCAGTACCTAACCTAGTAGCGGACATAAATTCTATCTTATTAATGTTTTACATACAAAAACAAACCTAACCTGGGGCTTACGCCCCAGACCCCCTTGCTTGTGGTACTAGCAGTAATTTTTGGCCAGGCAGTACTTTGCGTCTTTACGTGTGAAATGGTGAATGGTGAATTTTGTGTGCGACATGTTGGTAACGTAGTCACACGTCTGCCTGTCGAGTGTCCAAGATGGCGTCCGTAGTGAAACGAACACGCGATAAAAATTCTTTATTTTCGTAAAAAAAAAAACATTATTGAGGTGCGGCAGTTGTAGTTGAGATTGTGAAACTACTCCCAACAACTCCGAGAAAGGTATGTAAATCATAAATC
Source organism: Meconema thalassinum (assembly GCA_946902985.2). NCBI lineage: Eukaryota > Metazoa > Arthropoda > Insecta > Orthoptera > Tettigoniidae > Meconema > Meconema thalassinum. The sequence goes on from OX336397.1 coordinate 67,429,839, forward strand.
CTATATTTTCAATAATATACCTCGTTAAAAGTTACGAAAAGGCATGTTCTCGTGGCGTGCAGAATTACCGAGGGTTTTTCACAATGGTTTTGCCTAGACCAATATTTTTGTGCAGATCAATGGTGGATTGATAGCGCGGCAGGGCTGCGTTATCTAATAGATAACACCCCTGGTTTTTTGTCACGCACAGTGGGGAAGTCACGCATCAATAATCTTTATCCAGGCCAATAGTTTTGCCTTTTATTTCATGTCATGTGGTGAAATGAAACCCTCTCGTAAAGAATTAACGAGTTATCTAGCGGTCAGAAGGAAAATCACTTTAACTAGACAATCATAGGCAACCAATCAAATCGATATATCACAATACATTGAATTTCGTTGGCGATGTCGCCATTTAGCGAACGAAACACTAGCTTAGCACTGAAACGTCAATTCGGAAGTAATGATGGCTTTACTATAGTGAAATGTCAGTTGTCGGCCATTGTAGGCGTGATTTATGGGACAAATAAAATATTGCCTACCCCATGCATTCGGTAAGTGCGGCCCTGTGTTGTTTGTTTTATGCTGCGCTCCCTTTGTTGGCTTCGTTGTGTTTCTATGCTAAGAAGTCTTTACAAACAAAAACAAACCTAACCTGGGCCTAATGCCTCAGACCCCTTGCTTGTGGTACAATCGGTAATTTTCGGCCAGGCAAAAGCCAATAGTTTCTCAATTAGCTTGCTACGCATGACCTGTGTCGTGTATTTTGTGTAGCATACATTGGCAACCTTGTATCATTCATGATACAATCCTACCCAGCCCGCTGGAAGGATCCCTAGATGATGATGACATTGGCAACAGTGAAACGACTTCCATGTACAGGGTCTTTATATTTGCTTGGCTAGGACTTTCTCACTCATGCGCTCCGCCAGTGACGCCTCAGTTGCCGCGTGCGCGTATGTACGCCAGAGTTGGTGCTGACAATTGGTATAATGAATTTTTACTCACCATGCTTTCAGTAGAAGCTAAAAATGTTCCCCATCTGCTGCCAATCTTAATTGGCATCTAATTATGAAGTTTCCGGTTAATTTAGCTTCAGTAAGGAAATAACAACCTTTACGTCTATTTTTATAGTTTACTGAACCTGTAGGTTTGAATCTCTTAGCCAGTTGTTTTATTGTGATTGTGTATATACTCTGAATTACCAATAAAGCTCGCTGACAGCTGTCAAAGTTAGCACGTGGGGAAATGCTGCGTTGCCACTGAGGCAGATCATGACCGAGTCATAACATTCCTAGAGGCTTGTAGGAAGACACAAATACTGTGGAAATTAGCCCTCCTGCCTGGCGCTCGAATGACCGTGACGAGTGAAGACACACTGAGTCAAACCATGTGCGTAAAATATTCGTAACTTGAACGTGCATATCTGCACAATATGTACGTAAAGTGCAGGAAATCGTGCGCTAGAACAAAAAAAAGTTTCAAGTGAAATTTCCAGGTAGACCCATTCCTATAGATCGGATAATAAAACAACTGGCTAATTTGAGATTCAAACGTACTAAGAAGATGCCGATTATGTTTGACAGTGGATGGGGAACATTTTCAGCATCTCCTGTAAACATAGTGAGTAAAAATGCATGATACTGATTTTAAGCACAGTATTCTGCTGAACATACGCACGTGCGGCAGCCGGCAACTAAGCCGTCACTGGAGGAGCGCTTGATGAGAATGTCCTAGCCTAGCAAATATATTTGTGTGTCTCTCACTAACAGTATTGTTGTATTGTTATTGTTTTAAGGGGCAGAACTGCAAGGTCATCTGCCCCTACTCGGTAGAACAGACGCAAGAAAAGCTTGCCGAAACTCAACGATGCGCAGAGACCAATATCAATCGGCTTATTTTAATGCTCATTGCGGGGCTCCTGTGTGTCCCCCGAATGCTGATTACCGGGCACACTGCTCATTCCATCCTTGAACAACGCGGCTCGCTCCGAGGCGCGGTCTACAGCTTTAAACCAAGCGTAAACCCAGTCACAGTTCAGCCTGCCAAGCCTGGGCAGACGATCCGTTCAGAACTGTAGCGAGCTACTGCCGCAGCTATTATCGAAAATCAAAACTATAATGTGATTTGGCTGCTTTTCTTGCGTCTCCTCTAACAATTGAAGACGCCTAATGCACCATTGCTGTCATTGAATGAACAAGAAATAATGACTAGTCATATATTTACATAATTTAGCACATATTTCCAGTGCAGTAATGATAATGGACATTAATTTCAATTGGTAATGACTCCTAGAATATCAAATAAGGTATTTAAATCATAATACAAGTGTATGATCCAGGTTCATCACTCCTGAACAATTACTGGATAGGCCTAACATCTTACAATAGGCTACATCTGAAGACAATGTTATGTTTAACAGCCTGGAGATTGGTTGGAATCGGATGTGAAGACAGTTGCCGTTTATTAAAATGTATCCGAATGAACAAGTTGAATTTTGAGAGAATGGATAATGCCACAGATCAAAAATATAGCTTTTCCACCCCCCTCTTGTTTTGTTGATTATCATGCTTTAAATAAGGATTTTGGAACGAAACTGCTTTAAGTAGCCGGCCACTATGAAAAAAAAAAAAAAAAATACTATGGTATTTGAATAATTATGTAATCGCACTGAGAGGGTGGAGTTGGGATATTCAAATAAATTTATTTCAGCTAAATGGCCATAATGGTGTTACAAACCTGCCAATTTTTCCGTTTTTCCCGGAAGGTTTTGGGATTTTTGGAGTTTTTTTTCCGGATTTGCAACTCCCTAGCTTGTTTCCGTTCTCTGCAGCCAAATCACATTTTAGTTTTGATTTTCGATAATAGCTGCTATTCTGAGATGTGAGTGTTTAAATTCGACTGAAAATCTACTGATAAGACAGAAGTTTATCGAAAATCCCGTCTTGCAGATTATCGCTGCGCTTTTGTCATTAATTCCTTGCGTTTGACATTACGATAGAACTGTCTAATGATAATCACAACTTGCAGATTATCGCTGCATTTATATTACTCTTTGTGCTTCGACTGTTAGTAAGTGGAAAAGCTTGGTTTTAAGCGGTGCTTGCTGTAGTTCTGGTAATCGTGCAATTGTGTGACAATTTTTTGTGCAATTTAGTGTTTTCGTGATGAATTCAAGTAAGAAATGATATCATCAGTCTTTCAGGGAGGCATATTCTTCAGAATTTTTGGAAACTGGCACAATGGATTAGATAGTCTCATCACCAAGAGTTTGTAATCTCTTTCCCTGTAGTCTTTTCTCACTATTTTTAAGACCTTGCGACGCATGTGCGCGTTAAATTTCTGGGCTTTGGGATCTTCTGGATTTCTATTTTTGAAAGTTGGCAGGTATGGTGTTATCTCCAGGGTCATTATGTGTGCGCGCCAGTAAACGCGGCAAGCTAAGCCGGCTGTGCCTAGCGCAGATAGCGGCCGTGCATGCCCAGTCTAGCCGGCTTGGCGGTTGGTGTGCTCCGCTGACTCATATCGTTAGTTCACACGTGTTTTGTCATTCATATGGATGTGTATTTGCAAAGCTTAGACGTTAGTGTTGCACATTTAGTGAGTATTGTGATTACTGTGATTATTGGTGAGGCCCAGACACCAATTGACATTGCATGTGTGTATCCATAATTCGTATATGAAACGCAGAAAATCTTGTTCTGAAACAAGACGAAAATTTTGAATCAAGTTTCCATGAAGACCTGTGCCTAATGCCAGTACAATTAGGAGGCTCGCTAAACGATTCAAGAAAACAGGCTCCGTAAATAATAAGATTTGACAGACATTCTTTCATCAAAAATGTCAGGTGTGTGTTACAAGAGAGGGAGGACATTTTCAGCATCACCTACATTATTGAACATGTTTGGTAAAAGTGTGATAGTGGGCGCCGACCGCCGGCTGGACTGGGTGCGCGCGGCCGCGATATGCGCAAGTCACAGCCGGCTTAGCTTGCCGTGTTTACTGGCGCACACACACACATAATAACCCTGTATGAGATAGCAAATTAGCTATAGCATGGTGTCCACAGGCAGGAAAAGTCACAAAAAAGTGGCATGAGTTAGGAAAAAATGCCAAAAAGTATTAGAAAGCCAGGAATTTTATATTAACCATACAGTATTTTGTGTTTTACAGCCATATTTTGATGGTACTAGTTCAAATAATCTCTGAAGATAAAAAGCAATAACTCACTGGACATTATGGTACGTTTCCATTTTTACAGTATATCATAGTAAAAACCTCTTACCTATTTTTTGCACGCTTTCTTGGCGTTGGCGTAGGGATGTGGCGACCCCATCACTATAGTTTAGGTTATTAAGTACTTTGATTTATGTATTATTGCATTATAATTTATTTTGTATTTTAAATGAATAATGGGCAGATATGGGGATGGTGGAGGCTGCAAATAAAAAATATATATACTGTATGTATATATATATATATGCTCAATAAACTTTTTTTCCTATGTTACGATGACTTCGCGAGTCAGGAATTTTGTTGAAAAATGGTCAGGAAAAGTCAGGAAAATTGACATTGAAAATTCTGTGGACACCATGTGTACAGTAACTTAGATGAACGGCATAAATGAGCATTAGGGTTTGCAATATTCCAATAATGCGGAGATTTGCAGCCATTCTTTTACAGTGTTGCCTATGCAACTTGTCTTTTGTAGCTTTTCAGTCGGTCAACACGATTGTGCCAAATGAATGGGCGGGGAGTGAGATATAAATACACTCCTGGAAAAAATACATTATCAGTGCACGAAACAGGAACCTCAGTTTCAAGCTAAATTACGTAATTTTATGTGTTTCTTGTTGAATTTGAAATACGGCGGCTATATTGCTCACCCCAGCTGGGTAGGACATGACAAGACATTGATGTCACTGCAGTGTGCCCAACTTTTAAGATATAACATACACCACCACTAGGAAAATCTTGACACTTTAGGCTGTAACCATTGTCAAAACCATTGATCTGGATGCTCTAGGTTGTAACCATTGTCAAAACCATTGATCTGGATGTGTTAGGCTGTAACAATGGACAAAACCATTGATCTGGGCGCGTTAGGCTGCAACCATTGTCAAAACCATTGATCTGGATGCGCTAGGCTGTAACCATTGATCTGGATGTGTTAGGCTGTAACTATTGACAAAACCATTGATCTGGGCGCGTTAGGCTGTAACCATTGTCAAAATCCAAAACGAAGGTTAGAATGGTCGGGTGTAGGTGCAGCCTTTGGCCTCTGGAAGCTAGCGAGGCACGGTTGACAAAAACCCATTGACCTGGACACGTTAGACTGTAACCATTGATCTGGACGCGTTAGGTTGAAACCATTAATCTGGACGCGTTAGGCTGTAACCATTGTCAAAAACCATTGGATTGGACAAAACGAAGGTTAGAATTGTCGGGCGCGGGCTTTAGCCGTGGTAGGCTAGCGGGGCACTGTTGACCCAAAAACCATTGGATTAGACGTGTTGAGATTAGTGTTCTTTTGTTTTACAAAACCGCCTATATTAGTACTGTATGCGTGGCGTTGTCGATACTGTTCTAACGCCGAAAATGGCCGACACTGCTGGAAGTTGTACTCTATAAGTCGTGTTATAATTTGGGATGGCGGGTGGGTTATAGACAGCCAAGGAGTTAACTACATCATTCCCGGATAAATCTGTAGAAAAGATATTGAATGCAAATTTCATAAGTTTTTTGCCCTGGGTTCATGTCACCTGCACTGTTACCAAAAATACATACTAATACATGTACTTTTTTCCAGGAGTATATTTACATATATATCTCGGTCCCTGCCCATTCATTGGGCACAATTTATGGTAAGAATTTACAGAAGGTACTCCTTTCTATAAAATTCTTTAACTATTGAAATTAAGCAAATTACCGGAATTAATAGACAGGAAAATATCTGGAGATGACGTAGTAATAGATGTTTACTTCTCCGCTGTCTCAGACCTGCCCAGCCATCCCAAATATACTTATATAGGCAAAAGTCCAGCCGTTTCAGCCATTTTAGCATCATATACCGTCATGTACTATATCACATCCAGCAGACCAATGGTTTCCACCTAGACCAATAATGGTTAGGTAGCGCGGCCAGGGCCGCATTAGCTAATATAAACACCCCTGGTTTTTGTCACACACAGTGGGGTAGTCACGCATTAATAATCTTCATCCAGGCATGGTTTTGCCTTTTATTTCATTATTCACTTGTCATGTGGTGAATTTTGTATCGGACATGTTGACAACGGGTATGACGTACTGTCTGACGTCAATGTAACGTGGCGGTGAGATAGTAAAATGAATACGAACAAAAATGCTGTATTTACGTAATAAAAGAAATATTTCCGGTGCAGCAGTGATAATTCAAATTGAAATCAACTTGTAATGACTCACAGAAAAGCATGTGAATTATAAATAAATCATCAAATACCGGAACAAGGAGCTTGTTGGGGTCAACTCCTACAAATATCTTGGCGTGACCCTGCAAACGAATGGGAAAGTTTTCACCAAACACATAAGAGAAAGAGCATCTGCAGCGATCGTGGCGATGAACCAAATTAAAAGGCATTCGTGAGCTGTCCTTAGACACGGCAATAGCCCTTTTCCACATCAAGATCTCTCCCATCATGACTTACGCAATAGATATTATTTGGGTGCATCTCTCAAAGAGTAGCTAATTTTTATGTCTGGATAGTTGGAGGTAACGAAAATTCGCCGAGGTCTGTTTAAATCATTTAAACCCACGCCACTAGGCTCACAGATTGCCATGAAGCGAGTTTCACGCAAGCAGCGCTGATTGCGTAGCTATATTTCACCGTGCACGACCTCAAGGAAATGCATACTGAGGATACCTTCAGTACTGTATAGCCCTTTTCCACATCAAGATCTCTCCCATCATGACTTATGCAATAGATATTATTTGGGTGCATGTCTCAAAGAGTGATCTAGCTTTGATAGAAAGTATGAAAGGGACGTACCTCAAAAAGGTTCTATGTGTAGCCAAAAACACTCCATCGCGGTTAACATACGAACTCACACGACAGCCGTTCTACATAGAGGAACTACGCCTGAGAGTGTCGGTGCCTTCTAAACCTCAATATCAAGCCTTGCTTCACGAGCTGAACGAGAAGAAAGCAAATATATGGCCAGACTTCTATCGAACTGACGCCATGATCAACCAAGAATGGATGAATCCAAGCTACGAACTGCGTCATATCATGACACGCTTCGCAGTTCATGGATTCCACCACAAGCTTTCCATGAACCAGACGCAAACTGTATATGTGGACTGTGCGGGAAAAAAGTGTGAACGCTATCACGCGGAGAACAATACCTCTTTTGGACCTGTGTACTCAACACTAAGGTTTTTATGTATGCACATTGTGCGATATTCCGTTATTAAATAATCTGCCTTGTGAAAGTTATGAAAAGGGAGGAGTACCTACTGTCAACAACAATTTATATCGTATGGGCACAATCGTGTTGACTGAAAAGCTACAAAAGGCAATATTCCAATAATGATTCTGTTCTCTTGGAGCATTTGTCAAAGTGATAGTTCGCACAACACACACACACTCTCCGTGCAGACGGGTCGTGAAATCCAGCGCGTGTGCATAGTTTGTGGTGGAATCCATGTCACCAGCCTGTTCAAGGCACTTCTATGGTCGTTGTTTGCACCAGTCCAACTTTGAATCAGCATTGCATCTGTTGCGTAAAAGTCTGGGTTCATCTCTGCCCATTTCATCTGTCTGGTAGCTTGCCACGGTGGGTGAGTGGTTAACCAGGGTGTCGACCGGTAACGAAAAGTAGCTAATTTTTATGTCTGGATAGTTGGAGGTAACGAAAATTCGCCGAGGTCTGTTTAAATCGTTTAAACCCACGCCACTAGGCTCACAGATTGCCATGAAGCGAGTTTCACGCAAGCAGCGCTGATTGCGTAGCTATATTTCACCGTGCACGACCTCAAGGAAATGCATACTGAGGATACCTTCAGTACTGTATAGGCTACATCGGTTGAACGTATAATTTCAGCATCTAGAAGAGAGTTTAGTTTTGAGTGAAATATTTTTCTTTATTACTGGGAAACCCGACTTTTTGCAAGTCGTTTATTCACGATAACTTCCGAAACTCAACAGAAACCTCTCATTTCTGATATTGACCTCTAAATTTGGATATCTCAAATTGAAGTCCAGAAATAACACTAAATAATGTATTGTCGCAATCTTGCAAAATGATACCGTTTCGAAAAAATGGTTCGAAATACATACTATATCTTAAAAATCTGTCTCGTAAATTTGCGACATCTAGTGTGGTTAGTTCAAAACTCCGTTATATGTCTATTTTTCCTTCGAACTTTTTTTTGGATATATAATCTAACCGGTTATATTTGGCGGCTTCGGTGGCGTAGTTGGTAGCATGCTGAGCTTCTATTCCCAAGATAGCGGGTTCAAACCCGGCCGAAGCCGTCGGATTTTTTAAGAGCGTTAAAAATCCCTCAGTATGCCTTCCTTCGGAGGGGAAGTAAAGCCGGCGGTCCCATGTCATAGATTTATGGCATGTTAAAGATCTTTCCACTAATTACACCTGTGTGAAACTAAATTGGATAGGTTAAGAATATAAACAACGCTCTTAGGTTGCTACGTTCGTTGCCAAGAGCCGACTGCGGTGGCGTCTAGTAGCTAGTTCTGAACTAGGCCTAGTAGTCGTTGACGGTGGCGTTTGGCGGCAAAAGTAGTAACTATTTGAAAATTCAAAGTTGCAGTCCCTACTTGAATTAAAAAACAGATACACACACTAATACAGTCATCACAATTAACACCGGTTATCAGACAGATTCTACACACACCCAAAGTACACGGGGCTACATGACCGCGTTGTCGCAGCCCCTAAACTAAGGAACCAACCAACCATAACCGGTTATCTCGAAAAGTTGTATAATTTGAATTCGAAAGAAAATGTGCCCTCTTGTTGTATTATTCGTACAATCCTCTCTGAATAATTCGCAATATCCAATACCTACTTCGAACGTTCATCCTCAAGATGGCCAGCTGACCGCGCGACTTGCCTGCGGGAATCTCTTCAAACGGACCGAGACCGAAGCCATTTGCGTAAAATCATAAAACCCGTGCCCGGTCGCGAACTTGTGTCCACGAGGACTGCGGGAATCCTGTCAAAGGTGTTTCGGCACCCATCACGATACATACTGAACCCTACTCTCCACTTTTCCCATGACCGTATACTTAAAAGTGTAACTTACGGGGAGCGAGAAGTCAATCAACCCACTTAGAAATTTCAGACTACGTAGCATCGCGATATTCATTTTTCCTTGTAATCCACCATGAACTCCCAACTACAGCATAGGGTCAGCAGGAATCACAGCGCCGACCATACATGTCCATAACTACTCGTGAATTTTAACCATGCCCAACCTCGAGCTTGCCTCCGCCATTCTGCCAGGTTAGATAGAAAGGCAGACAATCGTTGAACGGCCGGATGCGGTGCCGATTGCATTATATAGTGTTCTCATACAACCACGAGGACAACGTGAATCTCGTAAAACGACCCAAAGCGGCAGTGATACATCCCGATATTTCTCCGTATTCAATGACTAGTTGGATTCTTGTCAAACAGACAGCAAGCGGCGCCGATTGCGTAATATTACCCTTTCACGAATTGATTGCCGGCGGTCGAGTAGGGAACTATTGTTTGTTTACTTCTGTCACACGTCAGCCTGCTTTGTTGACAGGTACAGTTGCGCGAGTAGAAAATTACCGAATTCTGTCCTCCGCTTTACCCCGCGGGGCTCCTGCTCCAATAATCAACAAACGCTGGTGCAGCAATGCTCAGCGGCAATCAAATGTTAAATGGGTAATAATTAGGGCTCGGATTTTTAGGTGCTAAAAATCGGGAAAATATTTATTTTTTATGTATTAAAAATGCCTGAAATATGTGACAAAAATGTAAAAATATTTAATTATAATATAGTTCATTATTGTTAATATGCAGTACTCACGAATGCAATTTATGCGATGTCTCACTGACTGCAGAAGAATTACAATACACAACGAGATACATCTTCAGGTTGTCCAACACTAATGACCGACGATTATCGCGAGACACTTCTGAAGGCACGGAACTGCGGCAATATGTTTCTTGTCCTTGAGATGTCTTATAACTTGAGATCCCTGTTCAGCCATGATTGCTTTCCCACATTGTTGGCAGAACAGAACGCCCCCATCAAAAGTAAAATTATACTTAAATTCTGCAACATACTGCTGCAGATGATAACTTGTAGTTGTTTTTCCTTCAGGCATCTTAGAACTGCCTTACACCTCACAGTGCCAGAAATGAACTCTGTGTGAGTGACACTGGTTCCAGGTAGGTCTAGCACGTGGTGCAATATGGTTATGGACAGGGAAATCCCCAGCTCCCACAGTGAGTGGCCACAAGTTAAAAATAACACAGTTGCAAGCTTACATACGCTCTGCATGAAGATTAGATAGCTCACAGGTTCTTCCCCGTTCAAGTAACACAGAACAAAAATGCGATAAACTGAAAGATCTAGCATACTGATTTTTTTAAATGTAAATATTATGTCTTTTTATGAGCTAATAAGTGAAAAGCAGGTATTTATGTATTTATAGAAAAAATGCTTAAAATATGTATTTACATTTTAAAAAAATATTTACCTAAAAATCTGAGCCCTAGTAATAATACTATATTTTTACGTGCCCGGCCCCAAGGACAATAGAAATCTCGTCGAACAACTAACAGTGACACCGATTATGTAAATCGCGATTTTTCTATGTATTCTATCGTGATAACTACGAATCGCGTCAAACGGCTGAGACCGGCACCGATCGTGTCTCGATATTTCTCCGTACTTGACTGCGAAGACATAATTTGGTGACGATCACGTAACGTCGCATATATTTCTTCGTCATCTACTGCGGGGACAAGGAAATCTCCCCAAGCGGCCAAGATCAGAGCAACTTGGGAATCATAACTTCTTGCACACAAGATGGCATATTATCTGAAACAACTCCTTTGATATCCATTATTTATTTTTATCGTTTAAATTTTTATAACACCATAAGTGAATTTTATTGACTAGATTAAACCAAGTTTATTGTTGTTTTCTTCACCGCACGATGAGCTTCTGCAGACGTATCTTGAATTAAAAGGTATCTAAAATTAACTAAAAGGTAGCTAAATAGTAACAAATATTTACTTCATCCTTACAGTAGACACCCTGTTAACGTGTCAGTGTACTAACCCCAAGCTTGCAGGTTCGCTCCTGGCCGTGGTAAGTGATTTTTTTTTAAAGGCGGCAAAAATTTACGTCACGCATGTCATACGATGTTGGCATGTCAAAGAACCCGTTTGAATTCAGTAGGCAGTGTTCATAATGGCAAAATTAATCTCAGGAGTTTCCGCCAACACAAAAGTTCCTCATTTCTCTACTAGAAAGCGCTATAGTGTTCAAGGAGCTTAGATATCTAACCTCCTTGACTTTCATAGTGCTTCAAGGAACAACGAAATTCGACATGCAAGCTACCCTCTGGGTGTCAAATAACAAAGCTTGCACCCGAGGCAATACGAGAAAAAAATATGTCTGTTTAGAAGGAATTTCTGTTCTTGCCTTGTGGATTGAAGGTGCAGTCTAATTCTCAAATCCTCTATTAGGAAGGTCTCTTTGGATAGCTCGTATGCAAGCCTTGAGGGTGACCCCTTAGAGATTCCTAGTATCCTTTTCAGCTTTAAAGTTTTCTAGAATCTTTAGGTTGGTTTTTGTTAATTGCTCTCAAATTAAATCCAGACCCTCGGTTAATACTGGTCGGACCTCTGCGTAGATTAAGGTCATGGCTGTAATTAAAGATAGTCTAGTGGGTTCACTGATATCATATATATTTCTAATGGCTGCCATAGACTTCTCCCTTATATGGTTTCTGTTGTTCTTGTTTGAGTCTTCAGTCTTTTGACTGGTTTGATGCAGCACTCCATGCTCCCCTGTCCTGAGCTAATCGTTTCAACTTTACATAGCTACCACACCCTACATCCGAGGCAATCTGTTTAACATATTCTACCCTTGGTCTACCCCTACAGTTCTTGTCCTATACCCTTCCTTCCATAACTAAGCTTGCTATTCCTATGTGTCTTAGTATGTGTCCTATCAACCTATCTCTTCCCTTCATTAGCAGTCGCCAGAAACATCTCTCCTCTTCCATTAGTCTTATTACCTCTTTGTCTGTAACCCTATCTACCTATCTGATCTTCATCATTCTGTAACACCACATTTCAAACTCTTCAAATCTCCTCTTTTCTGCTGCACCAGTAGTCCAAGTTTCACTTCCATAGAGCGCCACACTCCAGACAAAGGCTTTCAAAAATGACTTCTTAATACCTAAATCTATATTCGATGTCAATAGATCCTTTTCTGTAGAAATGCTTTCCTTGCCTGTGCCAACATACTTTTTATATCTTCTTTGCTTCGTCCATCACTGGTTATTTTGCTTCCTAAGTAACAGAAGTCTCGTACTTCCTTGAGTTTTTCACCTGCCAATTTGATGTCCATAGAGGATTCTGATTTATTTCGGCTGTATGCCAATATTTTTGTTTTACATTTATTACTTTTCATCATGAATTCTTTCCTCAAGACGGAGTCCATACCATTCAAAAACTCATTCCACATATAATTATGCAGAGGAGCATATCCTCAGGAATAGCATTACGGCTGTAATTTCCCGTTGGTTTCAGCCGTGCAGCAGAACGCAGTGTAGCCATTAGTTGGCTAAAGATATCAATATCTTAACCGTCTATAAGACAGTAAAGAATTGATTTTTCTGAAGGGCTGCTACTCCCTTTCAGAATAAAGTAATAGAGCAATTCTGGTTTCTATAGGATGAGGAATATTTTATCACTAGGGAGTGTTATTGCATTTTTTCAGCAGCGCCAATATTGTTTAGTACTGGTTTTGCCGCTCAGTTCGAAACATGGAATTGCTTAAATCTGTTGTGTGTAGATACTAGTTGTGGTAAAAACAAGGCTACCTTGTCCAATATCGTCGGAAAGGGAGAGTTCATTTTGTATTTGGCAGACTACGGCAGTGTAAATTATTGGACGAATGTATCCATAACAAATTGTTGGAAATAGTGTGGTCATTGCAGTGGTGAACATGGAATAAAGCTTTACATACAAACACAAATCTAGCCGAGTGAGGGCACGCTGTAGTCCTTGGTTTAGTCCCTACCAACTACTATCTGTCCCCCTTGTACAATCAGTTATTTTCTTCCAGACAGTCTTCTAACCAAGAAGCAACCTATGGCTCTATCCAGACAGTCGTCTATCCTGCCTACAGGGGAGAGCGTTGAAGTTGGCAGCATTGCCTGATACAAGCCTTATCCAACATGGTGACGTGTTTTTTGGTCAGTTTATTACTGTAAAGTAAAAATGTTCATAATTTCTTGTGTAATGAACGGTGTCTTGTGTCAATTTAGTTAGTAGCACTCTGAAAATTGTTTGTACTTATTGTGCCATGTTTTTGCTTTTAAGAAACACCACATTCAAATTATCAACATTCACTTTGAAGTAATAAACTGGCCAAAAAGCAAGTTTCCATGTTTGGTAAGGATTGTATCGGGCCTATGCTGTCAACTTAACCGCACTCCCCTGTAGCGAGGTTGGACGACTGTCTGCACGAAAATTACTGATGTACTAAAATGGGAGAGACAAAGGCCATTGGTCGCTACTTGGTTAGTCGATGGTATGGACGAAATCATTGGTCACTAGTTGGTTAGTCGATGGTATGGACAAAACCATTGGTCGCTACTTGGTTAGATGACTGTCTGGACGAAAATTATTGATTGTTCTACTGGCAAGGGCAAATCGGCTTCGGTGGGGTAGTCAGTAGCATGCTGTACTGCTATGCCCAAGATCGCGGGTTCAAACCTGGCCGAAGTCGTCGTTTTTTTAAGAGCTTTAAAATCCTTCTGTATGCCTTGCTTCGGAGGGGAAGTAAAGCCGGCGGGCTCATGTCATTGATTTATGGCATGAAGAAGAATCTACCACTACAATATTGGTAGTGTATAGTTAAATATGTAGGTTATTTGGTGAGAAATACTCTTATCGAGTTCCGCCGCTCGCCGCTGGGTGATAGTGGCGTCTGGTAGCCAAAGTTGGAACTACTTGAAATTGAGCTTTCATTCATTTCATCTCCTCTCGTGAGGTTGGCGTCAGGAAGGGCATCTGGCCGTAGAGACCATCAGCCGCGTGGAATTTCATTGCATCTCATCCCTGACCCCGTTGGGAACTGGATTAATAAGGGGTAGACTAGGACTACAAGCAAGGGTGTCTGTGGCTTAAGCCCCAGTTTAGGTTTGTGTTTGTATGTAAAACCTTACTCCACGCTAACTACTCCAATGACCGTACTTCCTTGTTTCAAACTAACGCCGGCGAACAATAAAGTAGACAGCTGAAAAATTTCAATAACGCCCTCTAGTGATGAAATGTTCAGTTCTTGTATCTTACTCACATTACCTATCCTTATAGAAAATTTACACAACACTAGTTCCAAGTGCGAATATGGTGTTTCTTAAAAGCAGTTAGCCTCAATAACATGGCACAATGGGTACAAACAAGTTTCAGAGTGATACAAACAAAATTGAAACACTGCACCTTAAAATGCAGGAGAGCCCACACGTATCAGCATGTGTTCAGACCATTTACGACACCGGAACTGGCATTTATAATGTAATGTACAGGGTTAGCAAGAATGATTTAAGTGATTTCACATACATGTATTCATCATCATCTTCGTTTCCCCTTTTCCAGCTGACACTGGGTGGGGACAAATATGGTTCCTCTCCACTTTGTTCTATTGTTGTTCCACCATTCCTCTTCCGACACGGTGTTCCAATTCAGGTTCTGTTTTCTAATACTATTCTCCACCGAGTCCATCCAACGCATTTTTGGTCTTCCTCGTCCTCTCTTCCCTGTCATCATCGTTCCAGGGCTCGTCTTGGTAGCCTTACTTCATTCACCCCTTTGACTTGTCCAAACCATCTCAGTTTGTCATTTAGTTTCTGTACTCCCAGTGCTTTCCGTATATCTTCATTTCTCACTCTGCCTTTCCTCGTTTTCTGGACCATACTTCTCAGGAACCTCATCTCAGCTGCCTGTACTCTGCTCTCATCCCTCTTAGTCATTGTCCATGTTTCTGCTACATATGTCATTATAGGAACATAATATGCTTTGTACATAACTTCTTAAGCCTTAATTGGTATATCCTTGTTCCATACTAGTCCCCGAACCTGTTGGTAGAAAGCACTCCCAGGTTGTATTCTTCTGCTAATTTCCAAATCTAGTCTTCCATCTTCAGTCAGTTCACTTTCCAAGTACTTGAAGTATTTCACCACTTCCAATTCCTTATCTCCTACTTTGATTACTCCTTTTCCTTCTTTCTTACCTTATCACCACTGTTTTACTCTTCTCCACATTTATCTTCAATCCCCATTGCTCAATCTTTTTATTTATTACGTCTAACTGTTCTTGTACCTCCATCTCATCCTCGCCCCACATCACAACATCGTCTGCAAACAACATTACCTTCATCTTTTATGGCTAATAAATTTAATTGCAGCCGAATGGCCAAAATATAATATTCATGTTGGTTATTTAGTCTATTGATCTTTGCTATATTCTAAAATTGATTTTGTCCTATTTTTGCATCGGTTGATGTGATAGCGTTCACATCTTTCACCACACAAAGTACACACACACTCATTTCCTACTTCATGGAAATGTGTCGTCGCACATAGTTTGTGGTGATATCCATGAACCGCTAAACTTGTGATGACATGCCTTAATTCTTGATTTGCCTCCGTCCAGTGTCAGTCCCACATGGCGTCTGTACAATAAAATTCAAGCCAAATATCCTCCCTTGTTTGTCTTCTCTCTTCAAGTACCTTGGCACTATTTTGAGTGGATGGTAGTAAGAAACTTGCCTTTATGTCATCGATATAGAAAGTCTCTTTGGCCATTTCATATACCAGTCTCGACTTTGTGTTTATTTCAACACAGAGTGCTCTTTTAAGAAACCTTGCCTTCACTTTTTCTATGGATCGGAGGTCTGCGAGTGTTTGGTGATCCCATATAATCTGTATCCCATAAGTTGCTACAGGGCTCTCTACTGCATGAAACAGTTTCATTGCTGATTTTATTGATATATTCTGCAGATCTTTTATTGTATATATTGCTCTAATTGCAGCTGAGACTCTTTCTTTTACCTGAAGTCTGTAGCAGTGACGTGTTGTTTGTAACGTAATCCCGAGATATGTGAATGCCCGAACGATTGGAACATTTTCCCCTCTTATCTTTATGTGGTCGTCTTCTGCAGGCCTTCCTCCTTTTCTAAAAGTCATTTGCATGGTCTTGTCTGTGTTAATTTGAAGGCTATTTTTATCTGCCCATACCGTCAACTTGTTCACTGCTTCCTGCAGGTGTATTAGATTGGCTGAGCTCAGCACCATGTCATCTGCATATACAATGATGTTTTGTCTCATGCTCAATAATCATAGGTATGTCGGCTGTGGCAATATTAAACAGAATTGGGCTAATCGGGTCTCCTTGCATCACCCTGTTTGTCTGGTATATTTCTTCGGAAATAGTGATTCCATCAGTGATGTTGACTCTATTATATGATAAAATGTTTCTTAGTAATATTGTAATACTATGGTTTTCTCCTATCATTGTTGCCAATTACCTTCATCTTTGCCCTACTATATTCTTTCATTGCTGTATTATTGAAGGTATATACAGTGTGTCCACAAATTCATTTTGCAGCGTCAAGCTACGCAGGTATCTCCTTGCGGGCGTGTAGGGTTGGCAGTACATTCATGTCGCAGTATACGCAGCCTCACCGGAGCGCTTGTTCCGTGTCAACCTTCAACTGTTGTGGTAGGGTGAGGAATCCCAGTTCATTATTGCTCCAATTTAAACATGTTTTTCTCTGCTTGTGGACACTAAAAAACTTAAATAAATTACATGTGATTAAGTTTTATATACTCGTATATTGTTATGGATAGAGCCCTGCACGGGTAAACAAAACTTTATCCGCATCCACATGACTTTTATCCACATCTGCAAGTTTGTTATCGGAATCTACTGGCATTCCAATAATACTAGCGGACCCGTGTGAGAACTCTCTCATAATGGGTGGGCTGTACGCAAAACAGTTCTGCCAGGGGCTATCGTCTTGTTTTTTTTGTTTAAAAGCACTTTCTTCATCTTCTCCTCCTCAACCGCTAGGTCGGTGGGTAACATGCATGTCTTCCAGAACGTCTTCTTTCTCTGGCCTGTGGTTTCAAATGGCAATAAGTGTGCTTGCCTTTAATGCTGTCTATAAATTGAGTCCTTGGTCTTCCCCGGCTCCTCTTTCCTTCCAGCTTCCCTTCGTAGAGTGTTGTGCACCAGTCAGAATGACGAATCGAATGGCCAACAAAACTATTCCTTCCTTATAAACAAATATATTTCTGGTGACATTTCAAGAAATGCAAGATTTTTCTTGTTCAATTGAGACGATTTGGAAGATTTGGTACAAACCACACCTTCTAACTCCTTCTGGTTTAAGAGCTTGAGTTTTGTGATACTTACACCTTAGCCTTAGAGTATTATATAACAAGATAAGATTTTTAATTAGATAAAGCATACCGGTACAGACATTTGAGGAGAAAGTTGTTCCCCTAGGCTATGTATGTATGGCATATGCTATGTTTAAAATTAAGGTTATACATCCAGAATTACAACCGTTTGTCAATTATGCTTAATGACATAACTTATATGAGATTAGCTTAAATCATCTTCTTTCATTTGTCATGAAAAAACATAACGGAAAAGTATGATATGCCATAAACATCCGGGTCCTACTAATGACATTCAACAGGTTCGGATTGTATTCTAAAAATTGTCCGCAAGTTTACTCCAAACATTATCCGCTATCCGCGCAGCCATGCAAACTATATCCGCATGGCGAAAAATGTTGCAGATATATGAGGGTTTATCCACAACCGCACAGGGCTTCAGATGGACAATTCCATGTTATTCGACATGAACCAAATATTCTTATATTGGCAACTTGCCTATTATTAGAATACTCTAACCTCAAGCTAGTTAAGTAAATTTGTGTAGCCAAATTTGTAGGTTATATTACGTTGGTTAGAAACTCTCGATCAAGTTCTTACATTTGCTGCTAGGTGTCAGTGACATCTGGTAGCCAAAGTTGGAACTACTTGAAATTGAACATACTGGGAGCCTTCGGGTGTTCAATTAGAAAATACCCTGCTATGGCCATTGGCTGCAATTCATGTACCGGTATACTTAAGTAGATATTATGTTTTCTGTGAAGAACTCATATTTGCTCCAGTGTTGGATTCAGAGGTAAGTATACCATTTTTAATTGTTTCTCTTTCAGCAATTTTTCTAGGTTTATGCCATGTCTTGTGTGAGGTTTCGCCTATGAACACCAAGAGCCTGCTGATGAGTCTATCTTGATGTTCCTCGGCATAAATCGTGAAAAATTGCTGAGTTTTAATTCCTTGGCCGTGAAAGCCAATATAACATTTTTTGTTTCCATTCCAACCTTGGAAACAGCAGGCGAGAATGTAGCCAGCCCCATTACAAGAAGGAAACTAGGGGGTAGCAGGCGAGAATGTAGCCAGCCCCATTACAAGAAGGAAACTAGGGGGTAGCAGGCGAGAATGTAGCCAGCCCCATTACAAGAAGGAAACTAGGGGGTGACATGTTTCACTCTGATTTAAGGCAGCCTAAGTACTGCTCGGGAGGGATTTTTTTGTTGTTATTAATTCAGCTTTCCCAAGAAACACAACTCTAAACAATGGCTTCAAAGCTATCTATACTTACATCTTATATAATTAATTATATAAATTATAAACTGATGGCTGTTTTGGGGATCTGAAGTATTAATAAGCAACGAATTTCTTCTGATGATGTTAGTTGGCTTGAGCTTTCACACTAAAGCAAGAACAAAGCAGTGGTGAGACTTGTTTTAAGAGCTAACTCATTGTGATTGGCAAACATGTAACGTTTATTTTCTGAAATATGTTTTTCTTTTTGTGTAATACCCTGAAAAGTATAAATAGGCTGCTAATGATGCTAGCTCGAGTATTGGGGAGTAATATACTCAGACCGGCAAAGAAAACCGATCACTTGAAAAATTCAACATTACTTTCATTTAAATTAAACATGAATGCTCTAGTCCTAGTCCATAACTTACTGTTTATAGCATGGAAGTAAGGTTAATTGTTTCCCTGGATGTGTTATCATTCTTTATGTCATTATTTCACCTAACAATAGCGATTCATTGACAAGATGCTGTTTCCCGCGGAAAGATGTGCGCGCCACCATTTTCAATCAGGCCACTGCCCTGGCAACATTTTCAGGCCTCAAGCGCATATTCGTTTCTGAATTGCACAAAAACAACTGAGGATATGGCTGTACTGATCTTTTCCTATGCCAACAAGTGGCAAAAGAAAAAAGAATAAAACATTGCATTGTTGACGATAGCGATGGCGCGCACATCTCTCCGCCTGAAACAGCATCATGTCAAAGAATCCCTATTGTTATGTCATAACGAATAGAATAAGAAGTGATATCACTGGCCTAGTACGCCTGGTCCGCCGCAGCGCAGCGCTGGCTCCGATCTGCGATGTAAGTTAGCATTGGCGCTTACGAGACTTAAAACCTTGCTACCTGTTTTACATGTTAAAACACCCTAAGATATCCTCATAGGCGCTAATAAGTTCGACATCTCCACTTACTTTACTGTGCCCAATTATAATTTAATAAGTCGTCTCCTGTAAAAGTCCAGTTTCGACAATAAGCGAATACAGAGACCATTTCAAAATGCAATTAGTTTTGCCAGCTATCGGTAAATTAAAAGAAAAGAACGGAAAAATTAACCTCGCTATCAGAAAGGAATTCTTCACATTGTTACACATTTTACATTCCCTTAACAAACTTGCAACACAGAAAAAAACGTACGAACGCAACTTTCAACTTTACCGTAGATTACTATAAAATTCAATAATAACCATAAATTTCACTCCACAAACACCAAAATCAGTAAACTACCGTCATTTCAGAAGAACTTAACATTAAACAGACATAGAAGGCATAGTCATGACCCCTTCATAGAGTAGGCTATTGCCTAAACCCGATGACGGCTCCTTCAACTTTACCGTAGAATATTACAAAAATCAATTATACCCATAAATTTCACTCCACAAACACCAAACTCAATAAACTACCATAATTTCAGAAGCACTTAACATTTAACAGACATAGAAGGCACAGCCATGATCCCTTCTTAGAGTAGGCTATTGCCTAAAAATGATCACGCCTCCTTCAGCATTACGGTAGATATATGTTTTTAAACCCATTGTCTTTTTATTCTCATCCCTTTCGTCACAGAAGTAGTCTTTAATGGCATCAAGAGCATTTTTATTTACACCATACTGGACAAATACTTAGGCAAATTGGGAAATATATGTGGAACAGAATAGTCTTTCAATCGCCAGTTGGTTCTTGGGAGAAATACATCCTCTCCTTCTATCAAAAATTTATCAAATTTAACAATTAAATCTTCTGAAAAGTGAGCAGCACAGATGTAGGACTTTTCAGTAAGTTCCCTATCCTTCCCTGGTATGGCCCCTTTGCACTTGATAAAAGTTCCTTATCTTTAGGAGGTTTGAAAACCGTCTGACCTCTTTATAGTCCCCATAGCTAGATCTGCATCCTGGTACAAAACAGCAAGGCATTTTCACTACTCACATTAAGCACTCATGAAAATGTAAGGGCTAAACTGCTGTTTACTTACATTAAATAACAATAAAATTAACACACGAAGATAACGTCAACACACGACAAGAAATTAAATTCCATTTCAGTTAATGCTTCCTACAATAGCATTTCAGGTATTAATACTATGAAGTAATAGCGTAAGCACTTGTATATCAATGAACGTTTGCACAGAACACCACCAAAACACTCCGACCGATTTAATACTTAATATATCCCACATAAACATATGTGGAAATCAATGATCTCAAGTCGACTGTAGCGCTGCATAGCGGCGAGTGCCAACCCGATCCGTATTCATCACATGCTATTGAGGGAGAAGAGCTCACACTTTTTATTCTATTCGTTATGGTTATGTGAAACAAGACATGAAGAATGGTAATGCATCCAGGAAACCAATGAACCTTACTTCCATGCTATAACTAATGTATGTAATGTACTGCTGTAGGCCTATACCGTTCACATTTATGATTTGAATGAAAGTAATGTTGAATTTTTCAAGTGATCGTTTTTCTTTTTTGGCCGGTCAGTTTAGATCACGATACCTTACAGTTCAAAATTCCCCTAGACAAAATGGTGTCAACCGTGCAGTGCCATAACTAGGGTTTCCTTCTGACAGTGGTTGAGCTGAGTCAAAATTGTACATTGAGTGGATAAAGTTGTGCTGCTGTTTTAAGTTAAACTTAATTTGGGAACTGCAGTTTATTAATATTTATACAATGACAGGAATGAAAAGGGCCAGATGATTTTGTGGAGAAAACAACTTTATACTTAAACTAGATTTGCCCGGGAACATTTATGAATGCAAGGTAATAGGCTACTTTTGACCGAGGTATACGACAGTAGTTTTCCCTCCAGCAGTGAACACGATAGCTAGCTCGTAAACTGTTGCCTCAGTAATTGAATGGAGATTGTTGGAAGAAATGAATACACTTATAGTGGGTGATGTATTGAAGATAGAGATATGCTCTCGCAGACTTTTTGTGGAACTTTTCCATTTTCAACAGTTTGCGTAAGCTTTAAAAGCACACAGACGCCAGGTCTTTTTTTTTCTTCGACTTTTTCACTGGAATCGTTACAGCTTGGCGTCCTTTGATCATAAATTCTACCTTCCTCGAGATATCCTTTACAGAATGGTAAAACCGCATCAAAATCCATCCGGTGGTTCTTGAGATTACCTGTGACATCCAAGAATCAGGGACTTTGTTTTATACTAAGTAGAGATATCAACAATGGTTAATTTTCAAGCACTGATTATGAACTCACTGCCACGTCTCACACTTGAACAGATGTCGCAGCTTGAGCGTGTTATGACTCATTTTTTGAAACCTCGTACAACTGACAAATATGACAACCACTCAAGCCACACCATCAAACAAACAAACGAACATCAACGTCATCAATTACACTAAAAATTTCCCTAGATAAGTACGTATTGTACCAGTATGTAACGAAACAAGTTTCATGGAATTCGCCTATAGTGCACAATGCTACAAAAAGAAAAAAAATCCTTTTGTTGATATTATATTAACATTTAATGTACTTACCTGTGTGTGTGTAATGTTGCATTGTTCAAAAGTTTCTTCTTACAGACACTGCAATGAGTAATATTTCCAGGCATACTGAAGTTCAAATGTTCAATATTATTAAAATTCAGCAATTTTTCTAGGTTTATGCCATGTCTTGTGTGGGGTTTCGCCTAGGAACACCAAGCTGGCTCATCAGCGGGCTCTTGGGGTTCATGCCCGGACCCCCTCAGGAGTAGGAAATTGTGCACTACCTCCCATCTTTTTGGAAGCCTTTATAGGGAGGTGAAAGGCTGCTTGAGCTTTTCGCTTTCGCAGTTAGAGCCGCACGTGCGCTTCATAAGAAGGGAGGTAGTGCACAGTTCGCTACTCCTGTGGGGGTCCGGGCACAGAACACCAAGAGCCCGCTGATGAGCCAGCTTGGTGTTCCTGCGCAAAACCCCACACAAGACATGGCATAAACCTAGAAAAATTGCTGAGTTTCAATTCACGGGTCGTGAAAGCCAATATAACATTTTTTTTCTCGATATTATTGTTTGGTGGGTGAAGCAGTTTCTCAGAATAGTAATGATGATATACAGTGAGAGCCTTCTCTATAGAAGTCGGCGCCAGATGCTGATTACACAAGAGCGGGTCGGGAAGTACCGGATGCTGTGATACCATTTCATTACATACAGAGCTGGCAAGATACCTTAGTTGAGATAATTACAACTTTGGTGAAGTACCCATCTTGTATAGTATGGAGGTTTGGACTTTGAAGGTCAACACTTTGAAATGATTAAAGGCCTTCGAAATGTGGATTCATAGACGAATGCTTAAATTACCTTGGACTATTTATTTATTTATTGTATGGCTTTTAGTAGCCTCCGTGGCTTAGGCGGCAGCACGCCGGCCTCTCACCGCTGGGTCCGTGGTTCAAATCCCGGTCACTCCATGTGAGATCTGTGCTGGACAAAACGGAGGCAGACAGGTTTTTCTCCGGGTACTCCGGTTTTCCCTGTCACAATTTCATTCCAGCAACACTCTCCACTATCATTTCATTTCATCTGTCATTCATTTAATCATTGCCCCAGAGGAGTGCGACAGGCTTCGGCAGCCGGCACACTTCATATCCTCGCCGCTAGATGGGGGCTTCATTCATTCCATTCCTGACCCGGTCGGAGACTGGAAGCAGGCTGTGGATTTTCATTTTCATGGCTTTTAGTGCCGGGAGTGTCCGGCTCGTCTGAGTCTGTAGCTGCTTCCAGCTACTAGTTCCGTTCAATTTCAAGTAGTTCCAACTTTCACTACCAGATATCAATGATACCTAGTGGTGAACGTTGGAACTTTGATAGAGTATTCCGACGAAATCTTACCTAACAATTGAGGCGCTGGGCCCAATTGCACACCGGGGCGAAACACTGTCATTTTGTTGAGTTATGCCGGAACATTTAGCACAATTTGTGTTTAAATACATAATGGCTCAACGGACAATACATATTTTTCTTTTGAAAATTACATAACCACTTAAGTCGTTTTTCCGGCAAATGCAGTTTTGTAATCCCCAATGTGTTCTTCATCTATCCTCCAAATATTATTTCGTTATGTCAACTCTAGATGGCAGGAGCTTGCATTATATACAGCTGTGTAGAAAGTCGTTCTTCCGGCGAACAGCTTGGCCGACTTAGGCGCTTCGAGCGCCGGTATCGCACAGGCGCCGGAATCAGTGAGTGTTGTCTTGTGACTGTTGCGTGTGGTTTTGTTATTGTTATTCTGTAAAGATGTGTGATCAGTCAGATGATAGTAAACATAAGAAGTTAAATGAAGGATCGGATTTGGAAATGCAGAATAAAGGAAAGAAGAGATTACTTTAGCGAGACTCTTGGAAACTCGTGCAGAACAAAGCCAAGAGGAATCGTGGTGAAAGCTATGTGAGTTCTAGTGGCAAGAAGGTTTCCAAGAAAGTATTTAGTTACACTGAAAATTGTTGCAAGAGAAACTGCCACTCATTTTTCCCCAAAGAAAATCACCGGAGAATGCAGATGCACTTAAGCACATATTAGAGAAAGAGACTGTTGTGGAAGAAAGTGAACTGCAGAGTGAAATCAGTGAGGCTGAGGAAACCATTGAGTGTCCATAAACTCTTGTTGTTTTATTACTATTATTATTATCATTATTATTATTATTTAAATACAGTTTTACTTCACTTAGTATATCCTATCAAGGCAATGCCGGTGTATATCTATTCATTTAATCATTATTTTCTGATTGAAATTGGGTAAACAGAACCAGAGTTCATGCATGAATGTAACCATTCTAAGCCTTATCTGCATATCCGTTTGCATTTAAATGTACTAATTACACAGGATTATAAAAAATGGCTGTGTTTGGACACCTTTTTATTTCTTTTTTATGTAAAATAATAGCAGTGATACTTTCAAAAGTGCCTTATTAAAAGAATAGTTTCAAAATTACGTTTTTGGTGTTAATTTTATATATACTGTATATATATTATAATTTTATTATAAAAATATACTTATTGTGCAGTACACGGTGGCTATTTTTTTTTCGAATTAAATTAATTTGAACGAATCTACTATCCATAAATGGTAATTTAAGATGCTGATTGTCAATCTCTGCAATAACTACTTAAGTCAATCCATATTTAAATTAAAATATTTAAGAACTGGTAAAGTTTAAATTCACAGTGACATTGATATATTGTTAAGGACTATCTTTAAATGGAGTGTGTAAATCAACGTATCCATAAATGAAAAACTCAGACATTTACAGTGTTTCAAAACTTTAGGAGTGATTTTCTCAAAACAGTGTTTTCAGACTTAAGTTGTTATTGCACCCATCGCCTCAATTTAGCTTCACACAAGTTTAGTCTGTGGAAGGATCTTTTACATGCCATAAATCTATGACATGGGACTGGCGGCTTTACTTCCCCTCCGAAGGAAGGCATACTGAAGGATTTTTAACGCTCTTAAAAAAATCCGATGACTTCGGCCGGGTTTGAACCCGCTATCTTGGGCACAGCAGTTCAGCATGCTACGTACCAACTACACCACCGAAGCTGCTGATAGTTATTAACAGAGATGTCATCAGAAGAGCAAAATGTGATCTTCAGCTTTTGTCTACAATTCATCATCTGCCAGTCAAGTATTAGGCCAGGTGGCCTGATACAGTCTCATTCCATCTTTTAGCTGGATGTCCAATAGATCGAACCTCCTTTGGTTGCTATCGTACAATCTGCTTTGGGACTCGTTCCCTAGGTAATTTGTTGACGTGGTCTCTTCAGTTCTTCCTATAGGTTCCTATGTAGTTTAATACAGAGTTGGGCAAAATACTCACAAAATGTATTTTCGATACAAAATACTCACAAAAAAGTATTTTAGATACAAAATACAAAATACAGTTATAAAATTCCTGAAAATACAAAATAGTATTTTAAAATACATTTCAAAATACAAAATACTTAGTAAAATATGCTTCTCTTCCATTCAAACTTTTCAAAATATTATTATTATTATTATTATTAATATTATTATTATTATTGTTATTATTATTATTATCGGTGATCAAGACGGGTGCGTGCATTAACGTGCAAGGCCAAAGGATTCAAATCCCACCGTCAGCCTCCATGAAATGGTACTTCCTGATGGGCCTTGGTCGCTGTTGCCCTGTTGTCATTTCGTTTCCCATCCAGCTCTGTGTTGAGGATGGCGTCAGGAGGATCATCCAGCCGTGAAAACCACTGCCACATAGAAATTTACCTCACTTTGTCCTCGAACCCACAACATGGGAAATATATACGGTATAGGAATTGTTATTATTGATTCACTCAATTTCCCTAATCGGCCAACTAGGGACCACGATAAGCCTCATCTTACATTCTGGCATTTGTTCACTTTTCGCTTGATCCACATTGTCTTCATGAGCTCACTGTGTTTAGCACGACGTTCTTCTGTCCATTTCGCACCAGTTGTCCGTTTTTTCGTCCCGGTAAGTCCCAAACGTCTTGATGGCTGCTCTATAAAGGTTTCGGTCTTGTGCATCTTCTGCTCGTATCCCCATTTCTTTCAGATCTTTCTGGACGTTAACATACCTTGGCATTGTCGTTTTTGGTTTTGAGTCGAATATACTGAAGATACGTTTCGTCAATCGGGAGTCGATCATCCGTCGTATATGACCGTAAAAGCAAACTCTGCGTTTTCGCATTGTATCTGTGATCTTCTCTATCCTCGAGTAAATTTCTTGCCTGGATTTTCTGATGTAGATGCCATTTTTGTAGTCCGGGCCAAGTATGATGTGTAGGATCTTTCTTTCTTTTTCTCTAACTTCGCGAGTAAATATTTCTCGGGTAGGATAAGGCATTCAGATGCATATAGCGGTACTGGTTTGATGACAGTGTTGTAGTGACGAATTTTTGTGTTCATAGAAAAGCACTTTTTGTTATATATGTTGCGGGTGGTTTGAAAAGCGACTTCCATTTTCTTGCTTCTTGCTTCTATGGCTTCCTTGTCAAGGCCATTTTGCTGGATCCATTCCCCAAGATATTTAAATTTATTAACACGGTTTATCGTTCCATATTTGGTGTTTAGTTGTGCTGTATCATCCTTGATATTATTATTATTATTATCGTATGACCTAAGCTACCTCGTGGAGATGCGGCCTCGATGACGTAGTTGGTAGCATGCTGAGCTTCTATGACCAAGATAGCGGGTTCAAATCCGGCCGAAGCCATCGGATTTTTAAGAGCATTAAAAATCCCTCAGTATGCCTTCCTTCGGAGTGGAAGTTAAGCCGGCGGTCCCATGTCATAGATTTATGGCATGTTAAAGAACCTTCCACTAATTACACCTGTGTGAAGCTAAATTGTATAGGTTACGAATGTAAACAACGCTCTTAGGTTTCTACGTTCGTTGCGGTGGCGTCTAGTAGCTAAGTTCTGAACTAGGCCTTGTAGTCGTTGACGGTGGCGTTTGGCGGCAAAAGTAGGAACTATCTGAAAAAATCGAAGTTGCAGTCCACATGAATTAAAAAACAGATACACACACTAATACAGCCATCACAATTTACACCGGTTATCAGACAGATTCTACACACACCCAAAGTACACGGGGCTACATGACCGCGTTGTCGCAGCCCCTAAACTTAAGAACCAACCAATCCTTATAATGGTATAATGATGAGCACCACACAATATTTTGAAACTATAACCCCACCCTCGCATTGGTCAATCTTGGCTATACAACTGCCACAGTTGATGCTAACAAAGATATTGGTAGTTTTGCAGCATGGTGATGCCCACATCTGCCCTTCCAGGACGGCTGAGATGGGATTCGAACACACCTCTTCTCAGTTTGGCCTTCGAGGCTGAGTTTATCCCGTTCCAGCCCTCAAACCAGAAATAAATTCCTTGCCAGAGTCGGCAATCGAGCCCGGGCCTCTGTGGTGACAGCCAAGAGTGCTAGCCACTACGCAACACGTCGAACTTATATATATATAGTGTATATGTGTACTGTTTAAACAGGATGAAACTATTGAGAAAACGCTATCATTCAAAGATTATCTAACAAAGACTGCCGACAACCGCAAGACGTAGAATGACATTTTGTGGAAGCTTTGTCGTTCCACTTAGGGTCCAACACCAATATTCTCTGTTGTTCAGCTGTTGACTTCGTATAATCTGTCACTGAATACTGTGCACCAGTTCGGATAAAGAGCTAGTTGTCGTTGCGATATTGTGTTCATGTCGCCCCGTGTACTTGGGCGTGTGTGGAATTTGTCTGATGAATTGTGTTATTGTGATGGCTATATTAGTGTGTGTAGCCTATTTGTATTTCAGATAAGGATTGGGAAGGAGGCGGCCATGCTCTTAATTTAGGTACCATCCCGGCATTTGCCTGAAGTAGAAGTGGGAAACCACTTGCAGGATAATTGAGTTGCCTCAGACCAGAATTATATTTCTTGACAGATTCGTGAATCGAAACCGACCTCAGGAGTGACAGCCAAGAATAATAGCCACTGCACCACGAAGTAGTCGGATAAATAGCTCTCGTGCCAAGATAATAGGTGTACAGCTTAATAACTAAGGCCCGGAAGATCATGCAAAATCATATTTTTGCATATTTATGCATATTTTGGTTATTTTGGCACAATGCATCATATTCTTCTCCTTTGCCTGTTTAAGTGCATATCTATGCTGGAGAATAGTGTATATTTTAATTTCCTATTGTTTTGAAGCGCTTTTTGTTACTTCATGTTCAGTCGTATATTTCTATTCGGACTCCAAGAGTTTCTTGGTTGGTTAGTCAAACCTGAACATTTCCTTGTTAATGATAAAGTTGCTTTCACCTCCCTTAAATCACCCCGAGTATTTGTATATTCTGATAACTAGTAGTCTGCATTGCCAGTAAGGAAAAACCGGATTCTCCAACAACTGAAATACCTTCGTTCCATTCATTTATCACCAGTTCACAATAGGGGTTCAGCTTATGAATGACCAGGGATTTCCACAAATATTACCTGGACCTATTATCTCAAATTCCTTAATTCCAACCTTCAGTGAAATACCAAGCTGCTTACTGTCAACCACAGCAAGCACGGAGGTATGACTCCAATAAAAGCTAACGTCGTTGTTAAGTTGCGAAATTTTTTGAAAACATTTGGGAATGAATTATATTCTACCGACGATAGTGTCCTTTATTGTAAAATTTGTGAAGGAAATGTAGGGAGTTTCTGGAAAGTTTTCTGTGGCTGAACATTTGGAACCCGCCAAACATAAGAGAAATGTCGTTAAAAAAGAAATAAAAAAAGAAAAACACACATCAATTCAGCCCTTGTCAGCAAGAAGAAATTTCAGGAGACTATCACAGGATAATACTGAAATTATTTCAATACAGTCCCTTTTGCAAGTTAATATCAATTATTTTTAGCCTACTTTTCACATTTTGCAAAAATGAGGAAAAAGTCTGTCTGTCCTTCTGTCTGTCTGACTGGCTGTGTGTGTGTCCCCCCCTATCAACTCCTAAACGGCTGCAGCAATCGAAACAAAATTTGGTAGGAGTAAAGATCTATACCTGAATATCTTACGGCCATATTTTAAAATGATGTCAGTGCTACCAACTGCTAAAAAATCGCAATTGAAATTTGAGCTCCATGTTGGATATCTTGGAAAGTATGAATGGGAGCTATTTCAAAATTGGCACACGTACAGATCATAATATTTCAGTTTAATTTCCAGGAGGCCAAACATGGCAGTGTTGCCAAACTGATTATAAGCCTCCTGATAGGTCCAATTTTTAAATGCATATAACTTCTACACTATCAAGTGGAATTCAACCAAATTTCGTATGTTGTATGTGTACATAACCAGATATGACTGAGCGTATTCTTAAGACCTACCAGGGCTGCCAACTGTTAATAAATGCTCCTAATTTATTTTATCCAAATACCAATATATCAGAAAGTATGCAAGCCGACAGCTTTAAACTATGCACACATATAGTACCTGACATTCTATATTAATTTGGAGTAACTTATATACGTCAGTGCTACCAACATGATTCTAAGCCTGCTGACAGGTCCAACTTTAAATACATGTAACTTCCATACTATCATTTGGATTTCAACCAAATTTCGTATGTGCTATGTGTACCATAACAGATATGACTATGCGTATTCTAAGGAGCAACCAGGGCTGCCAACTGTTAATATGTGCTGTCCCTATTTTTGTTACCCTAATATCAATATATCAGAAAGTATGCAAGCCAATAGCTCTAAACGTTGCACACGTATAGTACCTGGCATTCTAGACGAATTTGGAGTAACTAATATACGTCAGTGCTGCCAACATGATTCTAAGCCTGCTGATAGGTCCAATTTTAAAATGCATGTAACTTCTATACTAACTAATGGATTTCATTCAAAATTGGCACAACAATAGATCATATTATTTCAGATTATTTCTGACCAATACATGCATGACATTGTTGCCAACATGATTTTACGCGCGCTGTTAGATCCAATGTTTAACTGCATGTAACGTCCATGCTATTCATTGGACTTCAACCAAATTTTGTATTTAGTACCTTAAGAGACGGAACTAAGAATATATTCAGTCATCAGGGCTGCCAACTGTAGTGCTCTATTAGGATACATTATGCCAGGTATACAGTATTTCGAACTAATTGGAAATTTCGATATTAGCAACTTAATTTCGTCATTATTCTAGATAGGTTCATATTCTGTAGAATAATCATTGGCATGAAAAGTAGGATGTATAGTTCTTCACGGAACTTCTTGTTTATTCTGAATTCACTATGTAAATATTGTAAAATTATTTTCATTTTTTAAAAATCAATGGGTATTTTAATTGTATACGAGTTATACTTAAAAATGAACATAATAAAATAATTATTGATGGTAAGACTGCTTGAGGATCCATAAAATAATATTTCCTACTATTTAGAACTGTTTCTTAGTTGAGATGTTTAAAAAAAAGGTGTATGCCCTAGTTATATGTCCGTCTGTTCATATTTTCTTTATAGCGCTGTCAGGCAAACAGTGAGGCATTTCATTCAGACTACTCTCTGATATCCTAAAATGGTGATGTAAGAAATCAGCACCACGGGACACTACAGTCAATTGACTCAACATGTTTAATTTGTACATTCCGTTATAAATTATCCTTTGTAAGTAATACCGTACCGGTATGCCACAAAAGAATAAAAAACATAATTAATGAACGAAGTTGGGTCATTTATAATTATTAACAACCAACCAACAACGGCAGCTGGTGCCCAGATGTCTGTGATCTCGGTAGACGTGGGTCGAACCTCACCGCCGGCCGTCCGTGAAATAGTTTTCCGTGGTTTCCCATTTTCAACTACAGACAAATGCTGCGACGGCACCTTCGAATGTGCCACGGCCGCTCCCTTCCAAATCCGTGCTTATTTTCATTCACCTTCATTCATATCATCTCTCATTAACTCCTCTCATGAGGTTGGCACCGGGTGAGTTAGCCGAGGTCGTTTCGGCATGACTGCTGGCAGTCGCTCACATCCGGGAGGCGAGGAGGTTCGAATACCCCGCCGGCAACCTTGAAGATGGTCTTCTGTGGTTTCCCATCTTCCTTCCAGGCAATTGCCGGGGTTGGTCCCTAACTATAGGCCACAGCCGCTACCTTCCAACTCAACTCCTCGTCCTTGTACATTCCCACTTTCCTCCCCAACGGTACTTGTAACTCACCCATTGGGTGTCCGTCTCGAAGTAGGTAGCTACAAAAACTGGCGAGCCGAACATGTCCTCGGACACTCCCGGCACTAAAAGCCATACGCTAAAAAAAATGAGGTTGGCGACAGGAATGACATCCGACTGTATAAACTATCCACCATAAGGACGCGAAAATATATATTATCTCATTTCCGTCCCAGTTGAAACAGGAATCATACGCATTATAGTTATTATTACCGTATTATTATGGTCATCTTATCACTACCGACAGCGGTCACCCGCTAACGCACAGCGCTAGGCAATGTGGCCATGCTCCATGTGGACTTGGTAGACGTGGGTTTGAACCCCACCGTCGGCCATCTTGGAAATGGTTTACCGTGGTTTCCCCACTTTCAATTCTAGGCAAATGTTGGGACGATCCTTCTGACAGGCCACGGCAGCTTCCTTCCACATCCTTGCCCAGCTTCATTCATCTAGATCTCTCATTAACTCCTCTCATGTTGGTGTCAGGAAGGGCATCCGGTCGTAAATACATCCGCCACATAGCGTTTCATCGCATCTCATCCCCGATCCCGTTAAATAGGTAAAAGTAAGGGGTAGACATACATCGTCATCCATCCTTATCGTAGAGGGTGTGGTGGAGCAGCGGTCAAGCTGTTGGCCTCTCACCACGGCGGAGTGGGTTCAATTCCCAGTCAATGCTTGTGAAATGCCATATTCAGTGATTCGGATTCCATGTAAAAAGGAGGTCCCGTGGCTCATGATCTCGAGATTAACGGTCACGTAAAACTACAATCTTCCTTCTTCCTTCCATCCTTAACGTATGCAACTACTGTATTCAAGACAAATACAGAGATCCAAGTTTCTTTTTCTGGCACTGACAGGGCATCTGCTCAATCCTAGACCATAATAAATACAGCCATGCATACTACTACAAAAATCACACAAACACAGGTTATCAGACATATTTAACACACACCCAAATACATCGGGCTGATGATCAAGATTTATTAACAACAACCATCATATTTATTTTCGTCTGGCTCGTGGTGCAGTGGCTAGCAAACCTGCGAAGAGCGGAAGTGGTTTTCCTCTTATACTTCAGGAAAATGCCGGGATGGTTCCTAACTTAAGGCCACTGCCGTCTCCTTCCCCAAATTAAATATAAACCCACTACGGTACTACTACAACATTGACCCACAATAACACGGTTATGAATGATATATATATATATACATACACACATAAGTACACGGGACAACATGATCACGATGTGATACAAGCTCGTCAAATGAAAGAACAGCAACTTATTTGTCAATTCAAAGTTTTATACAACTCTTACACTACTCTTACGGGAGACAATTGCCGCATTTTGTACAGCCCTTATGTGAGCACTTCCAGGAATTTTCGAACAATACTAGTTAACAGGTTCAGACAACCTCATGCGTTTGGGAATTTCATACTACGTAGCTTGAGGCTACTGCTTGTGGAAAGGTTTCCAAGATCAAACACACTGATAACAGAACATCGGGAGACATCCTTCGGAGATTTTGTTCTAAATGCATCCTAAATAAATAGCATTGCACATGGTCTTACTAGGTCGCTTTATTGCTGGAAGAGTTGTATTGATCTAAAACTTAATGTCTACCAATTGACTTAAATTATTAAAAGCGAAAATAATGGAAGATAAAACTGAAAATTACCTAATGCAGTGATTGTATTTTGATTGTATTTTATGTATTTTGAAAATACAAAATACTCATGAAAAGTATTTTCGATACAGATACAAAATACATGTTCAAAAATGTATTTTCGATACAAAATACAAAAGTATCGAAAATACGTATTTTAAATACATGTATTTTCGATACTGCCCAACTCTGGTTTAATACAGGTTCTGTCTTTAGTTCTTTCATCATGTCCTTATTCCTTTTGTGGTCCCGACGTGTGTTTCCTGCTGTGTGTCTCATAAACTTCATCTCAGCAGCAGTGATCCTAGTTTCATCTCGTTTTCGGATTGTCCATGCTTCACTTCCATATGTGAGGACAGGTCTAGCTACAGTAGTGTTTTGTAGACTCATAGTCTTGTCCCTCTGGACTAAGGATGGTTTCATTACCGAGTTCACTGTGCCTATGGTTTTATTATACTTTATGATCTTATTGGAAATATCTGCATCATTGTCGAATGATAAAGAGTAGCCTAGGTAGTTGAAGGTGTTTACTCTTTCCAACAGATTGTTGTTGAGGCAGATCTTACTCAGAATTGGTTCTTTGCCCTTGGAAAGCGAGTACTTTTGTTTCTTCTGAAGATATTTCCATGTCATATTCAGTGGCTATTCTACTGAGATTATGTATGGAACGTTATAAGTCGTCCTCTGTGCTGGCGAATAGTACTTGGTCATCAGCATACAGAGGCGTGTCTAATTTCAGGTTTCTGTTGATAGTATCGAAAAACTGCCTATTTGGGTCATATACTGTACTTAGAAGCCAAAAATAACAGTTGCTTCGGCTGATACTGCAAGGCTAAATAGATGGCAGAAGACAGATGTCCTGGCTTCAGAATATCAAGGAGTGGTCACGGATTCGATCTGTTGAAGAATTGTTCCTGCCTGCGGTGGACAGAGGTGCCTTTTCCATGATGATCACCAACGTTCGGGGGACCGAACACGGTACTTGGAGAATAAGAAGAAGGTGAGGTACTGCCTCATATCCTGTGAACATGGTTATGTATAGAACAAAACATTGAATTTTCCTAGTGGAAACTTATCTTCTCAAGAAGAAGTCTTCCAGTAAATGTGTTCGTACGTTTCAGTGTCGTGCAATTTTTACATTAACAAGCAAGAAAGTAATGTTTTAAACAAGAATGATCAATTGAACTCGAAGACTATAATACCCATCATTGATTTTCTTTATCCTGAACAAGTGCTCCCATAGCAGGTGCAACAAAGAAGTTTTTAATGTTTACAAGTATTTTAGGTTGTCTTATCACAATATTGTATTCATCATCATCATATATATTATTTCAGTAGTATAGACCCTTCATGCGGCGCTCACAAGTGACCGATCGTGACAAATGAGTATTCAAATGAAAGAGAATAGACATTAGCAGTGACGCATTGCACTCTAATTTCATAAATATCTATAATTTCTTTGAAAAATTACTTTAAAAAAAATGTACGAAGTGTGCGATTTGCAGATACTATTGCTAGAAGTATAACACAATTTTCACTCGCCAAATCAATACTTTACTAAAAATACTATAGGTACATGTTTCGGAAACTTGATATGTTTCCTTCTTCAGCCCATATGTTGGTGTGAAACATCATATGACGGAACCTGGAACGAGTGCGGTTTATAGATACTGTTGCTGTACGAAAATACGCTCCATAATTGCTGTCCACTTCACATTTTGGCCACTGTGACGCTTGTTTCATGTCATTTTAACATTCTAAGGTCTTTCCTTCATCATTTTGCATGGATTTCAGTAACAGTAAATCGAAGGAATGAGTACTCAAATCGTATATTTTCATAAATATCGAATAGCCGGAAAGTGTTATAATGATCCAATTTTCAGTGATTGCCTTCGTAAGTTTGGGAACGTAGAACTTGGAATTCTAACTGAAATGTAAATAGTGATGCATGTTTTTTTTTAAATATTGGAAATGATATTCATTTCGGTTCCATATTGACAGTTTGATATGAAGAATAAGATGTTTTCAGTTTCCGCCTACTCAAAATAAATAAAAATAAATGTATTGAATAGGCAGAAACTGAAAAAGTTTTATTCTTCATATCATATAATAGCACATTGCATCTTTTTATTATATCACCATCCACTTCACATTTCTCAAGGTTTTTATTCAATGTCTCAATTTGACTGGTCAACAACATTGCTATAGGCTGATGAAGGGGCTATTTAAATTGTGAAGCCTCGAAACATGTACCTAAGAATTATGCGGTAACACACCAATTACTAAAGTATTGACTAGACGGAAACATGTTTTAAATACTTATAAACTTGACTAATTATTGTGTCAATACGCATCCATCATGTATATCAATATCCCCAAATATCTGTCAGTACTTAAGGTTGCGGGTTCAAACCCGGCCGAAGTCGTCGGACTTTTTAAGAGCGTTAAAAATCCCTCAGTATTCCTTCCTTCAGAGGGGAAGTAAAGCCGGCGGTCCCATGTCATAGATTTATGGCATGATAAAGAACCTTCCACTAATTACATTTGTGTGAAACTAAATTATAGGTTATCTTTGAGTAACACTCTTAGGTTCCAACGTTCGTCACCAGGAGCCGACTGCAGTGGCATCTAGTAACAAAGTGCAGAACTAGTTGGTCGTTGACGGTGGCGTTTGGTAGCAAAAGTTGGACCTAAAAAACAGATAACACACACTTACATAGCCATCACAATTAACACAAGTTATTAGACAGATTCTACACACACCCAAAATATTTATACACTCAATGTTCAGTGTGACATTTAAATTTTGAATTAGTTCAAATATTAATTTCTGAAAAAGGTTCAATTTGAAGATTTTGTTAAACAGAATGTTTACAAGCATTCCCGGCGTTTCGTCACCATATGTTTGTGAGGAGAACAGCCCGAGTTCTTCCTCATAAATGGGAGAAGGCATCAGGCAAAATGCCTGGACCAAATAACTACCTTGGAATGAGCTTATAAACCGCACTCGTTCCAGGTTCCGTATTGACCATGTTTACAAGAAGTATAACACAATTTTCATTCGCCAAATCAATACTTTACTTTACTAAAAATACTATAGGTACATGTTTCGGAAACTTGATATGTTTCCTTCATCAGCCCGTATGTTGGTGTGAAACATGTACCTATAGTATTTTTAGTAAAGTATTGATTTGGCGAATTAAAATTGTGTTATACTTCTTGGAATGAGCTGTTAGACTGAATACTTGGGCTTAAAGAAAGTGATCACGGGGCCACATGACCGCATTGTTGCAGCCCCTAAACTGAGAAACCAACCAGTTGTCAGTACTTTAAATGCATATAACTACTAAAGCTGTACTAATCGTGTCCATTGGATTTTTTTAGCCTACTTTTCTCATTTTTCAAAAATGAGGAAAAAGTAGACATGAGATCGATCCTGGAAAATGTGTATCTGTCTGTCCCCCCCCTATCAACTCCTAAACGGCTGCAGCTATCGAAACCAAATTGGGTATGAGTCAAGATCTATACCTGAATTGCTCAAGGCCATATTTGGAATTGACGTCAGTGCTACCAACTGCCGAAAAATCGCAATTGAAATTTGAGCTCTATGTTGGATATCTCAGATGTTATGCATGCGAACTATTCCAAAATTGGCACTCATATAGATAATAACACTCCAGATTAATTTCCAGACGTCCATACATGCAAGTATTGCCAACATGATTCTAAGCCTCACGTAAGCCCAATATTTAAATGCATGTAACTTCTATACTATCGATTGGATTTCAACCAAATTTCGTATGTACTATGTGTACTACTACATATGACTGTGAGTATTATAAAGAGCCACCAGGGCTGCCAACTGGAAATAAATGCTCTCCCTATGTTTTAACCCTAATATCAATATATCAGATAGTATGCAAGCCAACAGCTCTAAACTTTGTATATGCATAGAACCTGACATTCTACCTTAGTTAGGTGTAACTCATATACATCAGTACTGCCAACACTATTCTAAGCCTGCTGATAGGTCTAGTTTTTAAATGCATATAACCTCTGTACTAACAAATGGATTTCAACCAAATTTCGTATGTGCTTTGTGTACTATGACAGTTATGACAATGCGCATTCGTAAGAACCAGCAGGGCTGCCAACTGTTAATAAATGCTCTCTCTATTTGTTGAATCATAATATCAATATATCAGAAAGTATGCAAGCCATCAGCTCTAAACATTGCACACGTATAATACCTGACATTCTAGATTAATTTGGAGTAACAAATATACCTCAGTGCTGCCAACATGATTCTTAACTTTCTGATAGTTTCAATTTTTAATTACATGTAATTTCTTTACCAACAAATAGATTTTATCCAAAATTGGCACTATAATAGATCGTAATATCTCAGATTAATTCTGAGCATCACATATATGACATTGTTCCCAACATGATTTTACGCACACTGATAAATCCAATAAACAGAATGTAACGTCCATACAATCCATCAGACTTCAACCAAACTATGCATGTGCATTCTATACCTTAAGAGATGGAACTAAGAATATAGTCAGAGTTACCAGGGGTGCCAACTATAGTAAGTTACACTATTTCAGGTGTGTTTCAAACTGCAGTATAGAGAAATGTTAGTATTACCAACTTGATTTTGTCATTATTCTAGATAGGTCTATATAGATTGGCATGAATCTTAAATTTTAAGAAAAGTAGGTTCTTAAGTTCGTCACGGAACTTTACAGCTGACGTGATTGATTTTTTTAACATCTCAATATTGCGGTGCCGTTTTCGACATGTTATTGCCTCGAGCTTTTGCCACAGAGAATAATCCAATGGATTGAGGTCCAGACTTCCACTAGGCCAGTCAGCAGCGATGAACCGTGGACAATGGTTGTCAACCACTACTGCATGGTTTTTGCGATTTCCCTTCAAACAGCTTCAAATTGACACATATCACATCACCTTTTCCAACACCTTCACAAAAATGCACCTCCAATGCTCCCCGCCAGGAAAACGCCCACTATATCATGGCTGAAGCAGGGTGATTTTCCGCTGCAAACGTGGAACTTTCTCTTCACTACTTCTTTACTGCATACACACCTAGGATGGCCCGATCTGACGTGATCAACAGTTGCACCCGTTTTTTTTTTTTAACCATGCTATTGTCCAAAACACAAATCGTTGATTCATATAGAGAGGTCTCCGCATAAAAACAATTTCTTTAGCTTGCTTTCCGCCATGAAATAACGCCAATACAGTGATACGATTCTCATACACTCCCCCCTCCATCTTTTACTGCTGCCTGCACACTGCAAGTCGGTTACTGGCGATGTCATGAAGGTTACTTTGTGGACAACGACATACAGCTTTGCCACGCTTCTTCATCCACAATTACCATACAACAACGCTTTTAGATTTTACTGACAGAACTTATGGTAGTCATCATCATCATCTTAAACAGCTCCAGTCACCCGGGTGCTGTGAACGAGCCCTCTCCATTTCTTTCTATCCATGAATAGTTGGTCTTCATGAGTGCTCTCCCAATCCAGCCCTTTGTCTGCCAAGTCACCCTTAATCTGGTCTATCCATTTCCTTTTAGGTCTTCCAACACATCTTCTTCCTTTGATGTTCAGATTGAAGTATGCCTTTGCCTTTTGTTCATCTTTCATCCATTGGATATGTCCATACCACCTCAGACGAGACCTCTATAAGGTCTCCATTACAGTGGTGTTAATACCTGCTTCTGCACGATTTATTTCATTTCTTACTTTATCCTTTCTTGTCCTCTGAAGCATGGTACGCACAAACTTAATTTCGGATGCCTGAAGTCTACTGTTATCTCTTTTAGAAAGGGTGTGCGTAAGTCAGTATGGGTATGTAGTATGTTTTAAATAATATATGTTTATACCTTATAGGTACTTTGTTATCCCACAGTAGTATTCTGACTTGGTTGTAGAAGATTGCTGCATTATTTGTTCTGTTGGTAATCTCATATTTACTGCTATTGTCCAAACTCAAAGTGCTGCCAAGATATTTGAATTGGTCAACATTTTGAAGTTGATGGTTGTTCAGGTAGATGCTTGTACTAGTACACCCTGATCCTTTTGCCATAGCCAAAGTCTTATTCTGACTAATTTCAAGCCTCAAAAACTTGTTCCAAATCTCTAGATTTTTTTGCACCTCTTCTGCACTTTCACCCCAAATCATAGCATCTTCTGCGAATACCAGGGCTTTAGTGTAATTTCCATGCAATTCTTCTTTAAGTTTCTTCAAGATGCCGTCCATTACAACAATGAACAGTAAGGGTGACAAAGAGCTGCCCTGTTGTACTCCTCTTCTTGTCGTGAACCAATTGCTCTCTCCATTGCCTATTCGTACGCAGGCCTTTGTGTTTTCATACAGCATTTTTATTTTGTTGACTAATGTTCCTGGTACATTCCGTCTTTCCAGGCATTCCCACATTTTTGACCGTACAATACTGTCATAGGCTTTCTCGACATCTAGAAAGACCATAAAGAGGTCCTTACCTTTTTTCTTGGTAGTACTGTGTATATAAAATGAATGTTTCTTTGGTAGTTAGTTTGCCCCATATGCGTTCATTTACCATTCAATTGATTGAGATGAAACTTTGGTGAGTTGTTGTTCATACTCCTCCTATGGTTTCTGAATCCATTTTAGATGGTGCGCAAGTCGTTTCAACTTACTGAGTGTGAGAGGTCAGGAGTAAAAGAGGTCAGAACCTAAGAATCCAGGGCTTGGCGATGTTACACACGTGATGTTCACAATAAGAAAATACAGTACAAAAATGATATGGTGGTCTTGATGAAATACATGGGATTACAAATGAAGCAAATAATGATAGAGTAGTGAAACCTTGGGCTTGTACTTGAATATCAACAAGACAAAACTAATGACAACAGGTTTACCATCAAACATTATGATAGATAATAAGTTAATCACAGAGGTGAATAGTTTCTGTTTGTTGGGATCAACCATTAGTAGTAGTGGCTCATGCACTCAAGAGATTCGCCGAAGACTTGCCCTAGGAAGAGCAGCTTTAAAAGGCCTGGATAAGATCTTCAAGTGTTCTGATGTTTCTTTGCCTACTAAAATCAGAATGCACTAGTCTTTCCCATAGCTACATATGGTTGCGAAAGCTGGACCATAAGGAAACGAGATATGAAGTATATTGATGCTTTTGAGCTCTGGTGTTGGAGGAGGATACTGCGTATTCCTTGGACAGCCAAGAAGACAAATGTATGGGTGATTCAAAAAATCAAACCAGATCTGTCTCTTGAAGCATTGATAACACGATTACAGCTGTCATATTTTGGACACATTATGAGGCGTTCTGATTCGTTGGAAAAGACAATTATGCTTGGAAAGGTGGAAGGGTCTCGGAGACGAGGGCGGCCAGCATTGGGATGGATCGACTCCATCAAATCCAACATGAAGATGTCACTGAAGGATCTGAAGTATATGGCTGAAGACTGAATCATATGGAGACAGTCCATCCATGCAGTCGCTAGGAGTCGACGCCGACTTGATGGCACCTGATCATCATCAGCCATATATAAAAAAGAAAAACATGGTTTTTCTTCTTTGAACTTTAATATTCTTCGCATTTCTTCAACAAATGTTTGTGTACAAATATGCAACAAACATGCAAGGATACATGGTTTCTCTTAGGGGGGGCTGCACCTTTTGTGCATGTTTTATTTGCAAACTAAATTACTTGAATAATATTATCTACAATCGAGTACAGCGAATTAATAAAGACGTCACTTAGAGAATAGGAAATATATCAACTCCCCTCACAACGAGGTATCTAGTCGTGCGCTCCCTCCACGTCCAGCACTGACTTTGTAGATCGCAGCTCTGCGAGAATTTCTAAGTTTATTGCCAGCAAACATGGACTCGGCCTTTTGCTCATATGTGCCCAACCTTTCCGTTATACAGTTGGGACAACACCCAAGACCAGAACCGAGACTTCACAGAGATTCTTTGTTCAAACACAGAGAGGCAGCATTGGCTGCACGAAATATGAATGTGGCAGGTGGCACTTTCTGGAGTCTGCGGTAGCATTTAAGATGGAATCGCTCAAAGCAAACGAGGGTAAATATTAGAGGTAGCCATCAGCTGTTCCCGTCATAAGTTCCATCTCCCAACTCACCTATTCTATAGCCACATTTTGTAAATCGATAATCTGTAAAAATAATTTTTATGTTTTCAAAATAAGGATATAATATTGTGATTTTCTTTAATTACAAAATATCTAGTTTGTAAATATCACTGTAGAAAAATAACATATAATTTTGCATTACAGCATTCTTGCTTTCATTTTAATGTTTTTGGTAACACTGAGAAGTTCCGTTTTTTGCGCGTTCACCAGGGCTTCCATCCACTCACTCGTCCAAAAATAGTGAAATAGTGAGTGTTTTATTTCAAAAAAGTGAAAAAAAGGTGAGTTTTTGTATGAAAAAGTGAGTAAATAGTGAGTAAATTCATAGCATTATTTTCATTGATGGCCATAGTCCTATATCTGGTTCATAATTTTAACTTTTGTTGATATCTGTAGGCGCAATTAGGGGGGGGGGGGGGGGTCTTAGGTGGCTAAGCTCCCCAAAACAAACCATTAGCCCCCCAAAAATGTGACAAAAACTGTATCGAAATAGACAAAAATTTTAAGAATGAGTATCTGAAAAACAAATTTGCCCCCCAAAAGTGTCAACCAAATTGCGCCTATGTTAATAATATCTTAGAGTACTGTTTGTGATTTTTTCGTCGATCGCTGCATAGCACCGGCTGTGGTATTGCACCATGGAAGCCTTTTATGCTTTCTGGCCGCCTGGCTCGCTGCCGGCAGCGGTGGCGGAAAAACGGACTACCCATTCATGGGTATATTTTGGGTAATTTCTAACAATCTGATTGTGCACAAGACCATTTTTAATGCAGAATGTGACCAGTTTTGAAAAAAGTGGGAATAGTATTTATGTCTACCCCTTATTATTTCCGTTTTCCAATGGGGTCGGGGATGAGATGCGATGGAAGTCTTTGTGGCGATGGTTTTTACGGCAGGATGCCCTTCCTGACGCCAACCCCAGGAGAGGAGTTAATGAGAGATGAAATGAATGATGGTGAATGAAACTGGGCAAGGATGTGGAAGGAAGCGGCCGTGGCCTGTCAGAAGATACTGTCCCAGCATTTCCCTGGTGTTGAAAATGGGAAACCACGGAAAACCATTTCAAGGACGGCCGACGGTTGGGCTCGAACACACGCGTGTACCGAGTCAGCAGAGAGCTTGGCCCCATGACCTAATGCTGTGCTTTAGCCAGCGTAGCCACTACTGTCGGTAAAAGAATGTGGGAATAGTGAGTAATTTTATTAAATAGTGAGAAAAGTGAGGCTGCTTTGAAAATAGTGAATAATAGTGAGAAAAGTTAGACGCTGGAAGCCCTGGCGTTTCAGAGCGAATGTTGTTCTATTTGCTTCTATTTATTTTCATATTTTGGAAGTGGGACGGGTTACAGCACACGACGGCTTTACTGCACCAGCCG
Organism: Meconema thalassinum; assembly: GCA_946902985.2. Taxonomy (NCBI): domain Eukaryota; kingdom Metazoa; phylum Arthropoda; class Insecta; order Orthoptera; family Tettigoniidae; genus Meconema; species Meconema thalassinum. Next base: position 67,472,745 of record OX336397.1, read on the forward strand.
CCAATGGTATCTCTGAACTTAGTTTCTTGAGAGTGTTTATCTGAAATTCAGTGGTCATTTTCAGATGGTAATGGCATGAAACTTTTACGATTCCTTCTTCATACGGCGGCTTATCGAAGCTTATCATTCCGAGGCCAACTCACAGAAGTGACGGGTCCATACATGTTGCACTCCCCTAGACTGGTGCTGAGCATGACCACTGCCTAGCCTACAGCAGGGTCATCCAGACAGTGCTCCGAGCACTTTGTTGGAAGGTAGTTTCAGAAGTGGTGGGAGGAGCTTGGCTGGCTGAGCGCGCTGAAGTGTGTAGCCGATCCATCTGTTGCTAGTCTAGTCCAATGCGCTTTGTTGACAGCGTGTTAGTAAATCAGTTTCGCAGTGGTCGGGACTGTACAACATACAAGAAAAAGTGAATGGTGAAGCAGCAGAATGGGAAATTTAATTTTTCTGTACAGCTTATAAAGGGCATGCCAAATGTTCAGTGTGCAACACAGATTTAATGTGTTAAAAAAAACCAGTTTGTTGTTAAATTTTCCTCTCTAATCTGTTCACATTTCAGTTTGGAATAAATCACAATATTCTTTACTGAACACTTGTGTTCGTTTCCTGCACATTTCATACATCGGAGTACCATTCGATTTGTATATGCGGTATATTTGTTAAGGCAAAACAGCCCTATTAATATGTCAACAATCCCACAAGAGCCGTCGGCCGCACGACTGTACGTACGTATCTAGTCAGCGTGGTCAGAACATCGTCCGTCTCCTCGCTGCCACAGTGTAGTGGTGGTAGGGGAAGAAGCGCTAGTCTGACTGCCCAGTGCTCCCGGAGCGCAATGACTGGATGGCCCTGGCTTACAGGCAGAGAGACAGACTCCTTTCTGACAAGGTCACCCCAGGTTATGCTCCATGGACATGGTGACCACTCAAATCGGTCAACGATTTTCCAGGAGCTTTCCAGGAATTTTCCAGGAATAATTCTCATTTTTCCAGACTTAAAAATAAGCGCGAGTGCAGGGCAGGGGGGGACTTTATCGGTTGCCTACTTCAAGACCAAAATAAAGCAGTTGTGTTTGGTTTACTTATACAGATATTGACAAAAATTAGTGGTGATTCTGTTATTGATAAGCAAGCCTACACACAAATGATTTAATTGTTGTTTTAAAAACGCCTTTGTGACTCAAATATCCGCTTAAAAAAAAAGAGAAAAGAATGCCGCAGTGAAGTTGTCTATACTCGATATGTTTTACAAAAATACTATCGTATGTTCTCACACAAAGAAACACGTAGCCTGAGGAAATTTCTTTTGTTAACAATGGAGTGCTCACCCAAAACCGCGGAGTGTGATTTAAGATGGAAAGATTTTTATAATTAATTAACAGTGGCTATTTTCCAGGAGTTTTCAAATTTTTCGTCATTTTCCAGGAGTTTTCCAGACGTAATAAAATTCCAGGATTTCCAGGAGTAGTGGCCACCATGCATGGACAGCATGTGGAACGAACCAGTGCACAAATACGAATGTCCTATGCAATGGCAACGAATATGCAAGGAAATATGGTGATAATGTAACCAGTTACCAGTATGTTCCAATATACCGTACATGGAGCTTTTGAAGAAGTAGACTTGCCTCTCTTGACTCCCAGGAGCTGAATAAGGAAGTTACATCATTGTTATTTTGTTGTTTCAAGGAGTGGAACATCGAGATCAGATGCCCTTAGTTAGGCCAGTATTACATTTATAATCCCTCCCTATATTATTCTGCTAAGGTCCCATTCCAGTTTTGTACCGAAAATAAGGTCCCATTAACACCAACCTACACATATGAGGTACCTACAGGTTCAGCATAACCCAATGCGTAAGCGAAACGCACTCACTTACTCTTTAAATGCCTCAGAATTAAATAAATACCTTAAAACATGTATATTTACAATGAAACAATGCAACACGGTAACCATGGTAACAGAATCTCACAGGTCCATCTATTTCTGTAAGACTCAATGCAATTCCAGTTATTACATTACTGTGAAATTTTCCAGACGGTTATAAGGTTATCACTGAACTAAATTAAGCTGTAAAATTCATCAATACATACAGTATAATGCGCTTAAGGGGGTCAAGGGGCACTCTAGAATTTTTTCACGCAATTTTCATGTGTGAGTGTGGTACGAAAGGTCTTTTTCACCCGACTATAAAGGGTCTCCGAAAACAACATTTAAAGGCCCTTAAATTAACATTGTGATATTCCCAGAAAACTAACTTTGCTCTGATATACCTATGAAGGAATGGCAAACCCCTAACCACTGCACCAGTAGCTGAATTGATGAATGAAAATCCACAGCCTGCTTCCAGGATATGAACTGCGCCGGCTGCCGAGGCCTGACGCACTCCTCTGGAGCAATGATTAAATGAATGACAAATGAAATGAAATGATAGTGTAGAGTATTGCTGGAATGAAATTTTGACAGGGAAAACCGGAGTACCCGGAGAAAAACCTGTCTGCCTCCGTTTTGTCCAGCACAGATCTCACATGGAGTGACCAGGATTTGAACCACGGGCCCAGTGGTGAGAGGCCGGCGTGCTGCCGCCTAAGCCACAGAGGCTTTTAGTAGCTGAATTGATAAAGTCTGATTATTCTTACCAAGGATAAATCAGACATAGCATTCATGATTGAGATTTTGCTAAGTGTACTATTTACAACTAGAATATTCGCGGGCAAAGCCGCGACGGGGAGTGCTAGTAAAATTAATATAACCATAAGTCAATATATATACAGTAGTACTTTAATACCGTACCGGTTTCAGACACATTGTGACCTTCCTCAGCGTAATTTAGGACATGAAAAGATGCAAGAACATGTACTTAACCATTCCCGAGCGGATGCTTTTATGGCACTGAGTGGATATTTTTTTCAAAAATTCAGAATATGTAGATTGTATTTTTCATGCACTAAATTTAATTAGAACTCACATATATTTCGTATACCTGTTGATACTTCAAGTTTGAGTACCATCTGAAGGTTGTAAAGTTAATTAATTCATCATCATCCTCTTGCACAGTTTCCAGCCACTGGCCGGGTCTGTTTGGAACACAAGCCTCTCCAATGTCTTCTGTCTTCCCACCATCTCTCAGCCTCCACCCTTGTCCAGTCTTCTCCTCTCTTCTTCACGCTTTCTTCCACCCCCTTCAGCCACCTGACTCTCGGTCTCTTTCCTTCCCACTTCGTCTCGTGTATCCTCCTGGGTATCCTCTTCTCCATTCGTTTTACATGTCCATACCATCTAAGTCTAGATTTCTCTATACCATCCTGTAATGGTTCCTCCTTCATTAATTCTCTGGTCCTCTCATTTCTTATTCTGTCCCCCTTTGTAGCTCCAATACTGCTTCTCAAGAACCTCATCTCACTGGCCTGTATTTTGCTCTTCTCCCTTCCTTTCATAACCCAGGTCTCCGAGGCATACGTCAGGATAGGGACATAGTACGTCCGATATATGATGTTTTTGCTGTTATAGTTATTAATTAATAAGTATTATTTTATTAATAAATCAGTGTGGAAACACTTCAAACCATCACTCAAATCCAAAGCAGACACTATATCTTCATCATTCCATAGCCTTTTCCGTGAAATTATGCTCACATCACCAAATAATCACTTCAAAAATACACTCACTTCACCAACTACGCAATAAGACACGTGCGTTCCATGTGCATTCATCTGAAGCAACACCTGTCTGCTGGTATTTGTGAAGTCAAAGAGTCTCTAGGGGTGACGTAATTGACTATCAAACATGTGTCTGCATAGTGGTGCCATCTCCTTGGTTTAACATTACATATTTTGACTGAAAACGGTGCCAGATTTAAATGTAGCAATTTTCTGGATCCCACAAGTCTAACCCCTCCTCCATGTGGTGGGAGACGGGCAACGGCATGAAGTAGGGGATTGCCTGTAGGGGTGAAGTACAGTGGGGACTTCGTGTGCCCCGGGACCGCTACGGTAGCTGTGAAGGCCCTATAGGAACCCTGAAAAGTGACGGCTGACGGGGCTCTGGTGAAGCTACGATAGGCCTAGCAAGCCAGTAGTGGATATTATATTTGCTTTCAAAACAGGAACAGGCCTCGGAAAGGACGGATGCAAACGACGACGACCCGGATATGTTAATGGACTACGAGTTGGCACGTTAAACATTCAAACACTGACAGGAAAGGTGGAGGAGATTGTAGATGTGATGGAGAGAAGAAAGCTGGATGTACTGGGCTTGGCAGAAACAAGATGGAAAGGAGAAAGTCGCAGAGAACTGAGGATAGGGTACCGGTTGTACTGGAGTGGGAACAGTGAAGGAAGGAGCAGCGGAGTAGGAGTACTTGTGAGAGATGGAATGAAGGAAGAGGTAAAGGGAATAAGTGACAGGATCATGAAGATCGGAATAACTGTAAAGGGAAGAAGCCTGGAGATAGCCCAGGTATATGCCCCTCAAGTTGGATGTACAGCTCAAGAGAAGGAAGACTTTGAGGAGGAGCTACAACAGCAGTTGAATGGGCAGAGCATCATTGTCATGGGAGATTTGAATGCACATGTAGGAAGTGAAAGGCAAGGATATGAAAATGTAATGGGAGCAGCAGGAATGAAGAAGGGAGAAAGTTGCTGGATTTTTGCAAGAGGAACGGTTTAGTTGTAGGCAACTCCTGATTTCGGAAGAAAGAAAGCCACAAGGTAACGTGGTACAGCAATAATTTAACAAAGTAATCTTTGGTAGATTACATGCTGTACGACTGGGAAATGAACAGAAGTGTCAGAGATATAAAGGTAATACCATCAGAGGCCTTAGATAGCGACCACAGAATACTAGTAATGAACCTGGGAGTTGTTAAGGATAGCAAGAGGACAGAGTACCAGGAAAGGAGAATCAAAGTATGAAAACTGAAGGAAAAGGAAGTCAAGGAAGAATTCCAGAAGATAATAAGGGAAAGGATGCCAACAGACATTCCTAAAACAGGGGAAGAGGAATGGAAGCAATTCAAAAATACAATGGTGGAAGCTGCAGTGGCAGTATGTGGAAGAACAAGCAACAGAAAGCGGTGTAAAGAGACACCATGGTGGAATGAGAGAGTAAAAGAAGCTGTGGGAAGGAAAAACAAGGCTTTCAGAGTGTGGTTCCAGGAAAGAACTGATCTAGCAAGGGAAGCTTATAAGATAACTAGCAGTAGTACCCGGCTTCGCCCGGTGGAATGATGATAATGTTTTAAGGTCTCCTTAGAAATATAATGGACTTAAAATCTAAGTCATTTGCCCCCAAAGACAATGAGGGAGTAATATCTAGGTCATTTTCCCTTTTGATAAGGATGATAATAAAAACTACTGTTGAATTGACACGTCAAACTTACAAACTACCGTAATAGAAATACATATTTCAAAATTCACAGGCGAGGAAGACTTATTGTGTGTGGTGATTAATGGTGTAATAGGCGTAACATCTACTGTAGGTCATTTGCTCTTATGATGAGGATGATAAGGGAAACTACTACCGGTATTGAATTGACACTTCAACGTATAATGTACACAATGTACTGTAATAAAAATAACTATATGGCGGCTTCGGTGGCGTATTTGGTAGCATGCTGAGCTTCTATGCCCAAGATAGCGGGTTCACACCCGGCCGAAGCCGTCGGATATTTTAAGAGCATTAAAAATCCGTCAGTATGCCTTTCTTCGGAGGGGAAGTAAAGCCGGCGGTCCCATGTCAGATTTATGACATGTTAAAGAACCTTCCACTAATTACACCTGTGTGAAGCTAAATTGGATAGGTAAACAACGCTCATAGATGTCTACGTCCGTTGCCAAGAGCCGACTGCAGTGGCGTCTAGTAGCTAAGTTCCGAACTTGGCCTAGTAGTCGTTGACGGTGGCGCTTGGCGGCAAAAGTACGAACTATTTGAAGAATTCTAAGTTGCAGTTTGTACTTAAATTAAAAAACAGATAACACACACTAATACAGTCATCACAATTAACACCGGTTATCAGACAGATTCTACACACACCTAAAGTACACGGGGCTACATGACCGCGTTGTCGCAGCCCCTAAACTTAAGAACCAACCGAATATAAATATTTTAAAAATCACAGTCGAGAAAGACTTTATGCAGCGGTGATTATTGGTATGATGCGCGTAACATCTAGGTCATTTGCACTTATGATGATAATAATAAGGTAATGAAAAAATGAATTCTAAACGAACATGGTGTTATTTTAAAACTGATATAGGTAATTCAGGTGTCTAACTTCGATGTCTTCCAAAGTCTCAACCTTATTTTCTGGCTTAGGCCTGTACTGGATGCGTCTAGTGAAAGAGCGTACTGCTCGGCAAAGACAAAGAATATAGGTCCAAGCTGCATGAACCTGAGATGATCGCAGATGATGACGAAATATGATGACACACGTTCGGGGTTCCCCGTCCTATACAGATTGACCGGGAATCACTCACTGTTTCGCAACGGCCCTGTGCTGGCATCAGCATAGACAGCAGGAGATAACACGGCGGGCTCTGGAAAGTACACTCAAGTCACCTCGCGACGAATCAGCAAGCTATTCTCACAACTGACCCCCCCCCAGGGTCTCACAACTTGTGGGACGTGGGTTGGCGACCACGGAACCCCAGCTGAGTCTGGCATCGCTTCTACTTCCTGGTGCCGGGCTCATTTCAGTTCTCTTTCCTGTCGGCCTCCCTTGGTCAACTCTTGTTCTCTTCCGACCCAGACTGTATTAGGGTATCCGAGGGCTAGGGAGTCTTTCAATTTCCCGCCTTAATTGGCTTTGTCTCATCTTTCCTGATACCCTCATTCTTCGAGGGGTCTGCCTTCTTTTCCTTTTCATAATATCTCCTGTCTTCTGCTCAAGGCCCTCAAAGAGGCAGGGTGTGTGTAGACCCACCACTTCTGGTACACCCTCAAGGGCTCATGACTGGTGAGTTAGGAAGCTGGCAACCCCGAGGAATTCCTGAGCTACATGCAGGGAATGGAGTGGTAGGCCTATGTCAGAAATTTCAAGTGGACAGTGTTACGCATCTGGTTCCAAAGGGTAAGTATACACACTTTGTTTTCGATCGGTGAACGATGTAGATTTGTACCAAAGAGCCTTAATGTGGGAAATAGAGTGGTCTATCCGAAATTTCGAGTGAACAGTGTTACTCGTCGAGTTCCAAACGGTAATTATGTAAAATCTGGTTGAGATCGGTGAAACTGTGTAGTTTTGTGCCAAGGGCCAAAATGCAGGGAATGGAGTGGCCTGTCCAAATTTTAAAGTGGACAGTGAGTGTCACTCATCATCATCATCATCTTGTACAGTTCCCAGCCCCAGGCTGGGTCTGTTTGGAACATCGGGTTCCAAAGGGTAAGTATACGCATTTTGTTTTCGATCGGTGAACGATGTAGATTTGTGCCAATGGGCCTAAATGCGTGAAATGGAGTGGTCTGTCCGAAATTTCGAATGGACAGTGTTACTCGTCGAGTTCCAAAGGGTAATTATGTAAAATCTGGTTGAGATCGGTGAAACGGTGTAGTTTTCTGCCAAAGGGCCAAAAAGCAGGGAATAGTGTGGTCTGTCCGAAATTTAAAGTGAACAGTGTTACTTGTCGGGTTCTACGGGTAAGTATATAAAATTGGGGTCAGATCGGTGAAACGGTGTAGATTTGTGCTAAACAGCCTAAATGCAAGGGATTGAGTGGCCTCGCCGCAATTTCAAGCAGACAGTGTTAGTCGCAGTGTTCCAAAGGGTAAATATACACATTTTGGTTGAGATCGGTGAAACGGTGTAGATTTGGGACAAAGGGCCTAAATGCAGGGAATGGAGTGGTCTGTCCGCAATTTCAAGCAGACAGTGTTACTCGCTGGGTACCAAAGGGTAAGTTTCCGAATATTGGTTGTGATCGGTGAAACGGTGTAGATTTGTGTCAAAGTGCCTAAATGCAGGGAATGGGGTGGTCTGTCCGAAATTTTAAGTGGACAGTGTTACTCGCAGGGTTCCAAAGGGTAAGTATACAAAGTTTGGTTCAGATCGGTGAAACGGTGTAGATTTGTGCCAAAGGGCCTAAATGCAGGGGATGGAGTAGCCTCTCCGCAATTTCAAGCAGACAGTGTTAGTCGCAGTGTTCCAAAGGGTAAATATACAAATTTTGGTTGAGATCGGTGGAACGGTGTAGATTTAGGCCAAAGGGCCTAAATGCAGGGAATTGAGTGGTCTGTCCGCAATTTCAAGCAGACAGTGTTAATCGCAGGGTTCCAAAGGGTAAGTATACGAATTTTGGTTCAGATCGGTGAAACGGTGTAGATTTGTGCAAAAAGGGCCTAAATGTAGGGAATGGCGTGGTCTGTCCGAAATTTCAAGCAGACAGTGTTACTCGCAGGGCACCAAAGGGTAAGAATACGAATTTTGGTTCTGATCGGTGAAACGGTGTAGATTTGGACCAAAGGGCCTAAATGCAGGGAATGGGGTGGTCTGTCCGAAATTTTAAGTGGTCAGTGTTACTCGCAGGGTTCCAAAGGGTAAATATACAAATTTTGGTTGAGATCGGTGAAACGGTGTGGATTTGGACCAAAGGGCCTAAATGCAGGGAATGGGGTGGTCTGTCCGAAATTTCAAGTGGACAGTGTTACTCGCAGGGTTCCAAAGGTTAAATATACAACTTTTGGTTCAGATCGGTGAAACGGTGTAGATTTGTGCAAAAGGGCCTAAATGCAGGGCATGGGGTGGTCTGTCCGAAATTTAATGTTGACAGGGTTACCCGCAGGGTTCCAAAGGGTAAGTATACAAATTTTGGTTCAGATCGGTGAAACGGTGTAGATTTGTATACATAACAGACAGACAGACAGACAAACTTTGTGCTTTATATATATAGAAGACGAAAGAAGCAAACAAGATTGTCGCAGAGGAGAGGAAGAAGTGGATGGTAAAGTGGACAGAGATGATGGAGGAAGACAGCAGAGGAAATAAGAAAGTACTTTATGGGATGGTCAAAAGTAAGAGAAGAGGTCTGCGAGAGGATGTGGTAATGGTGGACAAAAACGGAAATGAGGTACACAACAAAGAGACACTCAAGACAGTGTGGAAAGAGTACTTTGAGGATTTGCTGAATCCAAATGGTCATAGGGAGGAAGACAACGTATTGGAAGATGGAGAAGACAACACAGGAATGGAAAAGGACCTGACTTGGAGAGAACTGGAAATGGCTATAGACAAGATGAAAGGAGGAAGGGCACCAGGTGTGGACGAAGTGAGTGTTGAAATGGTGAAGGCAGCAGGGGAGGTTGGGAAACAGTGGCTGTACCGTGTGTTGAGGGTGGTATGGAAGGAGAAAAAGACCCCAGAAGATTGGAAGAAAGGATTAATTGTCCCAATATTTAAGAAAGGAAGCAGAAAGGAGTGCAGAAATTACAGGGGAGTCACACTCATACCACACTGTGCCAAGATATATGAAAAGATATTAGAAGTCTGTTTCCCAGGTTAGGGGCGGCTGCAAGGGCGTCTGTTTCCCATGTTAGGGGCGGCCTGTATAATAGCTGGCAGTAGCTTCATAAAATGCCTTTGGGAGTGGCGACCCCATCGTAATAATAGCCTAAAATGGAAATGGCACTTCGAATGAATCGGAAAAGGTTAGGGCGTACCCTGATGGCGACGCGCAGTTCTTCTGGTACTGGGGGAACTGTGAGAAATGGGCGACCAGTAACCGAAATGAAAGTGGGAATCATGAATGTCATGACCCTGACAGGCAAGGTGGAGGAGGTGGTAGACTTCATGGAGAGGGAGAATGTTGGTTTGATGGGGCTGAGTGAAGTGAAATGGAAAGGTAAAGGAAGGAAGAAATTGAGGAAAGGATATACATTATACTGGAGTGGTGGTCAAGAGGCCAAAAATGGCGTGGGACTGATAACCTCGAAACAACTGGAGGAGTATGTTGAAGTGGTCGAGTGTGTGAGTGACAGAATAATGAAAATTAGAATGAAGATGAAAAATGACGTGATGGACTTCATACAAGTGTATGCACCACAGACTGGAAACAGAGAAGAAGATATTGAAGTATTCCTGGAGGATGTAGAAAGAGTAATTTCAGATGTAGAAGTGGTGATCATGGGAGATATGAATGCACAAGTCGGAAACGAGAGACAAGGAAAGGAAGAAGTCATTGGACCATATGGATATGGGAAAAAGAACCGGGAAGGAGAGGAACTTGTAAACTTTTGTGAAAGGAATGGACTGATAGTGGGTAATTCATGGTTTCGGAAGAAAAACAGCAGGAAAATTACGAGATATGGTTGGGGCGATAGAAGAACAAAATCAGTAATTGACTACTTTCTGGTGGAAAGGACTAATCGCAGAAAGCTGATAGATGTGACAGCTTTACCAGGAGAAGCATTTGATGGGGACCATAGAGTTGTGGTGGCAAAATTTAGATGGGAAAAATTGGAAAACCTAAAGGAGATCAGAGAAAGTAAAATAAAAGTATGGAAATTGAAAGACAAAACCGTACAGGAAAATTTTCAGGAGAGATTGAAGCAACAAATCCCAGTTACTGAAGTGGAAAACATAGAAGAGGAATGGTCTCACTTTAAAAAGGCATTTGTTGGTGCAGCAGAGAGTGCTTGTGGTAGGACGTCAACAAGAGTGAAAGAGGAGGAGACACCATGGTGGAATGAGGAAGTGAGGAAAGCAGTGAAAGAAAAGAAGTCTGCATGGAAAGAATGGAACCGAGATCAAACAGAAGAAAGCAAAAGGAAGTATCACGACAGCAAACGGAGGTGTAAGAAAGTGGTAGGAGAAGAAAAGAAGAAAAGTTGGGAAGAATTTACACGAAGAATGGAAACAGATGTAAGTGGCAGTAAAAGGATGCTGTATGGGCTTCTAAGAAGTAAGAGGAAAGAAAGAGTTACTACAAAGCTAGTGAAAAAGGAAGATGGAGAGTTGTAAACACACCCAGAAGAGATAAAGGGACGATGGAAGGAGTATTTCGATAAGCTTTTGAATGTGAGCAATGGTACTGGTGAGATGGAAGTGACACAACCTGACGACTCTATAACAGAAGATGATATAACAATGCTGGAGGTGGAATTAGCAGTACAGAAAATGAAGATGGGAAAAGCAACAGGGGTGGATGAAGTCAGTGTAGAAATGATAAAGGCTGCTGGACCTGTTGGTATGCAATGGCTGTATCGACTGCTAAAGTGTGTGTGGAAATGGAAATGTGTACCAGAAGACTGGAAGAAAGGGCTAATAATACCAGTGTTTAAGAAGGGGGACAAGAAGGTGTGTGATAACTATAGAGGGATCACCCTCATATCACAGATAGTAAAAATACTGGAAAGGATATTAGAAAGAAGAATGAGAAGAAAGGTGGAAGGAGAGTTGCAAGAGGAACAGTATGGCTTCAGGAGTGGAAGATCCACAGTGGACCCAATCTTTAGCTTGAGGCAGGTGATGGAAAAGAACTGGGAATATGGAGAGGATTTGATCATGACTTTCATAGATCTAGAAAAGGCATATGATAGTGTCCCCAGAGAGAAGGTATGGGAAACCATGGTTAAGAAGAGACTGGGAAGAGAAATGTTGGAAATGGTGCAAGCAATGTACAACAACTGTGTTAGCAGGGTACTGACCCCAGTTGGAAAGACAGATTGGTTTACGAACAAGACTGGACTAAGACAGGGGAGTGTGCTGTCACCTCTCTTGTTCATAATGGTGATGGATGAAATAGTAAAGGAAACAAAGGAAGCATATGAACATAAAGAAATGAAGTTACTGTTATTTGCAGATGATATTGTGGTCTGGGGAAGGAACACCGAAGAAGTGCAAAAACAACTAGATGCACTGAACGAAAATATTCAGAAGTATGGCCTGAAAATCAGTATAGAGAAAAGCAAGACCATGGTGATGACAAGAGGGGAAAGACAAGGAAAGGGCACTGTGAAAATTGGAAGTCAGAGTTTGGAAATTGTGGACACGTTCAAATACCTAGGAAGTGAATTGATGCAAACTGGTAGGTTGGACATGGAGATTGGCAGGAGGGTACAGCAGAGCAATGCATTCTATCAAAGTGTAAGAAAACTTGTTTGGGATAAGGAAGTACCAAGGAAAAGCAAGGAGGTAATGTATAAAGTGTATTATGTACCCATATTAACTTATGCAGCTGAGACTTGGACCCTGACAAGCAGGCAAGAGAGTAGAATCCAAGCCAGTGAAATGAAATTCCTAAGAAGTATGATAGGAAAGACAAGGAAAGACAGAGTGAGGAATGAAGATGTTAGGAAGGAAGTTGGGATGGGAAAACTAAATGAGAGAATTGAGAAGAATAAACTATGGTGGTTTGGACATGTAAAGAGGATGGAGGAAAATAGAATACCAAGACAGATGCTGGAGGCGAAGTGCAAGGGTAAGAGACCAAGAGGAAGACCTAGAACAAGGTGGATGGATTCAGTGAAGAACGGCGTAAGAAAAAGAAATCTGGACTGGGACAAGATCGTGGAAGAAGAATGGTGGAAGGAAAGAGGAAAGTGGAGAAGTGCCATAAATACCCCGACCCGGCAGGAGCTGGATAAGGGGAAATGATGATGATGATGATTAGAAAGTAGAATACGAGCCAAAGTGGAGAGAGAATTGAGAGAGGAGCAGTATGGATTCAGACCTGGGAGATCAACAGTGGATCTATTTCCACTTATATAATTTCACATCCACATCTCTTCTATTCCACACTGTTTTTATCAAGATTTATATTTTTCATGTATTTCTTGCTTAACCCTAGAATGGTAATGTGAGTAAATTTTACGCATATGATGCATAACAGCGTGACCCTTCACCGAGTGGAGGGGATTAGCTTGCTGAGCATACAGCTATGCTACCCCTGGTTAGTCATCGTGAGGACTATGGCATGGCGACACCTGTGTACGCTTCCCTCTCAGCAGCAGACCGGCATAAGCAGAAGTCACTGCGTAATTATTACGCATCATTACCGATGCCCGTTAATATTTATGAGTAAAGAATACGCATTCAACCAGGTATGTTGTGGATGCTATGCCTCACTTAGGAAAAGGAACTGTCTCAGATGGCCGGCCTTCTGCCGACTACTTTGTTAAGACTTTGGTGGCATGTATAAGAGGTTCCTATCTTTTTGACTCTGAGAGTCGCACATTTTTTTCAGTATTGACTGAATTATATTAAGAACAAAGTTCCAAATGGTTCCGCCTCGTCAATGCTATTTATTAAAATTTCGTGATACAATCACTTGTCTTTTAACACATGGTACATGTTTCGACGTCTAACACTTATTGACGTCTTCATCAGCCTATTTTATTTGGGCAGCACTTAAAACATTCACTTTATATACTGGATGTAGTTAAAAATTATACATGAAAACACACATAGATCAATAAAAGTATACACTGTAACACATTAAAATGTTGTTGAAACATTTTCTTATGTTAAAAGCTCAATAAAACCCTCAGCCGGGCTCCTATCGCAATGTGACAATGGATAACTGGTTCGCCCCTGGCCGTGGTAAGTGATTTTTGACAGGCGGCAAAAATGACGACACGCATGTCATACGATGTTGGCATGTCAAAGAACCCATTTGAATTCAGTAGGCCGAGTTCATAATGGCAAAATTAATCTCGGGAGTTTCCGCCAACACAAAGTTCCTCATTTCTCTACTAGAAAGCGCAATAATGTTCAATGAGCTTAGATATCTATTATCTAACCTCCTTGACTTTCATAGTGATTCAAGGAACAAAGAAATTCGACATGCAAGCTACCCTCTGGGTGTCAAATTACAAAGCTTGCACCAGGCACCTGAGGCCATACGATATTATTATTATTATTATTACTGGTTCTGCAGCATACCACTTGTTCAGTCACTTTCGAAAGAGGACAAACTGACTGCTACAGTAACTATAAAGAGAAGCAAAAGAGAGTTTCCATCTTGGTTTATTGACTCCAAGTTTCAAACCAGGAAACCTGGAACATCTATGTTCTTGTTCCATGAAGACTTGACAGTTGTTTCCTACAAACCAAATGCCCACAAAACTTGTCACTTGGATATCACCTGCACACAATAATTCGGCTATTCATGAAAGCACTGAAAAGCCAGTGATGGTACTTCATTACAATGAGACCAAAGGAGGTGTAGATACATATGATCAGATGAGTCATAATATGAACTGTACCGTAAAACTAAACGATGGCCACTGTGCTTCTTCTTCAATATGATGATCATGGCCTCAGTCAATGCCTACGTAATTTATGTCCATAATTTCTACAAGAAGAACCAAGATGGAAGTAAACCACTATCCAGATTGGAGTTCATGTTAAATTTGGACACCAAATTGACCAAATGAATGGCAGATCCAGAGGCTAAATCAGCTGACACTCAGCAAGGAACTTAGGAATATGATTCAAGATGTGGCTCATGAAAAGTAAGAAGTTGCAGATGGCAAAGAACTTGCCAAAAGCCAATTTGTGGGGAGCATCAAAAGAAAACGTGCCCAGATTGTTAAATAAAGACAAAGAAACTTTCCACCAATAATGAAATATGTGTAATTTGAAAAGAAAAGAAAAAAAACAATTATTAATTCAATTTCTTAATTTGTTTTTCTTTTTAGAGTTTAAGGAACCACTTGAGTGTAATTATATTGCAATAAATCCAATAATATTAACACTAACCTAAATTTTACTCATCATTACTTATAACGTACAGAAAACTCACGTTACCATTCTAGGGTTAACACATTTTGTAACAGATCTGTTTTTTTTAATTTTTATTTTATTTTAATGTGTGAGCTTTTGGACGAAGAATATTTTTAGAATTTTTGATAACGTCCTTTGTGGCAAATTTATATTAAGTATTATGTTCTTGCATCTTTTCATGTCCTAAATTATGCTGAGGATGATCGCAATGTGTCTGAAATCGGTACGATCTTAAAGTACAATATATATTGACTTCGACAAGGAAGTGTGTTATCCCCATATACTGCTTATAACTGTCATCGATAAAATCCACAAGAGTGTGAAACGAAGAATGGGAAGCAAGGAGACTAAGGCCTTACTCTTTGCAGACGACATAGTAATATGGGAAGAAAATGAAATAGAAGTGCAAGAACAAGTCACTGTATGGAATCAAGAGATAGAGAAATCATCATCATCATCATTTCCCCTTATCCAGCTCCTGCCGGGTCGGGGTATTTATGGCACTTTCCTCTTTCCTTCCACAATTCTTCTTCCACATCTTGTCCCAGTCCAGATTTCTTTTTCTCACGCTGTTCTTCACTGAATCGATCCACCTTGTTCTAGGTCTTCCCCTTGCTCTCTTACCCTTGCACTTGGCCTCCAGCAACTGTCTTGGTATTCTATTTTTCTCCATCCTCTTTACATGTCCAAACCACCTTAGTTTATTCTTCTCAATTCCAAGAGATAGAGAAATATGGAATGAAAATAAGTGTGGAGAAGGGTAAGACTGTAGTGATGACAAGAAAGAAGAGAGAAGGAAGACAGAATATTGAAGTCAATGGGGATACATTGGAAATGGTAAAAAGCTTTAAGTATTTGGGGAGCATACTCACAGAAGATCGTACAATAAATGAAGAAATTGGAAAGAGAATCCAACAAGCTAATGGGTTTTACCAGTGTGTGAGAGGTTTAGTATGGAACCAGGAAGTCCCAGAGAAATGCAAGACAGTTCTATTCTCAATGTATTACACACCAATCTTGACATATGCAGCAGGTACTTGGACCACAACAAAACACGATGAAAGCCGAATCCAAGCAGCCGAGATGAAGTTCCTTAGAGGAATAATTGGGAAGACATGGAGGAATAAAATCAGAAATGTGGACATTAGGGAGAGAACTGGGTTCCCAAAACTGCAAGACAAGATAGAGACCAGTAAGCTGAAGTGGTATGGACATATGATGAGAATGGAAGAATATAGAGTATCAAAAAGAATATTTATGGAGAAAATACCAGGAAGAAGACCACGAGGAAGGCCCAGGAAGAGGTGGATATATACGGTGAGGGAAAGCATAGAGAAAAGAGGAGTAAAAGAAAAAGAAGTATTGAAAGAAGGAAATTAATGGTGGAGGGAATGACAACTGTGGAGGTCCTTGATTCGCAACCCGACCCAGGGAAGGGAAATGAAGAAGAAGAAGAAGATATATTGACTTATGGTTATATAAAATTTGTTATAATTACATAGTCAATAAGGAATCGAGCTATTACATTATCAAAGAAATTTTATGAAATATTTTATAAAACTGAACTTTTATAAAAGGTACACAAAGTTAATGATATTGGTTTTACGTTCCTTTTAACTACTCAGGCTTTTAGAGACGCCGAGGTGCCAGAGATTTGTCTCAAAGGGGATCTTAAATGCGCCAGTAAATCTACTGACATGGCTCCCTCGCATTTGCACACCCTCAAATGCCAACTGACTGTGCCAGGATACAATCCTGCAACATTGGGAACAGCAAGTGAGAACGTTACCGCTGAGCTATGCAGCCAGTCATCAAATATTTTAACATAGTTGAGCAAAATGGATGAAGGACAGTTCGTTGTTCAGTTGACTGTATTACGGTAGTTAAAATTCTGTAGTGCATGGTGGCCACTCAAATCGGTCAAGGATTTTTCAGGAGTTTTCCAGGAATTTTCCAGGAGTAATTCTCATTTTTCCAGACTTAAAAATAAGCGTGAGTCCCGGAGGGGGGGTTCCTCCATTCCCCACTTCAATACCAAAGTAAAGCAGTTGTGTTTGGTCTACTTATACAGATGTTGACAAAAATTAGTTGTGATTGCGTCATTGATAGGCAAGCCTACACACAAATGATTTAATTGTCGTTTTAAAAAAAGCCTTTGTGACTCAAATATCCGCTTTAAAAAAAAGAGAAAAGAATGCCGCCTGCAATTTTATTGCGGTCAAGTTGTCTATACTCAATATGTTTTACAAAAATACTATCGCGTGTTCTCCCACACAGAAACAGGTAACCTGAGGAAATTTCTTTCGTTAACGATCGAGTGCTCACCCAAAACCGCAGCGGGAGTATGATTTAAGATAAAACACGGCACGTAAATTTTCGGCTAAAAATAAACAGGGTTTGCAGAGCAACCGCTAGATGGGCCTTGCAACCCCATCCACGATATGACGCCCAGGACTAAGAGTGGACTGGGAATTTTAGCAGTGGATGGAAAGATTTTTATAATTAATTATCAGTGGCTATTTTCCAGGAGTTTTCAAATTTTTCGTCATTTTCCAGACCTATTAAAAATCCAGCAGTTTTCGAGGATTTACAGGTTTTCCAGGAGTAGTGGCCACCATGGTAGTGGCAATACCAGTATGTTAGAGAAACGGAAAATAAAGTGAACGACTATAGGTTGAAGTATGGGGTGCGTATTTATACGAGTAAAAATTTGGTGAACGAGCTGCAGTACGAGGACTTGAAAAATAACAATAATATTTAATTATTAATAATTATGATGATATGAATGATAATGACGTTCCAAGCAACCACTCCCCAAGCAAAGAAAACTGAAACATATCAAGTAAAAGGAAGTACTCATATGGTGGGATTCAATCCCTGGTCCTCACGTATTTCAGTCGAGCACTCTACTCATCCCGGCAGCTAGACTCTTCCTCATGTTTGGTTACATGCATTACTTACACTTACGTGAAAGTGACGAATCCCTACTTACAAGGGATGTCTCTGAACCGGGGAATCACGGATTCTGCTGGAACTTTGCAGATTCGTTGCATGAGCCCAACTAGGCAGAACCGTGAAGAAGAATCTTTTGGAAATTAACTTCACCTTGTCCTAGATGAAACATTAAGATTTACACCTTTAAATTGGCGCGCCAGCGGCGTGAGCTTCATTGGCTGCGTCAGAGGTTGCTTCCCAACCGTACTGTGGTTCCCGGCCCACGGCGTACAATCACAGAATGAGAGGCGACAGACGGTGAGTGTCCCATCATTGCATGATGCATGTTAACATTGGAAAAGTTACATGTTGACAGGAGGAAAAGTATGGAAAGGTCTCTCAGGATACAAGAACAGGACCTGTTGGACAGTATGTTGATGGTTTTGTGCCTATCTGGCTTTCGTCTCTTGTAACAAATGTGTTTATTTGTTGTGCTTATTGATATTTACAGGTATCATAACTGGTTGTATAGAAAACAGTACTATGAATGTGGACACCTATATATTGTAAAAATGCAGTACTAATGTCCCATGCCTCAGCGCAGCTTGTGAGCGCGAGTACAGGAGGACAGTCGTTTGGAACGTGATCTTTTGAGCCACCAATCAGGTGTGAGGCACACTCCCTCTTGACCAGCGCGCACAGTTCAGAATTATTGTATTTACTGCCGTCTACGGTGGGTAGGAGTTAATTTCCGAAAGATTTTTCTTCACGGTTCTGCCTAGTTGGGCTCACGCAACGTATCTACTAAGTTCCAGCAGAATCCACAATTCCCCGGTTCAGAGACTTCCCTTGTTAGTATAAAACAAAGTCCCCGATTCTTGGATATAACGGGTAATCTCGAGAACCACTGGATGGATTTTGATGCGGTTTTCACCACTGTAAAGGATATCTCGAAGGTTTCTGTAGAAAATTATTTATTTATGATCAAAGGAAGCCAATCAGTACGATTTCAGTGAAAAAGTCGAAAAACAAACCTGGTGTCTGTGCGCTTTTTATGCTCACGCTGGGCAAACCATTAAAAATATCTATAAACTATGAGTGTGAGAATTGTTCAGCATGATAAGTTCTACAAAAAAGTCTGTGAGAGCATATCTATATCTTCAGTACATCGCCCACTATAAGCGTTTTTATGTTTTCATTTCTTCCAACAATCTTCACTCAATTACTGAGGCAACAGTTTACGAGCTAGCTAGGCGCGAGCCCATCACCCTAGTTACAGCCTAGCTAGCGGGCAAGCCTATTACCCCAGATACAGCCAGCAGTAAACTGTTGAGTGGTGTTGAGTTAAGACTTCAAACAAGAGTGGTTGTGTTTGGAGTTGCTCTGGAAGTGCAACTCAGCTTTTCTTCATTTCAACTGTGAACTTATCATTCCACAAAATATTTATTTATTGGTGCCTTTATTGTGGCGAAGTAGGCCCTCTCTTAAACTTAAGATTGGACGGAAGGGGGATTTGTGTTTCATGCAGCTCACCATTCTTAAATTACGTCTGACAAGAATTCGTTGCACATGCATCTCCATGATAATACAGAGAGTTTGTTTTACATGCGACGGAGACCCTACCTCGCCCGCTTGCCCGCGTTGTGAGCCTGTCTCCCGCCAGGCACTTTGCCGTTCTGCGGCGCTCGCGTTGCACTGAGTCATTGAGTATAGGAATTTGTACTTAAATTTGTACTTCAATGTGATCCTTGACCAATTTTTTGACGAACTGACTTACGGAGAGCGATTGTCAAATTATTTCCAACAGATTCTGCCACTGCTCACACTACCGAAGCATCCATGACTGAATTGCGTCGCATTTTCGGTACTAGGATTATAAGTGGGAACCTGTGGCCCCCGCGAAGCCCAGACATCACCATGTGATTTTTATCTGTGGGGGACGCTTAAAAATAGAGTGTATGCGAGAAACCCTCACACTGTAAATGAGCTTAAAGACTATATTACAGCTGAAATACAGTCAATCGGTGCTGAGGAACTTCAGAAAGTAAATGACAATTTCATAAAGAAATGGCGAACATTTTCAGCACCAGCTGTGAACTACGTAAGTACAAATTCCTATACTCAATGACTCAGTGCCGCGCGAGCGCCGCAGAACGGCAAAGTGCCTGGCGGGAGACAGACGCAGGCGAGCTAGGGTCCCCGTCACATATAGAACAAACTCTCTGTATAATTAATAGTCCAGTCAGTGATTTTAACCCATCATGCCGAGAAGTAAAATGCTTATCACGTAATGCATTCATAACCGTTCCCGGGCGAAGCCAGGGTGGGTTGCTTGTTATAACATAAAATACTCTACCATTCACGTCATTTATCAGCCTATTTTTAACTACAGTATACAGTATAATTCTTCGTTATCCTGAAATGTGTCCTGTAAGCACAGTACATATGAGCCTCTGTTATTTTTTATCTACACTTTCTATCTTCTATTTATATTTTTATACCATTTATTTATTTACATAGTTTACGCCCACATTGGAGCACTTAAATCAAACCATCAACATCATGATCTTGCACAGTTTCCAGCCACTGGCCGGGTCTGTTTGGAACACAAGCTTCTCCAACGTCTTCTGTTTTCCCACCATCTCTCAGCCTCCGCCCTTGTCCAGTCTTCTCCTCTCTTCTTCACGCTTTCTTCCACCCCCTTCAGCCACCTGTCTCTCGGTCTTCCTCTCGGTATCTTTCCTTCCCACTTCGTCTCATGTATCCTCCTGGGTATCCTCTTCTCCTCCATTCGTTTTACATGTCCATACCATCTAAGTCTAGATTTCTCTATACCATCCTGTAATGGTTCCTCCTTCATTAATTCTCTGGTCCTCTTATTTCTTATTCTGTCCATCTTTGTAGCTCCAATACTGCTTCTCAAGAACCTCATCTCACTGGCCTGAATTTTGCTCTTCTCCCTTCCTTTCATAACCCAGGTCTCCGAGGCATACGTCAGGATAGGGACATAGTACGTCCGATATATGATCTTTTTGCTGTTCTGAGGGACATCCTTGCTCCATAACATGCTTCTCACACTCCTCCGAAATGCTTCTGCCTGCCTCCCCCGCTCATTTATTTCTCTATCGTTTCTTCCATTATCTTGTATCAGGCTTCCCAGATACTTGAAACTCTCCACTTTCTTCAGCTGTTCCCCACCAATTGTTATTCCCGTTGTGGTTCTTTCCTTCTTCCTTGTTGTGATCACCATCTCACTCTTATTTATGCTAAATTTCATCCCACATACTTGTATTATTCCTTCCCACATGTCCAACTGTTCCTGTACCTCTTCCTCCTTGTTTCCCCAAATCATCAAATCATCTGCAAACACCATTGCTTTCATCTTTCCTTCCCCAATTACTTGTGCCACTCGGGTCATTATGTCATCCATCACCACAATGAAAAGTAACGGTGACTGACAGGGAATTGAGCTGTCATCTTCTCCTCTCCCAAAGCCTATTCATTCTAGCTGCCCTTTCCTTATCAGATATGGCATATTATTGTTTTTGTTGATTAATTTTTAGTGCAAGTCTTATGTGTTTGTTCTTCAGAATCCTGTTCTCTATTTTCAATTTTTTCACTGTAATAATCAACTCATCTAAATCATTTTGAACTTCTTTGAACCAATTATTTTTTTGTTTTATTTTTATACCATTTATTATTATTATTAATCTTTATTGGTCACACTGGACCACTTGAGTCGTTCCACAATCACTTCTTCTTTGAAGGTAGTACTGCTTGGTTCTTGCGCTCTTTCCAGTACTTTTTCATTCTTTCAGATCGGGATTTTCTCAACTCATCTGAAATCTCCATAGGCTTTCTATGTGTCATTTCTGCAGAAAATTTGTGAGCTTTAAGAATGGTGTTAATTTTATTTTTCTCCTCTGCATCTGTTATCTTGAGTCCAACTGCTTTGAGATCTTGTTGGATTTCTTGGATCAATTTTCCTCCAGTTTTCTTTCCTGGATTTCTCATCACCAGTTGCGTACAATTCTGTTTTCTGGAAGCCGTAAGATGTGAAAAAAATATGAAATTCTTTTCTTCTTCATTGCGCTGGTGATTGGATCAATCTCACGATAGACAGTTTCATTTGGGAGAATCCTCCAGACTCCCTCAACCTGATACTTTTTATTTATGCATGTTCTAATGATTCTTCTTTCCGTTTTGAGGAGCTGATCAGTTCTTTGTTCATTTTTAATTTGGAACAGTGTTTCACAAGCATAAGTGGCTTCAGGGAGAGTTACAGTTTTATAATGTTGGATCTTAGTAGCTATTGATAGGCATTTTTTATTATATGTTGACTAGTGCCTTTTTCATTTTATTTGTCCTATTTATCCAAGTTACTTTTTCGTTTAAGTTATGTGTTATATTTTCTCCAAGATACTTAAATTGAGGAACTAGGTTAATTTTATGATCATTTATATAGACTTCATTTATATCTAAGGGTTTCATAGGCATGATCTCAGTTTTTTCAAAGGATATCTGTAATCCTCATCATCATCATCATTTCCCCTTATCCAGCTCCTGCCGGGTCGGGGTATTTATGGCACTTCTCCACTTTCCTCTTTCCTTCCACCATCTTGTCCCAGTCCAGATTTCTTTTTCTTACGCTGTTCTTCACTGAATCAATCCACCTTGTTCTAGGTCTTCCTCTTGCTCTCTTACCCTTGCACTTCGCCTCCAGCATCTGTCTTGGTATTCTATTTTCCTCCATCCTCTTTACATGTCCAAACCACCTTAGTTTATTCTTCTCAATTCTCTCATTTAGTTTTCCCATCCCAACTTCCTTCCTAACATCTTCATTCCTCACTCTGTCTTTCCTATTCTTAGGAATTTCATTTCACTGGCTTGGATTCTACTCTCTTGCCTGCTAGTCAGGGTCCAAGTCTCAGCTGCATACGTTAATATGGGAACATAGTACACTTTATACATTACCTCCTTGCTTTGCCTTGGTACTTCCTTATCCCAAACAAGTTTTCTTACACTTTGATAGAATGCATTGCTCTGCTGTACCCTCCTGCCAATCTCCATGTCCAACCTACCAGTTTGCATCAATTCACTTCCTAGGTATTTGAACGTGTCCACAGTGCATCTAGTTGTTTTTGCACTTCTTCGGTGTTCCTTCCCCAGACCACAATATCGTCTGCAAATAATAGTAACTTCATTTCTTTATGTCCATATGCTTCCTTTGTTTCCTTTACAATTTCATCCATTACCATTATGAACAAAAGAGGTGACAGCACACTCCCCTGTCTTAGTCCAGTCTTGTTCCTAAACCAATCTGTCTTTCCAACTGGGGTCAGTACCCTGCTAACACAGTTGTTGTACATTGCTTGCACCATTTCCAACATTTCTCTTCCCAGTCTCTTCTTAACCATGGTTTACCATACCTTCTCTCTGGGGACACTATCATATGCCTTTTCTAGATCTATGAAAGTCATGATCAAATCCTCTCCATATTCCCAGTTCTTTTCCATCACCTGCCTCAAACTAAAGATTGGGTCCACTGTGGATCTTCCACTCCTGAAGCCATACTGTTCCTCTTGAAACTCTCCTTCCACCTTTCTTCTCATTCTTCTTTCTAATATCCTTTCCAGTATTTTTACTATCTGTGATAAGAGGGTGATCCCTCTATAGTTATCACACACCTTCTTGTAATCCTATCCCTTTATTATGCCACATTTCAAACAATTCCCACTCTGATATGAGCATATTTGTTGTGGTAATATTCCAGCTGTTATAATCCATCATTTTGGGTTGAATCTTTTATCAAAGATAACATGTTGCTCATATCTTTTATAAAAGATTTTTGACAAATTTCTTTGATAGCGTAATACCAGCCTTCAGGCCTCTCGTCCATTAGGAGCAGAAAGCTCCGAAAAGGTGCAAAATCGAATTCGTCCGAAGTCGCATGAACGATCCAAAGACGTGGCTTGGTGGGGGACCGTGTTCACAGGGCCCATATCGTCCATCAGTTTTTGTCCGAACAGCTGCGAAGTGCAAACCGAATTGGAATTTTAGTTACGAAAGAGTGTGAAGAGCGCAGTGAAAAATGGATTGTGAAATGTTAATTTTGCTTGTTCAGGAAAGGAAATAGCAAAATACGAAAAGTGGTGGTCTTCGTCGGCTTGAAGATCATGGCACAAATGAGAAGATTCACCGAACTCCTTTCTTTTTGAGTAAATTTCATTCACCCACATTTCCTGACTTCGTCGGTATCGCCTGTGCGTGATACGTCGATTCAAAGGTGATAATTCCAAAGCGAAATATTCTTCATCAGAATCATCTGGAAAACCGTTCCGGAGAGCCATCTCGTCTATGAATCCGGACGAATACTGAGACAATGGACGATAGGCATTCGCACAATTTCATACGATTGGTGTTCGCCCGAATTCGTTGCCTCGCAGTTCGCAGCTTTCCGCTCCCAATGGACGAGAGGCCTTAGGCACTAGTTTCAAGAAACTTAGGTCTTCTCTGGATATAAGTTTGGTTGGTCGGTTCCTCAGTTTAGGGGCTGCGACAACGTGGTCATGTAGCCCCGTGTACTTTGGGTGTGTGTAGAATCTGTCTGATAACCGGTGTTAATTGTGATGGCTGTGTTAGTGTGTGTATCTGTTTTATCATTTTAAATGATTATGTCGACTTTATCTGGGGTCTGGCGTTACGTTACGGTGACGGGACGAAATGTACCGAGAATGCACTGACATGTGTTACGTCATAGTACTGCTTGGGCTTCCTCATTTCCCAGCGCGCTCTGGTGAGTGTGACATCATCCAGCCAGCTACATCCTTTGACCTTGGTTTGCACTTGCTAACGGACTGAGTTCACGCAGCATTTGTAGCATTTAAAATGATATAAAGTCTAGTCTTTCAGACTGACTATCCATGTCTTTTTTAATTTAAGTAAAGACTGCAACTTAGAATTTTTCAAACAGTTCCTACTTTTGCCGCCAAACGCCACCGTCAACGACCACTAGGGCTAGTTAAGAACTTAGCTACTAGACGCCACTGCAGTCGGCTCTTGGCAATGAACGTAGAAACCTAAGAGCGTTGTTTACATTCTTAACCTATCCAATTTAGCTTCATCATCATCATCATCTTGTACAGTTTCCAGCCCCAGGCTGGGTCTGTTTGGAACATAAGCCTCGCCACTTATTTCTTTCTTCCCACCATCTCTCCGCTGTCACTCTGGTCCAGTCCTCGCCTCTCTTCTTGACACATTCCTCCACTCCTTTCAGCCATCGATCTCTTGGTCTTCCCCTTGGCCGTTTCTTCTGCATCTGCATCTCATGTATCCTCTTGGGAATCTTCTTCTCATCCATTCTCTTTAAGTGTCCATACCACCTCAGTCTTGGGCTGTGTTTCTATCTCCCAAAATTTTAATAATGGCACCCCGTCGTGTTCGTTAAGCCGCCATTTTGGACACGATGACGGCCTAGGGTGGGGGCTTAACGAAGCCCTGAGAATCAAAACGATCTAAAATTTTTCCGAGCATGGTCTCCTATCAAAACGTCCCTGATTGGCTGAGCACTTATTGGGTCCTTCCCGCCACACAGCCGCAATCAAATCCGCCATTAACCTCAATTTAACATAACCTAAGTTACTTAAATTACAAATATTAATAATGTTGGTGAAGGGTGGGTGACTTGTGGATCAGATAAGCCATTTTTAGTGTTGCCTTCTATAGATTTGTGGTTTTTTGGCAATCTCGTTATCTTGTAGACATTAAGATAAATAGTTATATTTCGGGGGCCTATCACTCAGTAGCGGTTTATCACAACAGTAGCAACTATTACGAATAGCTGTACTATAGTAAGATTTTTCTGCACCTTCGCGAAATAGTGGCGGTGGTTTGAGATTATTTTTGACTACCATTATGGGGGTTTAATAGTTTTTCATAGAGCATTTTTGTTGTCTTGTAGGCATGATTGATTTGACAAGTTAGGTCTGCATGTAGCCTACAGTTTTTTTTCTGGTTTTTGGAATAATGCTCATTCTCATTACCATTAAGTGCAACCGTGTTGACCGACTGAAAGACATTGAATATTTCGTTTACTAAGGCAGCACTGAAATATGGGTTCCAACACGATATGGACTTGGAACTTATGTTCGCTTAACAAAATAACGATACATCAACAAGTCATCCTTGTAATCTCTGCAAATAATAAAAATATTTCCCATCCAATATAGGCCTATTCATGTTGAACGGTAGAAAGTTATCAACCTTTATTAAGGCAACACTGAAAAATGTTCATTTTGATCTAGCATACTTACTCGGAGTCATCTGCATCAATGTCCCTATAGGTTCAGTTTTTTAAATTCTCCCTTTCCTATGGTCAAATAACACATGGATGTTCCCTATTTTTCTTAAGGGGATTCAATGATCTTATGCTGAACTAATTAAGAATAGGGCATGTATCAGGATAAAAATAATGTCCATAACCATCAGAAACTTGAGAACACAGATCAGGAGAATGTTGATCGACCATGGATGCAAGACCAGAAAGTCTTAAAGAGGAGTGTTTCATTTAGAGGCTTGGAACATCATGGTCAAGACCCCTGTACTTGGGTGTGTGCTCAATTTGTTTGAAAACCCGTTGACAGATCATAAGTTAATCTGTGGCTGGAATCCACTCCGTCCTATGCTAAGCTGTGCGTACTGGGCACCATTAGTGTTCTGTGACTACTGTATCAATTTCTGAAAATTGTGTCATAGGCCTATGCATAGACAAGTCGCTGAGAATGTTCTCTGAATGGTGAATACCAGTAGGCTAGCCTACTTAGGTGCCTCCTTCACTAGCATTTCCAGGCACCTGGTTAGTTGGTAAAATGAAATAGAAAAATCACTTGAATGATTCAAGTTGTCCTTGATTGCCCTCGAGGGACAGTGTACCCCATTCCAGATCTTAGTTCAGAATTAGTTTCCTTGACGGAGTTGGAGAAACAGTCACAATACCTATGGTACTACTAGACCTAGTACGGTACATGTAGATGGAAGCAACCACTAGGTAGCTTATGTCCCATTAGTTGGGAGTGTTAGGGAATGGGAGATTGGTTCAACATTTCAGCCTATGTTGTTGTATATTTCATTAATATATGAGATCTAAAAGTGTATCATAGGAATATTAAAGCAAACCATAATATATTACCAGTTGGTCAATTGGATACAACAATTCAATGAAACATTCTGTTAATAATTAGGAAGTGTCGTAGGCAACCAGAGAAGCGACACAAGAAAAAACACCTGAGACTTCCAGGCAGTTGTCATCAACTGTATTTCACA
This sequence comes from Meconema thalassinum, assembly GCA_946902985.2. Lineage (NCBI taxonomy): Eukaryota > Metazoa > Arthropoda > Insecta > Orthoptera > Tettigoniidae > Meconema > Meconema thalassinum. The sequence continues at coordinate 67,499,714 of OX336397.1, forward strand.
TAGAGAAGAATGACTAAAATGGTTCCTCATGAAAAAAACAACAACTGGTCAATGGCTTGAAAGACAGTAGTAAGGACTTACATGCTGTCAGTAAAAGTGGAGTTAAGAAAGATATCTGGAATATTTAAATCAGTAGTTGATAGCCATGATTTTTAAAATTACCCTAGTTAATTGCACCTTAATATGATTAGTAGCCTACTGGTATGTGCAAGATTTTAATTGGTAGGTTTTCCTGTGAACCAAAAAACAGCTCTTAACATGGATTATGTTCAGGTTAGGCCTACAAGTTATTGGGAGGGAGGTTTATTTTACATACCTGTTGCACATAAAATGAGCTTCTGATTAGAGCTCTGTGGGAATGTTTAAATGGTTTGATGATACAGGATTTATCAAGCCTCTTTCTATGCATCTTTTAAAAACATTTTAACAATTCATAAATTACTGTCATCATTGCTAATGCTGTTATCTGTCATGTTTATTTATGCAGCATGAGGAATTAGGAAACATTGGTAGGATTGGTATATTGAGTGGAGATATAGTAGGATAAAATGCAACTGTGTCATGGAAACCTAAGATGTATTTTTATTTCTCAACTTTAATTTCTGTAGACTCCAACACAGCCCACCACCAGGGAAAAAAAAAGTGTTGGTGATGTTTAATGAGAGCAAATCTTGAAATACTGTGATTTAAGTGGTTGGTATCAAAAGCTGTATAGGAAAAATGAAAATGTGAAGTCACGCCCAAGTTTATGAAGCCTTGCCAGACTCGGCTGAAATTATCTTCGATGCAAATCAAGTCTCAATAGTTAAAACTTTAGGACGACCTTTGACATGAGCACTATAATAGGCCTACATTTAGGATCGACATAGCCTGCAGTATGTCTTGTGCTACTGTATGCACCTGGACATGTTTAAAAAAAACTCAGCCTGCAGGTTAATAAGGTAGTATATTACTATAAATCTATCTCAAGCAAATCCAAGAAGTTACCAGACTGAGAAACTACATATCAATATTTAAACAAAAAAAAGGGTGGCAGTGCAAACTGCACTTTTAATCCTTGCTTCATTAGTTAAACCATAATATTTGTACATAACTTAAATACAGTAAGGACTTCACATTACAAACGGCCACTTAAATTATATGCCATATTAGGCATAACCTAGCCTCCGTGGCTTAGGTGGCAGCACGCTGGCCTCTCACCGCTGGGTCCGTGGTTCAAATCCCGGTCACTCCATGTGAGATCTGTGCTGGACACAACGGAGGCAGACAGGTTTTTCTCCGGGTACTCCGGTTTTCCCTGTCAAAATTTCATTCCAGCAACACTCTCCACTATCATTTCATTTCATCTTTCATTCATTTAATCATTGCCCCAGAGGAGTGCGTCAGGCCTCGGCAGCCGGCACAGTTCATATCCTCGCCGCTAGATCGGGGCTTCATTCATTCCATTCCTGACCCAGTCGGAGACTGGAAGCAGGCTGTGGATTTTCATTCATTCATTAGGCATAACCTACAAATTACATTTCATGAAATTGGTAAATATAAGCAGACAGCAACATCAATATACAATGGTCTATAATGTAGTTTTATAGTGCACAAAAGGTTATTGTACTGAATGTATTTCGAACTGATGAATAAAACTGGTAGAAACGACAGCCAATTGATTTACATCCATTACATCCAAAGTAGTAGAAACTTTCAGTTGATTGGCAAGAGTGTTGATTTGTACTTTTATTTTCACAAATTTTGATGAACAGTGTCACGCGTCAATTTAAATATAAACGCACATACAATTCCTCATCAATAAGTGATTTTCACTTCATACTGTCATGAACTGGAATAGATTTCTAGCAATTTAATTGATGTAGAAATCTATTCCTCTCGCCACCATGATGGTGTCAATTGAAAACAAACCCGCGGGCAGCCAATGGCTGGTAATAATTGCCAGCCAATAACAAGCCAGGATGACGCGGATCATAATTCGCGTTTCACTCTCATTGCGTTTTAACTTGAGATTTCGGATCAGCTGTTCGTTAACGCCACGGGGTGCCATTATTAAAATTTTGGGAGATAGAAACACGCCCTTGATGTCTCAATCCTACCTTGCAATGGCTCCTCTTTCGCCATTTCCCTGACCTTTTCATTCCTCACCCTGTCTCTTCTTGTTACTCCGATCCTACTTCGCAGGAACTTCATTTCACCTGCCTGTATTCTGCTTATGTCTCTTTTCTTCATTGTCCACGTTTCTGAAGCATAGGTCAGTATCGGGATATAGTAGCTTCTGTATAACACTTCCTTGCTTTTTTGTGGGACATCTTTATTCCACACTAAGCTCCTAATGCTTCTCAGAAATGCTTCTGCCTGTCTGTCACGTTCCGTAATCTCTTTGTCATTTCTCCCATTTTCCTCCACTATACTTCCCAAGTACTTGAGACTTTCCACCTTCTTCAGCTGTCCACCTCCAAGTGTTATCCCACTCATTGGTCTGTCCTTTTTCCTGGTCGTTGACAGGATCTCACATTTGCTGAATTTGAACTTCCATCCGTACTCTCCCACTGTTTCTTCCCAAGCCTTCAGTTGCTCCTGGATTTCCTCCTCCTTGTTTCCCCAGACCATGAGATCATCTGCACCATTGCCTTCATCTTATCTTCTCCTATCTTTCCTGCTATCCGTGTCATTACCTCGTCCATAACCACAATAAAGAGAAGGGGTGACAGCGCACTACCCTGTTTCAGGCCACTCATTTGTCTGAACCAGTCTGCTCTTTCCCCTCCAACTTTCACACAACTCATACTTCCACAATACATCTCCTTCACTCTGCCTACAGTCTCTTTTTCCACTCCCATGTTTTCCATTGCTTTCCAAACCTTCTCCCTACACACACTATCATAGGCCTTTTCGATGTCCAGGAAGGCCATCAACAGATCCTCTCCAAATTCGTAGTGGTGTTCCTGGAGCTGTCTCACTGAAAATATGAGATCCACTGTTGATCTCCCAGGTCTGAATCCATACTGTTCCTCTCTCAATTTTCTCTCCACTTTGGCTCGAATTCTACTTTCTAATATCTTTTCATATATCTTGGCACAGTGAGGTATGAGTGTGACTCCCCTGTAATTTCTACACTCCTTTCTGCTTCCTTTCTTAAATATTGGGACAATTAATCCTTTCTTCCAATCTTCTGGGGTCTTTTTCTCCTTCCATATCACCCTCATCACACGGTACAGCCACTGTTTCCCAACCTCCCCTGCTGCCTTCACCATTTCAACACTCACTTCATCCACACCTGGTGCCCTTCCTCCTTTCATCTTGTCTATAGCCATTTCCAGTTCTCTCCAAGTCAGGTCCTTTTCCATTCCTGTGTTGTCTTCTCCATCTTCCAATACATTGTCTTCCTCCCTATGACCATTTGGATTAAGCAAATCCTCAAAGTACTCTTTCCACACTGTCTTGAGTGTCTCTTTGTTGTGTACCTCAGTTCCGTTTTTGTCCATCATTACCACATCCTCTCGCGGACCTCTTCTCTTACTTTTGACCATCCCATAAAGTACTTTCTTATTTCCTCTGCTGTCTTCCTCCATCATCTCCGTCCACTTTACCATCCACTTCTTCCTCTCCTCTGCGACAATCTTGTTTGCTTCTTTCTTCTTTATCTTATAATCTTCCCTTGCCAGATCAGTTCTTTCCTGGAACCACACTCTGAAAGCCTTGTTCTTCCTTCCCACAGCTTCTTTTACTCTCTCATTCCACCATGGTGTCTCTTTACACCGCTTTCTGTTGCTTGTTCTTCCACATACTGCCACTGCAGCTTCCACCATTGTGTTTTTGAATTGCTTCCATTCCTCTTCCCCTGTTTTAGGATTGTCTGTTGGCATCTTTTCCCTTATTACCCGTCTGGAATTCTTCCTTGACTTCATTTTCCTTGAGTTTCCATACTTTGATTCTCCTTTCCTGGTACTCTGTCCTCTTGCTATCCTTAACAACTCCCAGGTTCATTACAAGTATTCTGTGGTCGCTATCTAAGGCCTCTGATGGTATTACCTTTATATCTCTGACACTTCTCTTCATTTCCCAGTCGTACAGCATGTAATCTACCAAAGATTTCTTTGTTAAATCACTGCTGTACCATGTTACCTTGTGGCTTTCTTTCTTCCGGAACCAGGAGTTGCCTACCACTAAACCGTTTCTCTTGCAAAAATCCAGCAACTTTCTCCCTTCTTCATTCCTGCTACCCCATCCTTCTGCTCCCAATACATTTTCATATCCTTGCCTTTCACTTCCTACATGTGCATTCAAATCTCCCATGACAATGATGCTCTGACCATTCATCTGCTGTTGTAGCTCCTCCTCAAAGTCTTCCTTCTCTTGAGCTGTACGTCCAACTTGAGGGGCATATACCTGGGCTATCTCCAGGCTTCTTCCCTTTACAGTTACTCTGATCTTCATGATCCTGTCACTTATTCCCTTTACCTCTTCCTTCATTCCATCTCTCACAACTACTCCTACTCCGCTGCTCCTTCCTTCACTGTTCCCACTCCAGTACAACCGGTACCCTTTCCTCAGTTCTCTGCGACCTTCTCCTTTCCATCTTGTTTCTGCCAAGCCCAGTACATCCAGTTTTCTTCTCACCATCACATCTACAATCTCCTCCACTTTTCCTGTCAGTGTCTGTATGTTTAATGTCCCAACTCGTAGTCCATTAGCATATCCGGGTCGTCGTCGTTTGCATCCGTCCTTTCCGAGGCCTGTTCCTGGTTTGAAAGCAAATATGATATCCACTACTGGCTTGCTAGGCCTATCGTAGCTTCACCAGAGCCCCGTCAGCCGTCACTTTTCAGGGTTCCCATAGAGCCTTCACAGCTACCGTAGCGGTCCCGGGGCACACAAAGTCCCCACTGTACTTCACCCCTACAGGCAATCCCCTACTTCATGCCGTTGCCCGTCTCCCACCACGTGGAGGAGGGGTTGGACTTTAGCTTCACACAGGTGTAATTAGTGGAAGGTTCTTTAACATGCCATAAATCTATGACAAGGGACCGCCGGCTTTACTTCTCCTTGGAAAGAAGGCATACTGAGGGATTTCTAACGCTCTTAAAAAATCCGACGGCTTCGGCCGGGTTCATGAATTTTGTGTGTTTTCAAAAGAATATTCCATACAAATTATAATATTAAATTAATCAGGAAATTCTGGACTGTTTTAAATCCATTTTTTTTTTAAATATTTTCCAGAGCCGACTCTTTTTAATAGGCATACAAATTCCTTCAAATACTTATTTAATTCTAAGTGAATATACAGGGCACCAGGAAATGGTTTCCGCAGTGCCTACAAGCGTATGCGAGAGCTAGCATCAGGAGTTATGTTGGCAGCACGACTGTCGCTTGTATTAAAACAAACAGTAAACTTTGTACTCACCACAGCCATTCATAACAGATGCTGGAAGTGCTGATGACTAGGGCTCGGATTTTTAGGTGCTAAAAATCGGGAAAATATTTATTTTTTATGTATTAAAAATACCTGAAATATGTGACAGAAAAGTAAAAATATTTTATTATAATTTAGTTTATTCATGTGAATATAAACAATATACAGCACTCACAAATGCAATTTATGCTATGCATCACTGACTACTGAAGCATTACAATACACAACGAGATACATCTTCAGGTTGTCCAACACAAATAACCGACGATTATCGCGAAACAGTTCTTCTGAAGGCGCGAAACTGCGGCTGCGGCAATATGTTTCTTGCCCTTGAGGTGTGGTGTAACTTGAGATCGCTGTTCAGCCTTGGTTGCTTTCCCACATGGTTGGCAGAACAGAACGCCCCCATCAGAAGTAAAATTATCTTTAATTTCTGCAACATACTGCTGCAGACGATAACTTGTAGTTGCTTTTACTTTAGGCATCGTAGAACTGCCTTACACTTCACAGTGCCAGAATTGAACTGCATGTGAGTGACACTTGTTCCAGGAAGCTGGGGGAGAGGGAGGTCTAGCACGAGGTGCAATATGGTTATGGACAACGAAATCCCCGACTTCCACAGTGAGTGACACGGGGCGACAAGTTAAGAATAACACAGTTACGAGCTGGCATACCCTCTGCATGAAGATTAGATGGCTCACAGGTTGAAGTAACAAATAAGAAAAATGCAATAAACTGAAAGATCTAGCATACTGATTTAAAAAAATATAAATATTATGTATTTTTATGTGCTAATAAGTGAAAAACAGGAATTTATGTATTTATATGATGATGATGATAATTGTTGTTTTAAGGGGCCTAACATCTAGGTTATCGGCCCCTGATATGTATTTATATTTATAGAAAAAATGCTTAAAAGATGTATTTACATAAAAAAATATTTAAGTGTGGGATTCACTCTGTCAAGGTCGCCATGCTGCCAACTAAACTGCTGATGCTAGCTCTGGCATAAGCCGGCAGTCACTGTGGAGAACATTTCCTGGCGCCCTGTAGCATTAATATTGTTGTTGATGGACTGTTTATGATTAATGAATTTGGACACCCTGTCTAGCTAAGAGCCTTGAGAGCTTTGCTAGCAACTCCCTTCATTAGCGACTTGTGCTGTCCGATCACGGAGGAGAGCTGTTCTCTCAGTCCCGGGGAGAGCGTGGACCCCAGCTGCTGTATCACCACAACCACCAGTTTACCGAACTTGACAGACGTCGCCAGATCTTGGGCCGAGGAGGTCAGCAGGTCGACGAGTTGTCCCGTCGCTCGCTCGTCGTCCAGACGAGTCACCACGCCTTGGAACAGCGGCACCTGCCACTCGTGGAGACGGTTGAGCCCACTCTCCAGACAACACCTGCCGACAATCTTCGAATACAATCAACTGAGAAATACATTTCTATCTACTATACTTATTATCTTGGAGAAATTATTACACATAACTTAAACAAAAAAGTAATTTGGATAAATAGAACAAATAATTTACAACAGGATCAAAAACATTCTGGAACCACAACTTGGAGAATATCAAGGAGGATTTCACCCTTACAGAAGTTGTCCAGACCAAATCCTTAGCCTGAAATTAATAATGGAATATTACAAAAACAGAAATAAGCAACTCCTTATCTCTTTTATAGATTTCAAGAAAGCCTATGATAGTATTCATAGACTGACACTGCTAAAAATCCTCAGATCATATGGTCTCCATCCTAAATTGATAAAAATCATTCAATTAACATTAACAAACACAAATTCGAAAGTTAAATTTAGGGGAGAAATATCAACAGCTTTCACAGTAAAAACTGGTCTCAGACAAGGTGATGGATTATCCCCTCTGCTTTTCAATGTGGCTCTTGATTATATCATGAAGGTTTGGCAAAAGGAAAACCCTCCTAAGATCAAAATTGGAACAAAACCATCAATAAAAATAAACTGCTTAGGATTTGCAGATGACTTGGCTCTTTTAGCACTAGACAAGGAAGAGGTTTGTACTCAGATCACTAGTCTCCAAGAAATTGCTCAAGGGATAGGATTACAGATATCCTTTGAAAAAATTGAGATCATGCCTATGAAACCCTTAGATATAAATGAAGTCTATATAAATGATCATAAAATTAACCTAGTTCCTCAATTTAAGTATCTTGGAGAAATTATAACACATAACTTAAACGAAAAAGTAACTTGGATAAATAGAACAAATAAAATGAAAAAGGCACAATCTCTAACCTGGTCAACATATAATAAAAAATGCCTATCAATAGCTACTAAGATCCAACATTATAAAACTGTAACTCTCCCTGAAGCCACTTATGCTTGTGAAACACTGTTCCAATTAAAAATTAACAAAGAACTGATCAGCTCCTCAAAACGGAAAGAAGAATCATTAGAACGTGCATAAATAAAAAGTATCAGGTTGAGGGAGTCTGGAGGATTCTCCCAAATGAAACTGTCTATCGTGAGATTGATCCAATCACCAGCACAATGAAGAAGAAAAGAATTTCATATTTTTTTCACATCTTACGGCTTCCAGAAAACAGAATTGTACGCCAACTGGTGATGAGAAATCTAGGAAAGAAAACTGGAGGAAAATGGATCCAAGAAATCCAACAAGATCTCAAAGCAGTTGGACTTAAGATAACAGATGCCGAGGAGAAAAATAAAATTAACACCATTCTTAAAACTCACAAATTTTCTGCAGAAATGACACACAGAAAGCCTATGGAGATTTCAGATGAGTTGAGAAAATCCCGATCTGAAAGAATGAAAAAGTACTGGAAAGAGCGCAAGAACCAAGCAGTACTACCTTCAAAGAAGAAGTTGTTTGTGGAACGACTCAAGTGGTCCAATGTGACCAATCAAGATTAATAATAATAATAATAAGAACAAATAAAATGAAAAAGGCACAATTTCTAACCTGGTCAACATATAATAAACTAGTAGTTCCGTGAAGAACTAAAGCCTATTTTCATATATCCTACTTATGTTAATTGCCACTATCAACATACAAAATTTCAGTTTGAGTGCTGTAAGAGATTCGTAGATATTGAGAACCAATTAAATCAAGCTGATGGTCGCCATGTTGGATTTTTACGTATGTAGGTCTTAGAGTTATGTACTGTTACATGAAGATTATTGTGTACGTGTAGTATTCAAACTTCAATCGCATGATTAGGACACAAGAAGTAAAAACGAGATTTTAATATTTCACACAGCTGCCATCTTGTGGTTATGGAAACAATTGAAAAAAATTAGATGCCAGTGGATTAAAGGATTTACTGTACCAAGTGTGACTGCACTCGGATGGTTAAATTTCGAGAAACGACCATGTGAATATTTATACTTCGTGCCGCCGCCATGTTGGACTAGTGATCACCAGGTTATTGAAAGTCCTATAGGTGAACTTATGTTCATTGCCCCCATGAACATAAAAAAATTCAGTTTGATTGCTATAATAGATTCGTAGATATTGAGATCCATCTAAATATTTCGGAAGGTCACCATGTTGGATTGTTATATGTAGTCTATAGGCCATAGAGTCGTATACTATTAAAGGAAAATTATTGCGTAGGTTCATTATTCAAACTTTCACTTTGATCGCATGATTACGACACAAGAAATAAAAACTTAATTTTAAAATTCGCACAGCCGCCATCTTGAGGTTATGTAAACAATTGAACTAAATTTGATACCAGTGCATTACAACGTGTATAAACATTTCCTGTTCCAAGTTTCATTGTGTTTGGATCATTACAGTAAAACGCGAGAAAGGTCTATTTAAAATTTTCAACTTCGCTTGGCCGCCATATTCGTTTTGTAGTTAACTGGTTTTTGAAAGTCTTATGGATGAACTTTCAGTAGTGCCCTTTATCTCCGTACAAAATTTCAGCGTGATACCGGTAATAGTTCGGAGATATTAAATGCTGTGAAATATTTCGCACAGCCGCCATCTTGAGGTTATGTAAACAACTAAACAAAGTTAGATGTCGGTGCATTACAATGTGTATAAACATATACTGTACCAAGTTTTATTGCGTTTGGTTGGTTAAATCAAGAGAAACGTCTATTTAAAAGTCGCAACTTCGCTTGGCCGCCATGTTAGTTTTGTATTTACCAGGTTTTCAAAAGTCACATAGGTGAACTTCTAGTAGTTCCCTTTATCACCGTAAAATATTCGAGGGCGATATCGGTAATAGTTTCGGAGATATTGAATGCTGGTGAAATATTTCGCACAGCCGCCATGTTGGATTGGTGAGATGTAACAAAATTTGAAGGGCAAGGTTGGGGTCATCTGGAATAGTGCTATTAACTTACCGAGTTTCATTGAAATAGCTCGAGCCGTTTAGAAGTTATTAGGGGGGGACACACACACACCATCACATACGCACACACAGACAGACACACGGACAAAAGGTGATCTCATAAGCCTATTTTTTCATAAATGAAAATAGGCAAAAAATGCCTATCAATAGCTACTAAGATCCAACATTATAAAACTGTAATTCTCCCAGAAGCCACTTATGCTTGTGAAACACTGTTCCAAATTAAAAATGAACAAAGAACTGATCAGCTCCTCAAAACGGAAAGAAGAATCATTAGAACATGCATAAATAAAAAGTATCAGGTTGAGGGAGTCTGGAGGATTCTCCCAAATGAAACTGTCTATCGTGAGATTGATCCAATCACTAGCACAATGAAGAAAAAAAGAATTTCATATTTTTTTCACATCTTACGGCTTCCAGAAAACAGAATTGTACGCCAACTGGTGATGAGAAATCTAGGAAAGAAAACTGGAGGAAAATGGATCCAAGAAATCGAACAAGATCTCAAAGCAGTTGGACTCAAGATAACAGATGCAGAGGAGAAAAATAAAATTAACACCATTCTTAAAACTCACTAATCTTCTGCAGAAATGACACATAGAAAGCCTAAGGAGATTTCAGATGAGTTTAGAAAATCCCGATTTGAAAGAATGAAGAAGTACTGGAAAGAGTACAAGAACCAAGAACCTCCAAAGAAGATGTTATTGTGGAATGACTCAAGTGGTCCAATGTGACCAATCAAGATTAATAATAATAATAATAATAATAATAACAATATGGTATTTACTCGGCTATAAGACCCCCTTTTTTTTTCTAAATGTTTAGTTCCGAAATTGAGGGGGGGGGGGGCACTATAGACGTGAACTTCGCAAAAATCCATTCTTTTGGGAAAGGGAGAGAGTAAAAATAAACTATTTTATTTTGATGCTACATAGTACGATATATTTAATCAAAATAAACGAAGTTTACATCTTTAATCAGCCCATTATGAGACTGCCATAACCTCACTTTCCCGGCTATCCCCCAATGACTTTCACTACTATGCCTTACTAAGGAAAAATCTTAGTATCAAAGAAATAGAATGGAATGGACAAAGTATCAGACATGGAAATGCAAACTATATTTTTACTAGCAGTAGTGCCCGGCTTCGCTCGGTGGATTTATTTGTCTTATGGATGATATTGATAATGAATACTACCACAGAACTGGCACATGATACTTAAACTTACAGAAAAAAAAAATGTTTTAAAAACATAACTTTTTGTGGTGGTGGTGGTGATTGTAGTGGGGGTGATAAGTAGTACAGTATAATGGACGTAACATTCAGGTAATTTTCCTGCAATGATAATAATGATAATTATGAATAGGGAAACAGCTATCTTCTAACTACAGCACTGACACATGTAATTTACAAACAAATTTAAAAAAGAAATGATTAGAAAGGGGAGTAAGTGAAATAAAAGACACTGCCTAGGGCCTATCCCTCATTGGCTGTTAGAAATGTAGAGACCAATAGTGTTGTCTTTTGTCGCATAGCGCCGTAGGAAAATAATCAGAACACTTTGGAAAACTTCGGCTGTCCCGAGCTACTGAGGTAGCAATAGTATCATTTATCGTCACATAGCGCCCAACGATAAGGTTCTGAATAAATGAAAGTAAATTTGAAAGCACCAACGCTTATTGCAGCTGGTAACCTCAGTGTACTGCACCAACGCCATTGCACTTATACAGAGGCCTAATATTTCGAAGATGATAACTGTTTTAATGGGCCTAAGAAATATATTTGCTCTAATTACTCCCCGTGACAGCAATTTATAAACAGCGCAACATGCAACTATTTTCGCAATTCTGCACCAGAACACTGGTAGAGGTGACGTGATGCAGCCCGAACTGCCCGTCAACAATAGACTTATTAAAATACTCTTACAGTTACACTACTACAGACATGAATGGTTCTAGGGCCTTAATACGTGGTTTTCAAGTACATTTTGTCTGTTATTCTAAATGTAGGGAATGAAGAGCTTTGTCCAAAATATCAAGTGGATAGTGTTACCAGCAGGGTTTCAAAGTGTATGTAAAATTTGGTGCAATTAGGAGAAACAGTATAGATTTGTGTTAATGGCCCTAAATGCAGGAAAGGGAGTGGTCTGTCCAAAATTTCAAGCAGACAATGTTACTCATCGGGTTCCAAAGGCTAAGTATGTAAAATTTGGTTCAGATCAGTGGAACGGTGTATATTTGTGCCAAAGGGCCTAAATACAGGGAATGGACAGGTCTGTCCAAAATTTCATGCAGACAGTGTTACTCGCAGGGTCCCAAAGGGTAATGGCAGTTGCTCACGGTAAAATTTTCCTTCAAATTTACTGTACAATAATTTAATTTTATAAAATTTCTGTTGCTCACGGTCAAATTCAAGTTTTATAAAACCTTTGATAAAACTTTCCATAAAATAGGACATGTTCTATTCCGTAAAATTAATTTTGCGAAACGAACCAATCAGAGAAGCTGACATGACGATGATGCTGGCGCCACGTGGTGAGAAGATTGTGAAGCTCGCTTGTAATGAAACACTTCGAAAATGGCAGGCTCCGGCTGGACTAAGGAAGCTGTTATAGTGTTTTACTGGACGAGTACCAGAAATATCCGTGTTTGTATGAGGTTAAAACGCCCATATACCACAGTAGAAATGCAAGAAGGAAGGCAGAAATCTCCTCCATTCTTAGATAATTCCTATATGAATTATTCTGATCTTCTAACCTCAACTCATTTTTGACCAAGGACAGCATTCCTCTACCTCCTTCTCTTCTTTATATCCATTCCCGAGTCCAGCACTTCCTAGCATTTCTTTTCTTCCTTTTTACCACCGTACAACATATAATTGTAGCTAAAGCAGCAATTTTTACAATTTTTGCTTTGTTTGTTGGAGCCATACTCTCAAACCAATGTGTGTTGAACAGCTGATTCTTGGTTCAGAAGTTTATCGGTAGATGGCGATCCTGATACATCCACGGATTTTATAAAATAATTTTACCGTGAACAACACAGCTTGCTTTCGTCAAATTTTTATAAAATTAGTTGTACAATAAATTTTAAGAAACATTTTACCGTGAGCAACGGGCATAAGTAAACAAATTTTGGTTCAGATCGGTTAGATTTGTGCCAAAGGGTCTAAATGCAAGGAATGGAGTGGTCTGTCCGAAATTTCATGTAAACAGTGTTACTCGCAGGGTTCCAAAGGGTAAGTATACAAATTTTGGTTCAGATTGGTTAAAAGCTGTGCCAAAGGGCCTAAATGCAAAGAATGGACTGGTCTGTCATAAATTGCATGCAAGCAGTGTTACTCGCAGGGTTCCAAAGGGCAAGTATACAAATTTTGGTTCAGATCGGTGAAACGGTGTAGATTTGTGCCAAGGGCCTAAATGCTGGGAATGGAGTGGTCTGTCCGAAATTTCATGCAGACTGTGTTACTCGCAGAGTTCCAAAGGGTAAGTATACAAATTTTGGTTCAGATTGGTTAAAAGCTGTGCCAAAGGGCCTAAATGCAAGGAATGGACTGGTCTGTCATAAATTGCATGCAAGCAGTGTTACTCGCAGGGTTCCAAAGGGCAAGTATACAAATTTTGGTTCAGATCGGTGAAACGGTGTAGATTTGTGCCAAAGGGCCTAAATGCAGGGAATGGAGTGGTCTGTCCGAAATTTCTTGTGAACAGTGTTACTCGCAGGGTTGTAAAGGGTAAGTATACACATTTTGGTTCAGAACGGTGAAAAGGTGTAGATTTGTGTCAAAGGGCCTAAATGCAGGGTATGGAGTGGTCTGTCCAAAATTTAAAGTGGACAGTGGTACTCGCAGGGTTCCAAAGGGTAAGTATACTTTTTTTTTTGGTTCAGATCGGTGAAACGGTGTACGTATCACCAACCATAACGCCAACGCATGCGGATAGAGCTGTTCGGGAGCGCTTGTTCTACCGACTTACTGAACAAAAATCAATCTTTAAGGTTACCTGAGAGGTGTAGCCTAATGCTACATAGCCTAAACTATTACGCTTGAATCTGGCTATCATATTGTGAGTGTGAGGATGTCCGCGCTTATCGTCTTGTAACAAGTGACTTTTATTCATTCATTGACCAATCAGTGTCATTTCATCCTCATTATGTATTTTAACACGCGTGACCATCACCAACAAGGTGAACATTTTAGACTATAATTTACTGAACTAGGCTGATGATGGACAGCTTGGAAGTGCGAAACATGTCCCTGAAGAGGCGTTAGCTCCTCAAATGAAGTAAGTTGTGTTGTACAGTGGACAAAATAAGTGTAGTAGATATACACTCACCAAAGAAAATGCAACAGTTGTTTTTGTTAATTATTCTCATAATTTATTGCACTAAAATTATTCTTATGTAAAAATTATGCACAATTAATTGTTTTTTTTTTAAACATTTGAAAACCACTTCATATACCAAAAAAATGCTTCAAATAAAAAATATGTTTAATTTTCTTCTTCTTCTTTAAGTGCCATCTCCTCTCAGGAGGTTGGCAACCATCATAGAGACTCTTGCTTTAGTTGATGCAGTACGAAACAGCTCAATAGTGGAACAATTGAACCAAGTTTTCAGATTACCGATCCAAGAAATGCGTCTTCTTCCTGGTCTTCTTTTGCCTTGTAACTTTCCTTGAATGACCAGCTGCAGCAGATGATATTTCTCTCCTCTCATCACATGACCCAGATACTGCAGTTTTCTAATTTTGACAGTATTTAATATTTTCTTTCTCTTTCCCATCCGCATCATCACCTCATCGATGGTGACCTTATCTTTCCAACTCAGCCTCAGTATCCTTCTGTACGTCCATAGCTCAAATGCCTCCAATCTGTCCATTTCTCGTTTCTTTATGGTCCGGGTCTCAACTCCATTGAACAAGGTGGAGAAGATATAACATCTCAGAAGTCTAATTTTTAGATGTAAATTAAGGTCTCTGCTACAGAACACTCTCCTCATTTTATTGAATGCATTTCTGGCTTGACCGATCCTGGACTTTATCTCCTCAGTACAGTCAATGTAGCAGTTCACATTTGTTCATTTTCTAGAATAAGAAAAAACTGAAAATGTCTTAAATTTTGAGTAAATTACATAGTCGTTTAAAAATGTTAATCTGAGTTCCAAAATTTATCATTACAGAATTAATCCATTCCTTTGGGTACCGACACAATAACTGAACACTTAAAAACAGGTATTTCCACCCCTAACACGTATCACCTCGCGTAACCTCTCGGCCATACTTGCGATGATTTGTGAAATGCTTTCCTGTGGGATGTGCTCCCACTCCTCATGCAGCATCACCCGAAGTTGCTGGAGAGTCTCAGGAGCACGTTCCCGAACATTTCTGGCGAACATATCCGAAATATGTTCAATTGGTTGAGGTCAGGGCTCCTAGCTGGCCTGTCCAGTGCGTAGATTCCAAACACTTGCAGGTACTGCTGGACACATCGGGCAGTGTGTGCTCGTCCGTTGTCGTGCATCAGGCGAAATTCATTCCCGACAAATGGAGCAAATGGTACAACTTGGTTTTCAAGGACTTCCATGACGTACCGGTGAGCTGTGAGAATCCCATTCTCAATTACGTCAAGTTCAGTCCTGGCATCCATACTGACCCCGGCCCAGGCCATGACAGAACCCCCGTCGAATGTAGTCCTGGAGGAAAAAGTTACAGGACAAAATCTTTCTCCAACCCTCCTCCTCACTTCTTCTCTTCCGTCAGGCGATCTGTGACCGAATTTCTTCTCATCTGTGAAGAGAACGGCTTGCCATTGCTGTTGTAAGTTTTAATTTTAAAAATCAAGTGTTGTGTTTTTTTTTTTCTTTTCTGGTGAGTGTATAATGTCAACAAGGAAAATGATTATAAAAGACATTCAAAACATTTCTATGGGAAGAGGATGAATCAACAGCACTTCTATGCTAAGGCCCCGATGAGCTTGTTTCCACCTCTGGTCTCCTAAGACAGGCAAGCAGCAACCCACTCTTTCTGTAGTTCTCCTCAACGAGATGTGTTTTGAGGATATCATCCCGGTAGAGCCATATTCACCGTGGCCCACATTTTGTTGTTATTGATGATTCTTTAGGGTCTTTGGTTGGTTGGTTCCTTAGTTTAGGTGCTGTGACAACGCGGTCAGGTAGCCCCATGTACTTTGGGTGTGTGTAGAATCTGTCTGATAACCGGTGTTAACTGTGATGATTGTATTAGTGTGTCATCTTTATTCAAATCCATAATGGAATCCATTAGGTCCGTATTGACAAGAAATGTTATGCCAAAATTTGAGGAAAAACTCCGACAATCAATACCTTTTATTTTCAAAACAGTTAAATAGGGGACATGTTTCGAGCTATTTTTCTTAGCCCTGACTTAAGTAGTAATTAGACAATCAATCTTTGTACATCTCCTTTCATCAAATAAAAAACATGCAAAAATACACTGCAAACATGTTAAAAACACTATAAAAACACATTAAAACACACTACAACACCGTGAAATAACTCTGTATAAATGCTGTGTCAAGTTTGATCAAGCCTGATTCAAACATGACTTGTTACAATGTAAGCAAATTGTATGCTGTGTCATTGATTACCGCTATGCCATTTCCTATATGACATTTTTCCTTGATGGGACAGTTTCGAGATCTCAGATCATGGTTCTGTTTTCTAATCTCTCTTCCTTTTTCATTTTTTGGACAGACTTGGGGTGCAAGGAGAGCACACCTTATTTGACAGGCTGTCCCAACAATGAAGAAAACCTCTGTCAAATAATCCTCAATAAAGATCAGGTCACATAATCAAGCTCGCATCGAGATGAACAAAGCTTCAATCTGTATGAATTTACATCAAGCAAAAATGTCATATAGGAAATGGCATAGCGGTAATCAATGACACAGCATACAATTTGCTTACATTGTAACAAGTCATGTTTGAATCAGGCTTAATCAAACTTGACACAGCATTTATACAGAGTTATTTCACGGTGTTTTTAGTGTGTTTTAATGCGTTTTTATAGTGTTTTTAACATGTTTGCAGTGTATTTTTGCATGTTTTTTATTTGATGAAAGGAGATGTACAAAGATTGATTGTCTAATTACTACTTAAGTCAGGGCTGAAGAAGGGCTAAGATAAATAGCTCGAAACATGTCCCCTATTTAACTGTTTTGAAAATAAAAGGTATTGATTGACAGAGTTTTTCCTTAAATTGTGGCATAGTATTAGTGTGTGTTATCTGTTTTAATTCAAGTAGGACTGCAGACAATAATTTTAAGTAGTTCCTACTTTTGCTACCAAATGCTACTGTCCACGACACCTAGCTTGCGGACTTTGGCTACTAAATGTCATCGCAGAGGTGGAATGAGCTTTTCAGGGCCATAGTATTAACCCTTACCCATCGAATTAAAATTTATTAAATTTCTGAACTTTTACTTTCTATTACAGTGCACTCCCAATAATTCGCGTGCGGATAATTCGTTTTGCGGTTAATTCGTGGGTCTCCATGAGTACTTTTTAAAATGGGAATTCTCACAGCAACTAATCATCACGCTAAGTAAAGCAATCTCTCTGTCGTTTAAAAGAATTTTGATGCGACGCAATGCGTAAAGACGAAATTATTGAGATTCGAGGAGACTGAACTGCGTTTCTCTGCGATGTAACAGTAGGCCTACTTGTGAAATCTTCAAAACTTACGATCATGTTGCCGCGAGTGGTATAGCACCGATTTCCTTGAAGCCCAAACAATACAAGAAGAATACACTTTCACTCGGAACCTACCCTCCCTTTCCCAACAGCCACACTCCAAGGTGGCTGATCTGTGAGTTGTGAAGGGTGGATACGCGGACAGCGTATTGTAAACAGCGATTATTGCGTAATGGCGCAAACGTGCACGACACCAAGAGAGTGTTTGTTCGATGCTCTTCATGCAGTCAACAAGTCGGGAGGAAATTACCGCTACTCTGCTCGTAGAAAAGCAAGCGCTTGCCGACTTTTGTAATGACGATATTTCGAACGGGCAAGTTAGACGTCGATAAGACGATTATGATTTACTACAGAAAAGCAAAGAAGAAATAGCACGGAATTTGACTGTTGGTGAGGAAAACGGAGATCCAGTTGATATCGAGTGCGGGAGTGATGCAACGGAAATCCCCAAAGTTTCCCACAGTCAAGCTAATGTCTCTAGTCACACTTATCTCTCATATAGAAAAACGAGATGAATTTTTGTTCTCATATAATATTTTCTTCGGAAATGTGCAATCTAAAATTAGAATAAACGATCTAAGAAACAAAAAGTGATGACGGCTTTTTTGTTGTTGTTAAATATTAATATAGACATAATCAACATAGGCCTACCAGTAGCTCAGCATGTCTTATAAGACACTACAATCAGGAGTTAAAATATTTATTTCGCGTGTTGAAGCCTATTTCAATATTTTAAGCAATAATTCTGTTTTTCCTAGGCTTAACAAAAATAACTGTGGATAATTCGCGGAAGTTCATGCATTAATTACCGCGAATTAACGAGACTGCACTGTACTTGTATTCATTTAGTTTTGCTTTAGAACTATAAGGTGCATTCAAAAAGTAATGAGCCGGAGGCTGTCATGTGCAAACCTGTGACGACATGGGCTAATCGTGGCGTGTGTAACGAGGTTCAGTTCCGACCAAAGCGTGGAAGGTCACAGCCCGTCGCTAGAGGGCAAGCGTGCATGTCACGTGAAGATACAAAGCGAGCAGCAGCATGCATCAATCGTCCAACCAAGACCAAGACAGTGGGCCATTCGACATGCTTCCTGATGTGGTTGAAGACTGTGGGGCACCCATTGGGCACACACTTTCCGCAAGTGCAGTCGTTCCTTCATGATGGTGTGCACACTTCCGACGCTCAATCCGACCATGGCGGCTATGGCGTTCACTGTCACTCTGCGGTCCTGGGTAATGAGTGCATCAACCAGCTGGACGTTGTCATCGGTAATGCAGGGGGGTGACCCAGACCGGGCATCATCGACTAACGACACCCGTCCTTCCCTGAAGCACTTGTGCCACGCCTTGATCCTTGCAAGGGACATGCAGTGTTCGCCGTACACTTGTGACATTCGGCGATGAATGTCTGTTCCCCCTACTCCTTTCGCTGTCAGAAACCGAACAACACCTCTTTGCTCTTCGTTTGACGCCTCCATCTCACTGTTTACAATGCGACTGTCAGCGTTGGACGATTGATGCATGCTGCTGCTCGCTTTGTATCGTCACGTGACGTGCACGTGTGCCCTCTAGCGACGGGCTGTGACCTTCCACGCTCTGGTCGGGACCCCACCTCGTTACACACGCCACGATTAGCCGATGTCGTAACCGATTTGCGCATTACAGCCTCCGGCTCGTTACTTTTTGAACGCACCTTATATAACTAGCTCCTTAATTACACATATATGTCTACACTCTTCTACTAAAGTCATTATTAAGCAAATAAATGCAGTATGCAAAATAATTAATTAATTATTGTATAACATTACTGATATCACAGTAATAATAATTATCAATTATTATATTACCGGGTGAGTTAGCCGTGGTCGTTAGGGCGTGGCTGCAGGCAGTCGCTCCCATTCGGGAGGCGAGGAGATTCGAATTCCCCGCCGGCAACCTTGAAGATGGTTTTCTGTGGTTTCCCATCTTCCTTCCAGGCAAATGCCGGGGTTGGTCCCTACCTATAGGCCACAGCCGCTACCTTCCAATTCCTCGTCCTTACATTAACACTTTCCTCCCCAGAGACAACACTCCACATGCGACGGTACTTGTAGCTCACCCAATGGGTGTCCAATAGAAGCACATGCTATGTGAGAGTCGATCTGTTCACTGTTAGTGCTTTCACTGTGTGTGTTATCACCTTCAATGCTTACTACGTCGCAATCATCAAATTGAGACTAAGATTTGTCATCACTATCATCAAAAACTTGCCGTATTTTATCCTCTGTCAATGTCTGATCGGCCATGTTTGCTTACTATCACTCTGGCGGTCACCGAGTAACAGCTGACAGGTTGCATGGCCTTTCAAATAAGAGTTTAACGTTGCCTGCTTCGCAATATCGAGATTTCAGGACGTTCCTCACGCAACCAACACATCGCAGCACCAAATAGGAAGGGATAATTTGTCGGGGCAGAGACGACAGACGAGCAGTAGAGGACACAATTATGATGTCGGGGCTCGCCCGACTGACGAGGGGTAAAGGTTAATACAAGAAAATCAATAAACTACTGAGAAACAGTGACTTAAATATTGCTCTTCATCTGCGTTTACTGCGGTGTTATATTTTCTCTATCCTGCTGTATGGTGCTAAAGCCTGAACCCTCATGGGGTTCACCAGCAAAAAACTTCAAACCGGCTCAGAATATCATGGTTCGATAAGAGTGCGTAACACTTAAGTGCTCAAACGCCTGCACAAAGAACTGAAGTTCTTGCATAACATCAAACTTGAATACTTTGGCCATATCATTTTGTTTTTGTTTGACTCTGTCCCCAAGTTTTGTAGTGTTTATCCTTGTCTTCCTTTGTGTCTAACTCCATGCCCACTTTATCCATGCTGAACATTTAAGAACTGCTGTGACCACACACCTGAGAGCTATCTGCTTGTTGTTGAGATTGAAACCTTGAAGGAGAGATTCCAGCACCGAGTGATTCCCTGTTGAGGACAACAATACTGGTGCTAGGAGGTGGGTGCACCATTCCTGAGGGAAACTCTCGGCCGTCTGTCTAAGGGCGGCCAACACCGAACGCTCGCATGGCAAGTTCTTGTCGCATACCTGCAAACAACCACACTTCATTACACACTTCCTAAATGGAAGAAACAGTCTATAATTGAAGGAAGAAACTGTCTATAATTGAAGGAAGAAAGAAACTGTCTATAATTGAAGGAAGAAACTGTCTGTAATTGAAGGAAGAATCAGACTGTAATTGAAGGAAGAAACTGTCTGTAATTGAAGGAAGAATCAGACTGTAATTGAAGGAAGAATCAGACTGTAATTGAAGGAACAAACTGTCTGTAATTGAAGGAAGAAACTGTCTGTAATGGAAGGAAGAAACTGTCTGTAACTGAAGGAATAAACTGTCTGTAATTGAAGGAAGAATCAGACTGTAATTGAAGGAAGAAACTGTCTGTAATTGAAGGAAAAAACAGACTGTAATTGAAGGAAGAATCAGACTGTAATTGAAGGAAGAAACTGTCTGTAACTGAAGGAAGAATCAGACTGTAATTGAAGGAAGAAACAGACTGTAATTGAAAGATGAAACAGACTGTAATTGAAGGAAGAAACAGACTGTAATTGAAGGAAGAAACTGTCTGTAACTGAAGGAAGAATCAGACTGTAATTGAAGGAAGAATCAGACTGTAATTGAAGGAAGAAACAGACTGTAATTGAAAGATGAAACAGACTGTAATTGAAGGAAGAAACTTTCTGTAATTGAAGGAATAAACTGTCTGTAATTGAAGGAAGAATCAGACTGTAAATGAAGGAAGAAACTGTCCGTAATTGAAGGAAGAAACAGACTGTAATTGAAGGAAGAAACTGTCTGTAATTGATGGAAGAAACAGTCTGTAATTGAAGGAAGAAACAGTCTCGCTGCATTGACTTTTCCACACCTCGACTCTATTTTCTTCCCCTTAATAAAAAATATAATAATAATATCGTATGGCCTCGGGTAAACTATTTTGGTAAACTAATCAATTGTGAAAAACCTCAGGAAACATTTCAATTTTGTTATACTCTACGGAATCCTGACTCGGAACCACCGGACCTACAGGAAATTCGTGAAATAATCCAATCCATGAAAAACAACAAAGCGTCGGGAGAGGACCAGATCGTTGCAGAACTATGGAAAAATGTAGGTGAAAACCTCATCATCAAACTCAAAGAAATTATTGATGAAATCTGGCAAACAGAAAAAATTCCTCCAGATTGGAAGATGGCGATCATCCATCCAGTATACAAGAAAGGTAGCAAAACGAACCCAAGCAATTACCGAGGGATCTCATTACTCTCGGTAACTTACAAAATTTTGTCCAAAGCCCTTCATCAAAGATACCCTCTTGAATACAAGTTCAAAGGTTAAATTTATGGGAGGACTGAGCGCAGAATTTTCAATTGATACAGAGGTGCGTCAAGGAGATGGATTATCTCCATTGTTGTTTAATTGTGCGCTCAAAAAAGTTGTCCGAGAATGGAGTCGAGCTGGTGCACCATCCCATAGACTAGGACCAAAACTCAAAGGGATAACACTAGACTGTTTGGCATTTGCGGATGACATGGCGTTAATTGCTCCAAGCATATCCGAAGCCCAGAAACAACTTGAATTACTCCAAGAACAAGCAGCAAAAATCGGCTTACGGATTTCTTTTGACAAAACAAAATTTATGACGGATATTAAAACTGCTCCGAATACACTCCGCATCGGTAATTGTCAGGTCTCCCGAGTGAAAGACTTCAAGTATTTAGGTGAATGGATCAATGAAACTGGCAACGAAAGAAAAGCTATAGAAGCAAGACTACAGAAAATGGAAACTGCTTTCCATTTGACAAAACAAGTTTATAACAAAAAATGCCTCTCTTGGAATTGTAAAATTCAACATTATAAAACAGTAGTCTTGCCTGCAGCCCTTTATGCAGCCGAGACACTTAATCTACAACATAAAACACTGAGAAATCAATTGGAGATTAAGAAACGCAAAATCATGCGAAAAATTTTGGGACCAAGAATTAAAGATGGAATTCACCTTCCGAAACCTAATGCTGACATCTATTAAAAAATTACTAAAATCACAGACACAATCCGTATGAGAAGGATCCAATTCATGGGACATTTGGACAGAATGGACCCAACTAGGTTAACAAATAAAATCTATACGTTTTTGCAGAAAAAGGCAACAAGGTCCAATTGGTACAAACAGGCGGAAAAGGACTTGGCTGAATTAGGTTTTCCCAATCTCAAGGATCGAGAGGAAATTAGGAAAATTACTAATACACGGGGTTTTGAGGCAGAAGAGAGAAGACCCACCACGTTTGGTCGCAGCAGCGAAGACTATCTCAATCGTTGCGCATGAAGAGTTATTGGGCAAACATCAAGGCCAAGAAGTGTTGATTCCGCGTGGTCCTAGGAGACCTATTCGCGCAGAAGAAGAATGGCGTCGGGTGCCGGGTGCAAGCTTTGTAACTTGACACCCAGAGGGTAGCTTGCATGTCGAATTTCATTGTTCCTTGAATCACTATGAAAGTCAAGGAGGTTAGATATCTAACCTCCTTGTACACTATAGCGCTGTCTAGTAGAGAAATGAGGAACTTTTAGCGCTTTCTAGTAGAGAAATGAGGAACTTTGTGTTGGTGGAAACTCCCGAGATTAATTTTGCCATTATGAACACAGCCTACTGAATTCAAATGGGTTCTTTGACATGCCAACATTGTATGACATGCGTGTCGTATTTTTGCTGCCTTAAAAAAAAAAAAAAAAAAAACCCACTTACCACGGCCAGGAGCGAACTTGCAATCTTGAGGTTAGTAGACCGACACGCTATCCACTCACCCACCGTGGCAAGCTAATAAAAAATATAAAAATAATGTATTTAACCAAACACTAATTGTTACACCCTGGCCAATCAATTTGGGTACACTCAAGTTGACCAACTGAAAAGCTATTCTTACTT
The DNA here is from genome assembly GCA_946902985.2 of Meconema thalassinum. Taxonomy (NCBI): domain Eukaryota; kingdom Metazoa; phylum Arthropoda; class Insecta; order Orthoptera; family Tettigoniidae; genus Meconema; species Meconema thalassinum. Next base: position 67,523,206 of record OX336397.1, read on the forward strand.
TGGACCCACCGGGCTGAATACTTGGCTTTGTCAAATATTTACTTACTTACTTCCTCGGCGCTACACCCTGGGGTAGGCTTTGTCTTCTCTCAGGATTCCTCATCATTCGTCCCTTCTATGAGCTTTCTCCCACCATCTTCTGTCAATGTCATATCCTTTTTCCTAGTCCTTAAACATTATCCAGGTTCGTCATCGTTATTTCCGTCCAAACTCCGAGGCTTTGTTGAGAGTTTTGTAACTTTTGAGGTTTTACAGTGTGGGGTTGTTAGCTCCATGCCCAACCTCTAACCTGGAGGACTAGGGTACCGCTCTTAGTCTGGCTCATCACTTTAGACCTGTCCAGCTTGGGTGGCCCTACCAGGAGCTTAAGCTCCCGCTGGCATAGCTCTAAAGATCATTTGAGCTTGCAAGCCTCCAAAACACCCGGCAATAACAAATTGCCTTCGTCAAGGCGGCAGTACCGGCGGGGGGTTTGTCTAATATTTAAGATCTGATATCCAGCCTCTCTAGGAATCGTGCGTACTTACCTTAGGTAGTAGCACATCTCTGCACAGCGGAGCAGAGAGTCTAGACTGCTCCAAGAGAGAGGCTTCACATACAGACTGACACAGATGTAGAGCAGCCGTATCTGTTAGTCCCGACAGCTGGCCCGCACCCACACCACTCAGCTCGTCGCTAGTCAGTGGACGTTCTCTCAACAGGTCCAGAATACATTCTGTGGGCAAATATAACACTCGGACTAGATTCTTGAGAGCAGTGGCGGATCCAGGCCTTGCGGGGCCCTGGGCGATATGATAAGATGGGCCCATAACAATAGGAAATAAAAAAATATCAAATCAAATGGAAAAGAGTTTGGTACCGGTAATAATAATAAAAAAGAATAGTTACAATATTTTGAATACACTACAGTAAATAATATGAAAGAAACCTTTAAGTCCCCTTGAAGAAAATTATGGGGGCTGCGTTGCGCAGTCAGTACGGGCGCTGAGCTTCTAACTGAAAGGGAGTGGGTTCGATCCCCACCCAGGTAGTGGTTTTTAGAAACAAAACTACCACTTTCGGAAATGCAAATAGCCCTGGGGTTCCCTCAGCCTACACCAGAAATGAGTACCAGGGTAATTCCAGGGAGCATAGATGGCCGGGCGTGGAGCTGACAACTCCATCCCATCTAGTGCCGATGTCACAAAAAGTGGAAGCTTCTACCTTCCACTACTCCCAGGGCTTCCATGGCCTGTATGGAGTTCGCTTTGCTCTTTGAATAAGAATATGTAAACTATGAAATATTTTTTCCGGCTGAAGTCTTCTATTATTTCACTGAAATAATAAACGGTCACGGGAGGTCATAGCTGCACTGAAAAAAGGATATGAATTATAAATTAGTTTGAAAAGTATAATTAATTAATTAAATGGCTTGCCACGGTGGGTGTGTGGTTATCGTGTCGGTCTGCCAACCCCAAGCTTGCAGGTTCGCCCCTGGATATGGTAAGTGATTTTTGAAAGGCGTCAAAAATCACGACATGGATGTCATACGTTGTTGGCATGTTAAAGAACCCATTTGAATTCAATGGGCCGTGTTCAATGGCAAAATTAATCTCGAAATTTTCCGCCAACACAAAGCTCCTACATTCTCTACTAGAAAGCGCTGTTGTGTCAAGGAACTTAGATATCTAACCTCCTTGACTTTCATAGCGTTCAAAGAAACGACGAAATTCGACATGCAAGCTGCCCTCTGGGTGTCAATTAACAAAGCTTGCACCCGGCATCCGAGGCAATACGATGTTATTATTATTAATTAATTCATTAAATTTAAAAAAATCCATGGCGCGGGGCCCTGGGTGCCCCCCCCCCTCCTAGATCTGCCCCTTCTTGAAAGGTAAGCAAAGTCTATTTCCAGATAATAAAGAAGACCTTGTGGCACAGAGGTCAGCACATTCTTGGCTGTCGCCTCGGAGACCCGGGTTCGATTCCCATCTCAGCCATCTTGGAAGTGGTTTTCTGTGGTTTCCTCACTTCAGGCAAATGCCGGGATGTTTACTAGGTTAAGGCCATGGCTACCTCCTTCCAAATCCTAGCCTTACACTACTGCTATTACAATGACTCAGGTTATCAGAGAGATTCCATATACAACCAAGTAACAAGGCACAGGATCACAATGCCGCAAAGACCATATATGAATCAACAACAAAAAACATTGAGTTGTTTCATTTGAGGGGCTTGGACATCATGGTCATTTAGACCCATGTACTTGGGTAAGTGTAGAAATTGTCTGATAACCTGTTTTATTGTGTGGTTTGTAGTAGTGTGTGGGTATTTGTAATTCAAGCGGCTTCGGTGGCGTAGTTGGTAGCATGCTGAACTTCTATGCCGAAGATCGCGGGTTCAAACCCGGCCGAAGTCGTCAGATTTTTTAAGAGCGTTAAAAATCCCTCAGTATGCCTTCCCTTGGAGGGGAAGTAAAGCCGGCGGTCCCATGTCATAGATTTATGGCATGTTAAAGAACCTTCCACTAATTACACCTGTGTGAAGCTAAATTATAGTTAAACATTTGACAAACGCGCTTAGGTTCCTACGTTCGTCGCCAGGAACCGACTGTGGTGGTGCCTGGTAACCATGTTCTGAACTAGTAGTCGTTGACGGTGGTGTTTGGCGGCAAAAGTAGGAACTACTTGAAAAGAATTCAATGTCTGCAGTCCTTACTTTAACTGAAAACAGAAACTCACACTAATACAGCTATCACAATTAACACTGGTTATCAGACAGATTCTACACACACCAAAAGTACACGGGGCTACATGACCGAGTTGTAAAAGCCCTTAAACTGAGGAACCAACCATTTGTAATTCATGTGAGGATTGGGAAGGAGGCAGCCATGGCTTTCAGTTAGGAACCATCTCGGCGTTTACCTGGAGTGCAAGTGGTGAAACCACAGAAAACCACTTCCAAGATGGCACAGTGTACCCCGTTCCATTCCTCAGACGAGAATTAAATATTCTTGGCAGAGCCGGGAATCGAACGCGGACCTTCGGGGAAATAACAAGAATACACTAGTTTTCTGTTAAGCATATGAATGTCTGCCGCCCCCGTGGTGTTGGGGTAGCGCGCCTGCCTCTAACCCGGAGGCCCCGGGTTCGATTGCCGGCTCCGTCAGGGATTTTAAAACTGACGTGAGGGTTGGAACGGAGTGCACTCAGCCTCGTGAGGACAATTGAGTAGCCGTCTGACAGTGAGGCAGCGCCCTGATCACGAAAACCAAGATTAACGGCCGAGGGCAACCGATGTGCAGATCACGCGTCACCCCAATATCTGCAGGCCAAATGGCTGGGCAGCGGTCGCTTGGTCGGCCAAGGCCCTTCATGGGCTGTAGTGCCAGGGGTTGTTTGTTTATATGAATGCCTTAAAACCATTCATCTGATATCGATCCCTCAATCTTGAGGATCCTGATCTCCGTGGAGGATATTGTACTTCTCCATCTCTCCGGTCTTCGGAAAAATGTACTGCACTAAGAATTTTCTGCCCAGACGCATTCTTGATAATGTTGGACGGTCTCTACTTCCTGGGACATTTCCAAGGATAAACAGGCTCTCTAAACTGTCCTTCCCATGACTAATTATGTGTCCAAAGAATTTGGTAACCCTTTGTTCACATATTGATGAAAACCAAGATCAGTGGTGGAGCTCTTTAAAGAGGGACTCATTGGTGCGCAATGCCATCCAAGGTACGCACAACATCCTTCGCCAGCACCACATTTCAAAAGAATCATTCTTTTTCCGGCCCCCCAAGGGTCTCATGACTAGTGGGACGTGGGTTGGTGACCATGGGACCCCAGCTGAGTCGGGCATTGCTTCCACTTACTTGTGGCTGGCTCCTCACTATCCCTTGGTCAACTTTTGTTCTCTTCCGACCCCGACGGTATTAGGGTATCCAAGGCCTAGGAAGTCTTTCACTTTCCCACCTTAATTGGCCCTTCTCTCATATTTCCAGATCCCTCAGTCTTCGAGGGGTCTGACCTCGTGTCTCTTTTCCTGATATCTCCTGCCTTCTGCTGAAGGCCCTTAAAAGAGGCAGGGTGTATGTAGCCCCACCACTTCTGGTGCACCCTGGATAGTGCTACACCCTCAAGGGCTCAAGTCTGGTAAGCTCGGGATTTGGCGACCCCGAGGGATTCCTGAGCTGGGTCAAGTTTCCCCCCTCTTTTTCCATTGCCTTTAGGGTGGACCCTCTCCTCTTTACCTTTGCTCTCTCTGGTCTCCTTCCTTCCAAGTCCCTCAATTCTCATTCTTCGAGGGTTGAGGGCATTTCCTTTCCTCCTGTCTTTTACTTACATTCTTCTCCTTTTTGTTTCCCATTTCCTCTTCTACTAACGGATTTTTTATTATGGATAGTCGAGTTTAGGCCTTAATTACAAGGAAACCAACAGACCTATTGAAAAATGAGTTATACCAATATTTTCCTTGTTTAATTCTGCGTTAGACTATATAAGAGTTCCACCCCTTAACCTTCATCGGCTAACGTCAGTTTTTTAACACGTCGGCTAACGTTGCGGCTGTTAGCCGCAATTACATTTTTCTCATTGACAGTGCTATTATCGATTTTAAATGTATAATAGACATCAGGTTTCTTAAACATATAGGGCGTGGTGATGCAGCGGTCGATCTCTATGCCTCTCACCAAGGCAGACCGGCTTCGATTCCCGGTCAATGCATGTGAGATTTTCGAAGCGAAATGCCATGTCCTGTGGTTCAGATTCCACGTAAAAAGGAGGTCCCGTGGCTCATGATAGCGAGATTAATGGTCACGTCAAACTACAAGCTTCCTTCTTAAATAAATATTAATAAGTACTGTATTAAGTAATTTAACTTATTATTTTTCAAAATGATTTCTCCATTACAACATATTTTAAAAGCTTAAACATTATCACATTTCTTATTGTTATAAGACATCAATTTTCAGTTGGTTTTAATTATCGTCAATAAACTTTCTCTTCTTTGTATGCACAATATAAAAAAAATCATACAACCTAAATGTAATGAAAGCGAAGAAGAAAACATGAACATTCAAGATATCTATGAGCAAAAATGTACCTGTCTGAACAAAACATACCTCACAAATTACAAACAGCCACAACAAAATTCTTTTTTCAGTCACACTCTTGAGGGGGATATACACATTATCTTCACGCAGAATCCCAGGGATGTAATACTACTCTTCCGAAGATGCTCAACGGGTGGTTAGCTACTAAAGTAGTTGTTGGTGGTCAGGTTTCTAAAGTTATTCATCAGACACAAATTCGTCCTCATTTTCACAACTTTCATAACAATTACGACAGAACAACTTTGCATGTGTTTGGCAAACCTTTTTTGGTATGTGTTGCAGGAGAGCCGTGTTCGATGATTCTTGTGTGCCCCATGAATATAGCAAATTCCTGGTCGTACTGGCGTTTCTCTTGTTGAGCAGCTTTCTTCCTTCTAGTCCTTCAAAAATAGAGCTAACTCTTTAGGAAGCCTTATAATTTTGGCCCGATCTTGAAGGTTTTCTTGCATAAGTTCAAGGGCCAACTGGTAGAGGTACTCACTTCTTAATGATTTGTCCGTAGGATTGTTCATCTGGAAAATACGCATTGAGTTTATTCCAGCTAGATCTAGAATGCGAAAGAAGTAAGTCATTGTCCATCTGAGAGTTTTCCTTGACGTAGTAATACGTGAACACATCAAGTCAACAGTGTCTACGCCTCCTTTTGTGGCATTGTAATCCATGATGTGTACAGGTTTACCGGTTTCGTCGTCTATATCATTGCGGTCATGCATGGTGGAGAGTAAAATTACAACTTTCTTCTTTCGGGTGGCAAGTGAAATCAACGATTTATCCTCCTGACACCCAAACAAGTGACACCCTGGTAGAAGATTCTTGTTTTCAGTCACAAATTCTGGGGGGATAACTGCCTTATCCTTACTAGCCCAGGCATATTAAGTTTTAACCTCAAAAAAAAAAAAAAAAAAAAAAAAAAATGTGAAGCTGAAATTTGGCCTAGATGTTCCCTAGTACCCTAGTAACAAATCCTGAAAAGTCCCCATCTCTGCGGTGTCCGCGTCATAGTTTTTGGAGAGTTAAAAAGAGCTTAAATGGGCCTAAGTGCCAAAAACAGCATTTTTGCTCCCTTCGTTCAAAATATTGATCCAAAATCAGTTCTAATGAGCTTTGATAGAAGTAAGAGAAAGACTGCATTAAATATAACGCTCTTATTGGTCATAATTATTGCCATACATTTAAACAGATGAGTAATCAAACATTTTTAACTCAACTTTTCTCACGAAAATGTAGCTAATTTGTCATTAGCCGGGACTTATCGTAAAACAGCTGCTGATAGCGACTAAAGACCCCAAGTAAAAGTTGTAAAGCACACTTGTAGCTTTAAAATGATACATTGCCCAGGTTCATCCAACAAACAGCAGCAGCGATACAGTTACAAATATAAAAGTGCAAGTGTGGCAGTCGCTTTCCGAACGAACGCCCATTTACGCTGGTGGGCTCCATCTATTCACCTTTGCTGACACCATTTTGTATCTTTGCTCAAGAGCTTTTAGGATGGTATTCCTTTGAATCCAGGTAAACTAGCAGAAACAGTTTGCATAGAACAAAACGAGTTTAATGCAGTTAGCAGTTAAACGTACATTCATAATATGCATAATGCAAATAATAACAAAACAAAGCTCAAAAAGCTTTCTTTAGACAAAGAACACTTGCAAAACAAAGCTTACATCAGACTCAATCATCCTCCTCATCGTCTGAGCCATCAAATGTGACGTTGCCACACTCTTTTCCACTACAGTGTCCGCACATTAAGGAGCATTCTAAACCAGAACGTACACACTCACACCGGCTGCCACAAGAGATCTTGCAGTTGTAGGACACCAAATTGAGGAGATGATCTGGAGCTGGAAGATGAGTTGTCACTGGTACTAAAGCTGAGTGTTGGATTTTCCATCCCCAATGGGTCGGGTCCAAAGAAAATCCTAACCATTCCTGAACTTGCAAATTTACCCGCAGTGAATGTTGTTTGCATGCCTCCGAAGTCGGCGGAAGTGAAGCCAGCTGAAATGATGCTGTGACCGGTTGTTTGGCAATTTTTTGGCTGTATTTCACTACCCGAAGTTCGTCGAGGCTTTTGCACTCCGATTTGGCACTATCGTAGAGACAAATGGCGAACTTCTCTCCAGCTGATATTATGGCCTTTTCATCTGGAGCCGTAGAGACGAATACCTTCATTTCCTCGCGTAAAGTTGCGGAATCCTTCAATATTTTCCAGGCTTGCTGTTTGATGTACTCTACCCACAGCTTTCCTGTGCGAGATTTCTGGCTCATTGAAGAAAATGTGTCATGAAGCGACTCTTTGAGACGTTGAAGGCAAGGATATGATAGCAAGTCGTTGGCGGTGCCTTCTTGGAATGCGGTAAAAAGCGCCTGTATTTCGTCCTTGTCATCCTTCAGCCCATCGTTCATGTTAACATTGTCCCAACAGCCTGTTTTGTCAGAAAATACGCTCTGTGGGCCCTAGAACATGCACAGTTTCACGTTATGGATACGTTTGAAATTGAAGGCATAACGTAATCATTAACAGCGAGCTAATTGCAAGCCTACCTAGAATATGCGTGTCCAGACATCATGTGAGTCACTGTCGATTTAGCGTATATTTCCGCCCAGAGCTCCTCCAAACCGCTTCAATTCATCACGTAATCGATTGCCCTAAGAAACCACATCAGAAGGTGAAATCCGCCTAGACGAACAACCACGTTTTTGAGTTCCTCTGAAGTGTCCGATGCGACTATCTCTGCAACTTTCGCGTATAGGGGCTGGTCAAAGGTTACGAAACAAATGCTTTCTTTCAGTTCCGCGCATTCTCTTGCGGCAAACTTCAACGCGGAATATATAGTTGGTAGATAGCTCGGTTCCAAGTTAATGAACGGCAGGGCATCAACTGACGTTGTCTGGTAAGCTGGTTGAGCATGAGCAGACAGTGACGTCTTCATAAAGCCGTTCCACGAAGTGGGTAAATTAATACCTGACCACTGTCCAGATAACCACAAGGAGTCCATCATCGACGCAATAGCCACAGAGTTTGGGGCTTCCACAGTTAACTCCTTAATCTTGATGTCCTTTGAACCAGGAGAAGAGGGTTTCCGATACCACGAAATGTTGAACTTTCCCATCGCCGCAATCACACCAGCATTAGGAACTTCTCGTGTAAGTGGGAGTGGAGATATTTCACTGTCAGACGCTGGACCTGTGCACTTGATGCCTCCCATGCAGTGAAATGTGTTTCGCCCGTCCAATGTTCTTAGGTTATAGTCAGTGTTGTCAAAGCAAAACTGCGTGAACGCTCCAGCATTCGGGATTGGACGTTCTTCACGAAGCACTGAAACTTCGTACTTGTGGACTTCCACCACATTTACTGAAAATCCAAGACTGTTTAGAAGCTGAATTGTTTCGAGTATTGTTGGCCTGCTCCGACAGGCCGAGCACTGTCACCTAGAAACGCGATCGGGTGCCTTTTCAACAGCGGTTATGCTTTGGGACCGTAACTCGGTAACCGTTTCTCGCATAGACATGGGTATTGTACCAATGTAAAGCTGAAATTCGCACGCGTTGCCGAGATGGAGCCCAACACGCATCATGGCGGGCCTCGCTCGGAAGTGATGGGCTCTATTTCTGCAACGCTGTACAGCTTTCCGCGGAGCGGCTAGCTGGTGAACCATGTCTTATTTCCCCGTACAAATACAAACTGATATAAAATAAGTGAATTAATTTACGTATTTCACAGTCATACAGCATAACCTTTTGATGTATAAGGATTACAACGTGACCAAGAACTATATTTTCCAAGCACCCCGAGCCGAGAAAAGTTACCTTACAAAAATGATAACAACTTTGTTTCTTGGACACACAACATTTTGAAATTATTAAACCAGTTATACAACATTCCATTGTATATTGTGCTAAAATGAGGATTCAATCTGATGACGCGTTTTTGAGATAATAATTCATAAATGTGACGCATGGTTGAAATACGCTTAAAAACAGGCACTTTTTGTGTTCCAACTTCGATAAAAAAATATTTAAATATAAATTTAAAATTCCAAACCTACATGAACTAACGTAAAATAGAACGTCGAAAATGATGATGTTATTTTAATTTATGTAGGTCTATTGGTTACTTCACAAACAACCTTCAAACTCGAGTGCACATAATATTTTGGTCGACAGTATATAAGCCAATTATTATCAAGTTTATTAATTAATTATTTATTTGTGGTTGTATGAAAAATTGTCCTTGTTTTTGACGTCTTTTCTAGGAACCGCTCACTTAAAACTATATACATGGAAAACTACTTGGCTGAGGGTAATGAAATTGTATGTTATAGGCACAAGTATTGGTAGTGCAAATCTCTAGTTTGAATATTTTTCAACAACCCAATGAAAAGTTCTTATACTTTATCTGACGTACCGTTTTCTCAGCCCAGGATATCGTACAGCAGATGACGAATTTATGAAGAGTAATATTAATGGGAGGTTTTGTGCGTTCTGGCCCGTGCGATTAAAAGCGAGCGGGGTTGTGAAATCCAATGCAGCGTATATCCATGTACGAAGGCTGTTTTTTAAGTAAGGGCCGTTTTTGTATTTAAGCCCGTAGTTAGTGGGCACGCCGCAACAAGCGTGCGCGCTACCTCCCGGCATCCTTTGCGAACAAGCAGGCGTCAGTTGTAGCTGTGTAGCGAACCTGTACGCTGAACTGTGCATCTTTACAATGTTCAAGATTATTGATTCGCCCGCCGCGTGTGAGGTACGATCTGTGATACGGTTTTTGAATGCATGAAACAAGTCAGCTTTGTGAGGTGTATGGTGATAATGCAATGAATATTTTCCCGGCCACTTTTGAACTCGCGTACCCATTTTCGCACTTTACCGTCACAGCGCAAGATCATGGCAAGACCTCACACTGCTGCCCGGTCTCGGGAATTGATTGACTCTTTTGGGTGGAAAGTTTTGGATCACCCACCGTATAGCCCTTCGTCATCTTGGTGAAAAGCGCTTCGCCGGCGATGAAGAAGTGAAAACAGCCGTGAATTCTTGGTTGTCAGAGCAGGTGGCAAACTTTTATGCAGAGGGATTTCAGAACTTAGTTTTAAGGTATGATAAGTGCCTAAATAAACAAGGCAACTATGTAGAAAAATAGAGGAAGGTATGTAAAACCTAAAAATAAATGTGGTTTCAAAATAAAATGTTCGGTTAATTTAAAAAAAAACGGCCCTTACTTAAAAAACAGCCCTCGTATATAGTTTTAAGTGAGCGGTTCCTAAAAAAGACGTCAAAAACCCAGGCAATTTTACATACAACCACAAATAAAATAATAATTATTAAACTTGAGAATAATTGGCTTATATAGTCTAAAGCAGAATTCATCATCATCATCATCACCTTGCACAGTTTCCAGCCACTGGCCGGGTTTGTTTGGAACACAAGCCTCTCCAATGTCTTCTGTCTTCCCACCATCTCTCAGCCTCCACCCTTGTCCAGTCTTCTCCTCTCTTCTTCACGCTTTCTTCCACCCCCTTCAGCCACCTGTCTTTTTCCTTCCCACTTCGTCTCGTGTATCCTCCTGGGTATCCTCTTCTCCTCCATTCGTTTTACATGTCCATACCATCTAAGTCTAGATTTCTCTATACCATCCTGTAATGGTTCCTCCTTCATTAACTCTCTGGTCCTCTCATTTCTTATTCTGTCCATCTTTGTAGCTCCAATACTGCTTCTCAAGGACCTCATCTCACTGGCCTGTATTTTGCTCTTCTCCCTTCCTTTCATAACCCAGGTCTCCGAGTCATACGTCAGGATAGGGACATAGTACGTCCGATATATGATCTTTTTGCTGTTCTGAGGGAATTAAACAAGGAAAATATTGGTATAACTCATTTTTCAATAGGTCTGTTGATTTGCTTGTAATTAGGGCCTGAACTCGAGTATCTGTAATAAAAAATCCGATAGTAGTTTGTAAGCGAGTAGTTATAGTTGTAGGTTTCATTTGATCATCCTTCATTTTCACTATCACCCAAACCATTAGGGGCCGATAACCTATATGTTAGGCCCCTTAAAACAACAATTATCATCATAATCTTTGTCCAGTCTATAGCATGGAGTGTCCATGTCTCAGCTCCATACAGAAATACTGAAAATACTAAACTATTTACTAGCCTCTTCTGTAGCAATAATGAAATGGAGCGATCTTTCCATAAATGGGATAAATTTGTCATTACATTTTTGGCCATAGCAGTTAAAACCATTCACATAGCACAAATGTGAAGTACCCAACTGACCAATTGAAAAGCTCACGCCACAATGATTCATCGACATACCGAGTACTGTTCAGAGCTCACTTTTTTTTGCCAGTGCAGGGTTATTTTAGAACTTTGAGGGTTCATTCTGGTTCCGTATTGATAATCTAATCAAAATATATAAGTAGGAAAAAATTCCGCCTGATCAATACCTTTTATTTCAAAACACTATGTGTGGAGGGTGAGGCGTAGAACGAGGGTAAGAGGCTTCTCTACACACAGCATTCATTTCGTTGCCATGACAACCTGCTTACTCCTTACAGAATATATCAGGGCCTTGTGCATTCAATATGAAAAGTAGCGCAATTGGAAAACTCCTGAAGGCACTGCGCAGAGGGTCGATAAGTTCAAATACCTCGGAGAGTATATAACAGAATGGAACAGATGATATGATGATAATTGTTGTTTTAAAGGGCCGAACATCCAGGTTATCGGCCCCTAATGGTTTGGGTGATCGTGAAGATGATAATGACAAGTAAACTATAACTAAATCTAACTACTAACTTATATACTAGAAGAAGAAATGGAAAACAAAAGGAGGAAAAATACCCTCAAACCTAGAAGAACGCGGATTGAGGGACTTGGAGGGAAGGAAAGCCATGAAAGGCAGATAGGAAAGTGAAAGAGGACAGGGTCCGCCCAAGAGGTAATGGAAAAAAGGGAGAAAACCGGACCCAGCTCAGGAATCCCTTGGGGTCGCCAAGTCCCGAACTCACCAACCATGAGCCCCTGAGCGTGTAGCAATATTCAGGGAGCACCAGAAGTGGTGGGGCTACATACACCCTGCCTCCTTGAGGGCCATGAGCGGAAGACAGGAGATAACATGAAGAGAAAAAGAAGGCTGACCCCTCGCAGAAGGAGGGTATCAGAAGAGATGAGACAAGGGCCAATTAAGGCGGGAAAGGAAGAGACTCCCTAGGCCTCGGATACCCTAATACCGTCGGGGTCGAAAGAGAACAAGACCAGTAAGGTCGACAGGAAATAAGACGGAGCGGAGCCCAGCACAGGTAAGTGGAAGCAAAGCCGGACTCAGCTGGGGTCCCGTGGTCGCCAACCCACGTCCCACTAGGTGTGTGCCCTGGGGGGGGGGGGGGATGGAACAGAGGTAAGGAGAGGATGAAAAGAATGAGAATATCCTACATTGCGACCAGAGACGTGTACAATAAAAGAAATATATCTACGGAAGCAAAAATCCGACACTACAAAGCAACAGTAAGGAATGCTGTCTTGTACGCTGCAGAGACTATGACACCGGGCAGGTATGGAGCTGAACAACTGGAGAAGGAAGAGATAATAATACTGGGACCGAAAAGGGGAGGTGAAAGATGGGTACGAAGATCAAGAAATGATCTATACAAAAATATGAGGACTATCTCAGAAGAAATAAGACTGAAAATAGTACGATTTGCTGGACATGTGATTAGGATGGATATGGGGAGATTGATTAGAAGGATATGGGAGACACCAGGGAGAACAAGAGGAAAAACAGGAACCAAATGGGAAGGACTGCACTGAGATGGGGATCAATTGGAAGGGACAGAGAACTGGGGATATACATATTCACTAACCGATATACAGGAAATGACTGACAGAGAAGGATACCATAAAAGGATTGATAATCATCAATGGGGAAGACAAGAAAAGAGGATTTCCGAGGAAGAACGGGGGAGAAGAAGACAGTGAATGACGAGTTTCTGGGAGGAGAAAAGGAAGCAGACCCAAACCATGGCAGAGCTGCCCGTAGTCCCATAGAAGAATAAGAAAAGTAGACATGGTTTGGACGTTATGGCGCAATATTCTTGGGAAGGCAGATATCACTGAGGACTAAAATTAATGCTAGGAAGACCAAAGAAATGAGAGTAAATGAAAGCATAGAATCTGTGCTATGTAGAGGGAAGTGAGGTAGAGATGGTGAACTCCTTTGTATGTCTTGAAAGCATAGTGACAAAGACTGGTGGAGCAGAAGAAGATGTAAAGAGCAGAGTTCGGAAGGCAAGTGGTGGAACTGTTCAGCTGTACCAAGTATTGAAAGACAACATTTCAAAGAAGACAAAATCAGAATATTCAACTCCAAAGTAAAGTCAATACTCCTCTACGGGTGAGAATCATGGAAAGTCAGCAGAATGGGTAGTTGGTTCCTCAGTTTAGGGGCTGCGACAACGCAGTCCTGTAGCCCCGTGTACTTTGGCTGTGTGTAGAATCTGCCTGATAACCAGTGTTAATTGTGATGGCTGTATTAGTGTGTGTTAGCTGTTTTAATTCAGGTAAGGACTGCAGACAATAATTTCAAGTAGTTCCTACTTTTGCTATCAAATGCTACCATCCACGACACCTAGCTTGTGGACTTGGTTACTAGATGGCATCGCAGTCAGCATCTGGCAGCGAACATTGGAACTAATAGAGCGTTATCAATTCTACCTAAAAATTTTGGCTTCACCCAAGTGTAGTTAAGGGAAGGTTCTTTTTCATGCCATGAGACCGCCGGCTTTACTTCCCCTCCGAAGGAAGACATACTGAAGGATTTCGAACGCTCTTAAAAAATCCGACGACTTCGGCCGGGTTTGAACCCGCGACCTTGGGCATAGAAGCTAAGCATGCTACTAACTACGCCACAAAGGGTCACCCAACAACTCCAAGCATTCATAAATTGATGTTTGTGTAGAAATATAAATGTGAGATGACCAGAAGTAATAACAAACACAGATCTGTGGCAAAGAACCAACCAACAACCCGTAGAACCCCAGATAAAGAAGAGAAAATGGAGGTGGATTGGACACATTTTACGAAAACAAGAAGTAGCTGTGGAAAAGACGGCCCTCGGTTGGAACCTGCAAGGCCCGAGGAAAATAGGTCGGGGGGCGTGGTGGCGCAGCGGTTAAGCTGTATGCCTCTCACCAAGGTGGACCAGGTTCGATTCCCGGTCAATGCATGTGAGATTTTCGAAGTGAAATGGCATGTCCTGTGGTACGGATTCCACGTAAAAAGGAGGTCCCGTGGCTCATGATCTTGCGATTAACGGTCACGGTAAACTAAAAGCTTGCTTGCTTTTGAAAATAGGTCGCCCGAAGGAAACTTGGAGATGTACAGTTGAAGATGAGGCCATGGAGAGAACAGTAAGTAAAACCTGAATTTTCCGCCGAATCAATACTTTACTTATAGATAACTTTATGGGTACATGTTTCGGAGACCCTACTGTCTCCTTCCTCAGCCCTCTTTTGGTACTACAAACATCCATCGTATGACACATTCGAAATCCCCTAATAAAACAACATAAAATATTCATCACAAATTACAAAGCCACAACATATTAAAAACTACGAGCTTAAAACACATTAATTAAAATTCAACATCAACCATGAATACAGCATGTAATGCTCCTCGCATTTTCAGTCACTCAATTCTTGTTAAGTGTATGTCTTTTGACATGTTAAAATACTGTTTATGCACAACCATTACTTTTGTTCGCAGTGTCTTTAATCTCTAAAATAAATGTAATCCATCTGTGGAGATTCTTGCATACGTAGGGCTATGTTAAATTGAAAGCATCTAGAATTTGCCGAATGACACTTATTATTTGAGGTAAAGCATCAAATATTATGGTGTTCCCTCTCTTTAATACTTAACAACATGCCGTGGTGAATCGACTGTTGTATATGAATAACAGTCTAATTAGATGGCTAGTATAAAATTGAGGACGGACAATTTAGGGCTTCTTAGAAGATGGTAGTTCTAATTGGACTGTTATTCATATACAACAGTCGATTCACCACGGCATGTTGTTAAGTATTATAGAGAGGGTGTAATGGCCAACGCGGGAAGTCAACAACCCACCAAGAGTATTCTGGTAATAGTGGACACTGTATAAAGATTTGTTGGCCAAAGCATTAGATAATGATGTGATAATACAAAGGGTTGACTTTACAAAGGTCACTTGACAATTTAGCAAACATGTGGAGGACCAGACAATATTATTGTCACCAAATAAGGAAGTCCAGGAAGGCATAGAGGACACAACACCACCACTAACTAATAATAAGATATATTATCAAATAGGTGGCACATAAAACAAATATTCAAAGGTGGCACATAAACAAATATTCAAAGGTGGCACATAAACATATGAGAAACACTAGCACAAATTTACACAATTGAAGAAGCACTCGCAAGGATTTAACACACGTTAAAGTCTTGAACCTAAAACACACATATTGTCTTGAACGTAGCTACAGATCAATACATCATAGAACGGCATGCAATACACGGCGGTTCCAAAGAATGATATAATTTAAATATGCAACACAAGTGGAGTTGCAACAAATAATGAAAAAACAGGTCGCATGGAACGAGAATGTGTCGTCGAACCAGGACTGACTTACAGTGATGCGCCGATACTGTAAGCCCAAAATGAATTGTTAATTTAAATAAATTATGTGTGAAACACAGGAAGTCAAAGTAGTTGCTGTCATACAAATACCGGGATATGCCAATCGCACGGTATTGTCACAATAGTAAAGTAGTTAAGCCCAGCGTCAACTTCCATTCCAGTGATGTTGCAGGAAGTCAAAGTAGTTGCTATCATACAAATACCGGGATATGCCAATCGCACGGTATTGTCACAATAGTACAGTAGTTAAGCCAGCGTCAACTTCCGTTCCAGTGATGTTGCAGGAAGTCGAAGTAGTTGCTATCATACAAATACCGGGATATGCCAATCGCACGGTATTGTCACAATAGTAAAGTAGTTAAGCCCAGCGTCAACCTCCATTCCAGTGATGATGCCTGGCCTTGTAACATGCTTCCAGACACGATGAATTACTTATCACACGAAGCATCATCATTATTCATACGCGTGAAGACAAATTGTTAGGCAGTAAATGAAGATAGAAGTAAACACATTACAACAAACTATCCGACGCCGCGGATTGAAGAATTCGTCGACATGGCGCGTAGCAACATCAAGCATGGTTTGATGAGATCGAAAATCACCGTAATGTCACTGCCCAAACAAAATATGAATCATGTGCATAGGACATGATTGCTAAACACGGTTACTATGAAGATAGCACCAATTATAGAAATGATTAGCTGGATGTTTGTTGATATATCACAACCAGCGTTGAAGCACAGCATTGACATGGCTACACTTAGAGAACAACGAAGAAGAAACACGTGATTGGTCGCTACAAGCAGCAAGGAGGCCTCTGATAGGCTGGAAGCAGCCAATCACAGTAGAGAGTTCAAAAACAAGTAAGAGGCCTCTGATAGGCCGAAAGCAGCCAATCACAGTAAAGAGTTCAAAAACAAGTAAAAGATGAATCAATGTGGCCAACTTAAGAATACAAAATTACCTTCTAAGCCAAAATATCCTACTGGAAACACGGCAGTGGGAATACTACATGCAATCAAAACAAATAAATCACGACAACCAATCAACATAAACAAAACCAACCTGACAATGAATAAATGCAATGAAGACAAATAATACAGATATGTACAACCACACAGAGTGGAAACAAATGGGGAAACACAAAAACTGGTTTGCCAAGACAGTGGCCGAACCAGAGTGAACACCATAATATTTGATGCTTTACCTCAAATAATAAGTGTCATTCGGCAAATTCTAGATGCTTTCAATTTAACATAGCCTTCCGTATGCAAGAATCTCCACAGATGGATTACATTTATTTTAGAGATTAAAGACACTGCGAACAAAATTAATGGTAGTGCATAAACAGTATTTTAACATGTCAAAAGACATACACTTAACAAGAATTGAGTGACTGAAAATGCGAGGAGCATTACATGCTGTATTCATGGTTGATGTTGAATTTTAATTAATGTGTTTTAAGCTCGTAGTTTTTAATATGTTGTGGCTTTGTAATTTGTGATGAATATTTTATGTTGTTTTATTAGGGGATTTCGAATGTGTCATACGATGGATGTTTGTAGTACCAAAAGAGGGCTGAGGAAGGAGACAGTAGGGTCTCCGAAACATGTACCCATAAAGTTATCTACAAGTAAAGTATTGATTCGGCGGAAAATTCAGGTTTTACTTACTGTAAACACGGTCAATACGGAACCTGAAATGAGTGCTATACCATGGAGAGAAGTCAAGAAATTGGCAGCAGACAGAAATGGATGGAGACCAGTCTTGGAAGCCCTATGCCCCACTACGAGCAATAGGAATTATTTAAGTAAGTACCGCAAGTACCAGACAACAAGGCGGCTGCCTAGCAATCAAGTGAGCTCCAACAATAGATTGTGCCGATATCTTCTGGGAAACAAACAGCGTCACACCGCAGACAACTCGTGGTTCATATATCTACCACTGTCAAAGATTCGTCAGACAGGTAAAACAGAAAATCGTTGTTTTTGCTTTATTTTGGGATTGGACATGATGGTCATCAGCCCCAAGGAAATCTATATACATACAAATCAATGTTAAGTGATAGTTTGTGTGTCCTCTATGCAAGTGTTTCCCAAACTTGTTTTGTGTACCACTTTAAGAGTTGAGAATCTCTCGCGTACCACCTAATGGTCGGGAGATATAGTAACTATAACCCTCACCACCACCACCACCACCACTACATAGTAGACCAAAAGGCGGATTGTAAATTGTGTTTGTTCGAGTTAGACTGTTAGAGTTAAAGCATGACGAATAGAAGGACCTAGTGTGAGGACTCCGCCATTATATCATGGTAGTTTGTGGTCCCGCCGCTACAAGCACTGCAAACGATAATGTCCAACAACGTGTGCTGTTGTTGGGTCGAGCCGGTTCTTAGAAAAGTGTGGGAGAAGTTACTGTGTGAGATATTTGTGTGAATTAAATTGCATTTTCCTTGCTTTCAGTTCTTAAATTCAGTTCATTGAGTCTTGTGTACATCAGCGTTTTGTGTTTTGTGAACTTCAAACATATTTCTTATGCGGCTTTGTTAATTTAATAGTTCAACATGCCGTACTATTTAGTGCCTGGCTGTAAGTCAGGGTATGGTAGAGAAGTTGTCGATATACGATTTTTTTCACCACCGAAGGATACAAATCAATTTGAAAAATGGGCCAGAGCTATTCCACGAAAGGATACGGAGTTAACGCGAAGTAGTAGAATTTGTCAAACTCATTTCTCTGATGATTTGATAGTATGATCAGATAATTGTATAGTGAATGGTGAAGAAGTGGAAATCTCTTGTGTGAGGTGGAAGTTACTTCCTGGAGCAGTGCCTCATTTCCCCCCTAATTTACCGAAGTACCTGACATGTGAGAATAAGTCCCGTAAAGCTCCCAACAGGAAAAAGAATCTCGACACCACCAGAAAAAGAAGAAAGAAGATTGAAGATGGGAGTGGAGCAACGAATGAGGCATTAAAAGGTCAGTCTAATGTTGATAAGAATTTGGGTCATTCTGGTGTACTTACTGATGCTGAAAAGACTGTAATATTGCTCAAAAGGCGTCTAATGAATGCTAACCGTAATTTAATTCGCGTTAGATCCTGCCTCAACTCAGCAAAATCGAGAATTAATTTCCTGGATAAGCAGGTTCGAAATTCACAAGCATTTAATTACAAAGATAACGAACACCTTAGCAAGAAGGAAAAGATGATAATAGACACTATGCTCAAGAAATGCCAGGTAAAATCTCCCAATGGAATGAGGTACAGCAACGAATTCATTTTAGAGAGTTTATTGTTGAGAATAAAATCACCGAAAGGATTCCGTCATTGTCGGCGACATAATCTCTTGCCTCTGCCCTCAGAAAGTCACTTGAGAAAACTTTGTAAAGGACATAAGTGCCCTTATGGAGTTAATACGCTTAGTATAAATGCTATTTCAGTCTATTTTAAGGAAGAAAAGAATGATAATTCACGTTACGAATTGGATATGTGTGAATGGCTTTGGGAGAAAGGTTATAAGTATGTGTTGACAGGAAAGCTCACCCAGGATCCCTAGGAATGGCACTTCGGAATTATGCGATCTTTCAGTTCAGATGATCAACCATCAACAATAGATTTCCTTCATTTCAATGTATATACGTCCCTATAAAACAGGCTTTAAATGTTGGTGGAAATAGTGAACCTAAACGGGAGCAGATCTTGACCTCGTATGTTAATCAGATGCGTATATTAGCCCGGAATATGGAGGTGCATACCAAGACAGTAAAGGAATCAGTGGAAACTTCCATTAAGAAAAAATATGTGGTTCAAGATGCAGTAAATATCGAAGACTGGGGAAGCTCGGTACCTGAATTTGACAGCGCAGTTCGAAACCCATCGATTGATAAGGGTCTAGTGTACTATTTGGCTGGCTATGTTGTTAAGCATCTTCTAAATTTATTAAGTGTTCGCCCGGTGCTCATTCTCTATGTGAGAATAATCTAAGTAAATGTTCAGTTCTTGCCGAAATAAAGGACTACGGTTCAATGAACAATGAAGTGTTTCTAACATGTCTTTCGAGAAGTGTATGTGACATTCTTTTCCAGGCCGAGAAAGTAATTACCGGAAAATTTACCTCAAAATCGATGTGGAGCGAAATATTTTTTGATTGTATCGATTCCACAGAAACAATTTCAGTTGATCCTTCAGGAGCCATCTGCTGTCTTCAACATGTCATGGATATTATCCCCAGACTTGTTTATAATTATATGAAGTGCCGATTTTTCTTCATAACGAAGGAAATCCGCCAAGATTTGCAATATAACAAAGGAGATTTGCAATCTCGAACATCCCCCAAGTCTTCACGCAAGCTTTCGAAAGTCCAGTAGCCAACAAAATGAATTGGTAAGTAGAGTGTTACTTTAAATAGTTTATATGTGCTTGTTTAATATTCTGGGGATTATGTTTTTTTTTTATCTGTGTCTGTATACTCCAGGAATCGGAGCGATCCGTAACATGTAATGAAGACCGTAGTTATTATTTCCGTGAATTATATTTTCCATTGTGCCCTGCCATGCTATTTTAATTGTAACCGCTAATTGCTTTTTAAAAGAGTATTACTCGTAGTTACAAAGTAATTCGTTTCCCTTAGCACCATCCCTAAGACCAGCTGACCCCGGCAGTGTGGAACTTGCCCACTCTAGCGCTGCCTGGCGGGGCGCGCTTGAACTTCAGGAGTCTCCTCACTTTCTCCTTCTATTCGTCATGGTTAAAGTTCAAATAATAAAAAGTGTGTCCAGTTGTTTTATTATTTTTTACAATAAGTATTCAATTGAAACATTCAAAATCACACTGTACAAATAATATTAATTTTTAAAAAACTCATAATAAGTAAAAATAAAAACCAAAGTTCAAATTACGACTTCAATGTGAAGGGTGAACTTGAAGATTAGAAGGCAACTTAGGAATGTCTGGTTTAAGATTGCTGAGTCTCAAACAAAGATCGTTTTCCACTGTAAGGAGCCTATTCTAGTATTTATTCTTGAAATAAACAAGTGAAGAAAATGTAGTCTCACACAAGCACGAAGTAGTGAAAGGCAGTAAAAATCTAACTGCTTTGTCAGCTATGTCTGCATAGTCTGCACACCCCTCATCCCAAAAGTTCACAAGAGCTATTTTTGATAAAGTTTGCCTTACTTATGAATCACAATTCAATTCATGAAACAGCTCCTTGTCTTTGGCCTTCAAGTCCTCCGGCCACATAACCATGTTTTTATATTTTTCAATTTTATATTTTATATTTTTCGTATCGTATCTAACACAAAATTTGTAAAAACCGAAGCAGGACAGATATTGTATCAAAGAGATGATATATTAAAAAGATGGGAAGAATACTTTTCAAAGCTACTAAATGTTAAATACATTGAACTGGAAGATGAAAAAGAACAAGAAGAAACAATGGAAGAAGAAGAACAAGAAAAGGAGATCACTATGCTAGAAATAGAGGAAGCCATACAGAAGATGAAGAGCGGTAAAGCAGCAGGAGAGGATGAGGTGTCCGCGCAAATGATAAAAGCAGCGGGACCAATAGGTGTACAGTGGTTGTATAGATTATTTAGAATAATTTGGAAGAAGAAAGAGATTCCAGAAGAATGGGGAAAGGGATTAATTATCCCGATTTTTAAGAAAGGTGACAAAAAGGAATGCAATAACTACAGAGGGATCACTCTTATCGCTCATGTAGCTAAGATCTTTGAGAGAGTTCTGGAAGGCAGACTGAGGAGGAAGATAGAAGGAGAGATGGAAGAAGAACAGTATGATTTTAGGAAAGACAGATCAACATTTGACCTAATCTTTGCATTAAGGCAAATGATGGAGAAAAGATGGGAATTTGGAAAAGACATGGTGATGACATTTATTGATATTGAGAAAGCGTACGACAGTGTGCCTCGACAGGTGGTTTGGAATGTATTAAGGAAAAGGAGAGTTAACGGAGCTGATGTCCAAATGTTAAAAGCTATGTACAAATATTGTGTGAGTAGCGTGAAGACCAGTATAGGAGAAACAGAATGGTTTAAAGTGGAAACAGGTCTCCGACAGGGAAGTGTATTGTCCCCCGTACTATTCATCATAGTCATGGATGAAATTCACAAGAATGTTAAACAGAGATTGGGACAAGAGGCAACAAAGGCCATGCTGTGTGCAGATGATATAGTGATATGGGGCGAGGATGAAAAGGAAGTACAAAAACAACTAGATGTATGGAATCAAGAAATAGAGAAATATGGGATGAAAGTAATCACAGAGAAGAGCAAGACAATGGTAATGTCAAGAGGAAGGAAGGAAGGAAGAGGAAAGATAGAATTGAATGGGAAAATTCTAGAAGTGGTTAAAAGTTTCAAGTACTTGGGAAGTGTGATCACAGAAGATGGAAGGATAACTGAGGAAATTGGAAAGAGAATACAACAAGCAAACAGTTTTTACCAGAGCATAAGGGGTATTCTGTGGAACCGAGATGTCCCAAAGAAATGTAAAAATGAATTATATTCAACCTACTACAGACCCATACTAACATATGCAGCTGGAGCGTGTACTACAAAAAGAGAGGAGAGTAGAATACAAGCCGCGGAGATGAAATTCCTAAGAGGTATAGAGGGCAAGACCAGAAGAGATAGAGTTAGAAACGAAGAGATTAGAAAAAGGACAGGAATCTTGAAGCTGCAGGACAGGATAGAAACAACAAAGTTAAAGTGGTATGGACATATGATGAGAATGGGAGAGGAGAGAGTACCAAAGAAAACTTTCTGTGAAAAGATGACAGGGAAGAGACCACGAGGAAGGCCCCGAAAGAGATGGGCAGATACAGTGTGGGAGTGTGTAGAGAAGAGAGGAGGAAAACCTGAAGAAGTACTAAAAACAGGAGAGGAGTGGTGGAGAGACAGGAAACGTTGGAGGTCCTTAATTCACAACCCGACCCAGGAAGCTGGAAACGGGAAATGAAGATGATGATGATCTAATATTTTTTATATTTTTCGTATCGTATCTAATATTTTTTATATTTTTCATAACATCATCACGTACCGCTGCAGAAGTAGGAGCGTGACACAGTTTGGGAAACGCTGCCCTATGCGTTCATATACCATCCATCCGATTGCAATGAAATTTGGGTGAGTTGTTGTGTGCACTCCAGGGAAGGTTTCTGGCTACAAATTATTTATGTAATTTAACAGGAACCCTTAAATCCCACAGTAGCCCAATTGCACTATTTGCATACTTATCACACCGCAATGCCAGGTGTGAGAATAGCTTACTGATTCATCGCGAGGTGACATGAGGGGACTGCCAGCAGCCCGCTGTGTTATCTGGTATTGCTGTCTATTCCAATACAGTTCACGCCATGGTTTTTGGCCAGGGGTTCATTATTATTATCTTCCTTTCTGTCTTTGATTGGCATTGCAACGCATTATTTAATCTGTTTTGCAGCTTCCACCAAATCAATACAAATTGTGTTTGCGTTGTTAAAACCTAAGTACGGTACATGTTCCATACCTTACAAAAATCGGTCCTTCATCAGCCACGACATATCACATGAATGGCAACACATTATAAACACTGAACAATATCAAAAATAAAATGCATGCACACTAAGACATTCATAAACACATATTAAAACGTTCCATTAAAACTGTACACATATTAAAAGCACTGCAAGTCCATTTGACTCATTCAAACGTCAACATTTGAGTATGTGAAGTTATGGTTGGAGATCTTTGTCCTGTTCCATTAGATGCTTCTTAATTTATTGTCTAAATGTGCAATGACAGGACAAAGATCTCCAACCATAACGTCACATACTCAAATGTTGACGTTTGAATGAGTCAAATGGACTTGCAGTGCTTTTAATATGTCGCACCCCCGCTGGAAGACTGCCACAAGACAAAAAACATGAATTTTGAAGTATGTGGTACTTACAAATACCCTTGATCAAGTCCGTGTCCTGTAAAACTGCCGCAATCCAGATCCTATAAATTGCAATTCTACGGCACTGAATAGAAAACTGCCATAACTGAAAATTATTATTATATTTGTTAAAACACATAATTATAATCCATGAAAGATCTTTGTATGTTATTGTATAACTTAGTACTAGACAATGTTAGAAGTTAGTAATATGTTACTTTCACTTTAATTATGTAATTATTTATATTTTTCCCATTAGCTCAACATCTTTAAATGCTTCTCCTGGAAATGTGTGCTTTTTGACTTGTGGCAGTCTTCCAGCGGGGGTGCGATGTGTACAGTTTTTAATGGAACGTTTTAATATGTGTTTATGAATGTCTTAGTGTGCATGCATTTTATTTTTGATATTGTTCAGTGTTTTTAATGTGTTGTCATTCATGTGATATGTCGTGGCTGATGAAGGACCGATTTTTGTAAGGTTCGAAACATGTAGGCCTACCCTACTTAGCGTTTTAACAACGCAAACACAATTTGTATTGATTTGGCGGAAGCTGCAAAACAGATTAAATGATTCATATTTGTCAATACGGACCAAAAAATGGCAACTAGTCTTCCCATTGCAACGCATGCCGGGTATAGCTAGTCATTCATAAAGTTCTAGGGTTCCTAAGTGTGGTATCAGAAAGGGTCTTCTTTACCTCTGCTCAGAAGTAAGCTGCACTCCATGACACTCTCTTGAAGCTTCTCTTCAGCAACTTCAGGTACCTTCTCAGGTTCTGCATTGGCTGGAAGGTCTTCATCAGCAGCAACAACAGGAGGTTCAACCTTCAACAGAACAGGAACATCATCTACTCTTGAAATGTTTGATGATGAAGGGAGACTGTTTGTGAGTGGTTTGTAGCTAGTTTAACCCTTAGCTACACGCATCTCTTTCACTAACATTCGTACACGCTAATGCCGCAATATATTTTTTCATTCTTTTTCGTAATTTAGTGACTTGCTAAACGGCTAAAATTGATTTGTATGGAGAATTATACACAGCCCATGAGAATACATTGAAAAAATCTTATCAGTGTGTATGAAATTCTTATTAAAAATATATTATTGTGAGGGATGGGATAAGGACATATTTACTAATGTATTAAAAAATCCTTATCAATATTTATTGGACAACGGAGAAAAGATAATAATTTTCGCACTCTAAAGAGATATTGAGAATTATTGGATTGAGATTGCCCTTTTTTTCAGGCTCATATTACATGACATTGTACCTGATGCTCAACAAGCTCTAGAAATACACTAGAGTAAAAGAAAAACTGTTTGTCGGAATCATGTAAGCCTATACACTTAGATTCTTGGCTTGGAAAAGGACACTTTCTGCTAATTTACAGTACGAAATAATATAGAGTGCCTAAATACACAAAGTAACTCTGCTCTAGGACTTAAAAATCGAATAGATCGTATTCATCCAGTGACCCTTCTTGCTCATCAAGTTCTGGGAGAAACCTCTAAATCTCCTGTTGTTGACAGCCATGTCGAGACCTATAAACAGAAGGCAAGCGTGCAGACTATGTGCTGACATCGATAATAATGATAGAAGCATAGAAAGAAACAACAAAGGTAAAATAAGTTAAATACTTTCATTATTTCACAACGCCGATTCCAGCCAGTTGTTACACGCTAGCGGTACGGAATGCCGCATTCGCACACCTCGCAACTTTGACAACCTGTCTCAGACTAACTGGGAACCAGACAGGCTCCGAACCTACTCCCTCCCCTGCAGCACATGTCGAACAAAGGATATAGGGGGCGATCTCACAGAACTCGTAAGTGTTTACCACGTCAAACAAAATTTAGCAAAAAAGCGGCACTCAGTGCCGCTTAGCGTGTATCTAAGGGTTAATAACTACAGTAGACTAATTGGGACCAAAAGTGCTCCGGATAACGATTTTTCCGGATAATCAAACATGCGTTTATTTCATAGGAAAAAGCATAACCAGTACATTATGGTAATAACCACTAAGCTTCTCATTTAACTGCAACGCTTTCTAACATAACAAAGGTCCATAAATGGGATCTCCCTTACTTCCTGTCTGAATAAACCGTAAGAACACCGCTTCTTCCGATTGTTATCCCTATACTCTGTATTTCAAAAGAATGGACGTGAAGGAAATGGTGGGAGCTTGGAACAGCTGAGCTGTGTTGCCAAGTTTTTATTGTTGATGTAGAACAGCTGATTCAAATAATACACTTCAGATATTATTTTGCTACTATTATGCGCAATATAAAGCAAATGTCGATCCTGAGTCAACGCCGAGGACATTAAAATAGAGAAATACGGTATAAAATGAATAAATAACACACCGAAGATATGCTACCTTTGTCACCGTTATTCAATAAATATGAGAAAGAGGCCAAACACTTGACAGCTATACAAATATAATACAAAATACAAACACAAAGTAATATGATGATGAATATATCAACACTCACCATGCAATGATTATATCCTTCAAGATGAAACAAGAGTTTGGGTGAAGGTCGTTCACAGTTTACAGCAGTTAACACAGAACGCAGAAATAACATCATGATAATACCAAGCACACTCACTGTATCACTGTATCGCGACTGTACGGTTAATAATAGCCTCCACATACGTAATGTTAAGGTAAAGTATTTAGCACCAAGCACACAAACAAGCTGTTCTGTGGCGATATTATTGCAGTGATTTTACATTGTCAATTTGTAGGTTATTGAATGACAAGCGTTAATTTGAACACTACGGTATGAAACAAAATATTACTGGATACGTAAACATTAAGACTAAATGTACATAGCCTATTTTGTACGTCACGCATGGATTCTAAATTAAGTATATTTAAATTTGAATTGAACAAACAAGGCTAACCATGAAAATAGTTTGATGTCAAAATGAACGATAGCCGGCCGTTACAGGTTGGCGCACGCGGTCTCCAGCTGTAGTTCCAGCATTTTTCCAAGTTATTCCTGCGGTACTATTTACAACTTATTGACTCGATGCTTAAAGTAAACGAAACGATGGCAATGAAACAAACTCCGACACAGTTAACAGGCGACTGAATGAATGACAATAAGCTGGCAACGCATGGTATTAGTTGTCAAAATCCAGCCATTAGGAGCCCGCGGCGGTCAGCTGTTCCAAGCTCCCGCCATTTCCTTCACGTTCATTCTTTTGAAATACTGAGTATAGCTGATCTCAAGGTTCTACTCTTTTTAAACCCTTCTTCCCTATCTAACTTCGATGCATAATTCAGAATTTCAACTTTCCTTTCTTCAAATCATAAATTGTGGATTTTCTGACACTTAAGTTTTCATTAGACACTGCACACTCTCACCTTTATCCAGTTTATTAATGATCTCCACCTTCTTCTCAATGGATAAAACATTGCGATTTCGTTTCTCTTTTTTGTCACTCGTAGAAGCCATTTTCACAACGTAATACATTACTGTACAGTACAGTACACACACTCACATACTGTAACATTTTGAAACAATATAGTGTAAACAATCGGAAGGAGACAACAGAGATAAGCATTGAAAACGAGAACCGACTCACTACCGTAGTACACGCGTGCTGCTCTGTCTCATTTTTTATTTTGCTCGTCCGGATAATTGACGTTCCGGTTGTTTGACGTCCGGATAAACGACGTTCTACTGTACTTAAGCGGCTTCGGTAGCGTAGTTGGTAGCATGCTGAACTTCTATGCCCAAGATTGCGGTTTCAAACCCAGGCGAAGTCGTCGGATGTTTTAAGAGCGTTAAAAATCCTGCAGTATGCCTTCCTTCGGAGGGGAAGTAAAGCCGGCGGTCCAATGTCATAGATTTATGGCATGATAAAGAGCCTTCCACTAATTACACTTGTGTGAGGCTAAATTATAGGTTATATTTGACTAACGCTCTTAGGTTCCAACGTTCCTCGCCAGGAGCTGACTGTGGTGGCATCTAGAAACAAAGTTCAGAACTAGTTCGTCGTTGATGGTGGCATTTGGTAGCAAAAGTTGGAATTACTTGAAAATCGATTGTCTGTAGTCCTTACTTGAATTAAAAACAGATAACACACACTAATACAGCCATCACAATTAACACCGGTTATCCGACAGATTCTACACACACCCAAAGTACACGGGGCTACATGACTGCATTGTCGCAGCCTCTAAACTGAGGAACCAACCAACTACTTGCTTTTTGGGTGCTTAATGCTTTAATATGTCAGTGTCAGTACTATGCGCACTTTTTAAGATTTTGCCGCCCGTTTAGAAGGTTGTTGTTGTTGGAGGGGCGTGCCTGTTCAGTGTTCATGGGTTTTGGTGGTGTTTTGTATATTTGGATCTTACATTTAGCAAGCTGAGCTTCTACGCCCAAGATTGCAGGTTCAAACCCGGCCGAAGTCGTCGGATTTTTTAAGAGCGTTAAAAATCCCCCAGTATGCCTTCCTTCGGAGGGGAAGTAAAGCCAGCGGGCCCATGTCATAGATTTATGGCATGAAAAAGAACCTCCCACTAACTACACTTGTGGAAGCTAAAATTTGTAAGTTAGTTTGATAACGCTTTATTAGTTCCAACATTCACCGCGAGGTGCTGACTGCGATGGCATTTAGTAGCCACGTCTGCAGCTAGATGTCATGGATGGTAGCATTTGGTAGCAAAAGTAGGAACTACTTGAAAAAATATTAATCGTCTGCAGTCCTTCTACCTGAATCACAGCTAACACACACTAATACAGTCATCACAATTATCACCAGTTATCAGACAAATTCTACACACACCCAAAGTACACGGGGCTACATGACCGTGTTGTCGCAGCCCCTAAACTAAGGAACCAACTGATCTTACAGAAGCTTACAAATACCTAGGAAGTAAACTAACCAGGTGAGGTAACATCAAAGAAGAAATTTCGACGAGGATAGAAAATTGCTCAAAAATTCATTATAACGTGTCTGACATAATTAGGAATTGGAACATACCTACCTACCTATGGATCAGAAACCGAAGAAAGACCAACTCAGAAATGACTATATTAGGAAAGATATGCAGATAACCTTGACAATGGAAGATATTATATCAATGAGTAAAAAACAACCCCTAGAGAAATTCCTCTGTTCGTCACCAGAGAGCAGCTGCCGGAAAGTACTGCATGGACCTTGGTAGAAAAACGCGCCATATTAATTAGAAATGCGCACAGAGTAGTAAAGGAGAAGGTAAAGGGGGTGGGGGATAAATATTGACACTCCTCGAAGAATGAGGATGTCCAAATAAGGAGAAAGGTGGGGGGGGAGGGTTTGATGGATATAAGGATATACAGAGAGTTTAGTTTGGATGTATCAGAGACCCTCGCTATCCCGCTCGCCCCAATGGGGCGAGCCTGTCTTCCGCCACGCACTTTGCCGGTATGCGGTGCCTGCCCGGCACTGAGTCATTGAGTATAGGAATTTGTACTTAGGCCTACCTAGTTCACAGCTGGTGCTGAAAATGTTCGCCATGCACTGCTACACATCGCTGGCACCTTTTTATGAAACTGGCATTTACTCTCTGAAGTTCCTCAGCACCGATTGACTGTATTTCAGCTGTAATATAGCCTTTAAGCTCACTTATAATGTGATGGTTTCTCACATACACTCTATTTTTAAGCGTCCCCCACAAATAAAAGTTACATGGTGATAAGTCTGGGCTTCGCGGGGGCCACCCGTTCCGACTTATAATCCCAGTACCAAAAATGCGACGCAATTCTGTCATAGATGCTTCGTCAGTGGGACCAGTGGCAGAATCTTGTTGAAAATAAGTTGACAATCGCTCTCCGTGAGTCAGTTCGCCAAAAAAAGGATCACATTGAAGTACAAATTTAAGTACACATTCCTATACCCAATGACTCAATGCCGCGCGAGCGCCGCATAACTGCAAAGTGCCTGGCGGGAGACAAGCTCGCGCCGCGGGCGAGCGGGCTGGCGGGCTGGCGAGGGTCTCCGATACATCAAAACTAAACTCTCTGTACTTTCTTTGGCCACATTGTTTTAATTCCATTCAAAAAGGAGGCAAGGTTCATTCAAAATGTCTGGTGGTAGGGCCTCATCATCATCTTGCACAGTTTCCAGCCACTGGCCGGGTCTGTTTGGAACACAAGCCTCTCCAACGTCTTCTGTCTTCCCACCATCTCTCAGCCTCCACCCTTGTCCAGTCTTCTCCTCTCTTCTTCACGATTTCTTCCACTCCTTTCAGCCACATGTCTCTCGGTCTCCCTCTTGGTCTCTTTCCTTCCCACTTCGTCTCGTGTATCCTCCTGGGTATCCTCTTCTCCTCCATTCGTTTTACATGTCCATACCATCTAAGTCTAGATTTCTCTATACCATCCTGTAATGGTTCCTCCTTCATTAATTATCTGGTCCTCTCATTTCTTATTCTGTCCATCTTTGTAGCTCCAATACTGCTTCTCAAGAACCTCATCTCACTGGCCTGTATTTTGCTCTCCTCCCTTCCTTTCATAATCCAGGTCTCCGAGGCATACGTCAGGAAAGGGACATAGTACATCCGATATATGATCTTTTTGCTGTTCTGAGGGACATCCTTGCTCCATAACATGCTTCTCACACTCCTCCGAAATGCTTCTGCCTGCCTCCCCCGCTCATTTATTTCTCTATCGTTTCTTCCACTCTCTTGTATCAGGCTTCCCAGATACTTGAAACTCTCCACTTTGTTCAGTTGTTCCCCACCAATTGTTATTCCTGTTGTGGTTCTTTCCTTCTTCCTTGTTGTGATCACCATCTCACTCTTATTTATGCTAAATTTCATCCCATATCCTTGTATTATTCCTTCCCACACATCCAACTGTTCCTGTACCTCCTCCACCTTGTTTCCCCAAATCATCAGCAAACACCATTGCTTTCATCTTTCCTTGCCCAATTACTTGTGCCACTCGGGTCATTATGTCATCCATCACCACAATGAAAAGTAACGGTGACAGTGCACTTCCTTGTTTCAGGCCGTTTCTCTGTTCCAACCAGTCCGATCTCTCTCCTCCCACTTTCACACAGCTCATGCTTCCCTTATACATATCCTTTATCCTCCTTATAGTCCACTTTTCTACTCCTCTATCCTCCAGGGACTTCCATACTTTGCTTCTGGTAGGCCTATTTAATTTTATTCTCACATGGCATTAGCCAAGAAAACAAGAATAATTTGAATAGTAATCCGGGCCGTGAAAGCCTTATTCTACATATCATTAGTAAGTTATTGTGAATTATCTGAGAAAGTGAGGTGCGCTCGTCCGTTTGGTCGTTGCCAGCCCCGAGCACCGACCCGATATCAATAATGAAGGGTATGGGAGAGATGCTAGACCAACCCTGTTAACTCGGCTGGTCGTTGCCCTCTGATTGCAACAAGGGAGCCGAGGACGGAGACATCCGAGATGCTTTGTCAACTGCCGATACTATGTCTTGCAATGTAATGTGTGCGTACCTGTGACACTCGCGGTTCTTTCTTGCCCTCGTGTATAACCTACGTTGTTTTATTCTAGTGAAGTTTTATCTTGGAAAAAATTATAAGAGAATGGTTAACAATCTTACCAAATAATTATGGTATTCGAATTGGTTATAAAAAAGAAGACCTGAATATAAACTGTCTCGCTTGTGCAGATGACATTGCTTTGTTCGCTAATTCAATGGAAGAGGCCACTGACCAACTTAATAAACTACAAATCATAGCTGCTAAAACTGGACTTAAAGTGGCCTTCCATAAAACTAATTTTATCACAAAAATCAAAGATGCCTCAAAATTCATCACGATTGGTCTGCAAAAAATCAAAAAAGTCCGAAAATTTAAATACCTAGGCGAATGGATTACCCCTAATGATTCAGAAATAGCTGCCATTGAGAGCAGATGTAACAAATTGGAAGGTGCCTTTCAAACCTGCTAAAACATTTACAAAAGTAAAAGCTTGTCCCGGAATGTCAAACTTTGTCATTATAATACAGTAATTAGGCCGTCAGCACTGTATGCCGCAGAATGCTTACAGATGACAAACAAAGGCCCATTGAGAAAATTAGAACTTAAGGATCGGAAAATTCTAAGGAAAATATTAGGACCTGTTAATGATAATGGTACTTACAGAAGAAGACATAACAATGAATTATTTGAACATATAGAAGATTTGGTGAGTGTGACGAGAAAAAGGGGAATGTCTTTCTTTGGACATTTGGAGCGGATGGAGCATCATCGACTTTCATATCGAATCCACTCATCAATCTCTAAAAAAAATTCCTATTGTAAATGGTCGATGCAAGTTAAAAAGGACCTAACAGAAGCTCGAATCAATCAAGCTCTGGTTTGGGATAGGAACCTGTTCAGAAAGGCTGTTAAATCAACCAGTAATCTACACCCTTTAACATCTGTGATGCCTTGCCCTCACTGCAAGTGGACGGAAGAAAGGAGAGCTGAACATTCGTCAAGAATGAAGATCTACTGGCAGACAAGAAAACAAGCTTTACAGTGATCAAATGAGTTTTTTTTTGGTCGTGTAGCCTCCTGAGAGGCCGAGTGCAGGTCTTTCTAGTCGACGCCCGTGGGCGACCTGCGCGTCGGGATGAGAGATGGAATGGATGAAGATGAATGAAACTGGGCAAGGATGTGGAAGGAAGCGGCCATGGCCTGTCAGAAGGTACTGTCCCAGCATTTGCCTGGTGTTGAAAATGGGAAACCACGGAAAACCATTTCAAGGACAGCCGATGGTGGGGCTCGAACCCACGCATCTACCGAGTCAGCAGAGAGCTTGGCCCCTTGACCTAACGGAGCGCTTTTAGCCCGCATAGCCACTACTGTCGGTATCATATGAGTGAAGAACATCGTGGTCCATTGATGGCCGAAACGATAAAAAAAAAAAAAAGTGAAGTTTTATCGTTTCAAATGATCTTGTCGACTTTGTCGTTATGCTTTGGGTCTAACGTTATGCGTTGCGGAGACGGAGACTGTGACATCATGCAGCCGTGCGGGAAGTGTAAGTTAATGGTTAACGGAGTCTGTTGAAAGAGTCCTGGGGCGTCGAGCGACCTGGGGCTTTAAGCGAAGCGAAAAGAACACAGGGTGACTTCTAAAGAGGTGTACAAGATGCCAGATAAGAATACAGGGTGACTCCTAAAGAGGTGTACAAGATGCCAGATATGACTACAGGGTGACTTCTAAAGAAATATACAAGATGCCAGATAAGAATACAAGGTGACTCTTAAAGAGATGTACAAGATGGCAGAGAAGAATACAGGGTGACTCGTAAAGAGATGTACAAGATGTCACACAAGGGTACAGGGTGACTTCTAAAGAGATATACAAGATGCCAGATAAGAATACAAGGTGACTCTTAAAGAGGTGTACAAGATGGCAGAGAAGAATACAGGGTGACTCGTCAAGAGATGTACAAGATGTCACACAAGAATACAGGGTGACTTCTAAAGAGATATACAAGATGCCAGATAAGAATACAAGGTGACTCTTAAAGAGGTGTACAAGATGGCAGAGAAGAATACAGGGTGACTCGTAAAGAGATGTACAAGATGTCACACAAGAATACAGGGTGACTTCTAAAGAGATATACAAGATGCCAGATAAGAATACAACGTGACTCTTAAAGGGGTGTACAAGATGGCAGAGAAGAATACAGGGTGACTCATAAAGAGATGTACAAGATGTCACAGAAGAATACAGGGTGACTTCTAAAGAGATATACAAGATGCCAGATAAGAATACAAGGTGACTCTTAAAGAGGTGCACAAGATGTCAGATAAGAATACAGGGTGACTACTAAAGAGATATACAAGATGCCAGATAAGAATACAGGGTGCCTCCTAAAGAGGTGTGCAGGATGTCAGAGCAAAATACAGTACAAGATGCCAGATAAGAATACAGGGTGACTCCTAAAAAGATATACAAGATGGCAGATAAGAATACAAGGTGACTCTTAAAGAGGTGTACAAGATGGCAGAGAAGAATACAGGATGACTCCTAAAGAGGTGTACAAGATGTCAGACAAGAATACAGGGTGACTCCTAAAGAGGTGTACAAGATGTCACACAAGAATACAGGGTGACTTCTAAAGAGATATACAAGATGCCAGATAAGAATACAGGGAGCCTCCTAAAGAGGTATGCAGGATGTCAGAGCAAAATACAGGGTGACACTTAACGAGGTGTACAGTATGTTAGATTCAATTCAAATACAGGGTGACCCTTAAAGAGGTTTGCAAGATATCAGATTCAAATAACGGGTGACCCTTAAAGAGTTGTAAAAGATGTCAGACTCAAATACATGGTGACCCTTAAAGAGGTGCCCGCGCGGGAAGCCTAAGTTAATGGGTAATGGAGTCTGTTGAAAGAGTCCTGGGGCTTCGAGCGAAGCGAGAAGCCTCGCCCTCCTGAGCCTTTCTAACATAAGTAGCATTTGTAGCATGCCTCATTTGAAATGATATAACGTCTAGTCTTTCAGACTGACTGTAATTTTTTTTTCATATAGACTAACTTATAATCCATTTAATTCAATGATAATGTGGTTCTATGAACTACGGCATTCGTGATGAATGAGGTACATTCATTTTACCGCGCATTTGAATACAGTTTTCTCTGATATCAAGCAGTCTTACCCTACCCCCTCCCTCCCCCCTTAATGAAAATAGTGCAATGCCCAGAACAATTATCTGCCAGCCTCCACTGCCACTCGGCTGCCAGAACTGGGATTCAAACACCCAATCTCTGTATTTTCTGCAGCTCCCCAGTACAGTCATGGTGAGCGATTTAATGCCGACAGCTACACCCTGGGGTGGAGAGATGCTGAAATACTTGCCGAGTACAGACACCTGGGGAGAAATCTTAAAGCTCAGTGAGCATAACAGCATGGGTGGACTTAAGATTAAGACCTCTAACCTGAATTGAATTTCATGGTAGAGCCGGGAATTGATTGTTGTTGATTGATTTAGAAGCTTGGCAACATTGTGGTTGCCGGACATCCCAGATTTTACTGGATAGTCCTGTATTCATGCTAAATGTCCTGAGTGCCAGACAGTTTTTATCCGGGACGGTTATTGTCCCGTATTTCCGAGCGTTTTCAAACTCTAGAGAAATGCGTCTGTGTTTTACTCCTCTTCCTTTTTCTTCATTTCCTGGTTCCTGTGATCTGGATCGGGGTGTGAATCAAGGACCTCCATACTTTTCTGTCTCTCCACCACTCTCGTCCTTCTTCCACTTTCACTCCTCTTTTCTCAATGTTCTCCTTCACTGTATCCATCCACCTCATCCTCAACCTTCCCCTTTGACGCCTTCCTTGATTTTCTCAGTAATAATCGCTTCGGGACTCTGTCTTCTCCCATTTGCATCATATAACTTAATAATAAATTTAATTGCAGCCGAATGGCCAAAATACAATTCCTGGTTCTTTAGTCGACAGATCTTTATCAAACTCCAAAACTGATTTTGTCCTATTTTTGCACTGGTTGATGGGATAGCATTCACATTCTTCACCACACAAAGTACACACACACTCCTTTGTTACTTCATGGAAATGTGACATGCCTTAATTTTTGATTCGTCTCCGTCCAGTGTCAGTCCCACACGGCATCTGTACAATAAAATTGAAGCCAAATATCCTCCCTTTTTTGTTTTCTCTCTTCAACCTTCTTCTACCTTGGCACTATTTTGAGTGGATGGTAGTAAGAACCTTGCCTTTATGACATTAATATGGAAAGTCTGTTTGGCCATTTCACATACGATCATCATTTGCATCATATATCCATACCTTTTTAGTTTACTGATCTCAATCTTGTCTTGCAACTTCAGGAATCCTGTTTTTTCCCTAATTACTTTGTTTGCAAGTCTTTCCAATTATACCTCTAAGGAACTTCATCTCTGCTGCCTGGATTCTACTTTAATCCTGTTTAGTTGTTGTCCACGTGCCTGATGCATATGTCAATATACGTGTGTAATATGTTGACTAAAAGATTTTTCTTTTTTTTTTACTCTGGTATACTATTTCTTTCAACAAGTTCTCTTTGGGTCTTTCTGTGTAAAGTTTTCATTGCAAAGAGTACTTACTCTGGTATATTCGTTTGTAAAGACTGAAGAAACTTTGGTTCATTGCTTACAATTGGAGAGTTTTGGGTTGGCCAGCCTGGCGGGTAGAATGGGTAATAATGGAGAACTACTGTCGGTGCCGCATGCGCTGTGCTCTTTCCATTTTACTAATTTCTGTTGTAAAGGGATTATAAAACTTCCCTGTGGTGGAAACATATCTTTTGTAAAATCATTCTTAAAGGAAGTTCACTAGTTGTCTATTACGTCACGCATCGGTTTCCTCGACAACACACCTATCCCTTATTTCATTTTCAGGAATCTGGCAACCCTGAGGCCCATGTAGGCCTACTTGGATGCGTGTGGAATTTGTCTGATAACCTGTGTTATTGTACTGTGTGTATTTGTAATTCATATGAGGATTGGGAAGGAGCTGGCCATGGCTTTAAGTTAGGAACCATCCCAGCATTTTGCCTGGGGGCAAAGTGGGGAAACAAAGGAAAAACACTTCCAATGGAACCCTCCTCTTCACAGTTTTGCCTCACGAGGCTGAGTATACCCTTTCTCTTCCTAGTTTTATTCACTATCTTCTGGAGGTATTTCATCTCTGAGACAGTCACTCTACTTTCATGTTTGTCCATCATAGTCCATGTCTCAGCACCATATGTGAGTGTAGATAAAAAAAAACTGTCTTATAGATTGGAATCTTGGTTTTCTCTGAGACTTCCTTCTTTCCCACAATACACTGGCTCAACTAATACTATAGGTTATTTGCCTTCTTTACTCGAGTAGTTTTGGTAAGGAGAATTAGGACAAGGACAGAAGGAGGG
This sequence comes from Meconema thalassinum, assembly GCA_946902985.2. Taxonomy (NCBI): domain Eukaryota; kingdom Metazoa; phylum Arthropoda; class Insecta; order Orthoptera; family Tettigoniidae; genus Meconema; species Meconema thalassinum. Next base: position 67,559,815 of record OX336397.1, read on the forward strand.
ATGAGGGAAGAACAACATGGCTTCAGTGTAGGAAGGCCCACAGTGGATTTGATTTTTGCTGTAAGGCAGTTACAAGAACAGCACTATGAGTATGGAACAGATCTACTGATGGCCTTCCTGGACATTGAGAAAGCATATGACAGTGTATGCAGAAACAAAGTATGGAAGTCCCTGGAGGATAGAGCAGTAGAAAAATGTACTATAAGGAGGATAAAGGTGATGTACAAGGGAAGCATGAGCTGTGTGAAAGTGGGAGGAGAGAGATCGGACTGGTTGGAACAGAGAAACGGCCTGAAAAAAGGAAGTGCACTGTCACCGTTACTTTTCATTGTGGTGATGGATGACATAATGACCCGAGTGGCACAAGTAATTGGGGAAGGAAAGCTGAAAGTGATGGTGTTTGCAGATGATTTGATGATTTGGGGAAACAAGGAGGAGGAGGTACAGGAACAGTTGGATGTGTGGGAAGGAATAATACAAGGATATGGGATGAAATTTAGCATAAATAAGAGTGAGATGGTGATCACAACAAGGAAGAAGGAAAGAACCATAACAGGAATAACAATTGGTGGGGAACAGCTGAACAAAGTGGAGAGTTTCAAGTATCTGGGAAGCCTGATACAAGATAATGGAAGAAACGATAGAGAAATAAATGAGCGGGGGAGACAGGCAGAAGCATTCCGGAGGAGTGTGAGAAGCATGTTATGGAGCAAGGATGTCCCTCAGAACAGCAAAAATATCATATATTGAATGTACTATGTCCCTATCCTGACGTATGCTTCGGAGACCTGGGTTATGAAAGGAAGGGAGAAGAGCAAAATACAGGCCAGTGAGATGAGGTTCTTGAGAAGCAGTATTGGAGCTACAAAGATGGACAGAATAAGAAATGAGAGGACCAGAGAATTATTGAAGGAGGAACCATTACAGGATGGTATAGAGAAATCTAGACTTAGATGGTATGAACATGTAAAACGAATGGAGGAGAAGAGGATACCCAGGAGGATACACGAGACGAAGTGGGAAGGAAAGAGACCGAGAGACAGGTGACTGAAGGGGGTGGAAGAAAGCGTGAAGAAGAGAGGAGAAGACTGGGCAAGGGTGGAGGCTGAGAGATGGTGGGAAGACAGAAGACGTTGGAGAAGCTTGTGTTCCAAACAGACCCGGCCAGTGGCTGGAAACTGTGCAAGATGAAGAAGAAGACTCGAGTAGTAACCTCTCTGTTGATTCTTCCATCCTCAGTCAGCATTGTTCCCAGATATGTATAGCTGTGGACTTGATCCTTAGTCCTTCCTTGCCACTCAATCAACATATCTTCCCTATCTCCTCCTATTTTCATCACCTTACTCTTATTTATATTCATGGTGTGTCCTCTATCTTGTAGGGAAGTTGGTCATTCTGTGAAAGCTTGTTGCAGGTATGAAATATAGCAATCAGAGAAGAATTAAAGGTGGAATCGTTAGTACATACTATCCAGAAGAAAGCTTTACAATGGTATGGACATATCATAAGGATGGATGAAGAAAGGAAACCGAAACAAGTGTTTGACGCCAAGCCTGAAGGCACTCGAAGAAGAGGTCGTCCCAGGAAGGAATGGATAAAATATGTCGGAGAGGTGGCAGAGAAGAAGGGAAGGACTCTGCAGCAAACCAGGAGACTCACAGGGAATAGGAATGAATACAGAAAGTGGCTGGCAGACCTGACACCGAGAGGCAAAAGCGATAGATCAAGAAGAAGAAGAAGAAGAAGAAGAAGAGGCAGAGTGTATCCCTTTCCAGCCCTCAGACCAGAATTAACATTTTGTAGCAGAGCCAGGAATCGAACTCGGACCTAGCCAATAAAGCTAGCTGATACACCATGGGGTGGTCATCGGGAATTATACCTAGACCTCTGGGGTGGTATCCAGCGATACTTAACACCACACCACGAGTAGTAGGTACATTTGATATTGGCCTTGGTAACAAAACATAAACTAAACTTACATGTCTCTGTTTCCTGGGATCATCTCGGAACAGAAGCTGGCCGGGAGGTGTTCCACCACGAGCAGCACTGGCAGCAAAGTGACGTAACCGCTCCTCTAGCTCTGGACTGAAATACCATGGCTCCCAAAACATAGTCCTGGAAGAGATCATAGGTGAGGTTATGACTTGTGTCTGAGGCCTGTGCCTGTTAGATCGGTTTTCAGAGGTTCTCATTTACAACTGCAAACAAATGTAGGGAAGGTAGTTTCTATTAAGCCACAGCAGCTTCTGCTTTCATGGGCATTGCGCCTTAATTTCAGATAAAATCAGCATCAGTCACCTACATCACGCATGCCTTTATACCGATAGGCCTACTTAAGTTTAACTACAATAACACAGGTTATCTGACAGATTCTGCGTAAATTGAAGTATTAGAAGCCATTAATCAGTGTTGCTTAATTTAATATATTTTATGTAGGCAAGAAGTATGCAGGACTGATAACCACAATATCCCGACTACCTGAATGATGTAACACATTTTCTGTGGTGCAATCCCCATATATAATACCTATGAATAACATACTCACTCAATAGATTTCCAAAAATCTGAACTGTGGCAAAAATATTATATACTGTAGGCTATGTACGTCACTTCAACATCTCTATTAGCCACATATGTATTCCCATCTACAGTGCGGTATAGCAATCTAGAATAGAAACATTGATATCTAAGAGGAACATCAATTTATTCAGAAACACATTTATCAGCGGTTTCACTTCAAGAAGTTTATAATTCTCTTTTCAAATTTGGCAACATTTCCGACAACCGCATATCGGACGTCATTTGTTACTGTTGTTCGACCTCAACTTCTTAAGTTGGCCGCGTTTTTTTTTAAAGCGAGAAATTGCAGCGCTGCATCAAGGGGAAGTAAATCGCTACATCACAACTACCTTTAAATAAAAACGGTAAAGATGGCGCGAATTGGCGGTCGTTTAAAACGTGTTTCAGTCATTATTTCGAAATACATTTAATGTAATTAAATTATTTATAATTTACTTTGAATTGCGCATATGTTCCCAGCGAGACGTGTTTCCATTTTCATGAATTTATACACATTATAAATAACTTTCCTAGTTCGACTGTGTAAAGTTTCGGCACTCCCTAATTTAAAGCGAAACGGTGGCATTGCGGTACACTGAATATTATGCGTCTAATAGGAGACCAAAGTTATGATGAATGCATAGTTATATCGCTCAATAAACAATTTTGTTAATTACCGTACACTTGGATTTCACCTTGCTTGTAATTTTTAGGTTAGGCCTAGCCCATGTCATTCGAGTTGCCTTCCACGAAGTAATGCCCTTGGCTTAGCCATTAAAGTCGCATTCAAAATGATCGTTTTACGAATGAAGTAGCGTTAGATAAATATTTCAGAACTTAAGGTTACCATATCTATAATAATCAGCATAACTTTTATGTGGCAAGGTAACTTGGATTTAAAAATTGCAAAATGGACGACCTAGCTCTTGACTCCTTTTGCCTTCTTATAAATATTTCCTAACTAACCAACTGAGATGCTGCCAATGGAAATGTAGGCCTATCATTGTGCAATATTATATGCTACACCAATAGCCTGTGCATGTCACTAATGATTTCCCCAGGATAGTCACTTGTGGGGCAGTGTATAGCCTCTTCTGAATTATTATTATTAAAAGAAAAGCGCACAATGTGCAAATACATATTTGAACATATGATCAATTATGCTAATGCCAGTCTTATTATTGAGGTTGTCCTCATTTTGCAGTTTTGTGTGTGGTACCTTTCACAATGATCGTTGCACAGGTCACATACAGTCTTCATTCGGTTGGTGCAAATTCTTGGTTTTGCAGAATCTATGGTGAAATCCATGGGTGGCGTAACGTGTTATTACGTGTCGTAGTTCGTAATTAGTTTGTTTCCACTCTTCCGTCATTATGGCATCTGTGGAGTAAAAGTTGGACCAAATGGCATTTCGTTTCTCATTTAAGGTTCGGCGTGCATTCTCATAGGCTTTGGTGTTTGGTAGGTAAAACTGTATTTTTATGTCGTTGATGAAGTAGTCCTCCTTAGTTTATACATATGTCAACCTTGAAGGGGCAGACTTTCCAATGCCTAAAATCTTCTGAATTATGCAGTATGGTATATCTACTTACTTGTGCCAGGCTCCTCTTTCATCTTCCTGGCGATCTCCTTGGGTCAATGGGGCAGAAGACCTCATTGTTCCACCCCTTTAAATAATAACTACAACTCCCTTGGTCATCTCTCATTTTCTTCAGACCTTCGAAGCCTAGGGAGTCTGTCATGGCCTTTCTCTTTACTCACTACCCCAATTTTTTTAAAGAGTCGAAATTCTTCCTTCTATAGCCTAACTCGACGCCAACAGGAAAGGGGGCCTCGATGTTACACTCCTTAAAACATTCATCCCCACCACCACCTGTCCAGCTACATAATTTTTAACATGAGCCCAAATCATTTAGATGAGATTCAAGTCGGGGTGGTACGATGGTAGCAGCAAGATCGTGTGTCCATAGGTAGCAAGCAGTGTATCGATTTGATACGTCTCATAACATGGTTTATGGGATTTAATCAAAGCGTACAGTTGAGGTTTTATCATCTCTGTAGAAAATGGAATACCCTTATCGGTCAACCAATCCTGCATAACTGTTTTTCGGGAAGATGATGTGGGTACGCACTCACATTGGACATTATGGTACGAGGCATTGTCAATCACGACTACAGAATTTGTTGGCAAATTGGGAATTAATTTTTCTGTCAGATATTTTTCGTTATTTCTATAGTTCATCTCATCGTGATAGTCCCCAGTTCTTTTGTTGGATTTTGAAAACCAACAAAGCATTTGGAAAGAAACATGCATCAGAACCGGCATATACCGCTATTAATCTTTGTCCTTTCGAGATAGGCGACTTCAGTCCATGAAGAGAACCGTCACTCCAAGCACTTGGCTTAGTGTGCGAACTATGCAAATATGTCTCATCAGTGTAAACAATAGGCCTACCCTGTTGTCGGTACCGCCTTATGCTCTGTAAGTACTGCATGCGTTATGTCAGGCTTCTCCATAAGTATTCTATGCATGTCTTCTGTCTTCCTCCATCTGAAGCCTAGGCCTCGAACTATCTTGCTTAATGTTCGTACGCCACCTTTAAAATTTATAACCTCAACCAGTTTCCTACGGATCTTTTCCAGCGTTGGCCTCTCACCTTTGCTATAGTGAAAATTATGAATCGTATGCCTTACCACGCATTTATCAAAATCGTCTAACTTACACTTCTTGGCAGATTTTGGTCTTCTCTTTCCAGGCGTTGAAAATGAATCCACTTCACCACTTTCAATTCTTTTGGCGCCTTGTATTATATTCCGCACCGACCTTTCCGACACACCTGATGCTTCAGCCACTTTATTTTGAATTGCGTATAAGTTCCCAGCGAGATGTGTTTCCTTTTTCATGAATTTATACACATTATAAATAACTTCACTAGTTCGACTGTGTAAAGTTTTGGCACTCCCTAATTTAAAGCGAAACGGTGGCATTGTGGTACACTGAATATTATACACAAATTTCAAGGCTTCAGGTATTCAACAAACACACTTTCAGCTACGTAATATACATAAAATAGTAATAATACACACGTGTGATGCCTCCTGCACTCTACGCTTGGTTTAAAGCTGTAGACCCTGTCTTGGAGCGAGCCGCATTGTTGAAGAATGGAGTGAGCAGTGATCCCAGTAATCAGCATTCGGGGGACACACAGGAGCCCCGCAATGAGCATTGAAATACGCCAATTGATATTGGTCTCTGCTCATCGTTGAGTTTCGGCAAGCTCTTCTTGCGTCTGCTCTACTATTGTCATCGCACCAGGAGATGGAAGTTCAACACACTGTGACGGGGTGTGTGGGGGTCTTGCAGTACGTATGCGCGGCCCGCTTATTCTAAACCTAAATATATCGGCTTCCCGCATGCCAATGGTTATCACAGCAGATGACTCGCAGCCAGTGAAAAAGGAATGTGCTGTGTGAGTGAAGCAAGTAGTGGCCAACTTAATGTTTTTGGAATGTGCGATGCGCAGTGAGCGGGAAGACATCTGCAGTTCAATCCCAACTGCCATCTCTTGGCACGATATCAAAACCGTTCGCCTTGCGAATATAGTTTGCACGACTGTGCGGATAGCGGATAATATTTACAGTAATTTTGCGGATAGATTTTAGAATACAATGTTGAACTGGATTTTTAGTTCTTACTAAGAACTGCATCTTTCACGTTTCTTGTTATTTCCCTATTTGCTTTCGGTTGGGTTGTACGAGAATGAGAAGTGAGAGAAGCCAGTCATGGAAATACCCTCAATTATTGTTACCACAAAAAAAAAAAAAAAGCTTTATACCTGCGCTTGCCTGCGTGGGTATATCCGATGACTAAGTAAGTGCTATAATTTGCCACCCGCTGTTTCACTTACCATTGCTCAGAGGGACAAAACTCGGTCGAAGGTGGATGAGAAAGTGGGTTGTGCTTACGTTATTGATGGTGCAAATACCAAGATCTCTTTGCCAGAGGCCTGTAGTGTGCTTACTGCGGAGCTCGTTGCCATCTATGAAGCTCTGCAGTTTGCACTACAGGATGCATGAATCCACTTTCTCGTGTGCACCGACTCTTTGAGTTCGTTGCAGTCAATTGCTACTTGATTCCTGCAACACCCCCTAGTGCAGCGAATCCACGACCTACTAGCCGGGCTGTGTCACGCTGACACTCGAATCACCTTTCTGTGGCTTCCAAGCCACATGGGAATTGCGGGAAATGAGTTAGCGGATCAAGCTGCAAAAGAGGTGGGATCACTACCACCTCGAACAATGGAGGTACCCGCTAGAGATATTCGCTCTCAGTTACGCCTACAAGTTCTGGTATTTTGGGAGAGTCAGTGGCTAGCTGACCCACTGCCCAGTAAACTGAGAACGATCAAGGGAACTACATCGTGGCCCACATTTTAACCGAGTGTGTGGATCTTACTGACTTACGAAGAAACCTTGGTTTGCAGATGACACTCAAACTTATATTAGCCGATGACGCGGTGGCTGTTGATCGCGTTATCCGCTTTATAAGTGAGAGTGGGTTAGGGCCAGCAATCTAAATTTTCCAGTGAATATTGACTCAACGACTTGTTCGTTTTTGAATGATAATTTTTTGTTTTTTCATAATTTTTGTTTATTTTTATAATTATTATCTTTATTTAATATTTTGTTTTATTAAATTTAGGTCTTTTCAAATTTAGGTGTCCACCTCTAAATTTTAAATTCAATTCCAAATTTGTATTCATTAATCTGTGTTAAGAGGGGCAGATGACCTCGTAGTTCCACCCCTTAAAACACACGGGCAATTGAGTATTCCATAACCCAGGCCTCGCCAACTCAGGTGCTTAGCGAGCACTGGCCGGCAACTGGAAAAGCACGGTGCTCTGCTGTAAGAGAGGAACTTGTAGTAGCAGCGCTTAGCGAGGCGAGAGTCGTGTTGTTTATTTGTAAATTGGGAGAATTGTCCCAATTTCCTTCTTGAAGCTGACTTTTAAAAAGCACTAGCTGCAATTTGAAACTTTCAATACGGTCACACATAGTACTGATTAATTTATTTTTGCTTTGCAACGAGTTATTTAAATACCCCGTGATGTATTTCATGAAAGCGAGGTCAGTGATCCATTGCTCATCATCCAAGTCTGACTGTGGAGAAAGAGGGGTGGGAAGGGAAAAGCACCGGGGCGCGCAAGCACCAAGTGCTCGGGTTGGCATGGCGCATGCACAGTTGAGTATTTTATAGACTTTTAATATATTGGTTGTGCGTAGGCTCTGAGAAGCTTGAGTCCCACAAACTAAGTACAGTAGGCCTACACTCTGATTGTGACCTGACAAAAAATTCTGTACGCTTTGTTTTTAGAATTCTCACTAACATTTACACTCCACGCATGAATGAAATGTACAAAGTAGTCAGTAAAATCAAAATCCCCTTCCCTACGCCTTACAACTGTAGGAACATAAAAGCGCTACCATGGTACTCGAGAGTTTATCCAGGAATTATTTTCACCAACATAGATAGAGTCCCTTCTGTATAAATTTCTTGCCATTGTTGTGGTCTAGAAGTATGTATTGAGATTGTTTGATTCCCAGCTCTGGAATATCATACAATGAGCTTCATAAGGACAACTGAGAAGAGGTTGGTATGATTCTTATTACAGTTAAGTACAGAATTTAGTGGCAGTGTATTCTGAGTGGGTCATGGCATCCTTGTTCATATCGCATAATACCATAATTACAAGAACTTCAGCACATAACAGTCAGGGCCAAAATAAATATGTATAATTGGAGTGAATATGAATAGAGTACACACAGTGGGAGGAATGGAAGACAAATGAAACTATTTGTATACTTAGTTAAAATGCACCTTAGAGAAAGAAAATAGGCTAGTGTCCATATTATTTTTCATGAGAAACATAATAGAATTTGTTACCACCCGGCCAAGTACAGATATTTGTTACCATGCTGAGGTAGGGCCTATGTACACCAACAACAAAAATGGGGGAAAATGTTTGTAGACCGAAGACATAACATGCAGTATTTTTTCGTAACGACGTACTGTAAGTAAGATGCATTCACAAATCTGCGACTTCTTATGGAGTATGGTATAATAGTAAGGGTTTTCCACCATAGTTGGCCTACATAGCACAGAACATAACCAAATAAATTTAATCATCAATTCAATACTCGTGTGATTACGACTTTCAAAGCAATACTACGTCTTCGTAGGCTTGATCCTACTTTATCAAACTTGATATTCGGTCATACACACATGTACAACAACACTTTAAAGAAAATCACACATTCCAGAAAATCTTGTAGGATAAGAACGTATTCAATTGGAGCCATTTTGATTATCGAAGCAACGCAGCAAAGCAAAGTAGCAAAGTAAAACTACGCTGCACGAAGGGGTAAATCGCAGCCAGCAGCAGAGAGTGCAGCATGAATAAAAGAACGCGCTGCGCGCGACACTGCTGAATCGCTGCGCGTTCCGCTTTAAAAAAAAACGCACCCCTTGTAGAGTGCAGCAGCAGTACCAACTTCCGTTACCTCTCCTTCGACTTCCGTCTTGTTTTAGGCAATTTCCTTCTCATGATTTTCTTGTAGAGTACTACAGTGTTGCCAAATCTATATGTATTGAGAAATAAGCGCGAAATTCAAATTCCATAAACGTTCATATCAATTGTAAGTTATATATTTTTATTTTTTGTGTGTGTTGAAAGAAGGATACCGGTGTTATTGACGTTGGTATACTTTTACGACCTAATAGTTATAAAGGTTATGAAGTTATGAAGGTTATTATTAATACGTTTCAAGACGTAAATACAGTCCCGTATTCGAAAGGTTTGTTATTTGAGTCTTCAGTCTTTTGACTGGTTTGAAGCAGAGCTCCATGCCTCCCTGTCTGATCTAATCGTTTCATCTCTACATAGCTACCACACCCTACGTTCGAAGCAATCTGTTTAACATATATTCTAACTTTGGTCTACCCCTACAGTTCTTATCCTCGACCCTTCCTTCCATAACTAACTTTACTATTCCAGGGTGTCTTAGAGTGTGTCCTACCAACCTATCTTGTCTCTTCATTAGCAGTCGCCAGAAACATCTCTCCACTCCCAGTCGTCTTAATACCTCTTCATTTGTAACCTTATCTACCCATCTGATCATCATTCTACTGTAACACCACATTTCAAACGTTTCAAGTATCCTCTTTTCTGCTGCACCAATAGTCCAAGTTTCACTTCCATAGAGCGCCACGCTCCTAACAACGTCTTTCAAAAATGACTTCCTAATACCAAAATCTATATTCGATGTCAACAGATTCCTTTTCTGAAGAAATGCTTTCCTTGCCTGAGCCAACCTACATTTTATATCCTCTTTGCTTCGTCCATCACTGGTTATTTTGCTTCCTAAGTGGTGTAGTGGTCAGTGTGCTTAGCTGCCACCCCAGAGATTCGAGGTTCGATTCCCGGCTCTGCCACGAAATTTGAAAAGTAGTATGAAGACTGGAACGGGGTCTACTCAGCCTACTTCCTTTAGCCTTTCATCTGCCAATTTGACGTCCATACGGGTTTCTCACTTCTTTCGGCTGGTTTCCAATACGGTATTTTTGTTTTATATTTATTCATTTTCATCATGAATTCTTTCCTCAATACAGAGTCCATAAGGTGGCTTCGGTGGCGTAGTCGCTAGCATGCTGAGCTTCTATGCCCAAGATCGCGGGTTCAAACCCAGCCGAAGTCGTCGGAATTTTTAAGAGCGTTAAAAATCCCTCAGTATGCCTTCCTTCGGAGGGGAAGTAAAGCCGACGGTCCCATGTCATAGATTTATGGCATGTTAAAGACCTTCCACTAATTACACCAGTGTGAAGCTAAATTGTATAGGTTAAAAATGTAAACAACGCTCTTAGGTTCCTACGTTGGTTGCCAAGAGCTGACTGCGGTGGCGTCTGGTTGCTAAGTTCTGAACTAGTAGTCGTTGACGGTCGCGTTTGGCGGCAAAAGTAGGAACTAATTGAAAAATTCAAAAGTCTGCAGTCCTTACTTGAATTAAAAAACAGGTAGCACACATAATACAGTCATCACAATTATTAACACCGGTTATCTGACAGATTCTACACACACCCAAAGTACACGGGGCTACATGACCGCGTTGTCGTAGCCCCTAAACTTAAGAACCAACCAACGGAGTCCATACCATTTAAAAATCCATTCAAATCATCTGGTGTGTCAGCTAAGATGACGATGTTATTTGTTTAAAAGCACTTTATAAACAAATAAATATATTTCCGTTGACTTTTCAAGAAGTACAAGATTTTTCCTGTACTATTGAGACGATTTGGAAGATTTTGGTAGAAACCAGACCTTCTAACTCCCTCTGGTTTAGGAGCATGAGTTTTGTGAAACATACACCTTAGCGTATTATACTAGTGGACCCGTCCGAGAACTCGCTCATAATGGGTTGGTGCACCCCATGTGTACAGACTACCCGCCCAGCCCTAGTGCTATGCGGTCTGTAGGTGACAGAGTTCTCACAGGGGCTATCGTATTGTTTATATGTTTAAAAGCTCTTTATAAACAAATACATATTATTTCCGTTGACTTTCAAAGAAATGCAAGATTTTTCCTGTACGATTGAGAGCATTTGGAAGATTTTGGTACAAACCACACCTTCTAACTCCCTCTGGTTTAGGAGCTTGAGTTTTGTGAAACATACACCTTAGCGTATTATACATATATAATATAAATCACACTAATATATAAAAATGAGATGGTGTGTGTCTGTCTTTCTGTCTGTCTGTCTGTCTGTCTGTTACTCAATAACTGAAGAACCACTGGTCCGATTTAAATGAAATTTTGCATGGATGTAGCTGATTTACCAGGTTTACATATAGGATACTTTTGATTTCGAAATTTTGCACTATTAAAAAATGGCGACTATTTTAGTGACGTCATTAGACCCTTTGGTTTCAAAATTTCATATTTCCATATCAAATAAAAAGAGAACGGTAGGAAATAGAAAACTTTCGATGGCACATACGAGCATTGAAATTTAATTTCCTATCCGAAAGGTCCTTATCACTTTTCGTGATCTCCAACAGTTAGCGAGTAAAACCGACATTTGTGACGTCACTACACCCTTTGGTTTCAAAATTTCATATTTCCTTTTCAAATAAAAAGAGAACGCTAAGAAATAGCAAACTTTTGATGGTACACATGAGCTTTAACATTTAATTTTCTATCCGAAAGGTCCTTATCACTTTTCGTATATCTCCAACGGTTAGCGAGTAAAACCAGAATCTGTGCAATAAAACACGGTCAACACCGAGCGGTGCAGTATATCTCTCTATATATAAAAATGAAAATTTGTGTGTTTATCTCTGAATTTCTACGGAAATTTGAGATGTTTACACGTTTCAGACTGTTTTATGATGGATGCGCGCGAAAATAATTTTTTTGTTTGTCTGTCTGTCTGTTTGTTTGTTTGTCTGTGGACAAATTTGTTCCCTTATAACTCGAGAACGGCTGGGTGTATCAACGTAAAATTTGGTACAGATATCCATCAGAGGCACGACACCAATCATTGATGTAACTCTTCTCCGTACTTCTCATAAAAGGGGGCCTACCCCCTTAAAATACATGCTGAAATAGGCGTAGAAGGACGAGACAAAACTCATTTTCAGCCCCTCAATGTGAGAGACAAAACTCGGGTCCCCGAAAACCACATTTTAAGGACCGAAGACCAACCGTTTTTTTTAGATATTCCCAGAAAACTAATTTAATTTAATAAACTAATGAACGAATGCAAGCCAGTAACCATGCCAACGGATTCTCAGAGGTCCCATCTATTGCTGTAAGACGCAATGCAATTCCATTAATTACATTAGTGTGAAAGTTTGCAAACGGCTAGAAGGTTATCACGGAACCAAAGCCGTAAAATTCATCAATACGTTTAACGCGCTTAAGGGGATCAAGGGGTACTCTAGAATTTTTTCACGCGATTTACACCTGCGGGTGTGGTATGGCAGGTCTATTATATTCCTATCCCCATATTATTCATTCATTCATACATTCATTTCGTATAGGCCATCTATGGACCGCGTCATTCCAACCGTCTCCTACTGGCTTTGATGTTTGCCCTGTACGCCCGCATTCGTTCTCGGTGGACTTCCTTCCGTTCCTGGGTCCAAATCTTTCCCTTTTCAGCTTCGGTTTTTCTTGGAAACCTTTACAAGCTTGAAGTTTCCCTTTGAGTGGGACACACTCCTGAATGTCTATTGGTGTAATCCCCACTTCGTTCAGATCTTTATCCAGTCCAATGAACCAGGCCCATTTTGTTTTCCTCTCCTGAAAGTAAGTTATGTTGCGGTTGGTCAGTCTCGCTGGGCTCATTCGTTTCACATGCCCAACAAATGGTAACCTTCTCTTCCGGATGACGTTGCTTATCTTCTCCACATGAGTATATAGGTCATGGTTATGCCGTTTTCTGTATTCCCCATTATCTTTGATGGAACCCAATATCTTTCTCAAAATTTTTCTTTCTTTGGTCTCCAGTTTCTCGACCAAGCCTTTTTTGTTCATCGTGAGGCATTCAGAAGCATGCAAGACTTCCGGACGGATGACACTGCAGTAATGTTTTAGTTTTGCGTTGAAGGATATTGACCTTTTCATATAGATGTCCTTAGTTAAATGGTAGGCCATTTCCATTTTGCTCAAGCGCGATGTGAATGCTTCTTTCTCTGATAATATCCCTTCCCTGACCCGTCCTGAAAAGAAAAGTACATGGCCATTGGCTGAATAAAAAATAATAAAAAATAGGTGTTATAATTTCTCCCTATATTATATTATTATTAGTATTATATTATGGCGTACAACGACGAGACAAAGCCCCTCGGTGCCAGTAACAAAACTCGGGGGCCCTAAAGGGTCCTCGAAAACTACATTATAGGGCTCTAAATCCAACAGTTTGTGAAATATTCCCAGAAAACTAATTTAATTTAATTTAACAAACTAATGAAGGAATGCAAATCGGTAACCATGAGAACATTATCTCATGGGGTGGCATACAACTTTCCATCTATTTCTGTAAGAAGCAATGACACTCCATTTATTACATTTCTGTGAAAGTTTGCAAATGGCAATAAGGTTATCACGGAACTAACGTAGACCGTATAATTCATCAATGCAATTAAGTGGGTGAAGGGGTAACCTAGAATTTTTTCATGCAATTTTCACGTTCGACATATAGTACAGAAGGTCTATTATATCTCCAAACAGCAACATTATTTTCAAAAATTCCTGAATTGAACTAGCATTTTTTGCGGCTTTTAGGAATTTGGGCAATTTGAGTCTAGAGAACCTGAATTTTCATGCACCACAAGCCTTTATAATTTATGAAAGGGGTCTTCCTGTGTATGGGCACCTAGCACATCGTAGAGGGTCAGTTCTTATGTGACGTGTATCGCGTTTCGTCTACAAGACTTTCAATGTATTTCACGTCAGGAAGTACACGTTAGGTGAATTTAGTCTGAGAGCACATTTTAACTTTTTTTTTTTGTCGACATACGGGTTCATCATAAGGATGATTTTATTTGATACTGTGTGGTAGATATACCCATATTTGGATATCTGGGTAATATGTTGTAGACAATAGAATTGTCTGTCTGTCTTTCTGTGTATCTTATGTACGCCTATACCTCGTGTTCGGATGCTTGGTGCATCTTAAAATTAGGTATGGTAACCATGAGAGTCAATACACCAATCATTTATAAAACTCTTCACCGTACTTTTCATACAGTAGAAGGGTGGATATGGAGAAAAACTTCTCATTATATGCTAAAATATGCGAAATATAAAAATTATCCTACAAGGACGACCAAAGCATATGTTGCGCTTCTCAATGTGAGACAGATAATTCGGGAATCTATAAAGGGTCTCCGAAAACTACATTTTAAGGGCCTTAAATTAACAGTGTGTGTGATATTCCCAATAAACTAACTTCGTTCTGATAAACTTGATGGAATGACAAACCGCTAACCATTGCACAGTAGCTCAATTGATAATGTCTGGTGTTAACTACGAACACCGTTCGAAGAACGGGTACTTCTGCTAGTAGATAATAAGATTATTCATATACTGTTGTTGGTTGGTTCCTTAGTTTAGGGGCTGCGACAACGTGGTTTTGTAGCCCCGTGAAATTTGGGTGTGGGTAGAATCTGTCTGATAACCGGTGTTAATTGTGATGACTGTGTGTGCTAACTGTTTTTTAATTCAAGTAAGGACTGCAGACAGTAATTTCAAGTAGTTCCTACTTTTGCTACCAAATGCTACCGTCCACGACACTAGTTTGAGGACTTGGCTACTAGATGGCATCGCAGTCAGCACCTGGCGATGAACGTTGGAACTAATAGAGCGATATCAATTCTAACCTACAAATTTTGGCTTTACACAAGTGTATTTAGTGGAAGGTTCTTTTTCATGCCATAAATCTATGATATGGCACCGCCGGCTTTACTTCTCCTCCGAAGGAAGGCATACTGAGGGATTTTTAACGCTCCTAATAAAATCCGACGACTTCGGCCGGGTTTGAACCCTCGACCTTGGGCATTGAAACTCAGCATGCTAACAACTACGCCACCGAAGGCGCTTCATATACTGTATTATATAATGTACATTGTACCCCGCCCAGTCTTTGCGCAAATTCGTGTTGACCGACTGAAGATTTAAAACTGACAAGAACTGAAAACCCTTCACTGGGGCGAGGTGCTTCAAAAATAATTGGATCGGTGTTTTTTGAAAGGGCGTAATCGACATTTTTTGACATTTTTTAGCGTTTTGTTCTCCTTTTGGATAGATCTGTTTCCTTTGAAGGGACGCTTGTGCAAGCGTTCTTTCCGCATAAAACTCATGTTCATAAATATTGACTACATGACCGCGTTGTCGCAGCCCCTAAACTTAGGAACCAACCAACAATGACTTTCTTATGTTATAAGTGTTTCCCAGTGCTCCAGATTTGTTGCAATTTTTGTGTGTTGAAAATCCATTCCATCTGAACACAATGTCTGTGCTTTAGATTTGCACTAATTTCTTAGTATTGCAAAAAAATCCAATTTAAGTCCTAAACTGATATTTAACAATGACCCATTATATTTTGTGTCGATATTTGCCATATATTTGTGTAAATATCTTTCTCTAGCAAGTAGATTGCATTTTCGAACAATTTAAAGAACATTTTTGTATCTAATTATTAGTTTTTTTGAAAGGGCGTAGTTACACGATTTTCTTTTGCGCATATCTTCGGGACAAAAAATTATAAAATTATTGTAGAGAGTGTAACATGTTCCATAAAAGCATGCTAGTCACTAAATCCATTAAAATAAAAATTGAGCATTTGGGGAAGTTTTATTTAGTTTCCCTACAATTTTCTTTCGTTCACATACGCCCTTTCAAAAAAACACTGACTCAATTAAAGTAGGGTTGGGAAGGAGCGCCTGACCTCAGGGGCGACAGCCAACATTGTTAGCCACTACGCAACCTTGGAGTTGAGTTTATGTTGTGTGTAGAACGTATCTTCAGTGCACCTCGTGGCTCAGTGACTAGCCTTCTTGACTGCCACCGGGGAGATTCGGGTTCGACTCTGGTTCCCCCAGGGACTCACATCTAATGGAAAGTGGGTTGGTGACCACGGGACCCCAGCTGAGCCCGGCGTTCCTTCCACTTACTTATGCCGGGCTCCTCTCTGTCTTTTTTCCTGTCGGCCTCTCTTGGTCAACTCTTGTTCTCTTCCGACACTGACGGTATTAGGGTATCCGAGGCTCGCTTTAATTGGCCCTCGTCTCATCTTTCCTGATGCCCTCCTTCTGCGGGGGGTCAGCCTTCTTTTTCATTTCATGTTATCTCCTGCCTTCTGCTCAAGGCCCTCAAGGAGGCAGGGTGTATGTAGCCCCACCACTTTTGGTGCACCCTAGATATTGCTACACCCTCAGGGGCTCACGGCTGGTGAGTTCGGGAGTTGGCGATCCCGAGGGATTCCTGAGCTGGATCCGTCCCCCCCCCCCCCCCTTTTACCGCTCACTTTGGGGCGGGCCCTCTCCTCTTCCCCCCGCCCCTCCCTTTCCTATCTGCCTTTTCATGGCTCTCCTTCCTTCCAAGTCCCTCAATCCTCATTCTTCGAGGGTTGAGGCTATTTCTTTTCTTCCGGTCCTTTATTTGCCTTATCCTTTATTTGTTTACCATCTCTTCTTTTCTAATTTCTTTTAGTATATAAGTTTGTAGTTAGTATTAGTTATAGTTTTCATTCTCATCTCATCTTTCACTATCACCCAAACCATTAGGGGCCGATAGTCTAGATGTTAGGCCCCTTAAAGCAACAATTTATTATCATCATCATCGATTCTGGTCTGAGGATCGGAATGGAGTACACTCAGTCTCGTGAGCCAGAAATGTGAAGAATAGGGTTCGATTCCTACCTCACCCATGCGTATAAACCATAGCACAGGCATGCGATGAAAAAAAATCCAAGGGAAGTGATATCTAAACTTTATGTATTTTTCAGTGCTGATTTGGAAAACAGTAATTAAAAAGTTCTATCACATCACGTTTTTTTGAAAAAATTCAATTGTACTTGGATTTTTATGAACATTTACCTGAGATTGAACATAACAGACGAACGTCAAGAAGAAGTTTCGAAGGAAAAAGACTACGTACTTAAATAGACACTTGGTTTAGCTTTGTTTTGTTTTTGCTCAGTTTAAAATTCGCTTCGAACGTTCATTTGTTTCCCTTAGTCAATCGTCTATTTTATGTAAGTTTCTTCTAGAAATTGCACTATACAGTAATTTGATGTAAAAATTTTGAACTCAAAGGATTTTTTCTCTCTCGATTTTAGCAAAAATATCGATATCGATTTTACAAATACAAAGAAAACGGAGGTCTTATTCGAAACAACCACACCAAATAACATAAAAATTAGCGAAAACTTCCCTTGTATTTTTCAAAAACTTAAATTTCGTTAGCCTGTGTAATTTACCAATCGTAATGTTTTTTCAGTGTGACTTTATGGCGTTTACGAAAGTAAATAATATCTATGCTGGTAGTGTTGTCTCTAGGGGAAAAATGTACTCAAAGAATAAATAACTTTATTTTTGAGATGTCTCGAATCCTAAAACAGGGGAAGAGGAATGGAAGCAATTCAAAAACACAATGGTGGAAGCTGCAGTGGCAGTATGTGGAAGAACAAGCAACAGAAAGCGGTGTAAAGAGACACCATGGTGGAATGAGAGAGTAAAAGAAGCTGTGGGAAGGAAGAACAAGGCTTTCAGAGTGTGGTTCCAGGAAAGAACTGATCTGGCAAGGGAAGATTATAAGATAAAGAAGAAAGAAGCAAACAAGATTGTCGCAGAGGAGAGGAAGAAGTGGATGATAAAGTGGACAGAGATGTTGGAGGAAGACAGCAGAGGAAATAAGAAAGTACTTTATGGGACGGTCAAAAGTAAGAGAAGAGGTCTGCGAGAGGATGTGGTAATGATGGACAAAAACGGAAATGAGGTACACAACAAAGAGACACTCAAGACAGTGTGGAAAGAGTACTTTGAGGATTTGCTGAATCCAAATAGTCATAGGGAGGAAGACAATGCATTGGAATATGGAGAAGACAACACAGGAATGGAAAAGGACCTGACTTGGAGAGAACTGGAGATGGCTATAGACAAGATGAAAGGAGGAAGGGCACCGGGTGTGGATGAAGTGAGTGTTGAAATGGTGAAGGCAGCAGAGGAGGTTGGAAAACAGTGGCTGTACCGTGTGATGAGGGTGATATGGAAGGAGAAAAAGACCCCAGAAGATTGGAAGAAAGGATTAATTGTCCCAATATTTAAGAAAGGAAGCAGAAAGGAGTGCAGAAATTACAGGGGAGTCACACTCATACCTCACTGTGCCAAGATATATGAAAAGATATTAGAAAGTAGAATACGAGCGAAAGTGGAGAGAAAATTGAGAGAGGAGCAGTATGTATTCAGACCTGGGAGATCAACAGTGGATCTCATATTTTCAGTGAGACAGCTCCAGGAACACCACTACGAATTTGGAGAGGATCTGTTGATGGCCTTCCTGGACATCGAAAATGCCTATGATAGTGTGTGTAGGGAGAAGGTTTGGAAAGCAATGGAAAACATGGGAATGGAAAAAGGGACTGTAGGCAGAGTGAAGGAGATGTATTGTGGAAGTGTGACTTGTGTGAAAGTTGGAGGGGAAAGTACAGACTGGTTCAGACAAATGAGTGGCCTGAAACAGGGTAGTGCGCTGTCACCCCTTCTCTTTATTGTGGTTATGGACGAGGTAATGACACGGATAGCAGGAAAGATAGGAGAAGATAAGATGAAAGCAATGGTGTTTGCAGATGATCTCATGGTCTGGGGAAACAAGGAGGAGGAAATTCAGGAGTAACTGAAGGCTTGGGAAGAAACAGTGGGAGAGTACGGATGGAAGTTCAACATCAGTAAATGTGAGATCCTGTTAACGGCCAGGAAAAAGGACAGACCAATGAGTGGGATAACACTTGGAGGTGGACAGCTGAAGAAGGTGGAAAGTCTCAAGTACTTGGGAAGTATAGTGGAGGAAAATGGGAGAAATGACAAAGAGATTACGGAACGTGGCAGACAGGCAGAAGCATTTCTGAGAAGCATTAGGAGCTTAGTGTGGAATAAAGATGTCCCACAAAATAGCAAGGAAGTGTTATACAGAAGCTACTATATCCCGATACTGACCTATGCTTCAGAAACATGGACAATGAAGAAAAGAGACATAAGCAGAATACAGGCAGGTGAAATTAAGTTCCTGCGAAGTAGGATTGGAGTAACAAGAAGAGACAGGTTGAGGAATGAAAAGGTCAGGGAAATGGTGAAAGAGGAGCCCTTGCAAGGTAGGATTGAGACATCAAGACTGAGGTGGTATGGGTACTTAAAGAGAATGGATGAGAAGAGGATTCCCAAGAGGATACATGAGATGCAGATGCAGAAGAAACGACCAAGGGGAAGACCAAGAGATAGATGGTTGAAAGGAGTGGAGGAATGTGTCAAGAAGAGAGGCGAGGACTGGACCAGAGTGACAGCGGAGAGGTGGTGGGAAGAAAGGACTAAGTGGCGAGGCTTATGTTCCAAACAGACCCAGCCTGGGGCTGGAAACTGTACAAGATGACGATGATGATGATTTTTGAGATGTCTCCAAATATAATGTCCTCACGGCAATTATCAGCAGCACAGTCCAATGAGCGGCTTCGGTGGCATAGTCGGTAGCATGCTGAGCTTTTATGCCCAAGATCGCGGGTTCAAACACGACCGAAGTCGTCGGATTCTTTAAGAGCGTTAAAATCCCTCAGTATGCCTTCCTTCGGAGGGGAAGTAAAGCCGGCGGCCCCATGTCATAGATTTATGGCATGTAAAAGAATCTTCCACGAACTACACTTGTGGAAGCTAAAATTTGGAATTAGTTCCTACATTCGCCGCCAGGTGCTGACTGCGATGGCATTTAGTAGCCACGTCCACAGCTAGGTGTCGTGGATGGTAGCATCTGGTAGCAAAAGTAGGAACTACTTGAAAAAATTAATCGTCTGCAGTCCTCCTACCTGAATCACAGATAACACACACTAATACAGTCATCACAATTAACACCGGTTATCAGACAGATTCTACACACACCCAAAGTACAAGAGGCTACATGACCGCGTTGTCGCAGCCCCTAAACTAAGGAACCAACCAACCGGAGTCTTGGTAGTAACCTGCAGTTGAATGGGACGTCAAACTCAGGCGCGGATCTAGAGTTTGGCTTTGGGGGGGGTCACAGAATCGAAATTTTTAAGAAAAATGGTATCACTAAGAACGCAGTTAAAAAATAACCAAATGTACAAAACCAGACCAATTTTTTTGCAAGCTACATGGATAGAAATTTGATGAATTTAGCGCACCAAAAATATTCGTACAAATTGCAACGTCGTGTTTTGCGACTTTTACATCGAGCTTCGAGAAAAGTATCAAGGTACGTTACAGTTTCGTCAAATCGAGTTGGTACCGACAAAGGGAGAAAGTCACAGCTTAAATTGCCAACCAAGCTTGCAGTTTGGACGTCGGCAAAATTTTTTGGTGCGAAAATAGCCCCAAATTCCTATCCGTGCATTGCTGCACATTCATCGTGACATCACTATAGACATCGATTCGGTAATCACAAGGTTTGCTAAACAAAATAGATGAGTTGATTTTGTTATATAAATAATCGTTTTTATATAACAGGTATGAAGTTGTGAATATGTACAGTTGTAACAGAACATAATAATTGCAATAAAGGTATTGAAAAAAAAACTGTTTTCAGTTAAAATGCGTTAAGTTTTATTTGTCTGGTTATTGTGTTTTCGTTTTTTGTGTTTGCAAAAACATTTGGTTTCCGTTTGGGGGCGTGGGTCATGACCCCTGTGACCCCCTCCTTGAATCCGCGCCTGGTCAAACTCAAAACATTAATTCAGATAATTTCAAACCTGTAGGAGTGCTCATGCCACTGCAGCGCCATTGCCTGTAGGCATATAAACCTCCCTACGGCATTGTACCCCCACCCCTCATCCCCCTTCCACAATCCTCCTTGCGCAGGATTCCGCATCGTAATTCTCACGGAGAAAAAAATCCTACCGAAAGAGAAATATAGTCATTTCTTGCGATAAATATTCCACTATCAGCCACCCTCGGTTTCTTGTAGGGTGGGCAGTAAATAAGTCAGGGACAGGCACTGGCAGGGGGAGAGTTGCAGTGCAACGAGAGAGAGAGAGAGAGCTGATGGAGAAAAAATGGGGAAAGTGAGATGGGGACAACATGGCGCAGTGCGCATGCTCTGGCGACTAGCGCAAGCAACAGTTGAGACACGTTCACTGCAGCGTGACAAATGACGTTCGCTTGCTCACGTGGATTGCATTTACCTCAATCACAAGACAGGAGCAGCCCATGTCGATATCAGAATAGAGGGAAGAAAGATATTTCCCACAGGGACCAGGGAATCTTCTCAAGGGAGAGGAATGAATCCAATTTCTAATCGGGTACATGACGTTTTGTCCCTCTGCAAGAAGTTAATTTTCATCCCAACTAACTTTCGCCATTGCTCTAAATTAGGTTCCTTGCGCTATGGTTTTACTGAGCATGATGCTGATGACGATGATTATCGTTTTTATTTTATGGGGTGGAACAGCGAGGTTATCTGTCCCTTTCGCTGAGTATACCAGGGCGTTCACATATTATGCTACACCAATTACAGTACCTGATTTAGGCAGCGTTTAGCATACTTGGCTATCGCCCTCAGAAGTCCTGAATTCGATGTTAGGCTCTGCCAAAGAAATTATTCTTTAGTTAGTTAGTTACCGGTAGTTATTGTTGTTTTAAGGGGCGGAACTACGAGGTAATTGCTGGTCTGAGGGTTGGAACGGGGCTCACTCAGCAAAACTGAGAAGATGTGGGTTCGATTATCAGCTCATCAATCCTAGAAGTGGTTTTCCGAGGAGTTTCCTTCACTTCGACTCCAGGCAAGTACCATGAAAGTTCCAAGCTTAAGGCCACGGCCGCCTCCTTACCAATCCTTGTCTCGATTACAAATACAGACACACACTCTCACTCACACACACACACACACCACAATAACACAGCTTATCAGACATTTTTAAAACTATATACAGTAGCCTATAAATTATGGTTCAGTAATTTCGCGACCAGGATAGGATTATCTTATGCGAAACTTTTCCGCTAGATGTCTTGACTGTCCTATGTGGGACTACATTGGTTTGCCTTCTGTTGGCATTCTATACGCATCGAACTTGAAGAATGACAAGTTAATAATACGATAAATTTTTATTTTAAAGCGTTTGTAACAGCCTATTGTGTGTTATTTGCCTATGTTATTTGAACTAAAGAACAAAACGATCCCACATAGTACCTTTAAGCTATCTGTTGGTGCTAGTTCAGGATATTCATATTGGCCTGCAGCGTGTTAATCTATCCACCCTCACATAACTTGTAAAACCAAAACGAATCGGTTGTTAAGAAACTGGAACTAATGGTCAAGAAGGCTGTTAGCCAATATGAATATCCTGAACTAGCACCAACAGCGGAAAGGTACTATGTGGGATCGTTTTGTTCTTTAGTTCAACTAACATTGCCGAGCCTCCGTGGCTTAGGCGGCAGCACGCCGGCCTCTCACCGCTGGGTCTGTGGTTCAAATCCCGGTCACTCCATGTGAGATCTGTGCTGGACAAAACGGAGGCAGACAGGTTTTTCTCCGGGTACTCCGGTTTTCCCTGTCAAAAATTTAATTCCAGCAACACTCTCCAGTATCATTTCATTTCATCTGTCATTCATTTAATCATTGCCCCAGAGGAGTGCGACAGGCTTCGGCAGCCGGCACAGTTCATATCCTCGCCGCTAGATGGGGGCTTCATTCATTCCATTCCTGACCCGGTCGGAGACTGGAAGCAGGCTGTGGATTTTCATTTTCAGTTCAACTAACATTGCCAAATAACAGACAATAGGCTGTTACAAACGCTTTAAAATAAAATAAAATAAAACAATTATCGTATTATGAACTTGTCATTCTTCAAGTTCCAGCTCTCAGACCAGAAACACATTTCTTGGCAGTGTCGGGAATCGAACCCGGAACTCTGGAATGACGGCCAGGAATGCTAATTGTTAGTGTCTTGTATCATACATGAATAACACACTTTTGGATAGAAGGTGGACATGGGTACAGTCGCGCAATATTAAATTATCATATCTCTTGAGACGTGAAACATGACGACGTTTTACTTCAGGTATAATTATGCAACAAAATAACATGATTAATAAATAAATAAATTACCATATAACAGTCTGTTGAATTTACACTAAAGACTGGCCACCTCATGGCTGTCGCCCCGGATGACCGGGTTCGATTCCCGGCTCTGTCAAAAAATTTCAATTCTGATGTGAGGGCTGGAACGGGGTACACTCAGCCTCGTCAGGCACCTGAGAAGAGGAGGATTCGATTCCTATCTTAGCCATCTTGGAAGTGGTTTTCCACTTCAACTACAGGAACATGCCGGGATGGATCCTAACTTAGGCCTTCTTCACAATCCTCATCTGAATTACAAATACACACACTAATACAGACATAATAACACAGGTTATTAGAAGAAAATGGACTGCTGAGCGGAAGAAGGAGCATTCTGAGAGGATGAAGAGATTTTGGGAAGAGAAGCGGGAAAACCCCAGAAGATGAAATCATATATTCAATTTCAATCGCTCTCCTAAAGGGGATCAATCGGTTAGATAAATAAAAATATATACTGTATATACCCTCCCAAGTACACGGGGCTGCATGATCACGAGCCCCTAAGTCAACATTAACAAGAACAGCACTAAAGGCTATGGATATAACTTTACGATGTTTCCTTTTATCACTGCTCCAAGGAACGACAAAAATTCGACATGCTATCTGGACGTCAAATAACAAAGCTTGCACCTGGCACTCGAGGCCGTACAATATTATTATTATTATTATTATTATTATTATTATTATTATTATTATTATTATTATTATTATTGTTATTATTATTATTATTATTATCACTGCCTACTACACCACACGTGCCTTTGACAAGAGTTCTTTTCAAGGTGAAAACGCAGTCATCTTGTTTCAAGCTCTTGACGCTTGAGACGCTTTTATGTGTGAAGAGGAATTAGGTCCGCAGCCTCCTGATGGTTATGGTTAAACCATGGTTAAACTGCACGATGTTGGCTTTGAATAAGTTCGGCCTTCTAGATTTCCACAACAGAAGGGCTTGTCCAAGGGGATCTGGGAAATACATTTTCATTTAGTAGGCTGTGTGCCAACAGTAACATCTGATAGAAGGCACTGTTTATGTGTACTGAATCTTTAACTGACGCGTCCCCTCTTTTGAATCCTTGCTTGGCCTTGTGCAGTCTAGTAGGCAATGTTGTTGTTGTTGTTGTTGTTGTTGTTGTGCGTTTGAGAGGCTTGGACACTGTGGTTACTTAGCTTTCTTGTCCTTGCATGATTCTTTATTTCTATTTTGCAACACCAGAATTTTATTTTTTGGTGAAATGAATTGTCAAAGAACCTATACTGTATATTTAACATGAGATCGAATGAAAAAAAGCCAGCAGCATGCCCTAAGCGTTCAGCTTCAAAGGCCACTGCTTGCTCTCTATTGAGGGAAGCCAAGCAAACTTGAGTCAAACCATTGGAACAACTCCGCTCGGCATGCCTTCCTTTGGAGGGGAAGTGAAGCCGGCGGTCCCATGCCATAGATTTATGGCATGAAAAATAACCTTCCACTAACTACACTTGTGGAAGCTAAAATTTGTAGGTTAGTTTGATAACGCTATATTAGTTCCTACGTTCGCCGTCAGGTGCTGACTGTGATGCCATCTAGTAGCCAAGTCCACAAGCTAGGTGTCGTGGCAAGCTAGGTGTCGTGGACGGTAGCATTTGGTAGCAAAAGTATAAGGTGCGTTCAAAAATTAACGAGCCGGAGGCATAATTACAGACACCAGTACCTGTATGTTAGAAGTATTGGCCCTGGCTGTTGAGGCACTTGTCCCACTGTGACACGAGGCGGTGTATGGCTGTCTCATAAAATTCTCTGGGCTGCGATGTGAACCAGTTCCGCACGTACAGCTGGACGTCGGCGTCCAAGGTGAATTGTTGGCCCCATAGAGCCCTTTTCAGGTGACCAAACAAGGCGTAATCACAGGGAGAGAGGTCTGGACTGTGTGGAGGGTGGCCGAGAACCTCCCATTTGAATTTCTGCAGGAGTGCCGCGACTGTGATGGCCGTATGAGGTCGTGCATTGTCGTGGAGCAGAATGACCCCACGGGTGAGATTGCCTGGTCGTTTTGTTTTGATCGCTTGGCGAAGGGTGGTCAAGGTTTGCGAGTAACGCTGGACATGCACTGTTGTCCCATGCGGCATGAAGTGTATCAGAAGGGGGCCATCTTGGTC
This sequence comes from Meconema thalassinum, assembly GCA_946902985.2. NCBI lineage: Eukaryota > Metazoa > Arthropoda > Insecta > Orthoptera > Tettigoniidae > Meconema > Meconema thalassinum. The sequence continues at coordinate 67,585,407 of OX336397.1, forward strand.
AAAGAGGAACGTCAGCATTACCTTTCCTGCGCTCGTGTGGATGGCCTTGCCTTTTTTGAGTGGTGGTGACCCTGGATGCTTCCACTGGAGGCTTTGTCGTTTTGATTCTGGTTCGAAGTGATGACACCATGACTCATCTCCAGCCACCACTAGTGCTATAAAGGTACAACAAACAAAAGAACCCTCGGCTACTTCGGTTCGCGCAGCTCACATCGGCTCGTCCCGATCTCCTCCGACAATCTCTATTTAGTATAAAAGAAAGTCCCCGATTCTTGGATGTCACAGGTAATCTCGAGAACCGCTGGACGGATTTTGATGCGGTTTTCACCATTCTGTAAAGGATATCTCGAGGAAAGTTTCTGGAGAAAATTATTTATTTATGATCAAAGGAAGCCAAGCAGTAACGATTTCAGTGAAAAGTCGGAAAAAAAAACTTGGGAGTCCGTGCGCTTCTTAAGCTTACGCTGGGAAAACCGTTAAAAATATCAATATACTATGAGTGTAAGAATTGTTCAGCATGCGAAGTTCTACAAAAAAGTCCGCGAGAGCATATCTCTATCTTCAATACATCGCCCACTATAAGTGTTTTTAGACTGGATGGAAGTGGTCTTTGTGTTTCATGCACCTCGCCATTCTTAAATTACGTCTGACAAGAATCCGCTGCTCATGCTATCTCCATGATAATATAATTAATTTAAAGTAGGCCGTAGTTCATTGACATCGAGAAAAAAAAGTGCTTATCACGTAAAGCATTCGTAACTGTTCCCGGGCGAAGCCGGGGTGGGTTGCTAGTACGGGATAAAGGAGTGCGCGGCTGGCCGTCAATCGCCGTCACATACCGTATCGTAAATACCTACAGCCAGCTGTTCGATTGAGGTTATTCCTTCATTAATGCTGCAAACGCAATGCAAATTAAAAGAACGAGAGTAAATGTAAAGTGACCGAAAGTATTAAGCACGGAGTTAAATGAAAATACAGTATTTACCATTCCCTAGTTGTAAACTATGTTTTAAATAAATATACTGTTCCAATAAGCGTACACACACACAGGCTATAATATCAACAACACGAAATAATGCATCAGGTGTAGAAAACTGCAGACGACCCTTGGCCATAATCCTATTAGAAGTGTTAAGAAAGGAAAGAAGGATGAGGGCTGGGTGACACTAGATATTTCTTGTATCAGAAGGGGGGGTGGGGGCAGAAAAAGTTTCAGAACCCCTGCTGTACACCACCAGGCAAAACTAGTCGCACCGGAAACCGCACTTCTCTCCCATTCGGCCGGCATTCCATTATTACCTCTAGTACAATGAGTCATACACAGTAACTCTAAAAGGCGGTCAGTGTTCCTTTCTGGGAGTGAGTGTTTTGTTTCTTTCCTGTGCAGGTGTGTGGTAGTGGATCGTTTCTTGGTTACATGAAGTATAGCATACATTTCTCGCCAAATCAATACTTTACTTACATTAAAAATACTACAGGTACATGTTTCGGAAAACTAAATGTTTCCTCCCTCAGCCCACCTTTTGGTGTATAACATCATACTACATCGAAAACCTCACCAAATAACAAAAAACACATTTCACATTTACTCTCTCATTCTTCTTTTGTTAGGGCTGTGTCATTAGACAATTAGAAAATTACATTTCGGGGAGAAGAAAGAAAATAATAATTTAAGCTATAGGTCTAGCCATGACTACAGAAACTTTTACGTAAGTAATGTTGTGCTTTTTGTTGTGTGAGAAACACGCTATGTAGGCGAAGGTGAAGAGAGCCATAAAATCGTTCATGACTGTAGCATGATGTAATGGTTGTTTTAAAATCAGACATTAAGTCGGTTATACCAGTAGCGTATTTAGAAATGATTTCAAGGGAGAGCACTTGTTTTTTATCACCCGAACCCTAAAAATGTCATTCGCATGGGCGCCCGCGGAAGGGGCAAGGAAGGGCCGTGGACCCCCTGGAATTCCGATAATATATCGATCGTTCATTGTCACACCAGTTTATTTCATAAACTGAAGGTACTGGTTGGTTGGTTCCTTAGTTTAGCGGCTGCGACAAAGCGGCCATGTAATCCCGTGTACTTTGGGTATGTGTAGAATCTGTCTGATAACCGGTGTTAATTGTGATGGCTGTATTAGTGTGTGTATCTGTTTTAATTCAAGTAAGGACTGCAGACGATCAATTTCAAGTAGTTCTTACTTTTGCCGCCAAACGCCACCGTCAACGACTACTAGTTTAGAACTTAGCTACCAGACGTCACCGCAGTCGGCTCTTGGCAACGAACGTAGGAACCTAAGGGCGTTGTTTACATTCTTAACCTATACAATTTAGCTTCACACAGGTGTAATTGGTGGAAAGTTCTTTAACATGCCATAAATCTATGACATGGGACCGCCGACTTTACTTCCCCTCCGAAGGAAGGCATACTGAGGGAATTTTAACGCTCTTAAAAAAATCCGACGACTTCGGCTGGGTTTGAACCCGCGATCTTGGGCATAGAAGCTCAGCATGCTACCGACTACGCCACCGAAGCGACTGATAGTTAACTGACTTAGAGTAAGGGATAATTCCACAGTATTGTTCAACTTAGTAATTTAGGATAATTTGAAAATATCTCCAGTTATTTAGAGGATATGTGAACTGGATTAACATTACCATTTTAATGGACTGCTTGATTTTTATTTTATTTTATTTTATTTTTGTCAATACATGGTGATACAATTGAGCCTCCGTAGCTTAGGCGGCAGCACGCCGGCCTCTCACCGCTGGATCCGTGGTTCATATCCTGGTCACACAATGTGGGATTTGTGCGGGACAAAGCGGAGGCAGACAGGTTTTTCTCCGGGGACTCCGGTTTTCCCAGTCACAAATGTCATTCCAGCTCTCCACTGTCATTTAATTTCATCTGTCATTCATTTAATCATTGCCCCAGGGGAGTGCGGCAGGCTTCGACAGCCGGCACAGTTCATATCCTCGCCGCTAGATGGGGGCTTCATTCATTCCATTCCCTGACCCGGTCGGTCGACTGGAAGCAGGCTGTGGATTTTCACTTTTTCACATGACGATACAACTTCTTTTTACCTGTTTTAAGAAATGAACAATATGTCGAGGATTCCCAAAGAAAAGCGAACTTCTTTGGACAAAAAATCTGAACTAAAAGAAAAACTATTCCACCCATTCATGCCATAAAGATAATAACTGTAACCAACGGTTTCAGAGGAGCCAAATAATGAATATCATGAAGCAAGTAAGAAATGAAACTATATTTGCGGGGGGAGTTTCATGGGGGTACATATGATCATCACCAGGTGACAGGTAGGTCTCTCTCTTAAGTTAACAGCCCTGGGGATGGTTTGCAGCTACTCGCCAATCTTCTCTATTCTTCGCCATCCTCTTCAATTCACGATATGTTTTTGTGTTCGTGTCTGTCATTATCTGTGTGATGTATGCAAGTGGTGGTCTTCCTCTTGTGGTTTTCCCTTCTAACACCCCTTCGACGACTCTTGTTAGCAGGCTATTATGTCTGAGAATATGTCCCAACATATTTGCTCTTCTTGTTTTCAGACTCTTCATAATGCTTCTACTTTCTCCTGCTCTTCTGAATACCTCTTTAATTTGTCATATGTTGTATCCAACTGATCTTAAGCATTCTTCTCCAGCACCAAGCCTCAAAAGCCATCAACTTCCTCTCTTCTGACTTCCCTATTGTCCTGGCGCACTACCATACAAAGCCGCCTTTCCACACGTACGTCTTCAACAATCTTTTCCTTATTTTTAGGTCTATACTTCTGGATGTGAAGAGATTCTTCTTTCTGTACGTTCTTTGTCTGAATAATTCTATTCTGAATTTCTCGTTTGCTGGTTCCATCATACGTTAACGTTATCAAGCTTCCCAGATACTTATATTCCTTCACATGTTGTATTCTACCATTCTCGATATAAATTGCTGGTCCTCTTCTATGATCGTCCTGGTTCCGACTGCATACGAGTACTTTTTTTTTTAAATTCATCTTTATTAATTCCCCCCCCCCCCCCCCCCTCCCTTGGAAAAAATCCTGCGGGTACCCATGGTTATTGGGCTATATTATCCCCCCACACACATACATACTGTATACTAATTAAGCAGCTGTTTGCCAATTCAATGGATCAACCTCGGTAACACGGAATCTACGATAAAATTAGCTGAACTACTGAAATTAGTCAAAATACCGTTTGTAATGACGAAAAATATATCTTGAAATGATGTAATAATAGATGTTTACTCCTCCGCTGTCTACAATTTTAGGTCACGACTTATAAAGTATAATTCCAGTTGTGCCCGTCATAATATGCGTGGCTGGTTGGGTGGCTCAGCGGTATCGTTCTCGCCTGCTGTTTCCAAGGTTGTAGGATCGAATCCTGGCGCAGTCAGCTGGCATTTGAGGGTGCCCACATGCCAGGGAGCCGGTTCAGTAGATTTACTGGCAGGTTAAAGATTCCTTCGGGGCAACATTTCGGCAACCTGGCGTCTCTAAAAGTCGTAGTAGTTAAAAGGGACGTAACTCAGCAATTCTTCTAGGTTTGTGCCGTCTTGTGTCGGGTTTCGCCTAGGTACAAACCTAGAAGAATTGCTGAGTTTTAATCCAATGGCCGTGGAAGCCAATATGCTATCTTTCTGGAAGCCTTCATAGGAAGGTTATGACTGCTTGAGCTTTTGGTACTCGCAGTAAAGAGGCGCAGGTGCGCTTCATAAAATGGGAGATAGCGCGCAGTTTGCTACTCCTGTGGGGGTCCGGGCGAGGACACCAAGAGCCCGCTGATGAGCCAGCTTGGTGTCCTTGGCGAAACCCCACACAAGACACGGTACAAACCTAGAAGAATTGCTGAGTTTTAATTCACTGGCCGTGAAAGCCAATATACCAACATTATTATTATTATTATTATTATTATTATCATCATAATAGCCTCCGTGGCTTAGGCGGCAGCACGCCGGCCTCTCACCGCTGGGTCCGTGGTTCAAATCCCGGTCACTCCATGTGAGATCTGTGCTGGACAAAACGGAGGCAGACAGGTTTTTCTCTGGGCACTCCGGTTTTCCCTGTCAAACATTTCATTCCAGCAACACTCTCCACTATCATTTCATTTCATCTGTCATTCATTTAATCATTGTCCCAGAGGGGTGCGTCAGGCCTCGGCTGCCGGCACAGTTCATATCCTCGCCGCTAGATGGGGGCTTCATTCATTCCATTCCTGACCCGGTCGGAGACTGGAAGCAGAATGTGGATTTTTTCATTATTATCATCATAATACGCATGAATTATGGGACAAATAGAGTATTGCCAACCCCGTGCAGACGGTACTACTCATCAATAGACTAATATTTATCCAGACCAATCGCCAATAATTAGCGTTGGCCAATGTATTAATGAAGGGGAGGGATTTTGGAAGGAAATCGGCCGTGGAGCTATTGAAAGCAACCTTCCCGGCATTTTCCTGGTGGCGAAAATGGGAAATCACGAAAACAGCCGAGGTGGGATTCGAACTCACGCTCTCCCGATGCCAGCGAGGCACGAGGTAGTGCGCTAACGCTCTCGGCCACCGCGGCCGGCAAATATGTACACCCCTGTTTTTTTTTCACGTACAGTGGAAGTACTCACGAATCAATAACCTTTATGCAGACCAATCGTTGTGCCAATTAATGCTTTTATGTTCGACCATCTCGAAATGTAAATATTATATGTCAAAAAACTATACTATGATGAGGCTCATTATAGTACAAGTTTTCATTATGGGACAGTTTCTCCCACCAATCAGAGCTCAAGAAATAGTTGTGTGACCAATTAGGTAAGGATAGCCTCACACCTGCGCTGAGTTCGAAGGCCTTCTAATTTAAATTTCACTGCGTGGCCTAGTGTCGTAGTGGGGTATTTGAGGAGGCCATAGTCAAATACAAGGTATTCTCTGCGTCCCATGCGCTCTGTTCAGTACATAAAACTGACGAAATCTCCACAAAATTTATGAATATTTATGTTCGAACATAAAATAGTTATAATAATTATCGCCTATAATGGTAATTAAGACACTCGTATGGAAATTAAAAAACTCGCGACTCGTGTCTTAATTATTACCATTATAGGCTCGTTGCATAATGTACTGTTTCACATAATTACAAGATTTTTTTATAGCCTACCAAATGTTGGTAACAGTAATGTGACGCCAATGTGTGCGCTCGGTGACAGCTGAAGAGACCTCATTCACCTAACAAACATGGCTGCCGTCGTTGAATGAGCAAGAAGCAGAAATACATACTGTATTTGCGTAATTCAGCACATATTGCCAGTGCAGTTTTGATAATGGACAGTAATTTCAATTGCAAACCTCCCCCAGAATATGAAATAAGGTATGGCAATCATCATTATTTCAGTAGTATAGATCCCTCCTGTGGCGCTCACAAGCCAACGATCGTGACAAATAAGCATTCAAATGGAAGAGAACAGACATTAGCAGTGACGAATTGCATTCTAATTTCATAAATATCAATTTTTCTAAGAAGTGTACGATTAGCAAATACTGTTGCTGTAGGAAAATACGCGACATCATTGCTGTTTAGTTCACATTTTGGCTGTAGGGATGCCGGGGAAAGTGTGGTTTATAAACATGCGAGTTTTCTCGAACGGGTCCGCTAGTACAGTATATATTATTTCAATAGTATATATCCCTGCTGCGGCGCTCACAAGCGACCGATCGTGGCAAGTGAGTATTCAAATGAAAGAGAATAGACATTAGCAGACACGTATTGCTCTCTAATTTAACAAATATCTATAATTTCATAAAAAATGACTTCTTAAAAAATGTACGAAGTGTGCGATTTGCAGATACTGTTGCTGTAGGAAAATACGCTCCTTAATTGCTGTCCACTTCACATTTTACCACTGTGACGCCAGTTTCATGTCATTTTAACATTCTGAGGTATTTCCTTTTATCATTTTGCATGGATTTCAGAAACAGTAAGTCAAAGGAATGAGTACTCAAATCGTATAATTTCACAAATATCGAATAACCGGTGAGTGTTACGGCTAAGCTGTCAATCAATGGACTCAGCACAGAAATTACATTAGCAGTGACGAATTGCATTCTAATTTCATAAATATCCATTTTTCTAAGAAGTGTGCGATTTGCAAATACTGTTGCTGTAGGAAAATACACGACATCATTGCTGTTGAGTTCGCATTTTGGCCGTAGGGATGCCGGGGAAAGTGTGGTTTATAAACATGTGAGATTTCTCGCACGGGACCGCTAGTCATATTATACAGTATTATCGAAGTGCAAGTCTAACAGTCAGATTCTGCTCACGTGCAGTTTTAAGTACTCGTTAAATTCATTCATGTACGACGGGACGGGGGGTAGGACTAGGAAACAAAATTAGATGGAGCCGAACTGTTTTAAGTAGCTGGCCGCCTTGGAAAGCTGCAAAATTTACTATTGTACAGGTGTACTTTCCGGGATGATGAAGGAAGGCATATGAGTCGTCCAGTTGCAAAACTAGTTTAATCCACTTGTGAATAAGGATCATGTCGTAAAATTATTTATTTAATTATTTTATTTTATTTTTATTTTACTTTATTTTTTTTGTTTTATTTTGTCACGGTGGGTGAGTGGACAGCGTGTCGGTCTACTAACCCCAAGATTGCAGGTTCGCTCCTGGCCGTGATAAGTGATTTTTTTGAAAGGCGGCAAAAATACGACACGCATGTCATACGATGTTGGCATGTCAAAGAACCCATTTGAATTCAGTAGGCCGAGTTCATAATGACAAAATTAATCTCGGGAGTTTCCGCCAACACAAAGTTCCTCACTTCGCTACTAGAAAGCGCTATAGTGTTCAAGAAGCTTAGCTATCTAACCTCCTTGACTTTCATAGTGATTCATGGAACAACGAAATTCGACATGCAAGCTACTCTCTGGGTGTCAAATTACTAAGCTTGCACCCGGCACCCGAGACCATACTTATCTTGATTTTGTTTTGTTTATTTTGTTTTACAGTATTTTGATTTTCCAGAAAACCAACAAATACAAAAACAAAAAAACACGAAGCAAAATTCAAAAACAAAAGCAAAAGCAGAAAACAAAAACAAGAAACAGAAAGTAAAAAGCAAAATTCAAAAAAAGCAAAATCTGAAAACAAAAAACAAGAAACAGAAAGCAAAAAGCAAAATTCAAAAATTGCAAAAGTAGAAAACAAACAAAAAACTAAAACAAAGAAAGAAAAGCAAAATGTAAAATTCAAAAGCGAAAGCACAAAGCAAACACAAAACCAAAAACACAAAGCAAAAAGTAGAAAACATCAAACACAAAAGATACGTGAGGCAAAGTCTAGAGAAACGTTTCTCATTAAAATGATTCTTATTCACAAGTGCATTAAACGAGTTTTGTTACTGGACGACTCATATGGATCAATGCGAGATAAGGAACCATTGTACGGGAACGATTGAGTCACAAGTTAAAAGCAAAATGCTACTCATTTAATACCGTAAAATACTAAAGCTATTTTTTTAAATAATCGAATATTTTTAAAATAATACACAGAGGGAGTACGTATTTATATTTGAATTGCAGCCAATGGCCATAGCAGGGTATTTTAATTGAACGCCTGTAGGCTCCCCCATCAAGTTCATTTTCAAGTAGTTCCAAGTTTGACTACCACTGTCACTAGCGGTGAATGTTGGAACTTCATAGAGCGTTTATAATCAAATGACCTTATAAAACATAGCATTGAAAGGGCTAACGAGGAATTTGATAGAATTATAGTATACTAGCGGACCCCAATAGGTTTATAATGACAGACATAAGGAGAAAGGTTATGTGTTTATTTCAACCAAATGATTATAGAACACTATTTACATTTCAGTTAGAATTCCAAGTTCCCTAACTTAACAAGGCAATAACAGATAATTGGATCATCATAACACTCACCGGTTATTAGATATTTATGAAATTATACGATTTGAGTACTCATTCCTTTGATTTACTCTTTATAAAATCCATGCAAAATGGTAAAGGAAAGCCCTCAGAATGTTAAAATGACACGAAACAGGCGTCACAGCGGCCAAAATGTGAATTGGAGCGTATTTTCCTACAGCAACAGTATCTGCAAATCGCACACTTCGTACATTTTTAATTTTTTAAAAGGAATTATAGATATATATGACATTAGAGTGCAATTCGTCACTGCTAATGTTTGTTCTCTTTCATTTGTTTTTTTATTTTTTATTTATTTAGTCAATTTACCCTCTAGGTTGGTGGGTCCCACGGACTCAGCGAGGGAACTCACCACTACCGTCTCTATGGGCAGTGTCCTGGAGCTTGGAACATCTGGTCGGGATGGATACAACTGGGGAGGTGAGATCAGCACTTCGCCCAGGCGGCCTTACCTGCAAAGCGAACAGGGGCCTCATGAGGGATGGGAAGGGATGGCCGATTGGGATGGATAGGCTAGGAAGAGGGAAGGAGGCGGCCGTGGCCTGAAAGTAGGTACCATCCCGGCATTTTCCCGAAGACGAAGTGGGAAACCACGGAAAACCACTTCGAGGATGGCTGAGGTGGGAATCGAACCCCCCTCTACTCATTTGGACCACCCGAGGCTGAGTAGACCCCGTTCCAGTCCTCATACCACTTTGCAAATTTCGTGGCAGAGCCGGGAATCGAACCCAGGACCTCCGGGGCGGCAGCTAACCGTCCTGACCGCTACGCTACGGAGGCGACCTCTCTTTCATTTGAATGCTCATTTGTCACGATCGGTCGCTTGTGAGCGCTGCAGGAGGGATCTATACTACTGAGATAATATATATGATGATGGTACTGTATGTGAGAAGTTCATTGTCAACAAGCACTTCAACTTTCTTGCACTGAAATAGACGATTTGTTATTTTTATTCCCTCAAATTTTCAACTCGGATTTATGGGAATATTTAACTATCGAGACTCGAAATATCGAAACTCTGGTTGGTTGGTTGGTTGGTTCCTCAGTTTAGGGGCTACGACAACGTGGTCATGTAGCCCCGTGTACTTTGGGTGTGTGTAGAATCTGTCCGATAACCGGTGTTAATTATGATGACTGTATTAGTGTGTGTATCTGTTTTTTTTTAAATTTAAGTACAGACTGCAACTCAGAATTTTTCAAATAGTTCCTACTTTTGCCGCCAAACGCCACCGTCAACGACTAGTAGGCCTAGTTCAGAACTTAGCTACTAGAGGCCACCGCAGTCGGCTCTTGGCAACGAACGTAGAAACCTAAGAGCGTTGTTTACATTCTTAACCTATCCAATTTAGCTTCACACAGGTGTAATTAGTGGAAGGTTCTTTAACATGCCATTAATCTACAACATGGGACCGCCGGCTTTACTTCCCCTCCGAAGGAAGGCATACTGAGGGATTTTCAACGCTCTTAAAAATTCCGACGGCTTTGGCCGGGTTTGAACCCGCTATCTTGGGCATAGAAGATCAGCATGCTACCAACTACGCCACTGAAGCCGCCTATTTCGAAACTCTACCGTATTGCCGCATAACGTCATAACCCAACTTTCGTTTAACTGACTTTAGCATTTGATGTGCAACTCAATAATACAGTGTCCTTTTTTAAAAACGTAATAGAGCCCATTGTATGAAACAGAAAACTTTTATTTTTTAAAATAATGTAGGCGCATACATAAAGTTTTGTTTTACTTAGTTTTGAAGATCAAATCAGGTAGGTGACCTCCCCCATTCTCCATACACTGAGTAAACCGCTTTCCGACGTTTGTCATGACTCTAGCCAGCATATCAGGCGTTATGCTGGCAATTTATTCCTGGATGTTGGTCTTCAAATCTTGTAGCGTCTTTGAACAGTTCACATATACAGGGGATTTCAAAAAAACACCATCGAAAAATCACAAGGGGACAAATCAGGAGAGTGGGCCGGCCACTCCAAATCGCCCCTAAAAGAGATGAGGTCGAGTGACTCCAGTTATTCGTCCTGTCACACTTCCAATTCGTCTGAACGTAGTGACCCAAGTAACAATTGATGTCCGGTCCACGACAGGGGCAAACGGGGCGAAATTAAAGCGCCTCTGAAACGCGCGCTGGGTTGCGATCACAGAACATCTGCTCGAAAAGTAGGCCTCCTCCCTGTTCCAACGCATGATGGCGACTGAACTGTGTCGAGATAAATCTTTAGAGTACCACCTCACGAACGAGACCACTAGCGCTCCGCTACGACATCATCGGACTGAATGGCGCGTATTTAAAAAAGGAAGTTATGCTGCCGGACCCTGTACCATGATAATAATCTCAGGCACTATAAAGTCAACTCCAACTGAATGGCTTCCTATGCTCAGTCATATTGCTCCTCCACGAATTCGCAGACATCTTGCTTTGGTAAGGGAATATCTATCATAGGCTATCAATTAATCAACAGTTGCCTATTCATTCTGATATTGCTGATCTACAGCTTAGGAAGCTCAAAGCTCAGAAGTTAGTGGATGCAAACTTTGATGTCATGAATCAATGGACTACGGACTGAAACTCAACTTGTACTGCAGAGCTCCGTGATATGCCATCCGTAACTGTGAAGGACCCTGGTTTCAATCTACCCAGAAGGACGTGGACTAGACTGAACAGAATACGGACTGGCCATGGTGTTTGTGCTGATGCGATGTTCAAATGGAACTAATTACCATCTCCTGCATGTGATTGTGGTGATGAGAGACAGACTACCTCCCATATTGTACGTGATTGTTCTCTGAGGGCACATCCAGGTGCCCTCGGGGATTTCGTGCTTGTGACTCCAGATTCAGTGGATTATTTGAGGAACTTGGACATTAAGTTGTCAATATGTTGTTGTTTTGTGATATCTAATATGCCATACAATCATATATATTATTTCAGTAGTATAGATCCCTCCTGTGGCACTCACAAGCGACCGATCGTGAAGAATGGGTATTCAATTGAAAGAGAATATACATTACCAGTGACGCATTGCACCCTAATTTCTTAAATCTCTATAATTGCTTTAAAAATGACTTTAAAAAATTGTATGAAGTGTGCGATTTGCAAATACTATTATAGCTGTCTGAAAATACGCGACACCATTGCTGGTCAGTTCGTATTTTGGTGTAAGGGATGCCTGAAACGTAAATAGTGTTCTATAATCATTCGGTTCAAATAAAAACATAACAACCTTTGTCCTTATTAACCTGTTGACGAAAGTGTGGCTCATGAATATGCGGGATTTCTTGCACGGGTCCGCTAGTTAATAATAATAGCATTTTAGGCCGCACGCAGCCCGCGAGCCTCGAGTTTGACACCGCTGCTATAAAGAAAGGTAAACATTTAACAGGCCACAGGTACTCGGTTATTTTATTTTAGTCATTTCCTGTTGCATTCCTGAGTGTTGAATAAATTCCACTGTGTTGATATATTTCTGCTGATGTAATCTGTGATGGTCTATTGTAATGCACTATGGCGCGTGAAATATGGTGAGAGATTATAATATAGCAACTTATTTGTTACAGTCACGAAATGCGTAAACTGGGACTGGACTGGGTTGGGCTGAGGTCAGTGTTCCGCTATCGACAGCCTGTTGCATTTCGTCCGGGTCAAATCCACTACCACCTCGCCCCTGTCTCCATACGCTCTGTGCTGCATCGGTCTTCAACCCTGTTCGCCTGCTTCATCCATTGCAGGGAGATTTGCGGGATATCAGATCAGCACATGTTCTGTAATATTTCGTACGATAGATAACCAAGACTTATGCTTGCAAATGTTACCTCTTTGGGAAGATGATGATGATGATGATGATGATGATGATGATGATGATGATGATGATGATGATCACTAGGGTTTGGAAGTTTAAGAGCTAAAGAAGTACAAAATATGCAAGCAAATATGCCCTAAAATCTAGCTAAATATGACTTAAAAACTATAAAATATGACCTAAACTATGAAATATCACATGAATTTTTGGGATAGGTAAATTATCACTAACATACAGTAAACGTCTTAAGTGCCAATGCGTGACATCCTGTTGAAAGGCGGAAGTACACTATCGTCATATTCCGTGATCTCATGCGTACAGTGTCGCAATCTAACTTGTCCAGAAAGATGTGCTAAAAGTCGTCCGTAGAGGAGCGCCTTCTTTGAATCAGGTCTTCTAAACCTGCTATCTGCCTATTCCGGGGAAAGAAAGAAAAATATATCTACTGGACTACAGTATTTGGAAATCCAGTGTTTGAAACTTGTTATCGATGCATCAATTTAAACGAAAATGCTGAAATTATAACCAAATATGACCTTATATTACTAAAATATGACCAAATATGACCAAAACAATACAAATGGCCGAAATATGCATTTATAGGCAACATCAAATTGCTTTAAACGTGGTCAGGGACCCATCATTCAAACGTATTTTTCAGATTTCGGCTAAAATGAGCTCAGGAAAAAAATATGACTTTTCCCTAACTTCCGAACCTTAATGATAACTAGGGCTCGGAGTCGAGCATATTTGCATATTTTTTTCCTGAATAATACACATTGAAAGAAGCCTTTCGGTGGTACTTTCCCCTCTCTGGGACCAACAGAATTGAAATTTATCGAGCATATAAATGCATAAAACCGCGGTTTTCAGAATAGAAGCATATACATGCATATTCTTGTGGGTTTCGTCTAAATAGTTTGTTTTTCTTCGAATTCTCACCCGAATTCGGGCACTGACCAGCCTTAAGGTTCGAAAACAGAAATAATTATTGAAAAGCATATCTGGTGCGAATAATAGAACCGCAGGTTTTCAACCTTTAGTGAGGTCGTTCTCGTCATTGAAACTTTTATTGACTGATTGAAGAAAATCATTCAAAACTGAAAACATAGAAAATTTCTTGTTGTACAGACCAATGCAGATCTACTTCATTGACTCGCCTAATTCTGAAGATTTTGTAAATGAACTTTTAAACTGTAACATTTATAAGAACACTTCTCTTGAATGCGAGTATGTTATTGGTTTTTTCGTTTCTCTTTCCTTTCTATAGTTTTAACGGTGTTTTTCGAGCATATTCTTCATATTTAACCGCACATAATGGGGGTTTCGACCATATCTATCGAGCATATAATGGGTTTTTCGAGCATATAATGTTTTTTTCGAGCATATCTATCGAGCATAAAACACATTGTTTTCGAGCATATCTGGAGATTTTATCGAGCATGTCGATCCGAGCCCTAATAATAACTGTTGTTTTAAGGGGCCTAACATCTAGGTTATCGGCCCCTAATGGTTTGGGTGATAGTGTAAGATGAGATGAGAATGAAAACTATAACTAATAGGCCTACTAACTACCGTACAGACCTACAGTACATACTAGAAGAAGAAATGGTAAACAAATAAAGGATAAGGGAAACAAAGGACAGGAAGAAACGAAATGCCCTCAACCCTCGAAGAATGCGGATTGAGGAACTTGGAAGGAAGGAGAGCCATGAAAGGCAGATAGGAAAGGGAAAGAGGAGAGGGCTCTCCCAAAAGTCAGAGGAAAAAGGGGACAAAACGGACCCAGCTCAGGAATCCCTCTGGGTAGGCAACTCCCAAACTCACCAGCCGTGAGCCCTTGAGGGAGTAGCACTATCCAGGGTGCACCAGAAGTGGTGGGGCTACATACACCCTGCCTCCTTGAGGGCCTTGAGCAGAAGGCGGGAGATATCATGAAGCGAAAAAGAAGGCTGACCCCTCGAAGAATGAGGGATCAGGAAAGATGAGACAAGGGCCAATTAAGGCGGGAAAATGAAGACTCCCTAGGCCTCGGATACCCTAATACCGTCGGGGACGCAAGAGAACAAGAGTTGACCAAGAGAGGTCGACAGGAAAGAAGACGGAGAGGAGCCCGGCACAAGTAAGTGTAAGCAATGCCCGACTCAGCTGGGGCCCCGTGGTCGCCAACCCACGTCCCACAAGTTATAAGCCCTTGGGGGGGTATTTGGGAAGAGGGCGAATAATAATAGTAATAATAATAATAACGCAGAAAGCTCTGCACGGTCGTCATCCGTATGATCTCAACCACAAACATGTCGACATTGTTGCGTCGAACAGCTGGTTGACTCATGCGGACCTATTCACTGAGACCGAAGGATTCAGGGTTGCAATCTAGGATAAAGTTGAGCCTACTAAAAACTGGAACCGGAAACAATCCAACTATCACAGGAGGCTGCCAAGCAATCTCCTGTACTGATTACATGAAGAGGCACAACCAAGTAGCCAAAATAATGCACCTACACCTTGCTCAAAATCACTTATTATCTGAAAATACTTTGCCTTACTATCAGTATATTCCTGACGCCGTTTTAGAAAATCCTACTCACAAGTTGTTACGGGACTGATCAGTTATTACCAGGCAACGGATTTTGATATGTCCTCATTTTTCTTTGTGTCCTATGCAATGCCCGTAAACATATAAATCCCGTATACGATTCTCTGATCACAGAGATGCAAAGTTTTTAGGGCATATTTTGTCATTTTCTCCATTTTTAAAGTTTTTGGTCATTTTTGTACATTTCAGGACTTTTTATGTCAGTTTCTTTACATTTTACGAAATTTTCAGGTCTTTATTTTTACACTTGTGGCAATTATTAATGACTCGTAGCACAGCATGACTGGTGATATTGGCGAGAAATTTAAACGTATTAGACAAGAATCCAAGATACAAAACTTCTTGCACGATAGTCAAAGTACTTTCAGGGGTAGTTTTAAAACTATGGAGACGAGGCATCGGCACCCAATGACTTGCCGCTGTTTAAGCATGCTCCTACGGTCCCTGCGGAAGTGGTTGGTTGGTTCCTCAGTTTAGGGGCTGCTACAACGCGGTCATGTAGACCCGTGTACAATCTGTCTGATAACCGGTGTTTTAATTCAAGTAAGGACTGCAGACAGTAATTTCAAGGAGTTCCTACTTTTGCTACCAAATGTTACCGTCCACGACACCTAGCTTGCGGACTTGCCTACTAGATGGCATCTCAGTCAGCACCTGGCGGCGAACGTTGGAACTAATCAATTCTAACCTACAAATTTTGGCCTCACAAGTGTAGTTAGTGGAAGGTTCTCTTTCATGCCATAAATATATGACATGGGACCGCCGGCTTTATTTCCCCTCCGAAGGAAGGCATACTGAGGGATTTTTAACGCTCTTAAAAAATCCGACGACTTTGGCTGGGTTTGAACCCGCGACCTTCTGCGGAAGTGGAAAGAAGCTTCTCAATGCACAACAATGTCCCTCACCGACAACCACCGTGCCTTCACATTCGAGAATCTTCGAATGTACATGGTCATTTACTGCAAAGGAGAGGATAACTGTTAATTCATTTTAAGGTAAGATTTTCAATTTTTAACATGATTTTGTTTGTTTTAAATTTTAGGTAATTTTCTCAAGATTTGGGGGCATTGTATAGATATTTTTTTTGTATTTTTTAGGTAATAAAAATCCGCGTCCTGCCTTTTGTCCAGTCTAGTCTGCAAGCCTCTGTTTGCGAACAAGTCACCTCCATGATCTCCTATTAGCAGTTAGCAATGCGGCCTCCTCTGCATCTACAACTCTCCTTTTAAAATCGTTCACCACTGAATCTAATCATCGCCTCCTAGGTCTACCTCTATTTCTCTTACCCTCTACAGCTGAACTCATTAACCTCTTAGGTAATCTTCCTCCATTCTCTTCACGACTCTCACCACATGAGTCGGGTCATGAACAGCTTCATCTAGCGTGTTCATTTCTAACTTAGCCTTCATCTCTTCATTATTACGAGTACCTTACTGCCATTGCTCCCATTTATTTGTCCTAGCAATCATTCGTGCTACCTTCATATCAGTTACCTCTAGGTTATGTATCATATATCCTGAATCTACCCTGCTCTCACTTCCATACAGCAAGAATGAGCGATGTAGGGAGTTTCGTCGGCACACTAACTTCCTTTTTGCAGATTATTGTAGATCGCAACTGAGAACTCACTGCATTGGCTTTTATACAAGTCGACTCTATTTCTTCCCCAAACTACCACCCTTAGAGTATACACAGTATTGTAAATAATTTCATTAGGTGCATCATGTTGGCAATAAATAAATAAATTTATAAATAAATACATATTATTTTAAAATTATGATTATTACTGCATCGATATCGTGTCATAATCTGACGTAACAGTTCTATAGCATGCTGGTTAAAATGTTACAATTTGAGTTTCTATGTCATTCTGAATAATGATAAACTATTCTTTTGTTTTTCTATTTTCAGACGAAAAGAAACAAAAGAAAAAAGATTTGTCCAAGTGATAGTAATATAGCAGGCAGTGCATCGTGCTCCGCGCTCTGCAGCATTGCGGCATTGTGCGCGCGCAATAATCAATGAGATCAGGAGGCCTGCAGGTCGGCTTCTCCTCGGGAGTTCAGCAGGCCATGCTTGGCTTCTCCCGGGCTTCTGCTACAAACGCTGGCTTTGCTATTATTACTCTTTGCCATTCGATATTACTGCCATTATTATTTTTAAAAACGTAAGACGTACAGGCTGTTTAGCTTAGAAGGCGGTGGGGATTGCTGTTTTAAGGTTAGACTACAAACTAGTGAAATCTCGTAAATGCGAACTAATTATACAGCCATATTTTTAAAATATATACCAAATATTAATATTGATATAAGTAGAGAGTTTACCTAATCGTACTGCTATAACTTAAATAGTTTTAATGTTAGAATTAAATTCATGCTTTCTTTTTAAATTACCTGTCTCATGCATTGAAAATTTACTCTCTTTGCTCTTATTTCACACAGGAAATTTCTGTAATTGCCTTGAGAATTACAGGTGGCCATGCCACTCAGGTGTATAGATTTAAAAAGAAAAGCAGATGATAAACTTCCCTAAATCATATAGGCCTACGGCGTACTTAGTTAAAAAAATACTGAAATACAATAAAATCCAGGGCAGATTTCGTTTGTCGTACTT
Organism: Meconema thalassinum; assembly: GCA_946902985.2. NCBI lineage: Eukaryota > Metazoa > Arthropoda > Insecta > Orthoptera > Tettigoniidae > Meconema > Meconema thalassinum. The sequence goes on from OX336397.1 coordinate 67,603,384, forward strand.
CTATGAACTCAGGTTCCATGGAAAATAAAAAACAGGGGTAATAAATGCCTTCAAAGAATGAGAATTGAGGAACTTGAAAGGAAGTAGAGCCATGAAAGGCAGATAGGAAAGGCCTCACCCCAAGACAAGTGATAAAAGAACCCTGGTGGGGTTACACCCTAATAATAATAATGTAATGCGTATTACATCCTTCTTTCGGTGCTGCTTTTAGCCGAAATTTTGACCCCAAGGGCGTCTTAAATATGCTAGTAAATCTACTGACACTGCACCCTCAAATGCCAAGTAACTGTGTCGGGATTCGATCGCGAAACCTTGGACACGGCAGACAAGAACATTACCATTTCCCCACACAATTAGCAAGGCGGCAAAATGAAAGGCACTTTAGGCCTCAGATAGGCTATCCCTCGGGGTCGGAAGAGAATAAAAGTTGACCAAGTTTCAGTTCCATGGAGCGCCACGCTCCAGACAAAGGCTTTCAAAAATTGCTTTCAAATACCTAAATCTTTATTTGATGTCAAGATGTTCCGCCCTACACCGCGACTTAGCCGTGCTCGTTAAATCATGCACCACGGCCGCGAGGGTAGCAGCAGCAAGTTCGGAGTTCGCAGGTTCGAATCCTGGCGCTAACAGCGGGTATACTAATTGTAGTTTCCCCCGTTTTTTTCACACTCCCTCCAGGAAAATGCCAGGATAGTACCTTACTTCAAGTCTCGGGGCACCTACCCCATACCTGGTTGGGTTCCTTAGTTTAGGGGCTGCGACAACGTGGTCACGTAGCCCCGTGTACTTTGGGTGTGTGTAGAATCTGTCTGATAACCGGTGTTAATTGTGATGACTGTATTAGTGTGTGTTATCTGTTTCTAATTCAAGTAAGGTCTGCAGACGGTAATTTCAAGTAGTTCCTACTTTCGCCACCAAATGCTACCGTCCACGACAGCTAGCTGTGAATTCGGCTACTTCTAGATACCATCGCAACTAGCGCCTGGAGACGAACATTGGAACTTAAGAGCATTAATCAAACTTAACATACATATTTAGCTTCACACACGTTTAGTTAGTGGAAGGTTCTTTTACATGCCATAAATCTATGACATGGGACCGACGGCTTTACATCCCCTCCGAAGGAAGGCATACTCAGGGACTTTTAACGCTACCCCATCCCTGTCTCTGATACAGTTACACACTGACACACTAGGCAACTACAGTCGACACTTACTACTCCTCTTATGCAGTGCGCTCTCCGTAGTTATAATATACGGGGAGATGGGAGAAGTGGAGTCTGGTGCCTATGAGCTAGGCTCCTTTCACTCTGATTTGGGGGATTTAATAAATAAAGTTAGGTAATTTGTTTTTTTTTTGGGGGGGGGGGGGGGAGAGGCGGGGGGTCTAATTTTTTTTGGGAATGACATTGAGGCGCCAGTTTCCCTAAAAGTATTTGTTTTGAGTAAGCATTGATTTGTGCTTGGAATTTATTTTATGTTGATGGCATTTGTGAGGGAAAAATAAGTGTAGTGGTCCGTTTCAGCTTATGTTCGCTTGAGGAAGTGAACATTGGTCCTAGCATAGTGACCAGTCTCTTTCCTGCAGAAACAGTTGACGTGACGAAGTCCTTAGCCGGCCCCGTGGTGTTGGGGTAGCGTGCTTGCCTCTCACCCGGAGGCCCCGGGTTCGATCCCCGGCTCCGTCAGGGATTTTAAAACTGACGTGAGGGTTGGAACGGGGTGCATTCAGCCTCGTGAGGACAATTGAGTAGCTGTCTGACATTGAGACAGCGCCCCAATCACGAAAACCAAGATTAACGGCCGAGGGGACCCGACGCGCTGATCACGCGTCACCCCAATATCTGCAGGCCGAATGGCTGGGCAGCGGTCGCTTGGTCGGCCTTAGCCCGTCATGGGCTGTATAGTGACAGAGTTTTTTTTTGTGACGAAGTCCTTAGTTGGCCGAAACAAAAGAATAAAATATATATATATATTTAGCGTATGGCTTTTAGTTCCGGGAGTGTCCGAGGTTGGTTTTACGTCCCTTTTAACTACTCTGGCTTTTAGAGAGTGTCCGAGGACATGTTCGACTCGCCAGAGTTTGCAGCTGCTTCTATGCGGACACCCATGGGGTGAGCTACAAGTACCGTCACGAGTGGAGTGTTGTCAGGGGAGGAAAGTGTGATTGCAAGGACGAGGAATTGGAAGGTAGAGGCTGTGGCCTATAGTTCTGGACCAACCCCGGCATTTACCCGGAAGGAAGATGAGAAACCACAGTAGACCATATTCAAGGTTGCCGGCGGGGGCTTCGAACCTCGTTACCTCTCGGATGTGAGCGACTACCTGCAGCCCCGCCGTATCGACCACGGCTAACTCATCCGGTATAATAATAATAATAATAATAATAATAATAATAATAATAATAAAAGTTTGCAGCTTTTGGGAAAAGCTTTCCTTGTCTGCTCCTTCCTCCTCTTCGTATGATGCTTTTGTCTGTCTTACTTCCTCATCGACGAGGGTAAAGTGCAGTTTTGTATAATTACCATCTGACATGAAATCTAAAACACACTCAGAAAGACCGGTGACTAATATAGCGTGTTGGCCACGCCTGTTTTCTTGCCTACTGCCTTATATCTTAAACCGTGCGTGCATAGACTGCGTTTGTCGTAGCCTTACGGTGTAATTATTATATTCACAAAGAGTCTTAAACACTTCATGGAGTACTAGCGCATTATGCAGTAACTTTCCCATCTTTATCCTGAGCAGCGCTGCAGTGTGAGATCTATATACATGTATATAAAGCTCAATATTTGTCTGTCTGTTTGCTTGCCTGTTATTTATACAAATCTACACCGTTTCACCGATCTGAACCAAAATTTGTATACTTACCCTTTGGAACCCTGCGGGTAACTCTGTCTACTTTAAATTTCGGACAGACCACTCCATTCCCTGCATTTAGGCCCTTTGGCAAAAATCTACACCGTTTCACCGATCTGAACCAAAATTTATTTATTTACCCCTTGGGACCCTACAGGTTTAAATTTCGGACAGACCACTCCATTCCCTGCATTTAGGCCTTTTGGCAAAAATCTACACCGTTTCACCGATCTGAACCAAAATTTGTATACTTACCCTTTAGAACCCGACGAGTAACACTGTCCACTTTAAATTTCGGACAGACCACTCCATTCCCTGCATTTAGGACCTTATATATATATATATATAAAGCTCAATGTTTGTCTGTCTGTATGTTTGTCTGTCTGTTTGCCTGTCAGTTATTTATACAATTCTATACCGTTTCACCGATCTGAACCAAAATTTGTATACGTACCCTTTGGAACCCTGCGGGTAACTCTGTCTTCTTAACACTTCGGACAGACCACTCCATTCCCTGCATTTAGGCCCTTTGGCAAAAATCTACACCGTTTCACCGATCTGAACCAACATTTGTATACTTACACTTTAGAACCCAACGAGTAACACTGTCCACTTTACATTTCGGACAGACCACTCCATTCCCTGCATTTAGGCCCTTTGGCAAAAATCTACACCGTTTCACTGATCTGAACAAAAATTTGTATACTTACCCTTTAGAACCCGACGAGTAACACTGTCCACTTTAAATTTCGGACAGACCACGGCATTCCCTGCATTTAGGCCCTTTGGCAAAAATCTACACTGTTTCACCGATCTGAACCGAAATTTGTATACTTATCCTTTAGAACCCGATGAGTAACACTGTCCACTTTAAATTTCGGACAGACCACTCCATTCCCTGCATTTAGGCCCTTTGGCAAAAATCTACACCGTTTCACCGATCTGAACCAAAATGTGTATACTTACCCTTTGGAACCCTGCGGGTACCCCTGGCTACTTTGAATTTCGGACAGACCACTCCATTCCCTCAATTTAGGCCCTTTGGCCAAAATCTACACCGTTTCACCTATCTGAGCCAAAATTTGTATGCGTACCCTTTAGAACACGACGAGTAACACTATCCACTTTCAATTTCGGACAGACCACTCCATTCCCTGTATTTAGGCCCTTTGGCATAAATCTACACCGTTTGACCGATCTGATCCAAAATTTGCATACTTACCCTTTGGAACCCGACGAGTAACACTGTCTGCTTGATATTTCGGACAGACCTCTTTATACCCTGCATGTAGACCCTTTGGAACAAATCTACACCGTTTCAGCGATCTGAACAAACTTTTACATACTTACCCTTTGGAACCCGACGAGTAACACTGTCTACATGATATTTCGGACAGACCACTCCATTCCCTGCATTTGGGCCCCTTTAGCACAAATCCACACTGTTTCACCTAATTGCACCGAATTTTACATACTTACCCTTTGAAACCCTGCTGGTAACATTGTCCACCTTGATATTTTGGACAACTCTCTCCATTCCCTTCATATAGAATAACAGACACAAGGATTTATAAAACCCGTTTTAATGTCCTAAAACCATTATGTCCGTAGTAGTGTAACTGTAAGAATATATTAATAAGTCTATTGTTGGCTGGCAATGTGGGCTGCATCAAGTCAACCCTGCCAGTGTTCTGGTGCAGAATAGCGAAAATAGTTACATCTTGCACTGCTTATAAATTGCTGTCATGGGGAGTAATTAGTGCAAAAATATTTCTTAGGCCCCTTAAAACAGTTATCATCATGAAAATAGTATGCCTCTGTATAAGTGCGATGGTGTTGGTGCAGTACATTGAGGTTATCAGCTGCAATAAGCGTTGGTGTTTTCAAATTTACTTTCATTTATTCCGAACCTTATCCTTGAACGCTATATGGTGATAAAATTGCTACCTCAGGAGTTCGGGTCAGCCGAAGTTTTCCAAAGTGCTCGGCATATTTTCCTACGGCGCTATGCGACAAAAGACGACATTATTGGTCTCTACTTTTCTAACAGCCAATGAGATAGAGGCCATTTTTATTTCACGTACTCCTCTTTCGAATCATATTTTTCAATTCGTTTGTATAATACATGTGGCAGTACTGTAGTTAGTAGATAGCCGTTTCCCTATTCATTATTATCATATCATTAAAAGAAAGTAGCTTGCCACGGTGGGTGAGTGGATAGCGTGTCGGTCTACCAACCCCAAGATTGCAGGTTCGCCCCTGGCCGTGGTAAGTGATTTTTGAAAGGCGGCAAAAATACGATACGCATGTCATACGATGTTGGCATGTCAAAGAACCCTTTTGTATTCAGTAGGCCGAGTTCATAATGGCAAAATTAATCTCGGGAGTTTCCGCCAACACAAAGTTCCTCATTTCTCTACTAGAAAGCGCTATAATGTTCAAGGAGCTTAGATATCTATTATCTATCCTCCTTGACTTTCATAGTGATTCAAGGAACAAATAAATTCGACATGCAAGCTACCCTCTGGGTGTCAAATTACGAAGCTTGCACCAGGCACCCTAGGCCATACGATATCATTATTATTATTTTTATTATTATTATTATTATTATTATTATTATTATTATTATTATTATTAGAAGAAGAAGAAAGTGACCTGAATATTACATCCATTATTCTGTACTACTTATCACCCACACTACTACCACACAAAACGTTTTATTTTAAAATATGTTTTCCCTGGTAGTTTCTGTATCATGTGCCAGATCTGTAGTAGTATTCATTATCATCCATAAAACAAATAAATCCACCGGACGAAGCACTAGTTATAGATAAAGCCATGCGTGGATGCGGGGCGGATGCGGATAACGTTTTGTTTATCCGCGCAGGGATCTAATTATAGATACGCTAGCGTCACTCTGGAGGTCCGGGTTCGATTCCCGGCTCTGTCAAGAAATTTATTTCTGGTCTGAGGGCTGGAACGGGGTCCGAGGCTCTTCCTGACGCCAAACTCACGCGAGGAGTTAATGAGAGATGAAAGTTCAATTTCAAGTACAGTAGAACGTGGCTAATTCGAACTCTATAATTCGAAATCTTCTTTAATTCGATTTTTTCTCTTGGTCCCTAGCATTTTATATGCAATCAATGCTAAAAAAAATCGTGGTTAATTCGAATTATATTTTGGATAATTCGAAGTTTTTAGTGTAAAAAGCCGATCGGAAGCCAAACAGTTGGGTCAGTTCCCGAAAGAAGCTGTTCCGAGTGCAGCCCAAGCGACAAACCACATCACAGAACTTCAGCGTTTTTTTTGGTAGAAATGACGTAAGTGGTTCTGTTTTCCGTTCCTCAAATGTGTTAGATTCTTTTGTGATGGCTGAGAGACTTAATTGTAGGAAACAGGTAAGAATATCAACCTTTTTTGAAAAACAGTAGATTTCTCTAAGACTTAACTAGATTGCTGGATTACTACTGTCGTTAAACAGGTGAATAGTACATTTTGGTTTTATTTTTCATTTGAGACTTTTGAGGTTATTCGCGATACAGTCTTTATAAACTACCGTTGTCTGTTAATCTGCTCTGTTGAACGTGAATCATTATGTAAATGTAATTCAATATATTTTCTCTACCTTTTTCAAAGAACTTTCATAATTCGAATTTTTGTACAATTCCCTTGAGGTTTGAATTTCCAAGTTCCACTGTAGTTCCAAATTTGGCTACCAGTTGCCACTGACACTGACACCTAGTGGCGAACGTTGGAACTTCATAGAGCGTTTCTAAACCAAATAACCTAAAAATTTAGCTACTCACTACCAATTGTAGTGGTTCGTTCTTTTTCATTCCATAAATCTATGACAAGGGACCGCCGGCTTTACTTCCCCTTCGAAGGATGGCATACTGAAGAATTTTAACGCTCTCAAGAAGACTTCGGCCGGGTTTGAACCCACGATCTTGGGCATATAAGCTCAGCATGCTACCAACTACGCCACCGAAGCGGCCAGAGTAGTAGAAGGAAAATTACATCTGGGGTTACGTCAATGAAAAAGTTTTGAATAGCGTTTGTGTGAACAATGTCGTCACTTCTCGCACTATTCCCTGCTATTTCATTCAGAATTGCCGAGAGTTTTGTGAAGGAAAGTTGTACGAGATGTCATTGAACTCTCTCTCTCTCTCAAGTTCCCGCATTGGCGGGGGCCGGGTCTTTGATCGATGAGGAGCGCAGCTTCCATTATGGCGGGGGTGTTTTGTGTACGACTCCCACGATTACTGTACTTTTCAGTTGTTGTTGTTGTTGTTGATTCTTTTAGGGGCTTTGTGATATTGTAGTCAGGGGCGGATCCAGGGGAGGGCGAGGAGGGCGACCGCCCAGGGCCCCGCGCCATGAATTTTTAAAAATAAAATTAATTAATTAATTAATTATACTTTTCAAACTTTTCAATAGTACATTATACAACAAGCCTATAATGGCAATAATTAAGACACGAATATGTTTATAAAACGAGCGTATGCGAGTTTTATAATTTCCATACGAGTGTCTTAATTACCATTATAGGCGAGTTGCATACGACTGTTTATGTTCGACGATAATTATTATAACTATTTTATGTTCGAAGATGAATATTGATAACTATCTGTCGAGATTTCACCAGTTTTATGTACTGAACAGAGCGCATGGGACGCAGAGAATACCTTGTATTTGACCATGGCCTCCTCGATTACCCTACTATGACACTAGGCCACGCAGTGAAATTTAAATTACAAGGCCGTGGAACTCAGCGCAGGGGCGATGCTATCCTTATCTAATTGGTCAAACAACTCTGTCTTGAGCTGTGATTGGTGGAAGAAACTGTTTCATAATGAAAAATAGTGTTATAATGACCCTCATTATGACACAGTTTTCTGAGATATAATATTTACATTACGACATCGTCGAACATAAACTAATTTATAATTCATTTTTTTCCAGTGCACTAAGTTATGACCTCCCGTGACCGTTTAGCAAGTTTAGATTTCAGTGAAATAATAGAAGACTTCAGCCGGAAAAAAATGGCAAAGTAATATTTTAATATTTCATAGTTTACATAATCTTCTTCAAGGGGACTTAAAGGTTTCTTTCAAATTATTTTTAAAAAATGTACTGTAGTGTATTCAAAATATTGTAACTATTCTTTATTTTATTATTATTATTATTATTACAAAACTATTTTCCATTTGATATTTTTTAAATTTCCTATTGTTGTGGGCCCCACCTTATCATATCGCGAGGCCTGGATCCGCCAGTGATCGTGGTCATGCAGTCCCATGTACTTGGGTGTGTGTAGAAGTTGTCTGATCACCTGTGTCACTTTCGCTTTCTCGTGTGGCCTCCACAGAGGCCGAGTGCAGGTCTTTCTAGTAGACGCCCGTGGGCGTCGGGATGAGAGATGGAATGGTTGAAGATGAATGAAACTGGGCAAGGATGTGAAAGGAAGCGGCCGTAGCCTGTCAGAAGGTACCGTCCCAGCATTTGCCTGGTGATGAAAATGGGAAACCGCGGACAACCATTTCAAGGACGGCCGACGGTTGGGCTCGAACCCACGCGTCTACCGAGTCAGCAGAGAGCTTGGCTGCGTTTTAGCCAGCTGAGCCACTACTGTCGGTTTTTTTTATTATTATAAAACATCGTTACAATATACATAGTTAACAAAATACAGAAATACTGTACACATTTTATGAATTTCCTTGCAATTCCCACTCATTGGTTTAATCTATAAATTAACAATTATTATATTATACAGGTTCATTATAAGCAAAGCCTTCGTGGCTTAGGCGGCAGCACGCCGGCCTCTCACCGCTGCGTCCGTGGTTCAAATCTCGGTCACTCCATGTGAGATCTGTGCTGGACAAAACGGAGGCAGACAGGTTTTTCTCCGGGTACTCCGGTTTTCCCTGTCAAAATTTCATTCCAGCAACACTCTCCACTATCATTTAATTTCATCTGTCATTCATTTAATCATTGCCGCAGAAGAGTGCGTCAGGACTCGACAGCCGGCACAGTTCATATCCTTGCCGCTAGATGGGGGCTTCATTCATTCCATTCCTGGCCCAGTCGGAGACTGGAAGCAGGATGTGGATTTTCATACTGGTTCATTATCTTTATGCGCCCCGGTAAACACGGCAAGCTAAGCCGACGTTGAGTGGCGCTGATCGCGGACGTGCGTACATGGTTCAGTCGGTGGTTGGCGCGCACTTGTTACACTTTTACCAAACATGTTCAATAATGTGTACTTACAGTGCTCATAGCCGATGCTGAAAATGTCCTCCCTCTCTTGTAACACACACCTGACATCTTCTGAAGGAAGAATGGACAACAATCTCATCTAATTTTTGTTCTGTAAGAACTCGGCGTTGTCTGTTAACTTTCTTTTTATTATTTACGGAGCCTGTTTCCTTGAATCCTTTAGCGAGCCTCCTAATTGTACTGGCATTAGGCACAGGTCTTCCTGGAAACTAGATTCGACATTTTCGTCTTGTTTCAGAACAAGACTTCCTGCTTTTCATGTACGAATTAAGGATATACACACGTTTGCGCAGTGTGAATGGGTGTCTTGGCATGGCCAACAATCACAGTAATCACGATACTCACTAAACGTGCAACACTAAGGCCTAAGCTTTGAAGATACACGTCCATATGAATGACAAAACACGTGCGAACTAGCGATATGAGTCAGCGGAGTGGGGTATTGCAAGGTCCACTCGCTCCGCACCTGGCCAGCCAAATGACGCCATAGTTTGCCGCGATTACCGGGGTGCACAAAGATAATAATAATAATAATAATAATAATAATAATAATAATAATAATAATAATACCGTATGGCCTTGGGTGCCGGGTGCAAGCTTTGAAATTTGACACCCAGAGGGTAGCTTGCATGTCAAATTTCGTTGTTCCTTGAATCACTATGAAAGTCAAGGTGGTTGGATATCTAGGCTCCTTGAACACTATAGCGCTTTCTAGTAGATAAATGAGGAACTTTGTGTTGGCGGAAACTCCCGGGATTAATTTTGCCATTATGAACACGACCTACTGAATTCAAATGGGTTGTTTGACATGCCAACATCGTATGACATGCGTGTCGTATTTTTGCCGCCTTAAAAAAAAATCACTTACCACGGCCAGGAGCGAACCTGCAATCTTGGGGTTAGTAGACCGACTCGCTATCCACTCACCCACCGTGGCAAACACAAGTTGTTCAGTCGACCACAACTGGTGGTAGAGTGAACACGAAACTGCTCAAAGTTTCAGCCAGGAAGACAACCTGTATTATTACAGTATAACCATAGTTGATTTTGTACAACCATATAATCACCCCCAAACAGACAAACTCCGGATTTCTATCCCCATTTTAGCATTTCACCTAACATTAGATATACTACATTTAGCATACACCGACAGTTGCATTACCAATACTGCAACTAAATAATTGTACATATTGTAAATATTTTTCACCTGTATTCTCAAACATAGATGTTATAGCCTAAGTGTAATGGATCTGATGATGATCGCTTGACGATCGAAACTGGTCATCCTAGTGTATTTATTAATCTCGAGTAATTTATTTCAGGATTAGGGCATAATCCAGCTCTTTTTAAGTACATTCGTGTTGACCGACTGAAAAGCACCAAACTTTTATTATTAATATTATTATTATTTTTCACATCGTTATGCCCTACTCTATCGAACCTGCTTAGCTGATGTGGTGACCTTCTTTTGCTCCCAAAATCTCTTCATACTCTCGCTAAGCTTCTTCCTTCGTTCTCCTGTCCAAGTTATAGCGGCTCTGGTGTTGTGTTTGTCTCCAAATTGGTGATGGTCGATTTTTGTTCTGTCCCGTACAATGTCTTCTGAGATGTTGATTTCCTGGAGATCTGTTTCAATTCTTGGTTTTTAATCAAATTGAAGTAACCAATAGACCTACAGTACATCAAATCCAATAACATCATCATTTTCGTCGTTCTATTTTACGTTAGTTCATGTAGGTTTGGAATTTTTAATTTGTATTTTAATATTTTTATGTTCGACCCTGACTATTATATGTCAGAAAACTGTCCTATAATGAGGCTCATTATAACACTATTTTTCATTATGAAACAGTTTCTCCCACCAATCAGAGCTCAAGAAACAGTTGTTTGACCAATTAGATAAGCATAGCATCGCCCCTGCGCTGAGTTCCACGGCCTTATAATTTAAATTTCACTGCGTGGCCTAGTGTCATAGTAGGATAATCGAGAAGGCCATGGTCAAATACAAGGCATCTCTGCGTCTCATGCGCTCTGTTCAGTACATAAAACTGGCGAAATCTCGACAGATATTTATGAATATTTATGTTCGAACATAAACCAGTTATAATAATTATCGTCGAACATAAACAGTCGTATGCAACTCGCCTATAATGGTAATTAAGACACTCGTATGGAAATTATAAAACTCGCATACGCTCGTTTTATAAACATACTCGTGTCTTAATTATTGCCATTATAGGCTCGTTGCATAATGTACTATTACCGCAGTTGGAACACAAACCGTGCCCGTTTTTAAGCGTGTTTCAACCATGTGTCACATTTAAGAATTATTACCTCAAAAACCCGTCATCACACTTCCGAGCGAGGCACATGATGCGTGATGGGCTCCATCTCGGCAACGCTGTACAGCTTTCGCCGTATCGGCTAGCTTCGGAACCATGCCTTATTTTACCGTACAAATACAAACCGATAAAAAATAAGTTAATTAATTTACGTATTTCACAGTCATACAGCATAACCTTTTGATGTGTAAGGATTACAACGCGACCAAGAACTACATTTCCCAACCACCCCAAGCCGAGAAAAATTTACCTTACAAAAATGATAACAACTTTGATCTTGAACATACAACATTTTGAAATTAATAAACAGGTTAACTTATAAAATATTCCAATGTATATTGTGTTAAAATTTGGATTCGCTGTTATGACGGGTTTTTGAGATAAGAATTCTTAAGTGTTCCAGCTGCGATAAAAAATTATTAAAATATAATTTAAAAATTCCAAACCTACATGAACTAACGTAAAATAGAACGACGAAAATGATGGTGTTATTGGATTTTATGTAGGCCTATTGGTTACTTCAGAAACAACCTTCAAACTCGAGTGCACGTAATACTTTGGTCGACAGTAGTCTGTTATTGTTCATTCTGATATTGTGTACATAAAATTTCAATCGTCTTTACCGAAAGGTGTGAGAAATGTTATCATTTTAAATGATCTTGTCGACTTCGTCGTTACGCTGGGGTCTGACGTTACGTTACGGTGACGGGAAGAAATGTACCCAGATGCACTGAGGTGTGTGACGTCATAGTACCGCTCGGTGCATGTGTTCCCCGACAATCTCTACTTCGTTAGTATAAGACAAAAATCCCCGATTCTTGGATGTCACGGGTAATCTCGAGAACCACTGGATGGATTTTGAAGCGGTTTTCACCATTCTGTAAAGGATATATCGATGAAAGATTCTGTAGAAAATAATTTATGTATGATCAAAGGAAGCCAAGCAGTAACGATTTCAGTGAAAAAGTCGAAAACAAACTTGGCGTCCGTGCGCTTCTTAAGCTTACGCTGGGCAAACCGTTAAAAATATCAATAAACTATGAGCGTAAGAATTGGTCAGCATGAAAAGTTCTACAAAAAAAGTCCGCGAGAGCATTTCTCTATCTTCAATACATCGCCCACTATAAGTGTTTTTAGACTGGATGGAAGGGTCACGTCCCCGCGCTGTGGTGAGCTTTGCCCTTGGTTTGCACTTGCCGTTCGCGAGTAATTTGAAACAAAATAAGCAAGATAAGTATTATGCAGATACTTTTCTAAAATGTCAAGAGTCTTTGGCTTCGAGCGAAGCGAGAAGCCTCCAGCCTTTCTAGCATTTTTCAGCATTTGTAGCATTTAAAATGATACAAATTTTAGTCTTTCAGACTGACTGTCACTTTTTTTTCAGAATGACAACAGCCTGTATTTCCTGGGATGATTTTTTCCCTCCATAATCCCTCTATACAAACCGGGCCAAAATATTTTCTTAAAATTTTCTTTCCTTGTTTCTCTAGGTATGTAATTGGTTAAAGATCCGTCACCAATGATTTAGGTTTCTGATGCATACAACGCTTCAGGTTTGATTACAGTATTATAGTGTCTAAGTTTTGCTTTCCGAGATATTGTTTTTTTTTATTATATGTGTTCCAAGTGAACCTGTAAGCTTTATGTAATTTGGAAATTCTTTATTTGCTTCGCGGTTTAAACCAGAGGGCTGAATAATTTCTCCCAAATATTTGAATTGGTTATTAATCTTATTATTTTATACTGTACATATAACACATTGCTGGTACATTACAACATACTTCAGGGAACCTTCTAAGCAGGAATGTCGCTACCCATGAACTTCCGGACGATTCGGGATGTTGAGAGAACTACTGCCTTCTGCATTAGTTTGTACAGTTGAGTATCCAGATCAAGTTCTTTAATGCCTTGGAGCAAGGTACTTGGGATCACGCCCGTACTCGGGACAATGATAGGTATGGTATTTACCCGTTCTACATGCCATTGTCTTTTGATAGAATCGACCAACTCGCTATAATTTCTGATCATTTTTATGTGCTTTGATTGGAGATTCTTGTTGCTAGGAATCGCAACATCAATCAAGGTACTTTGCTTGATTTTCTTGCTGACAACCACCAGATCCCACCTGTTGTGTGATACCGATTGATCAATCAGAATAGTTCGGTCCCAATACAACTTGTATTCCTTGTTTTCAAGAACATTCTCTGGCTGATATTGGTGGTACGGAACTTTTTTTTCCTTTTATTAGAAGCTGAAACTTATCAGCCAACTCCTGATTCAAGATTTTAGCAACTGCATCATGCCTTTGTTTGTGCTCCATCGCCAGGAAATATCTACATGCAGATGTAATATGCTGTATTATTTCTGTCTGTTGACAGCCGTAGCGGCACTTATCATCTGGTACAGCGGGATCTTTTACAATGAACTTGAGGTAGTTGTAGGGATGACTTGGTCTTGAATTGCAAGCATATAAAACCTTCATTATCTGGAAAGATCTGTCCTGAAGTGAGCCAGTAGTTTGACGCAGTTATATCAACATTTACTTGACTCACCTCATTTGGATGTCATCCGTGCAAAGGTTTTGATTTCTATGCTTCCGTCATGACGAATAGAAGGAACTAGTGTGAGGACTCCGCCATTATAGCCCGGTAGTTTGTGGTCCCGCCGCTACAAGCACTGCAAGCGATAATCTCCATCAACCTGTACCAGGGTTGTAGGCACTACAAGCACGCCATCAAAAAACAGCAGTTGAAAAACAAGCAACAACTCCATGAACCCATCCCCTCACTCCTCCCCATCTCTCCAACACTTCCCCCACGCAATCCTAGCACTCTACATCAAATCCTACAGCTTTTAATCAGGCCAGCAGCACAATAAACTTAATAAATCCAGGCTACAGAACAGACCAAAAAACTACACTTTAAGCTAAACCAAATTCACTTCTCAGCTCGACATAACCCATAATACAAGTTAAAACCTATACAAAACATACTCTCCCTACTGTTTTACAACTATTAAACTAACTATTCGCACTCAAAACCTAAAATCCCTGAAACGGGAGCTAATTTAAAAACGCAATAGCCTAGCCCGATTACGTCTCCGGCAGTGCTACCGCATAAGCATTTCAGGGTGTATGTAGCCCCACCACTTCTGGTGCACCCTAGATAATGCTACACCCTCAGGGGCTCCCGGCTGGTGAGTTCGGGAGTTGGTGACCCCAAGGGATTCCTGAGCTGGGTCCGTCTTCCCCTTTTGTCCCTTCCCTTTGGGGCGGACCCTCTCCCCTCCCCTCTCCTCATAATCCTCTCCTCATAATCCTCTCCTCTTTTCCTTATATTTCCTTTTCTCTTTCAGATTCCCGCACTGTTTTTGTTACTTGGTTCCCCGCGTATCTAAATTCCCTTTTAGGATTTTTTTTGGTAGGTATTTTTAATCTACGTAGCATTTTGTAAGTCTTTTCGATCTAGATTGCATTTTGTGTGTGTTTTTCAATCTCAATTGCATTTTGTAAGGATTGACAATCTAAATTGCTTTTTAGTATGTCTTTCAATATCCGGGCCGGGGCTTTTGTTAGTTTTTTGAATTTCAATTGCATTTTGTATTTTCAACCTACCCCGCTTTGTTCAAGTAGTTAAGTCTCAATTGCAATTTTGTGGGTATTTTGAATCTAAATTACATTTTGTAATTAATTTCAATCTAAATTGCATTTTGTAAGTATTGTCCATCCTAATGAGAAGTTTGAATCTACCATACATTTTGTAAGCAATTTCAATTGCATTTTGTATTTTCAACCTACCCCGCTTGGTTCAAGTAGTTAAGTCTCAATTGCAATTTTGTGGGTATTTTGAATCTCCATTACATTTTGTGCGTATTTTCAATCTCATTTGCATTTTGTAAGTATTTTGATTTCACTTGCATTTTGTAGGTATTTCGACTGTACGTTGCATGTTGTACGTATTTCGGACTTAACCTACATTTTGTGCGTATTTTTCAATCTATTCCTTTTCGAGTATTTTCGTTCAAACTTCCCTTATGTACGTATTACCGCTCTCCATTTGGTGAGTAGTTTCAATCTGAGTTCCTTTTTGTAAGTATTTTCTCTGCTACATAAGGCATAGTTGTTGGGGCTCACTGTCTTTTTTATCTAAACCATTTTCGTTTCATCCATAGCAGTGAGCTGTTTTTTATCTTCATCCTTTCATTTCACGCCATTTCATTTCATCAGGGGCCGATAACCTCGATGTTAGGCCCCTTAAAACAACAATTACCATCATCATCATCGCATATGCATTCATAACTTCACAATAACTTCCAAATTACGACTCAGTGTGCTATCTGCCTGAGTAGTTACAGGTGTTACCGGCTTGCCAGGGACGATGGGTCACCAAACCGGTATTTAAACTCAATTATTAAGCTTTAATTAACCAAATTGAGAGGAAACAGATCAGACCAAAAAACGTACACTTTAAGCTATACCAAATTCACTTCTCAGCTCGACATAAACTTTAATTCAACTCAAAACCTACACAAAACATACTCTCCTTACTGTTTTACAACTATTAAACGAACCATTCGCACTTAAAACCTAAAAACCCTGAAACGGGAGCTAATTTAAAAACGCAATAGCCTAGCCCGATTACGTCTCCGGCAGTGCTACCGCAAATGCATTCATAACTTCACAGTAACTTTTGTATAATTTGGTGCAAAATGATGGGTTTTAAAGCTATCTGGATTCAGTTTTTCAACCAATTTATTGTGATGTTTTATGTACGGTATGGTTAATGTCAAACGCAACTAATACCATTTTATCCATAATGTAGAATCTTGGGCTTATGCCGTGTTTTATTTATTCAAACTCGATGCGTTTCGAAAGAAACCATGTCTTTCTTCATCAGGAATAAACGGAAATACGACTAAATTGTTGCTAAGAGAAAGCAACAAAGAAACTAAAAAAGGTGCCCTAAGATGAACAATGAAGTGTATATAAGACGTCCTTCGAGAAGTGTATGTGGCATTCTTTTCCAGGCCGAGAAAGTAATTACCGGAAAATTAAACTCAAAATCGATGTGGAGCGAAATATTCATGATTGTATCAATTCCAAAGGAGCAATTTCAGTTGATCATTCAGGAGCTGGCTGCTGTCTTCAGCGTGTCGTGGATATTATCCCTAGACTTGTTTATTTTGGGTGCCGATTCATCTTCAGAACGAAGTAAATCCGCCGAGATTTGCAATCTCGAACATCCGCCAAGTCTTCACGCAAGCTTTCGAAAGTTCAGTACCGTAGCCGACAAAATGAATTGGTAAGTAGAGAGTTACTTTAAATAGTTTATGTGTGCTTGTTTTAATATGCTGGGGATTAGCCGTGGTTTTTATCTGTTTCTGTATACTCCAGGATTCTGTGCGTTCCGTAACATGCAATGAAGACCGTAGTTCTTATTTCCATGAATTATATTTTCCATTGTGCCCTGCCGTGCTATTTTAATTGTAACCGCTAATTACTTTTTAAAAGAGTACTAGTTACAAAGTAATTCGTTTCCCTTAGCACCATCCCTAAGACCAGCTGACCCCGCCAGCGTGGAACTTACCCACTCTAGCGCTGCCTGGCGGGGCGCGCTTGAACTTCAGGAGTCTTCTCACTTTCTCCTTCTATTCGTCATGCTTCCGTCGACTAAAGGTCAGTGTGTAAGTTGTGTTGATATGTTGAATCTCTTCTTGACACAAGACCAGTGGCGTTGCTCTGTCCGCCTCACTGATGGCTCTGTGAAGTACAGATGACCTCGCTTCTGCGTAGAAGTACTGGCTATCAATGTCAACGAATCCACGTCCACCCAAGCTTCTGAGTAGAGTAATTCGCTCTATTGAAGATCGTGGGTGGTGTTTTATTCTTTTTGTGAACATAGTTCTAATTTTTCGCTCAATATTAATATTATTATTATTACATTCGATGGTGCCTGGGTACTTCGTATGGCATGATGGTGGTGCTAGTTTCAAAAAGGCTGGGAACACCTGTGTTTGAAGATGGCACACCTGCACATCATAAGAAGCTTTTCATACTGCGCGGCGTCTTGTATGTAGGCAACTATGGCACTGTACCATGGAGGAAAGTTTCCTCCATGCACTGTACATTCTCTTCTGGAAGTTGGTCCCCCTGCTGAAAGGGTTGTTGACCCAAATGGTCGTGGTCTTACCTGCTTCCAGCAGCACCCTCACTTGCTTACAGGTAGCAACAAGGATCATGTAACTATAAGAGATTCGTCACTTTTGGTTATAGAATTTCCGAGAGAGAGCAACGCCTGAGGTTATGTACTGCTCCGGCAAGTCTGGCAACATAAAAAGTAAAAAGCCATATGAATGTAGCCTTTATTACACGTAATTGAACAGTATGTTCTGCGATGAGTTATTGCTCATTGATGAAAATAACGCAAACATAACTGCGCCTTTCGCTAGGCGCTGAAATATACGTCCAGATAGGAAAATAATACATTTTGATATATAGTCTACTGTATGATCATTGTTGGCAATAGATTTGTCACGAAGGACACAGTTATGCCGTTCTAGAGCTTAATTCACCTTTAGGCTAATTAAACATTGCTCTCCTACTCTACAGAATTGTTGGGATATTCGATGAATATAAAGAAAACTGTCCAAATGCACACACAGTATTGCCATAACCTCACTTTTTGCCTAGCATGCCGGCTGCCACCCACCCCTCCCCGTAGCCCTAAACCACAAATTTTATTGCAATGCAAAGGAGAATGGGTAAGAAAACAAACAAGAGATGAAATGCACACATTTATTCTCTATATAATTTATTCGAGAGTAGTCCATATTGCCCACTAGTTTTACACATGGTCCACGTCAACACCAGGAAGATGAAAATTGGCGTATTATTCTTACTATCATTATAATTCTTACATCCCGGTGCTTGGCAATTTTTCCTCCCTTGCAGTGGCATGATTGACTCTCAATTCAATTCAAATAAATAATCAAAATACCGAACAAATCAAAACAACCAACAACACCACGAGAAAAATCAATCAAAACAGACTATTCCCGCTTCTGCCAGTCGGTTTGGTGTGAGCGTTCATGAGCGCCAACTACGGAACCTTAGTGCTAAAATTAATTCTTCATTGGTTGGCAGAACATCCAGAGCAGAGCTTGACCGCGACCCACGCGCTCCCTATGATCTGTCATCCCCCTGGGTAGCACTGGCTACCGGACATGTAATATCTACTTAAACAGTGTTTAATCATGTACATACAATGTCAAATATATTTCGTTATACAGTCCACCACATTTTATTCTATGTATTCGACATAAGTTTTTTGAGAGGCTGGGATGAAGGCGCCAGGCTGAGTGTTTTTGTATTTTTGTCATCCCTGCTGGGAACGCTCGTAAGCTGAACATCAGGTGAGCCCCTGGAGAAGGGAGCATCATTAAAATTCAGTACTGCCTGAGAGAGGAATAGTCCCAGAGGAGTGCAAGCCAACATGTGGTTGCCTTCATGTGGAACTCGCTGTATCGAGCATTAAATGTTGAATAGTATCTACAGTATTATACCCCGTTTAGACGTCTCGGTTATCTCTGTTCTGGGTAATGGCCAATCGCGATCAACGGCATGTGTCATTGGTACGTGTTTAGACGTCCCATAGTGAAACAAGAGGATAATCGTGTGAAACTTTGCCAACTTTGGAATTCCAATTGTTAAGGCAGAAATGTACAGTAGATTTTTTCCCTCCAGTTTTGAAGTATTTTAAGAATTTACTAGTTCAAACCCGTCAAAACATGCTGGACAATGAACAACAAATTTACTGAAGAAGTTTCCTATATAAGTTACATTCTTTGTACGATTACTTTTTGGCACTATTGCAACTTCAAGGGCGTCAAAAGATTGCACCCTCGACATTGCAACATACTGTTGGCACTAATCTCACATCGAGTGACCGGGATTTCAACCACGGACTCAGCGGTGAGAGAGCGGCGAGCTGCCGCCTAAGCCACGGAGGCTTCCCCAAGAGATAGAATAAGGTATGAAAATGATATATTGTCGTATTAAAAGAAATATTTCCGGTGCAGCAGTGACAATTCAAATTGAAATCAACTTCTAATGACTCCCAGAAAGGTTTGTGAGTCATAAATAATATATTTTCAATAATCTGCCTTGTGAAAGTTATGAAAAGGGAGGAGCACCTACTCTCAACAATTAATGAATCTTCTCCTCCTTTATATTTCTTATAAATAACTATTACATTAAAACGCGGTAAACATCCGCCATGTCTGTCATTAACCAAGCTGATTCTGCGCATGGGCTTGGGCAAATAATTTTACATTTTTGTTCATAAATTTAAAAATATATGGTGACATATTTGTTTATTTTAAAGACACTCTGCAAATATACACACCAAGGGCTTTCATCCGAGTGCATTACGAAGTCAATCGGTTCAGCCGTTCTGTCAATCTCGCGGTAACAAAAGTCAGTTTACTGTTTTAAATATATAGATAGATTGCAGCCATACGGCCATAAAGGTTCAGTAGGCTATGTGAACATGTTCCAAGCAACCCAATGTTGTGGATCTTATGTTCCACTTTAATAAACATTACAATAACAACCTGATGTAATCGCTCAGTTATACCGTACGTTACATACGCTTTGTTTATTGTGCACAAAAGTCTACCAGGGATTTCACTCGCTTTTTACAGCTGGTCACGTGGTAACGGTCACAGGGCTGATCACACAATTCACAAACAAAGGTATTCCCGGGGTCGTGAAAACACTTAGTCTTGCATACCTTGTGGTGGTACCCATGCACAGCCATTGAGGTCACCAGGTGTCGGAGCTCCTGATTCGTGTCGGCCCAGGATCTATTTATCATGGCTTCTGTTGTATAAAAGTCCAGCCAAATCTCCCTCCTTTTCTCTTTCAAGGAGCAGTTTATTCGAGTTGACGGTGAATGGGAGCCTCATACGTAGGCCCTCTATAAAGAAGGGTTCATTGGCAAGCTCATATACTAGCCTTGACTTTGTGTATTTCGAAACACCTAGGGTGGCTTTCAAGAATCGTGATTAGACTGCTTCCAAAGTCATTAGATCAATTAGACTCATCTTTTCCCATATGATATCTATTCCGTAGATTGCGATTGGAACTATTTTTGCGTTGAACAAGGCCATAGCAGTTTGCAATGATAATCTGGATATTTCTTTGATTTCGAAAATTGCTTTTGTTTTGAAGTATTTCAGTTATTCCTGCTAATGTATTGTTACGAGTGCTGGACAGCTTCGTTGCCCCGTGCGTGACTCAGCCCGCCCCAGGCTACCCCTGCCTCAGTGTCACCCAGCAGCTTACGCAAGGAGCCAGCGAGAACTACACATGGTCCAGAAAGTTCGCGGCCCACCTAGTATTATAAGGTGCATTCAAAAAGTAACGAGCCGGAGGCTGTAATGCGCAAACCGGTGACGACATTGGCTAATCGTGGCGTGTGGTTCCGACCAGAGCGTGGAAAGTCACAGCCCGTCGCTTGAGGGCACGCGTGCACGTCACGTGACGATACAAAGCGAGCTGCAGCATGCATCAATCGTCCAACGCTGCCAGTCGCATTGCAAACGAAGAGCAAAGAGGTGTTGTTCGGTTTCTGACAGCGAAAGGAGTAGGGGGAACGGACATTCATCGCCGAATGTCACAAGTGTACGGCGAACACTGCATGTCCCTTGCAAGGGTCAAGGCGTGGCACAAGCGCTTCAGGGAAGGACGGGTGTCGTTAGCCGTTGATGCCCAGTCGGGGGCACCCCCCTGCATTACCGATGACAACGTCCAGCTGTTTGATGCACTCATTACCCAGGACCACCGAGTGACAGTGAACGCCATAGCCGCCGTGGCCGGATTGAGCGTCGGAAGTGTGCACACCATCATGAAGAAACGACTGCATTTGCGGAAAGTGTGTGCCCAATGGGTGCCCCACAGTCTTCAACCACACCAGGAAGCATGTCGAATGGCCTACTGTCTTGGTTGGACGATTGTTGCATGCTGCTGCCCGCTTTGTATCGTCACGTGACGTGCACGCGTGCCCTCTAGCGACGGGCTGTGACCTTCCACGCTCTGGTCGGAACCACACCTCGTTACACACGCCACGATTAGCCGATGTCGTCACCGGTTTGCGCATTACAGCCTCCGGCTTGTTACTTTTTGAACGCACCTTATAGAACTCTCGGGCATTTAGTGGTGAGTGACAGACTATCGTAAATAACTGTAGTTTGTATACTACTTAAGGAGGAGTTGCAGGTATTTCTGGCGCGGACATGGGTCTAATTAGTGGAGGATTAACTGCATGAGTAAGTGGAAGGGGCGAGAGTGCTCCATAAGGAAGAAACTTGAGTAAGACTAATCATGGTTTCTATGTGCTTATTGTGTGGAGTATATTTCTGACCTGCAATAAAGCTAATATTTCTTTAAAGGACCATTTGTGTTGTGCTTTACCTAATTTGATCCAATTAACGAACTTGCTACTAGGGGTAGCACGTTACAGTATATTCTTAATTTTATACACATCCTCAGGAGATGTGTAGGCAAGGCCTACTCTTGGTGTGGGAAAAAATGCACAGGTCTAGGATATTTATTGCATAAATACTTCTTTGTTCGTCCAGAGTCATTTGGTTCAATCGGAATCCTTTCTATGTCTATGACTTTATTATTTATCTTCAACGACTTTCCCCAACGCTAAGAACTTTTCCGTGTTCAACATAAATACAACCATCATGGCCAACACATAATATACTTCTCGCTTTCAAAATACAAGTCCAAAATAGCCATCATATCCACTGCCTACGTCACACTCACAAAGCAGGGGGGGGGGGGGGGGGGGGTAGAACATACCGACGATTGCAATGGTCATCATTTCCACTGCCTACTTCACTCACACAGCAGGGGGATAGAACACCCGACGATCGCAATGGCCACACACGCGATTATCCTGTTGGAGGAAAAGTTGATGGAGATAATGTAATCCTGTTGCGTTTAGACGTCCCAACTTAATCTGGATCGGGGCCTGATCAGAATCACGACCTGGACGTCTAAACGGGGTATTATATAGCTTCCACTTTTGTTTTCCTTCGTTCTCTTGCAGTGTCACGCGCCACTTTCACTTTCGTATGTCTATTATATATAATCCAAAATTGACTCATCACCGCAGGGCTCAAACCACTAGACCTAGAAAGCTGAAATTTTTCATGTTGGTTGATCCGAGTATGTAGAGGCTCACTAAGAAACGGTTTTTGAAATTTCTATTTGTAAGTGACTTTTTTCGGCCCTTTGGCACTGAGCATCCAAAATTGACTCATCATCGCAGGGCTCAAACCACTAGACCTAGAAAGCTGAAATTTTCCATGGTGGTTGATCCGAGTATGTAGAGGCTCACTAAGAAACTGTTTTTGAAAATTCAATTTGTAAGTGACTTTTTTCGGCCCTTTGGCACTGAACAAAGACACTCGGTACAAAGATCGGATTTAGCTCATTTTAAGCCGCCAGATACGAGAAACAATACTCGGAGGTCCTGTAGGGACCCCGAAACACACTTTTTAAGTTCCTAAAATGAACGGTTTCAGAGATATTCCCAAATAACTGTGTTCCCTCTGAGAAACAGATCAACGTTACTATGGCAACCGATGCAATTTCGCAGACCGGGGATAGTTTTCTGGCAATACCTCGAAAACCATTCAATTTAGGGCCTTAAACGCGGGGTTCGTAGAAGTGGAAACCACGAACATTGCTCCTCGCATTGGTATGCGTAAAATGAGATAAGTTATATTTTATTTATAGAGGTGGTTTTAGGGGTCGGATACGAGCATGATTTTGAGTCTAATTTTATACTCTTTGAGCTGTTTATTGTGAGCGAGCTTTCGGTTCTTGACGCTATTTTACAATGTTAAGATGCTTTCTATTTAGCACGGTATGCTTTCATTTTCTTTATAAGTTTGTTTTTTGTTAACTGAATATTTCTGTTTGCCAAGATTGATCTGATCTTTTTCGTTTTTTACCGTGACCAGCAACCCATATTCACAGACGAATGTGTCGTATTCTACCGGCTGTCACATTAAATTATATTTTTTTTCTTAATTACTCTTACTGAGGAATTGGGCAAAGTTATTTCAATAAAGTTGGTATTTTGTCTTTCACGGCCATTGAAACCCCGCACAAGGCACGCCTTATACCTAGAAAAGTTGCTGAGTTGGACTAATGGACTAATGGTGCAGCAGAAAAGAGGAGAATTGAAGCTTTTGAAATGTGGTGATACAGGAGAACGATGCTCAGATGGGTAGATAGGGTAACAAATGAAGAGGTATTAAGACGAGTGGGAGAGGAGAGATGTTTCTGGCGACTGCTAATGAAGAGGAGAGATAGGAGGGTAGGACACATTGTAACGTGTTTTTCGAGGGGATTTTATGCCACTGACATAAGTCAGTAGGAAGCCATTCTATATTTATTTACGCGGCAAATTGTTCAGCCAAGAGAAGTTTTCATGTTAATTTATTATTATTATTAACTTATTATTATTATTAAGGTATTTTTTGGAGCATTTTTATAAAATTATAAACATACAGATAGGTTTTCTATGTCATAGAAAACACTATCAAGCAAATTATTACGAACAACATTATCATAGAAAATTATATGATTACGGAATTTTACGGAGTTTTGTCAGTTAGGGTATTATGAGAGAGGTGAGTCACTGGGAATTCGGCTACAGGCTTATTCTTGTCAAGAAGCATGACGCAAGCCTGGGTTGCTGCTTCAAGAAAAGGCGAAATAGTCTGGAACGGTAATCGACATCATCCTCGCGCCGAGTGTAATGACCCTGAGGAGGGGGGGGGGGGGGTAGCGCGTGGGGGCTCAGCCAATCAGAGGAGAGCGGACGAGAAGAAGCCAGGTCCGGAGAGGGGAGGCGACGTGTGCATATATGGTTTGCGCGCCGTGGAGGCTAGGCGACTATCTTTGTAAAACTTAACCAGTGTGGTTGTACGTGTGATTGGCTCCGATGTTCGGACCATAAAGTTATCATATCTACAAGTATCTCATCAACTAACGAAGAAGATGACGACGTCCAGGAGGCTGTGGGAAGCTCTCTTCAACATCCAGTACGAGGGAAATGCTTCGGCAATTTCCAGTGGTAAGCGCGAATGACTCAGAACTACGTAATCTCTCGTCTTTTATTTTTATTTTCTGTATTTCAGTAACTTCATAGCTTGAGAATAAGAGTAAAATCAGTAATTGATCCGACTCCGTTTTCACGTAATTTTCTAGCGGTAATAATCAAATCGCAACGCTCCAATTTAAATTCAGAATATATTATTATTACTATTAATTTTGCCATACTTGTTTTATATAATAAATTCATTTCTTTTAACCATGCAATCTTTGCTTTCAGTAGGTAGCATTAGATATAGACCAATTCCTTCTCCTGATACAATTGTTAGTTGGGTTAATGATCAAATCATACCACGATCTGAGTGTAAAGATTCTTTAAGGTGTTCTGCCAGAGCTAGGTGTTGTTAAATATAAATTTAGATTTCAACATAGCGTTGAGGTCTTGGCGCCCATTAATACAACATATCTTAGTCAGTGCAAACATTACATTTGTGTGCCCAACGTGCACTAAAGAAACCGTTACACTTGTCATCCCAACTGTGGAGCTTCTTCTAATATATGTATTTCAAAGTGCAAGGCAGGGCTAGTAAGAAACGTTTCACTTGTTACCCGACAGTGAGGAGCAAGTAAACCCGTTACAACATATTAAGACACCCAGGAATAGCAAGCTTAGTTATGGATGGGAAGGTCGAGGACAAGAACTGTAGGGGTAAACCAGGGTTAAACAGATTGCCTCGGATGTAGGGTGTGGTAGCTATGTAGAGATGAAACGATTAGCTCAGGAAAGGGAGCCACGGAGGGCTACATCAAACCAGTTAAAAAAATGAAAACTCAAACAACAACAACAATCAGGAATTTTTATTACTTAGAGAGGCATGTGAGGCAAAAGGGTTGTTGGAGAATTTCAATCCCTGGGATGTAACATTGGAAGAGACTGCATAATGTACATCAGCGGCCAAGGTGAGAGATATTTTACTATAGGTCTATTAATAGCGATATGTTGACGTTCAAATCATCAATACGTATGGCAAAATTACACCCAGAATAGCTTAAGGAAGAATACTTTTAATTCCCCATATTCCGATAGATTTGCCATTCCAGTGCGCGAGAGTGCAGTTCCCTCTTCAAACAATATTCGTAATTTCTTTAACAAAGCGCAATGACACACACTTAACAGGAGCACGTGTACATTTAGACAAAACCATTTTTTCCCAGGGGCAACTGTATGTGGCGTACTCGCGAGCATCCGGACAACAAAATCGTTATGTCTCAGCAGAAGATGGCAAAACCAAAAGCGTAATTTTAAAATGTGTTAACATTATGTAACATCGAACCCTGCAGACTTTCACAACTCTATAAAATTCCCAATTTGCTGCTCATATCAATATACTGTATGTATCAGAATATTCAGAATTAGAATGGACCCACCTGTAGCCGCGATTGCTGTAATAGAATAGACCAATTATCAGCAATAATGCATCGTCCCCATTGTGTTGATCGCAGGCGAAGCCGCGGGTACCTGCTAGTACATTATATACAGTATAACCGGCTTCCAGTTTAGTTGTCAGGTAATGGAAGAAATGGGAATTATGCATTATAATTTTCCTTGCCTGTAGCTGAGCAATTTCTTGCTAGGAAACATAAAAGTTTTAAAATCAACAAAAATGATATTGATCTTCGTTTGTGTACTTGTGTTTATGCATGTGCAATTATGCGAAATGTCGGCTAACGTGGTGGCGCAGTACGTTTGGAACGTTTCCAGACTTGGCTTCCTCATGCAAATGTTATCCACAAGTCCTCGTAACAACCCCTAGACGTGTGTGATAGGGGTACTCGTGTAGTAATTTGTAATACTGCATGTAGGCATATCACTCGGAAAGTTATTTCTACTTAGTGTGCCATGTTTATAGACGCGAATTGCATTGAAGAATACCATATTCATACTTTGGTTGGTTCCTTAGTTTAGGGGCTGCGACAACGTGGTCATGTAGCCCCGTGTAATTTGGGTGTGTGTAGAATTTGTCTGATAACCGGTGTTAATTGTGATGGCTGTATTAGTGTGTGTTATCTGTGATTCAGGTAGATGGACTGCCGACGATTAATTTTTTCAAGTAGTTCCTACTTTTGCTACCAAATGCTACCATACACGACACCTAGCTGAGGACGTGGCTACTAAATGCTATCGCAGTCAGCATCTGGCGGCGAACGTTGGAAATAATATAGCGTTATCAAACTAACCTACAAATGTTGCTTCCACAAGTGTAGCCGAGTTAGTGAAAGGTTATTTTTCTATGACATTGGACCGCCGCCGGCTTTACTTCTCCTCCGAAGGAAGGCATACTGAGGGATTTTTAACGCTCTTAAAAAATCCGACGACTTCGGCTGGGTTTGAACCCGCGATCCTGGGTATAGAAGCTCAGCATGCTACCAACTACGCCACCGAAGCCCCTATATTCACACTTTGATAAGGAAATTATCGAAGTTATAACTTTGGAGCAGTAAACTGATGAAAATATCAGTCGCCATGTTGGAAAATGTAATGTTGACTCAGTGCTGCCAACTTAACTTCACCGCACTCTCCTGTATCCCTTTGCAATCTTATGCCAAATCCGATCATGTTGCCACTATATGTTTAAAAACATCCTATATGCGGAGCTTGCTACTATCTCCAAACCCTAGACATTCATACCCAAATCACTGTTTTCCAAAAAGAATACTGATAGTGACATAAGTGACTCCATGTATCAAAGTGAGCACAATTCCTGCGATAGCGACAAACGTAAATTAGGTTGGCACCTCCGGAGAAAGTGCATTAGTACTCCCTAGCGACAAACAATGCAATTCCTTTGTTTCTGTCATATATTACTCCTTGCATATTACCGACACCTAGCTGTGCTCGTTAAATCGTGCACCACGGCCGCTGTAGTTGTAGGAAGCTGTAGGAAGTCCCAGAGATGCAGGTTTGAATCCCGCTTTGGGATATTATGGTCATGTAGCCCCGTGTATTTGGGTTTGTGTATAATTTATGTGATGCAATGTATGTATGTCTACCCCTTATTATTCCCGTTTTCCAACGGGGTCGGGTGTCTTTGTGACGGATGGTTTTTACGGCCGTATGCTCTTCCTGACATCAACCTCACGAGAGGAGTTAATGAGAGATGAAAGGAATGATGGTGAATGGAACAGGGCAAGGATGTGGAAGGAAGCGGCCGTGGCCTGTCAGAAGGTACCGTCCCAGCATTTTCCTGGAGTGTATAATTTATGTGATAACCTGTGATATTGGGATGGCTGTGGTAGCGTGTGTATTTGTAAATTGGGGATAGGATTGGGAAGCAGACGGCCGTGGTTTTAAGTTAGGAATAATCCCGCCGTTTTCCTGGAGTAGATATGGGAAACCACGGAAAACCACTTCCAAGATGACTGTGGTGGGAATCGAACCCTCGATTTCTGTTTTGCCTCACGTTCCAACCTTGACCCACCAGGGGCTCACATCTAGTGGGACGTGGGTTAGTGACCACGGGACCCCAGCTGAGTCCGGCATTGCTTCCACTTACTTGTGCCGGGCTCCTCTCCGTCTTCTTTCCTGTCGATCTCACTTGGTCAACTCTTGTTCTCTTCCGACACCGACGGTATTAGGGTATCAGAGGCCTAGGGAGTCTCTTCCTTTCCCGCCTTAATTGGCCCTTGTCTCATCTTTTCTGATTCCCTCCTTCTGCGAGGGGTCAGGCTTCTTTTTCTTTTCATGTTTTCTCCTGCCTTCTGCTCAAGGCCCTCAAGGAGACAGGGTGAATGTAGCCCCACCACTTCTGGTGCACCCTGGATAGTGCTACACCCTCAGGGCTCACGGCTGGTGAGTTCGGGAGTTAGCGATCCCGAGGGATTCCTGAGCTGGGTCCGTTTTTTCTATTTTTTCCACTGACTTTGGGGCTGGGCCTCTCCTCTTCCCCTTTCCTATCAGCCTTTCATGGCTCTCCTTCTTTTTAAGTTCCTCAATCCTCATTCTTCGAGGGTTGAGGGCATTTGTTTCCCCTTTCGTTTATTTCCCCTACTCTTCTTGTCCTTCTTCTAGTTTGTAAGCTGTAGTTAGTTTTAATTATAGGTTCATTTTCATTTTTCACTATCACCCAAACCGTTAGGGGCCGATAACCTTGATGTTAGGCCCCTTTAAACAACAATTATCATCATGCTTGCCGCGGTGGGTGAGTGGTTAACGTGTCGGTCTACTAACCCTAAGCTTGCAGGTTCGCTCCTGGCCGTGGTAAGTGATTTTTGAAAGGCGGCAAAAATACGATACGCATGCCATACGATGTTGGCATGTCAAAGCACCCATTTGAATTCAGTAGGCCGTGTTCATAATGGCAAAATTAATCTCAGGAGTTTCCGCCAAAACAGTTCCTCATCTCTCTACTAGAAAGCACTATAGTGTTCAAGGAGCTTAGATATCTAACATCTGACCTCCTTGACTTTCATAGTCAAGGAACAACGAAATTCGACATGCAAGCTACCCTCTGGGTGTCAAATAACAAAGCTTGCACCCGGCACCCGAGGCCGTACGATATTATTATCATTGTTATCATCATCATCATCATCATTCCAACCTTGACACAAGAAATAAAATTTTATCGCGGAGCCGGGAATCGAACCGGGACCCCAGGGGTGACAGTCAAGAATGCTAGCCGCTACACCACGAGGTGGTCATCATTGCACGGGTTGAAGCGCCGTCGGTTGGCCTTAATCTAGCTCTGAATGACACAATTGATTTCTAAGGCTTCAAACCAAATTCTTCAAAGAATCCACTTCCGGCGAACTTTGAAGGTTCTTACGATGATAAGCTTATTATGTGAACTGTCTGGATAAGTGCATCCCCAGCCGAACGTGCTGATTAATATTACATTACTATATTAAGTAACTACCGGGTGAGTTAGCCGTGGTCGTTACGGCATGACTAATGGCAGTCGCTCATATCCGGGAGGTGAGGAGGTTCGAATCCCCCGCCGGCAACCTTGAAGATGGTCTTCTGTGGTTTCCCATCTTCCTTCCAGGCAAATGCCGGGGTTGGTCCCTAACTATAGGCCACAGCCGCTACCTTCCAACTCCTCGCCCTTCCCTTCCAACGGTACTTGTAGCTCACCCATTGGGTGTCCGTCTCGAAGCAGCTACAAAACTGGCGAGCCGAACATGTCCTCGGACACTCCCGGCACTAAAAGCCATACGCTAAAAAAAACTATAATAAGTTATTTTAAATTTAATTTCTTTCTTTCTTTCTTTCTTTATTCGGCGGCTTCGGTGGCGTAGTTGGTAGCATGCTGAGCTTCTATGCCCAAGATCGTGGGTTCAAATCCGGATTTTTTAAGAGCTTTAAAAATCCCTCAGTATGCCTTCCTTCAGAGGGGAAGTATAGCCGGCGGTCCCATGTCATAGAATTATGGCATGTTAAAGAACCTCCCACTATTTACACCTGTGTGAAGCTAAATTGTATAGGTTAAGGGTGTAAACAACGCTCTTAGATTCCTACGTTCGTTGCCAAGAGCCGACTGCGGTAGCGTCTGGTAGCTAAGTTCTGAACTAGTAGTCGTTGACGGTTTGGCGGCAAAAGTAGGAACTATTTGAAAAATTCAAAAGTCTGCAGTCCTTACTTGAATTTAAAAATGTCCTCTCGGCACGCAGGAAGGTGGAGGTAGATTTCACCGAACAAACTTGGGGATAGGCGAAAATAGGCAGATTTTGCAGGTTTTCGCAGAAGGATCAGACCTCATTTATTGCGAGAAAGTATTTTATAATTGGAGCTTAATTAACTTTGTTTTTCGTCATTTTATGCTTATTTTAAACAATCTATTGTCTTATGGGGACGGTAACCTTCTTGTCATTTGGGGTCCATTTTTATACTTGTGGTCACACTGTCCTTATGCAAGGTTTCGACACTGATGTGTAACTATGTAACGGTCTGTTACTTCTTCACGCAAAATTATATCTCCCGCAGAGATTTTAGTTGGTTCCTCAGTTTAGGGGCTGCGACAACGCGGTCATGTAACCCCGTGTACTTTGGGTGAGTGTAGAATCTGTCTGATAAACGGTGTGAATTGTGATGGCTGTATTAGTCTGTAATTCAGGTAAGGACTGCAGACGGTCAATTTCAAGCAGTAGTTCCTAATGTTGCTACCAGATACTACCGTCAACGACACCTAGCTGTGAACTTGGCTACTAGATGCCACCGCAACCAGCAACTCGCAACGAACGTTGGAACTTCCCCTCCAAAGGAAAGCATACTGAGGGATTTTTAGCGCTCTTAGAAAATCCGACGACTTCGGCCGGCTTTGAACCCGCGACCTTGGGCATAAAAGTTCACCATGCTACCAGTTACGTCACCGAAGCCGCTTCACACTTAGTCAGATGGAAATCTGAATCTTTGGTTGGTTGGTTCCTTAGTTTAGGGGCTGCGACAACGCGGTCATGTAGCCCCGTGTACTTTGGGTGTGTGTAGAATCTGTCTGATAACCGGTGTTAATTGTGATGACTGTATTAGTGTGTGTATCTGTTTTTTAATTCAAGTAGAGACTGCAACTTTGAATTTTCAAATAGTTCCTACTTTTGCCGCCAAACGCCACCGTCAACGACTACTAGGCCTAGTTCAGAACTAGCTACTAGACGCCACCGCAGTCGGCTCTTGGCAACGAACGTAGCAACCTAAGAGCGTTGTTTACATTCTTAACCTATCCAATTTAGTTTCACACAGGTGTAATTAGTGGAAAGATCTTTAACATGCCATAAATCTATGACATGGGACCGCCGGCTTTACTTCCCCTCCGAAGGAAGGCATACTGAGGGATTTTTAACGCTCTTAAAAAATCCGACGGCTTCGGCCGGGTTTGAACCCGCTATCTTGGGCATAGAAGCTCAGCATGCTACCAACTACGCCACCGAAGCCGCCTAATCTGAATCTGATCTCGTGCAAGTGCGTTGTCATGGCAACGTCCGATGGCTCATCCCTCATCAATTTAGTAGTGTTGCCATGGCAACCTCTGATAGCTCTTGGCATTTTCTTATAATTCCGAAATCATTTTTCTCATCCCTTGGCGTAATGGTGGGTCATATCAAAAAGTCTTTCAGACAAAAGTTTTAGGTAATTATTAGGGGAATATTGTCCATTTCGTACGGTTTTGATATTGTGCCTATTAAGAGAGATATGATTAATGTTTCCCGAAAACCCCACTTTTTCCCACCCCTTTGGTCAATGGTTGGTGCTATAAAAAGCTCTTCAAACATAAATATTTGGGCTTTATCCGACACATAGTATGAACTTTGAACGGATTCGATATTTCACTTATTAAGAGAGTTATAGCAATATTTCACTTTTTCGAGAAAAAAAAAGCCCCCCATTTTCACCCCTTAGACCGATTTAGCCCAGTAACGAACTCGACTGAGAATTTATAGGTATACATATTCGGTAAAAAAAATCAAAGTGATTGGTGCAAAATTACGGCAGTTATCGTGTCCACAAGAAACTGATATATATATATATATATACATAAATTATGTATACACTTTTGAACTGACGGTGGCTTTGGGGTCTGGGAGATGTGAAACGCGAAGATATATCGAAATTTTCCGGAAGTCGAAACATGGTACCCATTGCAATGGTTAGCTTTCTAATGAACTCTACCTAAAACAGATCACACACACTAATACAGCCATCACAATTAACACCGGTTATCAGACAGATTCTACACACACCCAAAGTACACAGGGCTACATGGTGTAGTCGGTAGCATGCTGAACTGCTATGCCCAAGATCGCGGATTCAAACTCGGCCAACGTCGTCGTATTTTTTAAGAGCGTTAAAAATCCTTCAGTTCCCCAGGGGATCACAACTTGTGGGACGTGGATTGGCGACCATGGGACCCCAGCTGCCACTTACTTGTGCCAGGCTCCTCTCTGTTATCTTTCCTCTCGACCTCTCTTGGTCAACTCTTGTTCTCTTCCGACCAGGACGGTATTAGGGTATCCGAGGCCTAGGTAGTCTTTCACTTTCCCGCCTTAATTGACCCTTGTCTCGTCTTTTCTGATCCCTCATTCTTCGAGTGGTCAGCCCTCTTGTTGTCGTTTCATTGTATCTCCTGCCTTCTGCTCAAGGCCCTCAAGGAGGCTGGCTGTATATAGCCCCATCACTTTTGGTACACCCTCAGGGGCTCACGGCTTTTGAGTTTGGGAGTTTGCGATCCCGAGGGATTCCTGAGCTGGGTCCGTTTTTCCCCCTTTTTCCACTTACTTTGGGGCGGACCCTCTCCTCTTTCCCTTTCCTATCTGCCTTTCATGACTCTCCTTCCTTCCAAGTCCATCAATCTTTATTCTTCGAGGGTTGAGGACATTTCTTTTCTACTTGTTCTTTATTTGCCTTATCCTTTATTTGTTTACCATTTCTTCTTCTAGTATGTAAGCCTGTAGTTAGTATTGGTTATAGTTTACATTCTCATCTCATCGTTCTCTTTCATCCAAACCATTCGGGTGAGTTTCCTTGCTCCACTTGTGGTCGCCCATGATGACCACGATGGCCCAAAGTCCCTAAGGATACAGCAACAACAAAAATAACGCAATGGTGGCGCAATACAGCAGTGGGTGTTTACTGGGGATTCCAGTTACATTACTTCCTTTATTGAGTCGTATAATGTAGGTCATATTGCCTGCAGTAAAATAATCGTTTCCACGCTGTTAATATTCCCAAGAAGTTCCTAATATGACATGTGTTTCGCAGTAATCGCCAGCTCGGATCTGACCGGCTCAGGCAATCTACCGTGACAACATGCACGTCACCCACGTATTGTTTTTGTCCCATTACTATTACGAGCCACGGATGAGGTCTATGTGGAGTCCGGGGAAAAGTACTGCATGTTTATGTTCGACAATGTCGAAATGTAAATGTCAGAAAACTGTATCATAATGAGGGTCATTATAGTACTATTCTTCATTATGAAACAGTTTCTCCAGCCAATCAGAGCTCATTCATTGACCAATTAGGTAAGGATAGCTTCGCGCATGCGCTCAAAATCATTGATTATGGCTCTGCTGTATACAATGATTTACCAGAAACACAGAACATCAAATTGCAAAGAGTCCAGATTGCATGTGTTCGGTACATTCTGGATGTAAGGCGAGATGAACTACGTGAAGCTGA
Organism: Meconema thalassinum; assembly: GCA_946902985.2. Classification (NCBI taxonomy): domain Eukaryota; kingdom Metazoa; phylum Arthropoda; class Insecta; order Orthoptera; family Tettigoniidae; genus Meconema; species Meconema thalassinum. The sequence continues at coordinate 67,637,164 of OX336397.1, forward strand.
AATGGCTGAAACTCAACGAGCGCAGGCAGTTATCAGTTGCCATTCTGACACATAAAATATTACATACCAAGACCCCGTTATATCTCTACAATGCCTTTACACTAATGCATTCTGTTCATAATCGAAAAAATAGATACACAAAATTAACACTCCAGATTCCTATACACCGAACCATGAAGTTCAATAAATCTTTTGTTTGCACCGCCTCACGCCTCTTCAACACCTTCGATTTATATAAGTTCGTCAACATTGCAAGCACTGCAGCTTTCAAAAGACATCTTTCATCCTGCTTTTTGGAGCAGTATACCTCTCACATTTGATTACTGCATTATGTTAAAATACATTTTTTAAAGTTCAATTATAACACAAGGACAATAGCTGACAACCTGTCTACTTCAATAGCTTTTCTTGTACAGTAGGCTATATGGTGTTTGTTTTTCGGGCTGATAGTCTGTATGCACTCTCACTCTTTTGTATATAATTTTTCCATTTTAATTATTATTATTATTATTGTAATGTTACTATCTTTTTGTTACTATAATTGTTAGACTATTATTATTTATATTGTGAATGTAAGTGAAATGTTTTATTTTTATAAGCCCTAATCTTATTTTATGTAGGGCGCTACTGTAATGGCGCTCTTAAGCTCTAAGTTTAGCCGTGAAAATAAAATCAATCAATCAATCAATCAAAATCCAACATGTCGGACATGAATTACATGATTTGAAAGTTGACAATGTAAAAGATATCGGATCAACCATTGTAGTTACAATGGCAAACACAAAGACAAAATCAGCACGAACCTTTACGGTAACAAGAAAATACTATGACATATGCAAGAAATTTATGAATCTACGTCCAGAAGTTAGCAACAGAGCATCCTTCTACATAAATTACCGACATGGAAAGTGTCTACCTCCCTTTCTCGGATTCATGCCAAAATGATTAGTTATCCAAGCAATAGCTCAACTTAATAGATTAATAATTAGTGCACCGTCCCATATGTTCGCGTTAAATAAACTGGCGAATATGAGACAAGAAATAGCTCTGTACCTTAATATCCCCAACTCTAATTTCTACATAGCGCTTGCTTTCAAACGACTTCGGTGACAATATTAGTGAATGTTAGTTCTGATCGGCACTAGACATTATCAGGGCCGGATTTAAGAGTATGCGGCCTATAGGCTAAAGTCAAGTTGTCGCCCCCTCAATAGTTCATATTTGATTAATACATTTGTTTTATACAACAAAAGGATCGAGTTCATTGGCATTTTCATTTTTTAAGCATAAAGTTCATTTAGTTTAGATAAAACTACGAATGTAATGGCTCACATAATAAATGTTATAATGAAATTAGTTATATAGTTGTTTTTTTCACTTACTTCTTTTAAGACTCGTTATAAAATGAAATTGGTTTCGAACTTAATTAATTAATTAATTAATTTGTTCTTGGAGATCAGTGATCACTATTTTACACATATTTTTACAGTTTAATGCTAATGACTATCCTTTGCCTTATTGAAGAACTGTGTTCAATTTGAATTAAGTTGTCCTACACGGTGAAATGAAATCACCCAAAATGTAGTCAATTACTGGTTTATTTGTTGAAAAATATACAAACTTTCCTAAAACAACTCGCCCCACGTAATCTTCGTGTTCAAATTTACATAGCTTTCTTACGAGATTTCTTAATGGCAAACTCGTTAATAATGTCCTCATATGAAAGTATTTTTGTTGTATTTGCCTCAATACAAAATAATGAAGTGAGTTTAACCGTATTTCAGAAATACTAGTTCGCAGATAGTTCTTAACTCTTCTAAGGCAGGAAGAACTGTAGAAGGACTAAGACATATTTTTAAGTAACTTGTATTCTTAATTTCGTTCGGAAAATATTATTAACGTCTGAAATACTATATTTTAGCTTTTGAATAAATTGCCAAACTGCCGCCCCTGATAATTTGCCGCTCTAGGCTGCAGCCTACTTAGCCTATTTAGAAATACGACACTGGACATCATGCATGCTGTAAACAATAGCATCGCCAAGCAAAGTAAATGGCCTCTGCTTTCGAAATTCTTTGACCCACGCATGCGCTCTGGTCAGTCAGCAAACCACCCAGCCCGCTCTGTTCACTAACTGAAGTTACTGAATCCCACAGATATTTATGAATATGTATGTTAAAACATATAATAAAATTATAATTATCGTAGAACATAAACATTCGTATGGAACTCGCCTATAATGGTAATTAAGACACTCGTATGCAAATTATTAAACTCGCTACGCTCGTTTTAGAAACATACTAGTGTCTTAATTATTGCCATTATAGGCTCATTGCATACTATTGCGCAAATGCGGAGGGCAAAATTTTTCTCCATGCGGATATAGTTTGTAAGGCTGTTTGGATAGCGGATAAACTGAAGATAATGTTTGAAGTAAATTTGCGGATAGGTTTTTTGATTACAATCCGAACTAAAATGTTTAAAATGATGCGCCAAATCAATACTTACACATATAATTTTTAATTTTTAATATATAGGGCATGTTTCGACCTTCAATGAGGTCATCTTCAGCTAAAAAAGGAAGATCAATTAAGAATTAAACCAAAGTTCCATGTTATAGTTATGACTTCCAGAATGGCAGGCTAATTTAATGGGGTAGCTTCATGAGAAATGCATCAGCGAGATGATGGCCAGCCACAACTGCATTCTCCTTGTTGGAGAGGAGTATATTTTCACCGCACTCCAGTGGTTGTTCGCGAGTGCTTTCATGAGCTGCGACATGCAGGACAGTGCTTTTTCTCAGGTGGATGATAGTATTTCTGGCATGAAGGGAGTAGGCTCGTATGGTCGTCTGACCAGTATGCGTCTGCGCTGCAGACCCGGGTTCGATTCCCAGATCCAGAGAAGAAGAAGAGTGTATTATCTGGTGATACCCCGGATTTTCATCAGATATTTATATATCCCGCGTAAGACGCTTCAAGATGCAACAAAAAGGTACTGGACCAGCAGACTCTATTAACGTAGCTTAGTGGAGGCACTTGTTAGCAATTGCAATTGTCATTTCTTTTTGTAGATTAAATGGGTATTCACAAGTTTAGGTTCGATGTTTCTGTCGAATCTGACTTGCTGTGTTCCCGGGATTTTGTATTCGCTTAACGAATTCATCCCTCGTGTATTGCTAGTTTGGATTATTTAATCAGTAGAATCAGTAATTTCTTAGTAGTGCGTATTTTTATTTGCCGAGAAGAGAATTTAGGGGAAGGTATCCAATATTTTGTCCAAGCATAGTTTTAATCGCGTTTCTTTCTCAGTGTTTGGAACACTGATTTATTTGAGGCCAGTACATGTTTTTCATGTACTACTGTTCTGTTAGGAACTTCGTTTTCCCGCAGCGATTTGAGTCTTGGAAAGTTTATCTTGGTGTTCGTTGCATTTATAGTTTTAATCCCCCTGTTGGATTATATTTGAATATAACCATATTAATAATGTAGAGAGTAAGTTGGTTAATTTAGAAACTTGGGACATTGTATCATCAGCCCCGTGTAAACGACACCCAAGCACAGAATTATAATTCAGTTGTAAGTATGAAGTTAATTTGTTTATTAGATATATGTCATTGTTCTATTAGACTGTGGTGTGTGAGTGTGTCTGGTGAGGGTGCATGTGAGTGGGCCTGGTGACAGACTGTTTTAGTAGTAGTATTTGTTGTATTTTTTTCGTTAGTAGAATTTTGGTATTTAATTGTTAGTAGAAGGTTAGTATTTTGTAGTAGAATTGCTCTTTACTTATTCTGAAAGGGAGTAGCAGCCTTTCAGAATAAATCAATTCTTTACTAGTCTAATAGACGGTTAAGATATTGATAATATAAGCCAACTAATGGCTACACTGCGTTCTGCTGCACGGCTGAAAGCAACGGGAAACTACAGCCGTAATGCTATTCCCGAGGATATGCACCTCTCTATGCATAAATACATGTGATGATGACCTCCTCCCTTGTAAAATTTCAATCCGGAGGTAAACTAGTCCCCCGTTCGGATCTCCAGGTGGGGACTACTCGAGAGGGGGTTAACATCACAGAAGTGACAAAGAGGAAATCTGACATTCTACGGATCGGAGCGTGGAATGTTAGAAGTCTGCTAGGAAGTGGAAAGTTAGAAAACTTAGAAAGGGAAATGGATAGGTTGAGGTTGGATTTGGTTGGGATTAGTGAAATGCCCTGGCAGGAAGAACAGGACTTTTGGTCAGGAGACTATAGGGTCATTAGCACTAAATCAAACAATGGCCAAGCAGGAGTTGGTCTCATATTGAGTAGGAAACTTGGACAGCGGGTAGAATATTACGAGCAATACAGTGAACGGATTATTGTAGCAAAAATCAATACTAAACCTACGTGCACCACAGTGGTACAAATCTATATGCCTACCAGTCAAGCTGATGATGAGGATGTTGAAAAGGTCTACGAAGATATAGATGAAATTCTGAGGTATGCCAAGGGTGATGAAAATGTTATAGTAATGGGAGATTGGAATGCTGTGGTAGGAAAAGGGAGAGAAGGGAAGATAGTAGGAGATTTCGGATTAGGTGAACGGAATGATCGAGGAAGCAGGCTGATGGAATTCTGCACCGAACATGAGTTGGTCATAGCTAACACCTTATTCAATAACCACAATAGAAGAATATACACATGGATGAAACCAGGAGATACAGGGCGTTACCAAATCGACTTCATTATGGTCAAGCAGAGGTTTCGAAACCAGATTTTGGATTGTAAAACATATCCTGGTGCTGACATAAACTCTGACCACAATCTGGTTGTAATGAAATGCAGATTAAAGTTGAAGAAACTGAAGAAAAGTCAAAAGCCAAAAAGGTGGGCAATAGACAGACTGAAAGTAAAGGATGTAAACGAAAGACTCAAGAAGTGTATAAAGGAAGGACTAATCAAAACCCCTAAACAAACTTCAATTGCAGACGAATGGGCACTTTTGAAGAATGAAATAACAAAATCCGCAGAAGAAAACATTGGTAGGAAAGAAAGAATAGGTAGAAAACCGTGGATCACTCAGGATATACTAGAATTGATGGATGAAAGGCGGAAACACAAGAATCTAAGAGATGAAGAGGGGAAAGCAGAATACAGACGTCTGAGAAATGAGGTTAACAAGAAGTGCAAGGAAGCGAAAGAAGAATGGTTGAAAGAGAAATGTGCAGGTATAGAAAAGTGTCTGAAATTAGGAAAAGTAGACACAGCTTATCGAAGGATTAAGAATACTTTTGGGGAAAAGAAGACTAAGTGCTGTAATATTAGGGACACAAATGGAAAGCCTCTAACAGATAGGGAAGAAAAGCTTGAGAGATGGAAAGCTTACATAGAGTGCTTGTATAAGGGAAAGGAGATTGAGAATCATGTAATGGAAAGGAAGGAGGAAATTGATGAGGATGCAAAAGGAGATTTAATATTGAGATCAGAATTTGACAGAGCATTAGAGGACTTAGGCAGGAACAAAGCACCAGGCATAGATGATATACCGATTGAGTTGCTACGCTGCATAGGAGATGAAGGTCTGATCAGGTTATTTCACTTGGTGTGTAGGATTTATGAGACAGGTGAGGTACCCCCTGATTTCAAGAAGAATGTTATCATCCCTATACCAAAGAAAGTGGGAGCTGACAGATGTGAAGATTACCGTACAATCAGCTTGATTACTCATGCTTCAAAGATCCTGTCTAGAATAATTTACGAGAGGATTGAAAGCCAGATCGAAACGGAGTTGGGTGAAGACCAGTTTGGTTTCAGGAGAAATGTAGGAACAAGGGAAGCTGTACTAAGTCTTAGGCTGATTTTGGAAGGTAGAATAAGGAAAGATAAGAGAACGTTCATGGCATTTGTAGACTTAGAAAAGACTTTTGATAACGTTGATTGGACTAAATTGTTTGACATTTTGAAATCAATTGGAATAAAGTACAGGGATAGGAGGGTGATATACAATCTATACAGAAACCAGACAGCAGTCATTCGAGCTGAAGGATATGAGAGAGAAGCTGGTATTCAGAAAGGTGTAAGGCAAGGCTGCAACTTATCACCCATACTTTTCAATCTTTACATTGAACAAGCAATGAAGGAAATTGGAGAAAAATTTAAAGTGGGAGTGAAGATTCAAGGAGAAATAATTTCAACTCTGAGATTTGCTGATGACATCGTCATCTTGGCCGACAAGCCTGAGGATTTGAATGAGTTTTTGAATGGTATGGACTCCGTCTTACGGAAGGACTTCATGATGAAAATTAATAAATGTAAAACAAAAATACTGGAATGCAGCCGAAATAAATCAGAAACCTCTATGGAGATCAAATTGGCAGGTGAAAAGCTGAAGGAAGTAGGAGACTTCTGTTACTTAGGAAGCAGAATAACCAGTGATGGACGAAGCAAAGAGGATATAAAAGTAGGTTGGCTCAGGCAAGGAAAGCCTTTCTACAAAAAAGGAATCTGTTGACATCGAATATAGATTTAGGTATTAGGAAGTCATTTTTGAAAGCATTTGTCTGGAGCGTGGCGCTCTATGGAAGTGAAACTTGGACTATTGGTGCAGCAGAAAAGAGGAGAATTGAGGCATTTGAAATGTAGTGTTACAGGAGAATGATGAAGATCAGATGGGTAGATAGGGTTACAAACGAAGAGGTATTAAGGCGAGTGGGAGAGGAGAGATGTTTCTGGCCGACTGCTAATGAAGAGAAGAGATAGGTTGGTAGGACACATACTAAGACACCCAGGAATAGCAAGCTTAGTTATGGAAGGAAGGGTCGAGGGCAAGAACTGTAGGGGTAGACCAAGGTTAGAATATGTTAAACAGATTGCCTCGGATGTAGGGTGTGGTAGCTATGTAGAGATGAAACGATTAGCCAGGACAGGGACGCATGGAGGGCTGCATCAAACCAGTCAAAAAACTGAAGACTCAAACAACAACAACAACAAACCAAAAATTGTAATTGTGTTTTAATACAATTTTATCATTATCATTTCATTTCTTATTTAGTTTTAAGTACATAATACTATTATGGTTTAATTCTTAACTGATTTTAATTTTTTTGCTGAAGATGACCTAATTCAGGTCGAAACATGCCCTATAATGTACCCTTAAATGTCTTCTAGGATGCCGACTCTAGCTCGGGTAGTGGTCTGTTCGGGGTGGCTCTAACTTATTCTAAACATCCTAGGAATATCGTCAAGGATCACAGGAGGCTTAACTTAAAATCAGTATGTCAGAGAACTCCTAATATAAAATAATTTTATTCACAAAAACATCATCTCCCATTTACTCCCATCCATAAATAAACAACAAAATATACTCCCTTAAATTACTCTAATCAACAACATCAAAATGCAAAAGTAAATTAATCACACTGGCTGAAACCAGGAAAAGAAAAATAATCTATTTCACTGCAGTCCACTGCTTCAAGTTCAAAAATAAAACGTCAACAGACCTAATTCATCAAACTATGGCCTAAATAACCCAGCCATTCTATCAAAAAAATTATGCGCACTCATGTTTATAACTTGCAAAATTGGTTTCTGGGAGCTCGGACATGTTTTCTCGTACAATTATCATCCTTCCTCACAAGAGTCAGACAATGAAGGCAATAGACTTATTCTAGGCCACAGGCATGTGTGCACGTTCTAGCTTACAAACAATTAATTCTCTCAGAGCCATGACTCTGTTAATTACGGTAAAACAAACAAGTCAATATACATGAAGCATCAAATAAACACATCTCGGTGGCCGACGCCCCGTTACTCTTGATAAATAGACAACTATAATGAATGCACTCAAAATAATGACAATACAAGACGTCGCTTCCTGAAGCGGTACAAAAAACCCTGGGAAGCCAGACTACCTTCCCTCAAAGATAACAATACCACCCTCGACCTTGTGACAGACATTCTCACCACACACTAACCAGCAGGGCAGGCAATAACCTTCACTGCAACTTTTAGAATTCAGACGGCTGGCCGTAGTCCTATACCTGCTCCCTAAGACTCCCTTTGACTACCTGGGGTTTGAGCTGTACAGTTACTTTTCCGACGGAGCTATAGCGCACTCTCATCAGACAATGAATTCAATCATTTCACTTACCATTTATATCATCGTAGAATACGGGAATACCACCTCCGTTATTAATTTCATTTACCATTTTATATCATCGTAGAGCACGGAAATACCACCTCCGTTATTAATTTCACTTACCATTTATATCATCGTAGAACACGGGAATACCACCTCCGTTATTAATTTCAGCTCAACCCAGGATCAACTCAACCTTTTCTGAATATTACATTATCATCCAGCCATTTTGTCTTACCTTTCTTTACCTTAATGTGATTATCAATTACCATACTTACTGTTCACATAATTTCAGTGTCATTACTGGTCTTTGTCACAATATCGAGCTGTCTCCCCATATTAGCTTTTACGTTAATATCGTGCATAAGCACTATCAAACCAAGTATTCCCTTAATTGTGCATTCAGCAAAGTTACTGACACCCTCAAACAAAACACATTTAAACAAATTTTGATGCTCATATACTATTTACGCTATAAAACACACAAACAAATAATCATAACTGACAAATATACACAAATCTACACAAAACATGCCTGCTATGCCTAAAATATCTATTTTATCATAATTGCTTATGATCGAGATAAACTTATCCGATCCCCATGATGGGATACGCTATGGAAAGCATGCCCCATACAATATTTACTTATCTCGTATACATCCTGATGATAATGCTCTGGTCCTTGATATCAGTCTTCTGGATCAGTTGGTTCATCTTGCAAGGAGGATAATTTACACACGGTTTCCAAAATTCACCAAAACAAAGGTCCACTGTGAATTATTATTATTATCACAATGCTCGGTTCTCGCCTATGTAGCTCCTACCTCCTACAGCTATCATCAACCTACTCAATTCAGCTGATAGTTCAATAGCTTCCTAGATCACTGACTTAGCTACTAATAGCTCGTACGGCTATCTCTATCATTATGACTGCGTACTGTCACGGTATGCACTGTTCTAATTCGCACTCGCGAATACTTAGCGATATTCAAATTCCAAAGATATAACTGCTTCTACTTATAAAACTTGTACCAATTATTAATATTCTTAAGGCTACGGCGTGGGCTTACGCCTCAGTAGCGCCCTGATACGAACTTATAAAAACTTGTAAAATTATTAATATTTCTTGTTGCCTCAAGCGCGGGCTTACGCCTCTGCATCGCCCCGATATGAACTGTTTTCGCTGCGTCTCCAGCTATTATTTATATGATTTCTCTTAGGAGTACTTGGGGTGGGGAGCTTTTAGAATTTATTTCCATAATAACACTCACATGAATATGCAAATTAGCTCCTTTGAACGTCCTCATTTCTAATGTCTCAATGACTTCTTTTTATCCAAAATCCGATCGTTGGATCCTTATATAATGAGCTCCGTAATTTCCTTCATTGTTCCTTAATTTCGGCGGGATTTGGTCGCGTCTCGCGTCCCTCGCTGCTATTGGTAGTTTTAAATCCACCCCCTGATTTCATTTTAATTCTGGCAAAAATCACAGAATGATCCAATTTAAATTTTGACGATACTTCTGAGAGGCTGGGATTGTCCCCTATAGGATGGTGTAATTCCTGTTTCTGTATTTTAATTACTGCTCCAATTTCTCTCAAATGGGCGGGGTTTATCTAGTGAGTGATCGTTGAAATTTTTGCATTTACCCGCTTGTTTGAAACACCGTTTTGCGTTGTCTGATCGCATGTGGCTTCCAGATGTTGGCTTTCTCTCCCTACCGTCATTGTCTGCGCTGGGTGAAAGTTACAGTAAAGCACGTACGAGCCTCCCTTTGTTGTGCCCTGTTCCACAAGCAACGTCTTCTCGCACACTTGCTTTGAAACATGAATAAAATCTTGTTGAAATAAATATGTAGAATTTATGCAATCACAGATGCATAAAGGTTACATTACCCTTCTGCAAAGGAAAAAAAATCGATATGGAACGTATGATTTTTTTTCTCAATCCCGACCCGCCTCACGGATGCTGTAAGGTTCCGCCGTCACTCCTTATTTTGTTTACATGGTTCGCCACTGCTGGTCGCACGCAGGGATTCCCTTGCTACTATTTTTGTGTCTCCCTCTCCACATTCTTGGTAGGATTAGTGCCTCAGCTGTCTGGTGCAGGTAGCTATTGTCCGCCTGTCTTGCCAAGTACTCTCACTTCACGGTCGTTCACTGTAAACACCGGGTCTGTTTATGACTGTCTACTTCCTCGTTCCACGTGCATTTGGCTCATCTTTATTCGATTTCCATAATGTTGACACCCGCGATATTCCGTGGTTGATCAAACGGTTCCCTTTCATGATATATTTTGAGGTTTGAGCAATTTACTACTGATGTGCTTCCGCCGTTTATGTCCTGTATCTTATATGCATTGTTTCCCAAATTTCTTATGATTCGGTAAGGTCCTATGTATGGGAAACACCATTTATGAAACACTTTGTTTGCAGGATCAGAGATAGGTGGTCTCTTCAATAAAACTAACTCACCGGCGTTCAATTCCCTGTGAAAGCGTTTCCCTTTTAGCCTTCTTAATCTCCTGTCAGCTTGTTCTCTCATATACGTGACCGTTCGTTCGATTCTCAGCTGTGGTGCTGGCTGCGGATCCCTTGGGCAATCTAGTACTGTTGTCCAAGATCTCGGTGGTTGCTGGTTCAAATGTAACGTGTATGGAATTTGTCCAGTTGACTCATGACGTGTCATGTTAATGCAAATTTCAATGTTTTTCAAGGTATCAGCCCAACGATGATGCTTTGTAGGTATGAACATGCGGATATGCTTAGAGACCTCTCGTAAGACTCTCTCGCTAGGATTGCTCTGTGGATGGCGTATGCTGGATAGTACATGTTTGATGCCTAGCTCATTTAATCCACGCTTAAATTCTGCTGATGTGAAGTAACTCCCATGGTCGGAAAGTATAAATTCAGGCTTTCCCATTGTAGGTATAACACGATTCTTGATTCGGCTTAGGACCTGTTTCGATGTTGTCTTCTGGATAGCACATAAAACAACAAACGTGGAGAAGACTTCCACGCACACAAGGACATGTCGCACTCCTCTACGTCCTTTCGGCAATGGGCCCAGGCAATCTGCCGCAATGAGCTCTAACGGTTTCTGTGGCAAAAGTGGCTTTGGGTATTGTCTCATGAGGAAGTTGTTGGGTTTTGCACGCTGGCAAATATCGCATGTCTTCAAGACATCGCGTATTGTGATCCTCATTCGTGGCCAAGTGAAAGCTTCACCTATCGTTGCTTGTGTCTTGTCTAATCCTATGTGACCAAGTGTATAATGAGTATGCCACACTAATTTCCTCTGTAAAGAAGCTGGTAACAATATCCGTAACTTGACGTGATCCTCATCTATAAATTTATGGAGCATATTATTGAAGTATGAATAATTTCTCGCTTGAGCCTCAATCTCTCGGTTTGCTGGGATATCAGGTGTTATCTCTCTCTTGAGGAAGTTAATCATCTGCATCATCCATGGTTCCTTTTCCTGTTCCTGCGGTAACCTCTTCAGTTCTTGTAAGAAGTCTTGGTCTTCGTTTGTCAGCTCAATGTGTTGTACTAACATCTCATCCTTGTGTGCCTCCTCTTCTGGATTTCGGCTCAAAATATCCGGGATTACATTTAATTTTCCTGATATACACTCAATCTGTAGATCAAACTGCTGCGCATAGATGGCCCATCTGTTGATGCGTTCACTCACCATGGTGGTCTTAAATAAGAAAGTCAGCGCCTTGTGATCAGTGCGGATTGTTATGGGGAAACCATAAATAATACGACGCCAATGTTGTAACGCGTGTATGATAGCCAGAAGCTCCAGCTCTGAGATGGTATAACTTTTCTCATGTTTTCTTGACTTCCTGCTGATAAATGCTAGGTATGAACGGCCTGCTGTTCTCTCTGCGTCTTCTTGGAAAAGCATTGCTCCGATGCCCACTAAAGATGCATCTGCTTGAATTATGAATCTCTTCGAAAAATCTGGGTAACCCAGTTTGATGCTATTTGACAGTAATTCTTTCGTAGCTACAAATGACCTCTCACACTCTTCGTTCCAAAACCAACGGTTATTCTTTTTTAGCTTCTCCTGTAATGGTGCTACTACTTCGGTGTATCCTGGACAGTTTTCACGAAATAAATTTGTTGCCCCCAAGAACATCCTTATGTGTTTGACTCTGGTTGGTCGAGGAAAATTTCTAATGGCTTCAATCTTCACTGGGTTGGGTTTGATCCCCTCTCCATGAACAATATGTCCTAAATATAAAATTTCGTGCTGAAAGAAGTGCGATTTTTTTAGATTGATCTTGAAATTTGCCCTTTCTAGGTTCTCTAACAACTTGCTTAAATTTTGCATGTGTTCTTCAATGCTTTCTGATGCTAGTAAGATATCGTCGACATATCTGACAGTCATGTCTTTCACCTCTTCTGTCAAATTTCGATCCAATGCTCGGATTAGTGCAGATCCGGCTGTCTTAACTCCAAATGGTAAGCGACACCAGGTGAAACTCTGATTATCGAATAGAAATCCAGTTAACAGCTGTGATTTCTCTTCTAACTCGATGTGCCAGTAGCTATTTGCAAGGTCGACAGACGAATATATTTTTTTCTTATGGTACTTCTTTAGTACATCCTTAATTAGTGGTGCACGGTCGGTTTCATCCACTAATCTGGAATTGAGGGTGCGAGCATCGAGACATAGTCTCACAGAACCATTGGGTTTCGCCACCGCTAATATGGCGTTCAAATATGGAGTTGGAGCCTTCTTAATTATGCCCCCTCTAAGCATTTCGTCTATAATTTTTCTAACTGCTGCACGCTGTTTTTCTGGGATTGGGTAGAGTCGGCTTTTGAATGGAGTCCAGTCATCCACCTGCATAGCGTACTTGAAATTTAATATTTTTCCCGGTAGTGTGTTGAATGCTGCTGAATGTTTACATAGCATTTGTGCCAAGCAATTTCTTTCTTCATCATTTAGCTTTGCCTCTCTTAGTTTTTCTTTCAAAAGTGCCTCAAAACTGTCTTTGTTGCCATCTTCTTCTACTGCCATGGACCACATCTCATCTTCCAACTCTTGCTTTTCCTCCAGGAGTCCTGTGTTCGAGTCCTCTTCATCTGCTTGATTTTTCTCTTCTTCTTCCTCAGGAATCGTCTCCAGCGTCCAAATGTCAGCATCTCTATCTAAGCCGTGATTATTCATATTCAGTTCCACCGCTGATAATCCTTCCATATTTCTGAATTTAATTACATTGTTGCGTAGATCAATCACTGCTTGGTGCTCGTATATGAAATCCGCGCCCAGGATCAAATTTAAGCTCATCTTGTTCATAACCATGAATACGTGTGAGAAAGTGTGTCCTAATATTTCTAGATCCAATTGTACTTGAAATTTACATACAGCTGATTTTTCGGGAATTACTCCTCTAATTTTGACCTGTGGTACTGGAATCGTAGGTATTCTCTGTTTTTCGCTTAGAGCTTTGATTAATGCCTCTGATACTAGACATAGCTGTGCCCCAGTGTCCACTAAGCCTTTTACTCTTAGTCCTTCTATTCTCGTAATAATGACTGGTAATTTCTTCAAACAATGTTGTTCCGGTTGAATAATTTCACCCGTAAAATCATCAGGAGTTGCGACCCATTCCTCAATGTTCGCTATCAACCACTGTGTTTTATCTGGCTTGAAAATTAGACTATCTCCTTCATCCTCTAGTACATTTTTTTGCTAATGGCCCCCGTCTGCCTCTTATCGTTCTGACTCTCGCGATGCTGTTGCGCCAATTCACTTTCTGCTCCGGTTATCTCCACATCTGGATTCTCGCGATTTTCCATCGTCCTTCGCCAGCGATCCTTTTCCGTCTCTTGGCTGCGATGCAACTCATCTAGGTACCGTTGGGATGCCTCGTGTCTGTTCTGCCATTCCCGTCGACTGTCCTCCGTGTATCCTCGGTTCTCATCTCGTCCTCGGTTCCACGTTCTATTTTCTCTTCTGTCATATCTGCGATGATGATATGGACCTTCGCGACCACGCCCTTTCCATTCATCTCTCCTGTACTGCTGCGGCTGCCAGTTCCTTTCTTTCCTTGGTTCATATCTCCTTTGCTCTTCTCTTGGCAAGTCTGACCTTCCATTGTTGTTTCCGCTCTTATGGCTAACATTCGTATTGGTGCTCTGCTCTCTAGTTTTGACTAGCTCGGCCTGGCGTACCAGCGCTGCGCTGTCACTTGCTCTGACGTGCCTATTTTGAGTATTTAATGAAGTTTCATCCAATTGGCGTAAAACCTCCTCTGCTTGTAGTGCGCTCGAGACGTTCGCTGCAATTAAGAACTGTTGTACTGGTAATGGAAGCTGTTTACCAATTGTCATCACCAGTTCTGACTCCGGTGGTAAAATATCCATGTCTTTCAACCTGAGTAGCTGAGCCGAAAAATATTCTGAATAACGCGTGGGCTGTGAAGCGTGATACTTCCTGCTGTACAACTCCATTCTCAGACTATGTTGTATTGACATGCTCCAATAACGGCGTAGAAATGCATGTTTGAAACTGTCCATGTCTTCAAAAGTGTAGCGAAAACTCCTGAACCAAGTCAAGACGCTATCCGCAAGTAATTTCTCTGTTACTCTGAGTTTCTTATTCTCAGGAATGTTACTGTCTGTAAGGTAGTGTTCTAAATCTTTTAAAAAAGCTTTCGGCGTTTGTGATCCATCATTATTGAATTTTCGTGGGCGATCCTCCTGCATTCTGATTATTTGTACATACTGTGTAGTTGGGTTATTATTATTATTATTGTCGTCAGTCGACTGTTGAGGAGTCGAGGCGTGTCCTCTAAACGTTTAGAAACCCTCATTATTCTCGCTACCTGTAGTTGCGCGGCCCGGACTAAGTCCATTCATTCCTTCTACCTGAGTCTGGCTTGTGTTGAAATTATTAGCCATACCGTTTGTTCCCTTACTGCTATTATGAGCTTTTAGTTCGAGAAGCATGTCTTGCTGTTGTAAAGATTGTATGTCCGTCTTAAGGATCTTCCGTTCTTGTCCCTCTATTTTTCCTAGCAACTGCAGTTCGACCACCTTTATCCTTTTCTGGTTCTCTTCCATTTGTTCTATGAGTTTCTTTCTATCCTCTTTCCCGTCAATTCCAATCTGTCGGCATGTCTTGTTTATTTCTGCTCTTATTGCCTCATATCTATCTTCCTCTTTTCTCTTTCCATCCTTCTTATCGCTTTCCAGCTGATCGAGCCTGCCTCCTATCAGTTCATTACTTTCACGAATGCTCTCTTTAAGTGCATCATTCTCATTCTCTTGAATACTCCACCGTTCTGCTGAAGTCAAAGCTGCCTTGTCTATCTCTGTTCTGATCTCTGTCATCTCCTCTTCTAAGCTGTGTAATTGCTTTGCCGCAGACCTAACCTCATTGTCTACTCCTTTTATTGTAGCCTGGATTGCTAACTGCTCTAACTTTATCCCTTCCGTGTTAGCATTACATATTTCTTCCAGTTGTATGAGTTTCGCTGCCGTCTTTTCTTCACTGAATGTTATTGATTGCCTTAGGTTCATCTCCATCTGTCCTAACTGTGCGGTAGTATCAAGTGTGATCTTAGCTATCTGCTCTGCTAATTTATCTGTCAATTCCTCTTTTAATGCTTCCTTATTCAGCCTACCCTGTTCTGCAATTTGTTCCGTTAATTCCTCTTTTAACGCTTCATTATTCAGCCTACCCTGTTCTGCAATTTGTTCCGTTAGCTGTGTATTAGTAATTGTACTTTGCTCCGCGAGTAGTGCATTATTTATCCTACTTTGCTCCGCTATCTGTTCTGATATACGTGCATTGTTAATTTCGCTCTGTTCCGCTTTCTGTTCTGAGATACGTGCATTGCTTATTTCGCTCTGTTCCGCTATCTGCTCTGAGATACGTGCATTGTTTATTTCACTATGTTCCGCTATCTGCTCTGAGATACGTGCATTGGTTATTTCACTCTGTTCTCTACACTCCCTCTTAAATTGTTCGAACTGCTCCATTGTTCTAGCTACCGAACCCTCAATTATAGCTCGAATTTCTTCCACTGAAGCCATAGCACAAAATATAACACTTATTTGAGAAGACTGGGGCATGTAGCCTCACGTACCCACCTTCTGCAATCATAAAATGAGTCGCTTAGTCCCAATCTACGTTATTTCAATTAATTACTTTTATTTGCTTGAAGAGCTGCCTATTTGATGTCTGCTTTCATGAATAAATTTTCAGTTTACCCTTCTGCGTTAATTTTAACTTCCCAGTCCTGTCAATAAAGTACTGACATGACTTTTCACGGTTCACGCCGTCCTACAACATACATTTGGAGTTTGCTACTAATCATTCAATTATAAGGGCGCCACGAAAACACTGCTTCTACCTAAATATGCAAAATAAACTCAGCATTTTCGACTATTTATTTTAAACAAACTCCTTGCTTTACTTTCCCCTGAATTACTGTTAATTTGGCCACCACTAAAGGGCGCCATGATATGGGGACCCCCTACATCTGTTCACATGCCCTCAAGGTTTGATAATGCAAGCTGAATGCTCACCCTCTTGGATAAAGTCCGACAAGGGCCACCATGTTTTATCACAACCTCGACGCGGCACGTATACTTCAGTAGGCTCCGGCTAGCTACTCTATGACAATCTCCATCACTGTGATCCACTAATTAATAAAAGAAAACTGATATGGACTTGAATAACTACAGCGTTATCACCCAATCCATATGTACCCTTCAATGTCTTCTAGGATGCCGACTCTAGCTCGGGTAGTCGTCTGTTCGGGGTGGCTCTAACTTATTCTAAACATCCTAGGAATATCGTCAAGGATCACAGGAGGCTTAACTTAAAATCAGTATGTCAGAGAACTCCTAATATAAAATAATTTTATTCATAAAAACATCATCTCCCATTTACTCCCATCCATAGACAATAAACAACAAAATAAACTCCCTTAAATTACTCTAATCAACAACATCAAAATGCAAAAGTAAATTAATCATACTGGCTGAAACCAGGAAAAGAAAAATAATCTATTTCACTGCAGTCCACTGCTTCAAGTTCAAAAATAAAACGTCAACAGACCTAATTCATCAAACTATGGCCTAAATAACCCAGCCATTCTATCAAAAAAATTATGCGCACTCATGTTTATAACTTGCAAAATTGGTTTCTGGGAGCTCGGACATGTTTTCTCGTACAATCATCATCCTTCCTCACAAGAGTCAGACAATGAAGGCAATAGACTTATTCTAGGCCACAGGGATGTGTGCACGTTCTAGCTTACAAACAATTAATTCTCTCAGAGCCATGACTCTGTTAATTACGGTATAACAAACAAGTCAATATACATGAAGCATCAAATAAACACATCTCGGTGGCCGACGCCCCGTTACTCTTGATAAATAGACAACTATAATGAATGCACTCAAAATAATGACAATACAAGACGTCGCTTCCTGAAGCGGTACAAAAAAACCTGGGAAGCCAGACTACCTTCCCTCAAAGATAACAATACCACCCTCGACCTTGTGACAGACATTCTCACCACACACTAACCAGCAGGGCAGGCAATAACCTTCACTGCAACTTTTAGAATTCAGACGGCTGGCCGTAGTCCTATACCTGCTCCCTAAGACTCCCTTTGACTACCTGGGGTTTGAGCTGTACAGTTACTTTTCCGACGGAGCTATAGCGCACTCTCATCAGACAATGAATTCAATCATTTCACTTACCATTTATATCATCGTAGAACACGGGAATACCACCTCCGTTATTAATTTCACTTACCATTTTATATCATCGTAGAGCACGGGAATACCACCTCCGTTATTAATTTCACTTACCATTTATATCATCGTAGAACACGGGAATACCACCTCCGTTATTAATTTCAGCTCAACCCAGGATCAACTCAACCTTTTCTGAATATTACATTATCATCCAGCCATTTTGTCTTACCTTTCTTTACCTTAGTGTGATTATCAATTACCATACTTACTGTTCACATAATTTCAGTGTCATTACTGGTCTTTGTCACAATATCGAGCAGTCTTCCCCATATTAGCTTTTACATTAATATCGGGCATAAGCACTATCAAACCAATTATTCCCTTAATTGTGCATTCAGCAAAGTTACTGACACCCTCAAACAAAACACATTTAAACAAATTTTGATGCTCATATACTATTTACGCTATAAAACACACAAACAAATAATCATAACTGACAAATATACACAAATCTACACAAAACATGCCTGCTATGCCTAAAATATCTATTTTATCATACTTGCTTATGATCGAGATAAACGTATCCGATCCCCATGATGGGATACGCTATGGCAAGCATGCCCCATATTTACTTATCTCGTATACATCCTGATGATAATGCTCTGGTCCTTGATATCAGTCTTCTGGATCAGTTGGTTCATCTTGCAAGGAGGATAATTTACACACGGTTTCCAAAAATTCACCAAAGCAAAGGTCGACTGTGAATTATTATTATTATCACAATGCACGGTTCTCGCCTATGTAGCTCCTACCTCCTACAGCTATCATCAACCTACTCAATTCAGCTGATAGTTCAATAGCTTCCTAGATCACTGACTTAGCTACTAATAGCTCGTACGGCTATCTCTATCATTATGACTGCGTACTGTCACGGTATGCACTGTTCTAATTCGCACTCGCGAATACTTAGCGATATTCAAATTCCAAAGATATAACTGCTTCTACTTATAAAACTTGTACCAATTATTAATATTCTTAAGGCTACGGCGTGGGCTTACGCCTCAGTAGCACCCTGATACGAACTTATAAAAACTTGTAAGATTATTAATATTTCTTTTTGCCTCAAGCGCGGGCTTACGCCTCTGCATCGCCCCGATATGAACTGTTTTCGCTGCGTCTCCAGCTATTATTTATATGATTTCTCTTAGGAGTACTTGGAGTGGGGAGCTTTTAGAATTTATTTCCATAATAACACTCACATGAATATGCAAATTAGCTCCTTTGAACGTCCTCATTTCTAATGTCTCAATGACTTCTTTTTATCCAAAATCCGATCGTTGGATCCTTATATAATGAGCTCCGTAATTTCCTTCATTGTTCCTTAATTTCGGCGGGATTTGGTCGCGTCTCGCGTCCCTCGCTGCTATTGGTAGTTTTAAATCCACCCCCTGATTTCATTTTAATTCTGGCAAAAATCACAGAATGATCCAATTTAAATTTTGACGATACTTCTGAGAGGCTGGGATCCCCTATAGGATGGTGTAATTCCTGTTTCTGTATTTTAATTACTGCTCCAATTTCTCTCAAATGGGCGGGGTTTATCTAGTGAGTGATCGTTGAAATTTTTGCATTTACCCGCTTGTTTGAAACACCGTTTTGCGTTGTCTGATCGCATGTGGCTTCCAGATGTTGGCTTTCTCTCCCTACCGTCATTGTCTGCGCTGGGTGAAAGTTTCAGTAATGCACGTACGAGCCTCCCTTTGTTGTGCCCTGTTCCACAAGCAACGTCTTCTCTCACACTTGCTTTGAAAAATGAATAAAATCTTGTTGAAATAAATATGTAGAATTTATGCAATCACAGATGCATAAAGGTTACAATATATAATATATATATATGTGTTGAGTATTGATTTGGCTTATAATTTTAAACATTTAATTCTACTATCGATACGGATATTTAAAACATTTGCTTTTTCAGGCCCAAGAAAAAGTTGGTTTACAAAATTAACAACTATTTTCTGAATCGTCAGATCACATTAAAACTCCGTACACACGTTAACAATAAGTTCCTTCAAGACATATTCAAGTTTCATTACGATCTGATTAATACTTTTAATGTGATGATCTTTCTAAGTGAGCGCTCCGTTAGACTTGGTAAAAGAAACGGCATTTTTTTTGTTCAATCTGTAGTACTAATATAATATAGCTGAAGAGTTTGTTTGTGTGTATATGTGTTTAAACGCGCTAATCTCTGGAACTACCAGTCGGATTCGAAAAATTATTTTTGTATTTGATAGCCAGATTCAAGAGGAATAGTTTAGGCTATGTAGCATTAGGCTACACCTCTCAGGTAACCTTGAAGATTGATTTTTGTTCAGTAAGTTGGAAGAACAAGAGCTCCCGAACAGCTTCAATAATACCTACTGTCGACCAAAGTATTATGTGTACTCGAGTTTGAAGGTTGTTTGTGAAGTAACCAATAGACCTACATAGAATCCAATAACATCATCATTTTCGCCGTTCTATTCTACGTGAGTTCATGTAGGTTTGGAATTTTTAGTTTATATTTTAATATTTTTTATCGCAGTTGTAACACAAAAAGTGCCCGTTTTTAAGCGTGTTTCAACCATGCGTCACATTTGAGAATTATTATCTCAAAAACCCGTCATCAGATTGAATCCAAATTTTAACACAATATACACTGGAATGTCATACAACAGGATTATTTAAAATTTTGCGTGTCCAAGAAACAAAGTTGTTATAATTTATGTAAGGTATCATTTTCTCGGGTGGGGTGGTTGGAATATGTAGTTCTTGGTCGAGTTGTAATCCTTATACATCAAAAAGTTATGCTGTATGACTTTAAAATACGTAAATTAATTCACCTATTTTATATCGGTTTGTATTTGAATGGGAAAATATGACCTCGCCTCGCTCGGCAGTGATGGGCTCCATCTCAGCAACGCTGTACAGCTTACCCCGGAGCGGCTAGCCGGTGAATCATGCCTTATTTCCACGAACAAATACAAACCGATAGAAAATAAGTGAAATAATTTACGTATTTCACAGTCATACAGCATAACATCTTGATATATAAGGATTACAATGCGACCAAGTACTATATTTTCCAACCACCCCGAGCCGAGAAAAAGTTACCTTGCAAAAATGATAACAACTTTGTTTCTTGGACACACAAAATTTTAAAATTAATAAACCAGTTATACAACATTCCAATGTATATTGTGTTAAAATTTGCATTCGATCTGTTGACGGGTTTTTGAGATAATAATTCTTAAATGTGACGCTTGGTTGAAACACGCTTAAAAACGGGCACATTTTGTGTTCCAACTGCGATAAAAATATTAAAATATACATTAAAAATTCCAAACCTACATGAACTAACGTAAAATAGAACGACGAAAATGATGATGTTATTGGATTTTATGTAGGTCTATTGGTTACTTCACAAACAACCTTCAAACTCGAGTGCACATAATACTTTGGTCGACAGTAAGTCTATTGTTGCCTGGCAATGCGGGCTGCATCACGTCGCCCCTACCAGTGTTCTGGTGCAGAATTGCGAGCTGCTTATAAATTGCGGAGAGTAATTAGTGCAAAAAGATTTCTTAGGCCCCTTAAAACAGTTATCATGACAATAGTATGCCTCTGTATAAGGGCGATGGTGTTGGTGTAGTATACTGAGGTTATAAGGCTGCAATAAGCGTTGGTGCTTTCCGATCCTTACCCTTGAGCGCTCCAGTTCTGTAGTAGTATTCATTATCATCCATAAAACAAATAAATCCACCGGGCGAAGCCGGGCACTACTGCTAGTCAGCTCTAAAATGTTTACGAGTGACAATACAAATGTTTACTTTACATAGCTAAATGCCGAATAAAATAAGGACAAGTTTTGTGTAGCTTTTTTAGTGTAAGACTACGGGTAACGTTTTTATCGACGTCTAGACTCGAATATCTCTACTTTTCTCCCCGACTAGTAGGACCTGGATGTTATGACAAATCATATTTTTAGCCTACTTTCGATTTTTGCCAAAAATGAAAGTAGACTTACTAGATCTACACAAGGCCAAAATTTTTGTGTCTGTGTGTGAGTGTGTGTACTCTGAATGTCTGTCCCCCCCCCCCCTATCAATTCCAACACGGTGAAACCGAATTTAACGCAATTTAGTACAGTGGAAGAACTAGCAAAGTGCACTTCAGTGTCATGTTTTATATCGCCGCCATGTTGACGCAAACGTAATGGCGGCCACCCAAATGTTCAAAGCTTAAATCAAATTACGACTAACCTAATCCTCCGATCTCTACCAAATTTTGCAACAACATATATTTTTATGACGAGCGTCTTTTTTTACCAAACTGAAAGGTCATCAGTCCAATAGTTTGGAGATGACGGCCATGTATGTCTGCAAATCGATTCCCCCTATCAATTCAAACACGGTGAAACCGAATTGAATGAAATTTGGTACAGAGGTAGCACTAGCAGAGGACACCTCAGTGTCATGTTTTATATCGCCGCCATCTTCACGAAAACGTAATGGCGGCCACCCAAATTTTAAAAGCTTAAATCAAATTACGACCAACCTAATCCTCTGATCTCTATAAAATTTTGCAACGTAATACTTTTATGTATAAAGAATCTTTTGACAAACCTACAAGGTCATCGGCCCAATACTTTGCGGATGGCGGCCATATATGTGAGCAAATCGATTCCCCCTATCAATTCAAACACGGTGAAACCGAATTGAACGAAATTTGGTACAGAGATAGCGCTAGCAGAGAGCACGTCAGTGTCATGTTTTATATCGCCGCCATGTTGATGGAAATGTAATGGCGGCCATCCAAAGGTTTAATATCCGTATAGCACGTTGTATTTCAACAAGCTATTACAACCAACATTCAATTATACTCCTTGAAAAGGACAAAGAGTTATAACAATACCCATGCATTTAGGAGAAAGTAGGCTATATGTTCTTTATTGAACATCTTGTTCCGTTATGTCTTATCCATGACAAATGTAAGATGATGATTAAAGGTAATCTCATTCAAATTATGTCATTAAGCATAATTAACAATCCGAACTGAAAAGGGTTGCAATTCTGGCTGTGTAACATTCATTTTAAACTTAGCACATGACATACATAGCCTAGAGTAAGACTGCCAACCTACGGCCCACCACACTACGCCCGCGCCGTGTCGCCAAAACTTTGAGACAACTAAAGCCAACTGGACAAAGAAGTGCCAAAGCAGTTCCAGTCGTCGCACTTTTTAATTTCCATACCAGTGTCTTAATTACCATTATAGGTGAATTGCATACGACTGTTTATGTTCGACGATAATTATTATAACTATTTAATGTTCGAACATAAATATTCATAAATATCTGTCGAGTTTTATGAACTGAACAGAGCGCATGGGACGCAGAGAATGCCTTGTATTTGACCATGGCCTCCTCGATTACCCCACTGTGACACTAGGCAACGGAGTGACATTTAAATTAGAAGGCCTTGGAACTCAGCGCAGGTGCGATGCTATCCTTATCTAATTGGTCAAACAACTGTTTCTTGAGCTGTGATTGATGGGAGTAACTGTTTCATAATGAAAAATAATGTTATAATGAGCCTCATTATACTACAGTTTTCTGACATATAATAGTCAGGGTCGAACATAAAATATGATATGTCATAAACATTCGGGTCTTAGTAATGAATAATGATATTAAATACAAGATCGGATTGTATTCTAAAAACTATCCGCAAATTTACTCCAAACATTATTCGCAGCTTATCCGCTATCCACACAGCCATGCAAACTATGTCCGCATCCCCACATGGCTTAATCTATAATCTCACACTGCAGCGCTGCTCAGGATAAAGTTACTGCATAATGCGCTAGTACTCCATGAAGTGTTTAAGACTCTTTGTCAATATAATAATTACACCGTAAGACTACGACAAACGCAGTCTATGCACGCACGGTTTAAGATATAAGGCAGTAGGCAAGAAAACAGGCGTGGCTGTTGTTGTTTGAGTCTTCAGTCTTTTGACTGGTTTGATGCAGCTCTCCATGCCTCCCTGTCCTGAGCTAATCGTTTCATCTCTACATAGCTACCACACCCTACATCCGAGGCAATCTGTTTAACATATTCTAACACGCTATATTAGTCACCGGTCTTATATGTACTGTATATAAGAAACTACAACAATCCATGCATATGAAGAGCTATTGGGCATGGAGGAAGGCTCAACATACGATGATTCTGCGTGGTCCTAAGTGACCCATCCGCGAGAAGAAGAAGAAGAAGAAGAAGAAGAAGAAGAAGAAGAAGAAGAAGAAATAAAGCTATGGTGGGGCGTATACCGGGTATGTCCAGCCGGCTACCGTGGGCCGTATTGGTGGTGTTGGCCCGCGCGCTGTAGTTTGGGGACTCCTGATCTTGAACATCGCAATGGATTGATTACTACAGTAGCTGGACAGATTATTGGGTAATGATCTCACATTCAGATGTTCTCAACCTTTGGTGAGGGTTGAATCCCTAGCCATTTCAGCACTTAATAAGGAGATTTGATTCATTTATTTCATACTAGCAATCCGACCCGTGGGTAGATTATTAGCTTGGGAATAACCTAACCCCCAAGGGAAGATGATGAAGAAAAAGGAAGTGGGTTTCGGACCGGAGAAAAAGGATGGAGTAATAGGAAGAGAGTTTGGCATAAGTTATAACTAAGAGTTCTTGCTCAAATGCAACAAGTGGTGAACACTCTATCAATAGATTTATTTTTATTAAATAGGAAGAGTCAAGGAAGACAGGATCTTGCCTAACCGTTATGTTCGAGAAATGATAAAGCGAAAAACAAATCTTTAATTTATTTAACAATGTAAAAGGAAGTAGTTTTTGTAACAAATATATATTTTTGATTTTTTATAAACAATTGGGGTTGCAGACCTCCGAAAACATCTAAAGCTTGCGCCAGGCAATTGATAATGCTTTTGGTTTTAAACCTTTTATATGCTTTAAAATCTTCGTAAGATTTGGAAATGTTAAGATTAACAATGGGAAATTTAAATATAATTGACGTAATTAAAGTTAAACAATAAATCAAGTACAAGGTGTGTACTTTAAGGATTTCTAGATAAGTATCTTAGAAATAATAACAACTTCGAAAGCAACAACAAAAAACAGGAAGAAATGAAATAGAAGTTTATATAACTTCTTGTATTTATACAGAAATACGCTTAATGATTATACATAGGAGATTATACAAATAGGGCAGGTCACTTATTGTGAAACCTGAAGAGAACAATCGAAAGGAAGTTTCTAGAACTCCTATGTTAAAGTAGGGATCACGAGAAAAATGGGGCAAGTTTCCCTTTCGTGAAACCTAGAAATAACTCACTTTGGAGTAGAAAGAATTGGATTCCCTCATTAGAAGGGAAAAACAATATAATTTGAGGCGTGTACTAGACACGAAGTTTTACAGACATTAATTCGTTGTACGTGGAACAAGTAAGGGAGGGCACTTATTGAGAGTGACACCTCATTGAAAAAAAGACCTAAAGTAACAATTTTAATATTTTGGTTTGTTAGTAAAGGGTTTGGGAAAGATCAAATGGGATTGTGGAAGAGTGTTCATGGCCGTATTTATTGTACTCGGACGAGCGCGACGCGGATGAAAAGTTGAACAGGCACTGTTTTCACTATAGTCTGTTGATATAGTTGAAAAGTTCACTGTAGTAGCGCAAAACGTTGATAGAAAGGAACGTTATTGCAATGGTGGAAAATAACTAGTTACACTAGATTAGCGAGAGTCTATTGCTTGATAAACTTGTAGGTTATAGTTGAATGCACAAGAAAAATCCCAACGGAGGAAGAAAAATTAGATATTGATGAGCAGTTCATAAGGAAGATTCCTTAGTTTGAAAAAGTATTCCCATATGTGAGTGGAAAGTACATGACAGTATAACTGGTAGATAGAGTGCAGGTTCTGGAAGGTTCCAGAGCAATGATAACTTGTTTAAATTGGGTAGAGAATCCCTCGGCGGAAAGCTAGATTATATAGACAGTGGGTATTTTGGAAATATCCCTCGATGTGAGATAGCATCTCAGAAAATCTTTCATATTGAAAGTTAGACTTGATAGTTTAAGTTTGATCAAGAATATCTCTTGAAAGCAGTTATTTTCACATAGCAACTTTCACTGTCTATAAAATCCAAATAAAAGCATTGAGCCTTTCAAAAGCGATGAGAATGAGGTTAAAACATGAAGTCAGTACTTATCTTTGCTTCATGAAGAAGGCGATGTTGCAGTTGACGGTTGATACTAAAATTCGAACATGGCGTCGAATTTAAAATTTGTCTCTAGAGTTGAGGAGGCGAGTTTTAGTTAAGCTCTAACTGACTGGGTTGACTTCCGACGTACAAGTGAGACACGCTCTACGGAGCGCGGAGGGACCAGGGAAGGGGAAAAGAGTGGGGGTAGGAGACAAAAGGAATACATATACGAATAGCCAACTTAATAGTTAAAAAAAATCTTCTTGATGAAATGGTCTTCAAAGAGTTGATAGTAGGAGTCACTAGCGCAGCCTGGAGGGTGAAAAAGTAGACGACGTTCTCTTGATCACGGAGATGATAGCTGGCGATAGCGACGAGATCTGGTGGCTAGATTGATAAGGAAGTCCTCTTGTGCAGGGAAGAATGAGGAACTTCAGAGATTCGCTGCTAGATGACGCTAGGTGGGTCATGGAAGATATATATCTAGAACAGACTTGCAGGTAATATGAGAGACATATACCAACAAAGAGAAATCAGGAGATCACTGTTGGTGTTTGAGAAAAAGGAAGGGATGAACTAAAGCAAAGAGAAGCAAAAGCTTACTCTATCTTACCGTGTATTCCAAAGAATACACCAACCCGGCTTCGCCCGGGAATAGTTATGAATGCATTACGTGATAATCGCTTAATTTTCGATGCCAATGAGAATGAGGTAGATTTAAGTATATCCGTTTTATGTCTCGGCATGAAGGGTTAAAATCACTGACTGGACTATTAATTAAATTATCATGGAGATGCATGTGCAACGAATTCTTGTCAGACCTAATAAGAATGGCGTGGTGCATGAAACACAGATCCCCCTTCCGTCCAATCTTAACTTGACTGTGTATTTTTCGGAACGAAAAGTTCGCAGGCGAAATGAAGAAAAGCCGAGTTGCACTTCCAGGGAAACTCCAAACACAACCACTCTTCTCTGAAGTCTTAACTCAACACGACTTAGTTTGCTGCTGGCTGTATCTGGGATAATAAACTCGCCCACTAGATGGCTGTAACCGGGGTTATTGGCTCACCCCTAGCTCGTAGACTCTCGCCTCAGTAATTGAATGGAGATGGTTGGAAGAAATGAAAACGTAAAAACACTTATAGTGGGCGATGCATTGAACATAGAGATATGCTCTCGCGGACTTTTTTGTGAACTTTCCATGCCGAACAATTCTTACACTCATTGTATAATTGTTGATATTTTTAACGGCTTACCCAGCGTAAGGTTAAAAAGCGCACGGACGCCAGGTTCTTTCGACTTTTTCACTGAAAACGTCACTGAGTTGCTTCCTTTGTTCATAAATAAATTATTTTATACAGAAACCTTTCTTCGAGATATCTTTTACAGAATGGTGAAAACTGCATCAACATCCATTCAGTGGTTCTCGAGATTACCCGTGACATCAAAGAACCGGGGACTTTGTTTTATACTAAGTAGAGATGGAGATAGCATGTGCAACGAATTTAAGAATGGCGAGGTGCACTAAACACAAATCCTCCTTCCGTCCAATCTAAACTTGACTGTGTGGTATTCTGTGGAACGAAGGCTGAAACTGGGGTGATAGGCTCGCTCGCTCGCTAACTCGTGGTAATTGCATGGAG
The DNA here is from genome assembly GCA_946902985.2 of Meconema thalassinum. Taxonomy (NCBI): domain Eukaryota; kingdom Metazoa; phylum Arthropoda; class Insecta; order Orthoptera; family Tettigoniidae; genus Meconema; species Meconema thalassinum. The sequence goes on from OX336397.1 coordinate 67,664,947, forward strand.
ATTGTTGGAAGAAATAAAAACATAAAAACCCTTATAATGGGCGATGTATTGAAGATAGAGATGAACACTGTCGTTGACTTTTTTTTGTAGAATATTTCATGTTGAACAATTCTTACACTTAAAGTATGTTGATAATTTTAATGGTTTACCCAGCGTATGTTTAAAAGGCGCATGGGCGTTAGTTTTTTTTTTGACGCGATTCACTGAAATCGTTACTGCTCGGTTTCCTTTGGTCAAAAATAAATTATTTTTTTACAGAAATCTTCCTCGAGAAATCCTTTACAGAATGGTGAAAACCGCATCACAATCCTTCCAGAGGTTCTCGAGATTACCCGGAATAACCAAGAATCGTGGACATTGTTTTATACTACTGCATATAGCCCCACAGGGGCTCACATCTGGTGGGACGTGGGTTGGTGACCATGGGACCCCAGCTGATTCCGGGATTGCTTCCTCTTACTTGTGCCGGGCTCCTCTCTGTTATCTTTCCTCTCTACCACCTTGGTCAAACTTGTTCTTTTCCGACCCCGACGGTATTAGGGTATCCGTGGCCGAGGGAGTCTTTCACTTTCCCGCCTTAATTGACCCTTGTCTCATCATTAATGATCCCTCATTCTTCGAAGGGTCAGACCTCTTGTTTTCTTTTCATTGTATCTCCTGCCTTCTGTTCAAGACCCTCAAGTAGGCAGGGTGTGTGTAGCTCCCACCACTTATGGTACATCCTGGATATTGCTACACCCTCAAGGGCTCACGTCTGGTAGACTAATAATAATATGGTATGGCCTCGGGTGCCGGCTGCAAGCTTTGTTATTTGACACCCAGAGGGTACTTTCCATGTCGAATTTCGTTGTTCCTTGAATCACTATGAAAGTCAAGGCGGTTAGATATCTAAGCTCCTTGAACACTATAGCGCTTTCTAGCAGAGAAATGAGGAACTTGGTGTTGGCGGAAACCCCCGAGATTAATTTTGCCAATTATGAACACGGCCTACTGAATTAAAATGGGTTCTTTGACATGCCAACATCGTATGACATGCGTGTCGTTTTTTTTTCGCCTTTCAAAAAATCACTTACCACGGCCAGCAGCGAACCTGCAAGCTTGGGGTTAGTAGACCGACATGTTAACCACTCACTCACAGTGGCAGAGATCGGGCGTTGGTGATCCCGAGGGCTTCCTGAGCTGGGTCTGGTTTTGCTCCTTCTTCCATTGCCTTTGGGGCGGTCCCTCTCCTCTTCACCTTTCCTGTCCGCCTTTCCTGGCTCTCCTTCCTTCCAAGCCCCTTGATTCTCATTCTTCGAGGTTTGAGGGCATTTCATTTCCTCCTGTCTTTTGTTCACCTTATTTCCTCTCCTAGTTTGTAAGTATGTAGTTAGTTTTTGGTTTTGTTTCATTTTATTTTCATCTTCACTATCACCCAAACCATTAAGGGCCGATAACGCAGATGTAAGGCCCCTTATAACAACAATTATCATCATCATCATTTGAGTCATCCACCGACAGTAGTGGCTATGCTGGCTAAAGCGCAGCATTAGGTCATGGGGCCAAGCTCTCTGCTGACTCGGTAGACGCGTGGGTTCGAGCCGTCCTTGAAATGGTTTTCCATGGTTTCCCATTTTCAACACCAGGCAAATGCTGGGACGGTACCTTCTGACAGGCCACGGCCGCTTCCTTCCCCATCCTTGCCCAGTTTCATTCACCATCATTCATTTCATCTCTCATTAACTCCTCTCATGAGGAAGGGCATCCGGCCGTAAAAACCATCGCCACAAAGACTTCCATCGCATCTCATCCCTGACCCCGTTGGAAAACGGGAATAATAAGGGGTCGACATACATCATTTGAGTCATCCAGTTGCAAAACTCATTTAATCCACTTGTGAATAAGGATCATGTCGTAAAATTATTTATTTAATTATTTTATTTTATTTTATTTTATTTTGATTTTCATTGTTTAATTTAAATTAATTTTGTTTTAATTTTTGTTTTTGTTTCATTTTAAATTGTTTTGTTTAATTTTTGTATTGTTTTTGTTTTATTTTATTTTGTTTTGATTATTTTTTATTTTATTTTGTTTTGTTTTATTTTGATTTTCCAGAAAACAAACACAAAACAAAACACGAAGCAAAAAGCAAAATTCAAAAACGAAAGCAAAAGCAGAAAACAAGAAACAAGGAACACAAAGCAGAAAGCAAAATTCAAAAAAGCAAAAGCCGAAAACAAACACAAAATCAAAACCAAGAAAGAAAAGCAATAAGCAAAATTCAAAAACAAAAGAAAAACCATAAAACAAAAAACAAGGAACACAAAGCAAAAAGCAAAATTTAAAAAAAGCAAAAGCACAAAGCAAACACAAAACCAAAAACCAAAAATACAAAGTAAAAAGTGGAAAACAACAAACACAAAAGATACGCGAGGCAAAGTCCAGAGAAACGTTTCTCATGAAAATGATTCTTATTCACAAGTGGATTAAACGAGTTTTGCAACTGGACGAGTCATATACTATGTAGAGATTCAGTAACATGGAGATAAACATGTTATTGATAGACTGTGAACATTTCGAGTTTCTGGGTGTTATAGTTACCTGAGAATGAAGCTTTTATTATGCAGTTGCATTATTGGCTATTCTACACTACTGTCGACCGAAATATTATGTGCACTCGAGTTTGAAGGTTGTTTGTGAAGTAACCAATAGACCTACATAAAATCCAATAATATCATCATTTTCGTCGTTCTATTTTACGTTAGGTCATGTAGGTTTGGAATTTGTAATTTATATTTTAATATTTTTTATCGCAGTTGGAACACAAAAAGTGCCTATTTTTAAGCGTGTTTCAACCATGCGTCACATTTAAGAATTATTCTCTCAAAAACCCGTCATCAGATCGAATCCAAATTTTAACACCATATACATTGGAATGTTTTATAACTGGTTTATTAATTTCAAAGTTTTGTGTGTCCAAGAAACAATGTTGTTATAATTTTTGTATGGTAACTTTTTCTCGGCTCGGGATGGTAGATAAACGTAGTTCTTGGTCGCGTTGTAATCCTTATAGGTAAATTAATTAGCTTATTTTATATCGGTTTTGAATTTGTACGGGAAAATAAGACATGCTTCCGCAGCTAGCCGATACGGGGAAAGCTGTACAGCGTTGCCGAAATGCAGCTCATCACTTCCGAGTGAGGCGCGCCATGATGCGTGATGGGCTCCATCCTTGCAACGCTGTACAGCTTTAACCGTATCGGCCTCCTGCTACCTGCCAAACCTACATGAACTAACGTACAATAGAACGACGAAAAAGATGATATTATTGGATTTTATGTAAGTCTAATGGTTACGTCACAAACAACCTTCAAACTCGAGTGCACATAATATTTTGGTCGACAGTAGGTTCCCTTAAAAATCGGTCTTTCATGGCTAGGGTGACCAACCGTCCGGCATTCGCCGGACATGTCCTCCTTTTCTCATGCTTGTCCTCTGTCCGGCAGGCATTTATTATTTGCTATTAAATGTCCGTCTTTTTGCATATTGTATTCCTAGTCATTCAGTTTCCTATTGTTTTCTCTGTTGCAAAGCTATTTTTGTTGCACTTCCTCTATTTCAGTTTATATTCTGGATACCCCTATCAGCCTATCAGACTACGTCATTTACTCACTTAATAATAAATCATATCTTAAGTTAGAGCTGTCTGAAGGGCCTGTCACCAAAGTGGTGACACCGCCCGACGTGATATGAACGTGCTCGGTCCGGGCCGGGGAATTCTCGGCGGGGATTCACCAGTCAAGTAATGCTGGCTGAGGTATTACGTAGTTTTGTTTTTATGCTAGTTGGATTCGGACCTTCTGAGTGAGTGGAGTGTTGAGGTATTACGTAGTTTTGTTTTTGTGCTAGTTGGATTCGGACCTTCTGAGTGAGTGGAGTGTTGAGGTATTACGTAGTTTTGTTTTTGTGCTAGTTGGATTTGGACCTTCTGAGTGAGTGGAGTGTTTGTTTGAATAATGTCAGTATGTCATCACTCAAAAGTGGCGAGGCACAAAAGTGGAAATGTAAGTTCTCGGAGAAATTGAAACAGAAGTACCCGTGTTTTAGAGAGGGACATAACGAAAGTGAGGCGAAATGTATTTGTGACTGTTATGTAGCTGTTGGAAATAAAGGTGCAGGTGATCTCGAGAGACATATTGCTAGTGAAAAGCATAGAAGAACAATTAGAAGCAGTTCTTCTAGCAGTAATATTGATTCATTTTTCCTTCTTAAACATTCTCCACTAGACAGGAAAGTTCGGGCAACAGAGGCATATCACACTGTTTCTCACCATCAGTCGTATAGGTATATGGACTGCTCATCAAAGTTGGAAAAGTGCTGTTTGCTTATTCTGAGATTGCTAACAAAATATCATGCGCTATAACCAAAACTGAAGTTATTATTAATAACGTAATCGCCCCTCATTCCATTGGCATTATCACATTCCTTTGTTCGGAGTGGGTACTGATGCTAGCAACCATGGGGCTTTGAAACTTTTTCCTATTGTTATACAATATTTCGACTATAAAGAAAATGGTATTCAAACTAAAGTCTTAGAACTACAAACATGTCCTAATGAAACTTCAGAGACAATATCCGATTATGTTTCCGAGACAATAGGGGAGCAGTGCCGATTCTGCCCCTCCCCCCTCCCCCCCACTACTCCCAATGCGAGTCGATAACTCCAGAACCCGTGGTCGGAGATTTACAAATGAGGTGTCATTGGACTCGAGCTAACGGGGGCTTTGCTATGGACCACTTGTTATATATTTTTTTGAAAATGTTTGTTTTTGAAAATAGACGATAGTTAAAAAACCAAACATGATAGAACGTTGTGCAATAGCTTAAACGAACGATTTTTATGTCCTTTATTTTTATAATAAAACTTTTTAATTATTTATTGTTTTTTTTTTAAAGTGTAATTTTGAAATTCTTATATTTTGGAAACTAAAGAGTTTACAAACAAATTTGTTTGACATAAATGAATGGCCCTGACCCCCTCTACCCGCAACATAAATTTCAAGCCTCTAGGACTAAAACTGTGCAGTAGTGTGAATTGGAGAGTTTTACTTCACCCCCTAATTTCATCTAAACTTTGCCGATATCTCCCGAACGCGTGGTCGGATTTTAACGAATGAGGTATTGTTGGCGTTGGGATGACGTTCTCTTGGCTAAGAATGTGTGTTGGTATTAAAAAAAAAGATTTTTTTTGGATTGGCGCTATTTTGGAAACGGTGAATTGGAAAAAAGTTTGTTTGACGTTAATGAAAGGTGGGTATGCCCTCTATAGAGCGTCTCAACCTTAAAAGACAGTATGGAATCAAATGTAGTATTTGCCTCTCACTCGCACTCCTATGTCTTGCAATTAGCTTCGTCCTCTTCTACCCCGGCGATGATGCCATTTCCCAATAATTGAAAGTGACAAATCTAAGAAAATGTTTGCGTGGTATTATAGAGAATTTCCCGCTCTTTATGATGGTGTAAAAATAAAAGCCATAAATAATTAACACATGGCCCAATTTTCACAATTACGATATTTTAGCGCTAATCTATATTTTTGCATTTATAAAACTTATCACGCCATAGATAATGAACTAATGATCGCAACATATCAAGAATTTATTTTTAGATTGCCTGATGTTGGTAGAAGATACCCTACTTCTCAGGGCAGTAATTATTTTCATAATAGGAAAGTTATGATTTTTTTTCTTAAATGTTACTTGAAAAATCTGGGATGGTGTCTCATAAAAGTTGACTAGCGAGAAAGTTTTTTACAGTTGACTTTACGTTGGTGACTAAGCGAGAAGAAATGTTCATTAATGTCTGAAATAGTTTTTAAAACACTCCACCAATGGTATCCTTACCTTGACGCGGTGGTGGAGCTTGCGTGGTCAAATGATCCTGAGAGCTATGCCGGCGGTAGCTTAGCTACTGGTAGGGTCTCCCAAGCCGGACAGGTCGAAGGTGATGATCCAGACTAAACGGGATACTCTGGCCCTCCAGGCTGGGGGTTGGACGTGGGGATAACAACCCCACACCATAAAAAAGAACCTGTTACGAAACAAGGACAATTGCCTCGGAAGGACGGATTTAACAGAAGACAACTTCGGCCTGGATTACGGAAAAGAGATTTGTATATTGCGACGTGGAATGTAAGAACGATGTTGAGACCAGGAAAGATGAATGAAATAGGAGAAGAGATAACTAAATTTAATTTAGACATTGTAGCGTTACAAGAGGTAAGATGGCAAGGACAAGGAAGGATAGATAATAGGGAATATTCACTATTGTATAGTGGTCCAAATAGCAGAACAGGACAACATGGTACAGGATTTATGGTATCCAAGTCAGTAAGGAATAGTATTATGGAATATGAAGCCATAAATGAAAGATTTTGTAAATTGCGCATCATAGGAAGATTCAGGAACATATCCATATTGTCAGCGTATGCACCAACTGAAGAGAAAGATTAGGATGAGAAGGAAGAGTTCTATGAACAATTGGAACAGATATGCGGTAAGATACAGAGATACGATACATTGATAATAATGGGAGACTTTAACGCAAAGATTGGGAAGGATCTATTGATGAGATGTGCAGGGGAACATACACTACATGATGTTAGTAACCAGAATGGCACACTACTTGGGCATTTTGCCATCAGGAACAATATGGTGATCAAAAGCACATGTTTCCCACATAAACGAATACATCTAGGTACTTGGAAGGCTCCTGATTCTACAGCCGTGAATCAAATAGACCATGTGTTAATCAATGCAAGATACTCTTCGTCAATTATAGATGTGCGGAGTTGTAGAGGACCAAATTGTGATTCAGATCACTATCTAGTCAAAGCAGTACTTAGAGAAAAGCTGGCTAAAACGAAAACAGAATCTGAAACCTGGAAGAACAGTATACACGTTGAAAGACTAGGAGATGAAAGAATTAAGGAGGAATATCAGAGAGAAATATAAAAGAAATTAGAAGAAGAAAAAGAGAGAGAGATGATCTCAATGAAGAGAGTAAGAAAATAGAGGAAGTAGTTAAACTGGCTGCAGAAGAAATAATCGGAAAGAGGCAGCAAACCCGGAATGAATGGTTTGATCAAGAGTGTAGGGAAGCAATAGAAGAGAAGAATAGAGCAAGAGAAAAGATGATCTTGAGAGAAACAAGAAGCAACTGTGAACATTATAGGCAACTAAGATTGAATGCCAACAAAGTATGTAGAAGAAAGAAAAAGGAACACATAAAGAAACAATTTATAGAAATAGAAGAATTAAACCAGGGAAGTGAAGTAAGAAAATTCTATGCGGCAATTGGTAAAATGGGGAAAGGTTTCCAACCTAGGGAAAGAAGATGCAAGGATAGACAAGGAATGATACTGAATGATGAGAACAAAGTGTTAGATAGATGGTCTGAACACTTTAAGGAACTTCTAAGTTAAAGTGTAGAGCCAGAAATTGAACAACAAATGCAACAAAACGAGAGACAAGAAGTAATTAGATCAGAATCAGAGAATGAGAATGCAAGTATTACGAATCCTACAGAATCAGAGAATGAGAATGCAAGTATTATGAGTCCTACAAGATTTGAAGTGGCAAACGTAATGAAGAAAATGAAAAACAACAAATCACCAGGGGAAGACAGTATAGTAGCAGAAATGATAAAATATGGAGGAGAGGCATTGGAAGATAGAATACATAAACTATTGGAAAGAATATGGGAAGAAGAGAACATGCCAGATGGATGGAGGGGAGGAATAATATGTCCTATATTTAAGAAAGGAGATAAACTAGCATGTGAGAATTACAGAGGAATTACTCTATTGAATGTTATTTACCAGATCCTTTCAGGTATCCTGAAAGAAAGAATGAAGATATTTTCAGAAGAAATTCTGAGTGAATATCAGTGTGGTTTTAGACCCAACTGGAGTACAACGGATCAAATCTTTGTAATCAGGCAGATGATGGAAAAGTTTTATGAACATGATATTGACCTCCACATGCTCTTTATAGATTTTAAACAAGCTTTCGATAGTGTATGTAGAGAAAGACTATATGAATTACTAGGAGAAATGAGGATACCTGGAAAGATAATCCGGCTGATAAGGATGACACTAGATAACACATGGGCACGAGTGAAAAATGGAAATAAGCTGAGTAAACCCTTTACAATTAATATAGGTGTAAAACAAGGAGATGGATTGTCTGCAGTACTCTTTAACCTTGCACTTCATAAAGCAGTCAGTAAAGTGGACCAGGGAGACACTATTTTTAACAAATCAAGTCAGATCTGTGCTTATGCAGATGATGTAGTGATCATAGCAAGAGAGAAGCGTACACTGAAAAGAGTATATTTAGAATTAGAGAAAGAGGCTACAAATATTGGGTTATTAGTGAATGAGAGTAAAACTAAGAGCATCGTAATGTCCACATCTAACACAAGAAGAGCCCCGCATGATATTAAAATAGACGATAAGACATTTGAGGGTGTGACACAATTTAAGTATCTAGGAGTACTTATTAACAACCAGTGTGATATGACAAATTGTATTAAAGATCGATTACAGGCTGGAAACAGAGCATACTATGCAAACATCAAGATGCTCAGGAATCAACTTATATCGCGAACAACCAAAATGAAGATATATAAGACAATGATAAGACCGGTAGTGACCTATGGCTCTGAAGCTTGGACATTAACTATGGATGATGAGAATACTGTGAAGTGTTTTGAAAGGAAAATACTGCGAAGAATATGTGGCCCTGTTAGAGAGGAAGATGGATGGAGAATACGATATAACCATGAACTAAACGAATTGATTGGAAAACAAGATATCGTAAAGTTTATAAAGGCACAGAGAATCCAATGGTTGGGACACATAGAGAGGATGCCGGAGAGCCAGATGCCCAAGTGAATGTTGAAAGGGAGGCTATTCTCCAGGAGGAAGAAAGGACGTCCTAAGAAGAGATGGTTGGATGGTGTGACTGCAGACCTCGTCGCAATGGGAGTGAGAGGATGGAGGAGCAAGGCGATGGATAGACCAACATGGAGAGCAGTTGTCCAAGAGGCCAAAACCCACCCCGGGTTGTTGCGCCATGGAGTAAGTAAGTAAGTTTTTAAAACAAACCAGAGCTCAATGTTAGGTAGCATTCATAAGTTATAGCACTTCTCTTAGTCCTCCCGCTCAGCGCTGACGCACCGGAACTTTGTTTACTAACGTTGCCCGCAGGCTATCTCCCCCGACTACGTTTGAAGGAGGGTAGGTGATGATGTGAAGTAAAACTAAGAAATGAAGTGGATTTTGTGTTCTTTATAAATTGTCCGCCTCGTTGCGTTCTTGGCTGTCACTGTGCTGTCACTGTGGAGGCCCGGGTTTGAATCCCGGCTCTGCCATGAAATGTAATTCTGGTCTGAGGGCTGGAACGGGGTGTACTCAACTGCATGAGACAAAACTGAGAAGAGGCGGGTTCGATTCCTACCTCAGCCATCCTCGAAGTAGTTTCCGTAGTTTGCCTTTGTTCGTCCCGGGAATTAACAAGGGTTCGTTAATGGTGCAGAGTTAACGTTTCTGTGCCAAAAAGAACACGGTAGACACACACGACAAAATGACAGGTGACGTATATGAAAAGTGGTTCACCGAGCAATATTGTTGCTCAATGTTCCCGAAGGATCTAGCCTAGTAATAGACAATGTAGGCTATCACAGCAGAGAAATATGTTCTTGCTTGTCACCTTACCACACCACCATACCTCAGTGAACTTAATCCCATCGAAATGGTATGGGCGTAAGTGAAGAACTATATAAAATTGAACAACGTCTCGTTCAAGAAACAAGAAATGAATAATTTAATTTCGGCTGCATACCCCCACATGACCACACAAAATTGGGTAAATTACGTGGACCACAATATAGTATATTATTATTATTATTATTATTATTATTATTATTATTATTATTATTATTATTATGTCATATTATAATTTATTATAACCAATTATATTCGAGAAAAAAGCCTTATCATATTCATAAATAATTGAATAATTGAAAATTATAAATTATTATAATGTGTGCATTAAAATCGCGCTCTGAGCTTCGGTGTATCGTAATCTAAATAGTGTACCGTCTTTCGCTTCAAGGCATGAGATACAATTATATACAACAAACAAATATTTTGGAAATTTCCCGAGTTTTGCGTAAAAGTACGCTTGTAGCCTATATGAGTTATGTTACATCATGTGCCCGGCCTTGCAGAACTTTGTATATGCAGCAGATCTGGCATTAGCACGCTCCATTTAAAGCGTACTGTCTTTTAAGGTAGAGACGCACTATAGGCGGACAGCAAGTGTCAAGGGTTTAGGAGGAAAAAAAATGATAGCCTACTTTCTCGCGAACATTGGTGATCATTGGCGAACGGATGGTCGGATTTTAACAAATGAGGTGTCGTTGGACTCAAGCTGACGTAAAACGAGGGATCGCTTTTCGATATTTTTTCCTATGACGAATGAATGAAGGCGAATATTTTGAAATGTGACAAGCATGCTAAGATTTTTTACACCTGAAGGGGATCTTTAACGTTTTAGTTAACGGTGATGAGCGAGATCGCTCTCTAACACAACAGACGGTTGTAGGATATGACCAAGTGATTCTTAGACGTTGGCGATCTCGGTGACCGTGCCCGGAAGAAATGAATTGCTATTTGGGTGGGATGGCGGGACAGCTTATGACGGTTGGTTTTGTGACATTTCCTATGACGGATGGAGGCGAATATTTGAAAATGTGTTAAGTGTGCTAGGATTTTTTAAACCCTGAAGGGGATCTTTAACATGCTATTAAAAGGTATTAAGCGATACTGCTGTCTGGCACAGTAAATGGTTTTAAACTATGGAAACCTATAACATTTGCTCGATCAAGTCATGTGCATGTACGCAAAGAGCCAAAACCGTAAGTTCATTGGCCTGAAATTTTATAAACTAAATATTGAACTGGGTAAAGTCATGTGTTTTAGGGTGAAAGTATGTGGTTAACATGATCATGTATTGAGGATGGCCGCTTGCTAGTAATTATTATGACAGTAAAATGTTTAATAATAATAATAATAATAATAATAATAATAATAATAATAATAATAATAATAATAATAATAATAAGACACACATGTTTTCAATGCTGGTACACACACAGTCCTGCTCACTGGAGACTGAATATTATACCTAGCCAGAGGACTTGTGAGAGAGACTGCTGATAAGACAAAAATGTCTACGTCAGCAGGAAGTGTGATATCAGCTTACTTGCCTCGTGGTGGCTTGCAGGTGCGACCTTTAAGCAGCCGTCATGTTGGTTCTGAGACAGTAGGACTACCAATGTATAAGAGGCAGCCATTTTGGTTCCTCATTAAGAACATGAAACAAGTGTAAGGTACGCGAATCTTATCGCGTTTGAGGAATGTGGAGAGGCGTGGGAACACGTGTGAGAGAGACAACATTTCAAGGTCAAAACGCTGAGAAAATGCAACTCTCTCTGTTGCTTGGTTAACTGATAACGATTGCGTTAGTGATGCACTTGCCATTTTAGCAAACGGACGTATGCAGTAGAGCTCTGAACTGAACTTTGGAAGAAAAAATCCTTTTATTTTTTGGTAAGTACCTATGAATGATTATTTTAATAATGAAATGCTAATGAACCTTAAATTTGTAGTTATTGATAAGGTAAGTAATGATTTTATTTATTTATTTATTTATTTGTTTGCAGATAACCGGTATACCTTACATGTCTGAGATACAAGAAACCATTGCGCTTTTGGGCCCACTAGAAGGAAACAGTATCAAACCAGTGCAAGTGAAGGTGAGATTATTTTTTTAACTAACTTGTTTCATTTTTTGTTTGATATTGTTTTGTTTTATTTTATTTTATGAAATGCATGTATTAATCTGAATTTAGGTATTTATAGCGGTTAATTTTATTCATTTTTAGAAACTTGGAAAGAAAAGCATTACCGCCGTAGCAGTTGCTGAAAATCCAAGACGCGGTAGAGCGCAACCATTGTTTCCAGGCAGTAAACTATTGAAAACTCAGGTAAGTCTAACTTAAAAATTCTATTCCATTTTACCACTATTGAAAAGTCGTAGACAAAAAATTCAATACCTGTACATGACTAGGACGATGATTGCTTTCTTGAATAATGGCCATGTATTGACAAACGGTACAAGACTATATTGGTTGCTGACTGGGAAAAGTACAAGGCTATGTTGGATTTTCTAAAAACAAAACAAAAAAATATTTATGGGTGGTTCCCTATGGGCTCAATAAATATCCACAGGTTTGAACAAGATAATCTGAACAAAATGATATGATATTTATTTTTGTTTATATATTGGTTAAAGGGAAATATAAATGACTGCAGCTTTATAAAAAAAAGTACATGGGTTATTCTTAGTGCAGACATACAGTTTATTTTTGTAATATTTTTTTGATGGTGTTTTTATTTAATGCCAATTAACGTTAAAGTTTAATTACTAGTATTGATTGATTGATTGAGTGATGAGTTAGTTTGTTTGTTTTTTAGGTGTGGTCATACGCCATTAACATAGTGAACAGACAGTGAAAGAAAGCATACATTGTGGTTTAAAGTGATGTGTGCAACGTTAATAACTTACAATAAGAAAAGTTTTATTATAACACATGGTGTTAGTACCAAATACAACAAGTGAACAAGTTGGTTTACCACGTGGGTTAAATTTAAAATCAGAACATGATCGTTGGTTAACATTTAAATCCTGGCCTGTAGGCTTTTTGTCAACACACAATCTTGCAAAAGCCGTTTTTTTTACTTGAACCAAGAAGATGTGGTGCGCTGTGTGTTTTGTCGTATTGAACTTTCACACTGGGAAGTGATGTGAAAGGGGATAATCCCTTTAGAGACCATTTGCGATGGTCTCCTTGTCCTTACATGCTTGGAAAACAAGTGGGTAACATACCCGTGTATCCATTTCACCGAACCACTAGGCTGTTGGCCGCTACTTACGTTGCTGAATCCTAAATAAATAATAATAATAATGTATTACCAGCCAACAACGGTAGTGTCGATATATGTGGTCCATATTGAACCCGCTGAGCTAAGGTTCATGTGATATTTTTATAACAGCACATTTATGATGGGATGTAGTACCTTTGAACACACCCAGAAAGCCACGTGGAGCTGAGAGCTCATGCTATACTCTTTGAAGTAGCGGTGAATCGCACTTTTGACTTTGGTGAAGTCTGCTAATTATTTATCTGAGGTCTTATTAATTAATTTTATCTTTCCACGAGACTCAGAATATTCCATTTCGTCATGCTGCATTATTAAAACATTTTGGATAATGTTATTTTCGCTTAAGGTAAGGTAATATCCTTGCAGATTCGCAAACAGGAATGTAAGTAGTCGCTCAACGACTTCGGTTTGACGACCTACTTCCTCGAGTAACTCTGTGCCTTGCACTACGTCTGGAGAATCCGCCCCGTGTAGGCGTGAAGTTACATCCGTCTTGTTAGACGTAGAAAATATCCGCTTTATAGCGTGGAAAGTATTATCTGTTGCCATCGAGCACGAATACGTTACGATACGAGTGATAAGTAAGAATTGTATAGTGAATTATTTGCACTACATCAGGAAAATCCGCCCTGTGTTGGCGTGAAGTTATAGCCGTCGTGTCAGACGTGGAAGATATCCGCTGTTTAGCGTGGAAGTTATCATCGGGTGCCATCGAGCACGAATATTCTATAAATCACTGTTTATTGATGCACAGTGAACAACAGGAATCATATTGTGATATAATTGGCAAGTATAGTGAAAATTCTAACATTACCGTAACACCACATTTTTATACCCACGTGTTTGTGGAGGGCCGAGAGCCTGGTGAAAAATATAGAGGTAAACGTGTTATAACTACTTTAAACAATTATGATTATGAAAGTACTATATATTTGAATTGCCACAGTGAATTTTTCAATTACAAAACGACGCACATTTCACGGACGCCACGTGATGTAAAAGTGGCGTCAGTACACGTGAAGAACCACAGAACAGTGCTTGATCACGTATTATTCGATATCTGCGAAGTAAAGGCTGTGTTATCAATTGCAATTAAAGCCTGTAACATTTACTACGAACATTGTGATTTTTGAAGTGAAAGAATGAACTACTACACGATTTATTTCACCACCCACGTGATCAAATTATTCTACACCATGTTCGAGACCGACATCATGGGCTAGTACCATCATGGTATGAGGGTGATGTATCTATTGGAACCAGCATGATGGTGGAACTTCCAGAACAGCGAACGAGGAGGAAGGAACCCAGGATGCCATTCCCAGGCAAATCCAGTACATCCACGAGGTTATCGACAGGGACAGATCGAACCCTGGTCTTTGGAAGAGTCCAGATGGGAGTCCTGATGAGGACGATGCCGTTCCGGAGAGCCAGAGGTGAATTTGTATAACCCTTGTCGTTGAACAGAGGGCTGAGTGAGAGCTCCTCCATTTCGTGAGTTTTTGTACACCCTTTCTTGTTCTAGTTTCTGGTGGTATAGTAGGTTTAATGTAGTTTGTGAACCAACCGAACTCAGTGACAGCCATTTTTATAGGTAGGGAATGTAATTAGTCTAATTAGATGTCATTTATTTCAGTTAGAGTGAGTCACCCTTGGGTCAGACATTTTGATCAACCCTGGTGCAGCTTGATGGACGTCGTAGAACGTCAATGCCTATCTTTTGCTAAACGTGACTGTAGTCATTTCAGGCTACTTTGTTTAACCCTATCTGGGGTGATTTTTCAAGTCTTTGCTGACTTTAGTTATGGCAATCAGATGCCGTGGTTATATTTCTTTAACTGCATTTTTTGCAGCCAGTCTTTGTTACACCCCTGACTTCGTTAGAGCAGTCGTATCATTTAGGTAATCGACTGTAATTACCAGTTTTGTAACTGCATTATATTTAATTTGAGATGTTGCTCAGAAGCCATCAGGTCAAGTGTAGACCTTACAAGTAAAAGGAATGTTTCGTTGTCTAGCATCGAACCCAGTTCCCAACGTATCATTAAGCAGATCCAGAGTGTGGAATCTGCGTCACAATTATTATTTTGTTAGTGTCATGTGAAGACACGTATTTATTTCATGTTTATACAAGCAACTACTGAAATATTATATCTTTGTGAGCAAAGAGCTCCAGCAATAGTGACATTGCTACCATTTAGATGTCTTTGGTTTGAAAGACGGAATTATATTATTGTATTCAGATTTATAGCGTGTTTTTATACACGTATTCTTCGAGGTTTATAACCTATGGTAAAGGTTTTATGATGAGGCCAGTTGTACAGTTTTTATTTTGCTTAATTCGCCGGCCTTGATAGTTAGTGTGTGTTGTGTCAGACCGCGCAGGAATGTTGTAGCCTGCAGCGACACAAACTGGTTTGTGACCCAGTGCCCTTGAGAGCACGCTTGCATTATGAGATAGAATTACTTTGACAGAGGACAGAATGCTTTTAGTATTCGCTCTTCCTTTCATTGCAATATAGCTCATGGAACCCAGTGTCCAACCTTGTATCTGATCACATGTTTTTATAGATTGTTTTTTGTTAGTTAAACGCACTTTTGCGTGTACCGTCGTTTGACGTGTACAGTTATGTCAGGTTTTCTATAGTATGTTGAAGGCTACCCTGTTATAGCAGGAAGTTATTGTATGAAGGTATTTGTGTGTACCTTGTCCGGGATTGTTCCCGTTGACCAGATGTTATGGAGGGTTACTGAGTGTGCAGGCCCATCCCTGAGTTATTGAACGCGAGCTGCGCGCCGCTGGTAACTTGTGTTATTGTGTGTCCGAATTGTTATTGCTCGTTGATTATATTCCGACTTTTGAGTCGAGGCTTTTGGTGGAGATTGATCTCAGTGGAGACACTCCGTGCCCAGGCTATTGCCAGTATTATTCGCCATAAACCAACGATAAACCTAAACCGACATCTTAATAATAAAACGCATAATTTTGGTAAAACAAAAGCTAACTAACGAATTCTATCTAACTTTGTTCTTTTGCATTTGGAACCTGCTGACATGGCCGTGCTAATGAAGGTATTTCCTTTTGAGGGAATGACTTAGAACAGCTGACACTCATGTAGAGACCTGAAGCTTGCTCGAACCTTGAGTTCGTAGCTTGTGGAGCGCAGGCCATGCGACGTTAGACGTAGTTTTAACTACGCAGTCGTCACCGTAACTACACACATTAGATGACTGTGGCTTACAAAGAGTAAACCAAGGTGCAGGCAGGCATTTTAATAAAACTGTTGTCTTTCATTAATTATTTATGATGTAAAAGTGTATGAATCCTACATGTTACCCTCTTGTGTGCTGTTAGCACTTAGTTCCTAAGAATAATTAAATGTTTTTTTATATGGCGGTTCACTTAGCTTTGAATGTAATTGTTTTCTGTTACGGACGTCATATGAATTAACGTTAAATGTAAATGTGGAGATGGTATCATCCTAACTTAGATTTGTTTTGCTACCCTGCTAAATGTAAATTCAGATATTAGCTTGATCTTGTAACTTGACCTAGGGATTTGCGTCGTACCATTTTCCTAGCGTTGCTGTTGTTGCTTTATTATTGTGAGATCGATCTTTCGCGAGGGTTTTCCGTAACTCCTCAGGTAGGGACCTGCTCTTTATTTTTGATTGTTTATTAGCTTCCGGACTATCCGATTGAAACCCTCCGAACTAGGCTAGGGGCTTGTGAATTTTGACAATACATTTTCACGGTGTTTTACATAAGTCTGGATGTTTATTTTCTCAGTCTAGTTTTTAAGGTGAACCTTTCCTTAGGCAGTCTATGACCATCGTCACCATGTACCACGATCCCTGTGGACTACAGATTCTCGTGCCGCTTTGGCCTATTTGGAAGTTCACCCGATCCTCACGGCAAATATGTCCGACGGATGAGATGTTTGGGAAGTCATTGCGGTTGTTGGCTATCCTGACAGCTCCACCGACGGTCTCAATATGCCATAGACAGTGTTGAATTGGCATGTGCTTTTGAAAAATTGGGAGTTTGCAAGATTAAAGCACTAGCACACCCAGACTACAGCTCTGTTGAAAAACGTTTAGAATCTTATAAAAATGTTTGGCCATTAATATTAAAACACCTTACCAAACAGCTAAGTGAAGCTGGATATTTTATACTGGTGAAGGAGATAAAATAAAAATGTTTTTATTGTGGATTTGCTTTAAAGGATTGGCAAATGACTGATGACCCTTTTGTACAACACGCTCGTTGGTTACCTAACTGTAAATACATGGTGTTGCTTAAAGGTCAGGAATTTGTGAAAACTATTCGCAAAGAAAACGTGATTGCAGCACAAGACATAAAAGTGCCGTTAGAGTTAGAACACGCGGAGCAAATACACGAGGCTAAAAAAAAAGACTTGTCTCACGAACAGATACAAATGTGTGACCAACAATTATGCAAAATTTGTTATCAAGACGATCTACGTGTTGTATTTTTGCCTTGTGGACACATAATAGCATGTGTCAAGTGTGCATTAGAACTTAACACTTGTGCTATATGCAGAAAAGTAGTATCTGCTACAGTTAGGGCATTTCTTGCATAACTAGTATAATTTATTAGCCATGCATAGTGCAAAATCCCTAATTGCACAATATTATTAAAGCAGTTTGAGAGTGTAATAGATATGCTTTTCTTTTGTTTATAGACTTCTACAATGAATGTTTTGAATGCTGTGGGTCAAGCAAGTGGCTTAGAGACAAAGAAGCTCAGCGAATTGCCAACGCATATTCCATTCCGTATTATCAAGTTTCGGAAATTGAACCCAGCATATGGTGATCGTGTACTTTGTGTATGTGAAAACTTTGAGACATTTCTGCCTACACGGTTTAATGATATGTCGGAGAGTGTTTTTGATGAAGTCAATAATGCTGTACAACCTGTACACGTAATTTATGAAGGTTTAAAAAAATAGGTGCATGGTTCGTTTTAATTAAATAAAAAAACAAATGTCAAATAATAATGGAAGATATAAGTCATGACAACGGACTGAAAGATAAATACGTGTATAGAATAATAATGTTTTAGTGTTTAGTATTGTCTTAAAAATATTATCATGAAACAAAAAAAAAATATATAAAGTTTGTAAATAAATGAAAATAATGTTGCAATGTTGTTTTATTTTCTACAGAAGTCAGAATATTTAACATTGCAGAGTATACATGATTATGACAATAAAAAGCACACTTAATACAAGTCTTTGCCTTTACGATAGTGTGTTATAGTTTTAAAAACAAAGCTTGTTGTAGATCTTTTTTCTTCCACGGTGAACAATAGGCATGAAAACGTTATTGTCTTGTTTCGGATCATTATCACTATCATAATCATAAGCAGCATGATCTATATCACTATTATTATAATCACCACAATTATCCTCAACATTATCCTCAAAATCACTAAAACCAGTTAAATATTCCTGTTCCTCCTCCTCTTCCTCTGCAGTGTGCTCATGTAGAGTCTGCGTAGCTTTTGATAATGCTAAGGGTTTTTTGAACATTTAATTATTTTCAATAGTAGTATTGTTTTGTAGCACTTGCTTTTTAGCTTTTTATGATTTTCTGTTGACAGAAACAATGTTTCATGGAGTACACTACATTGATGATCACTGCCACTTAAAACCTCATTATTTTTACTTTTTAGCTCACTGCGACATTGTTTTGAACGTTGTTTTGAACAACGCCAAATAACAGCTCAATTTTTATTGGTTCGTTTCACAATATATGAATATCCTTTATAGAATGCATGAGGCTTACCATACCTAGTCACTGAAACTTCCATATCAACTGTCAAGCATAGACTAAGCTCTAGTAAAAACAACTTGGTAATAAGAACAATAGTTTAATGTTCGAGCATATATGAATGCAAATGTGGGAGAAAAAAAAGTTGCGAGCAAAAAGTGGGATGAAAATTGGGAGCAAATATGAGAGCAAAAAAAGAGTAGGAGCAATTATGGGACCAAGAATGGGAGCAAATGTGAAAGCAAAAGTGGGAGCATATATGAGAGCAAAAAAAGTAGGAGGAAGTATGGGAGCAAAAAGTGGGAGCAAATGTGAAAGCAAAAGTGGGAGCAAATGTGAGAGCTAAAAAAAAGTAGGAGCAAGTATGGGAGCAAAAAGTGGGAGCAAATGTGAAAGCAAAAGTGGGAGCAAAAAGTGAGAGAAAAAAAGTTGGAGCAAATGTGTAAGCAAAAGTGGGAGAAAATATGAGAGCAAAAAATACGGAGCAAATATGGGAGCAAAAAGTGGGAGCAAAAGTGGGAGCAAAAATGGGAGCAAAAAAGTGGGAGCAAAAAAGTGTAAACAAAAGTGGGAGCAAACAACTGTGAGCAAATATGAGAGCAGAAAGTGGGAGCAAATGTGAAAGCAAATGTGGGAGCAAAAAGTGGGAGAGCAAAAAGAGCGAGAAAATGTCGGTGATAAAAGTGGGAGCAAAATGTGTGAGTAAAAAGTGGGGGCAAATGTGGTGTTTTACTAAAACAATCTCACCTAACCTAACCTAACCTAACTTTTCCTAACCTAACTTTATCCAACCTAACCTAACCCAACTTCACCTAACCTAACCTAACCCAACTTCACCTAACCTAACCTAACCCAACTTCACCTAACCTAACTTGACCTAACTTCACCTAACCTAACTTCACCTAACCTTCCAACTCTCAGATCAATAATTAAATTCTGGGCATAGTCGAGTTGGAACCCAAAACCTCTGGGATTACATCCAAGTATACTAGCCACTACACCACGAGATGGACAAATTATCATGCAACACAACACAAAAATAAAAGTTTTCTGTAGTGCAACTCATTGGCTGACAACCATAGTTGAGAATTCAAACCCAAGACCTCAGGATTTTTGTTTTGAACATTATCAGAAATATTATTCCATTTACATTTTGCTGCTGCTTATAGTTATAAGAGTTGGCATTAATATGGGGAGCAAAAAGTGGGAGCAAATGTGGGAGCCAATATGGGAGCCAATATGAGAGCCAATATGGGAGCAAAATTGGGAGCAAATATGGGAGCAAATGTGGGAGTCAATAAGGGGGCAAAAGAGGGAGCAAATATGGGGACAAATGTGGGAGCCAATATGGGAGTCAATTTTGGGGGGGGGGGGGGCAAGTATGGGAGCAAATGTGTGAGCAAATCAGCTCACCTCGGACATCACCAGTGAGTACTCATATCCACCGCTAGGTAGCGGAAACATACTTTGCGTGTTGTATGTAACTATCTTACAAAGTTTGACTGCATGCAAAACGTGCTTGTATAAGTTGTGCATATCATTTTAATATACAATTAACACTAAATGTTCAGAACTAACATGTATAGCCTTGTCTAGGGTATATAGAGGATCCTTAGCAAGAAAGACTGACTAGCCCAGGAGTGTAAAGCCTTACCATATGCAGTAAGCACTTGTTGGCAGAAAATGGTTCCTAATAATAATGGAATTAATGAATATGGAACGTGTTTTGAGTGTCGTCTTAAATCATATTTTATACGTTGTGAAACGTGTAAGGATTTAAGACGACACGAACGTCTTTTGTGCGTCGTCTTTTGAGTATCGTCTTAAATCCTTACACGTATCACAGCGTATAAAATAGGATTTCAGACGACACACAAAACACGTTTCATATTCATTAAGTCCGTTATTATTAGGAACCATTTTCTGCCAACAAGTGCTTACTGCATATGGTAAGGTTTACACTCCTGGGCTAGTCAGTCTTTCTTGCTAAGGATCCTCTATATACCCTAGACAAGGCTATACATGTTAGTTCTGAACACTTAGTGCTAATTGTATAATAAAATTATATGCACAGCTTATACAAGCACGTTTTTCATGCAGTCAAACTTTGTAAGATAGTTACATACAACACGCAAAGTATGTTTCCGCTACCTAGCGGTGGATATGAGTACTCACTGGTGATATCCGAGGTGAGCTGATTTGCTCACACATTTGACTCCCACATTTGCTCCCATATTAGCTCCCACTTTTGCTCCCATATTGGCTCTCATATTGGCTCCCATATTGGCTCCCACATTTGCTCCCACTTTTTTGCTCCCCATATTAATGCCAACTCTTATAACTTTAAGCAGCAGCAAAATGTAAATGGAATAATATTTCTGATAATGTTCAAAACAAAAATCCTGAGGTCTTGGGTTTGAATTCTCAACTATGGTTGTCAGCCAATGAGTTACACGAGAAAATTTTTATTTTTGTGTTGTGCTGCATGATAATTTGTCCATCTCGCGGTGTAGTGGCTAGTATACTTGGATGTTATCCCAGAGGTTTTGGTTTCCAACTCGACTATGCCAAGAATTTAATTCTAGATCTGAGAGTTGGAAGGTTAGGTTAGGTGAAGTTAGGTCAATTTAGGTTAGGTTAAATTGGGTTAGGTTAGGTTATGTGAAGTTGGGTTAGGTTAGGTTAGGTGAAGTTAGGTTAGGTTAGGTTGGATAAAGTTAGGTTAGGGAAAGTTAGGTTAGATTAGGTGAGATTGTTTTAGTAAAACACCACATTTGCCCGCACTTTTTACTCACACATTTTGCTCCCACTTTGTGCACCCACTTTTCCTCGATCTTTTTGCTCTCACTTTTTGCTCCCACTTTTGCTTTCACATTTGCTCCCACTTTCTGCTCTCATATTTGCTCACACTTGTTTGCTCCCATTTTTTTTGCTCCCACTTTTGCTCCCTATTTTTGCTCCCATATTTGCTCCCACTTTTTTGCTCTCATATATTCTCCCACTTTTGCTTACACATTTGCTCCCACTTTTTTCTCTCACTTTTTGCTCCCACTTTTGCTTTCACATTTACTCCCACTTTTTGCTCCCATACTTGCTCCTACTTTTTTAGCACTCATATTTGCTCCCACTTTTACTTTCACATTTGCTCCCACTTTTTGCTCCCATACTTCCTCCTATTTTTTTGCTCTCATATTTGCTCCCTCTTTTGCTTTCACATTTGCTCCCACTTTTTGCTCCCATACTTGCTCCTACTTTTTTTACTCTCATATTTGCTCCCACTTTTGCTTACACTTTTTGCTCCCACTTTTTGCTCCCATTTTTTTTGCTCCCACATTTGCATTCATATATGCTCGAACATTAAACTATTGTTCTTATTGCCAAGTTGTCTATACTAGAGCTTAGTCTATGCTTGACAGTTGATCTGGGGGTATCAGTGACTAGGTATGATAAGCTTCATGCATTCTATAAAGGATATTCATATATTGTGAAACGAACCAATAAAAATTGAACTGTTATTTGGCGTTGTTCAAAACAACGTTCAAAACAATGTCGCAGTGAGCTAAAAAGTAAAAATAGTGAGGTTTTAAGTGTCAGTGATCATCAATATAGTGTACTCCATGAAACATTGTTACTGTCAACAGAAAATCATAAAAATGCTGAAAAGCAAGTGCTACAAAACAATACTACTATTGAAAATAATTCAATGTTCAAAAAACCCTTAGCATTATCAAAAGCCACGCAGACTCTACATGAGGACACTGTAGAGTAAGAGGAACAGGAATAGGAATATTTAACTGGTTTTACTGATTTTGAGGATATTGTTGAGGATAATTATGGTGATTATAATGATAGTGATATTGATCATGCTGCTTAAGATTATGATAGTGATAATGATCCGAAACAAGACAATAACGATTTCATGCCTATTGTTCACCGTGGAAGAAAAAAGATCTACAACAAGCTTTGTTTTTAAAACTATAACACACTATCGTAAAGGCAAAGACTTGTATTAAGTGTGCTTTTTATTGTCATAATCATGTATACTCTGCAATGTTAAATATTCTGACTTCTGTAGAAAATAAAACAACATTGTAACATTTTTTTCATTTATTTACACACTTTATATAATTTTTTTTTTGGTTTCATGATAATATTTTTAAGACAATACTAAACACTAAAACATTATTATTCTATACACGTATTTATCTTTCAGTCCATTGTCATGACTCATATCTTTCATTATTATTTGACATTTGTTTTTTTATTTAATTAAAACGAACCATGCACCTATTGATTTTAAAACCTTCATAAATTAAGTGTACAGGTTGTACAGCATTATTGACTTCATCAAAAACCCTCTCCGACATATCATTGTACCGTGTAGGCAGAAATGTCTCAAAGTTTTCAAATACACAAAGTACACGATCACCATATGCTGGTTTCAATTTCCGAATCTTGATAATGCGGAATGGAATATGCGTTGGCAATTCGCTGAGCTTCTTTGTCTCTAAGTCACATGCTTGACCCACAGCATTCAAAACATTCATTGTAGAAGTCTATAAACAAAAGAAAAGCATATCTATTACACTCTAAAAATGCTTTAATAATATTGTGCAATTAGGGATTTTGCACTATGCATGGCTAATAAATTATACTAGTTATGCAAGATATGCCCTAACTGTAGCAGATACTACTTTTCTGCATATAGCACAAGTGTTAAGTTCTAATGCACACTTGACACATGCTATTATGTGTCCACAAGGCAAAAATACAACACGTAGTTCGTCTTGATAACAAATTTTGCATAATTGTTGGTCACACTTTTGTATCTGTTCGTGAGACAAATCTTTTTTTTTTCAGCCTCATGTATTTTCTCCGCGTGTTCTCACTCTAAAGGCACTTTTATGTCTTGTGCTGCAATCACGTTTTCTTTACGAATAGTTTTCACAAATTCCTGACCTTTAAGCAACACCATGTATTTACAGTTAGGTAACCAACGAGCGTGTTGTACAAAAGGGTCATCAGTCATTTGCCAATCCTTTAAAGCAAATCCGCAATAAAAACATTTTTATTTTATCTCCTTCACCAGTATAAAATATCCAGCTTCACTTAGCTGTTTGGTAAGGTGTTTTAATATTAATGGCCAAACATTTTTATAAGATTCTAAACGTTTTTCAACAGAGCTGTAGTCTGGGTGTGCTAGTGCTTTAGTCTTGCAAACTCCCAAGTTTTCAAAAGCACATGCCAATTCAACACTGTCTATGGCATATGGACCACATATATCGACACTACCGTTGTTGGCTGGTAATACATTATTATTATTATTATTTATTTGTGATTCAGCAACGTAAGTAGCGGCCAACAGCCTAGTGGTTCGGTAAAATGGATACACGGGTATGTTACTCACTTGTTTTCCAAGCATGTAAGGACAAGGAGACCATCGCAAATGGTCTCTAAAGGGAGTATCCCCTTCTTCCCAGTGTGAAAGTTCAATACGACAAAACACACAGCGCACCACATCTTCTCGGTTCAAGTAAAAAAAAAAACGGCTTTTGCAAGATTGTGTGTTGACAAAAAGCCTACAGGCCAGGATTCAAATGTTAACCAACGATCATGTTCTGATTTTAAATTTAACCCACGTGGTAAACCAACTTGCTCACTTGTTGTATTTGGTACTAACGCCATGTGTTATAATAAAACTTTTCTTATTGTAAGTTATTAACGTTGCACACATCACTTTAAACCACAATGTATGCTTTCTTTCACTGTCCGTTCACTATGTTAATGGCGTATTAACTTAACTTAGCTTAATTCCTGCCGCTCCTTCCGGGGCATAGGGCCTTGGCGAAATCTCTCCATGTAGTACGGTTCCTGGCCATTCTCTTCACTTGACTCCAGTTCTTGTCCACCTCTGCAATTTCATTTTCGATCAGGGGCCGATAACCTAGATGTTAGGCCCCTTAAAACAACAATTATCATCATCATCATCATCATCATTTTCGATCGTCCTCTTCCAGGCCTTCTTAGGTCGACCTCGCTTCCTGGCGCCTTGAGGATTCCAGTTTAGCGCCGCCCTCTCAATAGCTCCATCCGGCTTCCTTAGTGTATGAGCAATCCAGCGCCATTTCCTCTCCTTGATCTGGATGCTAATCGGTTGTTGATTGGTGATGGTCCAAAGATCTTCATTTGAGATTATGTCCGGCCACCTCACATTCATGATGCGTCGCAGACATCTGTTAATGAACACCTGTTGCTGGTTGTTGATCGGTTTTGAGACTTTCCATGTTTCACAGCCGTAGAGAAGAACCGACTTTACGTTGCTATTGAAAAGGTGGAGCTTGGTCTTCCTGGAAATGTTTCTATTTCTCCAGATGGGGTAGAGCTGGACAAAGGCACCATTTGCCTTCCTGATACGGCTTCGAACATCTTCCTCTGCTCCCCCATCATTTGTGACTATATTTCCAAGGTAGAGGAAGGACTCAACTCGCTTAATTTCCTTTCAGTTGACTGTCAAACTAGTCGTGATGTCAGAATTTATCCTCATCTCTTTGGTCTTGTTGGTGTTGATCATCAGTCCTGCACGTTCTGCTTCTCTCTGCAACCTCCCCAGCTTATCTTCTATGTCTCGGTACCGTTGGGCCATAAGACAAATGTCGTCTGCGAAATCCAGATCTTCAAGCCTGTCATTTATACCCCATTGAATACCCCTCTTCCGTCCTCCCATTACCTTCTTATCACACTATCCAGGACCAACATGAACAGAGTGGGGGAAAGGACACACCCCTGTCTCACTCCGGAACTGACCTTTATTTTTCTGTTAATTTGCCTTCGTGAAGAACCTGGCACTCATACCCTTCGTACATCTCTTCCATGATTCTGATGATCTTTGTTGGAATGTTATATTCCTCGAGGGTCTTCCACATGATTCTTTGATTTACGGAGTCGAAGGCTTTCTCGAAGTCAACAAATGTGAGGTAAAGGGTATTCCGCCACTCCACACTCTGCTCCAGGGTGATTCGGAGGGTGTTGATGAGATCCACACAGCTGCGATGTTGTCGAAATCCAGCCTGTTCCTTCCGAAGCCTTTTTTTTCAACGCTGTCTTTTATACGATTCAGGATGACTCTCGCCAGCACTTTGCTTGGAATGGACAGCAAGGTGATACCCCTCCAGTTGTTACAGTTTGTGGTGTCCCCTTTCTTCGGCAACTTGACTATCAACTCCTTCTTCCAGTCGGTTGGTATTTTCTCCTCCTTCCAGATCTTCTCCAACAGCGGGTGCAGCAGATCGATCGTAATATCCAGGTCTGCTTTCAGTACTTCCGCTGGGATATTATCCAGACCTGGTGCCTTCCCGCATTTCATCTGCTTCAATGCTGTCCGTATTTCGCCCCGAGTTGGGGAGTCGAGGCTGATGCTTGGGTCACTTTCTGCTTCCTCTTCATCTTCTCCTCGCTGCTTACTTCCTGGTCCTCTATCTCTATTAAGAACCTCCGCAAAGTGTTCTCTTCATCTTGTCAGCTGCTGTTCACACGTCGTGAGGATCTCGCCCGTCTTGCTCTTCACAGGCCTAGTTTTATTAAAACCTTTCTTCGAAAGCATCTTTGAGATGCCATAGAGCTCCTTAACGTCCCCCCTTCTTGCCGCTTCTTCTGCTTTCTCCGCCTGCTCATCAATCCACCTCCTATGATCCTTCCGTACACTCCTCTTTACCTCCCTGTTTGCTGTTGAATACTTTGCTTGTGTGAGAGCCTTCTGCTGCCTAGTCTTGCAGGTGTTGAGCTTGGCCTTAATCTCCTTCCTATAATTTATCTTGTCCCAGGTCTGATCGGATATCCATTCTTTCCGCAGGTAGTTCTTGTACCCGAGCTGCATCTCACTGGTTTCCACGAAGATATTATTTACCTCGCTCCACACAGTCTCCACGTCCTTCTCTGTCTCGGAGTCCAACACCTGGAATTTATTTCTGAGCTCGAGTTTAAATTGGTCCAATCTCTGCTGGTTCTTAAGCTTGCCCACATCAAACTTGTTGTGCCGAGTGTTAAACTTTCGGCGGACTGCGACGATCTTCATGCGGAAGTTGGCAACCACAAGATGATGGTCACTACCAACGTCCGCTTCTCTCTTGTTCCTAACATCTTCCAAGCTTCTTCTGAACCTCCTGCTCACCGCGATGTGATCAATTTGATTTTCTGTGACTTGATCAGGAGACACCCAGGTGACCTTGTGGCACCGCCTATGAGGAAATACCGTGCCACCCATCACCAAATCCTGACTGGCGCAATATTCCGTAAAGTTCTCCCCATTGTCATTCATCTCACCAAGGCCATGTTTACCCATGATCTGCTCCAACCCCTCATTGTTTGAGCCCACCTTCGCGTTGAAGTCTCCCATAACAATGAGAATGTCCTTCTTACTTGTTTGTCTTGTGACATCTCGCAGCATTTGGTAGAATTCTTCCTTCTTCTCTGGCTCCGATTGTTCTGTAGGCGCATAGCATTGGATGATGATCACATTCCTGATCTTTGTCTTGAACCTAGCATACATGAGCCTACTAGAAATTGGCTTCCACTCCATAAGGCTCCTCTTTGCATTTCTGTTGAGCAGCAACCCCACTCCATCCCTGTGTTCTTCATCATCGCCCCCAGAATAGAGAAATGTAATTCCATCTGTTGTCTGTATTTCACCAAATCCTGGCCACCTCACTTCACTCAATCCTAGGATATTCAGCCCATAGTTCTTCATCTCCCGTGTCACTTGTTTCAGTCTGGTTTTCTCCATCAAGGTCCTCACATTCCAGAAACCGATTTTCGTAGTCCTCTTCATGCCAGAAGTCGTCATCAGGTTATCCGTCCGGTTTTGTAATTTCGCTTCAGTTTCCGTAATCAGTTTATTTAAGAGGAGCGAGTGATTAACCCACTGCCTCCGAGTGCCTTGGAGAGGCTGCCACCTTAAGCCTGAGGCACCAGGCTGATTTTCTGTCAGGGTTTCTTCCCTTAGCCTTTGAAGAACCAACTCCAAACTACAAGGCAGCAGTTGTTTCACCAGAGCCCCGTTAGCCGTAATTTCTTCAGGGTTCCTGTAGGTCCTTCACAGCTATCGTAGCGGTCTTGAGGCACACAAAGTCTCCACTGTACTTCACCCCTACAGGCAATCCCCTACTTAATTACGTTGCCCATCTCCCACGACGAGCACGAGGGGTTGGATTTGTGGGAGACTAATGGCGTATGACCACACCTAAAAAACAAACAAACTCATCACTCAATCAATCAATCAATACTAGTAATTAAACTTTAACGTTAATTGGCATTAAATAAAAAACACCATCAAAAATATTAAAAAAATAAACTGTATGTCTGCACTAACAATAACCCATGTACTATTTTTTATAAAGCTGCAGTCATTTACATTTCCCTTTAACCAATATATAAACAAAAATAAATATCGTATCATTTTGTTCAGATTATCTTGTTCAAACCTGTGGATATTTATTGAGTCCATACTGAACCACCCATAAATTAAATTTAAATTTTTTGTTTTTAGAAAATCCAACATAGCCTTGTACTTTTCCCAATCAACAACCAATATAGTCTTGTACCGTTTGTCAATACATGGCCATTATTCAAGAAAGCAATCATCGTCCGAGTCATGTACAGGTAATGAATTTTATGTCTACGAGTTTTCAATAGTGGTAAAATGGAATAGAATTTTTAAGTTAGACTTACCTGAGTTTTCAATAGTTCACTGCCTGGAAACAATGGTTGAACTCTACTGCGTCTTGGATTTTCACCAACTGCTACGGCGGTAAGGCTTATCTTTCCAAGTTTCTAAAAATAAATAAAATTAACCGCTATAAATACCTAAATTCAGGTTAATACATGCATTTCAGAAAATAAAATAAAACAAAACAATATCAAACAAAAATGAAACAAGTTAGTTTAAAAAAATAATCTCACCTTCACTTGCACTGGTTTGATACTGTTTCCTTCTAGTGGGCCCAAAAGCGTAATGGTTTCTTGTATCTCAGACATGTAAGGTATACCGGTTATCTGCAAACAAATAAATTAAAAAATCATTAATTACCTTATCAATAACTACAAATTTAAGGTTCATTAGCATTTCATTATTAAAATAATCATTCATAGTTACTTACCAAAAAATAAAAGGATTTTTTCTTCCAAAGTTCAGTTCAGAGCTCTACTGTATACGTCCGTTTGCTAAGATGGCAAGTGCATCACTAACGCAATCGTTATCAGTTAACCAAGCAACAGAGAGAGTTGCATTTTCTCAGCGTTTTGACCTTGAAGTGTTGTCTATCTCACACGTGTTCCCACGCCTCTCCACATTCCTCAAACGCGATAAGATTCGCGTACCTTATACTTGTTTCATGTTTTTAATGAGGAACCAAAATGGCTGCCTCTTATTCATTGGTAGTCCTAGTGTCTCAGAACCAACATGGCGGCTGCTTAAACGTCGCACCTGCTAGCCACCACGAGGCAAGTAAGCTGATATCACACTTCCTGCTGACGTAGACATTTTTGTCTTATCAGCAGTCTCTCTCACAAGTCCTCTGGCTAGGTATAATATTCAGTCTCCAGTGAGCAGGACTGTGTGTGTACCAGCATTGAAAACATGTGTGTCTTATTATTATTATTATTATTATTATTATTAAACATTTTACTGTCATAATAATTACTAGCAAGCGGCCATCCTCAATACATGATCATGTTAACCACATACTTTCACCCTAAAACACATGACTTTACCCAGTTCAATATTTAGTTTATAAAATTTCAGGCCAAAGACCTTACCGTTTTGGCTCTTTGCGTACATGCACATGACTTGGTCGAGCAAATGCTATAGGTTTCCGTATTCTAAAACCATTTACTGTGCCAGACAGCAGTATCGCTTAATACCTTTTAATAGCATGTTAAAGATCCCCTTCAGGGATAAAAATAATCCTAGCACACTTAACACATTTTCAAATATTCGCCTCCATCCGTCATAGGAAATGTCACAAAACCAACCGTCATAAGCTGTCCCGCCATCCCACCAAAATAGCAATTCATTTCTTCCGGGCACTGCCACCGAGATCGCCAACGTCTAAGAATCACTTGGTCATATCCTACAACCGTTTGTTGTGTCAGAGAGCGATCTCGCTCATCACCGTTAACTAAAACGTTAAAGATCCCCTTCAGGGGTAAAAAATCTTAGCATGCTTGTCACATTTCAAAATATGCGCCTTCATTCATTCGTCATAGGAAAAATATCGAAAAGCGACCCTTCGTTTAACGTCAGCTCGAGTCCAACGACACCTCATTTGTTAAAATCCGACCATCCGTTAGCCAATGATCACCAATGTTCGCGATAAAATAGGCTATATTTTTTTTCCTCCTACACCCTTGAAACTTGCTGTCCGCCTAGAGGGCATACCCACCTTTCATTAACGTCAAACTTTTTTCCAATTCACCGTTTCCAAAATAGCGCCAATCCAAAAAACAGAAAATTTCATTTTTTTAAAATACCAACACACATTCATAGCCAAGAGAACGTCATCCCAACGCCAACAATACCTTATTCGTTAAAATCCGACCACGCGTTCGGGAGTTATCGGCAAAGATTTTAGGGAAGTAGGTGGTGAAGTAGAACTCTCCAATTCACACTACTGCACAGGTTTAGTCCTAGAGGCTTGACATTTATGTTGCGGGTAGAGGGGGTCAGGGCCATTCATTTATGTCAAACAATTTTTTTTGTAAACTCTTTAGTTTCCAAAATATAAGAATTTCAAAATTACACATTTTTCAAAAAACATAAAAATTAAAACGTTTTGTTATAAAAAAATAAAGGACATAAAGATCGTTCGTTTAAGCTATTGCACAACGTTCTATCATGTTTTTTTAACTATCGTCTATTTTCAAAAACAAAAATTTTCAAAAAAAGTTAAAAAATATAACAAGAGGTCCATAGCAAAGCCCCCTTCAGCTCGAGTCCAACGACACCTCATTCGTAAATCTCCGACCACGGGTTCTGGAGTTATCGGCTCGCATTGGGAGTAGGGGTGGGGGCAGAATCAACACTGCTCCCCTACTCGAGACTTTTGAGAAGCATAATATTTCTGCTAAATGCGTTGCATTTAGTGGAGACAATGCAAATGTCAATTTTGGAGGGGTTAATCGTAGAGAAGGCAAAAACGTATTTTCAGCACTTAAAAGTAAATTAAATGAACATATAATCGGGGTTGGATGCCCAGCACATGTACTGCATAATTGTTTGCAACAAGGTGTTGATGTACTGCCAGT
This sequence comes from Meconema thalassinum, assembly GCA_946902985.2. Lineage (NCBI taxonomy): Eukaryota > Metazoa > Arthropoda > Insecta > Orthoptera > Tettigoniidae > Meconema > Meconema thalassinum. Next base: position 67,696,090 of record OX336397.1, read on the forward strand.
TGATGTAGAGAGTATAATTTTAAAAGTCTTCAATTATTTCCATATCTATACAAATCGCACTGAACAACTCAAGGAATTCTGCGAGTTTGTTGAAATAAATTATGAACAGCTTTTGTGTCACAGCAAAACAAGGTGGTTAAGTTTGTTTCCTGCAGTAGAACGAATGCTAAAAATGTTTTCAGTTCTAAAGTCGTATTTTCTTTCTCAGCCTTCAAATTCTGTTCCTGCTATAATTAGGTCCTTTTTTGAAAACGAGTTTTCTGAGCTTTACCTGTGGTTTGTTCATTCCACTATGCACATTTTTCACAACAAAATTTCATATATTAAAAAAGAATCTCTCTCTCTCTATAGCAGAAGTTTGTGATATATTAGGTTCAGCTCTGGCCACACTGAATGATAGGATGGAAAATAAATTCACACCTCTTAAGGTCAAAAAGTCTCTGAAATCCCTCACTGAAAATGGCTTCGAAAGAGAATGCATTGCATTTGTAGAACATGTTGTTCATTTTTATGAAACGTGCATTCAATACCTGTGAAAGTGGTGTAAGCCTATGATGGAAGAATTTGAATGTTTCCAATGGATGAAGCTTCATAGTATGAAAGCCATTAAATTTGAAGATGTTCTTCCTTGTCTCGAGTATTTGCAATCTAAAGGTGTGGAGATAGACGATTCTAATCTTTTTGACCAATTTTGCAATGTTCAGAATTGGATGCCAACCTGGGCCCAATAATTGGGAAGCCAGGCTCTGCCTGTCACAAGTCAGGACAAAATGGGGAGTGATAGAGGAGTAACACCTCTAATTTAAAAAACCTTGGTCCAGCTGACCCGGCTGGTAGTACCATGTAAGGATCCCTTGCCAGGGTTACGGTGAAGACCTTAACGGCACTTACGGTGGAGAAGTTGTACTTCAGAACAGCGTAAATGGCGGAGAAGGCAGCCCAGTTATCGGGATTAATAGGTAAATAGGCATCTGCACACTTGGACAGATGTCAGCTCCGATTATCTCCCGGGATAAAGAGATACATTTTACCAAGTGCCAACAGCCTTCGGGGTGGATGAGCGGGTAAAAGAAGGGCACTCTCTTGCCCTTGGAGTAAGAAATTACTCCTAAAGGCGGATGAGCCTACCGGTAAGGCCAACGGCATAGGATGAAAAAGGCAAGAGGAAACCATTTCATTAAAGATCATATGGATATCCTTTGTTACGCAGCAAATATGACAGGTTTTGTAACTAATTTCAATTCCGGAGGTAAAATAGTCCTCCATTCGGATCTCCGGCGGAGGACAGTATCGAAGCTAAGAATTCCAATACGACCACTCAGAATAGGAACTTGGAACGTACGATCGCTCATGATCTGCGGAAAACTAGAGAATGTAAAGTATGAAATGACTAGGCTCGAGATTGACATCTTAGGAGTGAGTGAATTACGATGGCCAGAAAGTGGGGATTTTTGGAGTGGTGATATGAGAGTTATACATTCTGGAGAAAAGGGAAGCTATGCAGGTGTAGGCATCATCCTCCAACGACATGTGGCTAATAAGGTAAAAAGCTATGTGCAATACAGCGACAGAATAATAATGGTCAGGTTAGAAAATGACCCAGTAGATATAGTGTTACTTCAGGTACACATGCCAACTTCACGACGTACTGATGAGGAAGTGGATCAGGTGTATCAAAACATAGGAGAGCTGTTGGATCAACTAAAAGACAATGAGAACCTCATTTTATTAGGTGATTGGAACGCTGTTGTGGGCGAAGGAGAAGATGGGAAAACAGTTGGTAAATATGGACTTGGCAATAGAAATGATAGAGGTTGTAATGGCCAACGCGGGAAGTCAACAACCCACCAAGAGTATTCTGGTAATAGTGGACAATGTATAAAAATTTGTTGGCCAAAGCATTAGATAATGATGTGATAATACAAAGGGTTGACTTTACAAAGGTCGCTTGACAATTTAGCAAACATGTGGAGGACCAGACAATATTATTGTCACTAAATAAGGAAGTCCAGGAAGGCATAAAGGACACGACACCACCACTAACTAATAATAAGATATATTATTAAATAGATGGCACATAAACATATGAGAAACACTAGCACAAATTTACACACTTGAAGAAACACTCATTAAGAATTAACACATGTTACGTCTTGAGCCTAAAACACACATATTGTCTTGAACGTAGCTGCAGATCAGTACATCATAGAACGGCATGCAATACACGGCGGTTCCAAAGAATGATATAATTTAAATATGCAACACAAGTGGAGTTGCAACAAATAATGAAAAAACAGGTCGCATGGAACGAGAATGTGTCGTCGAACCAGGACTGACTTACAGTGATGCGCCGATACTGTAAGCCCAAAATGAATTGTTAATAAAACAAATTATGTGTGAAACGCAGGAAGTCAAAGTAGTTGCTGTCATACAAATACCGGGATATGCCAATCGCGCGGTATTGTCACAATAGTAAAGCAGTTTAGCCTAGCGTCAACCTCCATTAGTGATGATGCCTAGCCTTGTAACATGCTTCCAGACACGATGAATTACTTATCACACGAAGCATCATCATTATTCATACGCGTGAAGACAAATTGTTAGGCAGTAAATGAAGATAGAAGTAAACACATTATAACAAACTATCCGACGCCGCGGATTGAAGAATTCGTCGACATGACGCGTAGCAACATCAAGCATGGTTTGAAGAGATCGAAAATCACCGTAATGTCACTGCCCTAACAAAATATGAATCATGTGCATAGGACATGATTGCTAAGCACGGTTACTATGAAGATAGCACCAATTATAGAAATGATTAGCTGGATACTTGTTGATATATCACAACCAGCGTTGACGCACAGCATTGTGTCATGGCTACACTTCAAAGAACAACGAAGAAGAAACACGTGATTGGTCGCTACAAGCAGCAAGGAGGCCTCTGATAGGCTGGAAGCAGCCAATCACAGTAGAGAGTTTAAAAACCAAGTAAGAGGCCTCTGATAGGCCGAAAGCAGCCAATCACAGTAAAGAGTTCAAACAAGTTAAAGATGAATCAATGTCGCCAACTTAGAAATACCAAAATTACCTTCTAAGCCAAAATATCCTACTGGAAACACGGCAGTGGGAATACTACATGCAATCAAAACAAATAAATCACGACAACCAATCAACATAAACAAAACCAACCTGACAATGAATAAATGCAATGAAGACAAATAATACAGATATGTACCACCACACAGAGTGGAAACAAATGGGGAAACACAAAAACTGGTTTGCCAAGACAGTGGCCGAACCATATTGCCCGCACAGAAACAACAGGCAGGTTGTTTATGAAAATACTAGAGTGTTTAGTTCTGCGGCAACAAGGGAGACACCTTGACGATGGGACGTTTCAAGAGTCCAGAGGTGGTATGTAGAGACCACACGAGCTAGGCCGTCCTTACCACAATGAACCTCAAGAATTCGTCCAAGTCGCCAGTAAGTAGGAGAAACATTGTCGTCCATAATAAGCACAAGCGTGCCAACCTCGAGGTTAGGAGACATACGGTTCCACTTGCGACGTTGTTGAAGGGAGAGTAAATGATCTGTGGACCATTTACGCCACAATGAAGTCATAATCTGTTGAAGTAATTGCCATCTAGACAACCTATTGATGGGCACTTCAGAAGCATCAGGAATGGGCAAGGCATTCAAAGGTCGTCCAACAAGAAAGTGACCTGGCGAGAGATAGCACAAGTCAGTAGGATCCTCAGTCATAGGCGAAATGGGTCTAGAATTTAGAATGGCTTCAATTTGTACCACGAGAGTGGTCAATTCTTCATACGTAAGTACTTGAGCCTTCATGATTCTTATTAAATGAGATTTCAAAGATTTGATGTTTGCCTCCCAAATTCCACCAAAGTGCGGAGAACTAGGAGGAATGAAGTGCCACTGAATTAGTAGCGATGACGTAGAATCTTGAACAACAGATTGAAAATCTGCAGAGGAGAGCAACGAACCAAGATCAGCAAGGTCAGACTGTGCGCCTTGAAAGTTGGTACCATTGTCGGAATACACTTGAGCGGGAACGCCCCTTCTACTGCAGAAGCGAGTAAAGGCTACAACGAAAGCATGACTGGAGAGGGAAGTGACGACGCCGTAGGTATCAATTGACAATAAATAGAGACAAGCTCCATAGGCCTGCTGACTGCTGTCGCAAAGGCCATGAAGTCGCATAGATTTGATTTCTGAAGCAGGCTTAATCAAACGTGGAGTAGAAATCTCAGAAATCGCAGGTAAATTGCTATAAACATTCAGCCAAGCTTGCGCGATTTCCATTGGAAGGGGGTCATCCCAGCCGAGTTTGTAAATCCACAAATCTTGGAAGAGAATCTTACAAGCAACCACAATAGGTGACACTAAACCCAAAGGGTCAAAGATAGAGGCAACAATGGACAAAAATGAACGCTTAGTAAAGGTAATTGAAATGTCACAATTCACGATAGGTGACTGAATCCGCAACAAGTCATCGATAGGTTGCCAATAAAGTTCTAGCGTTCTGGCGACTGTTTCTTCACCATCGCCGAAGCTACGGAGTTGTTGTTTCTCTTGATGATCAAGAGGAATGTTATCTAATAGAGTCATGGAGTTTGAACTCCACTTACACAGTTCAAAACCACCTAATCTCAAAAGAAGGGTCAATTCATCATACAGAATGAGTGCGTCATGCTCGGAATCACATCCCGAGATACAATCATCAACATAGAAGTCGTTTAAAACAATCTGAGTGGCAGCTGGAAAAGCTGTGCCATCAGTGAGGGCGAGCTCCTTTAGCACACGAGTGGCTAAGAAGGAAGCTGGGGCAGTACCATATGTAACGGTGTTTAATTGATATTCTACTATTGGGTCTGAAGGAGAGTCTCTCCAAAATATTCTCTGTAAGTCACGATCCTTGTGATCTACAAGAATCTGTCTGTACATTTTACTCAGATCAGCTGCAAACGCTATCAAGTGAGTACGGAACCGAAGCAAAATAGAGAACAAATCCTGCTGAATTACAGGGCCCACCAACAAGGTATCATTAAGGGAGCACCCAGACGTAGTAGCCATCGAAGCATCAAATACCACTCTGAGCTTTGTAGAAGTACTGTGCGGCTTGAAAACAGGATGATGGGGAATGTAGTAAACTTCACCATCAGTCGGGTGGGGGGCAACTTGCATATGGTTTAAGGCTAGATATTCATGCATGAATTCAGTGTATTCTAACCTTAACTCAGGGTTACGAGCCAAACGTCTTTCGAGAGAGTGAAAACGTTTTAGTGTAGCGTAGCGAGAGGCACCTAGAGGCTCCGAGTCTACCTTGCGAGGGAATCTAACCACAAATCTACCATCGTCTTTGCGAGTGGTAGTAGCAACGAAGTGTTCTTCACATATGGATTCATCAACAGACAACACTGGGGTTTCAACTTCTTCAACGTTCCAAAACGCTTCCAGCTGTTGTTCTACATGAGGGCGTGAGAGTGTAAGTGCTGATACCACGTGCGATGGTTGCGAGGTGCTTGCACTGGGCAGCTTCCCAGAAAACACCCAACCCACAGAGGTATTTTGAATGATGGGCAAATCACCAACTGGTATGATTTTACCAGGACATAACAGGTCAAAGAAATATTCTGCACCAAGAACAAGATCAATAGATTTAGTGCAATTGAAATCAGGATCAGCTAAATCAATATGTGATGGAATGTTCCATTCAGAGGTATCGAAACCAGCAGCGGGTAGCTCAAGTGCAATATTGGGAACCACGAGACATTCAAGCTTAGCAGACCAATTAGTAGCACAGGCAAAAACGTTCACATCAGCAACAACAGTAGCAGTGCTTTGATTTTGACCAACACCGCGAATGTGTACCTTCATAGGTTTGGTGTGGAGTCTTAATTTCTTAATTAAGTGTGACGAAATTAAGTTACAATCTGATGCAGAGTCAAGTAGTGCAGTGACAGGTACACGTAAGCCATTGCCAGCTAATATATTCAACTTGGCAGTGGGTAATAGAGTCCTTGAAAATTGATTGTCACGAGCGACGTTACTGCAACTAGTGTTTACCACGTTAGCATGAGCTTGAGAAGCATCATTACTAGTGCCACTGGAGGGCTCATAGTGAAGAAGAGTGTGGTGTTTTCGGGAACAAGTGTTACAAGAGTACTTCGAACATTGATGATTAGGCTCGAAATTACGCAAACAATTATAACACAATTTTCGAGACCTGACAAAATCCCATTTGGCTGTGGACGAAAGTTTGATAAAGGTACCACATTTCGACAATTGGTGATCAATGCTCCTACAATATGTACAACGAGATTTGGTAGTAGTTAACATGGGTTTCTGAGGCGAATGACCTTCAGCTTTAAGTTTGGTTACAGCAGTATATAATGCGGGCCTGGACACATTCCTTTCAGTTATTTCCAGTACCTTGCATTTTTTCTCTAAGAAGCTAACCAAGTCCTGGAGAGTGGGAATTCTCCCAGAATCAACATGATTCTCCCATTCACGGATGCTATCATTATCTAGTAGCTCCAATATGAAATGTGACAATAACAGGTCTTGAAGGGAAACCCCGTTAAAGTCCAAAGCTTCTAACGCATTGACATGAGAAACAAAGTGGTCGATGATGGCACGCAATGACACTGAATCATTACCGTATGCGGGGGGCTTGAAAAGCTTGGTAACATGATTGTGCGCTATGAGCCTAATGTTATTGTATCGAGTTGTCAGCAAGTTCCATGCAACCATAAAGTTATCATCTGACACAGTAATGTTCTTTAAGAGGAGTTTGGCCTCACCACTAAGACTAGAATTAAGGTAGTAGAACTTAACAATATCAGACAAAGCATGGTTATCAATTACTATAGCCTTGAAGCTATCTCTGAAATTCAACCAGTCTGTGAAGTCGCCACTGAACTGCGGAATTTGAATTTCAGGCAACTTTATATGAGCTGCAGCTACGTTAGCATTAGGAAATTGTGCACTCTGCAAATTATTCAAAGGGTTATCACTGTCTGTAGTGTTGGATTTTTTGAAATTGTCACAATGTAGTTTAATTTTAACCATCAACTCAAAATATTTATCTTCGAAGTCACAACGTTCGGCTATTTCTTCGTCGATATTGTCTGTAATATCCTCTAAAGCGACTTGCGCTTCGTTATATTGTTCATAAATTTCCTCGCATTTGTGTTTGCGTAACACTAACATTTGATATTGTTCTTCTGTAATGTCCTGAAAGTTGCTAATTACTTTTTCTTGTGAGGTAAGCATGGCCTTAGCGACTGCACGCTTCCTAACTAAAGGTCGTTTTTGGGCATCCTCCATAATGACTTTAGGATTGCCCGCCTAGATGTAATTACCAGAGTTGCACACCTAACTAACACAACCAACTAACTAACACAAAAAATAAACACTGAGACAATGGTCTCGATTAAGTTGTAAACAAACATCTGAACATAGAATACTGTATTGTGTCCTTGGGAAGTTAATGGGAACGTATACAATGTAAATTTATGGCCTTCCTGGTGAAATAGCAAGAAACAAGGGCCCAACATGGCCAAAGCAAAGCTTAATGATTCATTCAAAGTAGTGAACAGCTCAATATCCGGCCCGGAGAGGACCAAATAATGTAATGGCCAACGCGGGAAGTCAACAACCCACCAAGAGTATTCTGGTAATAGTGGACAATGTATAAAAATTTGTTGGCCAAAGCATTAGATAATGATGTGATAATACAAAGGGTTGACTTTACAAAGGTCGCTTGACAATTTAGCAAACATGTGGAGGACCAGACAATATTATTGTCACTAAATAAGGAAGTCCAGGAAGGCATAAAGGACACGACACCACCACTAACTAATAATAAGATATATTATTAAATAGATGGCACATAAACATATGAGAAACACTAGCACAAATTTACACACTTGAAGAAACACTCATTAAGAATTAACACATGTTACGTCTTGAGCCTAAAACACACATATTGTCTTGAACGTAGCTGCAGATCAGTACATCATAGAACGGCATGCAATACACGGCGGTTCCAAAGAATGATATAATTTAAATATGCAACACAAGTGGAGTTGCAACAAATAATGAAAAAACAGGTCGCATGGAACGAGAATGTGTCGTCGAACCAGGACTGACTTACAGTGATGCGCCGATACTGTAAGCCCAAAATGAATTGTTAATAAAACAAATTATGTGTGAAACGCAGGAAGTCAAAGTAGTTGCTGTCATACAAATACCGGGATATGCCAATCGCACGGTATTGTCACAATAGTAAAGTAGTTAAACCCAGCGTCAACTTCCATTCCAGTGATGTTGCAGGAAGTCAAAGTAGTTGCTATCATACAAATACCGGGATATGCCAATCGCACGGCATTGTCACAATAGTAAAGTAGTTAAACCCAGCGTCAACTTCCATTCCAGTGATGTTGCAGGAAGTCAAAGTAGTTGCTATCATACAAATACCGGGATATGCCAATCGCGCGGTATTGTCACAATAGTAAAGCAGTTTAGCCTAGCGTCAACCTCCATTAGTGATGATGCCTAGCCTTGTAACATGCTTCCAGACACGATGAATTACTTATCACACGAAGCATCATCATTATTCATACGCGTGAAGACAAATTGTTAGGCAGTAAATGAAGATAGAAGTAAACACATTATAACAAACTATCCGACGCCGCGGATTGAAGAATTCGTCGACATGACGCGTAGCAACATCAAGCATGGTTTGAAGAGATCGAAAATCACCGTAATGTCACTGCCCTAACAAAATATGAATCATGTGCATAGGACATGATTGCTAAGCACGGTTACTATGAAGATAGCACCAATTATAGAAATGATTAGCTGGATACTTGTTGATATATCACAACCAGCGTTGACGCACAGCATTGTGTCATGGCTACACTTCAAAGAACAACGAAGAAGAAACACGTGATTGGTCGCTACAAGCAGCAAGGAGGCCTCTGATAGGCTGGAAGCAGCCAATCACAGTAGAGAGTTTAAAAACCAAGTAAGAGGCCTCTGATAGGCCGAAAGCAGCCAATCACAGTAAAGAGTTCAAACAAGTTAAAGATGAATCAATGTCGCCAACTTAGAAATACCAAAATTACCTTCTAAGCCAAAATATCCTACTGGAAACACGGCAGTGGGAATACTACATGCAATCAAAACAAATAAATCACGACAACCAATCAACATAAACAAAACCAACCTGACAATGAATAAATGCAATGAAGACAAATAATACAGATATGTACCACCACACAGAGTGGAAACAAATGGGGAAACACAAAAACTGGTTTGCCAAGACAGTGGCCGAACCAGAGGTCAACACTTAGTAGACTTCTGTAAACAAAATGATCTCATAGTTACTAATACATTGTTTGAACATCCTGCGAGGCGACGGTATACGTGGACTGTCCCTGGCGATACAGCACGTTACCCATTAGATTATATAATAACAAGAAGAAGATACTGCAACCAAGTCAAACAATGTAAAAGCTATCCTGGGGCGGATGTTGCGAGTAACCACAACCTTGTTTTAATGAAGTCTAAGTTGATCCTCAAAAAGAAAAGACCGATTATTCAAGGCCGTAAAATGTTCGATGTCGGCAAGTTTAAACATGCCAGCATTAAGTTGCAATTCCAAGACCAGATACAGTAAAGAATAAAGGATATATCCGCTAGTACAGTGAATGAAAAATGGATTGGCTTCAAACAAACAATTCTTGAAGTGGCTGATAAAACAGCTGGAAAGATGAAAGCATCACCTCAGAAACCCTGGATCACTGTTCGACTACTTGAGCTTATAGAGGAGAGAAGAAAGTATAAAAACTCTAGAAGTGATGAAGGAATTCGTCATTACAAGAGCCTTCGAAATATCGTAAACAGGGAAGCTAAGAATGCAAAGGAGGATTATATAATGAGACAATGCTTAAAAATTGAAGATAGTTTGAAAAATGGACAAGTAGAGAAAGCTTACGACTTGATTAATAAGCAATTTAAAAGGAGAAAGGGTCGTAGTGTTTGCATAGTGGATGAATATGGGAAGCTAATGATTGAGAGCAAGGACGTAGTGATGAGGTGGAAGAATTATTTGGAAAATCTGTATGCAGACCCCACACAATTGACTGAGCTGGAAAATGGAGATACTATTTCGCATGATAACTTAGGACCATCCATTCTTGAATCAGAATATTTTCATGCTGTGAATGAGCTGAAATCACATAAAGCTCCAGGATATGATAATATAACAGCAGAAATGTTACAAGCATTGAATTCTAGGACACACAAATATCTGTTTGGGTTGGTCAGTGAAATATATAAAAATGAAGTCCCAGACGACTTTACAAAGAGTCTCATGATACCAATACCAAAGAAACAGGGAACACTGAAATGTGAGGAACATCGTACCCTTAGCATCTTATCGCATGCATCAAAAATATTGACTAAAATAATTTACAGACGAATGAACAACAAAATAGAGCAAAATCTGAATGAAGATCAATTTGGCTTTAGGCAGAACAGAGGAACAAGGGAAGCCATATTACTAATTCGAGAAATAATTGATAAAATGATGGATATAAGGAAACCACTTTACATTGCTTGTGTGGACCTTGAAAAAGCATTCGATAACGTGAATTGGAATATTCTCATGGAAATTATGACTAATGTTGGCGTGGATTACAGAGATAGACGGATAATCTATGTACTTTATAAAAACCAAAAAAGCATTGTGGACATATGCGGAGTAGTGCAAGAAGTTTGTATTCACAAAGGAGTTAGACAGGGATGCAGCTTATCGCCTGCACTTTTCAACTTATATATTGAGAAAGGCATTGAGGAATGTAAGACAGTTATGAGAGGAGTTAAGATCAACGGAGTAGCAATCAAGACAATAAGGTTTGCAGACGACATAGCAGTCCTGGAAACCAGTGAAGAGAAACTGCAACATGCACTCACGGAAATGAACAGGATTCTACATGAAAAATATAATATGAAAATCAATATTAAAAAGACGGAAATAATGGTATGCGCTAGAGAACAACTTAATGCAGCTATTCACATAGCTGGTGCTCCACTTAAGCAAGTTAACACTTTCACCTATCTAGGGAGTAAAATTACTTCCACTGGAAAAAGTTCAAATGATATTCAAGCTAGAATTGCCCAAGCCAAAATTGCATTTAACAGCAAAAAATCCCTTCTGACTTCAAAGAATATATCTATTGAGACCAGGACTAAATTTATAAAATGTTATGTGTGGAGTGTAGCCTTGTATGGCTCAGAAGCCTGGACAATGGGATGTGCTGACAAAAGAAGACTTGCAGCTTTTGAAATGTGGTGTTGGCGGCGGATGGGAAAAATTCCATGGACCGCAAGAGTGACGAATGACGAAGTGCTCAAAAACATTAACGAAAAGAGAGCATTTCTCAAAACAATACGGAAAAGACGAGACCAACTGATAGGACATCTCTAACGCCACAATGACTTTATGGTAACTGTGTTAGATGGCAAAATTCGTGGCAAGAGGGGAAGAGGGCGACCGAGACTGCAATACATCAAACAGATCATAACAGATGTTAATGTCCATTCATACAGAGACATGAAGAGACTGACTGGCGACAGGGAAGAATGGAAGAGGAGGATTGCTGCCGACCAATCTTCGGATTGAGAACATGAATGAGAATTACACTAGGAGTTCCGAAATTGATAAACATACAACATTAGATAAGCAGTGGTGTGAGTTTTTCAAATATAGCCCTGACATTGGAACATTTAGTGAGCTGCTTAAAATTTGTCAGTATTATTTCGCTATTCCAGGTTGCAATGCAACCGTTGAAAGAGTATTTTCCCCGATTAATACACAGTGGTCAGAAAAAAGAAACCGTTTGCTGACCAAGTCGGTTAAGGGTATTATAATAGTGAAGTACAACTTTAAAAACATGTCATGTGGAGAGTTTTACAATTATTTATTACAAGAAAATAATTCATCTTTGCTGTCGAAAGTGGGTGCAGTCGATAAGTATCAGCATAAAATAGCTACAACTTCAGCATCTTCATCAACATAACAGTTGCAAGGTATGTAATACTAAATGTTGCATGAAAATATTAAAATTCCATTTGTCCTCCATTTTAGAACATTTTTATGGAAAGTCCTCCTTTTATTAAGAGTATGTCCTCCATTTGAAAATTTAGAGTTGGTCACCCTATCCATGGCAGGGAATCGAACATGCGAATTTGGGATCGAGAGGCGGACCCTCCATTACTTGACATAAGGCTTATGAAATCCCGCAGTTTTGGTGGAAAACTATTGTTGTTGGCAACACTGCCACTAGCTTATTTTTGTGAATGCGTGTATACCAGCGAAGCGGGGGATGGTACTGCGTTCCTCTCGTGTTCCTGCAACAGGCTGACACGATGCCATCGAGAGTGTTTTGTTATCTTATCAGCTACTGTAGCATGACTCATTTCTAATATTTCACAATAGATGGAGTGGATTAGCGGTATCGATCAACCATACGTCACTTCTCACACTGAGGTGTGGTGCGATACTTCATCTTCTGGCAGGTACACTTATCACTTCCAGGGGTGTACTTACAGTCAGCCATTTTACTCTTAAAACCATCACATTTCGCAGACCTGATGGTTGAAACTATCGCCATTCGCGGACCTGATGGTTGAAACTATCACCATTCGCGGACCTGATGGTTGAAACTATCGCCATTCGTGGACCTGATGGTTGAAACTGACGCATTTCGCGGACCTGATGGTTGAAACTATCGCATTTCGCGGACCTGATGGTTGAAACTGACGCAATTCATGGACATGATGGTTGAAACTATCGCCATTCGTGGACATGATGGTTGAAACTATCGCATTTCGTGGACATGATGGTTGAAGCCATCACATTTCGCAGATCTGATAGTTGAAACCATCGCAATTCGCAGAGCTGATGGTTGAAACCATCGCAATTCGCAGAGCTGATGGTTGAAACTAACGCATTTCGCGGACCTGATGGTTGAAACTAACGCATTTCGCGGACCCGATGGTTGAAACCATCGCAATTCGCAGAGCTGATGGTTGAAACTATCGCAATTCGCGGACCTGATGGTTGAAACTATCGCAATTCGCAGAGCTGATGGTTGAAACTATCACCATTCGTGGACATGATGGTTGAAACTAACGCATTTCGTGGACCTGATGGTTGAAACTATCGCAATTTGTGGACATGATGGTTGAAACTATCGCAATTCGTGGACCTGATGGTTGAAACTATCGCATTTCGCAGACTTGATTGTTGAAACCATCGCATTTCGCAGAACCGATTGTTGAAACCATCGCATTTTGCAGAACTGATACTTTAAGAAGAAATCCCAGAACCTTTTTTTATTTATCAATACCGGGGGTTGACGGATGTCCTGGAAAATGGCCGCTAATGAAGAGTTTCGAGGAAATCACCGACAGAATGCTCATCCCTTGGAGTAAGTGTGGGTCATATAAAAAAAAATCAGAAAAAAGTTTTAAGAAATGTTTAAAGGACTATACCATTTTAAACTGATTTGATATTGAGCCTATTAAGGGAGGCGATATTTTTATTCTCTTTAAACTCAATTTACCCCACCCCTTTGGTCAAAGGTTGGTGCTATCTAAACTCTTTTCTGAGTGACATTTTTGGCCCTTATCCGAAGAATTGCACGAACTTTGAATAGATTCGATTTTTCACACACAAAGAAGGTTATAGCAATACTTAACTTTTTCGAAAAATGCCCTCCATTTCCACCCCCCCTTGTTCAATTTTGCCCATTAACGAACGCGACGGAGATTGTGAATGGTTAAATTGTTTGTGTAAATTTGAAAGTAATTGGTGAAAAATGACGGTAGTTATCGTGACCGCAAGAAAGGTTGGTTGGTTGGTTGGTTGGTCGGTTCTTAAGTTTAGGGGCTGCGACAACGCGATCATGTAGCCCCGTGTACTTTGGGTGTGTGTATCTGTTTTAATTCAAGTAAGGACTGCAGACGATCAATTTTCAAGTAGTTTCTACTTTTGCCGTCAAACGCTACCAGACGTCTCCGCAGTCGGCTCTTGGTAACAAACGTAGGAACCTGAGAGAGCGTTGTTTACAATCTTAATCTATACAATTTAGCTTCACACAATTGTAATTAGTGGAAGGTTCTTTAACATGCCATTCATCTATGACATGGGAACGCCGGCTTTACTTCCCCTCCGAAGGAAGGCATACTGAGGGACTTTTAACGCTCTTAACAAATCCAACGACTTCGGCCGGATTTGAACCCGCGATCTTGGGCATAGAAGCTCAGCATGCTACCGACTACGCCACCGAAGCCGCCATACCACAAGACTATATACACTTTTGAACTGACGGTGGTTTTGGGGTCTGGGGGATGTGAAACGCGAAGATATGTCGACATTTTCCATTGCAATAGTTAGTTTTCTCGTGAAATCCACCTAAAAAAGACGAGTTTAAGTCATTGAAGGTAAGATGGACGTGCCTATCCTTTCCATGTTAAATTGGAAGACATCTGGTACAGGTCACACAAAGTATTTTTATGCTAGGCACCTGAAACGTTCAGGGGTTATTAATCAATAACCTGTGCATTTAAAACAAGTAGTTCCGTTAAGAGCTATACAGCTTATTTTCATATATCCTACTTATGTTAATAGCCACTATCAACATACAAAATATCAGTTTGATTGCTGTAATAGATTCGTAGATATTGAGAACCGACTAAATATTTCGGATGGTCGCCATGTTGGATTTTATATATGTAGGTCTTAGAGTTATGTACTGTTACATGAAGATTATTGTGTACTTGTAGCATTCAAATTTCAATCGCATGATTAGGACACAAGAAGTAACAAGGAGATTTTAAAATTTCGCACAGCTGACATCTTGTGGTTATGGAAACAATTGAAATAATTTAGATGCCAGTGGATTAACATTCGTATAAGGATTTACTGTACCAAGTTTCACTGCACTAGGATGGTTAAATGACGTGAAACGTCCATGTGAATATTTATACTTCGCGAAGCCGCCATGTTGGATTTGTGATCACCAGGTTATTTAAAGTCCTATAGGTGAACTTATGTTCTTAGCCCCTATGAACATAAAGAAATTCAGTTTGATTGCTATAATAGATTCGTAGATATTCAGAGCCGTCTAAATATTTCGGATGGTCGCCATGTAGGATTGTTAAATGTATAGGCCATAGAGTCATGTACCATTAAATGAAAATTATTGCGTATGTTCATTATTCAAACTTTCACTTCGATCGCATGATTACGACACAAGAAATAAAAACTTAATTTTAAAATTCGCACAGCCGCCATTTTGAGGTTATGTAAACAATTCAACTAAATTGGATACCAGTGCATTACAATGTATATAAACATTTCCTGTACCAGATTTCATTGCGTTTGGAACATTAAATCGCGAGAAAGGTCTATTAAAATTTTCAAATTCGCTTGGCCGCCATGTTCGTTTTGTAGTTAACTGGTTTTTGAAAGTCTTATACATGAACTTCCAGTAGTGCCCTTTATCTCCGTAAAAAATTTCAGGGTGATAACGCTAATAGATTCAGAGATATAGAATGCCGGTGAAATATTTCGCACATCCGCAATCTTGTGGTTATGTAAACAATTGAACGAAGTTTGATGTCGGTGCATTGCAATGTGTATGAACATACACTGTACCAAGTTTTATTGCGTTTGGTTGGTTAAATCGCGAGGAACGTCTATTTAAATGTCGCAAATTCGCGTGGCCGCCATGTAGGTTTTGTAGTTACCAGTTTTCCAATAGTCACATAGGTAAACTTCTAGTAGTTCCCTTTATCACCGTAAAAAATTTCAGGGTGATATCGGGAATAGTTTCGGAGATATTGAATGCTGGTGAAATATTTCGCACAGTCGCCATGTTGGATTGGTGACACGCAACAAAATTTGAAGGGCACGGTCGGGGTCGCCCGGAGTAGTGCTATGAACTTACCGATTTTCATTGAAATCGCTCCAGCCGTATAGAAGTTATTAGGGGGGACACACACACACACACCTCACACACACACACACACGCACACACAGACACACGGACAAAAGGTGTTCTAATAAGCCTATTTTTTCAAAATTGAAAATAGGCTAAAAGTCAAAATGGATTGAATTTTATGAGATTTTTAAATATGTAACTTTTCTTGACCCAAATATTTTGAAAATAATATGCGTTAAAAACCTCCTATTTCATTTATACAAAATTCCACAGGTATTTCTATTGTTCAATGAGATATAATAACCCGAGGAATGTTTAATGCATTTTGTTTCACTAGTTTCCGAGAAATGTGTACCCAAAGTCAAAAAATAAAATGCAGCCGTGAGAAAAACTGAGTTAACTGATTTGCCTTACCTCAGTGATAAATCTAGAACCTTCCCACTCTTGCAACACTCTAGCCCTCCCTATATTTCCATCATTAAATGATATGATAGCATCATTTATCCCTACCTTAAGTGTATCAGCCCCAGCAATCACAGTCTTAGGAATTCTAGTCAACAGGACATGGTTGAATGCCTTTATGGGATTCTGCGCATTCCCATGCAGGCATTTCTTCAACAGGTCCAGTTGAGCTACATTTGTTAAATTGGTTTTATTACATCTATCACTAATTAGTGCAACTGATAAAAAACATACTTTCATGTGAAAAGTGTCTTGCGACCGAACTACAAGGTCATCAGCCATACCATTTCAAGATGGCGGCCATGCGAATTGAAAGTTTCATAATATATAACTTATGATCCAGAGAATCAATATTCACTTACAGCAGCAATGTTCACAGTACTTGGCATTCTGATAGTTTTATATAAATACCATTTTACTATCAACATTATGCTGAAATGGGCTAAAATATCACGCGCAGCCACCATCTTAAAATTATAATATATAAAAATAACTAACTCTCAACACTTAAGAGCTACAGTAACGAACATTAGTGACAAGGAAGGACCGTATTTGTGGCGTATTATGGTCAAGGCAAACTAACAAACTCCCCATACATTCAATATGGCGGCTGTGCAAAACCTCTTAAAAATAAAACAAACTCAATGTTATCAGTGCTACCAACATGTAGATTGCGCTTTTCTCAACAAGAGGAGAGTGTATTCAGTTATCTAGCTTTCATAGTTTACCTGCAGGAAATATTTACATTAGCCTCTGCAAAAGTGGGCATTTCTTCTTACGAAACATGTTGATTTATGAGCTATACAATGCTCATTTTTAGCCTATTTTCATTTATGAAAAAAAAAAAAGGCTTATGAGATCACCTTTTGTCCGTGTGTCTGTGTGTGCGTGTGTGTGTGTGGGATGGTGTGTGTCCCCCACTAATAACTTCTAAACGGCTGGATCGATTTCAATGAAACTTGGTAAGTTCATAGCAATATTCCGGACGACCCCGACCGTGCCACTCAAATTTTGTTACGTCTCACAAATCCAACATGGCGGCTGTGCGAAATATTTCACCAGCATTCAATATCTCCGAAACTATTACCGATATCACCCTGGAATATTTTACGGTGATAAAGGGAACTACTAGAAGTTCACCTATGTGACGTTTGAAAACCTAGTAACTACTGAACCCTTTACCCTCTGATGGATAAATGATTCGATGTTTTATTTCTTCAATTAATAAATATTTCCACCAGCATCATGAAAATAGCCAGACGGAGATGAGGAAATTTCAAGCATTGGTTGGAGACGACAATGGGGACATACCTGCAACAGTTTGACAAAAGGCTAAATACTTAGGATTGTGAAAAGATAGACCCTAGCAATGTTTCAGAAGGACAGGTGGTGGCTACCTCAAAATAGAAGGGACGCGCAGTGAGACACGCTGATGGTATGTTCATTGTAATATTCGCGCCTAGAAAAAATATGATGCAGTAACGTGAGTGGCTGATGAAAATACTAGACACTCCTACGAGGCCAAGGTCTGATAAAAACCGCCAAGTTACAGAAAATGTGGAACCAATGGGAGATGAATGCTTACCAGCGCGGCAAGTCTAGCTTGGGCACGCGATGGCTAGCATTAACGCGGGAGATCGGCTAGACAACATCTCTACGATCGATTCTAGGATTAATGGGCATATTCTTGACCTGCGCAATTTTACGAGTTCAGTAATATTTATTTCATTCCTGTACCACTATTATTTTGAGAAATTTTTATATCATTTCCCCCTCTATCAATACCTAGGGCCGGTTCATTTATAAGTGGCGTGAAGAGCCAAGACATTGCTATTATTCTTTGGTGTGTCGAGGACACAGGCTATTATACTTTTGTGTGTCGAGGACACAGGTTACTTTACATTTTGCGCGTCTAAGGACGTAGAAACTTATACTTTTGCGTGTCATGAGGACACAGAAATTATTAATAAATGTGTTAAATTCAGTGATAGATAGTCACAGTACTATATTTTGTAGGGGCAGCAGCATCGACAATTCGCCAACCGACTGTTCCGGGGAAAGTAGTACCTGAAACGGCGAATTTAGTAGTCAGATATCGAGTGTATAATAATCTAACTTTTTGAATCAGCACGAGAGATGACATCGCTTATCCTGGAAGAAGTTTGGAACTATCAACACTCCGTCCAGATGGTTGAGATGAGCTAAGAAGCATTCAGTTGGGAGATGGCAGCTGATGCCCTTTGACGGGTGACTGGCCGAGGATGAGTACAAAATAATATTCTTATTATCTGATAAATTAACTTATGGTATATGGGACATATTTTGTTTTGTAAATATTTTGCTAGTGTGATTAACGTAGTATATTTAGTTTTGGTCTGACACACCTTTTGCATGGTAACAGCTCGCATAAATGTTATTAGTAGAAGGTTCTTGTTTGTTTGTTGTTTTAACTAACGTAGCTATGTGGACGACCGTGTTTGCATATGTTACGCAATGCGGTTAAAAACGTCTCTCGGAGATATGTTGTGTTTCAGAAGTAGGACTGAAGTAATATAATTATACAGTAGATTGGAGGGTAATTAATCTTTTTTATGGTTTATTATTGATCAGATTCAGTGAGATTATTGCCTTTGGAGCAATGTGATTTGTGACGAAGAGCAGTCAGCTCTATCGTAGGTTTTAATATTTTTTTAATAGTTTGTGAGCATCTCTTCAGCCGACCTGTGTGAAAAACGTCTTGTCATTTCCAGCAGTATGAGTGTGTGTATTTTGAGGTCATTACAAGCGGGAATTTGAGCGTAGACTGATTTCTGTCAGCTTGGTGCCAAGTCCATATTGTTACCTTGCGAGGGCAATTGTGGCTATTTTGATTAATGTCTGACCATATGTTGAGGTGGTTGAGATTTGTTGCTGTTGATTCTTTGAGATAACGGCACAGCTGGTCAGTTATTTTTGCACACTGGAGTTGAGGCAATGACAAGTATTGAGGAAGGGGGAGCTGTTTCACAAGGCGGACTGAAGGTTGCAAGCGAGGTCATTAGTGGGGAGTGCTTGTTTGGCTCCGTAATCACTTGAAATACAAAATTAAGAACTGATCAATGGTAAAAATTGTTTAAGTAAATGGGAGTTGCCTACGAATCACGATAATCTCCGAAGCGTTAGCTTAACATGCAGTTTTGTTCATATAAAGTAATCTCAGCTGGTCAGGCTTTTGTTGTTGATGGTTTATTCCATGTTTATATTCCATATCAGTGACCCGTGAAGTCACATGCGATGCTGTATTTTCCTTGTTTGTGTATTGAGCAATTGGCCGGAGTTGGCAGCTCATTTTGTCAAGTGCGTCATCGCGCTAATGGAGGGTCTCGAGGGAGATTCCAGTAAATAGTAGATTTGTAGTGTGTGTGTCAGCATTACATTTATAAGGGTTTTTATTAAAGTCAAGTCCCATAATCCGTAAGCGTTGATTTACGAAATGATTGTTCGTAAGCATCGTGGCTGTTAACCCGCTGTAAACGAACAGTTATCCAAGTACTCATTCCTCGTAGTTAGTCATTACGCGTACATAAAATCCAAATGCAAGTTAGTGGAACGAGGATCCACATTTTTATAAAGGGGAGATCCGTCTGACTCCTCAACATTGATTGATATTCCTGTCATGGGAAAATTCAGGGAGGATATTTTATTATTGTTGTTTATTTTCTTTTTATGGACTATTAGTCATTAAATCATGTTATTATTTTACGTCTTGTCACCTTTCTTTCTTAATTATAGTTTTAATCCTATGACCCTTAGCTCAGTAGAGCATGTTGTTTGGCGAACGTAAACATCACACTAGGAACTGAGCGCGACCCCTTGATCAAGATTCTTGCATATAAACACTGCTATTCTGAAGGGTTCATAGGATGTAAACTGGCGCGGCCAAGCGTGGGGCGGTTCACTGTGGTGTAACGGCAGAGAAATTGAACATGTCAATGTAAGCGTAGTTGGGTTTTTAAACTGACGCAACAATGAAGGTGTATTTTTGTTGCTGGTTCGCTGATGGAACATATTTATTTGGCGTATTTGAGTAAAACTGACAGGCCACAAGTGGAGGCAGATATGACAGTATTTTAATCACCGGAATGTGATATTTTATTAAAAGTAATTGAGGCGAAGAGGATACCGCCAAATGTGTAAAAGATAAATTAAAATCAGGAGTTTGCAATGTAAAATACGGTTCACGTTTTGTCTATTGAATTAAAATAAATTAATATACGTGATACCGGACGCCCAATGATTAAAGTTAAAACTAGATTTGTTTAGAAAGTCAAACTCATGAAAATGTTAGGAGGCTGGTAGCCTTAAAATGACAATTAATACTTTGTTAATTAGTCAGTGTTAATATCAGATCAGGATAACAATTTAATGACTGAATATGTGTTCGGGTTTAAATTAAATTGAGTAAAATTAGAACCACTCAGAGATGCAATCGACTAGTGGGATTAAATGTAAAAATAAATGAACTGAGTTGGGTAAAGAAATTAAATGTGCATTGGATTGTATGTATGTGTCAAGGGGCATTGCTTTATGCCATTTCCCTTATGTCTCATATAAAAGTGTATAACATGGCGACGGTGGAACAGATTCAAGAAATCATTGAGAGTGCGGCTAGGAGAACACAGAAATTGTTGGACACTAAATTGGCGGAACAAAGTGAATCATTAAACACAAAATTATCTGAACAAATAAACACTAAACTATCAGAACAAAGTGAATCACTAAACACAAAATTATCTGAACAAATAAACAATAGTTTGTTAGAACAAAGTGAAGCATTAAACGCGAAATTATCTGAACAAATAAACAATAGTTTGTTAGAACAAAGTGAAGCATTAAACGCGAAATTATCTGAACAAAGTGAATCACTAAACAATACTATGTTAGAACAAAGTGAGTCTATAAACAAATTGTCTGAGCAGAGTGAATCGCTAAAAACTAAACTATCTGAACAAAGTGAATCATTGCGGACACAATTAAATAACAGTAGGATTGAACAAAATGAATATCAGGCGGAACAAGCTAGATTACTAAAAAATGAAATCAATGACACTATAAATTCGCAGTTAGAGGCGCAGAATGTGAAAAACACGAACCAATTAGCTTCGTTAACCGCAGAGATGAAAGATCACACTAATCAACAGATGGTATTGCTGGCCCTAGATGTTAGTAAAAATAATGAAAAACAATTAGATCAGATTAAGAAAATGGAAAGTATTTTTGATCAAAAACTTAGCATTCTGGATGAAACGGTGTTAGCTAAATTAGAGCAAATTGAACTAGCATGCACTATGAATACAAGCGAGGTCAAGATAGCACAGGATAAGTTAGAAGGACGATTTAAGGAAATGGAAAAGAGCGGCAAAGTCATTCAACAACAATTATCAGCGGTAGATGAAAGTGTATCCGGCATAATTAAAGATATGGATCGTCTCGAAATAAAATCAGCGGAGCAATGGAAAAGCCTAGAAGCGGATCAGAATCAATTAAAGAGTACCATCGACGAAAATAGCGCGAGATTGGAAGATAGGCTGAGCCAGATAGAAAGCAATCAGGATGACGCTAAAAGCCAGATTGAGGAAAAAGTAAGCACAATTAAGGAGCAAATAAGGAAAGATTGGCGAAAAATGAATATCGATTCTAAAGAGGAAAGATCAACCATCCTTAAGACAGTAGGCGAAAATCATACTCGTATTCAAGCATTAGAACAAGAAATTAAGAGTAAACTTAAAGAACAAACAGACAGGATCATTAAAGCCGAACTGAGGTCGTTAGAACAATCCTCGATATTTAAAACGGGAACATTGAAAGACAAGCAGGACGACTCAAATAGCCCGGAGGGTACTAGCACAGCAGGGAGTCAAGCTCAGACAGAGAGCCCATTAACGACAAACACGGAAGGGTTTCGCAAGAATATCGAAAGGAGTTCCACGCCACAAGACGGTCATCAGCCCACACAACTTATCCAAGTAATTCGCTCGAACGATTATAAACCGCAGAAATACACGGAGAATTCAGGGGTGACACCTAAAGCCTTTATTAAAGAAATTGAAGATCATTACAATGGCACTGGGGTACCTGAAGCACGTAGATTGAGTATGATGGAAAGATTTTTATCAGGAAATGTCCTTACATGGTTTTTAAGCTTCAAATATACATTTGGAACTATGACAGATTTCAAATTAGCGTTTCTGCGCAAGTACTGGTCGCCAGCATTACAACAGAGTCTAAGGATGGAGCTTTACTCTAGAAAATACCAAACTACCCAGCAAACGAAATACTCAGATTTCATTAACATGCAAATGCTAAAATTTCGCGACCTTGATTACCCTTTAAATGAAGCGGATCTGGTGATGACTATAGCGCGGCAATTACCAGTCAACGTGCAGCAAGTACTAGTCGCAGCGAACGTTAGTATGGCCTTACATGCAGAACAGATATTACGCCAGATAGATGAGACTACATCTCAGAATCATTATAGAGGAGGAAGACAGCTGGAGTTAGTCAATACGACAGAGGTCATAAAACCAAAACAGGCAAACACTAAAACGCAGGGTACTAATACAAGCAACTCCACACCTAGGCGAAACCAGGAAGAAGGAGAAAACAGGCCATACCAGCGTAACGAGAATAACTATAACAATAGGTCATATCAAGGCAACAATAGATATCAATATAGAGGGTATCAGCAATGGCGTGAAAATCGAAGAAATGAGAGGCCTTATGGAAGATACGGTGATTACAATGCTAATCAAAGATGGAAAGGAAGGAGAGATCAAAATCAAGGAGAGCCACGTAATTATCGAAATGACTGGGATGATAGGCACGCTCAATCACAAAATTACCTAGAGGAATTACACGCTAGTCAAGGTGGAGAGCTAGGAAGATGGGAAAAAGCCATTGGGAACATGAAGAATCCAGACACACATACTGAGGAAGCTGGAAGTCTACTAAGACAAGAGGAATATCAAGGGCATGGGCGACAAAAGGATGATGGGAGTCGCAATGGAGCTAAAAAAAATGCTAAATTTGGATAAAGAAGACAGTCTACAAACGCAACAGTCGGAAGTTGAAGATGGATGGATAGTAGCGAACATACAAGAATGGATTGCTTTGCCAGAAGACTGCCTGGAGGAGACGGTGAAACCACGGAACGATGAAATTAGGCAGTTACCCATTATTTACGCGAGGATTGGTGGAATTAATATAAGATGTTTATTGGATACGGGGTCGCAGATCAGTCTGGTATCGGAGGCCTTGGTTCGAGAGTTGGGACAGAGTCAGAATATTCCTGTAATTTCCGTACCACAACTCAAAGTGAGGGGTGTTATTCCTGAACGCACCGTCACTTGTAAACGTCAGGCATACTTAGAGCTGAACATATTGGAACATACTTTTGGGCAAACATTCATTATCATGGCAAAGATGAATTTCAATATAATTCTTGATGCACATTTTATTTGTGACTATCAAGCAGTGATAGATTTGCACAAGAATACAGTCAGTTTTAGAGAGTATGATCAGCTGAAGAATGTGGGATTGCATATGGATGAAATCACTACCGGAAGAGATGTAAATTCTTGGGCATTGGAAGCAATATCGGAAGAGACGGAAGAGGAGATACGAAAGGCAGAAGATAACATCATAGAAGGAGCTGTTGTGGAACTAGATGAGGAGAGTGAATCCCAGGAGATATGGTCTTTATTAACGGAAGGAGATGACAGTGATGCACAATTTGAAGAGTTACTACATGAGCGACTCAATTACATTCAACTTGGGGGTGAACATAGAAAACAATTGGAAGAGATTTTAAGGAAACACAAAGCAGTATTTGATACAGTACCTGGTAAAATATTAAATTTCAAATATTCAATGCAAGTCGAGGATTGGTCACCTTTCAAAAGTAGATTGTACCCAATTCCGGAAAAATATCGTTGTCAAGTCAAGGTCATTATAGATGAGATGGTACAAGCTGGAGTGATAAGGAAGACACCTACACCTTATCTAAATGCGATTTTGGCAGTCACAAAACCAAATGGATCTACAGGGTGAGGCAATGAAACGGCACGATTTTGAAAACCCACAAATAATTTATTTAGAAAAAAAGGATAATTGTTTTTACATAATTCTTAAGTACATGAGTGGAAATTAATGTTTAACCATAAAAACATTATTTTTTGAATACAGTGCCAGTAAGATGGCGTCCTTGGTTTTGCACGCATTGTCGGAGTCTGAGATGAAATCCACCCATGACGTTTTGTAGCATCTGCAACGGAATGTTGTTAATTTCCTGCTGAATTCGCTCCTTCAGGTCATCTTTTGTTCTTGGTGGATTTTCCTGGAAGACTTTGGACTTAAGATAGCCCCAAAGAAAGTAATCTGGAGCTGTCAAGTCTGGTGAACGGGCAGGCCAAGGGATATCACCATTCTTGCTGATAAGGCGTCCAGGAAATGCGAGTTTCAGTAAATCCATAGAAACATTAGCAGTATGGCTTGTTGCTCCATCTTGCCGGAAGAGTGTTTCTTCATTTGGATGATACTGATCGATTTCAGGCAGACCAAACGTTACCAACATGTCAGAATAACGTTGAGAGTTCACCGTCACCGTGTTGCCATGTTCATCTTCAAAGAAATAGGGTCCCACGATTGCACGAGATGACATTGCACACCACACTGTTAGTTTTTCAGAATGGAGAGGTTTTTCATGAAGTTCTTGTGGGTTATGTTCGGACCAATATCGGAAGTTCTGCTTGTTCACGTAGCCACTTAGATGAAAGTGGGCTTCATCACTCATCCATAAGTGAGTCGTTTCTTCCGAGAACATTAAGCATCGTTCGGCAAAAGCTTATGCGATTATTGTAATCATGAGGTTGTAGGGATTGCACTATCGTATTTTGTATGGATGATAGTGTAGGTCGTTCTTTAAAATCCGTCTCACCGATCGATTGCTGAGACCAAGTTCTGCGCTGTGACGTCTCGCTGATTTTCGAGGACTTCGTTGCAATGCTTCGCGCACATGATCAATGCTCTCTGGGATCCAGAATGTTTTTTCACTACCACCGCTTTTCTTTGTCGTGCTAGCACTGGCTTCAAAGTTATTCACCCAATGGAGGATAGCTTTCCTTGACGGCACGGGAGCGCGTAGTCGTAGATTGAACTCAAAACGGAAAGCGCGCTGAGTACAAACCACACTATCCGCGTTTTTGTAATATGCCTTTACAGCAAACGCACGTTGCGCACCCGTCCAACGCTCCATGGCAACTGAAAATTCCACCTACCTAAACGTTCAAGGCCATATCCCCTACTTCCGTAACCCCCCACCCCGCCCGTCAGCTGGAGTTGAAATCGTGCCGTTTCATTGCCTCACCCTGTATTAGACTTTGTTTAGATGCCAGAAATCTCAACATGAGACTCATTTTTCCTGAGTATGACAGAGCGCCAATTATCAGAGACGTACTAAAAGGCTTTAAAAACAAAAGCATTTATTCATCAGTTGACTTGACGTCCAGTTTCCACCATATTGAATTGGATGAGAAGTCACAGCTTCTAACTGGCTTCTTATTCGATAACCAAACGTTTTGCTTCGTCCGAATGCCCTTTGGAGTCAAAACAGCGGGCTGTGCTTTAATCCGAGCCCTGGACCGGAATCTAATCGAGGAAGTTAAGGAGATGACGGTACGCTACATTGATGACATTCTGCTGGCATCCGACAACATTGAAACTCACATGGAAAATTTAGATAAAGTATTAGGCAACCTGAATGCATCAAATTTCAAAGTAAACCTGAAGAAATCGCATTTCTTCAAGAGCGAGATCTTATATTTGGGTCACATCATTGACAAGGAGGGAGTGAAGCCAAATCCAGCTAAGATCGAAGCGATAAAGAATTTCCCTACACCAACGAGAGTCAAGCACATTCGGGCTTTCTTAGGCGTAACGGAATTCTTTAAGGAAAACTGTCCAGGTTACACGGAGACTGTAGCTCCAATGCAGGAAATGCTAAAAAAGAATAATAAATGGTTATGGAATGCGGAATGCGAGAAGGCGTTCCAAGCAACAAAACAGCTACTGGAAAATTGCATTAAGTTAGGATATCCAGATTTCAAGCACAGATTTATAATCCAAGCGGATGCTTCACTAATTGGCATAGGTGCTATGCTCTACCAAGAAGATCCAGCTAACCTGCAACATAAAACATATTTGGCATTTGTCAGCCGAAAATTGCGTAAGCACGAGCGCAATTATACTGTAACGGAACTAGAGCTGTTGGCCATCCTTCATGCGCTTCAACAATGGAAACGGATAATTTATGGTTACCCCATTGTTGTCAGGACTGATCACAAGGCACTAACATTCTTGTTTAAGACGTCGATGGCAAGCGAACGTATGACACGTTGGTCTATATATATTCAGCAGTTTAGCATTGAGATTGAACATTGCCCAGGGAAGATGAACGTGATTCCGGATGCACTCAGCAGGAACCCAGAGCCTGATAGTGAAGAAACAGCGATGGTACAACACTTGGAGTTAACACCGAAGGACCGGGAATTCTTGGAGGAGTTATGTTAGATACAGCGAGAACAGGAAGCGGAACCATGGATGATGCTATTAATTCAATACTTCAGAAAGCAACTACCTACAGGAACACCTGCATTTCGAGAAGCGAAAGCCAAAGAAGGAAGATATGTTTATGTCAACAATTTGCTGCACAAATGGGTAGATAATGACCACACCAAGTTACGCATATTAGTACCTGCATCCTTACAGCGAGGATTGACATGGCATACTC
The DNA here is from genome assembly GCA_946902985.2 of Meconema thalassinum. Taxonomy (NCBI): domain Eukaryota; kingdom Metazoa; phylum Arthropoda; class Insecta; order Orthoptera; family Tettigoniidae; genus Meconema; species Meconema thalassinum. The sequence continues at coordinate 67,723,417 of OX336397.1, forward strand.
ACGAAAGTTACGGACACGTCGGATTAGACAAGTGTGAAGCGACAATAGGAGAGACATTTACTTGGCCACGTATGAGAACAACTATATGTGACGTCATTACGATTTGTGATCCGTGTCAGAGGACAAAGCCCAATAACTATTTAATGAGGCAGTATCCTAGACCATTGCTACCTCAGAAACCCTGCGAGCTACTGGCCCTAGACTGTTTCGGTCCAATTCCGAAAGGAAGGCGAGGTTGCCGGCACTTGCTAGTGTGCATTGATGTATTTTCTAAGTTTGTCGTATTATGCCCCATTCAGAAAACTACATCGAAACAAGTACTCAGTCGTATTCGAAATAGAGTTATTCCAATCCTTGGAAAACCAGAATTTATATTGTCAGACCATGGCAGTTATTTTACAAGCGCCGAATTCAGGAAAGGTATGGAGGACATGGGTATAAAACACGTTTTAAGCAGTATCCGACATGCCCAAGCTAATCCAAGTGAGAGAGCAATAAAATGTGTAACATCATACTTGAGAATCTTTATTCCCAATGAACATCATAAATGGGTGGATAAAATTAAGGATGTAGAGACATGCATGAATTCTACCAGGCACGAGTCAACAGGACAGATCCCTATGGTCTTGCACAAAAACGAGTATCCAGTGAGAACGTGGAAAAGCATCATTAACTGCCCACAAGAACCCATGATAGCACCTGACCTGCGAATTGAGAGAACGAGAGCCTACATGAGAAATAAAGCAGATCGCAGATTACGGCGAGTGAGAAATAAGAGGTTTCACAGTGATCTTGAAATCAACCAGCTCGTTTTGGTGAAATGACCCACTACATCGGATCCAGAGAAGAAGATCTTCAGCAAATTCTGCGAAAAGTTCATAGGACCCTATTCTATTGTAAGAAACCTTGGAAATAATGCATACAGAGTGAAAGAGTTAAGCACAGGAACAATGTCGGTCTACAATGCAGCCAACTTAAAAAAGTATCGAAGAAGTGAACCATGAGAGCGCCAAAATAATGATGCAGTTTAAATATATGGACGTCCTATATCAACCAAGTGGACGGGGAGCAGTTGAGTACGGCACGTGAAGAAGGAAGTGGAATTGGTGTTGACAAACATTAACGAGACGAGCAGAGTGTTGCCTAGGGCACCAGCGCGTCATGCAAGCAGTTGAGAGGGTCATTACAAGCAGGAAATGAAACGAGTAAATGCCATTCAAGACAGGAGCGGCTAGACCAAGTAATAGAAAAGGGGTGATTCTGAAATAAAGCAAATTGGCCAACGGAAGTTTTTTTAAAATTATCGACTTTCTCCTAAGTTCGAAATTTCGTGAGTGGAGGAGTTGTGAACCCTTTATCCTCTGATGGATAAATGATTCGATGTTTTATTTCTTCAATTAATAAATATTTCCACCAGCATCATGAAAATAGCCAGACGGAGATGAGGAAATTTCAAGCATTGGTTGGAGACAATGGGGACATACCTGCAACAGTTTGACAAAAGGCTAAATACTTAGGATTGTGAAAAGATAGACCCTAGCAATGTTTCAGAAGGACAGGTGGAGGCTACCTCAAAATAGAAGGGACGCGCAGTGAGACACGCTGATGGTATGTTCATTGTAATATTCCTACGAGGCCAAGGTCTGATAAAAACCGCCAAGTTACAGAAAATGTGGAACCAATGGGAGATGAATGCTTACCAGCGCAGCAAGTCTAGCTTGGGCACGCGATGGCTAGCATTAACGCGAGAGATCGGCTAGACAACATCTCTACGATCGATTCTAGGATTAATGGGCATATTCTTGACCTGCGCAATTTTACGATTTCAGTGATATTTATTTCATTCCTGTACCACTATTATTTTGAGAAATTTTTATATAATTTCCCCCTCTATCAATACCTAGGGCCGGTTCATTTATAAGTGGCGTGAAGAGCCAAGACATTGCTATTATTCTTTGGTGTGTCGAGGACACAGGCTATTATACTTTTGTGTGTCGAGGACACAGGTTACTTTACATTTTGCGCGTCTAAGGACGTAGACACTTATACTTTTGCGTGTCATGAGGACACAGAAATTATTAATAAATGTGTTAAATTCAGTGATAGATAGTCACAGTACTATATTTTGTAGGGACAGTAGCATCGACAATTCGCCAACCGACTGTTCCGGGGAAAGTAGTACCTGAAACGGCGAATTTAGTAGTCAGATATCGAGTGTATAATAATCTAACTTTTTGAATCAGCACGAGAGATGACATCGCTTATCCTGGAAGAAGTTTGGAACTATCAACACTCCGTCCAGATGGTTGAGATGAGCTAAGATACAGTCAGTTGGGAGATGGCAGCTGATGCCCTTTGACGGGTGACTGGCCGAGGATGAGTACAAAATAATATTCTTATTATCTGATAAATTAACTTATGGTATATGGGACATATTTTGTTTTGTAAATATTTTGCTAGTGTGATTAACGTAGTATATTTAGTTTTGGTCTGACACACCTTTTGCATGGAAACAGCTCGCATAAATGTTATTAGTAGAAGGTTCTTGTTTGTTTGTTGTTTTAACTAACGTAGCTATGTGGACGACCGTGTTTGCATATGTTACGCAATGCGGCTAAAAACGTCTCTCGGAGATATGTTGTGTTTCAGAAGTAGGACTGAAGTAATATAATTATACAGTAGATTGGAGGGTAAATCTTTTTTAAGGTTTATTATTGATCAGATTCAGTGAGATTATTGCCTTTGGAGCAATGTGATTTGTGACGAAGAGCAGTCAGCTCTATCGTAGGTTTTAATATTTTTTTAATAGTTTGTGATCATCTATTCAGCCGACCTGTGTGAAAAACGTCATGTCATTTCCAGCAGTGTGAGTGTGTGTATTTTGTAGTCATTACAAGCAGGAATTTCAGCGTAGACTGATTTCTGTCAGCTTGGTGCCAAGTCCATATTGTTACCTTGCGAGGGCAATTGTGGCTATTTTGATTAATGTCTGACCATATGTTGAGGTGGTTGAGATTTGTTGCTGTTGATTCTTTGAGATAACGGCACAGCTGGTCAGTTATTTTTACACACTGGAGTTGAGGCAATGGCAAGTATTGAGGAAGGGGGAGCTGTTTCACAAGGCGGACTGAAGGTTGCAAGCGAGGTCATTAGTGGGGAGTGCTTGTTTGGCTCCGTAATAACTTGAAATACAAAATTAAGAACTGATCAATGGTAAAAATTGTTTAAGTAAATGGGAGTTGCCTACGAATCACGATAATCTCCGAAGCGTTAGCTTAACATGCAGTTTTGTTCATATAAAGTAATCTCAGCTGGTCAGGCTTTTGTTGTTGATGGTTTATTCCATGTTTATATTCCATATCAGTGACTCGTGAAGTCACATTCGATGCTGTATTTTCATTGTTTGTTTATTGAGCAATTGGCCGGAGTTGGCAGCTCATTTTGTCAAGTGCGTCATCGCGCTAATGGAGGGTCTCGAGGGAGATTCCAGTAAATAGTAGATTTGTAGTGTGTGTGTCAGCATTAAATTTTTAAGGGTTTTTATTAATGTCAAGTCCCATAATCCGTAAACGTTGATTTACGAAATGATTGTTCGTAAGCATCGTGGCTGTTAACCCGCTGTAAACGAACAGTTATCCAAGTACTCATTCCTCGTAGTTAGTCATTACGCGTACATAAAATCCAAATGCAAGTTAGTGGAACGAGGATCCACATTTTTATAAAGGGGAGATCCGTCTGACTCCTCAACATTGATTGATATTCCTGTCATGGGAAAATTCAGGGAGGATATTTTATTATTGTTGTTTATTTTCTTTTTATGGACTATTAGTCATTAAATCATGTTATTATTTTACGTCTTGTCACCTTTCTTTCTTAATTATAGTTTTAATCCTATGACCCTTACCTCAGTAGAGCATGTTGTTTGGCGAACGTAAACATCACACTAGGAACTGAGCGCGACCCCTTGATCAAGATTCTTGCATATAAACACTGCTATTCTGAAGGGTTCACTACAATACCAACATGGCGGCCAAGCGAATTTGCGACTTTTAAATAGACGTTTCTCGCGATTTAACCAACCAAACGCAATAAAACGTGGTACAGTATATGTTTATACACATTGTAATGCACCGACATCTATCTTCGTTCAATTGTTTACATAACCTGAAGATGGCGGCTGTGCGAAATATTTCACCGGCATTCTGTCTCTCTGAAACTATTAACGGTATCGCCCTGAAATTTTGTACGGAGATAAAGAGCACTACTGGAAGTTCATCCATAAGACTTTCAAAAACCAGTTAACTACAAAACGAATATGGCGGCCAAGCGAATTTGAAAATATTAAATAGACCTTTCTCGCGATTTAATGATCCAAACACATTGAAACATCGTACAGCAAATGTTTATACACATTGTAATGCACTGGTATCTAATTTAGTTCAATTGTTTATATAACATCAAGATGGCGGCTGTGCGAATTTTTACTTCTTTTCTCCTATTCATGCAATTGAAGTTTGAATACTACACGTACACAATAATCTTCATGTAACAGTACATAACTCTAAGACCTACATATATAAAAATCCAACATGGCAACCATCCGCAATATTTAGTCGGTTCTCGATATCTACGAATCTATTACAGCAATCAAACAGAAATTTTGTAAGTTGATAGAGGCAATTAACATAAATAGGATATATGAAAATAGGCTGTATAGTTCTTCACGGAACTACTTGTTTTTTCAACAGAATCCTGTTCGTTATAGAGCAACCAACCCAAAACGCCGAAAATGCCATTTTCGAATTTTTCGCCAATTACCCACGTCCTTCTTAAGTTTACGGAGTAGGTAAGGAGACTTGCTATGTTTCTTAAGTTATTGAAGTAGAAAAGTAGACATACTGTAGTTAAAAAGAAGCAAATCTCCTTCAAAATAAGTAGACATGGCAACACTGCTGTGGGATTTGATACTGCAACTTTAAGCAAACCACAGGAGGCCTTGACTGAGTCGCCAGTGACACGTGACCTTGTCGTCCAAATAATTATCACATTATGTAAGCTGCTAGGTGTTAATGTTGCTAATATCATGGAACATACAATGTGTTTCAATTTAGTTAGTTGTTGTTGCTTTAAGGGGTGGAACAGCGAGATTATCTGCTACTGTGTTTTCATAAATAAGCGTACATTATTGTTGGCAATTATGGAGTGATTGATGGTAACGTTTAGTTTGCTCTTAGCTAGGCTTGCCAGACGTCCCGGTTTGACCGGGATAGTCCCGGTATTTTTCTCTTGTCCCGCCCGGTTTTATCAATGTCCCGGAAAACGGCTGTAAGATGTAAAAAGTAATGAATTTATGTGTTTAAGAATCAGCATTTGTGGAAAGGTTGTTTTCTCTAATGAACAATGCCTGGGGGATGACAGAGCATTAATGAGTGAGTTCACTGCAAGCGCATTGATTGTATGTAAAATCAACTTTGGCCTATCTTGCTATGATTTTTATGAAAAGGTCAAGCTTAAGAAATACATTTTGAAAAAAAAAGTACTTTCAAATCAAAAATATGAGTGGTTTGAAAGCAAAGATTAACATTGTTAACTCATTAATTGTTATTTTTAGTTTGACAAAAAGTTTTTTATGTAATTGTTTTTGTAATTAGACAAAAAGTTGTAGTTTTTCAAAAAATAATAGGACTTAGTAATTGTTCAATTAAACAATTTTATGAAGTATTTTAAATCGTATCTTATTAACACTTCTTTCTAGATGGTAGACCAGAAAAAATTATATATTTTTATGTAACAAAAATTCCTTTTTTATTTTTAAAAGGTGTGTAGAACTAACAATTTAGGGTGCCAGATTCCCCCCTCACTTGCGAGGTTTAAAAAAAGGATTATAACTCACCATTTTGCTTCTAATTTTTAAAACATTTCCCGGGAGAAGACCCCCGGATTCCCCGGTAAGGCCATCCCATATTAATGTGTCCCGGTTTCACTCACCAAAAATATGGCAAGCCTACTCTTAGGTAATTGCATTACTACAAGGTGGCATTACTTATTTTTACTGTTTCCCCAAGGGTCTCACAACTATTGGGACGTGGGTTGGCGACCACGGGGCCCCAGCTGAGTTCGGCATTACTTCCACTTACTTATGCTCCTCTCTTGGTCAACTATTGTTCTCTTCTGACCCCGACGGTATTAGGGTATCTGAGGCCTAGGGAGTCTTTCACTTTCCCGCCTTAATAGGCCCTTGTCTCATCTTTTCTGATCCCTCATTCTTCCAGAGATCAGACCTCTTCATTTCTCTTCCCATCTCCTGCCTTCTGCTCAAGGCCCTCAAGGAGGCAGGGTGTGTGTAGCCCCACCACTTCTGGTGCACCCTGGATTGTGCTACACCCTCAAGTGCTCACATTACAAGGAAGGTTTTTGGCAACATAACAGATATGAAGAACTATACAGCCTATTTTCATATATCCTACTCATGTCAATTGCTTCTATCAACATAGAAAATGTCAGTTTGATTGTTGTGATAGATTCGTAGACATTGAGAACCGTCTAAATATTTCAGATGGTCGCCGGGTTGGATTTTTATTTATGTACTATTACACGAAGATTATTGTGTACGTGTGGTATTCAAACTTCAATCACAAGAAGTAAAAACGAGATTTTAAAATTTCGCACAGCTGTCATCTTGTGGTTATAAAAACAAATGAAATAAATTAGATGTCAGTGGATTAAGTTTTGTATAAGTATTTAACGTGCAAAGTTTCACTGCACTCGGGGGGTTAAATCGCGAGAAACGTCCATTTATATATTTATACTTCGCGTCGCCGCCATGTTGGATTTGTGCTCACCAGGTTACTGAAAGTTTGATTGCTGTAAAAGATTCGTAGATATTGAGAACCGTCAAAATATTTCGGATGCTCGCCATTCCTCGAGGTATTTCTGAGCTGGGTTTGGTTTTCCCCTTTCTCCATTGCCTTTGGGGCGGACCCTCTCCTCTCTCCCTTTCTTGGCTCTCCTTCCTTCCAAGTCTCTCAATTCTCATTCTTCGAGGGTTGAGGGCATTTCCTTTCCTCCTGTCTTTTGTTTACATTCTTCTCCTGTGTGTTTCCCATTTCCTCTTCTAGTTTGTAAGAGTCGGATATTTTTAAGAGTGTTAAAAATCCCTCAGTATGCCTTCCTTCGGAGGGGAAGTAAAGCCGGCGGTCCCATGTCATAGATTTATGGCATGTTAAAGAAATTTCCACTAATTACACTTGTGTGAAGCTAAATTGGATAGGTTAAGAATGTAAACAACGCTCTTAGGTTGCTACGTTCGTTGCCAAGAGCCGACTGCGGTGGCGTCTTGTAGCTAAGTTCTGAACTTGGCCTAGTAGTCGTTGACGGTGGCGTATGGCGGCAAAAGTAGGAACTATTTGAAAAATTCAAAGTTGCAGTCCATGCTTGAATTTAAAAAAAACAGATACACTCACTAATACTTTTTGACTCTGAGAGTCGCACTTTTTTCGTATTGACTGAATTATATTAAGAACAAAGTTCCAAATGGTTCCGCCTCGTCAATACTGTTTATTAAAATTTCGTGATACAATCACCTGTCTTTTAACACATGGTTTACATGTACCAATAGAAAGGATAAGGACACCCACATAATGAAATAATAAATATACTCTGTATTTCCAGAGTAAGAACGATCGTAAAATGGCTGCCGCGGGCTCCTATTGGCTGGATTTTGACAATTACCAACACATGGTACATGTGTTAAAAGACAAATACTTCTATCACGAAATTTTAATAAACAGTATTGACGAGGCGGAACTATTTGGAACTTTGTTCTTAACACACACTAATACAGTCATCACAATTAACACCGGTTATCAGACAGATTCTACACTCTCCCAAAGTACACGGGGCTACCTGACCGCGTTGTCACAGCCCCTAAACTGAGGAACCAACCAGAGTAGTTAGTTTTAGTTGTAGGTTTCATTCGATCATCTTTCATTTTCACCATCACCCAAACCATTAGGGGCCGATAACCTAGATGTTAGGCCCCTTAAAACAACAATTATCATCATCATCATCATCATCCTCCCTTGACTGTTCTTGGTCACGACTAGACATCACATAAGTAACGTACTGTCGGCGCAGAAATTATGTGCGCAAGAGTTTGGAGATAAATAGCAAAATAACCAAAAGGCCTACAGAGAAACATGTAAAATCACAATTTTCCTTGTTTATTTGAGAAATGGGGAAAGTACTCGCAAGTTAAAGATCATATGGTCAGGGGTCGAACTGGAACACTGTGAGACTCCAAAATATCTAGGAGTGACAATTGACAGATCTCTTACCTTCAAGAAGCACTGCATGAACTCCAAGTCGAAAGTTTCTTCCAGGAACAATCTCCTACGCAAACTGGCTGGATCACAGTGGGGTAGTCAACCTGAAACGATCTGAGCTTCTGCAATGGCACTATGCTATTCTGCACCAGAGTATGCTTCTCCTGTTTGGTATAATTCAACACATGCCAAACAGGTGGATGTAGCTCTCAACGATACCTGCAGAATTATAACAGGTTGCTTGAAATCAACTACAGTCGAATGGCTTTATCTCCTTGCAGGAATAGCTCCACCCCCTGTTCGAAGAGAAATAGCTGCGAACAAGGAACGAAAGACAGTGGAGCATGAAATAACTCATCCTCTATATGGACACGAACCGCAGCCACAACGACTGAAGTCGAGGAAGAGTTTCCTTAGATCATCAAAGGAACTTAGAACCACTGCTGAAAAAGCTAGGTTGCAAATGTGGAGGGCTACGACCAACCTTCCCCCTGGTTGGGAAAATGTTTCTGAAACTCTACCTCCTGGTTATGACGAGGAATGGACGACTTGGAAGTCCCTGAATAGACTGCGCTCTAGAGTAGGCAGATCAAGGGTTAATATGGCAAGATGGGGTTACATTGACCAGGATGATATTCAATGTGATTGTGGAGAAGACCAGACTGTTCAGCATATGACTGAGTGTCGACTGTGCCCAGCATCCTGCACGGAAGAAGATCTTAGTCGTGGAGCTCAGAGTGCACTGAAAGAGGCCAAGTTTTGGGCAAAGATAATATAATAACTGTGTTATATGTTTTAAAATATATGTTTCTGATACGAATAATAATAATAATAATTTTGCCGTTGATTGATGATAAAGTTAACTTTTAGAAACGTGTTTTAATATCCTTTCTGACAGGGATGATGTAAAAAGTACCGGTTTTAGGCGGGCTTCAAGGGAATTGTCGACTTAAGAGATTCACAACTCTCAACTCCGTTGTTCTACAGTAACCAAATTTGGTTATGTCTTAGTCAGATATGCTTTCTGTGTATATGTGAAGTTTCAAAATTTTATCTCCAACACAAATGACAAAACAATCAATTATAGGCTATGAATGGCTCGCATTTCCAAACTGGACCCTCGTACAAGTTCGTTCTTTGGGTGCGTTGTAATCCACTTACTGAGCGTTATGTAGCTATCCGTAATGTAAATAAATGGGTTTAGTTTATATGGATTGATGTTTTATTATGATTTTAGTGACTGTTGATGGCAGGTGTTCCTCAGTGATCCTGGATGTGGTTTACCGTGGTTTCGTCCACTTCCAGGCAAATGCTGAGATGGTACTGAACTCGAATTCATCCCAGCTTAGGACCTTTGACCGAGCCGGGTTTCGAACGACTTGTGCACCATTGGAAGGAAAAATTGGAAATTTGGAATTAAAATAATTTAATAAATATATATGTATTGTACCCAATTGTCATCATGTGGACCATGTGTTCGTATCCCAGCTAACTCACGGTCTTTCGAGGTATGGGACGTTCCTGCCCACCATACGACCACATGCTCAGGATTTGAATCTACCAGTTCACTACTCTACATGAAATACACAACATATTCCTAAAATAAAATATTTACTGGTCTAAAATCATGGCTATACAACAAATACAAATAAAGGACAAATTATATTTAATTCCCACAAATAAAAATAGGGTTATTCTGTGAGTTTTCTTCTTAAAATAGTGCTACACTGCACTCAAATCTAATTCTAGCATCCTGTCAATGATACTTTCAGACTTCCATGGGTTTCCATAGTGTTCATCATGTGACACAATTACTTAACTGGAGTATCATAACACAAAAATCACATATCACATTAAAATGACATTAATACAACATTACTCCGTTTCTTATGGCATTTACTTTGATTAGCATAAATTCATTATTTTCTGCATTAATTAACAAATATTTGTTGTGTCGTGTGAATCATCTTCCTTCTTTCCATCAATATGAACGTTAAAAAAAAAGTGGTACTTATCCCTTCCAAAATAAACATGGATAGAATTGTTTATAGTTTCACCATACAACGATTTTCTGGGTCTTGTCGGGCTTATATCGTTACAAACGTGTCATGTTCTTAGAAATCACATACCCGTCTGCATAAATTAGCGTGAACTGGCAAAATGCACTCCAAACGAAGATGCCTACATTATTTTGGTTCAGTTTTCCTCCTCAGAGAATAACTGAGCCAAATATTATCTGATTTCTATGATCCAACAACGTATGTGTGTTGCAACACACCATTCAATTCAATTGGCATCATCATAATAATCATATCATAATTGCATATTGAAATATCGAGATTCTTCAGTGTCCTACTATGACTCTAATTTACAAGGGACTGGTCGACCGACCTTCTCTCCCCTTAGCAGGCAATAAAATTCGTTCCAGCTGGCTAGTCAAGATGGCCGCTGCAGAAGTGCTCTACTACCCCACCCCTCTCATCTGCTGTCAAGGTCAGGTTTGTTTACAATCGCAGTACAGTAGAGTTACGCTAGGTGTGGTTCCTAAGTAATTGAGTCATTTAATTATTTAACACCCATAATTAGTGCATTGGGCTCAACTCGGCTCCTTATTAACATTCATGGCTGGGGATGGAATTCTGTGATAGCCTTGCCGTTCTATGGTGACTACTGTGGCTTGGACGCGCATCATAGTGAAAATCCAAGATTTTCACCAGCAGCTGTCTCAATAAAATATAAGGAAATCTGCGTTTCCTAAACGACGAACTATGATTCTTACCTCTCAGGGTAGATCATTTATATCTGCTCACGGAGTCTCGACGGACATCACTCGTGGCCATAATTCATGTAAGCGGTGGATACAGACAGGCTCTGTCCAATTCGCTGCGAATAATAAAGTATGCTCAAACGGCGATACTAACTCGTAGATTTAGCCAACTTCTCACCTAACGCGCAAGCTATACTAGTTGGTCCCCGCAATTATTTATTTACGTAAATCACTGGATTCTACGTTATTTCTGCACGCAATATGCGGCTTCAAACAATACTTCACATAGATGACTCAATTATTAAGGCACCCGTGTTCTCTCTGTCATAACACTTAAGCCAAAGCTTTAAATAGCTCCTAATAAAATGTATAAATTTACTGGCTTACTTTACTTTAATGGTCCTCAAATATAATCCTAAGGATTGACCATATCACATATTCATTCACATTTCACTGACACTGAAAAAGCTCTCGTATTTCGCTAAATTCCACGTTACTTTCTTACTGTTTACCAAAATACAGTATCTTTATATTCGACATGACACACTTTGAACGTTATTTAGGCCAAAAGTGCCGATTACTTTACTGTTGCCGACCCCAGATTATTATTATTATTAATATTCATTTAACGTTACCGTTACATCCATCACTATTTTCGGCCTGAATGGCCCTAAACAAATCACCTTCCAAGCCATATTTTATTCAAGACGAGTGGTGAAAACTCGTTCAGTAAGTGACTGTTACATCTTATTCTCAAAGTGATAAATCGTTATATGGTGAACTATTTAGTTATAATAACATTGTAAAATTGTACTCACTTTTTCTTTTTCGCTGGATAGTGCCAGCACTTCAGCTTCAGGCCTACCATGACGCTTGATTTAAGCCATCATGTTATATTTTACACAACACTTAATTTCACACATTTCCCACCTGATAAACATACTCTTATCAGTGGCCTCTTTCACTTTTACACAATGCATATTAATCACTATACACATGAACACTTTTAAATCACTATTACACAATTTATGTACACTTATTCACTACTTCACAGGTTGATCCTTAAATCGGACTTCTCCTACGCCTGATCTCAGAGATGCGATGCAATTACGCCAACCGTTGGTCTCCGTGAAAATCTAACAGCGTTTTACGGACGTTCGATCCTCGTCACCTGCAATATCGTTCAGCTCACTGTCAAGATGAAGTTGCGATGCTTCCCAAGCTCCCATCATTGTAGTGATCCTGATGATAATGTCATATTCAACTCTGACAATACCTCCTGGTATGTGTAATGTTCGAAAATATTATAAGTTACTCTTTCGCTGTGGCGAATTTATATTTGCGTCAGATAATAGATAAATATCTGTATTAAATTGACTTCGACGCACTTCATGATTATACTTATGAAGCTGTATGACTTGCTTCTATTGTTCTTCAACGGCCGAGCGTTGATACTTTAACATTTGGCGCGCCACTGGCAGAGTCTTAGTTACGTGTATACTGTAGAATAATTTGAGATGAACTGGAGAACAACTGGCTTGGTCTGCCCTACTCTCCCTTATAAAGGTTTCTCGTAAAAACTAGTCCACCGGACATGTGGGTGCGACTCCTTCCTTGAAATAATACATTTTCAGCCGAAATGACATATACACCTTGTTCATTTATGTGTGGAGGTTTCATAAACGTTCGCGTGCCGGCGATCGCTTCGGCCAATTAATTCAAATTAATTGCCTTAGTTCAGCGCGTCAGGACGCCATCGTGGTGGTTCCCCTTTGGCTGGTCACAAAATCACTGCTCTCGAGCGTAGGCTAGGTTGTAATGCGTTCATTTAGAGATATAGGCTTTAATTTAGGTGTAAAATCATTCCTAAATTATCTCTCCTTGAATATATTCACCTGGGTGTACATTTCACTCCATCTCAATGCTCCACTTGGCGGTAATTAATTAATTAATTTCCGTGGGCAATCATCCCTACTCCCGATTCCATTGTTGTCAAGCGGTGAATACCCGAGTCATTAATTTTGGGCTGTCTCCTCGGTCCAGACGTAAATAGTGCGCTCGGCGCCTAAGGTCTCCACCCACTTGCTAACTGCAATTTGTAAAACGCCAAACTGGCCTCCTTTCATTCTCGTATGCTCTGAAAACGTATATTTTCTTGCATTCGGCTACAATTCTTCACCTTAAATTGCTATGATATTCACATACAGGTCGTGAAATCATGCTACATTATTATATGTCAGTACACCTCTCATTGCTCTTTGGGTTCCCTGTAATTGCTCCCCCTCAGAGATCAATGGTTCGACTCTAGGCATAACCATGTGCCTGGTCTTCTCTGATGAGACCCGAGTTCGATGCCAGTCTACCGTGACTGATTTGGCACATCTTTCCCCTGCTAAGCTCGGAAAATTCATTTCACAAGTGAATTTTTCGGGCCCTTCAGATGGCATCGACTCCATGCAGTATTTACTTTAAGCGGTCAGTGCTCTCGGCAATGGGATCTCTCGTTCCCCCATTCCACTTTGTCTGCCGTCTCGTAGACTCTTGTTCTGCCTTCTCAATTGTTCATTCATTTCCTCTGTTTCTGTAGCGGCCTCCCTCAACTGGTCATAAAGTTCCTTCAGTTGACAGCTGCATTCTCCCTTCGGATCCCTTGGGTCTGCGAGCTGGTCGCTTCGCTCCGTTTCTTCCTGGGACTGCAAGCTTTTCTCAAGATTCTCTGCTTGCATACGTAATGACTCCCCGTCCACTTGGGTGTGCATTGCTTGCTCTTCCCTCGTATCATAGTCCTCTGGTGGACTATAAAACTTCAAATTAGCTGCATTTACAACAACTTCTCTACCTGTTGCTTCGTCTCTGATCCGGTATGCATTATTTTGCAAGTCCCTGATAATCAGGTAGGGTCCGTGATAGGCATGCTGAATTTTTTTATATTTCCTGCTCTCTGGATCTGAACTAGCGGGTTTTTTCAATAAGACCTATTCCCCCACGAGTAATGGACTATGATAGCGTTTCCTCCTGTTTCTCCGCTGCCGTCTGTCTGCTTGTTTCTTGAGATACTCGAATGTTCTCTGGATCCTCAACTCACGTCCAGGTTGTGCATCGATGGGTGTCCGAATGACATTATTCCATGGCCTCTCTGGTCTTCTATCAAGATGTAGGCTCACTGGCACCTCTCCTGTCGCTTCGTGCACGGTATTGTTGATACAATATTCAATAATCTCAAGTACGTCAATCCATTCTCAGTTGAGCAGTATATCTTCATGTACTTTTGCAGTTCCCTCATTACTCTTTCAGCAGAATTCGACTCCGGGTGTCGAACTGTGGATAAAATCTGTCTTATGCCCAGATTTTCCAACTCCCTACGAAATTCTACGCTGGTAAAACAGCTCCCATGATCAGATAAGATGTTCTCCGGCTGCCCTAATATAGGAATGATTCTTTCCTTCAGCCTCTTAAGTACCTGTTTTGTACTGGTTTTCTGAATTGGACCCAGGACTACCATTTTAGAAAACACGTCTAGTGCAACTAGGATGTGTCTATTTCCTCTTCTAGCTCTAGGAAGCGGCCCAAAGTTGTCCAGTGCCAGAAGCTGACATGGCTTCACTGGTAAGAGTGATATAGGTTTCTGCCTCATTAAGTACGAGTTAGGCTTTACTCGTTGGCAAATATCACATGTCCTGATAGTATTCCTGACTGTATCTCGGAGTTTTGGCCAAATAAATGCTTCTTTAAGCAGGGCAACAGACTTATCTACACCGGGGTGACCAAAAGCTCGGTGTGCTAACCATATTAGCCTTCTCTGCAATGCTGGTGGTACAACAATCCTGGGTCTGGTGTAGTCTGAGTCGCTCCACTTATGTAGCATCTGGTTAAACCATAGATACTCCGCTGATAGTGCTTCGGCTTCCACATACATCGGGGTTCCTCTGATCAGCTTTCCCTCGAAGTAATTAATCATCAACCGTATCCAGGGATCTTCACGTTGAAAAACGGTGATGTTCCTCAGATCATCTAAGGTCTTCTGGTCTCTATCTTCTATCTCGATAGCTAGAACTTCCTCTTCATCAGCCGTCGGGTATCTGCTTAGCAAGTCAGGTATGATATTGTCCTTCCCCGGGCAATACTTGATTTCCACTTGAAATTGCTGTATGTACAGGGACCATCTCGTCAGTCTTTGACTCGACAAGTCAGTTTTCAGCATGAACGTTAGGGCTTTATGGTCTGTTCTCAATATAATTCTAAAGCCATAGACTAGCTTTCGCCAATACTGTAAGGCATACAGTATCGCGAGTAATTTGATCTCCGTGACCGTATAATTCTTTTCATTAGGCTTCAACCTTCTACTTATGAATGCAATGTAAGTTTTCTCCTCTGGCCTGTCCACATTTTCCTGATATAACATTGCTCCAATACCTATGAATGATGCGTCAGTCTGGATAATAAATTTCTGAGTGTAGTCAGGATATCCCAATTTTACATAATCTAACAGCATCTGTTTAGACTTCACGAAGGCTTCCTCGCATTGTTCCGTCCAGCGCCATCTTCCTCCTTTCTTAAGTAAGTCTTGGAGTGGTGCTACGGTCTCGGTGTACTTCGGGCAATGGCTTGAAAAGAATCCAATAACGCCTAGATATTGCCTGACGTTCTTTACCTTCGTTGGTCTCGGGAAATGTTTAATAACTTCCAATTTCCCGGATTAGGTCTGACTCCTTGTGCATCTATTACGTGGCCTAGGAATTTAACTTCTCTCTGACCAAAGTTAGACTTCTTTATATTGACCTTAAAGTTAGCTTGACTTAGGTCATACAACAGCTTGCGTAGATCTCTGACGTGTTCTTCGACTGTTTCAGATGTCAGTAGTATATCATCTACGTAGCATATGGTTGTTGCTTTTACTTCTTCAGACAGGTTCCGATCTAGCGCTCGTATCAACGCTGAACCTGCTGTTTTCAGTCAAAATGGGAGACGCACGTAAGAATATGTATGCTGGTCAAATAAAAACCCAGTTAATAAACTTGTTTTCTCCTCCAGAGCAAGATGGTGAAAACTTGCCGTCAGGTCAAGATTTGAGAAAACAGTCTTTCCTTTGAACCTTCTGAGAACCTCCTTAATGGGCGGCACTTTGTCAAATTCCGGTATGACCTTGGAATTCAAATTTCGTAGGTCCAGGCATATCCTTACACTTCCGTCCTGTTTAGGTACAACTACCAGTGGGCTGACATAGGGTGTGGCTGTCTTCACAATGACGCCTGCCTCTAGCATTTCCTGTATGGCTTCTTTGACCTTTACATAATGTTTCTCGGCTACAGGATACGGCTTCTGTTTGAATGGTGTCCAATCGCTGACTTGGAATGCAAACTGGAAATTCTTGATCCGGCCAGGTCTCGAATCGAAGACTCCTTTATACTCAAACAGCAGTTCCCTTAACATTTGCTTATGTTCTGGACCAATTTTAGTTTCCTCAATCTTCTCTTCCAGGCATTCTTCAAATTTTGGTTCGAGGTCCTTTTCAATGTCTGCGGCCAGTGTTGCCAACTCTTCCTCAATGTCTTCTGTTGTCGACACTGCATCCCCAGTCATATCTCCGTATGTATGCCATACGTACTCTTCTGGTCTCGTTTCATTGTGCTTTAATGAGAGCTCTAACTCTTCCTTTCCCTCACTTGCGCGAAACATAACAATGTCTTGCGAGAGATCTATAATAACTTTATATTCTCTTATGAAATCCATGCCGACAATAATGTTATAAGGCAGCTTACTCACAAGTAGGAAGCTCTGTGAGAATGTAGAGTTCCCTATCTGCAGATCTAAAAAATACTTGGTATCTGCATATCATAACTTTATCTGGTATCACACCTTTTATTTTCACGCTTGAAATAGGTATTTTCAATACGTGGATTTTACTTTGGATTTCATTATATAATGCCTGGGTTATCAAGCACACTGTTGAACCTGTATCAATGAGACTTCTTATCTTCATGCCCGCAATGTTTACAATAATAATGGGTAGTTCCCTTCTCACATTGACCGTCCCTTCATTTAGGTCTTCGATAAGCTCCTCAGGTTTGGCAATCCAGTTAACAACATTCACTGTATTCCATCCTGAACTTATCTCTCTTTGGTCATTTAATTTTGGTGTTTTTTTTTTCAATTGCTCCATTCTTTGTGGAGTTCTTCTGCCTGTCTTCATGCTGTTGAAGTTCCAGACTCTTGGCACCGTCATCATTTTTATATATGTGGGGTGACCTTCTATTCCTAATCGCTGCATCCCAATGAACTCGCGATTGTCTCTGGTCATCTCCGCGCTCTTCCATGTATCTTAAAGATGCGTGATAGCGTTCTTCCGCCTCTTCATCGAACCCGCGACTCTGCTCTTGGGATCTCCATCCTTGGTTGTTCCCATTTCGGCCGTAATTCCATCTGTTATCAGGCTGCTGGTGTCTGGTACCGCGCTGATTCCAGTTTTTTCTTCCTCGGTTTCCACGGTTCGATCCTCCTCGATATGCTGGCCTCCAATTTTGGTTTTCACGTCCTTCACGTTGCCAGTCGGATTTTTCTGTTTCGGTGCTTGTAGACTTGCTTTTTGTCTGCACCTTAGTCGGTTCAGTCGGTGTAGTCGTCATGTTGACTTGTTCCACGTTTCGAGTTTGCCTTGTGTGCTGCACTGTGGTTAGATCGAGTTGTCTCAGCACCTCCTCCATATCGATCGCAGTTTTGGCGTTTGCTGAGATTAGTAGACGTTGTACTTCATACGGTAGCTGCTTGGCTATCGCTATGCACAAATCTGATTCTCTAAGTCCTTCATCAAGCTCGCGGAAACAGCACAATTGATTCACAAAGTATTCTCCGTACTTCGTCGGATTACTAGTACTATAACGCCTGGAATACAAGTCCAATCTGAGGTTCTGTTGTATACTTGCGTTCCAATATCGGCTTAAAAATGCTTGGCGAAATTCGTCAACGGTGTCGAACGTGTACCGAAAACTCCTAAACCATAAGGCACACTCGCCCTCAACCTTCGCTCTGGCGGTACTTTCGCGTCATTCAAGTACTCGGAAACTTCTTTAAGCCAGTACTTGGGTGTCATGTTAGAATTACACCCAGAGTATTTCTTTGGTTTCTCATCACTAGCCCTTACAACTGTGACTATTTGACTTTGAACAGCATTTTCATGCGGTGTTGACATGGCGATTGGCATACCAGGTGTGGTATACGGGCTGTCACTTGGCATGGCTGCATTTCTTGGAGTAGGCTGTATTTCTATCTCTGCCCATTTGTTTCTCCTATTCTCGTCTATACTTCCTTCGCTAGACCTAGGATTCCGCAACATGGATTCCTCCTGCGCGATCATTCTAGTCTCTATTTGACTGTGTCTATTTTCTGCCCTTTCCAAACGAGCTAATACCTCTCGTTCTATTTTCTCTAGGCGATCTCGGTTTCTTTCTGCCATAGAAAATACCTTTTCCTTATCATCCTTAAGGTTTTCCTTCAGGTGGGTAATTTCCCCCGCTAGACTTTCTCTTACCTCGGCAAGAGTCTTATCGCTGGCTTCAGTCTTCAAGCCTTCTCGAAGTTCTAATTCTTCTCGTAAGCCTGTAACTTCCTTTTGAATGCGGGCCGATAACCTAGATGTTAGGCCCCTTAAAACAACAATTATCATCATTATTATTATCCTTTTGAATGTGACCTTGTATATGAGAGATTTCAGTCCTTATTTTCGTGATTTCTCCCTGGTCCTCATCCTGTCTTTTATGAATAACTGCTAGGTCGCTCTGAGTTTGTTCCAACTCTTTCTGCACCTTCCCGACCTGCCTCTTCATATTTGACATTATCTCCTTATTCTCTTGATCAGAAGTTTTTATTTCATGGATTTCCTTGCATTGGTCAAGGATATTCTGATCCTGTTTTCTCAAGGCTTCGTCTACTGCCGTGGCGTAACCTGCCATTCGCGTATTCCATTTTACGTCGCTATCCTCGAGCCTTTGATCCACGGTCTGAGTGAACGTATTAAATTGCTCTAATTGACGTTTAGTATTAGCTTCATTCTGACTCTGAATGTCTTTAAGCTCCATGGACATACTGCTTAAGCTATCGTTAATCTCACGCTGTGAATCTCTGCACGCTTGCATATTATTCTCTAGTTTTAGCTCAATAGACTCAAAGCGTTTATCGTTATCAGCTTGCATTTCTGAGACCACGCTAACAATATTCTTAGTTACTTCACGCTGTGACTCTTTAACGTCATCCATTTTTTTATTAACCTCTATTAGGTTTGACGCTAACTGCGTGTTTACATTAGCTTGATTAGCCTCTAGTCTAGTGTTTACTGTGGCCAACATCTGGCTCACCTCAGTCTGATTATTATCCAATTGAGTATTGACTGTAGCCAATCTCTCTGCTATTTCATCCTTAAATGCTTTAGCTTCTTCCTTATTCTTAGCATTAGTATCATCAAAATGTTCCCTTAACTCAGCAATACACCTGAGTACATCTTCAGTTCCAGCCATCCTGTATTTCTTAATTTGAGATTCAGGTAAGCCGCAGCTGAACATGCTGGCGCGTTCTATTGGAAAGAAAAGGATTCCTTTCCCGCGACAACAACAACAACAACATATTATAAAGTTCTGAAACCACCTATGGAATGGGTATAGACCCTCGTACCCGTCTGACAACAGTGTCTGACGTCTGAATATCATCTAGAAGACTCACAATCGCTCGAACAGAGTCTGAGGAAAAATATTATTTTTATGGTTTTCCCCATGAAAACCAAGCTATTATTATGGAGTTTTCTGAATCCCATAAGCCATCCACGTACTGGGCGCCATGATAATGAAGAGGGGTATCCCATGCTTTGCCACACACACCTGGGCGACATGATAAATAAAGGGGGTAGTGTGTAAGTTACATTTACATTTAAGCATGTCTTATGGAGGATTATCAACATTTATTTGACGTGAAGGCTTATTAACAAATGGGATGCGGCCTTTTCCTATTATATCCTAATTTCTATGCTGTATTTGCTTCTACCATTAATATCTTGGCCGACTTTTAGCAGTACCTGTGACTCAATCTTAGTACAGAGACATATCCTTCATGTACCCAACTGTCATCATGTGGACCATGTGTTCGTATCCCAGCTAACTCACGGTCTTTCGAGGTATGGGACGTTCCTGCCCACCATACGACCACATGCTCAGGATTTGAATCTACCAGGTCACTACTCTACATGAAATACACAACATATTCCTAAAATAAAATATCTACTGGTCTAAAATCATGGCTATACAACAAATACAAATAAAGGACAAATTATATTTAATTCCCACAAATAAAAATAGGGTTATTCTGTGAGTTTTCTTCTTAAAATAGTGCTACACTGCACTCAAATCTAATTCTAGCATCCTGTCAATGATACTTTCAGACTTCCATGGGTTTCCATAGTGTTCATCATGTGACACAATTACTTAACTGGAGTATCATAACACAAAAATCACATATCACATTAAAATGACATTAATACAACATTACTCCGTTTCTTATGGCATTTACTTTGATTAGCATAAATTCATTATTTTCTGCATTAATTAACAAATATTTGTTGTGTCGTGTGAATCATCTTCCTTCTTTCCATCAATATGAACGTTTAAAAAAAAGTGGTACTTATCCCTTCCAAAATAAACATGGATAGAATTGTTTATAGTTTCACCATACAACGATTTTCTGGGTCTTGTCGGGCTTATATCGTTACAAACGTGTCATGTTCTTAGAAATCACATACCCGTCTGCATAAATTAGCGTGAACTGGCAAAATGCACTCCAAACGAAGATGCCTACATTATTTTGGTTCAGTTTTCCTCCTCAGAGAATAACTGAGCCAAATATTATCTGATTTCTATGATCCAACAACGTATGTGTGTTGCAACACACCATTCAATTCAATTGGCATCATCATAATAATCATATCATAATTGCACATTGAAATATCGAGATTCTTCAGTGTCCTACTATCCGGGTGAGTTAGCCGTGGTGGTTACGGCATGACTGATGGCAGTCGCTCACATCCGGGAGGCAAGGAGGTTCGAATCCCCCCGCCGGCAACCTTGAAGATGGTCTTCTGTGGTTTCCCATCTTCCTTCCAGGCAAATTCCGGGGTTGGTCCCTAACTATAGGCCACAGCCGCTACGTTCCAACTCCTCGTCCTTACATTCCAACTTCCCTCCTTCCCTCCCCAACGGTACTTGTAGCTCACCCATTGGGTGTTCGTCTCGAAGCAGCTACAAAACTGGCGAGCCGAACATGTCCTCGGACACTCCCGGCACTAAAAGCCATACGCTAAAAAAAAAAAAAGTGTCCTACTATGACTCTAATTTACAAGGGACTGGTCGACCGACCTTCTCTCCCCTTAGCAGGCAATAAAATTCGTTCCAGCTGGCTAGTCAAGATGGCCGCTGAAGAAGTGGTCTACTACCCCACCCCTCTCATCTGCTGTCAAGGTCAGGTTTGTTTACAATCGCAGTACAGTAGAGTTACGCTAGGTGTGGTTCCTAAGTAATTGAGTCATTTAATTATTTAACACCTATAATTAGTGCATTGGGCTCAACTCGGCTCCTTATTAACATTCATGGCTGGGGATGGAATTCTGTGATAGCCTTGCCGTTCTATGGTGACTACTGTGGCTTGGACGCGCATCATAGTGAAAATCCAAGATTTTCACCAGCAGCTGTCTCAATAAAATATAAGGAAATCTGCGTTTCCTAAACGACGAACTATGATTCTTACCTCTCAGGGTAGATCATTTATATCTGCTCACGGAGTCTCGACGGACATCACTCGTGGCCATAATTCATGCAAGCGGTGGATACAGACAGGCTCTGTCCAATTCGCTGCGAATAATAGAGTATGCTCAAACGGCGATACTAACTCGTAGATTTAGCCAACTTCTCACCTAACGCGCAAGCTATACTAGTTGGTCCCCGCAATTATTTATTTACGTAAATCACTGGATTCTACGTTATTTCTGCACGCAATATGCGGCTTCAAACAATACTTCACATAGATGACTCAATTATTAAGGCACCCGCGTTCTCTCTGTCATAACACTTAAGCCAAAGCTTTAAATAGCTCCTAATAAAAATGTATAAATTTACTGGCTTACTTTACTTTAATGGTCCTCAAATATAATCCTAAGGATTGACCATATCACATATTCATTCACATTTCACTGACACTGAAAAAGCTCTCGTATTTCGCTAAATTCCACGTTACTTTCTTACTGTTTACCAAAATACAGTATCTTTATATTAGACATGACACACTTTGAACGTTATTTAGGCCAAAAGTGCCTATTACTTTACTGTTGCCGACCCCAGATTATTATTATTATTATTATTCATTTAACGTTACCGTTACATCCATCACTATTTTCGGCCTGAATGGCCCTAAACAAATCACCTTCCAAGCCATATTTTATTCAAGACGAGTGGTGAAAACTCGTTCAGTAAGTGACTGTTACATCTTATTCTCAAAGTGATAAATCGTTATATGGTGAACTATTTAGTTATAATAACATTGTAAAATTGTACTCACTTTTTCTTTTTCGCTGGATAGTGCCAGCACTTCAGCTTCAGGCCTACCATGACGCTTGATTTAAGCCATCATGTTATATTTTACACAACACTTAATTTCACACATTTCCCACCTGATAAACATACTCTTATCAGTGGCCTCTTTCACTTTTACACAATGCATATTAATCACTATACACATGAACACTTTTAAATCACTATTACACAATTTATGTACACTTATTCACTACTTCACAGGTTGATCCTTAAATCGGACTTCTCCTACGCCTGATCTCAGAGATGCGATGCAATTACGCCAACCGTTGGTCTCCGTGAAAATCTAACAGCGTTTTACGGACGCTCGATCCTCGTCACCTGCAATATCGTTCAGCTCACTGTCAAGATGAAGTTGCGATGCTTCCCAAGCTCCCATCATTGTAGTGATCCTGATGATAATGTCATATTCAACTCTGACAATACCTCCTGGTATGTGTAATGTTCGAAAATATTATAAGTTACTCTTTCGCTGTGGCGAATTTATATTTGCGTCAGATAATAGATAAATATCTGTATTAAATTGACTTCGACGCACTTCATGATTATACTTATGAAGCTGTATGACTTGCTTCTATTGTTCTTCAACGGCCGAGCGTTGATACTTTAACATTTGGCGCGCTACTGGCAGCGTCTTAGTTACGTGTATACTGTAGAATAATTTGAGATGAACTGGAGAACAACTGGCTTGGTCTGCCCTACTCTCCCTTATAAAGGTTTCTCGTAAAAACTAGTCCACCGGACATGTGGGTGCGACTCCTTCCTTGAAATAATACATTTTCAGCCGAAATGACATATACACCTTGTTCATTTATGTGTGGAGGTTTCATAAACGTTCGCGTGCCGGCGATCGCTTCGGCCAATTAATTCAAATTAATTGCCTTAGTTCAGCGCGTCAGGACGCCATCGTGGTGGTTCCCCTTTGGCTGGTCATAAAGTCACTGCTCTCGAGCGTAGGCTAGGTTGTAATGCGTTCATTTAGAGATATAGGCTTTAATTTAGGTGTAAAATCATTCCTAAATTATCTCTCCTTGAATATATTCACCTGGGTGTACATTTCACTCCATCTCAATGCTCCACTTGGCGGTAATTAATTAATTAATTTCCGTGGGCAATCATCCCTACTCCCGATTCCATTGTTGTCAAGCGGTGAATACCCGAGTCATTAATTTTGGGCTGTCTCCTCGGTCCAGACGTAAATAGTGCGCTCGGCGCCTAAGGTCTCCACCCACTTGCTAACTGCAATTTGTAAAACGCCAAACTGGCCTCCTTTCATTCTCGTATGCTCTGAAAACGTATATTTTCTTGCATTCGGCTACAATTCTTCACCTTAAATTGCTATGATATTCACATACAGGTCGTGAAATCATGCTACATTATTATATGTCAGTATACCTCTCATTGCTCTTTGGGTTCCCTGTAATTGCTCCCCCTCAGAGATCAATGGTTCGACTCTAGGCATAACCATGTGCCTGGTCTTCTCTGATGAGACCCGAGTTCGATGCCAGTCTGCCGTGACTGATTGGGCACAGTATTTTGGGATGCAGATGAGGCATAATGAAAGTATTTTGGAGAAATTTGAAGCATTTTGAGGAATTTATTATTTGGATATATTCTGGTGAATGAGATTTTAACTAAGGAAGAGTTCGATCATTCGGAGCTGGAAATTGTACAAAGCTTCTTGTTTGTTTTGGTTAGCAAGGCGATCATAACAAAGCGATGCACACGACCCGTGGATAAGAGGCTAGACCCAGGAGCCTTTATCCAAATATTTTAACAGCCAATCAAATGAACGCACATAATTTTTGTGGGAATCGCTTTTATATAAATTTGGCAAATATAAAGCGAAATAAGCACATCTACAGGTGTAGAATGCAATATGAAATTTATTTGGTTGAAAAGAAATATAAATTATTGAATAATAGAGCAAATATGAGTATATTTCTATTAATATACATGTGTGTGAGGCTAGCTGAGTTAGGCTAGCAGTGACACGCGCCGCCGAGAGGAGAAGCGTGGCGTTACTCTCTCACAGCGACTGGACACGAGTGGACGCGTTGACGCACGCGCACAGCAGAGAAGCATTTATTGCACACAACATAAGCCCAGTCAACAAGCACTGTTGTACTGTCGGATGACCGAGGAATCGCCGAGGAAGCTTAGAAGAGGAGCCGGCGAAATGAAATTATATTAGTATTGGAGAGACCAGCGTTTATAAAAGTGTAACATCATTAGAACGAGACTCCGCTTATAAACAGCACTTTACAGAGAAGCAATAACTAACAGCATTATCTATTGCAAGCTACGATATTGCTACAACGAATTCAACTGTATAATTCAGCGTTATTACATCACAATCTACATTACAGTCTACATGATGACAGCGAAATTAAGTCGGGGAGCAAAAGCTTATTCTACGTCTACTGAAGAGAATATTATGGAGAACTAAATAAAATGAAAGGAGGTTAATCTATACCATAGATTGGGAAGTCAGAGTGACTTGGAAATTCAAGGATCGACACAGCTACAACTGCACAACAACTTGCAGTATTCCAATATGAGTTTCTACACTACAAGCAAGATGTCCAACAACACCAAGACGAGATGTCAACTCAGGACTTGCGGATCTACGACGGCGAGACCACTCTGCAGGACAGAGATAAGAAGCAGGAGACCATTTGCAGCCAGAAGAACCAAGAAACGCAGTTTCCACGCCGCTGGCCGTGAAGATGGCAGATTCACCGTTAACAACTCCAGCCGAGCCGCAGACCAGGTGATTGCAGGCCGAGTGAGTTGGGGTCACCTGCAGCTGATTTGCACGTGCTTGGTTGTAACTGGTTTCTCTAGGAGGCGAACGAGGCCAGCTTCGACGGAATATCAAGAACAGCTGATAGAGGTATTCCTTGGCTGTAGAAGACGTCTCAAGGTAGAACAACCGTTTGATCTAAAATCTGTAGTTTTGCTGCAATTTGTAAAAATCCATTTTTGGAGTGTCCAACTTCATTTGCAGAAATTCTTATCTTTATTCTTTGTTTTTAATAGCTTAAAATTTTAGAGTTTTATTGTAATTTTTGATACGTCTTCGTGTTTCGTTTAAGACGTTATTTCATGTATATTTAACTTAGATTTGCGTTTCTCGTATTTTGTATTTCGAAGGAAACGTTGTAAGATTCCCACTTTCGAACGATACTCGTTTTATAAAAGGAATGCTTCGATAATTCGGTTATTTGATGATTCGATTATATATCTATATGGTATCTCAAAGAGATTATTCGATTATTCGATTACATTGTATTTTGGAGAAGAGCGTCAATAATGACGAATTGTAAGAACATTTAAACATTATAATTGTTATTAAAAATTTCTATGCGTAACAGCGAAAGTATACACTTATATGTTTATAATGCATTGTTATCAAGTAACGCATTATTGTGAGATGCTATAATTCTATGTAACAAACATTTTGATGTAAATATACATCTGATATATTTATTTATAACAATTTGAATGTTATACAATTCCAATAGCGGAATATAACTAATTAGACAACTGAATAGTCTTAGACTATTGATACTACGAATATACACTATAAAATAGGATCATGGTAGTGACAATTGAGGTCAAAGGATGCCTATATTTATCAACAATTAAAGTAGAAACATTGTTTAACTGAGATGAATAGACCAGGAGATATGTTAGTCTACCTGCGGTCTAGTATGTTAAAAACAACTTAAATATGAATTGTTTATATATATTTAAATGTACACCAGAAGCGTGAGGATATGTATTTATTTTTATTAACAACTAAAAGACGAGCGAACTACAAATTAACATTGTTAATGTTTCGTAACGTGGATGAACAAGTTTGTTATGGATCAAAGGAGAACGAAAAGCGCTAATGAAAGGAATAAGAAGTACTTTGTGAATGTATAATCGTGAACGAACATGTAATTGTTGTAATTGATGCACGAGGTTTAATAATTTAGACAAGAGTTGAGAGTTAGAAGTGCATTCTGAACGGTAATATACTCTAGTGTAGTTACCTAGTAAAATCACTAATTCTTCTACAAGTCTGTAGCAAGATGTTTTTTTTATGGAAGTATGCCGTGCGGAGT
This sequence comes from Meconema thalassinum, assembly GCA_946902985.2. Taxonomy (NCBI): domain Eukaryota; kingdom Metazoa; phylum Arthropoda; class Insecta; order Orthoptera; family Tettigoniidae; genus Meconema; species Meconema thalassinum. The sequence continues at coordinate 67,750,241 of OX336397.1, forward strand.
TGTGAAGATTGTTTATAGATAGGAAAGGAAGGAAGTATGACATGTTTGGAGCGAAGTAAAATGCCATTGATAAGTATTGTTCTCTGTATTGCGGAAGGAAGGAATATATTGCTATGTGGAGCAACGAATTGTTACAGGATGAGTAAAAAGGTTAAATGTTTAAATTGTTTATGTCAGAGAGTATTTGTATATGATCCACGAAATGTATAGAGTCTTTAAATAGTTCCGCATCGCTCTTTATCCTATTGTTTTATTTATTGACACGACATTCTAAGCTGTATTTAACTTAAGTGTTTGATACTCAGGCTTATTTAATATGACATACCACTAGAAGTACCTGAGAATATGATCGTTGGTTGAAACATTGTTCAAAGAACTGTTTATGTAACAGAGACACTATGAAGCTGTCAGATCGCGACTGATAGTGTTAATGGTAATTTTTAAACCGTGTGAAGCACGAGAATTGTAAATAATGTAAATATTTAAACCGTATATAATTTATAACAGTATTATTAGAGTAGATAGTAACACTTTACGCACGCCCGTGTATAATGTAGGGTTTTTGTAATGTTAACTTCATTTTATGAGTGAACAGCTGATTTTAACCAGACTATTTCAATGACATAGCCACAGGGTGACTGTCAACTACGTGAACATTTTGTGAAATTTAATATAACTACATTGTTGTAACGAGAATGTTCAGAAACATTTATTCTACAGATAGTTGAACTATCTGACGTGTGTAACAGTTAATGTTATCTTATTTATCTATTTTAATGGTGATAGGGATTATTTTTTATTATTTGTATTTGTTTGGAAATAAATCCCAGGCACTAGTTTTTGTTTGCCTGTTCGTTTTTTATAAATCTGATCATCATTTCATTCTTGCAATCGACATGCGATAATACTGCGAATTAGTTACTAGAGTTCATGTTAGTCTCAACTTTCACCGTTCACACCCGAGATCCGAGATTCTCGACCTACCATTTTGTGTTTAGGATAGTTTATTTTCTTTGTAAATGTGTAATTAATCGGTAGTGTTATTGCATGACCGGTATGCATCGAGGGTTCCCTAGTCATTATCCTAGTAGGGTAGTGTTGGTTAACCTGGCTGGGTATCGACCTCCCTACAATCCTTTTCTATCTTTGCGGATATAGGCTATGACTATGCGGGATTCGGGTGCAGTACCTAAATTAAGGCCGTGGCTGCTTCCCAAATCCTACCTCAATTACAAATGCACACACTAGTACAGACATCACAGTGCCACAGGTTATCAGACAAAAGCTTGCCACGGTGGGTGAGTGGTTATCGTGTCGGACTGCCAACCCCCAAGCTTGCAGGTTCGCTCCTGGCCGTGGTAAGTGTTTTTTTTTTGAAAGCGACAAATCACGGTACGCATGTCATACGATTTTGGCATGTTAAACAACCCATTTGAATTCAGTAGGCCGTATTCATAACGGCGAAATTAATCTCGGGAATTTCCGCCAACACAAAGTTCCTCATTTCTCTACTAGAAAGCGCTATAGTGTCAAGGAGCTTAGATTTCTAACCTCCTTGACTTTCATAGCGCTTCAAGGAAGGATAAAATTCGACATGCAAGTTGCCCTATAGGCGTCAATTAACAAAGTTTGCACCCGGCACCCGAGGCCATACGATATTATTATTATTATTATTATTATTACTATACTACAGACATCTCAGTGACACAGGTTATCAGACAATTTCTACACACACACACACACGAGTGCACTGGCTACATGGCCACGACGACGTCGCAATTCCCGTAAATAATAATCAACAACAACAAACATAAGTAATCTCCGAAATGTGCGACTGAATACTGGAGTTTAATACCTCCTCGTGATGTAGCGACTAGCGTTCTTGGTTGTCATCCCGGAGGTTCGGATTCGATTCCCAGAACTGCCAAAAAATTTAATTCTGGTCTGAGGTCTGGAACGGGGTATACCCAGCCTCGTGAGGCAAAACTGAGAAGATGTGGGTTCGATTCGTACCTCAGTCATCCTGGAAGTGGTCATCCACTTCTATTCCAAGCAAATGCAGGGATGGTTCCTAACATAACCCTTTATAGGACAGAATAGTACATTAGTAAATAGATTTTATTTGTATTTATTTACATTTAATTTTTAGCCTAATTATAATTATTATTAATTTTATTTTCTGTTTTCTTTAACTTTTATGATTTAACAACTAAGATGGTAAAATTATTAGAAATTTCATTTTTCTAAGCTAATTAATTTTCAAAATTTAGAGGCATATTAAGCATTATTCAACAATTAAAAATAGTAAACAATTAACATTAAAAATAAAGAAAACTAGGATAATAACAATTAAAATTAAAAATGCATTATTTTTTAAACTTTTTTTATTTTTTACCTTTTTATTTTAAATGCTTTTATTAAAACATTAATCTAGCACCGTAGGTCAAGGGGATAAACTAATAATATTTGGTTTACAGAAACATTAACACTTCCACAAGAATTAGTTGAAATATGAGTGAAAGATTCAAACATCTGCATCTTTTTAGTATTTGAATGGTTCATTCTGGTTCCGTATTGATGTAACAATTAGTATTGATATTTTGCAAAAGTTCCGCCTAATCAATACCTTTATTGTACTAAATATAAATGATCACTTAGTGGTCATTGGTACATGTTTCGGGGCCTAATTGTTTTGGCCCCTTCATCAGCCTATACTGTATAGATAAAAAGTCAAGCCAAACACGTGGTCGGATAGCTAAACACTCATAAAACATTCCCTTCAAAATCCCTGTTTTTTATGAGTGTTTAGCTATCCGACCACCTGTTTGCCTTGACTTTTTATCTATTTAGGCTGATGAAGGGGCCAAAACAATTAGGCTCCGAAAGTACCAATGACCACTAAGCAGCTTGCCACGGTGGGTGAGTGGATATCGTGTCGGTCTACTAACCCCAAGATTGCAGGTTCGCTCCTGGCCGTGGTAAGTGATTTTTAAAAGGCGGCAAAAATACGACACGCATGTCATACGATGTTGGCATGTCAAATAACCCATTTGAATTCAGTAGGCCGAGTTCATAATGGCAAAATTAATCTCGGGAGTTTCCGCCAACACAAAGTTCCTCATTTCTCTACTAGAATGCACTATAATGTTCAAGGAGCTTAGATATCTATTATCTAACCTCCTTGACTTTCATAGTGATTCAAGGAACAACGAAATTCGACATGCAAGCTACCCTCTGGGTGTCAAATTACAAAGCTTGCACCAGGCACCTGAGGCCATACGATATTATTATTATTATAATTATTATTATTATTATTATTACCACTAAGTGATCATTTATATATAATACAATAAAGGTATTGATTAGGCGGAACTTTTGCAAAATATTAATACTAATCTGCATCTTTGACAATATAAATTGTTCTTTTGGCGGGTGTGGTTAAGATACTAACCACTAAACTATAATAGGTTGACCACGGCCGTCTATTTGCCCCAATCCTCATCTGAATTACAATATGCAGCCATCAGAATAACACAGGTTATCAGACACTCATACTCAAGCACACGGGGTTACACGATGTCACAAAAACCCCGAATCAACAACAACTACTGTGGTTTAATCTGTTGAGCCTTTACGGTTGAGCGGGTCAGAGGTCGACATGTCAGCTAATGCTGGTCTCTGCTACCTGGACGAGTGTTAAGCAAAGAAGGAAGTTGATTTACATTTACATTTATAATACTGCAGTAGGTTCTCCTGAAGGTCGTGGCCGTCACAGTGCCGCCAACCTATTCATGCAATAAATCCCTAAAATATATTTTTGTTCAAACTCACATTATGGTATAGGACGAAATAGAACACATTGTTGGGATGCATAATAACTGAAGACATGAAATGCAAACAGGAGGTGAAAACACGCGTTGCAATTGCTAAGGGGCTGCTTTGTGGGAGTGTGGACAAAGGCCTGAGGAAGAGAATGGCCGAAATGCTTTATTTGGAGTCTTGAGGAAAGAATTCACGATGAAAATTAATAAATGTAAAACAAAAATATTGGAATGCAGCCGAAATAAATCAGAAACCTCTATGGACATCAAATTGGCAGGTGAAAAACTAAAGGAAGTAGGAGACTTCTGTTACTTAGGAATCAAAATAACCAGTGATGGACGAAGCAAAGAGGATGTAAAAAGTAGGTTAGCTCAGGCAAGGAAAGCATTTCTACAGAAAAGGAATCTGTTGACGTCGAATATAGATTTAGGTGTTAGGAAGTCATTTCTGAAGGCCTTTGTCTGGAGCGTGGCGCTCTATGGAAGTGAAACTTGAACTAATGGTGCAGCAGAAACGAGGAGAATTAAAGCATTTGAAATGTGGTGTTACAGGAGAATGATGATGATCAGATGGGTAGATAGGGTTACAAACGAAGAGGTATTAAGACGAGTGGTAGAGGAGAGATATTTCTGGCGACTGCTAATGAAGAGAAGAGATAGCTTGGTAGGACACATTCTATGACACCCAGGAATAGCAAGCTTAGTTATGGAAGGAAGGGTCGAGGACAAGATCTGTAGAGGTAGACCAAGGTTAGAATATGTTAAACAGATTGCCTCGGACGTAGGGTGTTGTAGCTATGTAGAGATGAAACGATTAGCTAAGGTTAGGGAGGTATGGAAAGCTGCATCAAACCAATGAAAAGACTGAAGACTCACACAACAAGCACTATATGGAGCTGAGACGTGGACATTGAGAAAAGAGGAAGAAGAAATATTGGAGGTGTTTGAGATGTGGATATGGTAGAGAAAGTGCGAAATGAAGATGTGATGAAAAGAGTTGGGGAGGAGAAAATATATTAAAGGTAATCAGGATGAGGAAACAAAATTGGATGAGAAGGAATTGTTTATTTATGGATGCAATGGAAGGAACGGTAAATGGCCAGACGGAGAAGATTCCAAATGGTTGACATCGACGCAAAGCTGTATTTTTCAACAGAACCTACTTTTGAAAGAAGACGCGAATTATTTTCTTGAACATCATATATATTATTTCAGTAGTATAGATCCCTCCTGCGACGCTCTCCATCGTGACAAATGAGCTTTCAAACGAATGAGAATAGACATTGGCAGTGACGAACTCCAATTACATAAATATTTATAATTTCTTTAACAAATGACTTTAAAAAAATGTACGAAGTGTGCGATTTGCAGATACTGTTGCTGTAGGAAAATACACTGTTCAGTTCTCATTTTGGCCGTAGGGACGCCTGTTTCATGTCCAAACTATTAAACGTTAATTCATTTGCAGGTTCGCTTTCAATCAATGGACTCAGCACACAAGTTACATTAGCAGGGACGAATTGCATTCTAATTTCATAAGTATCGATTTTTGTAGCGAATGATGATCAGATTTTCAGTGATTGCCTTCTTAAGTTAGGGAACGTAGAACTTGGAATTCTAACTGAAATGTAAATAGTGTTCTATAATCATTTGGTTGAAATAAAAACATAGCTACTTTTCTCCTTGTTGTGGTTTGAGTCTTCAGTCTTCTGACTGGTTTGGTGCAGCCCTCCATGCCTCCCTGTCCTGAGCTAATCGTTTCATCTCTACATAGCTACCGCACCCTACATCCGAGGCAGTCTATTTAACATATTCTAACCTTGGTCTACCTCTACAGTTCTTGTCCTCGACCCTTCCTTCCATAACTTAGCTTGCTATTCCTGGGTGTCTTAGTATGTGTCCTACCAACCTATCTCTTCTCTTCATTAGCAGTCGCCAGAAACATCTCTCCTCTCCCACTAGTCTAAATACCTCTTCGTTTGTAACCCTATCCACCCATCTGATCTTCATCATTCTCCTGTAACACCACATTTCAAACGCTTCCATTCTCCTCTTTTCTGCTGCACCAATAGTCCAAGTTTCACCTCCATAGAGCACCACGCTCCATACAAAGGCCTTCATAAATGACTTCCTAATACCTAAACCTATATTCCATATCAACAGATTCATTTTCTGTAGAAATACTTTACTTGCCTGAGCTAACGTATTTTTTATATCCTCTTTGCTTCGTCCATCACTGGTTATTTTGCTTCCTAAGAAGTCTCCTACTTCCTTTAGTTTTTCACCTGCCAATTTGATGTCCAAAGAGGTTTCTGATTTATTTCTCCTTAAGTCTCTCATTATCCCCCCGATGGTATCCTTGCCTTGAAGTGGCGGTGGGGCTTGCGTGCTCTGACAACCTCGAGAGCTATGCCGGCGGTAGCTTAGCTACTGGTAGGGCCTCCCATGCCGGACAGGTCTTCGTGAGGTAGGAGCCAAACTAGAAGGGATACCCTGGTCCTCCAGGTTGGGGGTTAGGCGTAAGGCTAACAACCTTACCCTGTAAAAAATCTTCCTGTTCAGAAACGCCAACAGTATGCCTCGGACTCGGACGGAAATAATGGAAACAGACCTAAGCTTGGTATTTCGGATTTGAGATTTGGTTTATGGAATGTAAGAACTCTGGCAACACCAGGAAAATTGGATTTAGTTACCAAGGAACTAGAAAAGTATAACATAGATCTAGTTGGTCTACAAGAGACAAGATGGCCATTAAATGGCCAAATTAACTCCAATAGCTATACCCTGTACTATAGTGGCTGTGATAATGGAAGTTACCATGCGGGTGTAGGAATTGCCATAGCCAAGAAATTTTTAAACACCTTAATTACGTTTGACCCAGTCAATGAAAAAATGTGCTATATGCGATTAAAAGGAAAGTTTCATAATATTTCTATAGTATGTTTTTATGCACCCACTGAGGAGGCAGAGGACGATGTTAAAGACTCGTTCTATGATAGTTTAGACCAACTGATGACAACCCTACCCAGCTATGACATAAAATTGTTTTTGGGAGATGCAAATGCAAAAGTTGGTAATGAAGAAATATGGAAACAGTACACAGGAGGAAACAGCCTTCATAATATTTCCAATGATAATGGACAAAGACTAATCAGCTTTGCTAGTGCCAAAAACCTTAAAATTATGTCCACTCACTTCCCTCGAAAAGATATTCATAAAGCAACATGGGTATCTCCTAATGGCATAACAAAAAATCAAATTGACCATGTTTTAGTGGAAAGTAGACACAAAAGTAGCATCGTAGATGTAAGAAGCAGGAGAGGTGCAGAATGTGGAACAGTCACTACCTAGTCATTTTCAAACTTAGACAAAAACTATGTATAGTCAAAAGAGTGAAACAAACTACAGCTCCAAAAATTAATATCAAAAGGCTTACTGATCAAACTATAAAAAATGATTTTAAACTGAAGCTAACCAACAGATTCCAAATTTTAGATCAACAAGAATCAGAACAAACGGTAGAGAAAAATGGCAAAAAATAAAGGATTCTATCACAACAATCGCCGAAGAAGTTGTAGGCTATCGAGAGGGTACAAAAGGGAAAAAAACCTTGGTTTAATGAGGATTGCCAAAGATTAATAGACGATAGATTAAGAGCAAAAAAGTTGATGCTTACCAAACAAACTCTAACCAACAAACAACATTACAAACAGATAAATAGGGAGACTAACAAAACATTACGAGCAGCTAAAGGGAACTTTGTGAAAGATCAGCTAAGAAAAGCAGAAGAAGATAGCAACAAAAATAATACAAGAGAATTTTTTCGCTTTGTCAGATATTTTAAACAAGGGTACAAGGCAAGATCAGTAGGAGTAAAAGATAGGAATGGCAATGTTGTTTGCAACCGAACAGAAGTGCTAGCAACTTGGAAAAAATACTTTGAAGACCTCTTAAATTGTGAAGAAGTGGCAACAAACATTGAAGAGGAATTGTACCTAAATGTCCAGCCAAAGATTAACCCTCCTACCTATGAAGAAGTTGAAAAGGTAGTTAAAAGTTTAAAAAACAATAAAGCCCCTGGAGAGGATAACATAATAGCAGAACTTCTTAAAGCAGGTGGAAGCCCTTTGCTAAAAAGGTTACATAACTTAATTGTAGAAATCTGGGAGAAGGAAGAAATCCCAGTAGAATGGAAGATGGCAGTAGTAGTTCCGATTCACAAAAAGGGAGATAAATTCGAGTGCAATAATTACCGAGGGATATCATTAATAAGCAGCGCATATAAAGTATTCTCAAGAATAATCTACAACAGACTAGCATGTTATACAGAAGAAATTCTAGGAGATCACCAAGCAGGATTTAGAAGCCAAAGATCTACAACAGACCAAATTTTTGTCTTAAAGCAAGTAATCTCCAAATATTGGGAGTTTAACAAAACAGCCCATCTTCTTTTTGTAGATTTCAACAAGGCATACGATAGTGTCAATAGGAAACAAATGTGGAAATACATGCAGCGGAATGGAATACCAGAAAAACTTATCACTATGGCAAAACTGTGCACAGAAGGGTCCAAATGCAAAATTAGAATCAATAATGAATATACCGAAGAATTTAATGTCAACACTGGAGTAAGACAGGGAGATGGACTCTCGCCTTTATTATTCAATTTAGCTTTAGAAGAAACATTGAAACGAGTAAACCAGCTCCACCCAGGCCTTGAAGTGGGAACCAAGATAAACATATTAGCTTATGCTGATGACATAACACTCATGGCAGAAAGCGAATACGATCTAAAAATACTCACAGAAACCCTTATTGAAGAAGCCAAGGAGGTAGGTCTAATGATAAATGAACAAAAAACAAAATATCTAGTTGTAGGAAGGAATGCAGCACAAGTACAAAACCCCTTAACAGTTGCTTCATACGTTTTTCACAGATGTACTGAGTTCAGATATCTGGGAATTATCATAGACCAGAATAATATGGAAGAAACAGAAATAAAATCAAGAATTCTCAGTGGCAACAAAAGCTACTGGTCTCTGCAAAATCTCTTAAAGAGTAAAATTATATCTAGAAAAACTAAAGTGAGAATTTATAAAAGCATTATACTTCCTGTTGTCACGTATGGCTCAGAAACCTGGGTATTGTCCAAGCAAACTGAAAGGAAATTAGTAACTTTTGTAAATAGAATACTACGACGCATTTTCGGACCGATAGTAGAAAATGGCCAGTGGAGAATTAGAACAAATAAGGAATTGCGGGATCTCTACAAAGAACCGGATATCGTCGCCCGTGCCAAAAGCCAAAGACTACGCTGGGCTGGTCATGTACATAGAAGAAGTAGAGAATTGAATTTAAGGGCAGTTTTGGAAGGTGTACCCAGAGGAAGGCGACCATTGGGACGACCGAGACTTCGCTGGTGGGACCAAGTTCAAAAAGATATGAGAAAAATCGGAGTCACGGAGGACATAATGGATGACCGAGAAAGATGGCGCCGTGCTGTTGGCGAGGCCATAAACCTGCTTAGGTTTGAGTGGCCATCTAGGTAAGGTAAGGTAAGGTAAGTCTCTCATTATAAACCTATTGGGGAAAGTGTGGTTTATGAACTTGCGAGATTTCTCGTAGGGGTTCGCTAGTATTTATAAAATTCTACACACAACATTTCTTTCACTGATTCTTTTTATTTCTGATTACTTATTTCCACCCTCGGAAGTATAAGGTGCGTTCAAAAAGTAACGAACCAGAGGCATAGTTACAGAAACCAGTACCTGTATGTTAGAAGTATTGGCCCTGGCTGTTGAGGCACTTGTCCCACTGTGACACGAGGCGGTGAATGGCTGTCTCATAAAATTCCCTGGGCTGCGAAGTGAACCAGTTCCGCACGTACAGCTGGACGTCGGCGTCCGAGGTGAATCGTTGGCCCCGCAGAGCACTTTTCAGGGGACCAAACATGGCATAATCACAGGGAGAGAGTTCAGGACTGTACGGAGGGTGGTCGAGAACCTCCCATTTGAATTTCTGCAGGAGTCCCGCGACTGTGTTGGCCATATGAGGTCGTGCATTGTCGTGGATCGACCATGGTGGCTATGGCGTTCACTGCCACTCGCTGGTCCTGGGTAATGAATGCATCAAACAGCTGTAAATTGTCATCGGTAATGCAGGGGGGTGCCCCAGACCGGGCATCATCGGCTAACGACACCCGTCCTTCCCTGAAGCGCTTGTGCCACGCCTTGACCCTTGCAAGGGACATGCAGTGTTCGCCGTACACTTGTGACATTCGGCGATGAATGTCCGTTCCCCCTACTTCTTCCGCCGTCAGAAACCGAACAACACCTCTTTGCTCTTCGTTTGACGCCTCCATGTCACTGTTTGCAATGAGACTGGCAGCGTTGGATGATTGATGCATGCTCCTGCTGGCTTTGTATCGTCACGTGACGTGCACGCGTGCCCTCTAGCGACGGGCTGTGGACTTCCACGCTCTGGTCGGAATCACACCTCGTTACACACGCCACGATTAGCCGATGTCGTCACCGGTTTGCGCATTCCAGCCTCCGGCTCGTTACTTTTTGAATGCACCTTATAGCTCCCTGATCACAAGGAGTTGATGTACGATACAATAACATGCTGTTTTCAGCCTAAAACCTAAATGAGCAATCTTGTAACGTTGTTCCGTGAAGAACTAAAGAGCCTACTTTTCTTCAAATTATAGAGACCGTATATCAACAGTTGGCAGACCTGGCGACTCTATATTCTTAGTTCCATCACTTAAGGTCCACAATGGACATGCAAAATTTGGTTGAGGTCCAATAGATAGTATGCACGTTACATGTATTCAAATATTGAATTTATCAGCAAGCGTAAAATTAGTTTGGCGACACTGCCATAAATTGGTTGCTCAAACTGAAATTAAAATATTATGATCCATATAATTATGTGCCAATTTTGAAAGAACTTCATTTATCAGTATGGAAGTTACGTGTGATTCAACATTAAACCTATCAGCACGCTTAGAATCATGTTGGCAGCATTGTCGTATATCGGTTACTGAAAATTAACCTAAATGTGCCGGTACTATACAGGGTCATCGAAAAATGATGCCAACATTTCAAAAAATTATAGCACCGAAACCCTTTATGTTAAACGTGTAATTCTTTCACTGAACGCCAGCTGGTTAAAGTAAGTTTTGTTTTGGAGGGGACGTGACATTGCTATGCGCTCACTGGATGCGCAGTAGCTAAGGTCGGCAGGGGGCGCGCGCGCCAATGAAGTCCTGACCTCACCCCTTTGGATTTCTTTCTGGGGGTACATTAAAAACATTGTGTATGAAGAAAAAATTCGGGATTTGGAGCACCTGCGGGAGCGAATTTCTGCCGCCATCTTGACAGTTACTCCTGGAATGAGAGCACGTACCAATCCAGCCATTGGGAAAGGGTGCGTTCAATGCTGATGTTGGTGGTCGGCCTGGCCTAGATTATTTCTCTACAGTCCCTGTTTCCTTAAACTGATTAAACCATCGAATGACAGCTTTGTAATCAGGTGCAGTTTGTCGGGCGGTGCAGTCATTGGTGCGCGCGCCCCCGGCCGACCTTGGCTACTGCGCATCTAGTGTGAGCATAGCAAGGTCACGTCCCCTTCAAAACAAAACTTACTTTAACCAGCTGGCGTTCAGTGAAAGAATTACACGTTTAACATAAAGAGTTTCGGTGCTATAATTTTTTGAAATGTTGGCATTATTTTTTGATGACCCTGTACAGTATGTAGCAAAGCAAAGTTTTAGAACTATTGGCCAGCATACTTTCTGATATACTTCGATTAGGATAAAAATGTATAGAGAACAGTTTTCAGCAGTTGGCATCCCTTTTGACACAACAAAAAAAATGCACATTCATATCTGCTCTGGTGCGCAAATCACATACCAAATTTGGTTGAAATCCAATAGATAGTATGGAAGTTACATGCATTTAAAGATTGGACTTATCAGCAGGCATAGAATCAAGCATGAGCTCCTGTAAATTAGTCTGATGTAATATTATCTATACGTGTGTCAATTTTGGAACAATTCCCACGCATATCTTCCGAGATATCCAACATAGACCTCATTTTCCAACTGTGATTTTACAGCAGTTGGTAGCACTGACGTCATTTTCAAATATGGCCTTGCAATATTCAGGCATAGCTCTTTACTCATACCAAATTTGGTTTCGATAGCTTGAGCCGTTTAGGGAGGGGGGAGCCACTCTCAGACAGACAGACAGGCAGACAGAAGGACAGACAGACAGACTGACGGATCGATCTCATAAGTCTACTTTTTCCTCATTTTTACAAAATGTGAAAAGTAGGCTAAAAATGCCGGACATTTTCGATAAATTATAAATGCCAGTCGGAGATAACGAAAATGAATGAAAAGCAGGACATGTCCAGCAAAAGCCGGACGGTTAGTAACCCTATGTACACGTGATGTTTCATCGACAGTATTACGATCTTGTAGGGACTTTTTTCGTAAACTGACAACACTGACCAATGGTCATGTAATATGTAGGCGACGGCCGTGAGAGCTTCAGTTACTGGGATTACCGGCGACCTTTCTATCGCCTGGAGTGCTATCGTACTTATCCGCAGCCAAGTCAACACAGTATAGTGTAGGAAACAGTAATGTCAACACCTGGCTGGTTTCGCTACAACGATGATTGCTAGGCATTTCGTGAACAAAATAATAACGGCAAAGCAACATGACAGCAAAACAACGTACTGTATTCTTTGTAATTCATCGAAGCTGGCTGATAGCTGGGATATTTTATGTATCGTGCTATATTTTTACAACCAAGCATGGGCGTATATAAGGGCAAGGGGGGGGGGGGGGGGGGGGGGGGGATTTGTCACATATATTATTTGTTTATGAATTAAAACAATAAAAACTAATATACTCTTACTTATTGTTACTAAAGCTGCGCTTTCCTTCAGTAGCGGTACCGCTTTCTAGCGGTCGTAATGTGACGGCGAATGACGTAAAGAAATTGGAAACCGTCTTGACGGTGAACAATGGTGTTAAGTTTGAGCTAATTATCAGGGTGTGTCGTGACGGCATGTTGTCATATAGTTAAATAAGAAATGGATGAACTTGACATGGAACTCGTAATATTTTTGGAAGAAGAGGAGTCATCCAGAGACGATAGGGAACGTTCGGGAGCAAGTGACATTTTTAAAAGACGTCCTACAGAAGGTGCATATGAAATTTTAGTGCGTCGTCATCTGCATTGCAATGGAAATAAATAAGAATATTTTCGGATGGCACCAGTGTTATTTGAATATGTTCTGAATAACAGAAAGGATGACATAACTTCAGTGCCGTACGACAGAAACAAAACACCAATATCTCCTGAACAGAAACTCTGTGTATTTTTAAAAGGTTACTCTTCACATTATACAATGCCTCATCACTCCTTACGAAATCTGTTAATGTTTCCTCTTCTTCCATACTCCAATATATAAGGTGCTGGAATGCGCAAACCGGTGACAACATCAGCTAATCGTGGCGTGTGTAACGAGGTGTGGTTCCGACCAGAGCGTGGAAGGTCACAGCCCGTCGCTAGAGGGCATGCGTGCACGTCACGTGACGATACAAAGTGAGCAGCAGCATGCATCAATCGTCCAACGCTGCCAGTCGCATTGGAAACAGTAACATGGAGGCATCAACCGAAGGGCAAAGAGGTGTTGTTCGGTTTCTGACAGCGGAAGGAGTAGGGGGAAGGGACATTCATTGCCGAATGTCACAAGTGTACGGCGAACACTGCATGTCCCTTGCAAGGGTCAAGGCGTGCCACAAGCGCTTCTGGGAAGGACGGGTGACGTTAGCCGATGATGCCCGGTCTGGGGCACCCCCCTGCATTACCGATGACAACGTCCAGCTGGTTGATGCACTCATTACCCAGGACCGCCGAGTGACAGTGAACGCCATAGCCGCCGTGGTCGCTCCACGACAATGTACGACCTCATACGGCCAACACAGTCGCGGCACTCCTGCAGAAATTCAAATGGAAGGTTCTCGACCACCCTCCATACAGTCCAGACCTCTCTCCCTGTGATTACGACATGTTTGGTCCCCTGAAAAGGGCTCTGCGGGGCCAACGATTCACCTCGGACGCCGACGTCCAGCTGTACGTGCGGAACTGGTTCACATCGCAGCCCAGCGAATTTATGTGACAGTCATTCAACGCCTCGTGTCACAGTGGGACAAGTGCCTCAACAGCCAGGGCCAATACTTCTAACTTACAGGTACTGGTTTCTGTAACTATGCATCCGGCTCGTTACTTTTTGAACGCACCTTATATATTGGTGTAAAATAGTAGCAGAAGTTATATTTCACGTCTCAACAGATGCTGCAATTTATGTTTGCGTGTCTGTACTGTACGTATGGCAACGTTGCAAAGTAAGCCGACGGTAGGGCGATGTAAACAGTGTGACAATCAGTTTGATCTGATCTTATGTGTAACAACATATAACCTCTTATTACTCTCCAGTGCCTTCGCTCTTATGAACGTACCGAGAACAGCAACAAGTGCCCCAAACTTTTGGCAAATTTGCCTCTCTCTGTAGCTACCGGTACTGCCGAACGGAGTTTGAGTTGGTTGAAAACATACTTAAGAAATTCTACTACCGAAAACAGTCTCAACGGTCTAGTATTGTCATCTATTCACAGAGACATAGACTACATCTCACTGACGATGAAGTTATAAACTTATTTGGTAATGCTACAAGAAACCTTGACTTTAAATTATAGTGTAAGCTGTAATTAGAAACAGTAATGTTAATTCTTTCCAAGTAAACACTATCGGGTGAGCAAGATAATTGTATTAATAAAAACTAACATAAAATGGTCTTAGTTGTGTTTGACATTAACCAAGCATAAAACATCACAACAAATTGGTTGAAAAAGTGATGCCAGATAGCCATAAAACTCATCACTTTGCACCAAATTATACAAAAGTTTCCCGAGAGAACCCCGGACCCCTATTCTTTAGGGCCTATACCATGCCCCCTAACCCCTGGTTGGGCAACCCCCGAAATAACAATCTATATGCGCCCCTGCAACCAAGGTTGGCAGGAGTTTGTTTCAGATGACATGTCGATGTGTAAAATGTATGGCGTCAGGATGTAGGCCTAGTTGTGTGCTGACGTGTTCACTGGGAACATAAGTAAAGTGTCCTATCCAATCCTTCCTTAATCCAAGTAAATTAGTCCATTTCTAAATATGCAGTCCACTTAGAAGCCAAAACACAGGCCATTTCGTGAACAACACAGTAACGACAACGCAACATGGTAGCAAGACAACGTACGGTACTGTGAACTTAGCAATTTATCGGGATTTATTCATAAGATTTTATGAAATTGTGCTACTAACGATCCTTTTATTTATGATATGGTAAAGTCTTGATGCAGGAGCTTCAACATAATAGTGCATTATAACAACATCCTGCGGTATGTCTGATTCTCATGTTCTTTTTGTTGTTTTGTTGACATTATTACTAGAATCTTCTGCTCTAGAGGCGGTAATACGGATATTCTCTCGTCTTAAGGGCGGCTTCAGTGGCGTAGTTGGTAGCATGCTGAGCTTCTATCCCTAAAGGTTCAAACCCGGCCGAAGAGCGTTAAAAATACCTCAGTATGCCTTCCTTCGGAGGGGAAGTAAAGCCGGCGGTCCAATGTCATAGATTTATGGCATTGAAAAGAAGCTTTCACTAACTACACTTGTGTGAAGCCAAAATTTGTAGGTTAGAATTGATAACGCTCTATTAGTTCCAACGTTCATCACCAGATGCTGACTGCGATGCCATCTAGTAGCCAAGTCCGAAAGCTAGGTGTCGTGTACGGTAGCGTTTGGTATTAAAAGTAGGAACTACTTGAAATTATCGTCTTCAGTTCTTACTTGAATTAAAACAGATAACACACACTAAAACAGGCATCACATTTAACACCGGTTATCAGACAGATTCTACACACACCCAAAGTACACGGGGCTACATGACCGCGTTGTCGCATCTCCTAGACTGAGGAACCAACCAACCTAAATTTGATGCAAATTTAAGAACATATTTTGGAAACTTAATCACATATTTTCCACTTATAAACATATAAATAAATACAGTACATATTTCGGAAATGTTAAGCACATAATTATCCGGGCCCTGTTTATAACCGTGGTTTTGTCTAAACCGCGATCAATTTCCCCATCATTAACGTGGATTTGCAGTCGGGTGAGTGTTGTTGACTTTGGTGCCCGCATTGTAAACAGTGTGTGTGTATTTCCTGAGTGCGTTTACACTAGCTATTTGTCTGTAGGTCTCGTGACAAAGGAAAGATAAGCCTTTAGGTACACATCACATGCCTTCTGCCACTACGAAGTAACATTTACAGTCGGAGTTATCTAATTTTGGCTGACTGTGTGGTGCAGTGGTAAGGTTCTTGTCTGCCGCACTCGGCGCAGTCTGTTGGTATTTGTGGGGGACCCATGTCAGTGGATTTACTGGCACGTTTAATTCTGAGTTAAGCTTTTATGGTATAGTAATAATAATAATAATAATAATAATAATAATAATAATAATAATAATAGTCTAATAATATCGTATGGCCTCGGTTGTCGGGTGCAAGCTTTGTTATTTGACACCCAGAGGGTAGCTTGCATGTCGAATTTTGTTGTTCCTTGAAGCACTATGAAAGTCAAGGAGAGGGGAAGATGATCTCGTAGTTCCGCCCCTTAAAACAACAATACCACAACAACGAAGTCAAGGAGATTAGATATCTAAGCTCCTTGAACACTATAGCGCTTTCTTGTAGAGAAATGAGGAACTTTGAGTTGGCGGAAAATCGCGAGAATAATTTTGACATTATGATCACGGCCTACTGAGTTAAAATGGGTTATTTAACATGCCAACATCGTATGACATGCGTATCGTGATTTTTTGCCGCCTTTCAAAAATCACTTACCATGGCCAGGAGCGAACCTGCAAGCTTGGGGTTAGTAGTCCGACACGATAACCACTCACCCACCGTGGCAAGCTATATTAACCACCTGTCATAAGGACAGTTATACTTTCAAAGATGCTGATAGTCGAAACTTTCAGCCAAATTTCGGAGAATTTTCATGCCGAAGTGCTAGCATTACTAAAATCAAAAATTATATACCTGACGTAATGCATTGGATAACATTTTTAGCCTACTTTCGATTTTTGCAAAAAATGAAAGTAGACTTATGAGATCACTACAGGGCGAAAAAAGTGTGTCTGTCTGTGTGTGAGTCTGTGTGTGTGTGAGTCTGTGTACTCTGAATGTCTGTCCCCCCCCCCCCCCCTATCAATTCGAACACGGTGAGCGCAAATTGAACGAAATTTGGTACAAAGGTAGCACTAGCAAAGGACACCTCAGTGTCATGTTTTATATCGCCGCCATCTTGACGGAAACGTAATGGCGGCCACACAAATGTTCAAAGCTTAAATCAAATTACGACTAACCTAATCATCCCATATCTACCAAATTTTGCAATAACATACATTTATGGGGGCAGCATCCTTTGACCAAACTAATAGGTCATCAGCCTAATAGTTTGCGGATGGCGGCCATCTTTGTGTGAAAATCGATTGCCCCTATTAATTCGAAGACGGTGAAACCGAATGGAACGAAATTTGGTACAGAGGTAGTACTAGCAAAGGACACCTCAGTGTCATGTTTTATATCACCGCCATCTTGACGGAAACGTAATGGCGGCCACACAAATGTTCAAAGCTTAAATCAAATTACGACTAACCTAATCATCCGATCTCTACCAAATTTTGCAACAACATACCTTTATGGAGGGAGCATCCTTTGACAAATCTAATAGGTCATTAGCCTAATAGTTTGCGGATGGCGGCCATCTTTCTGTCAAAATCGATTACCCCTATTAAACCGAACACGGTGAAACCGAATGGAATGAAATTTGGTACAGAGGTAGCACTAGCAAAGGGCACCTCAGTTTCATGTTTAATATCCCTATAGCACGTTGTATTTCAACAAGCTACTACAACCAACATTCAATCATACTCCTTGAAAAGGACAAAGAGCTATAACAATGCCCATGCTTTTAGGAGAAAGTAGGCTATATGTTCTTTACTGAACATCTTGTTAAAAATATAAAAATAGAAATAAAAATCATCAAAAAAAATGACTATAATAGGCTAAAACAAATATAAAAATGTAATTAATGAACATTACTACACAAATTATGAGAATAATTGTAAAAATCAATTCGAAATTAGTTAATTAATTCAATAATAAATATCAAAATTAAATCTATAAGAACATAAATTGAAAATAATAAACATTAACATTAGAGAAACAAAAAAAATAATACATCATTAATAATTGAATCGGTCGGAGCTGGGAAGTATTAGGTCAGTTTGCACTACTTTTCAGGAGACTGATAAAACGTCATTGACAGAACAGAACTTAACAAACACACTGTATTAGTCATCTTTGTTGTGAAGCAACTATTCAGGTTATATTTGTGTTAGCGGAATATCAATTTAAATTTAATAAACACATTTTTCTAATCAATTTTGGAAACGTGACTTAATTCCTTTGAGCTCCGTGGTCAGTTTAGTGCGACATAAAGCCATCCAGAATGAATATTTCACAGGATATTTTATTTTAAAATAGATTTGTAATATAATAAACACCTAAACCCTGTACAAATGTAATTTACAATAGCACTGTAACACGCGGGAATCTTACAGTGCGGCCAACATTAAATACGGAATACTGCGCTGAAAGGAAGCAAGTCGTTGACTTAATGCTTTTCTCCTCTGATCGCACTACATGTAGCAGTGGTTTCTGGCTAAAGGCACAAAACAAATTGCTTTGTGATGGATTTTGCCTTGCCAGTGAGCTTCCTTGCATTTTCTCCTGCTGGTAAGATGAAATCTTTTTGCGTGTAGCTTAAACAGAAGGCTGACTTAATACTTTCCTTAGCCATTCCAAGTCCCTTGGGTCAATACTTTCTTTTCTTTTCTTTTCTTTTCTTAAAAAAAGATGACCATTTTTGAACGCTCGCTAAAGCGCAGCGTTAGGTTATGGGATCAAGCTCTCTGCTGACTCGAATGACGCGTGGGTTCGAGTCCCACCGTCGGCCGTCCTTGAAATGGTTTTCCGTGGTTTCCCATTCTCAACACCAGGCAAATGCTGGGACGGTACCTTCTGACAGGACACGGCCGCTTCCTTCCACATCCTTGCCCAGTTTCATTCATCTTCATCCATTGGATCTCTCATCCCGACGCTCAGGTCGCCCACGGGCGTCGACTAGAAAGATCTGCATTCGGCCTCTCAGGAGGCTACACGACAATTAAGAAAGCTCCGACCGATTCAATTATAATAATTAAAATAAATTAAATTATAAAAACACATACAAATAAAAATACATTTGCCCTATTAAGGGTTAAGCCCTTAGAACAAATTCGGATGTCTTGGCACAGCCGAGAATCGAACTCGAACCTCAGGGGTGACAGTTAAGTTAGAAACTCTATGTAACTACACGGTTTAGTTGATTTGAAGTTAATCGTGGTTATGTTTAAATTGCGACCAACCTCGCCATCATTAGCGTGGATTTGCAGTGAGGTGAGTGTAGTTTACTTTGGCGACCGCAGAGTAAACAGTGTGTGTCTGTATTTCCTGAGTACATTTACACTAGCTATTTGTCTGTAGGTCTCGTGACCAATAAGAACACATGACACACGCCTTCTGCCACCCAGACACCAGGATGTAGCTTACATCAGCTGATTGAACAGGTTAGAGACTCGACTTCGCTTGGTTACTGACCTCAAGTCCCATTTTGATTATTATTATTATTATTACTATTATTATTAACGTATGTTTCTATTGTATTAAAGAACTAGATAATGCTAATCACACCTTCTTCTCTTGTGGACGGTGGGTCCAAAATAGGCAGTCTGTTTAAGATCACATTGATGTAGAGATATCTCCGGACAATATTGTTGCAGTGATGCTACAAAATGAATAAAATTTGAAACTGGTAGCAATTTTTGTTAAAGATATCCTCCGAACAAAGAAGACGGATATGGATCGCCACTGAAGATAATTCACCACGGAAGAGTGCCCTACGGGCAAATATAAAATGACTCTAGCCTGAAGTAATGTGATAAACGGTTCCAGGCTAGTGTTGAGAAGTAACGGGGGGAGTTTTAGTTGGTAGTCTGCCACTCAGTAGCAAGACACTATGTGCTTAAATGGATTTCTTCCCCTAAATATACATATAAACGTATGTTAACTGAGTTTGCTAATATTGTTAATGATGTCAATGATCCCATTTTGGTATTAATCCAGGATTTTCCAAGGCATTTTATACAATAAACCATGATAAAATATTGGAACAAACTGCAAGATATTAATACTAAAAAACTTTATGAAATTGCCTTAGGCAAATATCAGTAAAAGATAATACAATTAGCGAAACCACGGAGATGACACAAAAAACTCCACAAGGTAGTATTTTGTGTCCTATAAATAACTTCCTTGTTAATGACATAGGGCCGAGATGAAATTTACCCATTATGTTTACCATCCATAATAATCCCTAAACAACATTCGAGAGACTATAACAAGATTTCAATAACATAACTAAATAATGCCACGACAACATCCCCCAAATTTCAATATGTTGATATTCACGACCGCAGAGTTGAGAAATGAAGGCTGGCTATTAGGTTATGTGATGTACACATTGTGCAAACCATGTAAATGGAAGTTAGAGAATTTGAATAGTAATTCACCTTATCCTGGATTATACAGCCTTCCCGAACGCATTGTAGAGAGGCACGGGGAAGACTCAAGATTCGCTTATTACTCGGGGCTACAGATGGCCTTCCATGGCTATAACATGGGAAATAGGGGGACATAGGGGGGCAAGGGGAAGCTGTTTGGTTATTATTATCCACGGCTACACAGGGCCTTACTGCGCTATAATATGGGAATTTAGGGGGGGGGGGGGGTTGGGGAGAGGGACAGGAAAAGTCTAGAGAGTCGCTTATTATTCGGGGCTACAGATGGCCTTCCATGGCTATAACATGGGAAATAGGGGGAAATATGGGGGCAAGGGGAAGCTGTTTGGTTATTATTATCCACGGCTACACAGGGCCTTACTGCGCTATAATATGGGAATTTAGGGGGGGGGGTTGGGGAGAGGGACAGGAAAAGTCTAGAGAGTCGCTTATTATTCGGGGCTACAGATGGCCTTCCATGGCTATAACATGGGAAATAGGGGGAAATAGGGGGGCAAGGGGAAGCTGTTTGGTTATTATTATCCACGGCTACACAGGGCCTTACTGCGCTATAATATGGGAATTTAGGGGGGGGGGGGTGGGGAGAGGGACAGGAAAAGTCTAGAGAGTCGCTTATTATTCGGGGCTACAGATGGCCTTCCATGGCTATAACATGGGAAATAGGGGGAAATATGGGGGCAAGGGGAAGCTGTTTGGTTATTATTATCCACGGCTACAGAGGGCCTTACTGCGCTATAATATGGGAATTTAGGGAGGGGGTGGGGGAGAGGGGAAAGAGAAGTCTAGAGATTCGCTTATTACTCGGGGCTACAGATGGCCTTCCATGGCTATAACATGGGAAATACGGGGACATAGGGGGACAAGGGGAAGATGTTTGGTTATTATTATCCACGGCTACAGAGGGCCTTACTGCGCTATAATATGGGAATTTAGGGAGGTGGTGGGGGAGAGGGGAAAGAGAAGTCTAGAGATTCGCTAATTACTCGGGGCTACAGATGGCCTTTCTCGGCTATAACAAGGGAAATAGGGGGACATAGGGGGACAAGGGGAAGATGTTTGGTTATTATTATCCACGGCTACAGAGGGCCTTACTGCGCTATAATATGGGAATTTAGGGAGGGGGTGGGGGAGAGGGGAAAGAGAAGTCTAGAGATTCGCTTATTACTCGGGGCTACAGATGGCCTTCCTCGGCTATAACATGGGAAATAGGGGGACATAGGGGGACAAGGGGAAGCTGTTTGGTTATTATCTACGGCTACAGAGGGCCTTACTGCGCTATAATATGGGAATTTAGGGAGGGGGCGGGGGAGAGCGACAAAAGAAGTCTATAGATTCGCTAATTACTCGGGGCTACAGATGACCTTCCTCAGCTATAACATGGGAAATAGGGGGACATAGGGGGACAAGGGGAAGATGTTTGGTTATTATTATCCACGGCTACAGAGGGCCTTACTGCGCTATAATATGCGAATTTAGGGAGAGGGCGGGGGAGAGGGGAAAGAGAAGTCTAGAGATTCGCTTATTACTCGGGGCTACAGATGGCTTCCATGGCTATAACATGGGAAATAGGGGGACATAGGGGGACAAGGGGAAGATGTTTGGTTATTATTATCTACGGCTACAGAGGGCCTTACTGCGCTATAATATGGGAATTTAGGGAGGGGGTGGGGGAGAGGGGAAAGAGAAGTCTAGAGAATCGCTTATTACTCGGGGCTACAGATGGCTTCCATGGCTATAACATGGGAAATAGGGGGACATAGGGGGACAAGGGGAATATGTTTGGTTATTATTATCTACGGCTACAGAGGGCCTTACTGCGCTATAATATGGGAATTTAGGGAGGGGGTGGGGGAGAGGGGAAAGAGAAGTCTAGAGAATCGCTTATTACTCGGGGCTACAGATGGCCTTCCTCAGCTATAACATGGGAAATAGGGGGACATAGGGGGACAAGGGGAAGCTGTTTGGTTATTATCTACGGCTACAGAGGGCCTTACTGCGCTATAATATGGGAATTTAGGGAGGTGGTGGGGGAGAGGGGAAAGAGAAGTCTAGAGATTCGCTAATTACTCGGGGCTACAGATGGCCTTTCTCGGCTATAACAAGGGAAATAGGGGGACATAGGGGGACAAGGGGAAGATGTTTGGTTATTATTATCCACGGCTACAGAGGGCCTTACTGCGCTATAATATGGGAATTTAGGGAGGGGGTGGGGGAGAGGGGAAAGAGAAGTCTAGAGATTCGCTTATTACTCGGGGCTACAGATGGCCTTCCTCGGCTATAACATGGGAAATAGGGGGACAAGGGGAAGCTGTTTGGTTATTATTATCCACGGCTACAGAGGGCCTTACTGCGCTATAATATGGGAATTTAGGGAGGGGGCGGGGGAGAGCGACAAAAGAAGTCTATAGATTCGCTAATTACTCGGGGCTACAGATGACCTTCCTCAGCTATAACATGGGAAATAGGGGGACATAGGGGGACAAGGGGAAGATGTTTGGTTATTATTATCCACGGCTACAGAGGGCCTTACTGCGCTATAATATGGGAATTTAGGGAGGGGGTGGGGGAGAGGGGAAAGAGAAGTCTAGAGATTCGCTAATTACTCGGGGCTACAGATGGCATTGCTGCGCTATAACAAGGGAATTTAGGGGGGGGGGGGTGGCAGGAAAAGTCTAGGGATTCGCTTATTACTCGGGGCTACAGATGGGCTTGTCGTGCTATACTGTGCTGTTTGTCTGGGACCGAGCTAAGAGGCGGGTAATATTGTTGGCAATAAACTATGTGCGTGTGTGTGTCCGCTTTGATTCAGCCAAGTGGGCTGAGCGATGCGAAGGGGGCAAGAAGTTGAGTGCGTACGAGAATATAATAGACTCAGCTGTGAAGAATTAGCGAGACTGGGCGACTACTAACTAGCGACTTCCTTATATCAGTAGGGACAGTGAAAATTCATCTCACGAATTTGTCCAAGATATTAAATTTAAAAAACTTTACGAGCCTTACAGTACGGTATCGCATATGATGTGTAACATCTGACATAGAAGAAACCTCACGTGAAATTGTTGATACACCGGTATTTTATAATATTATTGGCACAAATGTTAATCTATTGTAAAAGGAAGTATTTTACAGATATTGTAGTTTATAATACGGAACTCATTTTATTAGATGATTTGTAGCTTCCACCAGCACTAGCCTAAATAAAGAATACGAGATGGATTAATAGACGCGACACCGCTCATAATCTTAAATTCCTTATAAACAGGTCCTCTTTATTCACAGACCAACGCGTAATTTCATATGGATTCTGTTAAAATGAGTCATATTGATATGATTAGCAGCAGAGTATCAAGAAGGCAGTGCGAGAACAATCAAGGAGGCAGTGCGAGAGTAGAAATATCAAGTAGGCAGTGAAGAAAAAAAAGAGAGTCTTGGAATGGTTATGTATTATTAGTGTGTAAATAAAAAGATTATCGTATGTTGATGAATGTCCAGGAGGGATACGATCCAGATGGCAGTGCGTCTTCTTCTTCTATTCATGGGGCCTCTCGTTTCCAAGTTCCTGTTTAGCGTCGACCTCCAAGATCTTTTACTACCATGTGTTTCCTTCATTCCCACCTGGATATCTCTGCTCCCTTCACAAAGCTGCAGATCAATCTTATTGGGTCCTCTAGGATTTTCTCTCTTTCTTCACCCGGTAGCCCCAGTGTGGAGATTCTAATTCTTCCCAGCGCCTCAAATTCAAAAAGTATGTGTTCAGCTGATTCTTCTGCTTCATTGCATTTCCTACATATATTGTCTCTTATTACTCCAATTCGATGTAGGCGTTTTTTAAGATGGCAGTGTCCTGTCAATAGTCCCACTACCAATCTTATATTTCCTCTGCTAAGTTGTAGAAGTTCTTTAGTGTGCTTCTTGTTTGGTCCTTTTATCAGTTCCTTTGCAAGTCTGCAACCTGGAGTCTTTTTCCAGTTTTCCATTTGCTTCTTTTGTACCAATTTACCTATTACATGTCGGACTTGTCTGTAAGAGATCCCACATATAGGTTCTGGGCCTACAAAATGTATATCTGCTCCTTTTCTGGCCAGTTCAACTGCCCTTTCATTACCTTCTATACCTGCATGCCCTGGTACCCATATTATTTTAACTGTGTTGTACTCTGAGAGCTTCAGGAGAACTGAGTGGCAGTAGCAGTGCGTCTTACACACTTCCGTCCGATCCACTTCCGTCCCATTTTTCAAAATCACTCCCACAAAAATATCCAGCAACCGAGTGGAAAGATGTTACACATCAAAAAGAAGTTAATGAATACATTATTATAAAGGTCATTGCGGTACCTTTACCGTCTGATAACACTCTCGCATGGTGGCTATTGAAATCTGCTGCAAAAATGGCTGGATGATTTGAAACTGAAAGCACAAAGCTGGGCCTTGGGACTGTTGGTGATTTCTATACATTCGTTATGATTATATCCCGTACAGTAACAACTAGGCTACTACATGGATATTGTCGTCCGTGCTGAAAGTGATATTATGAACATGTTCTAGATTGTTCCGGGCACAAGTTATCTCCCCATAAACGATGATGATGATGATAATTGTTGTTTTAAGGGGCCTAACATCTAGGTTATCGGCCCCTAATGGTTTGGGTGATCGTGAAGAAAATTAAATGCAAACTATAACTAAAACTAACTACTAACTTATATACTAGAAGAAGAAATGGAAAACAAAAGGAAATTAAGGCAAATGAAGGACAGGAGGAAAAGAAATGCCCTCAACCCTCGAAGAATGCGGATTCAGGGACTTGGAAGGAAGGAGAGCCATGAAAGGCAGATAAAAAAGTGAAAGAGTAGAGGGTCCGCCCCAGCGATAATGGATAAAAGGGGGAAAACCGGACCCAGCTCAGGAATCCCTCGGGGTCGCCAACTCCCGTACCCAACAGCCGTGAGCCCCTGAGGGTGTAGCATTATCCAGGGTGCACCAGAAGTGGTCGGGCTTCATACATCCGGCCTCCTTGAGGGCCTTGAGCAGAAGGTAGGTGATACAATGAAAATAAAAAGAAGGCTGACCCCTCGCAGGAGGGAATGAGAAAAGATGAGACAAGGGCCAATTAAGGCGGGAAAGGAAGAGACTCCCTAGGCCTCAGATACCCTAATACCGTCGGGGTCGGAAGAGAACAAGAGTTGACCAAGTGAGGTCGTCAGGAAAGTAGACGGAGAGGAGCCCGGCACAAGTAAGTGGAAGCAATGCCAGACTCAGCTGGGACCAAGTGGTCGCCAACCCACGTCCCATTTTTTAGATGTGAGCCCCTGGGGGTCCCCATAAACGCTATCATACGTAGCTCCAATTATAGAGTAACCATGAATCTTTCCTCTTTTCTGGAGTTCTTCCGCATTGGTGGCATGAGTTTCCTGTAAAAGTGCCAAATCAACAACAGTGTTCTCATGACGACCTCTTGATAGATGGTCGCTTTTTGACCAACTGATGCCTTCGATGTTTAGTTGGCAAACATTTCATCTTTGTCCAAGCAGGGGCACCACGTGCAGGAATCAGTTTCACCCCCCAACGTTGAAGCTTGGAGTGATTTAATTGGAAAGAGCGCTGCACCCGGTTTTGACCTGCCAAGAAGAACGTGGACTACCCCCAATAGGATCCGGACTACCACGAAGTCTGTGCTGAATCACTCTTCAAATGGGATAAAATTTCTTCTCCCCAATATGACTGAGGTGCTCCTTCACAGTCAGTTCACCACATTGTTCATGAATGCCATAGAAGAGCATATCAGGGTAATCGGTCTGACTTCCTGTTGGCAACACCCACAGCATTACAATGGTTAAGGAATTGAGATTTAAATATATAAGCCTGCCTTGTCATGTGTCCCTGTAAATATGTATATATCTATGTTTATGTGTGTATATATTGTACCCGATTGTCACCATGTGGACCATGTGTTCGTATCCCAACTAGCTCACGGTCTTTCGAGGTATGGGACGTTCCTGCCCACAATACGACCACATGTTCAGGATTTGAGTCTACCAGGTAACTACTCTACAGGAAATACACAACATTCCTATGAATAAAATATTTACTGGTCTAAAATCATGGCTGTACAACAAATACAAAACAAAGGACAAATTACAATTAATTCCCACAAATAAATAGGGTTATTCTGTGAGCTTTCTCCATAAAAATAGCGCTACAATGCACTCAAACCTACTTCTAATATCCTGTCAATAATAGTTCAGATTACAAGGTTTTCATAGTGTTCGTCATGTGACACAATTTTATTTAATGGAAGTATCTTAACACAAAAACCACATGTCACATAAACATGAATTACTAAGACATTATTCCGTCTCTTACAGCATTTACTTTAATTAGCATTACTTCAATGTTTCCCACATTTATTAGCAAATATTTTGTTGTGTCGTGCGAATCATCTTCCTTCTTTCCATCCCTATGAACGCTCTAGGAAAATGAGTCATGCTTCTTAATCATAAAATAAACATAAACATGGATAGAATATTTATAGTTTCACCATATAACGATTATCTGGGTCTTGTCGGACTTATTATAGATACAACTGTGTCATGTTCTGGGAAAAACACATACCCGTTTTTCCTAAATTAGCATAAACTGGCAAAATGCACTTTAAAGAAGATGCCTACATTATTTTGGTTCAGCTTTCCCCCTCAGAGGATAACTTCGCCAAATATCATCTGATTTCTATGGTTCAACCACATATGTGAGTTGCCATACACCAATTAATTCCATTTGCATCACTAAAATACTCATTTTTTAATTGCATTATTGAATACCGAGACCTCTCAGTGTCCTATTGTGACTGTAATTGACAAGGGATCGGTCGAGCGACCTCCCTCCCCTCAGCAGGTCATAAAATTAGTTCCAGACAGCTCTCCAAGATGGCTGCCACGGAAATGGTCTACATTTCCTGTCTCTCTCTACCGTCAAGGCCACCCTTGTTTACAATTATATAACAATAAAGATCCGCTAGGCATATTCCTAAGTAATTGAGTCATTTAATTAATTAACACCTAACTTTACAGTGTATTTGGGCTCAAATGGATCCTATTAAACATTCATGGCAGGGGTGGAATTCTAATGATAGCATTGCCGTTCTAAGGTGATTACTTTGTGGCTTTTAAGACGCGCATCATAATGAAACCCCATGGTTATCATCAGCAGCTGTCATTTAATTATATATTTGGGAACCACGTTCCTCGTCGACGAATATGATTCTACCTCTCGGGCAGACCATCAGTATAAAATGCTCACCGCGCCTCGCTGGGCGTCCATAGTGGCTATAATTCAATGCAAGCGTTGGCAATAGACAGAATCTATCCAAATCGCTGCGTAACACATACAGTATGCACAAAGGCGATACTTCTCGAAGATTAAGCCCATTTTCACCTCACGCGCAAGCTATACTAGTCTTTCCCGTGCTTATCTTACGTAAATCACTGGATTCTACGTTAATCTGCACGCTATATGCGGCTAAACAATATTTCACATATATGACTCCATTATCAAGGTACCTGCGTTCTTCATGTTATAATATTTAAGCCAAAGCTTTTCATAGCTCCTAACACAAATGTATAAATATACTGGCTTACTTTAATTTCACATATTTATTCAAATTTTCACTGACACCGAGAAAAGCTCTCGTATTCGCGATATTCCACACTACATTCTTTACTGTTTACCAAATGACAGTATCTTAAATTAGACATGACACTATTTGAACATTACTTAGGCCAACTCTGCCCTTACTTTATGGTTGCCGACCCCAGTTATATTATTATTATTATTTTAACGTTTAGATCCATCACTATTTTTGACCTACATGGTCCTAAGCAAATCACCTTCCAAGTCATACTTTATTCAAGACGAGTGGTGAAAACTCGTTCAGTAAGTGACTATTACTTCTTTAATTTCAAAGTGATTAATCGTTACATGGTGAACTATGCCATTATAATGCTATTATTTGCATGTTTACTCACGTTTCCTTCTGGGTGGAAAGTACCAGTATCTCCGCCTGAGCTCTACCATGATGATTTGACTTAATCCATCATGATATCCAATACACAACACTGAGATTCACACTTTTTACACATGATACACATATTACCACAAGTGGCCTTTACCACTGATAAACACTGAATATTAATCATTAAACACATTAACACTTTAAATTATTATTTCACAATTTATACACTTCATCTATCATTTCACATGTTGATCCTTAATCGGGATTTCACCTACGCTTGACCTCAGAGATGCGATGACTTATGATAACCGCTGGTCTCCGTGAAATCTAGTAGCGTTTTTATAGATGTTCGATCCTAGTTCCCTGCACTCCCGTTCACCTCACTGTCCTGGATAAGTGGCAATAACTTCCACTCTCCCATCGCTGGAGTGTTCCTAATGCTGATGTCATATATTTGACAATACCTTCCGGTATACGAACTGTTCAAAACATTATCAGTTCCTATTCGCTGTAGCGAATTTATATCTGTGTCAGATAATAAAGCAATATCTGCACTTTGTTACCTTTTATGCACTTCATTATTACTGATGAAGCTTACAATTTGCCTCCATTGTCTTCAACGGCGGTACGCTGATATCTTAATAATTGGCGTGCTTACTGCAGAGCGCTTGTAGACGAAGGACTAACTTCCAACTCGAGCGACCGTCTGACGTCTTCAACTGCTTTCCAACTGAACCATAACTGACCCTTGGCGTAGGGTGCTCTTCCCTTATATTGGTTTCTTGCACAAAATAGTTCACGGGACACGTGAGAGCGACTCCCTTCTTGAAATACTCCGTCTTCAGCCGAAATAACAACTGCATCTTGTTTATTTAGGCGTGGAGGTTTTAAAAACACTCGCGTGCCGGCGATCGCTTCGGCCAATTAATTACAATTAATTGCCTTAGTTCAGCGCGTGGGATGCTACGGTGGGGATTTCCCGCTGGTTGGTTGAAGTATTCGTGCTCTCGAGCGTGAGTTAGGTTGTAATGCGGTCATTTTGAGAAATAGGCGTAATTTTAGGTGAAAAACCACTCCTAAATTACTCCTCCGTGAATACATTCATCTGTGTGTATGTTTCATTGCATTACAATGCTCCATTTATCTGTAATTAATTAATTTCTTGTGGGCTTGGTCCCGCCAAAGCTTTGCTCGTTGTCGACCGGTGGATTCCCGGGTCATTAATTTTTAGCTGTCTGACCGCCCTAGACGGAAATAGTTCCGTAGGCGCCAGGGCTACTCCGCCTACTTGTTAAAGTCATTTGTCAGACTTCAATACTAGCCTCTCTCGACTTCGTATGCACTGAAAACGTACATTCCCTTGCATTTTACTTACAATTTCTCCTTTAAATTGCTATGGTTTGCACCTAAATAATCGTGAAATCACGCTAGACTATTATGTGTCAGTAGACCTCTCATTGCTCTGTGGGTTCCATATAATGGCTCCCCCTTAGAGACCACTGGTTCGACCTTAGGCATAACCATTTGCCTGGTCTTTTCTGATAAGGCCTGAGTTCGATACCAGACTGCCGTGACCAGTTGGGCACATCTTTCTCCTGCTAAGTTCGAAAAATTCATTTCATAAGTGAATTTTTCGGGCCTATCAGCTGGTATCAACTCCCTGCAGTATTTACTTTAAGCGGTCATTGCTCTTGGCAATGGGCTTTCACGTTTTCCCACTCCACTCTTGTCTGCTGTCTCGTAGACTTTCGTTTTCCTGTCTCAATTGTTCATTCATCTCCTCTAACTCCACAGCGGCTCCCTTCAACTGGTCGTAAAACTCCTGCAGTCGACAGCTGCACTCTCCCCTCGTGTCCGCTGGGCTGGCGAGCTGATTTCTTTTCTTCGACCCTTCTCGAGCCTGCAAGCTTTTCTCCAGAACCTCTCCGTGCATACGTAATGATTCCTCGTTCACTTGGATGTGTGTAGCTTGCTCTTCTCTCGCATCATAGTCTTCTGGTGGACTATATAACTTCAGATTTGCTGCATTTACCACAACTTCTCTACCTGTTGCCTCATCTTTAATCCGATATGCGTTATTCTGCAGATCCCTTATAATCAGGTAGGGTCCGAGATAAGCGTGCTGGAATTTTTTATATTTCCTGCTCTCTGGATCTGAACTGGCGGGTTTTTTCAATAAGACGTATTCTCCCACGAGTAGCGGTCTATGATAGCGTTTCCTCCTGTTTCTCCGCTGTCGTTTATCTGCTTGTTTCTTGAGATACTCGAACGTCCTCTGGATTCTCAACTCACGTCCAAGTTGTGCATCGACGGGTGTCTGGATGACATTATTCCATGGCCTCTCGGGTCTTCTGTCGAGATGTAGGCTCACTGGCACCTCTCCTGTAGCTTCGTGCACAGTATTGTTTATACAATATTCAATAATCTCAAGCACGTCAATCCATTTCCAATTTTCAGTAGAGCAGTATATCTTCATGTATTTTTGCACCTCCCTCATAACTCTCTCAGCTGAGTTCGACTCCGGGTGCCTAACCGTGGACAAAATCTGTCTTATGCCCAGATTTTCCAACTCCCTGCGAAATTCTACGCTGGTAAAACAGCTTCCGTGATCCGATAAGATGTTTTCTGGCTGTCCTAATATAGGAATGATTCTTTCCTTCAGCCTCTTAAGTACTTGTTTTGTACTGGTTTTCTGAATTGGACACAGGACTACCATTTTGGAAAACACGTCTAGTGCAACTAGGATGTGTTTATTTCCTCTTCTAGCTCTAGGCAGGGGCCCAAAGTTGTCCAGCGCCAGAAGCTGACATGGCTTCTCTGGTAAGAGTGGTATAGGTTTCTGCCTCATTAAGTACGAGTTAGGCTTTACTCGTTGGCACATATCACATGTCCTGATAGTATTTCTGACTGTTTCTCTAAGTTTAGGCCAAATAAACGCCTCTTTAAGCAGGGCAACAGTCTTATCAACACCTGAATGTCCAAAAGCTCGGTGTGCTAGCCAAACTAGCCTTCTCTGCAATGCTGGTGGTACAACAATCCTAGGTTTTGTGTGGTCAGAGTCGCTCCATTTATGTAGCATCTGGTTAAACCATAGATATTCCGTTGAAAGTGTTTCAGCTTCCATATACATCGGGGTTCCTCTATCCAGCTTTCCCTCGAAGTAATTTATCATCAACCGTATCCAGGGATCTTCACGTTGAAAAACGGTGATGTTCCTCAGATCATCTAAGGTCTTCTGATCTCTATCTTCTATTTCAATAGCTAGAGTTTCTTCTTCCTCTGCTGTAGGGTATCTGCTTAGCAAATCAGGTATGATATTGTCCTTCCCCGGGCAATATTCTATTTCCACTTGAAATTGTTGTATGTATAGGGACCACCTTGTCAGTCTCTGACTCGACAAGTCAGTTTTCAACAGGAACGTTAGGGCTTTATGGTCTGTTCTCAAAATAATTCTAAAACCATAAATCAGCTTGTGCCAATACTGTAATGCATACAGTATCGCAAGTAATTCGATCTCCGTGACCGTATAATTCTTTTCATTAGGCCTCAACCATCTACTGATGAATGCGATATAAGTTCTCTCCTCTGGCCTGTCCTTATTTTCCTGATACAACATAGCTCCAATGCCTACGAAGGATGCGTCAGTCTGGATGATAAATTTCTGAGTGTAGTCAGGATATCCCAATTTCACATAATCTAACAGCATCTGTTTAGATTTCACGAAGGCTTCTTCGCATTGCTCCGTCCATCGCCATCTTCCTCCCTTTTTAAGTAAGTCTTGGAGTGGTGCTACAGTCTCGGTGTACTTCGGACAATGGTTCGAAAAGAATCCAATAACGCCCAGATATTGCCTGACGTTCTTCACCTTCGTTGGTCTCGGGAAACGTTTTATGACTTCCAGTTTTCCCGGATTAGGCCTGACTCCTTGTGCATCGATTACATGACCTAGAAATTTAACTTCTCTCTGAGCAAAGTTAGACTTCTTTATATTGACCTTGAAGTTAGCCTGACTTAGGTCATATAACAACTTGCGTAGATCTCTGACATGTTCTTCAACTGTTTCAGAGGTCAGTAGTATATCATCTACGTAGCATATGGTTGTAGCTTTTACTTCTTCGGATAGGTTCCTATCTAGCGCTCGTATCAACGCTGAACCTGCTGTTTTTAATCCAAATGGAAGACGGACGTAGGAGTACGTGTGCTGGTCAAATAAAAATCCGGTTAACAGACTTGTTTTCTCTTCCAGAGCAAGATGGTGAAAACTTGCCGTGAGATCAAGATTTGAGAATACAGTCTTTCCTTTGAACCTTCTGAGTACCTCCTTAATGGGTGGAACTGTATCAAATTCCGGTATAACCTTGGAATTCAAATTTCGTAGGTCCAGGCATATCCTCACACTTCCATCCTGTTTCGGTACAACTACCAGTGGGCTGACATAAGGTGTGGCTGTCTTTACAATGACGCCTGCTTCTAGCATTTCTTGTATCGCTTCTTTGACCTTTAAATAATGTTTCTCAGCTACAGGATACGGCTTCTGTTTGAATGGCGTCCAATCGCTGACTTGAAACGCATACTGGAAATTCTTGATCCGGCCAGGTCTCGAATCGAAGACTCCTTTATACTCGAATAGCAGTTCCCTTAGCATTTTCTTATATTCTGGACCAAATTTAGCTTCCTCAATCTTCTCTTCCAGGCATTCTTCAAATTTTGGTTCGAGATCTTTTTCAATGTCTGCGGCCAGTGTTGCCAACTCTTCCTCAATATCTTCTATTGTCGACACTGCCTCCCCAGTCATATCTCCGTATGTATGCCATACGTATTCTTCTTGTCTCGCTTCATTATGCCTTAATGAGAGTTCTAAGTCTTCCTTTCCCTCACTTGCGCGAAACATTACAATGTCTTGCGAGAGATCTATAATAACTTTATACTCTCTTATGAAATCCATTCCAACAATAAGGTTATATGGCAGCTTATTTACAAGTAGGAAGCTCTGTGAGAATGTAGAGTTCCCTATCTGCAGATCTAAAAATACTTGGTATCTGCATATCATAACTTTGTCTGGTATGACACCTTTTATTTTCACGCTTGAAATGGGTATTTTCAATACGTGGATTTTACTCTGGATTTCATTGTATAATGCCTGGGTTATCAAACTCACTGTTGATCCTGTATCGATGAGACTTCTTACTTTCGTTCCCGCAATGTTTACAATAATAATAGGTAGTTCCCTTCTTACATTGACCGTTCTTTCATCGAGGTCTTCGATAAGCTCCTCAGGTTTGGCAATCCAGTTAATAACATTTACTGTACTCCATCCTGAACCTATCTCTCTCTGGTCATTTAAAATTGGTGTTTTTTTTTTCAATTGCTCCATTCTTTGTGGAGTTCTTCTGCCTGTCTTCATGCTGTTGAAGTTCCAGACTTTTGGCACCATCATCATTTTGATATATATCGGGTGACCTTCTATTTCGAATCGCTTCATCCCAATGAACTCGCGATTGTCTTGGATCATCTCCGCGCTCTTCCATGTATCTTAAAGATGCATGATAGCGTTCTTCCGCCTCTTCATCGAACCCACGACTCTGCTCTTGGGATCTCCATCCTTGGTTATTCCCATTTCGGCCGTAATTTCTTCTGTTATCCAGCTGCTGGTCTCTGGTACCACGCTGATTCCAGTTTTTCCTTCCTCGGTTACCACGGTTCGAACCTCCTCGATACGCTGGCCTCCAATTTTGGTTTTCGCGTCCTTCGCGCTGCCAGTCGGATTTTTCTGTTTCGGTGCTTGTAGACTTGCATTTCGTCTGCACCTTCGTTGGCTCGATCGGCGTATTCGTCATATTAACTTGTTCCACATGTCGGCTTTGTCTTGCGTGCTGCACTGTGGTTAAATCAAGTTGTCTCAGCACCTCCTCCATATCGATTGCAGTTTTGGCGTTTGCTGAGATTAGCAGGCGCTGCACTTCATACGGCAGCTGCTTAGCTATTGCTATGCATAAGTCTGACTCTCTGAGTCCTTCATCGAGCTCGCGAAAACGGCACAATTGGTTCACAAAAAACTCTCCGTACTTGGTCGGGTTACTAGTACTGTAACGCCTGGAATACAAGTCCAGTCTGAGGTTTTGTTGTACGCTCGCGTTCCAATACCTGCTTAAAAATGCTTGGCGAAATTCCTCAACGGTGTCGAACGTGTACCTAAAACTTCTAAACCATAGAGCACACTCTCCTTCGGTGAGTTTTTCAATCGCTCTCAACCTGCGCTCTGGCGGTACTTTCGCTTCATTCAAGTACTCGGAAACTTCTTTAAGCCAGTACTTGGGCGTCATATTAGAATTACTCCCAGAGTATTTCTTTGGTTTTTCATCACTATCCCTTATAACTGTGACTATTTGGTTCTGTACAGCATTTTCCTGCGGTGTTGACATAGCCATTGGCATACCAGGTGTGGCATACGGGCTGTCACTTGGCATTGCTGCATTCTTTGGAGTGGGCTGTATTTCTATCTCTGCCCATTTATTCCTCCTATTCTCGTCTATACTTCCTTCGCTAGACCTAGGATTCCGCAACATGGATTCTTCCTGCGCTATCATTCTCGTTTCTAATTGGCTGTGCCTGTTTTCAGTCCTTTCCAAACGAGCTAATACCTCTCGTTCTATTTTCTCGAGGCGATCTTGGTTTCTTTCTGCCATAGAAAATACCTTTTCTTTATTATCCTTAAGGTTTTCCTTCAGGTGGATAATTTCCCCTGCTAGACTTTCTCTTACTTCGGCAAGAGTCTTATCACTGGCTTCAGTCTTTAAGCCTTCTCGAAGCTCTAACTCTTCGCGTAAGCCTGTAACTTCCCGTTGAATGTGACCTTGTATATGAGATATTTCAGTCCTTATTTTTGTGATTTCTCCTTGGTCTTCGTCCTGTCTTTTATGGATAACTGCTAAGTCGTTCTGAGTTTGTTCCAACTCTTTCTGCACTTTTCCAACTTGTATCTTCATATTAGACATTATTTCCTTATTATCTCGATCAGACGTCTTTATTTCCTGCATTTCCTTGCATTGGTCAAGGATATTCTGGTCCTGCTTTTTTAAAGCTTCGTCTACAGCCTTGGCATAACCTGCCATTCGCGTATTCCATTTTAGTTCGTTATCCTCGAACCTATGATCCACGGTCTGAGTAAACGTGTTAAATTGTTCTAACTGACGTTTCGTGTTAGCTTCATTCTGACTTTGAATGTCTTTAAGCTCCCGGGACATACTGTTTAAATTATCGTTAATTTCACGCTGTGACTCTCTGCACATTTGCAAATTGCTTTCTAATTTTAATTCAATAGACTCAAAGCGTTTTTCGTTATCATTTTGCATTTCTGAGATCACGCTAACAATATTCTTAGTTACCTGTCTCTGGACAGACTCTTTATCGTCGTCCATTTTCTTATTAACCTCTACTAGGTTTAATTCTAACTGCGTGTTTACATTAGTTTGACTAGCCTCTAGTCTAGTATTTATTTCGGCTTGATTAGCCTCTAGTCTAGTATTTATTTCGGCTTGATTAGCCTCTAGCCTAGTATTTATTTCGGCTTGATTAGCCTCTAGCCTATCCGCTATTTCATCTTTAAATGCTTTGGATTCTTCCTTACTTTTAGCATTTATAACATCGAAATGTTCCCTTAACTCGGCGATACACCTGAGTACTTCTTCCGTTCCGGCCATCCTGTACTACTTAATTTGAGATTCAGGTAGGCCCTAGCTGAAGACACTGGCGCGTTCTATTGGAAAGAAAGGATTCCGATCCCGCGACAACAACAACAACATATTATAAAATGTAAAAACTAACTATGGAATGGGTATAGACCCTCGTACCCGTCTGACAACATTTGTCTGACGTCTGAACATCATCTAGAAAGACTCACAATCGCTCAAACCAAGTTTGAGGAAAAAAAAATTATTTCTATGGTTTTCCCCATGAAAACCATGCTATTATTATGGGGTTTTTCTGAATCCCATAAGCCAACCACGTACGGGCGCCATGTTAATTTTTATATGGTCATGGTGGCCATCGTAAGACATCGGCCATATTCTAATTTATATTTAAAACTGTCCAAGGAGTGGTTTTTACTGCCGAATGCCCCACGTTGGGCGCCATGTTAATCTAATCTGTCATGGCCCACAGGTGGGTGACATGTTAAATTAGGGTAGTCAACATGCTTATTTATGCCATGCTCATGATGCTTAAGTGGAGGTTACCTGTATTTTAAACTGGCCCCACACATCAGCGTCATGTTATTTTATATGTGTTATCTATGGCTATGGTTTATGAAAGTTACAATTATATAAGCATGTCTTATGGAGGATTAACAATTATTTTTAATGTGGTGGCTTATTAACAAATGGGATGCGGTCTTCCTATTCTGTCCTAAATTCTATGCTATATTTGCTTCTACCATTAATACCTTGACCGACTTAAGTAATTACCTGTGACTCAATCCAAGTACAGAGACAACTCCCCCATGTACCCGATTGTCACCATGTGGACCATGTGTTCGTATCCCAACTAGCTCACGGTCTTTCGAGGTATGGGACGTTCCTGCCCACAATACGACCACATGTTCAGGATTTGAGTCTACCAGGTAACTACTCTACAGGAAATACACAACATTCCTATGAATAAAATATTTACTGGTCTAAAATCATGGCTGTACAACAAATACAAAACAAAGGACAAATTACAATTAATTCCCACAAATAAATAGGGTTATTCTGTGAGCTTTCTCCATAAAAATAGCGCTACAATGCACTCAAACCTACTTCTAATATCCTGTCAATAATAGTTCAGATTACAAGGTTTTCATAGTGTTCGTCATGTGACACAATTTTATTTAATGGAAGTATCTTAACACAAAAACCACATGTCACATAAACATGAATTACTAAGACATTATTCCGTCTCTTACAGCATTTACTTTAATTAGCATTACTTCAATGTTTCCCACATTTATTAGCAAATATTTTGTTGTGTCGTGCGAATCATCTTCCTTCTTTCCATCCCTATGAACGCTCTAGGAAAATGAGTCATGCTTCTTAATCATAAAATAAACATAAACAAGGATAGAATATTTATAGTTTCACCATATAACGATTATCTGGGTCTTGTCGGACTTATTATAGATACAACTGTGTCATGTTCTGGGAAAAACACATACCCGTTTTTCCTAAATTAGCATAAACTGGCAAAATGCACTTTAAAGAAGATGCCTACATCATTTTGGTTCAGCTTTCCCCCTCAGAGGATAACTTCGCCAAATATCATCTGATTTCTATGGTTCAACCACATATGTGAGTTGCCATACACCAATTAATTCCATTTGCATCACTAAAATACTCATTTTTTAATTGCATTATTGAATACCGAGACCTCTCAGTGTCCTATTGTGACTGTAATTGACAAGGGATCGGTCGAGCGACCTCCCTCCCCTCAGCAGGTCATAAAATTAGTTCCAGACAGCTCTCCAAGATGGCTGCCACGGAAATGGTCTACATTTCCTGTCTCTCTCTACCGTCAAGGCCACCCTTGTTTACAATTATATAACAATAAAGATCCGCTAGGCATATTCCTAAGTAATTGAGTCATTTAATTAATTAACACCTAACTTTACAGTGTATTTGGGCTCAAATGGCTCCTATTAAACATTCATGGCAGGGGTGGAATTCTAATGATAGCATTGCCGTTCTAAGGTGATTACTTTGTGGCTTTAAAGACGCGCATCATAATGAAACCCCATGGTTATCATCAGCAGCTGTCATTTACATATATTTGGGAAACCACGTTCCTCGTCGACGACTATGATTCTACCTCTCGGGCAGACCATAAGTAAAAATGCTCACCGCGCCTCGCTGGGCGTCCATAGTGGCTATAATTCAATGCAAGCGTTGGCAATAGACAGAATCTATCCAAATCGCTGCGTAACACATACAGTATGCACAAAGGCGATACTTCTCGAAGATTAAGCCAATTTTCACCTCACGCGCAAGCTATACTAGTCTTTCCCGTGCTTATCTTACGTAAATCACTGGATTCTACGTTAATCTGCACGCTATATGCGGCTAAACAATATTTCACATATATGACTCCATTATCAAGGTACCTGCGTTCTTCATGTTATAATATTTAAGCCAAAGCTTTTCATAGCTCCTAACACAAATGTATAAATATACTGGCTTACTTTAATTTCACATATTTATTCAAATTTTCACTGACACCGAGAAAAGCTCTCGTATTCGCGATATTCCACACTACATTCTTTACTGTTTACCAAATGACAGTATCTTAAATTAGACATGACACTATTTGAACATTACTTAGGCCAACTCTGCCCTTACTTTATGGTTGCCGACCCCAGTTATATTATTATTATTATTTTAACGTTTAGATCCATCACTATTTTTGACCTACATGGTCCTAAGCAAATCACCTTCCAAGTCATACTTTATTCAAGACGAGTGGTGAAAACTCGTTCAGTAAGTGACTATTACTTCTTTAATTTCAAAGTGATTAATCGTTACATGGTGAACTATGCCATTATAATGCTATTATTTGCATGTTTACTCACGTTTCCTTCTGGGTGGAAAGTACCAGTATCTCCGCCTGAGCTCTACCATGATGATTTGACTTAATCCATCATGATATCCAATACACAACACTGAGATTCACACTTTTTACACATGATACACATATTACCACAAGTGGCCTTTACCACTGATAAACACTGAATATTAATCATTAAACACATTAACACTTTAAATTATTATTTCACAATTTATACACTTCATCTATCATTTCACATGTTGATCCTTAATCGGGATTTCACCTACGCTTGACCTCAGAGATGCGATGACTTATGATAACCACTGGTCTCCGTGAAATCTAGTAGCGTTTTTATAGATGTTCGATCCTAGTTCCCTGCACTCCCGTTCACCTCACTGTCCTGGATAAGTGGCAATAACTTCCAATCTCCCATCACTGGAGTGTTCCTAATGCTGATGTCATATATTTGACAATACCTTCCGGTATACGAACTGTTCCAAACATTATCAGTTCCTATTCGCTGTAGCGAATTTATATCTGTGTCAGATAATAAAGCAATATCTGCACTTTGTTACCTTTTATGCACTTCATTATTACTGATGAAGCTTACAATTTGCCTCCATTGTCTTCAACGGCGGTACGCTGATATCTTAATAATTGGCGTGCTTACTGCAGAGCGCTTGTAGACAAAGGACTAACTTCCAACTCGAGCGACCGTCTGACGTCTTCAACTGCTTTCCAACTGAACCATAACTGACCCTTGGCGTAGGGTGCTCTTCCCTTATATTGGTTTCTTGCACAAAATAGTTCACGGGACACGTGAGAGCGACTCCCTTCTTGAAATACTCCGTCTTCAGCCGAAATAACAACTGCATCTTGTTTATTTAGGCGTGGAGGTTTTAAAAACACTCGCTTGCCGGCGATCGCTTCGGCCAATTAATTACAATTAATTGCCTTAGTTCAGCGCGTGGGATGCTACGGTGGGGATTTCCCGCTGGTTGGTTGAAGTATTCGTGCTCTCGAGCGTGAGTTAGGTTGTAATGCGGTCATTTTGAGAAATAGGCGTAATTTTAGGTGAAAAACCACTCCTAAATTACTCCTCCGTGAATACATTCATCTGTGTGTATGTTTCATTGCATTACAATGCTCCATTTATCTGTAATTAATTAATTTCTTGTGGGCTTGGTCCCGCCAAAGCTTTGCTCGTTGTCGACCGGTGGATTCCCGGGTCATTAATTTTTAGCTGTCTGACCGCCCTAGACGGAAATAGTTCCGTAGGCGCCAGGGCTACTCCGCCTACTTGTTAAAGTCATTTGTCAGACTTCAATACTAGCCTCTCTCGACTTCGTATGCACTGAAAACGTACATTCCCTTGCATTTTACTTACAATTTCTCCTTTAAATTGCTATGGTTTGCACCTAAATAATCGTGAAATCACGCTAGACTATTATGTGTCAGTAGACCTCTCATTGCTCTGTGGGTTCCATATAATGGCTCCCCCTTAGAGACCACTGGTTCGACCTTAGGCATAACCATTTGCCTGGTCTTTTCTGATAAGGCCTGAGTTCGATACCAGACTGCCGTGACCAGTTGGGCACAATATTTATCTTGCTTGCTTTTTGTTTGTCATACGATGAATAAATAAATCACTCCCACACCGTAGCGTAGGTTCACAACCCGGCATTGAAAGCGACCAGCCTGTGTTTGACCACCTCGTGTCATAGTGGCCAGTATCCTTGACTGTCAACCCTGAAGTTTGGGTCAATTCGTATCTCTGCTATGAAAATTAAATCTGGTTTGTGCACTGAAATGGACACACAGCCGTAAGAGAACGATCGAGAACGGCTGGCTTCGTTTATTAACCTTGGTTATCCTGACAAATACCCGCGAAGGTATGTATGTATTGTACCCGATTGTCACCATGTGGACCATGTGTTCGTATCCCAACTAGCTCACGGTCTTTCGAGGTATGGGACGTTCATGCCCACAATACGACCACATGTTCAGGATTTGAGTCTACCAGGCAACTACTCTACAGGAAATACACAACATTCCTATGAATAAAATATTTACTGGTCTAAAATCATGGCAGTACAACAAATACAAAACAAAGGACAAATTACAATTATTCCCACACATAAATAGGGTTATTCTGTGAGCTTTCTCCTTAAAAATAGCGCTACAATGCACTCAAACCTACTTCTAATATCCTGTCAATAATAGTTCAGATTACAAGGTTTTCATAGTGTCCGTCATGTGACACAATTTTATTTAATGGAAGTATCTTAACACAAAAACCACATGTCACATAAACATGAATATCTAAGACATTATTCCGTCTCCTACGACATTTACTTTAATTAGCATTACTTCAATGTTTCCTCCATCTATTAGCAAATATTTTGTTGTGTCGTGCGAATCATCTTCCTTCTTTCCATCCCTATGAACGCTCTAGGAACTTGAGTCATGCTTCTTAATCATAAAATAAACATAAACATGGATAGAATATTTATAGTTTCACCATATAACGATTATCTGGGTCTTGTCGGACTTATTATAGATACAACTGTGTCATGTTCTGGGAAAAACACATACCCGTTTTTCCTAAATTAGCATAAACTGGCAAAATGCACTTTAAAGAAGATGCCTACATTATTTTGGTTCAGCTTTCCCCCTCAGAGGATAACTTCGCCAAATATCATCTGATTTCTATGGTTCAACCACATATGTGAGTTGCCATACACCAATTAATTCCATTGGCATCACTAAAATACTCATTTTTTAATTGCATTATTGAATACCGAGACCTCTCAGTGTCCTATTGTGACTGTAATTGACAAGGGATCGGTCGAGCGACCTCCCTCCCCTCAGCAGGTCATAAAATTAGTTCCAGACAGCTCTCCAAGATGGCTGCCACGGAAATGGTCTACATTTCCTGTCTCTCTCTACCGTCAAGGTCAAACTTGTTTACAATTATATAACAATAAAGATCCGCTAGGCATAATCCTAAGTAATTGAGTCATTTAATTAATTAACACCTAACTTTACAGTGTATTTGGGCTCAAATGGCTCCTATTAAACATTCATGGCAGGGGTGGAATTCTAATGATAGCATTGCCGTTCTAAGGTGATTACTTTGGCTTTTAAGACGCGCATCATAATGAAACCCCATGGTTATCATCAGCACCTGTCATTTAATTATATATTTGGGAACCACGTTCCTCGTCGACGAATATGATTCTACCTCTCGGGCAGACCATAAGTAAAAATGCTCACCGCGCCTCGCTGGGCGTCCATAGTGGCTATAATTCAATGCAAGCGTTGGCAATAGACAGAATCTATCCAAATCGCTGCGTAACACATACAGTATGCACAAAGGCGATACTTCTCGAAGATTAAGCCAATTTTCACCTCACGCGCAAGCTATACTAGTCTTTCCCGTGCTTATCTTACGTAAATCACTGGATTCTACGTTAATCTGCACGCTATATGCGGCTAAACAATATTTCACATATATGACTCCATTATTAAGGTACCTGCGTTCTTCCTGTTATACTATTTAAGCCAAAGCTTTACATAGCTCCTAACACAAATGTATAAATATACTGGCTTACTTTAATTTCACATATTCATTCAAAATTTCACTGACACTGAGAAAAGCTCTCGTATTCGCGATATTCCACACTACATTCTTTACTGTTTACCAAATGACAGTATCTTAAATTAGACATGACACTATTTGAACATTACTTAGGCCAATTTTGCCCTTACTTTATGGTTGCCGACCCCAGTTATTATTATTATTATTATTTTAACGTTTAGATCCATCACTATTTTCGACCTACATGGTCCTAAGCAAATCACCTTCCAAGTCATACTTTATTCAAGACGAGTGGTGAAAACTCGTTCAGTAAGTGACTATTACTTCTTTAATTTCAAAGTGATTAATCGTTACAT
This sequence comes from Meconema thalassinum, assembly GCA_946902985.2. Taxonomy (NCBI): domain Eukaryota; kingdom Metazoa; phylum Arthropoda; class Insecta; order Orthoptera; family Tettigoniidae; genus Meconema; species Meconema thalassinum. The sequence continues at coordinate 67,793,418 of OX336397.1, forward strand.
GGTGAACTATGCCATTATAATGTTATTATTTGCATGTTTACTCACGTTTCCTTCTGGCTGGAAAGTACCAGTATCTCCGCCTGAGCTCTACCATGATGATTTGACTTAATCCATCATGATATCCAATACACAACACTGAGATTCACACTCTTTACACATGATACACATATTACCACAAGTGGCCTTTACCACTGATAAACACTGAATATTAAACATTAAACACATTAACACTTTAAATTATTATTTCACAATTTATACACTTCATCTATCATTTCACATGTTGATCCTTAATCTGGATTTCACCTACGCTTGACCTCAGAGATGCGATGACTTATGATAACCGCTGGTCTCCGTGAAATCTAGTAGCGTTTATTATAGATGTTCGATCCTAGTTCCCTGCACTCCCGTTCACCTCACTGTCCTGGATAGGTGGCAATAACTTCCACTCTCCCATCACTGGAGTGCTCCTAATGCTGATGTCATATAATTGACAATACCTTCCGGTATACGACTGTTCCAAACATTATCAGTTCCTATTCGCTGTAGTGAATTTATATCTGTGTCAGATAATAAAGCAATATCTGCACTTTGTTACCTTTTATGCACTTCATTATTACTGATGAAGCTTACAATTTGCCTCCATTGTCTTCAACGGCGGTACGCTGATATTTTAATAATTGGCGTGCTTACTGCAGAGCGCTTGTAGACAAAGGACTAACTTCCAACTCGAGCGACCGTCTGACGTCTTCAACTGCTTTCCACTGAACCATAACTGACGTATAACTGACCATAACTGACCCTTGGCGTAGGGTGCTCTTCCCTTATATTGGTTTCTTGCACAAAATAGTTCACGGGACACGTGAGAGCGACTCCCTTCTTGAAATACTCCGTCTTCAGCCGAAATAACAACTGCATCTTGTTTATCTAGGCGTGGAGGTTTTAAAAACACTCGCGTGCCGGCGATCGCTTCGGCCAATTAATTACAATTAATTGCCTTAGTTCAGCGCGTGGGATGCTACGGTGGGGATTTCCCGCTGGTTGGTTAAAGTATCCATGCTCTCGAGCGTGAGTTAGGTTGTAATGCGGTCATTTTGAGAAATAGGCATAATTTTAGGTGAAAAACCACTCCTAAATTACTCCTCCGTGAATACATTCATCTATGTGTATGTTTCATTGCATTACAATGCTCCATTTATCTGTAACTAATTAATTTCTTGTGGGCTTGGTCCCGCCAAAGCTTTGCTCGTTGTCGACCGGTGGATTCCCGGGTCATTAATTTTTAGCTGTCTGACCGCCCTAGACGGAAATAGTTCCGTAGGCGCCAGGGCTACTCCGCCTACTTTTTAAAGTCATTTGTCAGACTTCAATACTAGCCTCTTTCGACTTCGTATGCACTGAAAACGTACATTCCCTTGCATTTTGCTTACAATTTCTCCTTTAAATTGCTATGATTTGCACCTAAATAATCGTGAAATCACGCTAGACTATTATGTGTCAGTAGACCTCTCATTGCTCTGTGGGTTCCATATAATGGCTCCCCCTTAGAGACCACTGGTTCGACCTTAGGCATAACCATTTGCCTGGTCTTCTCTGATAAGGCCCTGAGTTCGATACCAGACTGCCGTGACCAGTTGGGCACAGTATGTCTACCCCTTATTATTCCCGTTTTCCAACAGGGTCGGGGATGAGATGCGATGGAAGACCTTGTGGTGATGGTTTTTACGGCCGGATGCCCTTCCTGACGCCAACCTCATGAGAGGAGTTAATGAGAGATGAAATGAATGATGGTGAATGAAACTGGGCAAGGATGTGGAAGGAAGCGGCCGTGGCCTGTCAGAAGGTACTGTCCCAGCATTTGCCTGGTGTTGAAAATGGGGAAACCACGGAAAACCATTTCAAGGACGGCCGACGGTGGGGCTCGAACCCACGCGTCTACCGAGTCAGCAGAGAGCTTGGCCCCATGGCCTAATGCTCCGCTTTAGCCCGCGTAGCCACTACTGTCGGTACCCGCGAAGGTATCAAATTTTAAACCTCCTTCTCAATCCTAGCGGCTAGCATTCTTGCCTGCCACCCCAAAAGTCCGGGTTCGATTCCCAATCAGGCTCTGCCAAGAAATTTAATTCTGGTTTGAGGACTGAAACGGAATACACTCAGCCTCGTGAGGCAAAACGAAGAAGAGGTGGATTCAATTCTCTCCGTAGCCAACCAGGAAATGGTTCTACTTCAGGCCAGGGCCGCCTCCTTCCCATTCCTCACCTGACTAACAAACACGCACACTACTACAGACACCACAATCACAGATTATATCAGACAAATTCTATACACACCCAAGTACACGGAGATAAATGGCAACAATATCCAAGCCCCTCATATGTATTAACAACAAAGTTTCTATGACAGATGCGTCCCTTCGGTGGCCTAGTTGGTAGCAAACCGAGCTTCTATGCCCAAGATCGCAAACCCGGCTGAGATTGTCGGATTTTAAGAGCGTTAAAAATCCCTCAGTATGCCTTCCTTCGGAGGAAAATAAAGCCGGCGGTCCCATGTCACAGACTTATGAAATGATAAAGAACCTTCCACTAATTACACTTGTGTGAAGTTCAATTATAGGTTAGATTTGACTAACGCTCTTAGGTTCCAACATTCGTCGCCAGGAGCCGACTCCGGTGGCATCTAGTAACCAAGTTTAGAACTAGTTGGTCGTTGACGGTGGCGTTTGGTAGCAAACGTTGGAACTACTTGAAGATCGAATGTCTGCAGTCTTTCCTTGAATTAAAAACAGATAACACCCACTAATACAGCCATCACAATTAACACCGGTTATCAAACAGATTCTACACACACCCAAAGTACACGGGGCTACATGACCGCGTTGTCGCAGCCCCTAAACTGAGGAACCAAGCAACTAACCAACCTGTCTAACAACACCTCAAAATGAAGTTTCTATGACAGATGAGTGCCATTCATAAGGAATCCTTCGAGTACCGGTATCTTAAACTAACATTGCTGTAAGATCTTCGATCGCTATGACTTCAAATGACGCATTTCAAAGGTATCAAACCACTCTGTGTGAAAAAAGTCTTGCGTTATGCCCTTTTAGTTATTCCATTTTGGGATTGGAGACATCTTGGACTTATCCCTCTTCTGCAGTCCATAGCAAATATATACATTATTAGCAACCCGCCCCGGCTTCGCCCGGTATTTTTAATGGTAAGTTTAAAAGGCGCACGGACGTCAGGTCCCAGACGCAATTCAGAAAACCCGAGGTGAACAGCGAAACTCAAAAAACACATATACTTTTCTCTCTGAAGTCTTAACTCGACACGACTCAACAGTTTGATGCTGCCCAAAGCTGGGGTGATAGACTCGCTCGCTAGCTCGTAAACTCCCTCCGAAGCTAGTAATTGCCAATGAATGGAGATTGTTGGAAGAAATGAAAACGTAAAAGCACTTACAGTGGGCAATGTATTAAAGATAGAGATGGGCTGTCCCGGACTTTTTTTTAGAACTTTTCATTCTGAACAATTCTTACACTCATAGTGTGTAGATATTTTTAACTGTTTACCCAGCGTAAGCTTAAAGGGCGCACGGACCGCAGGTTTTTCTTCGACTCGAGTCACTGAAATCGTTACTACTCGACTTCCTTTGGTCATAAATGAATGTTTATGTTCGACGATGTCGAAATGTAAATATTATATGTCAGAAAACTGTATCATAATGAGGCTCATTATAACACTATTTTTCATTATGAAACAGTTTCTCCCACCAATCAGAGCTCAAGAAACAGTTGTGTGACCATTTAGGTAAGGATAGCAACGCATCTGCGCTGACATCCATGGCCTCCTATTTTAAATTTCACTGTGTGGCTAGTGTCATAGTGGGGTAATTGAGGAGGCCATGGTCAAATAGAAGGTATTCTCTCCGTCCCGTGCGCTCTGTTCAGTACATAAACTGGCGAAATCTCGACAGATATTTATGCAACTCGCCGATAATGGTAATTAAGACACTCGTATGGAAATTATAAATCTCGCTCCGCTCGTTTTATAAACATAGCCTACTCGTGTCTTAATTATTGCCATTATAGGCTCGTTGCATAATGTACTATTTTCTGTAAAAATATTCCTACGTAGACAAAAACTTATTCGTGTAGCTTTCTCGCGAAATCTTCCTAAAATGCGAACAATGTCTCAGTCGGTATTGGTTATAGAAAGTCTTTGCAATGAAGAAATACTCTTTTTTCTCCCTCTTTGAATTCGCTCAGCCTGTTATATTGATATACAATTGCGTAATTGGTATTTATTGCACCGTCTCGTAGGAGGCCATGATATGATGTAACAGCTGGACTTTGAAGCGAGTGACCTGTATTTTGATATCGCGCACAGTCTCGACGAGAGCGCTATATAAGCAAGGTATATTCATTCGCCATTTTGGTTCTTTGCCATTCTGCAGGTTACTTGCCAGCCAGCGCATAATGTATGTCTCTCTGACTTGACTGCTCTTCCCCACATCATCAATCAAGTATCTTGTTATCTCGCGAATTCTTGAGTCTTCAGTCTTTTGACTGATTTGATGCAGCTCTCCATGTTTCCCTGTTCTGAGCTAATCGTTTCATCTCTACTTAGCTACCACAATACGTCCGAGGCAATCTCTTTAATATCTTCTAACCTTGGTCTACCCCTACAGTTCTTGTCCTCGACCCCTCCTTCCATAACTAAGCTTGCTATATCTGGGTGTCTTAGTATTTGTCCTACCAACCTATCTCTTCTCTTCATTAGCAGTCGCCAGAAACATCTCTCCTCTCCCACTCATCTTAATACCTCTTCATTTATAACCCTATCTACCCATCTGATCTTCATCATTCTACTGTAACTCCACAAACGCTTCAATTCTCCTCTTTTCTGCTGGACCAATAGTCCAAGTTTCACTTCCATCGAGCGCCACGTTCCAGACAAAAGCTTTCAAAAATCACTTCCTAACACCTAAATCTTATTCGTTGTCAACAGATTCCTTTTCTGTAGAAATGCTTTCTTGCCCGAGACAACCTACTTTTTATATCCTTTCTTCGTCCATCACTGGTTGTTTGCTCATGCGAAGATTGAAATTTCATCAGAACTTCGTCCTGTCCTCCAGAACCGGTCACCCATCAAAGTTCGGGCCAAGCCGAATATTGCTTAACACAGCAAATGCAACGCTGCGTAGTCAAGGCTACTATTGTTACTGCGGAAAGAGCGGTGGGCATAGTTTAGACCGGGAACGGTGTCGGACAATTTTCACACTTCGGCAGACTATAACTTTGGAACGGTAAGTCGGAGGAAAAAAATGTTTCAATAAATGTTGTAGACAAGTTTGAGAGGAATAAATTACTGATTCGCTCTTTTGTGAACAAAGCATTTTTTCTAGGACAAAAAGTGAAAAAATACTATTTTGGTAACTTTGGCGCCACCTAGCTTCTGCATTTCAAAACGTATGACATGACCTCAATGAGACAAATTGTAGGTGACAATGTCCTCTACATATTTTGTTAAAATACTTTTCTATAAATACGTCGATTCAGAGAAAAACGCTTTTCTAATTTGTTTTGAGTTTTCCGACAAAATAATCGTGCAAATTTTTCTGAAATTTAGAGTTAAGCTTTTCTTGTGCTTTTCTAACTATTTACTAAAAGCCATCCATAGCACCGTTTTTGGAACAAGAGGGGTTTCTTCTGTGCAGCTGTACTGTACTATCACTGATTAGAACCATCTTTAGTACACGTGTAGGACATGACCAAGTGCAAGTAGTAAGGTGCGCTTCTCAGCCGTTTCCGAGAAATTAATTAATTACAATTACAGTGCGGCGTCCATGTGCGTTGTACGCTAGCAATAAGCCAACGAGTGCGTGGTGCAGCGGTAAGAGCCCTGCTTCGCTGGATTGAATCCCACTGGTGAGCTTTTGTAGTGTTTTGTGTGTGTGTGTGTGTGTGTGTTTTTTTTGTTGTTGCTGCAAATATTGGCAATTCGTACAAATGTAAGTGTCGTGAATAATGTTTATTTTGCAGCCAATTGTAATAACATGTTATGTGAGCGGGAAAAGGGATTCTGAAATCATCGTATGGGGGTCAACGCTTGTGACATTACATAATGTACAGTATCGGCATTGCAAATACATAGGTATTATACACGGTCAGGTGTATTCTATTATACTGGTAGGGCTGTTCCGTTCATTGCACGTCTGTGAACCATCAGACCACCCCGTACCCCGCAAGTAGTGACTCATGCTATGCGTATTGGTTGGAAATTGCCAATGGTTACAAAAATATATATATTTACGAGCCTTACAGTAGTCGCATATGATGTGTAACATCTGACATAGAAGAAACCTCACGTGAAATTGTTGATACACCGGTATTTTATAGTATTATTGGCACAAATATTAATCTATTGTAAAAGGGAGTGTTTTACAGATATTGTAGTTTATAATACGGAACTCATTTTATTAGATGATTTGTAGCTTCCACCAGCACTAGCCTAAATAAAGAATACGATATGGATCAACTAGATTAATAGACGCGACACCGCTCATAACCTTAAATTCCTTATAAACAGGTCCTCTTGATTCACAGACCAACACGTAATTTCATCTTCTTCTTCTTCTTCTTCTTCTTCTTAGTCGTGTACCCTCCAGGTTGGTGGAACCCACGGACTCACCACTACCGCCTCGTTCCGATCCACTTCCGTCCCCAATTTTCAAAATCACTGCCACCAAACTATCCAGCAACAGAGCGGAAAGATGTTACACATCAAAAAGAAAGAATCACATCACACTGCAAAGGCTCAGTGTTGGGATTCGATCCAGCGATCCCGCGCTTACAAAGCAGGGCTCTTACCGCTACACCACGTGCTCGTTGGCTTCTTGCTAGCGTACAACGCACATAGACGCCACTCTGCAATTGTAATTAATTAATTTCTCGGAAACGGCTGAGAAGCGCACCTACTACTTGCACCTGGTCATGTCCTACAAGTGTACTAAAGATGGTTCGAATCGGTGACCCATGCATCGTATCCTCCCCTTGTAAGAACGCTATTGGCTACACCTCGAGGAGGACAGTCCCACTGTACTAGTGAAAGAACCAAAATGGAGGGGCGATTCTACCCATTCTTTATAGAGCCTTTAGTCTCGACTCGACACAGACTGAGTTGGACTGTACTATTTGCGGTTGAGGTGAGTGTACTTACACCTCATTGCCGGAAGCGGTTTCCGAGCTGAGAGCGTGCTATCGGGAATAACGGGAAACTATTATCGTTCACATTAATGACTTGGCTGCTATAATGTGGGTATTATTATTATACAGTATTCTGCCTAGTGGCAGGTCCATGTCTTCGTACAGAGAATTTATAATGCCAATGTTCCCGGTCTTCAGCTTCTTCCTTCAGTCTGCTCAGGCGCGGATTCAAGGGGAGGGGGTGTCTGTGTGTGTCACAGGGGGCATGACCCCCCCAACGGACACCAATTTTTTTTTGCAAACTCAAAAAACGAAAACACAATAACCAGGCAAATAAAACTAAACGAATTTTAACTGAAAAACAGTTTTTTTTTCATTTTATTCATTACCGGTACTGAAAATATCTTTATTGCAATTATTATGTTCTGTTACAACTGTACATATTTACAAATTCATACCTGTTATATAAAAACGATTATTAATATAGCAAAATCAACTCGTCTATTTTGTTAGCAAACCTTGTGATTACCGAATCTATGTCTATAGTGATGTCACGATGAATGTGCAGCAATGCACGGATAGGAATTTGGGACTTTTTTCGCACCAAAAAAAATTGCCGACGTCCAAACTGCAAGCTTGGTTGTCAATTTAAGCTGTGACTTTCTCCCTTTGTCGGTACCAACTCGACTTGCCGAAACTGTAACGTACCTTGATACTTTTCTCGAAGCTCGATGTAAAAGTCGCAAAACACGCTGTTGCAATTTGTACGAATATTTTTGGTGCGCTAAACGCATCAAATTTCTATCCATGAAGCTTGCAAAACAATTGGTCTGGTTTTGTACGTTTGGTTATTTTGTGATTGCGTTTTTAGTGATACAATTTTTCTTAACAATTTCGATTCTCTGACCCCCCCCCAAAGCCAAACTCTAGATCAGCGCCTGAGTCTGCTGTAACTGCTTCCATCTTTCATGTCATCCCGATGTTGAATTCTTCTCCTTCTTCTTCCCCATCCTGTCGTTCCTTTGATCTTCCCTTCAATGACGTCCTGTACGAGCCCCTCATGTCTAAGTACAGGGTCATTATCTATGTACGCCCCGATAAACACGGCAAGCTAAGCCGGCTTTGATTGGCGCAGATCGCGGGCGCGCGTACCTGCTTCTGCTGGTGGTTGGCGCGCTCCGCTGACTCATATCGTTAGTTGACACGTGCTTTGTCATTCATTAGACATGTATTTGCAAAGCTTATACGTTAGTGTTGGACGTTTAGTGAGTATTGTGATTACTGTGATTGTTGGCCATGCCTAGACACCAATTCACATTGTACGAACGTGTGTATATCCATAATTCGTATATGAAAAGCAGAAAGTCTTGTTCTGAAAGGAGACGAAAATTTCGAATCTATTTTCCAGGAAGACCTGTGCCTAATGCCAGTACAATTAGGAGACTCACTAAACGATTCGAGGAAACAGGCTCCGTAAATAAGGTGTGAAAGTGCGCGCCAACCACCGGCTGAACCGAGTACGCGCGCCCGCGATCTGCGCCAGTCACAACCGGGTTAGCTTGCCGTGTTTATTGGGGCGTACATAGATAATGACCCTGTAAGTGCCCGATCCAGTTGGCCTTCCTCTGAAGAATTGTATTCAGAAAAGTTTTCTTCTCACCTCCTCTTCCCAGTACAGCATCGTTAGTCACCCGATCTGTCCACTTGATTTTCTCTATTCTCCTCCAGCACCACATTTCAAAACTTTCTAAGAATTTTCTTTCCCTTTTTCTCATTGCCCACGTCTCTGCCCCGTACAGTGCAATGCTCCAGATGTAACACTTCACCAATTTCTTCCTTAGATCTAAACTCAATTTGCTGGTGAGCCGAGTACTCTTCTTGTTGAACGCGGCTTTGGCCATGGCGATTCTGGCGCGAATTTCATTTGTGTATTGATCATCTTTTGTCAGCAAGATTCCCAGTACTTGAACTGCTTCACATTCTCCAATTCTTGATTGTCGATATTTATCCTCAAAGGTTTCTCCCGTTTTGATACGATTTCTCGATGTTGATTTCCATGCCATAATATCCTTCCAGTTTCCACCTACCGGTTCATCATGTTTTGCAGTTGTCTTTGATTTTTAGCGAGCACTACTTGATGGTGTTTATGAGGCGTCCTCTTGTCCTGAAATGTCCGCATTCTTTCAAAGCTTCTTCCACCGGCCATTCACCATCGTAAAGGTGGGTATATACAGTATTATTATACAAGGGCACAAAACCTGTCTTCCCAGGGGTTCACAACTAGTGGCACCCCCAGCTGAGCACGACATTTGTTTCTAATTGTATGGAAAACCTTCTCAGTGGGTCAGGAGTAATTCCAAATTCAACGATGTCGATTACGATCTGATGTTACCAATGCAGTTTAAGGGTAGCTCGTCTCACACTCTTATTGGTTAAGCGGCTTCGGTGGCGTAGTTGGTAGCATGCTGAGCTTCTATGCCCAAGGTCGCGGGTTCAAACCCGGCCAAGGTTGACGATTTTTTTAAGAGCGTTAAAAATCCCTCAATGCCTTCCTCCGGGCGAGAAGTAAAGCCGGCGGTCCTATGTCATAGATTTATGCCATGATAAAGAACCTTCCACTAATTACACCTGTGTGAAGCTAAATTATAGGTTATCTTTGGCTAACGCTCTTAGGTTCCAACGTTCGTCGCCAGGAACTGACTGCGGTGGCATCTAGTAACAAAGTGCAGAACTAGTTGGTCGTTGACGGTGGCGTTTGGTAGCAAAAGTTGGAACTACTTGAAATCGAATGTCTGCAGTCCTTACTTGAGTTAAAAACAGATAAAACACACTAATACAGCCATCACAATTAACACCGGTTATCAGACAGATTCTACATACACTCAAAGTAAACGGGGCTACATGACCGCGTTATCGCAGCCCCTAAACTGAGGAACCAACCAACCAGCTTCAGAAGTATCAGCAAAATTTAAATAATGTAGGGTAGGTAAGACTCCTCAGCCGTAGTGAAGGCAACCTGCCTAGGGGATGAAAACCCCGAAATCAAACTAATTGCAGCAGCGCCTGATCCGCCGCGGGTGGCAGCTAACGACGTCTGATCACCATGTTAGGGACGGCCAAGTTCATATCCTGGCCGTAGGTATAAAAGGCACACCATCAACATCATGAGAGAAAGTCGGAAACATGAAGTAAAAAGGTCGCTACCCGAGGAGCGTCAGAGCACCCTTGAAGCCACCGCTGTGCGTGACAGCCGATTACGATAGTAGCAACTTGATAGCACCCTGCTCCTAGTGTTTCTTCTGATACTCAGGAGACCACAAGAGCAGGCAAACCGAGAAAGCGCATGAAATGGACATGTGAAATGAATATGTATATCATGCATTCATATAATCGGATAACGAATATGGAAACTGACACTACTGCATATAGACAGAAGTTGCACGCTGCATTCTGCCAGAAATTCCCTGATATTATGTTACGGAACAGACAATAGCAGAAAAGCGCCGAGCTATAATTTTGAAGAAACTTATCCCAGAACATCGCCTCAAGTTGCTGCCGACAATACTCATAACTCTGTAGACGAATCCATAGATCAGGAGTGTATAATAATAATAATTTTTTTTTTTTTTTTTTTAGCGTATGGCTTTTAGTGCCGGGAGTGTCCAAGGACATGTTCGGCTCGCCAGTTTTGTAGCTGCTTCGAGACGGACACCCAATGGGTGAGCTACAAGTACCGTTGGGGAGGGAAGGAGGGAAGTTGGAATGTAAGGACGAGGAGTTGGAAGGTAGCGGCTGTGGCCTATAGTTAGGGACCAACCCCGGCATTTGCCTGGAAGGAAGATGGGAAACCACAGAAGACCATCTTCAAGGTTGCCGGCGGGGGGATTCGAACCACCTCGCCTCCCGGATGTGAGCGACTGCCATCAGTCATGCCGTAACCACCACGGCTAACTCACCCGGTATAATAATAATAATAATAATATCGTATGGACTCGGGTGTCGGGTGCAAGCTTTGTTATTTTAGGCCCACAGGGCAGCTTGTATGTCGAATATTTTTCGTTCCTTGGAGCGATAGGAAAGTCAAGGAGGTTAGAAATCTAAGCTCCTTGACACTGTAGCGCTTTCTAGTAGAGAATGGAGGAACTTTTGTGTTGGCGGTAAATCCCGAGATTAATGTTGCCATTATGAACACGGCCTACAGAATTCAAATGGGTTCTTTAACATGTCAACAATGTATGACATGCGTGCCGAGATTTTTGTCGCATTTCAAAAATTACTTACCCCAGCCAGGAGCGAACCTGCAAGCTTGGGGGTTGGTAGTCTGACACCGTAACCACTCACCCACCGTGGCGAACATAATAATAATAATAATAATAATAATAATAATTAGCCAGGAGACAACATACATCGGAAATCCGTCCTTGTTGTTGTTGTTGTTTGAGTCCTCCTGCTTTTGAATGGTTTGATGCAGCACTCCATACTTCCTTGTCCTGAGCAAATCATTTCATCTCTACATTGCCACCGCACTCTCTACATCCGAGGCAATCTGTTTTAACATATTCTAACTTTAGTCTACCCCTACAGTTCTTGTCCTCGACCCTTCTTTCCATAACTAAGCTTGCTATTCCTGGGTGTCTTAGTATGTGTCCTACCAACCTATCTCTTCTCTTCATTAGCAGTCGCCAGAAACATCTCTCCTCTCCCACTCGTCTTAATACCTCTTCGTTTGTAACCCTATCTACCCATCTGATCTTCATCATTCTCCTGTAACCCCACATTTCAAACGCTTCAATTCTCCTTTTTTGTGCTGCATCAACAGTCCAAGTTTCACTTCCATAGAGCGCCACGCTCCAGATTAAGGCTTTCAAAAATTACTTACTAATTTCTAAATCTATATTCGATGTCAACAGATTCCTTTTTTTTTTTTTTTGGTAGAAATGCTTTCCTAGCCTGAGGCAACCTACTTTTTATATCTTCTTTGATTCGTCCATCACTGGTTATTTTGCTTCCTAAGTATACTGCGTTTTTTTCTAGCCTTCTTGATTCATTTCCACATACATATGTTTTGCTTTGTGTTCAATACCAATTAAATACGTTTCGAAAAACAAGTTGCTCTTTGTCTTTTAAATGGGATTTCTGCTCACGTTTGATTGCCCTTACGGTAAAGTACGAAAGCTTCGCACGGGATCACTAGGACAATCTAATCTGTGTATATAGAGTATTTGAAGTTCTCATCTAGAGAGGCCAGGTAAGAAAGACAAGCGAGTTCGCGTGACTGTTGATAGCTATTATTAGAGTCAATGGACTACAATAGCTCTATATCTCTCTCTTTCTAACAGCGTCTTCTTCTTTTAACATTCGATGTTCGAGATTGACCCACACTGCGGGCTGCGGCTTGAATATGCTTATAGACCAGGTAGGCTATGCTTGCTGAATCTGAAATCTCTCTTACCTGACATAAATAATTCCATGGCCAGTGAGCAACGCGGCAATCCAAGTTTGGAGTAAATAAAGGCGCTGCGATAATGATAGTAATAATCCCTCCCTATATTATTCTGCTAAGGTCCCATTCCAGTTTTGTACCGAAAATAAGGTCCCATTAACACCAACCTACACATATGGGGTACCTACAGGTTCAGCAAAACCCAATGCGTAAGCGAAACGCACTCACTTACTCTTTAAATGCCTCACAATTAAATAAATACCTTAAAACATGTATATTTACAATGAAATAATGAAAGAATGCAACACGGTAACCATGGTAACAGAATCTCACAGGTCCATCTATTTCTGTAAGACGCAATGCAATTCCAATTATTACATTACTGTGACAGTTTCCAGATGGTTATAAGGTTATCACTGAACCAAATCAAGCTGTAAAATTCATCAATACATTCAGTATAATGCGCTTAAGGGGGTCAAGGGGCACTCTAGAATTTTTTCACGCAATTTTCACGTGTGAGTGTGGTACGAAAGGTATTTTTCACCCGACTATAAAGGGTCTCCGAAAACCACATTTAAAGGCCCTTAAATTAACAGTGTCTGTGATATTCCCAGAAAACTAACTTCGCTCTGATATACCTATGAAGGAATGACAAACCCCTAACCACTGCACCAGTAGCTGAATTGATAAAGTCTGATTATTCATACCAAGGATAAATCAGTCATAGCATTCATGATTGAGATTTTGCTAAGTGTACTCTTTACAACTAGGGTATTGCTAGTAATCTATAATACGCCAAGGTGTACGTTTCACAAAACTGAAGCTCCTAAACCAGAGGGAGTTAGAAGGTGTGGTTTGTACCAAAATCTCCCAAATCGTCTTAATAGTACAGGAAAAATCTTACATTTCTTGAAAAGTCAACGGAAATATATTTATTGGTTTATAAAGTGCTCTTAAACAAATAAACAAGACGATAGCCCCTGGCAGAACTGTGTCGCGTACAGCCGCATAGCACTAGGACCAGGCGGGTAGTCTGTACACACGGGGCGCACACAACCAGCAGCAGTGATGAATTACTCTCTGATATCATAATTATCGACAATTTGTTTAAAAAGTGCGTTTAAACAAATAAACATATTTATAGAAGCCCGCATAACAGTAAAGCCAAGCGGGTGGTTTATACACATGCGAGATTTCTCGCACGGGTCCGCTAATGAAATGAAAATCCACAGCCTGCTTCCGGTCGACCGACCGAGTCAAGGAATGGAATGAATGAAGACCCCATCTAGCGGCGAGGATATGAACTGTACCGGCTACCGAAGCCTGACGCACTCCCCTGGGGCAATGATTAAATGAATGACATATGAAATGAAATGATAGTGGAGAGCGTTGCTGGAATGAAATTGTGACAGGGAAAACCGGAGTACCCGGAGAAAAACCTGTCTGCGTCCGCTTTGTACAGCAGATATCTCACATGGAGTGACCGGGATTTGAACCACGAACCCAGCGGTGAGAGGCCGGCGTGCTGCCGCCTAAGCCATGGAGGCTTTACCCGCTAGTAGTAATAATAATAATGCTAATAATAATAATAATAATAATAATAATAACAATAATAATAATAATAATAGAGAGACTAACCAAAAAATCTTCGACCACTTTCGTAATAAAAAATAAAAAAACCTCTTTGTTTTAAGAAAACTGAGAAAGACCTCATGGAACTCCAAATTACAGACACCATGCTCATGGACAAAACAGCCAAAACCGTCACCAAGGATAAGAAACCACGGTTCCAAGTGAAACTAAAACAAAAGCGTAGAAAGGGAAGCAAGATCTCAAAGGATGAGACAATACTGGGCCAAAAGGAAAGCTTAAAACAATAAAAAGTGATTGATTTCATGCACCCCAAAGTTGGGTGAAACAAATAAAGAATATTAATAATAATAAACAGTGATTCTTCCGGAACCAACATACGCAGTCTAAACAATGCTGATCGATGGTTATTCCAAAATTAAGGAGATAGAAAACCAGGAACGAAAAATTCTCAGGAAGATTTTACGTGGCAGTCAATCAAAACAGCATTTGAATGAAGAGAACTCAGAATGATTCTATCAAAGGTCAACACAATAACGGAAGAAGTCAGAAAACGCCGAGCGAAGTTCTTTCACACACATCTACAGGTTGAAAAACTCCAGAACGGTAAAGAAACTACTCAACGTCATAACAAAGTGTGGAACCGAACTTTAGTAGGTTCCAGAGCTTGCTTTTAGTTTCTTTCTGTTGGTGGTATTTATATTTGTTTTGAGGTTACTAACCGTGGCCATCTATTGCTGGGGCACCATGAAGAGTCTTGTGCTTTGTGGCATAGAGATTCTTTGTGGGTCCAGCAGTGGGTGGCAGGTGGCTTTGATCTAAGGGCAAGGTAACCATGGGGATGTGTTATTTGATATGGATAGTTTTCTGCCATGCGGAATGGAGGTGAAGGATAGGCGGTACGGAGTGTCTGACAGGGGTCCAGAAGGGACCTACAACAGATCAACGTAGAAAATCTCGAGGACTGCACCGAGTGCCGGAATAACATCACAGATGTTATGTTTGAGCAAAAAACATCACGACAACCTGGCCGTAGAGCTTCAATCGCCTTTTCCTGAAGATGTCAGTGATCTTTCCAGCATTAATGTTTGTTGAAATAAAACTGTTGATTTCGCTGTTGAAACTGACACTATTTCGGTGGGTATTTCGCGAAATAAATTGGCATAAAGATCTTTTTTTATAGTATGGGGTAAATCTAACAAATTATGTGATAAGCGGTTTTAGAGAGCACTCTTTTAATGTATCCTTATTATTAACCCTTTATGGCTGGGGTTCTCAACCTGTGGTACGCTATGCGTACCCCTTAGGGACACGCGAAACATTTCAGGAGGTTCTACTCGATCCACATGAGCAGTGAGCTTCGTGCCGTGACTATTGTGTGAGTTATTTACGGCACGTGTATTTGAACTCCACAAAGAATTGCATCTTTTCTTTACCGAGCACAATTCTAATTAATCATCAGTACTCAATGACTTTGGTTGGCTTTTAAAATTGGCCTATTTAAGTGATATTTTTGAAAAACTGAACATTTGGAATACGTGTATGCAAGGTAGCGTTTCTGATATGTTCTATGTTGAAATGAAAACTAACGCAACGATTGCAAAAATCACCCTCTGGGAAAAGGAACTGAAAAAGAACAACTATATTTTTTTTAATTAAAATATCTTTCCTTATAAAATTACAAAGGTTAAACCATACTAACTAAATACCTTTTACAATTTTAGTAACCATTATTACTCCCTAAGAAAGGTTAGTAGGGGGTACATAGGATGATTAAGGGGTATGAAGGTTGAAAAAGGTTGAGAACCCCTGCTTTATGGGATAGCGGTCTCTATATTAACCACATGTCATGTGGACAGTTAATGCTTTCAAAGATGTTGATAGTTGAATCTTTAAGCCAAAAATTTGGAGAATTTTCATGCCGAAGTGCTAGTATTTCAACGTAACTTCCACATCCTTACCCAGTTTCATTCACCATCATTCATTTCATCTCTACCGACAGTAGTGGCTACGCTGGCAAAAGCGCGGCGTTAGGTCATGGGGCCAAGCTCTCTGCTGACTCGGTAGACGCGTGGGTTCGAGCCCCACCGTCGGCTGTCCTTGAAATGGTTTTCCGTGGTTTCCCATTTTCAACACCAGGCAAATGCTGGGACAGTACCTTCTGACAGGCCACGGCCGCTTCCTTCCACATCCTCGCCCACTTTCATCCATTCATCTCATCTCTCATCCCGACGCGCAGGTCGCCCACGGGCGTCGAATAGAAAGACCTGCACTCGGCCTCTCAGGTGGCTACACAAAAAAAAATCCTCTCTCATTAACTCCTCTCATGAGGTTGGCGTCAGGAAGGGCATCCGGCCGTAAAAATCATCCGCCACAAAGACTTCCATCGCATCTCATCCCCGACCTCATTGGAAAACGGGAATAATAAGGGGTAGACATACACACATTATTAGTCTACTGTCAACCCGCTCCAGCTTCGCCCGATATCTTTAACAGTTTACCCAGCGTAAGCTTAAAAGGCACACTGACGGCAGGTCCCAGACGCAATTCAGAAAAGCCGAGGTGAACAGCGAAACTCCAAACACATATACTCTTCTCTGAAGCCTTAACTCGACACGACTGGACTAACGCTTGGGTGATAGGCTCGTTCGCTAGCTCGTAAACTCGCTTCGAAGCTAGTAATTTAAATTTCCGCTGAATGGAGATTGTTGGAAGAAATGAAAAAAGGAAGGTTGTAGTTTAACGTGACCGTTAATCTCGAGATCATGAGTCACGGGACCTCCTTTTTACGTGGAATCCGAACCACAGGACATGCATTGACTGGGAATCGAACCCGGACCGCCTTGGTGAGAGGCATACAGCTAGACCACTGAGCCACCACGCCCCCTTTGGAAGAAATGAAAACGTAAAAACACTTATAGTGGGTGATGTATAAAAGATACAGATATGCTGTCGCGTTTTTTTTTCTAGAACTTTTCATGCTGAACAATTCTTACACTCTTAGTAGATACTGTAGATATTTTTAATGGTTTACCCAGCGTAAGCTTAAAAGGCGCACGGACGGCAGTTTTTCTTCGACTCGAGTCACTGAAATCGTTACTGCTCGACTTCCTTTGGTCATAAATGAATGTTTTTCTACATAAATCTTCCTCGAGAAATCCTTTACAGAATGGTGAAAACCGCATCAAAATCCATCCAGTGGTTCTCGAGATTAACCGTTGCATCCAAGTATCGGGGATTTTGTTTTATTATTATTATTATTATTATTATTATTATTACGGCTCGGATTTTTAGGTGCTGAAAATCGGAAAAATATTTATTTTGTATGTATTCAAAATACCTAAAATATGTGACAAAGAAGTAAAAATATTTAATTATAATTTAGTTTATTAATGTGAATATAAACAATATGCCATGTCTCACTGACTGCTGAAGCATTACAATACACAACGAGATACATCTTCAGGTTGTCCATCACAAATGGCCGACGATTATCGCGAAACACTTCTTCTGAAGGCGCGAAACTACGGCCCTCGAGGTGTTGTGTAACTTGAGATCGCTGTTCAGCCTTGATTGCTTTCCCAAATGGTTGGCAGAACAGAATCAGAAGTAAAATTATCTTAAATTCTGCAACAGACTATATCTTGTAGTTGTTTTTACTTTAGGCATCGTAGAACTGCCTTACACTTCACAGTGCCAGAAATGAACTGCATGTGAGTGACCCTGGTTCCAGGTAGCTGGGGGAGGGTGAGGTCTAGCACGTGTGCAATATGGCTATGGACAAGGAAATCCGTGGCTTCCACAGTGAGTGGGACGGGGCGACAATTTAAGAATAACACAGTTGCAGGCTGACATACGCTCTGCATGAAGATTAGACAGCTCACAGATTCTTCCCTGTTGAAGTAACACAGAACATAAATGCAATAAACTGAAAGACAAGTAAATATTATGTCTTTTTATGTGCTAATAAGTGAAAATCAGGAATTCATTTATTTATAGAAAAAATGCTTAAAATATGTATTTAGATAATAAAATATGTATTTACCTAAAAATCCGAACCCTAATTATTATCAGTGATTTAAGCTCACTAAGGAGCTCTTATGACTAATGCTTCTGCGATGCTTTCTTTGTTCTCCAATATCTCCTCAGTCCAGCCAATAACTTGTCCCTCCTCACCATTGTGAGGGTGGTCGGGTGGGGACCAAGAGTTAACACTACCACAACATTTGGAACGGTCAAGAATGTCACAGTCTATTCAAGACTTTTTTTTTCACTTCATTAAGCCACAAGCTGCCAGTCCTGTAGCCATTAATCATGTTGAAGATCTTCTTGGTGATTCCATCCGGAAAATAACAAGAAGTTCCGTGAAGAACTAAAGAGCCTACTTTTCTTAAAATTTAAGATTCATGCCAATGATTAATCGATATGGATCTATCTAGAATAATGACGAAATTAAGTTGGTAATATCGAAATTTCTAATTAGTTCGAAATACTGTATACCTGGCTTAATGTAGCCTAATAGAGCACAACAGATGGCAGCCCTGGTGACTGAATATATTCTTAGTTCCATCTCCTAAGGTACAGAATACAAAATTTGGTTGGAGTCCAATGAATAGCATGGACGTTACATGCAGTTAAACATTGGATCTAACAGCGCGCGTAAAATCATGATGGCAACAGTGTTATGCATGTATTGGTCAGAAATAATCTGAAATAATATGATCTATTGTAGTGCCAATTTTGAATGAAATCCATTAGTTAGTATAGAAGTTACATGCATTTTAAAATTGGACTTATCAGCAGGCTTAGAATCATGTTGGCAGAACTGACGTATATTAGTTACTCCAAACTAATCTAGAATGCCAGGTACTATACGTGTGCAAAGTTTAGAGCTATTGGCTTGCATTCTTTCTGATATATTGATATTAGGGTAACAAAAATAGAGGCAGCATTTATTAACAGTTGGCAGCCCTGGTTGCTCTTAAGAATACGCATAGTCATATCTGTTATGGTACACATATCACATACGAAATTTGGTTGAAATCCAAATGATAGTATGGAAGTTACATGTATTTAAAGTTGGACCTCTCAGCAGGCTTAGAATCATGTTGGTAGCACTGACGTATATAAGTTACTCCAAATTAATATAGAATGTCATGTACTATACGTGTGCATAGTTTAAAGCTGTCGGCTTGCATACTTTCTCATATATATTGGTATTTGGATAAAATAAATTAAGAGCATTTTTTAACAGTTGGCAGCACTGGTGGTTCATAAGAATACGTTCAGTCATATCTGGTTATGTACACATACAACATACGAAATTTGGTTGAATTCCAATTGATAGTGTAGAAGTTATATAGATTTAAATATTGGACCTATTAGTAGGCTTATAATCATTTTTGCAACACTGCCATGTATGGCCTTCTGGAAATTAAACTGCAATATTATTATCTATATGGGTGCCGATTTTGAGATAGCTCCCATTCATACCTTCCAAGATATCCAACATGGAGCTCAAATTTCAATTGCGATTTTTCAGCAGTTGGTAGCACCGACATCATTTTCAAATATGGCCGTGAGATATTCAGGTATAGATCTTTACTCCTACCAAATTTTATTTCGAATGCTCCAGCCGTTTAGGAGTTGATAGGGGGACACACACACACAGCCAGCCAGCCAGACAGACAGACAGACAGACAGACATTTTCCCGGATCGATCTCATAAGACTACTTTTTCCTCATTTTTGCAAAATGTGAAAAGTAGGCTAAAAACGGAGTTTTAATGAAATGGGAGCCACATGAAATATATCCAAGTGTTGAAAGAATCACAGATTCCTTCAGAAAGTGGAGACTGAAATTATTCCGGTTTCAGTATAAGTTAACAGTTACATAGGCTATTTAACTAGAAAGAGATTTTTAGCCTACTTTTCACATTTTACAAAAATGAGGAAAAAGTAGACTTATGACATCGATCCGGGCAAATTCCTGTCTGTCTGGCTGTGTGTGTGTGTCCCGTTCCCCCCTATCAACTCCTAAACGGCTGCAGCAATCGAATCCAAATTTGGTATGAGTAAAGATCTATACCTGCATATCTCAAGCCCATATTTGAAAATGATGTCAGTGCTACCAACTGCTGAGAAACCGCAATTGAAATTTGAGCTCCATGTCGGATATCTTCGAAGGTATGCATGGGAGCTATTCAAAAATTGGCACACATATAGACAATAATAATTCACTTTAATTTCCAGGAGGCCATGCATGGCAGTGTTGCCAAAATGATTCTAAGCCTGCTGATACAGTAGGTCGAAAATTTTAAATGCATATAACTTCTACACTATCAATTGGATTTCAACCAAATTTCGTATGTACTATGTATACATAAACAGATATGACTGAGCGTATTCTTAAAAGCCACCAGGGCTGCCAACTGTTAATAAATGCTCTCTCTATGTTTTACCCTAATATTAATATATCAGAAAGTAAGTAAGCTAACAGCTTTAAAATTTGCACATGTATAGTACCTGACATTCTAAATTAATTTGGATAAACTAATATACGTCAGTGCTGCCAACATGACTCTAAGCCTGCTGATAGTTCCAATTTTAAAATACATGTAACTTCTATACAAACAAATGGATTTCATCCAAAATTGGCACAACAAGAGATCATAATATTTTAGATTATTTCTGACCAACACATGCATAACATTGTTGCCAACATGATTTTACGCGCGCTGATAGATCCAATGTCTAACTGCATATAACGCCAATGCTATCCATTGGACGTCAATCACATTTTGTATTCTGTACCTTAAGAGATGGAACTAACAATATATCCAGTCACCAGGGCTGCCAACTGTAGTGCTCTATTAGGCTACATTATACCAGGTATATTTCGAACTAATTAGAAATGTCGATATTACCAACTTAATTTCGTCATTATTCTAGATAGGTCTATAGAGATTGGCATGAATCTTAAATTTTAAGAAAAGTAGGCTCTTTAGTTGGTTACGGAACTTCTTGTTACTATTGTCTTTAATTTTTCTATTTTTTTTATTATTCCACATTGGCCTACGGCCGGATGATGATGGCTATGTTTGAGAAGAATGGAAGAGAGCAACATTGCATTGCCACAAGGCGGTCTCTGATATGTAAATAAGAGTGGCCTTGGCTGTGATGAGCAGGTTACTGATGTTGTGGAGTCGTAGCGCGTAACGGTGAAGAGAGAAAGTGAGTGCTTTGTGACGTGCATGTGTTATAGAAGATTATACCTGTAGTGGGTGGGTTGTGTGATGCCGAGAAATTGGAACAATATGAACGTAAGGAACAGAATTGGAATGGCAAGAATCGGAACAGAAGCAACAAAAATAGGAGCGACAATTACAGGAACATCAAGAATAGAAACAGGAACGTCAAGTATAGGAACTACAAAAACAGAAACATCAAGAATAGGAACGTTGAAAACTGGAACAGGAACAAGAATGACAGGAAGAGGAACATGAGCGACAAACACAGGAACGTCAAGAACAAGAACGACAGGAATAGGAGCAGGAACAAGAAAGGGACCGTTAAGAGCAAGAACGACAGGAATAGGAACGACAAAAATGGAACGTCAAGAATAGGAACAGGAACAACAGAAACGCCAAGAACAAGAATGATTAGAATAAGAACTGGAACGACAAAACAGGAATTTCAAGAATAGGAACAGGAACAAAAAACCGGAACGTCAAGAACAAGAATTACAGGGATACGAGCAGAAGTGAAAAGACAGGCATATCAAGAATAGAAGCAGGAAAAACAAAACCAGAAACGTCAAGAACAAGAATGACAGGAATATGATCATAAATGACAAAAAGGAACGTCAGAAACAAGAACTGAAGCGAAAAAACAAGAATGTCAAGAATAGAAGCAAAAACAACAAACACAGAAACGTCAGTAACAAGAACGACAGGAATGGGAACGACAAAATCAGGAACGTTAAGAATAGGAACTGGAATGACAAGAAAAGGAACGACAAAAAGAGGAACGTCAAGAATAGGAACTGGAATGACAAGAAAAGGAACGACAAAAGAGGAACGTCAAGAATAGGAACTGGAATCACAAGAATAGGAACGACAAAAAGGAACGTCAAGAATAGGAACTGGAATGACAAGAAAAGGAACGACAAAAAGGAACGTCAAGAATAGGAACTGGAATGAGTAGAATAGGAACTACAGAATAGGAACTGGAATGACAAGAATAGGAACGACAAAAAGGAATGCCAAGAATAAGAACCGGAATGAATAGGAATGACAAAAATAACACCCGAAATGACAAGAATAGGTACGACGAAAACAGGAACGTCAAGAACAAGAACAGGAACAGGATAGAGAAACCAGAGTCAACAAAATATGTCGATGGTTAGTCTCACTTTCAATTACGTTTTAAATTGGTTCGTCTTAATAGAGGCTATATTCTAAATAATAATAATAATAATAATAATAATGGTTGGTTGGTTCCTCAGTTTAGGGGCTGCGACAACGCGGTCATGTAGCCTCGTGTACTTTGGGTGTGTGTAGAATCTGTCTGATAACCGGTGTTAATTGTGATGGCTGTATTAGTGTGTGTTATCAGTAATACAAGTAAGGTCTGCATACGATCAATTTCAATTTCAATTGCTACCAAATCCTGCCGTCAACGACACCTAGCTGTGAATTTGGTTACTAGATGCCACCGCAACCAGCACCTCGCGGTGAACGTTGGAACATAATAGATCGTTAGTCAAAATTAACCTAAAAATTTAGGTTTACACAATATTGTAGTTAGTGGAAGGTTCTTTTACATGCCATACATTTATTACATGGGACCGCCGGCTTTACTTCCCCTCCGAAGGAAGGCATACTGAGGGATTTTTAAAGCTCTTAAAAATCCACCAGGTTTCAACCTGCGATTTTGGGCATAGACACTCAGCATGCTACCAACTACGCCACCGAAGCCGCAATAATGATAATAATATTAATAATAGTCAGTGCAGTGAGTTCTCAGTTGCGATCTTCAGTATTCTGCAAGAAAGAAGTTAGTATAGCGACAAAACTCTCCCCGCAGCGCTGTATACCTTGCTGTATGGAAGTGAAAACTGGGCAGATTCAGGATATCTGATACATAACCTAGAGGTAACTGATATGAGGGTAGCACGAATGATTGCTGTTTTACATAATGAGTCGTCCAGTTGCAAAACTCGTTTAATCCACTTGTGAATAAGGATCATGTCGTAAAATTATTAATTTTATTATTTTATTATACTTTATTTTATTTTGTTTTGTTTATTTTGTTTTAAATGGTTGTGTTTTATTTTTTGTTTTGTTTTCTGTTTTATTTTTTATTTTATTTTGTTTATTTTATTTTATTTTATTTTATTTTGTTTTATTTTGATTTTCCAGAAAACAAACACAAAACCAAAACCAAAACACACGAAGCAAACAGCGAAATTCAAAAACAAAAGCAAAAGCAGAAAACAAAAAACAAGAAACACAAAGAAAAAAGCAAAATTCAAAAGCAAAAGCACAAAGCAAACACAGAACCAAAAACTAAAAACTCAAAGCAAAAAGAAACTAGTAGTTCCGTGAAGAACTATACAGCCTATTTTCATATATCCTACTTATGTTAATTGCCACTATCAACATACACAATTTCAGTTTGATTGCTGTAATAGATTCGTAGATATTGAGAACCGACTAAATATTTCGGATGGTCGCCATGTTGGATTTTATATATGTAGGTCCTAGAGTTATGTACTGTTACATGCAGATTATTGTTAGTATTCAAACTTCAATCGCATAATTAGGACACAAGAAGTAACAAGGAGATTTTAAAATTTCGCACAGCTGCCATCTTGTGGTTATGGAAACAATTGAAATAAATTAGATGCCAGTGGATTAACATTCGTATAAGGATTTACTGTACCAAGTTTCACTGCACTCGGATGGTTAAATTGCGAGAAACGTCCATGTGAATATTTATACTTGGCGTCGCCGCCATGTTGGATTTGTGATCACCAGGTTATTTAAAGTCCTAATAATGAACTTAAGTTCATAGACCCTATGAACATTAAAAAATTCAGTTTGATTGCTATAATATATTCGTAGATATTGAGAGCCGTCTAAATATTTCGGATGGTCGCCATGTTGAATTGTTAAATGTATAGGCCATAGAGTCATGTACCATTAAAGGAAAATTATTGAGTAGGTTCATTATTCAAACTTTCACTTCGATCGCATGATTACGACACTAGAAATAAAAACTTAAATTTAAAATTCGTACAGCCGCCATCTTGAGGTTATGTAAACAATTGAACTAAATTAGATACCAGTGCATTACTATGTGTGTAAATATTTCCTGTACCAGATTTCAGTGCGTTAGGAACATTAAATCGCGAAAAAGGTC
Organism: Meconema thalassinum; assembly: GCA_946902985.2. Classification (NCBI taxonomy): domain Eukaryota; kingdom Metazoa; phylum Arthropoda; class Insecta; order Orthoptera; family Tettigoniidae; genus Meconema; species Meconema thalassinum. The sequence continues at coordinate 67,818,076 of OX336397.1, forward strand.
TATTAAAATTTTTCAAATTCGCTTGGCTGCCATGCTCGTTTTGTAGTTAACCGGTTTTTGAAAGTCTTATAGATGGACTTCCAGTAGTGCCGTTTATCTCCGTACAAAATTTCAGGGAGATACCGCTAATGGTTTCAGAGATATAGAATGCCGGTGAAATATTTCGCACATCCGCCATCTTGTGATTATGTAAACAATTGAACGAAGTTAGATGTCGGTGCATTACAATGTATATAAACATATACTGTACCAAGTGTCATTGCGTTTGGTTGGTTAAATCACGAGAAACGTCTATTTAAAAGTCGCAACTTCGCTTGGCCGCCATGTTGGTTTTGTAGTTACCAGGTTTTCAAAGGTCGCATAAGTGAACTTATAGTAGTTCTATTTATTACCATACAAAATGTCAGGGTAATATCGGTAATAGTTTCGGAGATATTGAATGCTGGTGAAATATTTCGCACAGCCGCCATGTTGGATTGGTGAGTCGTAACAACATTTGAAGGGCACGGTCGGGGTCGCCCGGAATAGTGCTATGAACTAACCGAGTTTCATTGAAATTGCTTCAGCCATTTAGATTTCATTAGGGGGGGACACACACACGAATCACACACACACGCACACACACACGGACAAAAGGTGATCTCATAAGCCTATTTTTTCAAAATTGAAAATAGACTAAAGAGTAGAAAACAACAAACTCAAAAGATACGTGAGGTAAAGTCCAGAGAAACGTTTCTCCTGTAAATGATTCTTATTCACAAGTGCATTAAACGAGTATTGCAACTGGACGACTCATATGACTTCTTCAATTAGTACGTATAAACTTACTTAATTCAATCATTTGCCATCAATTGGACGATTGGATTAAATAAAATTTATAAACTTCAAGAAGGTTAAAACTCAGCAATTCTTCTGGGTTTGTGCCGTGTCTTGTGTGGGGTTTCGCCTAGGACACCAAGCTGGCTCATCAGCGGATTCTTGGTGTCCCCGCCAGGACCCCCACAGGAGTAGCGAACTGCACGCTACCTCCCTCTTTATGAAGCGCACCTGCGCCTCTTTAAGCACAAGCAGCCATTACGTCCCTATGAAGGCCTCCAAAGAGGTGGTATATTGGCTTTCACGGCCAGTGAATTAAAACTCAGCAATTATTTTAGGTTTGTGCCGTATCTTGTGTGGGGTTTCGCCTAGGACACCAAGCTGGCTCATCAGCGTGCTCTTGGTGTCCTCGCCCGGACTCCCACTGGAGTAGCGAAATGCGCACTACCTCCCTTTATATGAAGTGCACCTTCACCTCTTTACTGCGAGAACTAGAAGCTCAGGCAGCCATAACCTCTCTAAGAAGGCTTCCTAAAAGATGGTATATTGGCTTTCACGGTCAGTGAATTAAAACAGCTGAGTTTTAAGTATTAACTTACTTAATTCAATCAGTTGCCATCATATTGAACGATTGGTTTTAATAATAGAACATTATGCAACGAGCCTATAATGGCAATAATTAAGACACGAGTATGTTTATAAAACGAGCGTATACGAATTTTATAATTTCCATACGAGTGCCTTAATTACCATTATAAGCCAGTTGCATACGACTGTTTATGTTCGACGATAATTATTATAACTATTTTATATTCTAACATAAATATTCATAAGTATCTGCCGAGATCTCGCCAGTTTTAAGTACTGAACAGAGCGCATGGGACGCAGGGAATGCCTTGTATTTGTCCATGGCCTCCTCGATTACCCCACTATGACACTACGCAACGCAGTGGAATTTAAATTAGAAGGCCTTGGAACTCAGTGCAGGTGCGATGTTATCCTTATCTAATTGGTCAAACAACTGTTTCTTGAGCTGTGATTGGTGGGAGAAACTGTTTAATAATGAAAAATAGTGTTATAATGACCATCATTATGATACAGTTTTCTGACATATAATAGTCAGGGTCGAACATAAAAATTATTAACTTCAAGAAGTTTGATATTTTTGTTAATCGGCTGTGGCGGGGGAAGGGATGGATCCCCCTGATCACCCCGCGTTGATTCGCCACTGTGTGTTTCATATGTTTATTCTGACTTGTGATGAATGTTCTTGCTTGTTGTGTGCTATAACTTATCGCTGCAGGAAACATGTTGAAATCTCAAGCACTTGTGTGGTTTGATATCAGTTTGCACAGGAAGGGAACAGAGCGATCGGAACACTGCAGAACTAACGTTTCCTCGAGCCATAAAGAGCCCCCAGGGGATCAAAACTAGTGGGACGTAGTTTGGCGACCACGGGACCCCAGCTGAGTCTGGCATTGCTTCCACATACTTGTGCCGGGCTCTTCTCTATCAACTTTCCTTTCGACCATATTTGGTCAACTCCTGTTCTCTTCCAACCTTCACTAAGAGGCTCACAAGTTGTGGGGCATGGGTTGGCGACCACGGGACCCCAGCTGAGTCTGGCATTGCTTTCACATACTTGTGCCGGGCTCTTCTCTATCAACTTTCTTTTCGACCTTATTTGGTCAACTCCTGTTCTCTTCCAACCTTCACTAAGGTCCTCACAAGTTGTGGGTCATGGGTCGGCGACCACGGGACCCCAGCTGAGTCTGGCATTGCTTCCACTTACTTGTGCCAGACTCTTCTCCATCATCTTTCCTGTCGACCTTCTTTTCCCAATTCCTGTTCTCTTTCAACCTTCACTAAGAGGCTCACAAGTTGTGGGACATGGGTTGGCGACCACGTGGCCCCAGCTGAGTCTCACAAAGCTTTCTCTGACTTCTGCCGGGCACCTCTCTATCATCTTTCCTGATGCCTCATTCTTCGAGGGGTCAGACCTCTTCCTTTTTTTCGTGTTATTCCTGACTTTTGCACAATGCCCTAAAGGAGGCAGGTTGTGTGTAGCCCCATCACTTAAGGTCCACCCTGGATAGTGCTACACTCATCTTATTACAGTATTTTTTTAAAATATGGTTGGTTCCTCAGTTTAGAGGCTGCGACAACGCGGTCATGTAGCCCCGTGTACTTTGGGTGTGTGTAGAATCTGTCTGATAACCGGTGTTAATTGTGAAGGCTGTATTAGTGTGTGTTATCTGTTTTTATTCAAGTATGGACTGCAGACATTCAATTTTCAAGTAGTTCTTACTTTTGCTACCACACGCCACAGTCAACGACAACTAGTTCTGAACTTGGTTACTAGATGCCACTGCAGTCAGCGACGAACTCTGGAACCTAAGAGCGTTAGTCAAATCTAACCTATAATTTAGGTTCACACAAGTGTAATTAGTGGAAGTTTTTTTTATCATGCCATACATCTATGACATGGGACCGGCGGCTTTACTTTCCCTTCGAAGGAAGGCATACTGTGGGATTTTTAACACTCTTAAAAATCCGACGACTTCGGCTGGGTTTGAACCCGCGTCCTTGAGCTTAGAAGCTCAGCATGCTACCGACTACGCCACCGAAGCCACCTTTCCACTCGGTTGCTGGATATATTTGTGGGAGTGATTTTGGAAAATGGGACGGAAGTGGATCGGACGGAAGTTTGTAAGACGCACTGCCAGTTGGTCGCTTTAGCAGCCAGAAGGGATGTGATCCACCTGGCAGTGGTACCACGTGGAATGTTTATCACGTATGGATTACTTTGTAACAGCAGAGTATCAAGAAGGCAGTGCGTGAGTAGAAATATCAAGTAGGCAGTGCAGAAAAAAAGTCAGTCTCTGTTAACGTAACTTAGTTACTGGCAGGGGAGTGATGTAACAGCAGAGTATCAAGAAGGCAGTGCGAGAGTAGAAATAACAAGTAGGCAGTGCAGAAAAAAAGTCAGTCTCTGTTAACGTAACTTAGTTACTGGCAGGGGAGTGATGTAACAGCAGAGTATCAAGAAGGCAGTGCGAGAGTAGAAATATCAAGTAGGCAGTGCAGAATAAAAGACAGTCTCTGTTAACGTAACTTAGTTATTGGCAGGGGAGTGATGTAACAGCAGAGTATCAAGAAGGCAGTGCGAGAGTAGAAATATCAAGTAGGCAGTGAAGAAAAAAAGTCATTCTCTGTTAACGTAACTTAGTTATTGGCAGGGGAGTGATGTAACAGCAGAGCATCAAGAAGGCAGTGCGAGAGTAGAAATATCAAGTAGGCAGTGAAGAAAAAAAGTCATTCTCTGTTAACGTAACTTAGTTATTGGCAGGGGAGTGATGTAACAGCAGAGCATCAAGAAGGCAGTGCGAGAGTAGAAATATCAAGTAGGCAGTGAAGAAAAAAAGTCATTCTCTGTTAACGTAACTTAGTTATTGGCAGGGGAGTGATGTAACAGCAGAGCATCAAGAAGGCAGTGCGAGAGTAGAAATATCAAGTAGGCAGTGAAGAAAAAAAGTCATTCTCTGTTAACGTAACTTAGTTATTGGCAGGGGAGTGATGTAACAGCAGAGTATCAAGAAGGCAGTGCGAGAGTAGAAATATCAAGTAGGCAGTGAAGAAAAAAAGTCATTCTCTGTTAACGTAACTTAGTTATTGGCAGGGGAGTGATGTAACAGCAGAGTATCAAGAAGGCAGTGCGAGAGTAGAAATATCAAGTAGGCAGTGCAGAAAAAAAGTCATTCTCTGTTAACGTAACGTAGTTATTGGCAGGGGAGTGATGTAACAGCAGAGTATCAAGAAGGCAGTGCGAGAGTAGAAATATCAAGTAGGCAGTGCAGAAAAAAAGTCATTCTCTGTTAACGTAACTTAGGTATTGGCAGGGGAGTGATGTAACAGCAGAGTATCAAGAAGGCAGTGCGAGAGTAGAAATATCAAGTAGGCAGTGCAGAAAAAAAGTCATTCTCTGTTAACGTAACTTAGCTACTGGCAGGGGAGTGATGTAACAGCAGAGTATCAAGAAGGCAGTGCGAGAGTAGAAATATCAAGTAGGCAGTGAAGAAAATAAAGTCATTCTCTGTTAACGTAACTTAGCTACTGGCAGGAGAGTGATGTAACAGCAGAGTATCAAGAAGGCAGTGCGAGAGTAGAAATATCAAGTAGGCAGTGAAGAAAAAAATAGCCTTGGAATTGTTATAAATTATGAGAGTGTAAAAAATAAAAATATTTTTGTGTGTTGATGAATGTCAAGGATAATAAAAACGGTAACAACTTCAAGGTAGGAAAACATGTCGGATGTTACATCTCATATGCGACTACTGTAAGGCTCGTATCTTTTTATTTTTTATTTAAATATAGGATACAGAGATGTTGTCAGTTCAATATTGGAATAGCTTAAGTGATGTATAGTAACTTATACAGTTTCAAAAGTAGGGCAGCCAAAAATTAGGTGCTGCCCAGTTCGGGAAGATTATCCTTGGGGGCTGATAACCTTACCACCATGAGAGTAGTGAAGTGATCAGAAGCACTCATGAATGAGAGACTTTCAAGGAAACTGAACGAGGTGTGTCCGCGCGCGTGACCTACATCGGACCTCACCGGATTGGGTCGGATGGCAACAGGGACGAGTTGGATCGATAGTGCGTACACAGCAACACAGCTGAACATCGCGTATCTGCAGAACTGTATCCCGTGCTATCTGCAAGCCCGGCCGGGACTAGAGATGATAATTAGGGCTCGGATTTTTAGGTACTAAAAATACAGTAGAGAAAAAATATATTTTTAATGTATTAAAAGTAACTGAAATATGTGCCAAAAAAGTAAAAATATTTAATTATAATAGTTTATTAATGTGAATATAAACAATATGCAGTACTCACGAATGCAATTTATTCTATATCTCACTGACTGCTGAAGCATTACAATACACAACGAGATACATCTTCAGGTTGTCCATCACAAATGACCGACGATTATCCTGCAACACTTACTCTGAAGGCGCGAAACTGCGGCAATATGTTTCTTGCCCTCGAGGTGTTGTTTAACTTGTGATCGCTGTTCAGCCATGATTGCTTTACCACATGATTTGCAGAACAGATCGCCCCCATCAGAAATAAAATTATCCTTAAATTCTGTAACAGACGATAACTTGTAGTTGCTTTTACTTTAGACATAGTAGAACTGCGTTACACCTCACGGTGCCAAAAATGAACTGCATGTGAGTGACACAGGTTCCAAGTAGCTGGGGGAGGGGTGCAATATGGCTATGGACAAGGAAATCCTCGGCTTCCACAGTGAGTGGCACGGGGCGACAAGTTAAGAATAACACAGTTGCAAGCTGACATACGCTCTGCATGAAGATTAGATAGTTAACACGTTACTCCCCGTTGAAGAAACACAGAACAAAAATGCAATAAACTGAAAGATCTAGCGAACTGATTTTAAAAAATGTAAATATTATGTCTTTTTATGTGCTAATAAGTGAAAAGCAAGAATTTATGTATTTATAGAAAAAATGCTTAAAATATGTATTTACATAAAAACATAATTATTTATTTACCTAAAAATCCGAGCCCTAATGATAATAATGATAATAATAAAATCAAAGCCATTAACGCATACGCCATCCCCCTCTAACCTATTCGTTTGGAGTGGTGAAATGGGCTGCAACAGACCTCGATGGACTTGAGAAAACAGTGCGTGTGCAGATGACCAAACACAGACTTCATCATCCCAAGCAGGGAGGGTGCATCATTAAGGGCCGAATGGGCCCTGCCCACCCAAGGCCGTTAGGCAGCATTGCAAAGAATTTCTTTAATGTCTTTTAAAATTACTTTATATTGCAGATACTCAACTTAAAATAAGTGTTTTACCTTTCTAGAATCTCTAAAGAGAATTCATTACAATTAACTCATCCCTAGCTTAAAATCCTGACAGTCTCTTGTCAGGATTTCTACGGTGTATCGTCATAGGGAAGGCCGCTCCACAGCAAGTCCCATGTAAAGTACGGTATATGGCTTCATAGGCCGGGTGAGGAAACATTGGACATAGCACTGTCTTGCACGTGAATTCTTCAGTGCTATGAAGGGAATTTTCTCTCTCTTCAAGGGCCAGCAGATTGGGCCCATTGGCAACTCCAGCTATCTGATATGACATCTAGCGGTAAAAATTAGAAACTTACCAAGTAGGGTACATTTGTCACGTGGTGACTGTTTGTATATGGTTTCTTGTATTCGTAAGCAGATCGAGGTAATTTCTTCGTGTCTTTATACATAAGTAATAAGTTTTACTCGTTGATGGAGTGTAAAATGAGTAAAAGCAACGTATATTGCTCAGTTTACGGCTGTAAGTCGATGCATAAAAGAGGGCTGCGGATATAAGTTTTCATCACTTTCCAAAAGATGTAAATAGCAATAGCCAAAAGGTGACGATACCAAATAAATACGGGCAACAGGAGCGGGTTGGACCACTCACCACTACACTCACTGACGACAGGACGGGTTGTTCACTGTTTACGCCGAGCCAAGCCGTACCAAGACAGCTAGGCCTACACCAGCCGACTACAGCCAAGCTTCATCAGTCAGGTATCCTTCCCCCTCCCTAGTTCATTTCCACTTACCCTACCAACCGCCATCACCTCGCTCTGCGATATCCGAGCCATTCCACTACGAGTCATATAGGCCTAATTTGACTTCGCAGGGTAAATATCTACTCTGCGAGAACCTGCTACCTGTTCGATATTCTACACCAAACCCATCAGCTAACCATCTAAATCAAGCAATTCCTGTGTCCCCCGAGCTTTAATACAAGTTAAACTCATCCCTTCGCCCTACCAAGCAGCAAATAATTTCTAAAGTCTATGGTACAGTGAGCAAACTCAAATATAGCTTTTAAAGTAACAGCGCCATGACTCGAACTGCTCAAAAACAATTACCAGCAGACAACCGATGCTTGATAATATGCAATTGACACATAAAATCCAGTGGAACACACAAATTAGATCACGTGTATCGCACAGTTATACACATATACAATCAAAAATAACACTGTCATTATTTTAGGGACCACATTTACTGATTATAACCGAAAAATAAAAAGTGTTCCATATCAAACGCGTGTTATTGAGTATTTTTACCCTACTTATCCAGACTGACCGCAGGGCCCCAAGTGTTAGTTTGAGTTGCCAATAGCGTTGCTTTGAAGCTTCCTGGTTCTGTCTCTGTCAAACAGGATTACGGGAGAAGGGTTCACCCCACCCCAAGCTCTTAAACAGGTATTCAGCTATTGTTCGCAGATTGCTGACATAAGACAAACATATAATTATACATTTTCAGTTGTCTGATATTCCAAGTACAGTACAAATGTGTTAGTGAGTTCTGTCGATGAAGCTGTAATTCCTACTGTATAAGTGTTTTTTTTAAATTTGTGGCACGGTACGTAGTTATTTAATATATCGATTGTATGCCGAAATAGGAAAATGAAAGTGGAATTTTTAAACAAATCCAGTTTCTTCTATAGCTCTGAACACAAAGTTAGAAATTAAATAATGATGACCTCATCAACCAAGCTGATGGATAAATTTGCTTCATCCAAGCACAGGAGAGAATATAATATGTATTAATAAACAGCCATGTGGGTACAGTTTTTAATGCATCAACAATTTATTAAAACTTGTTACAAATGTTGTGTTGTGTGGAATTATGATAATGGCAATATTGGCAACAATAAATGCCAATTATAAAACAATATTTAATAAGTAACAACAATAGTATCATCTGGCTCACCCTAATATTTTAATCAGGAGCCGCCCCTGATCCCAAGTATGCTGTTCAACGTATAAAGGAAGGGGTATGAATATGAAATAACCTTTTTGTTTTGGGGCCTAGATAGTGTCACAATAGTCATAAATAAGAAATTGAAAGGATATTCGTCAGTAAATTTTATGAGGAATGTGCAGCATGAACTTTAATCTTCTCAAGCTAATAGTTTTTTGTTAGTTAGTTAGTTAGTTATTGTTGTTTTAAGGGGTGGAACTAAGAGGTCATCTGCCCCTTAATAGTATTTACAATACTTAATTTTTTCTAAGAAAACTCAGTTTGAAAGAATTTTTAAATTTTTCTATTTTACATTAAATAAAACCATGACATCCATACCAAAGTCTTTGGGAATAATTTATTGACATACAAACCTGTACTTGAGTCCCAGCCCTTGGATTCACTTAGTTTTACAATGATGATCGCGTGGCCTCCGGAGAGACCGAGTGCAGGTCTTTCTAGTTGACGCCCGTGGGCGACCTGCGTGTCTTAATGAGGATGAAGTGATGATGAAGACGGCACATACACCCAATCCCCGAGCCACGGGAATTAACCCCATGAGATTAAAATCCCTGATGGCTCGGCCGGGAATCGAACCTGGGGCACTTTGGGCCAAAGCCTAGCGCGCTAACCATTTAGCCACAGAGCCGGACAGTTTTACAATAATCACTAACATATACTGCACTCTTCGGACTTGGACAATCAATGTGGGTCCACATTTTGCACAAGAAGCACTCAATCCACAATTCACCTTCAGATTCCTTTGAAATATTTGAGTCACAAAATAAGCAGGTCGCATCTTCTGATTCTGGTTTCAGCAGTAGCCTAGTATCATCAATAACCTAGAAATAAAGAAACTATAATTTAAAAATGTAACCCTTGAAAAATGTAACACTCAAATGCATATCTACACTGAAACTTTTCACATCGTGTACCTGGTAAAGGAACGATTTGAGGAGAGAAAACAGCAAAATAAAACTACAACAACAAAAAATCACCTTTGAACACATACACGGAAGTGTAGACTGAGGCACGTTATATTTCTTCGATGCTTTCAGGTAGCCGCATTCATTTAATTTTACCGCTTCAATAGCTTTTAAACTTATCCTCTTCGATGTAGTTCTTTCTTAGACCTTTTACTTTCATTCTTTAACTTCTTTCTTGGCAAATGGCACAGAGGTTAGCATTGATTAAAGCATTATAAACCATGCTGATTAAAGGTTGTAGCAATATGAGAAAGTCTCATATTGCTACCAACCAAATGTCTCATATTAGAACCAAGCCGCCACTTTAGAGTTTGTCATTATCTCACTCATAACACGTCACTATAATATAAATCGTCACTGATGGGCTATTCTAAGAGTGCAATTAATGAAGATCAACTTACCTTAATTGTTTATTGGAAAATTAGAATGTATATCGATGTAAACCACACTTCGCGACGAGGTATATAAACTTTCCACAGTACTAGTACAAAACATCCACAGTGGAGTAGTGCTGACTGATGTGGCAACCTCTTGGGTGAAACAATAGCGGTCGAACATCAATTCCCCTCGATTTTCCTTAATTCCACTCGGTCCTCCAAGGGACCCAAAAATGAGTTTATCAAATCCGCTCAGGCTTTGACAAGGGGTCGGGCAAAAGGGTTATCCCCAATGGCATAAACAAGTGTCATAACCGCTCTGATGTCAAGTCCGCTCATTCGTTAAATCAGGTATTAAGTGTTTGGCACATTATAACTTATATGGCAGAAAATACAAGTGATTTAACATTAATCATAATATTCTTTTAAATAAGTCTGCCAAGTTTTCTTTTTTTTTTCTACAAATGTTATGCATTGTTTTTAATGTGTGCATAATTAAATGTTTGTACGTATTTTAACCTAGTCAGACATTATAAAATTAAATTTAGATAATAATAGGTGTACAATTTGTACCTAAAAATACTTTTGATATCAGCTGCGGATGCTGAAAATACTGTTTTCCAGCCTAGAACGGAAAAATCAGCTGCATTCCCTCACAATAAATTAGTTATGAATTCTTAGGCTTGTTTACCGTAACAGCTATTCGGATTTAAGATATCGTCTGCACACCACTTTTTCTATGCAATCATCTCGTCTGTTCTTATCAGTTTACAAGTGATAAGAAATCGTTAAATGAGGAGTAGACTAAGTAACAACAAAACGTTAATCAATTCTACTGTATGTTTTGAAATTTTCTGTTCCACTTATTTTAGTAAACTTAAAAATGTAAACACTGAAGCAGTACTGCTGAAATAAAACTGACCACGGTAGGTTATTTTGAGAAGTTATACTTAATTTCTTATCATTATTAGCCCTTGACATGGAAGAAGTTAGTGTTCAGATCACCAGTCTCCAAAAAATTGTATTAAAAATAGGATTGCAAACAAATAGTATTTAACCCAAGTAGGGGGGTAAGGAGAATTCTAACCAGTGTCATGGCCGCCGCGTGAGTCCAAGCCAATATCTCGTGAACCCAAGGTCGAATGTTGACAAATGCGGTGTCGTTGGACTCTGGCTGACGCCCTCTTTCCTATGGACCACGTATTAAATTTTTCAAAAAAAAATTGAAAAATATTGTTTTTGAAAGTAGGCGATAGTTTGAAAACCAAACATGATAGAACGTTGTGCCATAGTTGAAACGAATGGTCTCTATGACCTTTATGTTTTATAGTAAAACTTTTTTATTTTTTGAGATTTTTTGAAAACACTTAAATTTTGAAAGTTTTATATTTTGGAAACTAAAGAGTTTACAAATAATTTTGTTTGACGTAAATGAATGGCCCTGACCCCCTCTATCCCCAAAATAAATTTCAAGTCTCTAGGACTAAAATTGTGCAGTAGTGGGAGGTTGTAGGTTCTACTTAACCCACTACTTTCATATAAACTTTGGGCGATATCTAGCGAACACGTGGTCGGATTTTAAATAACGAGGTATTGTTGGCGTTGGGATGCGTTCTATTGGCTAAGCATGTGTGTTGGTATTTTATTTATTTTTATTTTTTTGAAAATTTTTGTTTCTTGGATTGGCACTATTTTGGAAACGGTGAATTGGAAAAAAGTTTGTTTGACGTTAATGAAAGGTGTGTATGCCCTCTAGGAGGGCAGCAAGTTTCAAGAGTGTAGGAGGAAAAACAAAACGATAGCGAACGGATGGTCGGATTTTAACAATTGAGGTGTCGTTGAACTCGAGCTGACATCCTCTTTCCTGTGGACCACTCGTTATGTTTTTCATTTTTTTTTGAAAAATATTGTTTTTGAAAGTAGGCGATAGTTTGAAAACCAAACATGATAGAATGTTGTGCCATAGTTCAAACCAATGGTCTCTATGACCTTTTTTGTAATAAAACGTTTTTATATTTTGAGATTTTTTGAAAACCCCGTAAATTTTGAATTTTTACTTTTTTTAAACTAACACGTTGACAAAAAAAATTGTTTGACATTGATGAAAGGTACCTACCCCCTCTACTATGAAAATAAATGTCAAGTCTCTAGGACAAAAAACTAGGCATTTTAATTTTTTAATATATTTTTTAAAAATAAAAGCGTGTTTGTAGACAGAGAGCCGGTAGCGCTTGACACATGTTCCAACGAGGCTATGACTGAGCATGGTGAATACTGGAAATGGCTATTTCGACGGGGGAGATGTATGGCAAAACGAGGGGTTGCTTTTCGATATTTTTTCCTGTGACGAATGAATGAAGGCGAATATTTTGAAATGTGACAAGCATGCTAAGATTTTTTTACCCCTGAAGGGGATCTTTAACGTTTTAGTTAACAGTGATGAGCGAGATCGCTCTCTGACACAACAGACGGTTGTAGGATATGTCCAAGTGATTCTTAGACGTTGGCGATCTCGGTGACCGTGCCCGGAAGAAATGAATTGCTTTTTTGGTGGGATGGCGGGGGCAGCTTATGACGGTTGGTTTTGTGACATTTCCTATGACGGATAGAGGCGAATATTTGAAAATGTGTTAAGTGTGCTAGGATTTTTTTTACCCCTGAAGGGGATCTTGAACATGCTAGTAAACGGTGATAAGCGAGACTGCTGTCTGGCACAGTAAATGGTTTTAGAATCTGGAAACCTATAACATTTTCTCGACCAAGTCATGTGCATGTACGCAAAGAGCCAAAACGGTAAGGTCATTGGCCTGAAATGTTATAAACTAAATATTGAACTGGGTAAAGTCATGTGTTTCAGGATGAAAGTATGTGGTTAACATGATCATGTATTGAGGATGGCCGCTTGCTAGTAATTATTATTACAGTAAATTGTTTGATAATAATAATAATAATAATAATAATAATAATAATAATAATAATATATTTTTTTTTTTTAGAGGAAGAAATGCATTTACGCACAGAGTGTCGGGCTCCTGCTCCTGAGTAGCAGACTACTGACTAAAACTCCCCCGTTACTTCTGAACACTAGCCTGGAACCGTTTAGCACATTACTTCAGGCTAGAGTCATTTTATATTTGCCTGTAGGGCACTCTTCCGTAATGAATCATCTTCAGTGGCGATCCAGGTCCGTCTTCTTTGTTCGGAGGATATATTCAACAAAGCTTGCTACCAGTTTCCAGTTTTCCTCATTTTGTAGCATCACTGCAACAATATTGTCCGGGGATATCTCTACATCAATGTGATCTTGAAGAGACTGCCTATTTTGGACCCACCGTCCACAAGAGAAGAAGGTGTGATTAGCATTATCTAATTCGTTGATACAGTAGATGCAATCTGATGAATCCACCTTCCCCATCTTCTTAAGATAGGAACAGAAGTACCCATGACCAGTCAAGAACTGAGTGAGATAGTAACCAACCTCACCATGTTTCCTCTCTGTCCAAACCTGCACCTGAGGGATCATTCTCTTAGTCCATTGGCTTTGATCTCCTTGCTCCCATTTCATCTGCCAATTTTGAAAGGTTTGTACTCTTGCCGATCGTCTTGCATTTTGTAAACCCGTATCAGATTTCCTCAAGTAAATGTTCTTTCGTTCTTTCGCAAGAAACAAAATCGGAATAATCCCGGCAATAACGAGAACTGCTTCCTCAGAGACCGTGCGATATGCAGATGCCACGCGCAAAGCCCCTCGCCTCTGCACTTGCGCCAGTGGCTTCCTATAAATTTCCTTATCCAGGGCATCCGCCCATATTTCCGCTCCATACAGCAGAACTGAATGGATGGCTGTCATCAATAGTCTTCTCTTACTAGATTTTGGCCCACCAACATTGGCCATGAGCCGACTGAGGGACGTTACTCCTCTGGCTGCCTTATCTGCAGTCCGTCTAATCTGTTCTCCAAAATTCATTTTACTGTCGATCATGATGCCCAGGTATTTTGCTGCTGGCTGCGTCTCTACTTGAATTTGTCCTACCTGTATTGGAAGTATTGTCTGAATTCTCTTCTTTGTTAGGATGACAATTTCCGTCTTACTAAGTGCTAGAGACAGACCATGTTCCTCCATCCATCTATTGATTTTGCGCATTACCATATTGAGTCGCAACTGTGCCTGCTCGACACTTCTTCCTGCTACAAGAGCAGCAACATCATCTGCATATCCTACTAGAATAGTTTCTTCAGGCATTTCAAGCCTCAACAAGCTGTCGTATGTAACATTCCAGAGATCAGGTCCTAGTATCGAACCCTGGGCAGCCCCAGCCGTGACGTGTACTCTACGGATCCCTTCTGTAGTATCGTAGAGCAGAGCACGATCTTTCAAGTAAGAGTCTAAGATCCGAAGGAGATACCTTGGAACATGGAATGAAAATTCTAGAGCATCCATGATATCTGTCCATTTGACAGAGTTGAAAGCGTTTTTAACATCCAGTGTAACAAAAAGAATCACCCGGCGAGAGTAATGATTATAACTCTCCGCTCTTCGTACTTTTTCGGCGACTTCTTGCACTGCATCCAGTGTCGACCGGCCTACCCTGAATCCAAATTGTCTTGGTGATAAATCGCCGGCTGCGATTATTGCTTCAAGCAATCTCCGTCTTATGAGTTTCTCAAATAGTTTGCCTGTTGTGTCAAGCATACAAAGTGGGCGGTACGATGATGGTAACTCAGGGTCACCCGTGCCCTTACTAATGAGCACTAAGCGACAGATCTTCCAGCGAAAGCTAAAGATTCCTGCTTTCAAGCACACATTGAACATTCTCAACAATAACAACAACATATCTTGATCAACTATTATTTTCAGAACCTCATTAGGAATCCCATCCGGCCCCGGAGCCTTGTTGTTCCGTAAAGAATGCGTTGCAACCCGAAGTTCATCTTCAGTAAACAGTGGGAAATCTAGATAATAATAATAATAATAATAATAATAATAATAATAATAATAATAATAATAATAATAAGACACACACATGTTTTGAATGCTAACACGCACGCAGTCCAGCTCACTGGTGACTGAATATTGAACCTAGCCAGAGGACTCGTGAGAGCTGTTGCTGGTGCTGACGAGGCAGGAATGTCTACGTCAGCAGGAAGTGTGATATCAGTTTACTTGCCTCGTGTTGGCTAGCAGGTGTGCTGTTTAAGCAGAGACCGCCATTTTGGTTCTGAGACAGTAGGACTACCTATGTATAAGAGGTAGCCATTTTGGTTCCTTATTAAAAACATGAAACTAGTATAAGGTACACGAATCTTATTCAGATTGAGGAATGTGAAGAGGCGTGGGAACACGTGCGAGAGAGAGACAGAGAACCATTCAAGGTCAAAACGCTGAGAAAATACAACTTTTTCTGTTGCTAGGCTAACTGATAACGATTGCGTTAGTCATGCACTTGCCATTTTAGCACACGGACGTATACAGTAGAGCTGTGGAAGAAAAATCCTTTTATTTTTTGGTAAGTACCTATGAATGGTTATTTTAATAATGGCATGCAAATGAACCTTAAATTTGTAGTTATTGATTAGGTAATTATTGATTTTTAAATTATTTGTTTGCAGATAACCGGTATACCTTACATGTCTGAGATACAAGAAACCAGTTTACTTTTCAGCCCACTACAAGGAAACAGCAATAAGCCACTGCAAGTGAAGGTGGGATTATTTTTTTAAACTAATTTGTTTCATTTTTAGTTTCATATTTTACTTTATGAAATGCATGTACTAACCTGAATTTAGGTATTTATAACGGTTTATTTTATTTATTTTTAGAAACTTGGAAAGAAAAGCCTTACCGCCGTAGCAGTCGCTGAAATCCCGAGACGCAGTAAAGTGCGACCATTGTTTCCAGGCAGTGAACTATTTAAAACTCAGGTAAGCCTAACATAAATTGCTATTCCATTTTACCACTACCGAAAACTCGAAGACAAAAAATTCATTACCTGTACATGTCTAGGACGATGATTGCTTTCTTGATTAATGACTATGTATTGGCAACCGTTACAAGACCATATTGGTTGTTTACCGGGAAAGTACAAGGCCATATTGGATTTTGTAAAAAACAAAAATTTTAATTTAACTGACATGTCGTTCCCTATAATAATAATAATAATAATAATAATAATAATAATAATAATAATAATACTATTAATATCGTATGGCCTCGGGTACCAGGTGCAAGCTTTGTTATTTGACACACAGAGGGTAGCTTGCATGTCGAATTTAGTTGTTCCTGGTCTATGAAAGTCAAGGAGGTTAGATGTTAGATATCTAATCTCTTTAAACTCTATAGTGCTTTCTAGTAGAAAAATGAGGAACTTTGTACCCTATGAACTCAACGAATATACACAGGTTTGAACATGATAATCTGAACAAAATGACATGACATTATTATTTTTTGTTTGTGTATTGGTTAAAGGGGAATTTAATGACTGCAGCTTTATAAAAAGAAAATAAGTACATGGGTTACTGTTAGTGCCGACATACAGTTTATTATAATTTTTATGGTGTTTTGATATATTAATGTCAATTAACGTTAAAGTTTTATTTACAAGTATTGATTGATTGATTGAGTGAGTGATTGGTTATTTTGTTTGCTTTTAGGTGTCGTCATGCGCCATTAACGTAATGAACAGACAGTGAACAAGCATACATTGTGCTTTAAAGTACTCTGTGCAACGTTAATAACTTACAAAAAGAAAAAGTTTTATTATAACACATGGCGTTAGTACCAAATACAACAAGTGAGCAAGTTGGTTTACCACGTGGGTTAAATTTAAAATCAGAACATGACCGTTGGTTAACATTTGAATCCTGGCCTGTAGGCTTTTTGTCGACACATGAACTTGCAAAAGCCGTTTTTTTTTTAACTTGAACCGAGAAGATGTGGTGCGCTGTGTGTTTTGTCGTATTGAACTTTCACACTGGGAAGAAGGGGATGATCCCTTTAGAGACCATTTGCGATGGTCTTCTTGTTGTCCTTACATGCTTGGAAAACAAGTGGGTAACATACCCGTGTATTCATTTTACCGAACCACAACACCATTGGCCGCTACTTACGTTGCTGAATCACAAATAAATAATAATAATGATGTATTACCAGTCAACAACGGTAGTGTCGATATATGTGGTCCATATGCCATAGACAGTGTTGAATTGGCATGTGCTTTTGAAAAATTGGGAGTTTGCAAGACTAAAGCACTAGCACTCCCAGAGTACAGCTCTGTTGAAAGACGTTTAGAATCTTATAAAAATGTTTGGCCATTAATATTAAAACACCTTACCAAACAGCTAAGTGAAGCTGGATTTTTTAATACTGGTGAAGGGGATAAAACAATATGTTTTATTGTGGATTTGCTTTAAAGGATTGGCAAATGACTGATGACCCTTTTGTGCAACACGCTCGTTGGTTATCTAACTGTAAATACATGGTGTTGCTTTAAGGTCAGGAATTTGTGAACACCATTCGTAAAGAAAACGTGATTGCAGCACAAGACATAAAAGTGCCTTTAGAGTTAGAACATGCGGAGCAAATACATGAGGCTGAAAAAAAAAAGACTTGTCTCACGAACAGATACAAACGTGTGACCAACAATTATGTAAAATTTGTTATCAAGATGAACTAGGTGTTGTATTTTTGCCTTGTGGACGCATGATAGCCTGTGTCAAGTGTGCATTAGAACTCAACACTTGTGCTATATGCAGAAAAGCAGTATCTGCTACAGTTAGGGCATTTCTTGCATAAATAGTAAAATTTATCAGCCATGCATAGTGCAAAATCCCTAATTGCACAATATTATTAAAGCTGTTTTAGAGTGTAATAGATATTCTCTTCTTTTGTTTATAGACTGCTACAATGAATGTTTTGAATGCTGTGGGTCAAGCATGTGGCTTAGAGACAAAGAAACTCAGCGAATTGCCAACGCATATTCCATTCCGCATTATCAAGATTCGGAAATTGAAAACAGCATATGGTGATCGTGTACTTTGTGTATGTGAAAACTTTGAGACATTTCTGCTTTCACGGTTTAATGATATGTCGGAGAGTATTTTTGTTGAAGTCAATAATGCTGTACAACCTGTACACTTAATTTATGAAGGTTTAAAAAACAATAGGTGCATGAAAGAAAAATCCACAGCCTTCTTCCAGTTTTCGACCGGGTCAGGAATGGAATGAATCTAGCTGCGAGGATATGAACTGTGCCGGCTGCTGAGGCCTGACGCACTCCTCTGGGGCAATGATTAAATGAATGACAGATGAAATGAAATGATAGTGGAGAGTGTTGCTGGAATGAAATTTTGACAGGGAAAACCGGAGTACCCGGAGAAAAACCTGTCTGCCTCCGTTTTGTCCAGCACAGATCTCACATGGAGTGACCGGGATTTGAACCATGGACCCAGCGGTGAGAGGCCGGCGTGCTGCCGCCTAAGCCGCGGAGGCTTAGGAGCATGGTTCGTTTTAATTAAATAAAAAAACAAATGTCAAATAATAATAATAATAATGGTAGATATAAATCATGACAATGGACTGAAAGAAAAATATGTGTATAGAATAATAATGTTTTAGTGTTTAGTATTGTCTTAAAAATATTATCATGAAACCAAAAAAAATGTATATAAAGTTTGTAAATAAATGAAAATAATGGTACAATGTTGTTTTATTTTCTATAGAAGTCAGAATATTTAACATTGCAGAGTATACATGATTATGACAATAAAAAAGTACACTTAATACACTTAATACGATAGTGTGATATAATTTTAAAAACAAAGCTTGTTGTATATCTTTTTTCTTCCACGGTGAACAATAGGCATGAAAACGGTATTGTCTTGTTTCGGATCATTATCACTATCATAATCATAAGCAGCATGATCTATATCACTATTATTATAATCACTATAATTATCCTCAACATTATCCTCATAATTACTAAAACCAGTTAAATATTCCTCTTCCTGTTCCTGTTCCTGTTCCTCATCCTCTTCCTCTACAGTGTCCTCATGTAGAGTCTGCGTGGCTTTTGATAATGTTAAGGGTTTTTTGAACATTGAATTATTTTCAATAGTAGTATTGTTTTGAGGCACTTGCTTTTTAACATTTTCTTGATTTTCTGTTGACAGTAACAGTGTTTCATGCAGTACACTACATTGATGATCACTGACACTTTAAACCTCACTATTTTTACTTTTTAGCTCACTGCGACATTGTTTTGAACGTTGTTTTGAACAACGCCAAATAACAGTTCCATTTTATTGGTTCGTTTCACAATATATGAATATCCCTTATAGAATGCATGAGGCTTACCATACCTAGTCACAGATACTTCCATATCAACTGTCAAGCATAGACTAAGCTCTAGTAAAGACAATTTGGTAATAAGAACAATAGTTTAATGTGCGAGCATATATGGGTGCAAATGTGGGAGCAAAAAGTGTAAGCAAAAATTGAGAGCAAAAAGTGGGAGCAAAAGAAAAAGTAGGAGTAAGTATGGGAGCAAATGTGAAAGCAAAAGTGGGAGCAAGTATGGGAGCATATGTGAAAGCAAAAGTGGGAGCAAAAAAGTGAGAGAAAAAAGTGGGAGCAAAAAGTGTAAGCAAAAGTGGGAGCAAATATGAGAGCAAAAAAAGTAGGAGCAAGTATGGGAGCAAATGTGAAAGCAAAAGTGGGAGCAAAAAGTGAGATAAAAAAAGTGGGAGCAAAAATTGCAAGCAAAAGTGGGAGCAAATATGAGAGAAAAAAAAGTGCGAGCAAATATGGGAGCAAAATGTGGGAGCAAAAAGTGGCATAAAAAAAAGTAGGAGCAAGTATGAGAGCAAATGTCAAAGCAAAAGTGGGAGCAAGTATGGGAGCATATGTGAAAGCAAAAGTGGGAGCAAAAAGTGAGAGAAAAAAAGTGAGAGCAAAATGTGTAAGCAAAAGTGGGAGCAAATGTGAGATAAAAAAAAAGTAGGAGCAAGTATGGGAGCAAATGTGAAAGCAAACGTGGGAGCAAAAGTGAGAGAAAAAAGTGGGAGCAAAAAGTGTAAGCAAAAGTGCGAGAAAAATTGGAGGGCAAAAAAAAATTAGAGCAAATATGGGAGCAAAAAGTGGGAGCAAAAAGTGTAAGCAGAAGTGGGAGCAAACAATTGTGAGCAAATATGGGAGCAGAAAGTGGGAGCAAATGTGACAGCAAAAGTGTGAGCAATAAGTGAGAGCAAAAAGAGCGAGCAAAAGTGAGTGCACAAAGTGGGAGCAAAATGTGTGAGTAAAAAGTGGGGGCAAATGTGGTGTTTTACAAAAACAATCTCCCCTAACCTAACCTAACCTAACCTAACTTCACCTAACCTTACTTCACCTAACCTAACTTCACCTAACCTATCCTTCCAACTCTCAGATCAAAAATTAAATTCTGGCCATAGTCGAGTTGGAACCCAAAACCTCTGGGATAACACCCAAGTATACTAGCCACTACACCGCGAGATGGGCAAATTATCATGCAACACAACACAAAAATAAAAGTTTCCTGTAGTGTAACTCATTGGCTGACAACCATAGTTGAGAATTCAAACCCAACACCTCAGGGCTTTTGTTTTGAACATTATCAGAAATATTATTCCATTTACATTTTGCTGTTGCTTATAGTTACAAGAGTTGGCATTAATATGGGAGCAAAAGTGAAAGCAAAAAGTGGGTGCAAGCATGGCTGGTTGTAGAGACTTTCATATCAACTAATACACATAAATTAAATTTTACTAAAGTGACTTGGCTAATAATAATAATAATAATAATGACAGTTTAAAAAAATTCAAGGGGATTGATATTTTTCAGGGTGTAATTTCCAAAGTACTGTCAAGACTAATAATTACATGAACAGATTCCAAGAACTCTAGAGTGCTTTTAAGGTTAATGATTGGCTAGGAGTGAGATAGAGCAAGCTAACCTAAGTTAACCTCAGCTAACTAAACCTAACCTTGTCACATGACATGTTCTACAAGTATAGACTTGCTTTGAGACTGGCTATGACGTCACAGATGAATGGCGGTGGGAGGCTGGACATGACTTTTTATTACACAAAAACATTTTCCTTTCATTTTTTCTCTCACTTTTTGCTTCCACTTTTGCTTTCACATTTGCTCCCATACTTGCTCCTACTTTTCTGCTCTGATATTTGCTCCCACTTTTGCTTACGCTTTTTGCTCCCATTTTTCCTCTCACTTATTTGCTCCCACTTTTGCTTTCACATATGCTCCCATACTTGCTCCCACTTTTGCTTTCACATTTGCTCCCATACTTGCTCCTACTTTCTTTTTTTGCTCACACTTTTTGCTCTCAATTTTTGGTCCCACTTTTTGCTCCCAATTTTTTCTCCCACTTTTTGCTCCCACTATTTTGGTCCCACATTTGCACCCATATATGCTCGCACATTAAACTATTGTTCTTATTACCAAGTTGTCTTTACTAGAGCTTAGTCTATGCTTGACAGTTGATATGGAAGTATCTGTGACTAGGTATGGTAAGCCTCATGCATTGTATAATGGATATTCATATATTGTGAAACGAATCAATAAAAATGGAACTGTTATTTGGCATTGTTCAAAACAACGTTCAAAACAATGTCGCAGTGAGTTAAGAAGTAAAAAGAGTGAGGTTTTAAGTGTCAGTGATCATCAATGTAGTGTACTGCATGAAACACTGTTACTGTCAACAGAAAATCATGAAAATGTTAAAAAGCAAGTGCCTCAAAACAATACTACTATTGAAAATAATTCAATGTTCAAAAAACCCTTAACATTATCAAAAGCCACGCAGACTCTACATGAGGACACTGTAGAGGAAGAGGAAGAGGAACAGGAACAGGAATATTTAACTGGTTTTAGTAATGATGAGGGTAATGTTGAGGATAATTATAGTGATTATATTAATAGTGATATAGATCATGCTGCTTATGATTATGATAGTGATAATGATCCAAAACAAAACAATAACGTTTTAATGCCTATTGTTCACCGTGGAAGAAAAAAGATCTACAACAAGCTTTGTTTTTAAAACTATAACACACTATCGTAAAGGCAAAGACTTGTATTGAGTGTGCTTTTTATTGTCATAATCATGTATACTCTGCAATGTTAAATATTCTGACTTCTATAAAAAATAAAACAACATTGTACCATTATTTTCATTTATTTACAAACTTTATATACATTTTTCTTTGGTTTCATGATAATATTCTTTAAGGCAATACTAAACACTAAAACATTAGTATTCTATACACATATTTTTCTATCAGTTCATTGTCATGATTTATATCTACCATTATTATTATTTGACTTTTTTTATTTAATTAAAACGAACCATGCACCTGTTGTTTTCAAAACCTTCATAAATTAAGTGTACAGGTTGTACAGCATTATTGACTTCATCAAAAACACTCTCCGACATATCATTAAACCGTGTAGGCAGACATGTCTCAAAGTTTTCACATACACAAAGTACACGATCACCATATGCTGTTTTCAATTTCCGAATCTTGATAACGCGGAACGGAATATGCGTTGGCAATTCGCTGAGCTTCTTTGTCTCTAAGCCACATGCTTGACCCACAGCATTCAAAATATTCAAAATAGTCTATAAACAAAAGAAAAGCATATCTATTACACTCTAAAACAGCTTTAATAATATTGGGCAATTAGGGATTTTGCACTATGCATGGCTGATAAATTTTACTATTTATGCAAGAAATGCCCTAACTGTAGCAGATACTGCTTTTCTGCATATAGCACAAGTGTTGAGTTCTAATGCACACTTGACACAGGCTATCATGTGTCCACAAGGCAAAAATACAACACCTAGTTCATCTTGATAACAAATTTTTCATAATTGTTGGTCTCACTTTTGTATCTGTTCGTGAGACAAGTCTTTTTTTCAGCCTCATGTATTTGCTCTGCATGTTCTAACTCTAAAGGCACTTTTATGTCTTGTGCTGCAATCACGTTTTCTTTACGAATGGCGTTCACAAATTCCTGACCTTTAAGCAACACCATGTATTTACAGTTAGGTAACCAACGAGCGTGTTGCACAAAAGGGTCATCAGTCATTTGCCAATCTTTTAAAGCAAATCCACAATAAAAACATATTGTTTTATCCCCTTCACCAGTATTAAAAATCCAGCTTCACTTAGCTGTTTGGTAAGGTGTTTTAATATTAATGGCCAAACATTTTTATAAGATTCTAAACGTCTTTCAACAGAGCTTCTACTCTGGGTGTGCTAGTGCTTTAGTCTTGCAAACTCCCAATTTTTCAAAAGCACATGCCAATTCAATACAGACTATGGCATATGGACCACATATATCGACACTACCGTTGTTGACTGGTAATACATCATTATTATTATTTATTTGTGATTCAGCAACGTAAGTAGCGGCCAATGGTCTTGTGGTTCGGTAAAGTGAATACACGGGTATGTTACACACACGTTTTCCAAGCATTTAAGGACAACAAGGAGACCATCGAAAATGGTCTCTAAAGGGATCATCCCCTTCTTCCCAGTGTGAAAGTTCAATACGACAAAACACACAGAGCACCACATCTTCTCGGTTCAAGTTAAAAAAAACGGCTTTTGCAAGTTCATGTGTCGACAAAAAGCCTACAGGCCAGGATTCAAATGTTAACCAACGGTCATGTTCTGATTTTAAATTTAACCCACGTGGTAAACCAACTTGCTCACTTGTTGTATTTGGTACTAACGCCATGTGTTATAATAAAACTTTTTCTTTTTGTAAGTTATTAACGTTGCACAGAGTACTTTAAAGAACAATGTATGCTTGTTCACTGTCTGTTCATTACGTTAATGGCGCATGACGGCACCTAAAAGCAAACAAAATAACCAATCACTCAATCAATCAATCAATCAATACTTGTAAATAAAACTTTAACGTTAATTGACATTAATATATCAAAACACCATAAAAATTATAATAAACTGTATGTCCGCACTAACAGTAACCCATGCACTTATTTTTTTTCTAAAGCTGCAGTCATTACATTCCCCTTTAACCAATACACAAACAAAAAATAATAATGTCATGTCATTTTGTTCAGATTATCATGTTCAAACCTGTGAATATTCGTTGAGTTCATAGGGTACAAAGTTCCTCATTTTTCTACTAGAAAGCGCTATAGAGTTTAATGAGATTAGATATCAAACATCTAACCTCCTTGACTTTCATAGTCAAGGAACAACTAAATTCGACATGCAAGCTACCCTCTGTGTGTCAAATAACATAGCTTGCACCCGGTATCCGAGGCCATACGATATTAATATTATTATTATTATTATTATTATTATACTTATTATTATTATTATTCAACTCTGTCAAATGGACTGATATCATGGATGCTCTAGAATTTTCATTCCATGTTCCAAGGTATCTCCTTCGGATCTTAGACTCTTACTTGAAGGATCGTGCTCTGCTCTACGATACTACAGAAGGGATCCGTAGAGTACAAGTCACGGCTGGGGCTGCCCAGGGCTCGATTCTAGGACCTGATCTCTGGAATGTTACATACGACAGCTTGTTGAGGCTTGAAATGCCTGAAGAAACTATTCTAGTAGGATATGCAGATGATGTTGCTGCTCTTGTAGCAGGAAGAAGTGTCGAGCAGGCACAGTTGCGACTCAATATGGTAATGCGCAAAATCAATAGATGGATGGAGGAACATGGTCTGTCTCTAGCACTTAGTAAGACGGAAATTGTCATCCTAACAAAGAAGAGAATTCAGACAATACTTCCAATACAGGTAGGACAAGTTCAAGTAGAGACGCAGCCAGCAGCAAAATACCTGGGCATCATGATCGACAGTAAAATGAATTTTGGAGAACAGATTAGACGGACTGCAGATAAGGCAGCCAGAGGAGTAACGTCCCTCAGTCGGCTCATGGCCAATGTTGGTGGGCCAAAATCTAGTAAGAGAAGACTATTGATGACAGCCATCCATTCAGTTCTGCTGTATGGAGCGGAAATATGGGCGGATGCCCTGGATAAGGAAATTTATAGGAAGCCACTGACGCAAGTGCAGAGGCGGGGTGCTTTGCGCGTGGCATCTGCATATCGCACGGTCTCTGAGGAAGCAGTTCTCGTTATTGCCGGGATTATTCCGATTTTTTTTCTTGCGAAAGAACGCAAGAACATTTACTTGAGGAAATATGATATGGGTTTACAAAATGTAAGACGATCGGCAAGAGTACAGACCTTTCAAAATTGGCAGATCAAATGGGAGCAAGGAGATCAAAGCCAATGGACTAAGAGAATGATCCCTCAGGTGCAGGTTTGGACAGAGAGGAAACATGGTGAGGTTGGTTACTATCTCACTCAGTTCTTGACTGGCCATGGGTACTTCTGTTCCTATCTTAAGAAGATGGGGAAGGTCGATTCATCAGATTGCATCTACTGTATCAATGAATTAGATAATGCTAATCACACCTTCTTCTCTTGTGGACGGTGGGTCCAAAATAGGCAGTCTCTTCAAGATCACATTGATGTAGAGATATCCCCGGACAATATTGTTGCAGTGATGCTACAAAATGAGGAAAACTGGAAACTGGTAGCAAGCTTTGTTGAAGATATCCTCCGAACAAAGAAGACGGATCTGGATCGCCACTGAAGATGATTCATTACGGTAGAGTGCCCTACAGGCAAATATAAAATGACTCTAGCCTGAAGTAATGTGCTAAACGGTTCCAGGCTAGTGTTCAGAAGTAACGGGGGAGTTTTAGTCGGTAGTCTGCTACTCAGGAGCAGGAGCCCGACACTCTGTGCGTAAATGCATTTCTTCCCCCCTAAAAAAAAAAAAAAAAAAAAAAAATTATTATTATTATTATTATTATTATCATACCGCCCTCTGTGTATGCTCGATACAACAGGGAAGCTCTTTGAGAAGCTTCTGAGGGTCAGGTTGCGCCAAGCGATCATGGCAGCGGGCGACTTATCACCAAGACAATATGGATTTCGAACAGGAAGATCGACCCTGGATGCGATACAAGAAATTGTTGCAGTTGTCCAGCGGGCGGAGAATTACAATCACCACTCTCGTCGTGTGGTTCTCTTTGTTACTCTTGACGTAAGAAATGCATTCAACTCTGTCAAGTGGAGTGACATGCTGAATGCGTTGGAGAATACATTTCATGTTCCAAATTATCTCTTACGGATGATAAATTCCTACTTGAAAGATCGTTCGTTGATTTATAACACGACAGAAGGACAACGCAGGGTACGGGTCTCAGCCGGAGCAGCACAGGGTTCGATTTTAGGACCAGATCTATGGAATATCACATATGATAGCTTGCTGAGATCTGAAGCCCCTGATGAAACTATCCTAGTAGGTTATGCAGATGATGTTGCTGCTCTTGTAGCAGGAAGAAGTGTCGAGCAGGCACAGTTGCGACTCAATATGGTAATGCGTACAATCAATAGTTGGATGGAGGAACATGTCTGTCTCTAGCACTTAGTAAGACAGAAATTGTAGTCCTAACAAAGAAGAGAATTCAGACAATACTCCCAATACAGGTAGGAGACATACAAGTAGAGACGCGGCCAGCAGCAAAATATCTGGGCCTCATGATCGACAATAAATTGAATTTTGGAGAATAAATTAGACGGACTGCGGATAAGGCGGCAAGAGGAGTAACGTCTCTCAGTCGGCTAATGGCCAATGTTGGTGGGCCAAAATCTAGTAAGAGGAGATTACTGATGACAGCCATTCATTCAGTTCTGCTGTATGGAGCGGAAGTATGGGCGGATGCCCTGGATAAGGAAATTTATTGAAAGTCATTAGCACAAGTGCAGAGGCGGGGTGCTTTACGCGTGGCATCTGCTTATCGCACGGTCTCTGAAGAAGCAGTTCTTGTTATTGCTGGGATAATTCCAATTTTTTTTCTAGCGAAAGAACGCAAGTACATTTACTGGAGGAAATCGGAAGTAGGTTTACAAAATGCAAGACGAACAGCAAGAGCACAAACCTTTCACAATTGGCAGATCAAATGGGAGAAATGACACCGAAGCCAGTGGACTAGGAGAATGATACCCCAGGTGCAGGTTTGGACAGAGAGGAAACATGGTGAGGTTGGTTATTATCTCACTCAGTTTTTGACTGGCCATGGGTACTTCAGTTCTTATCTTAAGAAGATGGGGAAAGTGGATTCACCAGATTGTATCTACTGTGTTAATGAGGTAGATAGTGCTAATCACACCTTCTTCTCTTGTGGACGGTGGGTCCAAAGTAGGCAGTCTCTTCAAGATGAAATTGATGTAGAGATATCTCCTGACAATATTGTTGCGGTAATGCTACAAAATGAAGAACATTGGAAACTTGTAGCAAGTTTTGTTGAAGATATCCTCCGAACAAAGAAGACGGATCTGGATCGCCACTGAAGATAATTCATTACGGAAGAGTGCCCTACGGGCAAATATAAAATGACTCTAGCCTGAAGTAATGTGCTAAACGGTTCCAGGCTAGTGTTCAGAAGTAAAGGGGGAGTTTTAGTCGGTAGTCTGCTACTCAGTAGCAGGAGCCCGACACTCTGTGCGTAAATGCATTTCTTCCCCTAAAAAAAAATATATATATATATATATTATTATTATTATTATTATTATTATTATTATTATTATTATTATTATTATAGGGAACGACATGTCAGTTAAATTAAAATTTTTGTTTTTTACAAAATCCAATATGGTCTTGTACCGGTTGCCAATACATAGTCATTAATCAAGAAAGCCATCATCGTCCTAGTCATGTACAGGTAATGAATTTTTTGTCTACGAGTTTTCAGTAGTGGTAAAATGGAATAGCATTTTATGTTAGGCTTACCTGAGTTTTAAATAGTTCACTGCCTGGAAACAATGGTTGCACTTTACTGCGTCTCGGGTTTTCAGCGACTGCTACGGCGGTAAGGCTTTTCTTTCCAAGTTTCTAAAAATAAATAAAATAAACCGTTATAAATACCTAAATTCAGGTTAGTACATGCATTTCATAAAGTAAAATATGAAACAAAAAATGAAACAAGTTAGTTTAAAAAAATAATCCCACCATCACTTGCAGTGGCTTATTGCTGTTTCCTTCTAGTGGGCTCAAAAGTAAACTTGTTTCTTGTATCTCAGACATGTAAGGTATACCGGTTATCTGCAAACAAATAAATTAAAAAATCAATAATTACCTAATCAATAACTTCAAATTTAAGGTTCATTTGCATGACATTAACATAATCATTCATATGTACTTACCAAAAAATAAAAGGATTTTTCTTCCACAGCTCTACTGTATACGTCCGTGTGCTAAAATGGCAAGTGCATGACTAACGCAATCGTTATCAGTTAGCCTAGCAGCAGAAAAAGTTGTATTTTCTCAGCGTTTTGACCTTGAATGGTTGTCTGTTTCTCTCTCGCACGTGTTCCCACGCCTCTTCACATTCCTCAATCTGAATAAGATTCGTGTACCTTATACTAGTTTCATGTTTTTAATAAGGAACCAAAATGGCTACCTCTTATACATAGGTAGTCCTACTGTCTCAGAACCAAAATGGCGGTCTCTGCTTAAACAGCACACCTGCTAGCCACCACGAGGCAAGTAAACTGATATCACACTTCCTGCTGACGTAGACATTCCTGCCTCGTCAGCACCAGCAACAGCTCTCACGAGTCCTCTGGCTAGGTACAATATTCAGTCACCAGTGAGCTGGACTGTGTGCGTGT
This sequence comes from Meconema thalassinum, assembly GCA_946902985.2. Taxonomy (NCBI): domain Eukaryota; kingdom Metazoa; phylum Arthropoda; class Insecta; order Orthoptera; family Tettigoniidae; genus Meconema; species Meconema thalassinum. The sequence continues at coordinate 67,846,858 of OX336397.1, forward strand.
TAGCATTCAAATCATGTGTGTGTCTTATTATTATTATTATTATTAATATTATCAAACAATTTACTGTAATAATAATTACTAGCAAGCGGCCATCCTCAATACATGATCATGTTAACCACATACTTTCATCCTGAAACACATGACTTTACCCAGTTCAATATTTAGTTTATAACATTTCAGGCCAATGACCTTACCGTTTTGGCTCTTTGCGTACATGCACATGACTTGGTCGAGAAAATGTTATAGGTTTCCAGATTCTAAAACCATTTACTGTGCCAGACAGCAGTCTCGCTTATCACCATTTACTAGCATGTTCAAGATCCAGTTCAGGGGTAAAAAAATCCTAGCACACTTAACACATTTTCAAATATTCGCCTCTATCCGTCATAGGAAATGTCACAAAACCAACCGTCATAAGCTGCCCCCGCCATCCCACCAAAATAGCAATTCATTTCTTCCGGGCACGGTCACCGAGATCGCCAACGTCTAAGAATCACTTGGTCATATCCTACAACCGTCTGTTGTGTCAGAGAGCGATCTCGCTCATCACTGTTAACTAAAACGTTAAAGATCCCCTTCAGGGGTAAAAAAATCTTAGCATGCTTGTCACATTTCAAAATATTCGCCTTCATTCATTCGTCATAGGAAAACATATCGAAAAGCAACCCCTCGTTTTGCCATACATCTCCCCCGTCGAAATAGCTATTTCCAGTATTCACCATGCTCAGTCATAGCCTCGTTGGAACATGTGTCAAGCGCTACCGGCTCTCTGTCTACAAACACGCTTTTATTTAAAAAAAATATATTAAAAAAAATTAAAATGCCTAGTTTTTTTGTCCTAGAGACTTGACATTTATTTTCATAGTAGAGAGGGTAGGGACCTTTCATCTATGTCAAACAATTTTTTTTGTCAACGTGTTAGTTTCCAAAATAGTAAAAATTCAAAATTTAAGGGTTTTCAAAAAATCTCAAAATATAAAATTAAGGTCATAGAGACCATTAGTTTGAACTATGGCACAACATTCTATCATGTTTGGTTTTCAAACTATTGCCTACTTTCAAAAACAAAATTTTTCAAAAAAAAATTGAAAAACATAACGAGTGGTCCACAGGAAAGAGGACGTCAGCTCTAGTCCAACGACACCTCATTTGTTAAAATCCGACCATCCGTTCGCCAATGATCACCAATGTTCGCGAGAAATTAGGCTATCATTTTGTTTTTCCTCCTACACTCTTGAAACTTGCTACCCTCCTAGAGGGCATACCCACCTTTCATTAACGTCAAACAAACTTTTTTTTTCCAATTCACCGTTTCCAAAATAGTGCCAATCCAAAAAAAAAAAAAAATAAAATACCAACACACATGCTTAGCCAAGAGAACGTCAATCCAACGCCAACAATACCTCGTTCGTTAAAATCCGACCACGCGTTCACGAGATATCGCCCAAAGTGTATATGAAAGTAGGGGGTTAAGTAGAACCTACAACCTCCCATTACTGCACAATTTTAGTCCTAGAGACTTGAAATTTATTTTGGGGGTAGAGGGGGTCAGGGCCATTCATTTACGTCATACAAAAAGTTTTGAAAACTCTTTAGTTTCCAAAATAAAATTTCAAAATCTAAGTGTTTTCAAAAAATCTCAAAAAATTAAAAAGTTTTACTATAAAACATAAAGGTCATAGAGACCATTCGTTTCAACTATGGCACAACGTTCTATCATGTTTGGTTTTCAAACTATCGCCTACTTTCAAAAACAAAATTTTTCAATTTTTTTTTTTGAAAAATTTAATACGTGGTCCATAGGAAAGAGGGCGTCAGCCAGAGTCCAACGACACCACATTTGTCAACATTCGACCTTGGGTTCACGAGATATTGGCTTGGACTCACGCGGCGGCCATGACACTGGTTAGAATTCTCCTTACCCCATATAACTAATATAATATACTGTCTGTTGTTGTTAGCCCGAAGGCTGGTTGGATCCTCAGAAAGCACCGCCGTTAGGTTATCTGGGTAGATACAATAACTCAAGGCAGCGCTATATTGAGGCGTACTAGACAAGATGAGAAGTGTGGTAGTTTGCCATTGCTTTCCTCGCTGAGTCAGAACTTTTGCTACCAAATGCTACCGTCAACGAGTCTTAACTGTGAACTTGAATGCTAGATGCCACGTCAAAAGGCACCTGGCGACGAACGTTGGAACTATAGAGCGTTAATCAAATCAAACCTACAAATTTAGCTTCGCACAATTTTAGTTAGTGAAATGTTCTTTTACATGCCATAAATCTTTGACAAGGGCCCGCCGGCTTTACTTCCCCTCCGAAGGAAGGCATACTGAGGGATTTTAACGCTCTTAAAAAATCCGACGACTTCGGCCGGGCAAATGGTCTACATAGCACAACAAAAACTCTAACAATGTAGAATCAGCTTTAATCGACTAGCAGTGGATTGTCACACCAGTCGCGTAACAAGTCGAGCAGTAGTCAGTCCAGTGAAATTAGGCCGTATGTCGTGCTATTATCACGTTGTGCATTCACTGCAGCTAGTTCAAAATGACTGAAAAGTGTTTATTATGTGATGAATTAGCTGAAAGTAGTGCAAGTCGAGTGACTGCGAAAGGAATGAAAACATTGTTCAGTGCTAGTCTTACAAGAAGAGATGGAAGACATGGTTTGTTCAAAGGAATGGCAGGTGATGTCGTTCACACAGAGTGCAGAAAACGATACACAAGGTCTACCGATCTCAAGAGAACAGCCAAATTTTCAAAGCCTTCGACGTCAGGTAATTGTAGCAATTATAGTAATTGTTGTATATAGTATAATATAGGCCAAGTAATAGTTATTATAGCAACTTATAAGTAGGCACTAAATTCCGTCGACGCTTTAATAAAAAAAACTTGTAATTTTCGTATTCAAGAATGTTATTCTCCATTACTTTCGGAGTTTGTCACAGCCTGGATTTGAATTCAAAAGTAAATGTTTCTTCTGTACTGAAAACATTGATGACATATTTTGCGAAACAAAACAAAAATATCCACAAACGTCGCAAAGTGTTCAATGTTCGATCAATGGCTTTTGACCAAACCATTAGAAATCAGGCTAATGCTCGAAATGATGATTGGGGGAACATAGTTTTGATCCGAATTAGTGGCGTGGGAGATTTGCATGCTGCTGATCCCAGGAATCAAGAAGACTGCTACAAAAAGTTTTTCTTGCTTAATCCGACTGGACAACAGAGAGGCAGACCTATGGAGGAATTAGTTTCTGTAGCCATGGAGGAGATTTTCCTATATTTGGATGGTCAAGATAAAGGTCAGTACTCCATGGATGAGCTTATGGAAAAGATAAGTGGGCAAAAACCAGATGTGAGGACCGTGATGAACAGACTGGCTGATAAGTATGAAGACAGAATAGTGTTCAGAAAGCTCCATAGGCGAAAAACGGTTGCCTGTTTTCGAGATGTAGGTGAGCAAATTTTGAATGATGCTTGGTATGCGGCTAGGAATGACAGCAATACGGTTGACAATATAAGACTTGTCCAAACGGCTGCTGCAATAATAAGGAAAGATATCCAGTCCAGGGCTTATGAATTAATGAGTTACTCTCCAAGCGATGAATTTTTGAATGGTGCTGAAGAGATGATTCCTGACACCCTCACAGCTTTCATGAATGCTCTAATCCCACAGAGGAAGAGTTGTAAAGAGAAAGAGGCAAAGAAAAGAGTACGCATTAGTCACGCTATAATTTCAGCAATTCGTCCACGCTCATTTATTTCCCCGATTTTCACAGGCATTGCTTATTTCATACAACGGAAATTCGGGTCACGGAACTTGGTAAATTTACTGGCTAGTTTGGGGTTTAGTACGTCATACTTTGAGGCTCAGCAACTGGAACTCTCATCCCTCTACCATCCCGAGAAACCTACACCTAAAAAAACATTTCGGCAATATGTATTTGATAACGCTGACTTCAATGTTGCCACTCTGGATGTGCTCAACACGTTTCACAGTTTAGGAGGCATAAAGTGTCTAACCCCTTCTCCAGCTCTTCCTAAATTAGATGAGATCAGACGACTGACAGCAGTTAAAACTTCTGTGGAAGTGGGAAAGCTGGGTGTTTTGGAACTGGTGACTTATGAAAACGCTCAGAGAAAGGGTTTGAGAACTGTTGTACTCCAGGATGTCAATGTTTTGCATCCTATCCCTAGGGATGCGCATTTACCAAGTCTTCAAGATACTTTATGGATGGTTGGTAAATGGCTCTCACTCCAGAACACCCCTCGGATACTAGAGATTCCGGAGTGGAAGGGTTTCATGCAACTGGTGTCTGAGCCAATTAACGCTGAGAAAAGTGCAGTTATACCCCTTGCATTCATTAATTCACCACCCAGCGATTATGACACTTTGTACACTGCTCTGAGATATGCCGCAGAAGACGCCCATCGACAAGGCTTCCCAACTTGTTTCGTCACGATGGATCAACCTCTGTATCTGAAGGCTCGGGAAATCGTTGCTTCCAGCTATGATATTCCCTTGCTAGGGGAAGTGGAAATGATACTTGACGGATTTCATATGCTTATGTACTATTTGGGGTGCATTGGTCAAACAATGGCGGGAAGTGGGCTGAAGGAACTGTTGTGCTGTGCTTTTGCTCCTAACTCCGTAGAAAGGCTTACAGCAGAGCTGTTAGAGGGCATTTACTGGTGCAAACCGCTTTGGCTCACATAATTTTGGAAGGTTCATGTGTCACTCTACATGAAAAACAAGAACCATTGAACTTATTTCAACCCCCGGAAGATATGACTCCAGAGAAAATCAACACAAATGCCTCCCTTGCCAGTGCTCAACAGAAATTGAACAATGAGCTGTTACGCTTGAAAGGTAATGGGCCGACAGCAGCTTTATGGGCCCAGTACTTTGAAATGGTGGTATTGATGAAAAAGTTCATTGCAGAACAGCGCAATGGTGACTGGGAAGGCCACTTGACATGCGCCCAACAGATGATTCCATACTTCCACGCCAGTGGGCATTTTCATTACGCGAAATGTACTCATCTCTATGTTCAGGACATGCTTGGACTAACAACTCACCACCCGCAAGTTAAAGAGGATTTTATAGATCGTGGATATTTCACTGTAAACAGAACTGGTACACCAATGGCTGGAGTGTGGTCTGATATGGCGATTGAAGTGACACTGATGTGTGACATGAAAAGTGAAGGGGGACTAACACGTGGGAGAGGCATGAGTGATTCTGTGCTGGCGAAATGGGTTGGAGGAGCACGCACAGGTACAGCCATATGTTCTTCACTAGAGCAGTTTGCCGGCGTCCATTCTGTAAGTGGTGAACAGCATGTCGCCTTTCGAGCAACATGTATAAGCAGAGATGACCAAGACAGAAGAAAGCTTGCACAGTGGTTGGCTGATCACCCGCCTTTTGCTGTACGTGATTCTTTGATGTCCCTTTCAATCGGTTTTATAGGAACCAGCAACGTCAACTGTTACCAAGCATTGGAAATCGGAACCAGTACAATGGGGACTTTTGTTGGAATGAACTTTTCAGAAATTAGGCTGAGTAAGAAGAACGCAGTAGTCCCTTTGGCTGCTATGAGCAACACTATCAAACTGGACAACGAAGTAGTGGTGGTCGAGCCTTTAATGATTTTCCATAGAACCATTATAAACAAGAGAACTGATGGGGATGTAGAGGAGCTGAAGTGTGAGTTAGCCCCATATCCCATGACTCTTTTTGATGAAGGGATGATGAGGAAAACCAAAAAGTCCGCTCTCTACGATGCCTTTCCTTCATGCAGTCAAATAATCAACCTGAAGAACTGTTTCACGGTAATCGATTGCGGCTTTCTTCTTCATAGAGTAAAGTGGAACAACAACACTAAGTTCGCCTCCATCTGCGATCAATATGTGTCCTACGTTATCAACCATTACGGCCACAACTCTGCTGTTGTGTTTGATGGTTACGAAGACACGAGTTCCACGAAAAGAGGCGAACAACGTCGGAGAGCATCAAGTAAAACATCAGTGGATATAGACTTCGATGAGAACATGGTGGCTTCTCTTTAGCAGGAAAACTTCCTTTCCAACGAAAGAAACAAAATGAAGCTGATTAGTATGTTAGCGCAGGCCTTGGATGCAAAAGGTATACAGTTCACTATAGCCAAAGCAGACGCTGACGGCAGCATTGTGAGGTATCGATTACAAAATACCCCTCATTCGACTGTGGTGGTAATTGGCGAGGACGTAGACCTGCTCGTCTTACTCGTGGCACTCACACCACGAGACACGAATGTCCTTTTCATGAAGCCTGGACGAGGCAACACAGAAGACAGACTGTACTCCTCCCAACAACTTCCGACCTTGCCGTTCTGCCAGTACATTCTATTTATCCATGGCTTCTCTGGATGCGATACCACTTCTGCCATTTTTGGGAGAAGTAAAGCAGCCATAATCAAATGTTTCGAGCGGTATCCTAACGAAACCAAAAGCATCGCTGAAGTTTTTTATGACTCCACATCCTCGCCAGGAGATATCGCTGAAGCTGGGGAACAAATGTTCCTACTGATGTATCAGGCACCACTCCACGAGCATGACCTCAATCATCACAGGTACATTTCATTCTGTATTGCATGTACTAACTTCGTTGCTGTTTGATAAAAACATATTCTATTGTATTATGTTCTATTCACAGGTACATGTGCTTCGTCAAATCGTCAGCCAAGATGAAAGCAAACTTGTCTTCATTGCCACCTACAAAAGATGCTGCTCTATATCACTCGTGCAGAGTGTTTCTACAGGTTCAGCAGTGGTTTGGAAATGAAACACTCGAACCTGAACGTTAGGGTTGGACAAGGGGAGATGGGGGATATCTGACTCCTATTAAGACCAAGGCCGCTATTGCACCTGACAGCGTGCTCAATTCTATATTTTGCCGTTGTGCCACAGACTGTGGTATGAGATGTGGATGCCGGAAAGCCGGCATCCACTGCTCACCTGTCTGTGGCAATTGCCACGGCGCTTGCACCAACAGTGCTCCCATTCAATTAGAGTCAGAAGAGTTGGACGGTGAGGAGTATGAAATGTTTGATAGTCAATAAAAACAATTGTATTAGAATTATGTTTGGGTTGTTACTTATTCCTCTCTATGTTTCATTCCTAGGTGGTCACTTTTTTAAACTGTGGCCTTCTTGTATCTTGGTGTATAGGTTCCAGACATACATTTACAGTGGACACCGGTAATTGGGGACATACCAGGTGACCCATTTTACGCACTAACACGTACTAAACGGGCTAGGTACAGTCTCACAGAAAAATGCACGCATTTCAAACATATACAGTTTATAACCAACACCCCCCCCCCCCCCCCAATTTGGTCAGTAATTTATGAACATTTTAAACAATTGAATGACATATTCAAGTTTCTCTTTGTCCAACAAGTAAATTTATTTTTATTATAAGAGGGTAACAGTGGCGTTAACTATAAAAGAGGCATTTATAACTTATTTTTTAAAGAATATATACAACGAAAAATAACGAACTATTCAGAACATATATATGGGCTGGACTGCAAACTATTAGATTTTGATCATGTTTTCATTCCCATAAAAACGAAATTGTATTCCGAAATATTGGGCTCCCCCAAAACAATCATATATACGCCACTGCGGTCATATATATTTATACATTCTAGGTATATATCATTATTTATATGGGTAATAAATACCATTTATGTTTACATAATCAATAAATAACGAGTTACAGAGAGTTAAAGCCGTTGAAAACATAAGTAAAATAATGAGCAGTTTACTAGCGAAATCTCGAAACCGACCCCGATACGTCAAAACGCTATAACGTTTAAAGATATAAAGATAAATTAGCATAAGTATATATATTCTTGAAGGCAACTTCGTGCTCTACATCTTCCTTCCTCACGACTTTCCTGTAAAATGGAAGGTAAACGGATTGGAAGGCAAGTTTGACGAGAAACGTGAGGCGCTACATATTTTTCTGCAAATTTTCCATGTTCACCAGCTCATATCTCGAAGAAGGTAACACACAGGTGTGAAAATGAATATACCATTTTGCAGGGCATTTAATTACCTTTCAGTTAGGAAAGTATAAACATTTCTGTAAGATGCACCGTTTGAAAGTTATGCCCCAAAAACAAAAAAGGGGGCCTTCGGGCCCCCCTGCCCACCCGCAGCACCTGAAATCTACGGGACTTTATTAGGCGTTGTTCATGGGACCTCCCTCTACACATTCCAGAAAAATTTGGAACTACATGATTTAATGCAGCAAAAAATCCTAATTTGACTGGACTAGAACAGTGGCGAAGATTTCAGGCTAGAGTGCGTTGGCTTGGACATGTCCATCGAATGGAGGAAACAAGAGAACCTAAGAATGTGCTGGAGGGGCATCCAGGAGGTAGATGACATAGAGTTAGGCCAAGAAAGCGGTGGATCCAGGAAGTGGAGGACGATCTACGTACCATGGGAGTCAGGAGATGGAGGACTAAGGCAATCGGCAGAGAGCTTTGGAAGAAGATAGTTGCGGAAACCAAGGTTCTGCAAGGACCATAGCATCAAGGAGTAAGTAAGTAAGTAATGTATTAACTATAACTTTGTAAGTTCTGATAGTTCTATGTTACATATTAGTGAAGCTATGATTTAATTGTTAACTGTATGCAAACTCGCGGTGTAAGAGCCCCCTTAAAACTGTAAGACTTAGATGACTCCACGCTTCCGTATTATAAGTGAAAATGAAAATTCACAGTCTGATTCCAGTCTCCGACCGGGTCAGGGAATGGAATGAATGAAGCCCCCATCTAGCGGCAAGGATATGGACTGTGCCGGCTGCTGAGGCCTGACGCAATCCTCTGGGGCAATGACAGATGAAATGAAATGATAGTGGAGAGTGTTGCTGGAATGGGATTTGTGACAGGGAAAACCGGAGTATCCGAAGAAAAACCTGTCTGCCTCCGTTTTGTCCAGCACAGATCTCACATGGAGTGACCGGGATTGGAACCACGGACCCAGCGGTGAGAGGCCAGCGTGCTGCTGCCTAAGCCACGGAGGCTTCCCGTATTATAAGTACCAACCAAAATATGTTTCGGATAATGGAACCCATACACACTGCCGGAAAAAAAGACACGGATAGTCAGTCTGAAAGACTCGACTTCATATCATTTTAAATGCTAGCAGCCGAGTACTAAGAAAGCAGTGCACGAACAGAGTTTCAAGATTCTATTTTGTTTCTTCACTGCCTACTTGATTGTTCTCGCACTGCCTTCTTGAAACTCTGTTCTCGCAATGCCTTCTTGGTACTCAGCTGCTATATCGTACTATGACGTCACACCCCTCAGTGCATTCTCGGTACATTTCGTCCCGTCACCGTGACGTAACGCCAGACCCCAGATAAAGTCGACATAATCTTTTAAAATGATAAAATAGGTCACCCTTTTAGAGGTTACCAATTCACTCAAGATTTATTGTGGCAATAGTGCATATGGAGTACATGAAATGATTAAATATACAGATCAATAGGTCTAGCGGTTCAGAGATACCAGGTATCGACCCATGCTGAAATACCCATATTAGTATGAGGTGTGGCAGGCACTGACTCTTGCATCCAGTCGATCATACAGATGGCGAATACTGTCTTGGGATACGTTATTCCACGCCAGCTCGACCTGTTCACACAGTTCTGTAAGAGTTGTGGGTGGACGAATCGCACGAGTCACTTGCCGGCCGATCATGTCCCACACGTGCTCGATTGGCGACAAGTCCGGCGATCGTGCTGGCCAGGGAAGTTGCTGCACGTCTTGCAGTGCACGTTGAGTTGCACGAGCAGTGTGTGGACGAGCATTATCCTGTTGGAACAACACATCCCCTTCCCGTTGCAAGAACGACAAAAGAACAGGTCTAACAACATCCTGCACGTACCGAGCGTTGGTTAGCGTCCCCTCCACACACACCAAAGGTGAACGAGAGTTGTAGCTTATCGCACCCCAGACCACAAGGCCTGGGGTGGGGCCGGTGTGTCTTAGACGAATGCACTCTACGAGACAGCGCTCACCCGGTCTATGACGAACGCGCCAACGACCATCACTTGCGTGCAGGCAGAATCTGCTTTCATCGCTGAAGACTACGGCGCGCCATTCCATCTTCCAAATGATCCTCTGACGGCACCAGTTGAGCCGTGCACGTCGATGCTGTGGCGTGAGTAGAAGACGAGCTAGAGGTGTGCGTGTCCGTAGTCCCACTGCTAGTAGCCGGTTCGCAACAGTTCGTGTCGACACTTCTGGGCTCACAAACCCTCGTATTTGTGCTGTGATAGCTGTACGATCTGCCACTGCTGCCCTTACAATACGACGATCCTGGCGAACGTCTGTGCTGCGTGGACGTCCAGAACCTCGTCTACGGGTGTGAGAATGTTCACGTGACCACTGATACCAGCATCGTTGCACAACGGACACAGCACATCCAACTTGTGTGGCAATTCTCCGAAAGTACCATCCCGCCACTCGAAGGCCACAATTTGACCCCTTTCAAACTCGCTCAGTTGGCTGTAGGAAGCACGAGTGCGTCTCCGTGGCGTTGTACCTGCTTGCTTCACGCGTTCGCACCACAATGGGCCGTATGGCTGTAAGCTTTCTCTATTAAATGGTACAGACAGATGACGCTCTGGTAGCTATGCCACTACGCTATCTGTTGGCGGACGACGTTGAAACCCTATCAGTACATCTACTATCCCCCAGGTGGCATCTGCCGTCATCGGATCAAAGCCGACGTCGTCTTTTCAGGTGACCTAATTTTTCCCCGGCAGTGTATCATACTGGGAAAGAGAAATCCGCACTGATAACAATATAAATACAATATAAAATACTATATAGAGCTATACTAACCATTGCTACATAGAGGAGCCACAGCATATTACATTAAAAATCACTCTTCTTATAAAACTCACCCAGTACAAGATTATGTAACGTCAATAAGCACAGTTTCCCCTTGATTTTCTATCTCCTTAACCTATTTTTTTTTCCGCCCAGAACTCCATTTTCATAAAAGCTTAAATAAACAAAGTGAATCTCTGAGGAGGATAGTCACGACACGTCATGTGAAGGGTGGGGCACTGCATTATGTAATGCCATTCATTTATCAAAGATAATGTCACGTGAGCTTCTGACTGTATCGATAAGTACCTGGTGCAGTTGCATAATACTGTTGATGAGGATTATATGATATTATTATTATTATTATTATTATTGTCTAATGAAATTAAATGAAAATCCACAGCCAGCTTCCAGTCGACTGACCGGGTCAGGGAATGGATTGAATGAAGCCCCCATCTAGCGGCGAGGATATGCACTGTGCTGGCTGCCGAAACCTGTCGCACTCCCCTGGGGCAACGATTAAATGAATGACACATGAAATGAAATGATAGTGGAGAGTGTTGCTGGAATTAAATTTGTGACAGGGAAAACCGGAGTACCCGGAGAAAAACCTGTCTGCCTCCGCTTTGTCCAGCACAAATCTCACATGGAGTGACCGGGATTTGAACCACGGACCCAGCGGTGAGAGGCCGGCGTTCTACCGCCTAAGCCACGGAGGCTTATTATTGTCTAATGTTTTATATAATTAGAGAATTATGGTGGTGAGAAACTACAGATCAGGGGGTGTGGTGGCGCAGCGGTCAAGCTGTATGCCTCTCACCAAGGCGGACTGGGTTCGATTCCCGGTCAATGCATGTGAGATTTTCGAAGTGAAATGCCATCTCCTGTGGTTCGGATTCCACGTAAAAAAGGAGGTCCCGTGGCTCATGATCGCGAGATTAACGGTCACGTTAAACCACAAGCGACCGAAACTACAGATCGGAAATGCAGTAATTCATACAGTCACTAAATTTAAATATTTAGGCTCAATAATAGAAGCTGGGGGAACAAGTTCATCGGAAATTGAGAAAAAGAGTAAGTGAGGCTGGGAGAACAATTGGAGCATTAAGTTCCGTTTTATGGAGCAGAAATATTTTAAACAACACTCAGAAACTTATTTACAGTTCATTGGTACAAAGTATTTTGTTCTATGGAAGTGAAACTTGGACTATATGTGCAGCAGAAAAGAGGAGAATTGAAGTGTTTGAAATGTGGTGTTACAGGAGAATGATGAAGATCAGATGGGTAGATAGGGTGGCAAATGAAGAGGTATTAAGACGAGCCGGGCGAGGAAAGATGTTTGTGACGACTGCTAATGAAGAGAAGAGATAGGTTGGTAGGACACATCTTAAGACACCCAGGAATAGGAAATTTTGTAGGGTTGAGGACAAGAACTGTAGGGGTAGACCAAGGTTAGAATATGTTAAACAGATTGCCTCGGATGTAGGGTGTGGTAGCTATGTAGAGATGAAACGATTAGCTCAGGACAGGTAGGTATGGAGAGCTGCATCAAATCAGTCAAAAGACTGAAGACTCAAACAACAACACGTCTGTCATATGAAATGTTTTTATCAATGTTACCCTCAGGAATGAGAACATCTATGGTAATATTTGTAGTGGCGTGTTCGATGTTTGGTCAACAATGTATCCTTTCTCCTCCATTTAATAATTCCAAATGGATATACGAGGGGCTATTTCAAAACTAAGGTCCGGTTAAAAAAATAACATCCAAAATCAAAATTGTTTTATTGACGTTCCTTACGTCATTCTCTATTTTTCTACACAATTTCCATACTTATTTGTCACATCGTTCCACAAGCTTTTGAATGCTTAAATCGTACAACTCGGCCGCCTGTGAAGCTAACCAGTTTTTAACAGCTTCTTTCACTTCATCGTCTGTGTCGAAGCGCTTGCCACCAAGAAACTCCTTTAGGTAGCGGAACAGGAGGAAATCACTTGGCGCCAAGTCCGGACTGTACGGTGGGTAGTCCATCTGTTCCCATCCACATTTCTTGAATAGAGTTTGCGTGTCATTCGCAGTATGGGGTCTGGCATTGTCATGCAACAACAACACTCAAGACGACAAAAGACCACGTCGCTTATTCTGGATTGCACGTCGAAGTTTAGTCAGGGAAGCGCAGTAGGCGGCTTTATTGATCGTTGCCCCTGAAATAGTGAATCGTCGATCTTCACGAATTTTGTCGTCAACCGCATGAACCAACTCGTCTGAAATCACTGATGGTCTGCCAGAGCGGGGTTCATCGTGCACATTTTCCCGTCCTTCATTAAAGGCTCGCACCCACGTGCGCACTTTACTGTCACTCATTATGTTAGGACCGTACACTTCAGTAATCTGCCGATGAATTTCTGTCGCAGAAATGTTTCTTGCAGACAGAAACCGTATCACTGCCCTTACTTCACAATCGGCGGGCTGATTAATTGTCACTATCAAGAGCACACAGCAACAGTAACAAAGCTACTGGCGGCGTTTGCCGCGCAAGGCATGCCAGGAGTCGGCGCGCATGCGTGTTTTGCCCTTGGCGCCGCTTTCAAATATTTACGGCGAATCGGACCTTACTTTTGGAATTACCCTCGTATATTGTTTCACACTTAATTTTTTTCTACCCAAATGAAGTACATTACACATCAGTTGTTACGTCCACCTTCTCAACATAATCTCCTCGTAACTTTATGCACTTTTGCCATCGATGTGTCAGTCTCTCCAGACCTTCCTGAAACCATTCTCTTGGAATGCTGCGTATCCTTGCCTTGACAGATGTCTCCAGGGGTTTCTTCATGTTCCCGTTGTTGTTGTTGTTGTTTGAGTCTTCAGTCTTTCGACTGGTTTGATGCAGCCCTCCATTCCTCCCTGTCCTGAGCTAATGGTTTCATCTCTACATAGCTACCACTCCCTACATCCGAGGCAATCTGTTTAACATATTCTAACCTGGTCTACCTGTACAGTTCTTTTCCTCGACCCTTCCTTCCATAACTAAATTTGCTATTCCTGGGTGTCTTAGTATGTGTCCTACCAACCTATCTCTTCTCTTCATTAGCAGTCGCCAGAAACATCTCTCCTCTCCCACTAGTCTTAATACCTCTTCGTTTGTAACCCTATCTACCCATCTGATCTTAATCATTTTTCTGTAACACCACATTTCAAATGCTTCGATTCTCCTATTTTCTGCTCCACCAATAATCCAAGTTTCACTTCTATAGAGCGCCACGCTCCAGACAAAGACCTTCAAAAATGACTTGCTAATACCTAAATCTGTATTCGATGTCAACAGATTCCTTTTCTGTAGAAATGCTTTCCTTCCCTGAGCTAACCTACTTTTTAAATCCTTTTTGCTTCGTCCATCACTGGTAATAATCACTTGGAGTCAAGTCCGGAGAGTATGGTGGATTTGGCAGCACCATGAATCGCATTTGATCAGTGGCAGTGGTGGTCTCTCGGCGGGCATTGTCATGTTGCAGAAGCACACCTTTAGCCCAATTCCTTGACCGCTTAGTTTGAATGGCACGACGTAAGTGCTTAAGGGTTGCCACATATGCTGCACTGTTAATCCAGCCAGTCAATGAGGCTGATGCTCTTTGTGTCCCAGAACACTGTCGCCATTCGCCTGACAACTGATGCCACTGTTCGACATTTCTTTGGTGGTGGACTGCCCCTATGCTTCCATTACATGATCGCCGTTTTGAAGATTTTGCAGAACTGGGCGCAGCCTTGTGCCGGGCTCCTCTTCGTCTTCTTTCCTGTCGACCTCTCTTGGTCAATTCTTGTTCTCCTCCGACCCCGACGGTATTAGGGTATCCGAGGCCTGGGGAGTCACTTCCTTTTATCATCGTTCCTGATCCCTAGTTCTTCGAGGGACCAGCCTTCTTTTTCTCTTATATTTCCTTTTCTCTATAAGATTCCCGCACTGTTTTGTGATTTGGGTCCCCTGTCTACTTAAATTACCGTACATTTTGTAAGCATTTTCAATCTAAATTACGTTTTATGAGTATTTTGACTCAAAATTGCATTTTGTGAGTATTTTGAATCTACATTATATTTTGTAGTATTTTCAATCTCAATTGCATCTTGTAAGTATTTCGAATCCCAATTGCAATTTGTGAGTATTTTGAATCTGTAGGGCTCCACGCGGGGTCACCAAGAGCCCGCCGATGAGCCAGCTTGCTGCCCTAGGCAAAACCCCACACAAGACACGGCATTAACCTAGAAACATTTCTGAGTTTCAATTTTGAATCTAACTTGCATTTTGTAAATATGGCCAATCTAAATTGCATTTTGTAAATAAGTTGCTTTTTTTTGGAGTATTTTGAATCAGAGCTGCATTTTGTGCTTGTTTACAATGTAAATTATTTTTGTAGGTGTTTCCACTCTAAATTGCATTTTGTGAGTGTTTTCAGTCTGCGTTATATTTTGTAAATATTTTCCATCTAAATTGGCTTTTCGTGGTGGTCCCCTTTTCATTTACATCTTCACGATCACCCAAACCATTAGGGGCCGATAACCCAGATGTTAGGCCCCTTAATACAACAATTATCATCATCATCAAATATAAATGACCTCGATACATAGCTTTAAATCACAATATTGTCTATTGTCGTTATGAAACAGATAACAATTAACTGATATAAGCTACCTCGTATAAAGATCACTTGCCACGGTAGATGTTTCCCAGCTGCAGTACTTAAATGAAACAAACACGGATAAACCGCAGCTGTAATTACTGACCACGGACCAACACGACCAGTAGTACGGCGTGGAACGAACTGCCGGTCTATCACGATAAAGAAACATGAAATGGAAATGATGATGCAGTATTGTCAGTTCTAGGATTTTTTTTCCCGGAAGTTTGAGCTAAGAAATTTGGGATCTCTTGTAGTTAACGGTGTCCGCCGCCATCAAAATCTGGAAAAAAATTCTATAGGCATAGGCAGGCACGAATTTACGGGGGAACAAACAGGGCAACTGCCAAGAGCGGCAGGTTTTAGGGGCGGAAAAAATTCTGGCAAACTGTACACAACCACGTGGGCATTAAATATAAAGTTATTTAAATTTTAAATACCCCCACAAGGGAATATTATTGTCACTCAATGTCAATGCTGATTATTTAAGGACATACAAAAGAGAATCGTCTTACTATCGGATTTTTAGCCTACTTTTCACATTTTGCAAAAATGAGGAAAAAGTAGACTTATGAGATCGGGCAAATGTGTGTCTGTCTGTCTGTCTGTCTGTCTGTCTGGCTGTGTGTGTGTCCCCCCCCCCCCTATCAACTCCTAAACGGCTGGAGCAATCAAAACAAAATTTGGTACGAGTAAAGGTCTATACCCGAATATCTCACGGCCATATTTGAAAATGATGTCAGTGCTACCAACTGCTAAAAAATCGCAATTGAAATTTGAGCTCCATGTTGGATATCTTGGAAGGTATGAATGGGAGCTATTTCAAAATTGGCATACGTATAGATAATAATATTGCAGTTTAATTTCCAGGAGGCCATACATCGCTGTGTTGCCAAAATGATTATAAGCCTGCTGATTGGTCCAATTTTTAAATGCACATTACTTCTACACTATCAACTGGAATTCAACCAAATTTCGTACGTTGTATGCATACATAACCAGATATGACTGAGCGTATTCTTAAGACCCACCAGGGCTGCCAACTGTTAATAAATGCTCCTAATTTATTTTATCCAAATACCAATATATCAGAAAGTATGCAAGCCAATAGCTCTAAACTTTGCACACGTATAGTACCTGGCATTCTAGTTGCATTTGGACTAACTAATATACGTCAGTGCTGCCAACATGAATCTAAGCCTGCTGATAGGTCCAATTTTAAAATGCATGTAACTTCTATACTAACTAATGGACAAGAGTTTAGTGCTTTTCAGTCGGTCAACACGAATGTACCCAAAATAGATGGGTTATGCCCTAATCCTGAAATAAATTACATGAGATTAATGTTTAAACTCTTGTTTACTAAGGCAACACTGAAAACATGGCTTCAAACACCACAACTAACTAATGGATTTCATTCAAAATTGGCACAACAATAGATCATATTATTTCAGAATATTTCTGACCAATACATGCATGCCATTGTTGCCAACATGATTTTACGCACGCTGTTAGATCCAATGTTTAACTGCATGTAACGTCCATGCTATTCATTGGACTTCAACCAAATTTTGTATTCTGTACCTTAAGAGATGGAACTAAGAATATATTCAGTCATCAGGGCTGCCAACTGTAGTGCTCTATTAGGCTACATTATGCAAGGTATACAGTATTTCGAAATAATTAGAAATTTCGATATTAGCAACTTAATTTCTTCATTATTCTAGATAGGTTCATATACTGTAGAATAATCATTGGCATGAAAAGTAGGCTCTTTAGTTCGGCACGGAACTTCTTGTTATATTTGTGGTTGTATGAAAAATTGTTCGGATTTTTGACGTCTTTTCTAGGAACCGCTAACTTAAAGCGATATACATGGAAAACTACTTAGCTGAGGGTAATGACATTTTTATATGTTATAGGCACAAGTATTGGTAGTGTAAATCTCAAGTTTGATTTTTTTTCAACTATCCAATAAAAAGTTCTTATACCTTTTCTGAGGTAACGTTTTCTCAGCCCAGGATAAACGTACAGCAGGGAAGTTGGTCTCATTCGTGATTATCGGAAACTGAGACCACTGTAAACGTACATTGAGATGACGAATTTATGAAGAGTACTATTAATTGGGAGGTTTTGTGCATCTTGGTTTTCTTGCTGTTGAATCTGACTTGAAAGTGAAATTGTGCTAATGAAGAAATTCCAAACTTGCTTGCAAATGATTTGGCCATTGGTTGTGTATGGTATCTGTTAAAATTTAATGTAAATTCTTTGTATAATACTTTTTCTATCTGTAATTTTAGTAAACGCATATTTATATTGTTTGCCACTCTTAGTTAAATACACACGCAGATGATGAAACAGCCCCATATGTTAAAGAAACTTAAATAAATCTACATATTCCAAGTCAGGGGTAGAAAAGTTGTTTGTCTTTCTTTCCCAGGGGCGTTGAAAAAAAATGGCAAATATTGTCCTTTCAATAAATTACGCAATACTTTTTATACTGTTCCCTTTTATGTATCAAATGAAAACCCTATGTATTGACTATAAGTACACTCACCGGCAAAATTAAAAAAACGCAACACGTGTATTTTTTAATTATTCTCATAATTTATTGCACTGAAATTATTCTTATGTAAAAATTATGCATAATTAATTGTTTATTAAACTTTTGAAAACCACTTCACATACAGAAAAATGTTCCAAATAAAAAAATCCGTTTATTTTTCTAGAATAAGAAAGAAAAGTGAAAATTTCTTAAATTTTGAGTAAATTGCATAGTCGTTTAAAAATGTTAATCTGAGTTCGAAAAAGTATCATTACAGAATTAATCCATTCCTTTGGGTACTGACTCAAGAACTGAACACTTAATAACGAGTATTTTCACCCCTAGCACGAATCACGTCGCGTAACTTCCAGTGTTGCAAATTCGGTGTTTTTAGCACCAGTTCTGGTGTTTCTGAAGTTCGTCTGGTGCCAGAAATGTTCTAATACCGCCATAGCAAAATACTGGTGTTATTTCAATAAAACCAGTGCCAAATCTGGTGCTTAGTGGATTTTTCCATGATATTGTCTCCTATGACAAATAAGTAAATCCTAGAAGCCATGTAATAGTTTGAATAAAGTTAATTAATTAAGATAGGCAATGTTCAGCCGTACACGTGTCAAGATCAACAGGGGAAGTCCCTGAAATTCTCATCCTCGTGCATAAGTGCTAAGTAAGCGCAACATGCAGAGCTCAGTGCAAGTGCACTTGTACAAAGAATCCACCTATCATCTATTTTCTGCCCAGCTCCCAGGGGATTTCCCACTCTCATGCGAAGGCAGTTTATGTACTTTCGCTCCGTCACTCTAATGCAGATGTAGGGAGAGTGTTAGCCAAGTTTAATTGGTGGAAACAAAGCAAAGAAATCGAATGAAAGTTCAAAAATTGCATTCCATTCTGTGTGTGCGAATTGGACTAAAAACAGAGGGAAAATGTTATCACGACTACGAACTTCCGAAGGATATAATAGTGGACAAAATTGGAAGTATGCAGAGCTACAACAGTACTACACCTTCCTGCTCTAAAGATGTAATAGCGGTAGCAGGCTCCGCAAGTGAAGAAGACGATTTTTAATGAAATAAATGTAAGTAAAGAGCCGTTTATATATTTATAATTTTTGGTGTTTTTCTAGTGTTTTGAATCATAGAGTCCAGCTGGTGCTTTTCTGGTGTTTTAAAGCATAGGGTTTAGTTGTTTCCCATTTCAAGATTTGGCAACACTGGTAACCTCTCTGCCATACTTGCGATGATTTGTGAAATGCTTTCCTGTGGGATGCGTTCCCACTCCTCATGCAGAATCACCCGAAGTTGCTGGAGAGTCTCAGGAGCACGTTACCAAACATTTCTGGCCAACATATCCCAAACATGTTCAATTGGATTGAGGTCAGGGCTCCTAGCTGGCCAGTCCAGTGCGTAGATTCCAACCACATGCAGGTACTGCTGGACACAACGGGCAGTGTGTGCTCGTGCGTTGTCGTGCATCAGGCGAAATTCATCCCCGACAAATGGAGCAAATGGTACAACATGGTTTGCAAGGACTTCCATGATATGCCTTGAGAATCCCATTCTCAAATAGGTGAAGTTCAGTCCTGGCATCCATACTGGCCCCGGTTTAGGCCATGACAGAACCCCCGTCGAATGCAGTCCTGGAGGAAAAAGTTACAGGAGAAAACCTTTCTCCAACCCTCCTCCACACTCTTTCTCTTCCATCATGCGATATGAGACCGAATCTCTTCCCGTTTGTGAAGATAATAATAATAATAATAATGTTAAGTTATTGGTTTTACGTCCCTTTTAACTACTGTGGCTTTTAGAGACGCCGGGGTACCGGAATTTAGCCCCAAAGAGGATCTTTAACGTAAATGTACTGACACGGCTCCCTCGCATTTGCGCACCCTCAAATGCCAGCTGACTGCGCCAGGATACGAACCTGCAACCTAGGACCAAGCAAGCGAGAACGTCACCGCTGAGCCACGCAGCCAGTCGTGTCTGTGGAGAGAACGGCTTGCCATTGCTGTTGTTTTTTAATGTTAAAAATCAATTGTTGCGTGTTTTTTTTTTTGCCGGTGAGTGTATATCAGATCTCATAATATTCTATGTTAATTTTTAAATAATTTTTAACTGTGTGCGAAAACTCCCATAAGGCCATGGCTGCTTCTTATCAAATCCTACCTCAATTACAAAATACACACACTCGTACAGACTTCACGGTGAGACAGGCTACCACACAACTTTTACACACACCCATCCACACGGGTCTACACGAGCACGATGTCGCAAGTTTGGTTGGTTCCTCAGTTTAGGGGCTGCGACAACGCGGTCATGTAGCCCCGTGTACTGTGGGTGTTTATAGAATCTGTCTGATAACTGATGTTAATTGTGATGGCTGTATTAGTGTGTGTGTTATCTGTTTTTAATTCAAGTAAGGTCTGCAGACATTCGATTTTCAAGTAGTTCCAACTTTTGCTACCAAACGCCACCGTCAACGACCAACTAGTTCTGAACTTGGTTACTAGATGCCACCGCAGTCTGCTCCTGGCGACGAACGTTGGTACCTAAGAGCGTTAGTCAAATCTAACCTATAATTTAGCTTCACACAAGTATAATTAGTGGAAGGTTCTTTATCATGGCATAAATATATGATATAGGACCGCTGGCTTTACTTCCCCTCCGAAGGACGGCATACTGAGAGATATTTAACGCTCTTGAAAAATCCAAGCAATGATGGCAATGCACGAAATAAAAGACATCAGATCACTCAGTCTGGAGACAGCAATATTGGTATTCAGAGTAAAAATTCTTCCAATAATGACCTACGGCATTGAAATCATCTGGATACATTTAACAACGAGGAACGTATCCACCTGGGAAAGGGTGAAAGCGAACTACATAAAGAGGGTGATAAGAGTATCAACAAGAAGTTCCGTGACGAACTAAAGAGCCTACTTTTCATGCCAATGACTATTCTACAGTATATGAACCTATCTAGAATAATGACGACATTAAGTTGGTAATATCGAAATGTCTAATTAGTTCGAAATATTCCTGGTATAATGTAGCCTAATAGAGCACTACAATTGGCAGCCCTGGTGACTGAATATATTCTTAGTTCCTGTGGCAGGTCAAATTTCACATGGACTTGCATTTTGTCACGTACGAAGCAAGACAGGATGTGACTTGTTTAGCCCTCATGTGGTTTCACATGTGTATGCATGCATTTCGCACTTCCCTGCCACCACAATGGTCAGATTATTTCACCTTCAAGCGTCTTTGTCATTTTCCATTGCACTTGTTGTCAAGTCAGATCAGCGCATTCCAATAAGCTCAAATGACATTCGCCTCCTGCTCGTCTGCTCCTCTACAAGTTTGTTTTCTGTACTCGCTTTCGACCAACATAGAACCAAGTTCTCATCATCGTTTACACGGTAAAGATCTCCTTCGGAGGTAAAATGTCAGAAAAACGAACCCTCACTCTGTCATAAACCGACCCGCCGAAATAGCGATAGTTCTATTAAGCATGGTCCTTGTGGTCAGCGACAGGTTCGTTGAAACACACACCCAGCAGTATCGTCTCTCTCAACCACCACGCTTCATGAACATTTTAAACAGGTAAAGAAAAACATTTTTTTTCAACAAAAGTGTCGTTAGGCCCTTTGTCAAAATTTCAAACATAGTTTCTAAAAGGGGGCGTAAGCCCGAGTCCTAGGTCACCTCGTACACGTCTCTAGCGTTATGGGTTTGCGAGATAGAGCAAAAAGTCTAAAATCACGGTTTTACCTCAACATGGTTTTTCATTCCTGCTCAACACGAATATCCTCGGCAAGAGGGCTACGCAATGAAAAAAATGACACCTCGCATTCGTCTCCAGGCTTATTGGTTCGTGAGTTATCAGCAAAAATCACAAAAAACACTTGTTGACCCCAAAATCGAGTTTCCAAATTTAAAAAAAAATATAACGAGTAGTCCATAGCTAAGAGGACGTCACTCCGAGTCCTTAGACCCCTCGTACACGCCTCTATCATGATTGGTTCGCGAGATATTAAAAGCGGATGCACTTTTAGTTTTGGTCTTTTAATTAAATGAAGAGCCTATAGGAAAGTAGGGGGCATCACTACGAGTGCTAGGACACCCTGTATGTTCAAATCCCATGATTGGTTAGCAAAATATCAGGTTCGGGGCAAATACGAGGAGGGTTCAATAAGTTAGTGGACAGCTTTCCCCTCATCCCACTACTTACAAAACACAAATTTTTGCTCTAGAGACTTAAAATTTATTTTGGGGGTAGAGGGCATAGGGACCTTTCATTTATGTCAAACATTTTCTTTTGTAGAATTCCTAGTTTCCAAAATATAGGATTTTCAAAATTCGAGTGTTTTCAAAAAAATATAAAAAGTAAAAAGTTTCATTATAGAAAATAAAGGTCATAAAGACCATTCGTTTGAGCCATGGCATAATGTTCTATCATGTTTGGTTTTCAAACTATCACCTACTTTCGAAAACAACAATTTTCAAAAAAAAATATATATATAACGAGTGGTCCATAGGAAAGAGGACGTCAGCTCAAGTCCAATGACACCTCATTTGTCAAAATCGGACCATGCGTTCGTGAGATATTGACAAATATTACATGGCTGAGGCTTAGTAGTGGGGCAAGGAGGGTTCTGGAGTGAAGTAGAAACCGCCTCACTCAACTACTGACGTGAGATATTCCGGTATACATCTTCACTCATACTAAATTTGGTTTCGATTGCTGCAGCCGTTTATGAGTTGATAGGGGGGGGGGGGCACACACACAGCCAGCCAGCCAGCCAGCCAGCCAGACAGACAGACAGACAGACAGAAGGACAGACAGACAGACACACACACACACATTTTTCCCGGATCGATCTCATAAGTCTACTTTTTCCTCATTTTTGCAAAATGTGAAAAGTAGGCTAAAAACGACACGATCTAGACTTGTATATCTCCTGGCAAAGGAATCTTTCCTCGTAGATGACCTCAGGACAAGCATACCCCTACCGAGCACCGGTGCGTCAGAGAAACTGCTGGCAACTTTGACAGAGAAGAGACTGCTCGTGGACACAAGCTAATTTCGAACTAAGGCATGCCATTACAAGATTGGCAGTTCACGGTGTACACCACCTACTCTGCAAATCAAAACACTTCCATGACACAAGTAGAGACTGTGAGTGCACACTATGTGGAACAAGTAGTTCCGTGAGGAACTATACAGCCTATTTTCATACATCCTACTTATGTTAATTGTCTCTATCGACATACAAAATTTCAGTTTGATTGCTGTAATAGATTCGTAGATATTGAGAACCGACTAAATATTTCGGATGGTCACCATGTTGGATTTTATATATGTAGGCTCTAGAGTTATGTACTGTTACATGAAGATTATTGTGCTCGTGTAGCATTCAAACTTCAATCGCATGATTAGGACACAAGAAGTAACAAGGAGATTTTAAAATTTCGCACAGCTGCCATCTTGTGGTTGTGGAAACAATTGAAATAAATTAGATGCCAGTGGATTAACATTCGTATAAGGATTTACTGTACCAAGTTTCACTGCACTCGGATGGTCAACTTGCGAGAACGTCCATGTGAATATTTATACTTCGCGTCGCCGCCATGTTGGATTTGTGATCACCAAGTTATTTAAAGTTCTATAGGTGAACTTAAGTTCATAGGCCCTATGAACATAAAAAAATCAGTTTGATTGCTATAATAGATTCGTAGATATTCAGAGCCGTCTAAATATTTCGGATGGTCGCCATGTTTGATTGTTAAATGTATAGGCCATAGAGCCATTAAAGGAAAATTATTGCGTAGGTTCATTATTCAAACGTTCACATCGATCGCATGATTACGACACAAGAAATAAAAACTTAATTTTAAAATTCGCAAAGCCGCCATCTTGAGGTTATGTAAATAATTGAACTAAATTAGATACCAGTGTATTACAATGTGTATAAACATTTCCTGTACCAGATTTAATAGCGGTTGGAACATTAAATCGCGAGAAAGATCTATTTAAAATTTTCAAATTCGCTTGGCCGCCATGTTCGTTTTGTAGTTAACCGGTTTTTGAAAGTCTCATAGATGAACTTCCAGTAGTGCCCTTTATCTCCGTACAAAATTTAAGGGCGATACCGCTAATAGTTTCAGAGATATAGAATGCCGGTGAAATATTTCGCACATCCGCCATCTTGTGGTTATGTAAACAATTGAACCAAGTTAGATGTCGGTGAATTACAATGTGTATAAACATATACTGTACCAAATTTTATTGCGTTTGGTTGGTTAAATCGGGAGAAACGTCTATTTAAAAGTCGCAAATTCGCATAGCCCCCATGTTGGTTTTGTATTTACCAGTTTTTCAAAAGTCACATTGGTGAACTTCTAGAAGTTCCCTTTATCACTGTAAAAAAAATCCAGGGTGATATCGGCAATAGTTCCGGAGATATTGAATGCTGTTGAAATATTCGCACAGCTGCCATGTTAGATTGGTGAGACGTAACAAAATTTGAAGGGCACGGTCGGGGTCGTCCGGAATAGTGCTATGAACTTACTGAGTCTCATTGAAATCGCTCCAGCCGTTTAGAAATTATTAGGGGGACACACACACACACACACACACACACGCACGCACACACACACAGACAAAAGGTGATCTCATAAGCCTATTTTTTCAAAATTGAAAATAGGCTAAAAATGTGTGAACGGTACCACATATAATTCTGTACAAGAATAACAATGTCTATAAGTGATTATGAAAATATGTAACATATCAATATAACCTATATTTTCAGTTATGACTATTTGGCTGCGTTAAATATATTATTTTTAAAAATCCGACGACTTCGGCCGAGTTTGAACCCGCGACCTTGGGCATAAAGCTCAGCATGCTGCCAACTACGCCATCGAAGCCGCTGATGTCGCAAGGTCCCTAAAAGAATCAACAACAACATTTCTTCCGTATTATAAATGTGTTGCTTTTCTTTCTGGGGTCACGCCGCTGGAATCTACTAATGTCTTGTGAAGTTTATGGTATTTGAACCGTGAGCGAGTTGAACCAAGCGACCAAGGAACGACCTTAGAGCAGCCAGCAATTACACGCACTACCGCTAGACCATTCAAACGTGTAATAATGCTCCTCAGAAGCTAATTATGGTGTTCAGATGCTTGTGTTTCTCCGATAATAATTAGCGTCCTTGTCATTTAGATCATTCGTTATGTAGTTCATGTGTACTTTTGTTTTCTAAAGAACGCAGTGGTACACCTCATTGCTTTGAGGTCACGCTTCAAGACTGCAAAGATGTGAATGAAAATCCACAGCCTACTTCCAGTCGACCGGGTCAGGGAATTGAATGAATAAAGCCCCCATCTAGCGGCGAGGATATGAACTGTACCGGCTGTCGAAGACTGTCGCACTCCCCTGGGGAAATTATTAATTGAATGACAGATGAAATGTGGTGTTACAGGAGAATGATGAAGATCAGAAGGCTATATAGGGTTACAAACGAAGAGGTATTAAGACGAGTGGGAAAGGAAAGATATTTCTGGCGACTGCTAATGAAGAGAAGAGATAGGTCGGTAGGACACATACTAAGACACCCAGGAATAGCAAGCTTAGTTATTGAAGGAAGGGTTGAGGACAAGAACTGTTAGAATATGTTAGGTTAGAATATGTTAAACAGATTGTCCCGGATGTAGGGTGTGGTAGCTATGTACAGATGAAACGATTAGCTCAGGACAGGGAGGCATGGATTGCTGCATCATACCAGTCAAAAGACTGAAGACTCGTACAACAGATTAAATGAAATGATGGTGGAAAATGTTGCTGGAATGAAATTGGGGCAAGGAAAACTGGAGTACCCGGAGAAAAAAAACTGTCTGCCTCCGCTTTGCCCAGCACAAATCTCACAGGGAGTGACCGGGATTTGAACCACGGATCCATCGGTGAGAGGCTGGCGTGCTGCCGCCGAAGCCACGGATACTTATACAAGATCTAAATGATGTAGGCCTACTTAAGCCATTTCGGAGATCGCTGGTTCGATATCCACCACTGACAGGGGCCACCTTCGGTGTGATATTTTTCTATTCTCTCTTACATTCCCTGTAGGTAAATGCTGGGATAGTTTCATCACCTGTGATAATGTTTCACAAGAAATTGTCACAGATGATGAAACATGGATTCATCCCTTCGAACCGGAAACAAAACGGCAATCCATGGAGCGGCGCCACACCAACTCTCCCACGAAGAAAAGGTTCAAAACCGTACCCTCAGCTAGTAAAGTCATGGCTAAGGTTTTCTGGGACTCTGAAGGGGTTATTCTGTTCGATGTTCTCCCTCGTGGTGAAACTATCAACTCTGAAGTGTATTGTGCTACTCTAATTAGGAAATTGAAGAAGCGACTTCAGCGTGTTCGTAGCCACAAAAATGCAAACGAACTTCTCCTTCTCCACGACGACGCAAGTCCTCACACAAGTCTGCGCACCCGACAGGAGCTCACAAAACTTCAGTGGACTGTTCTTCCTAGCCCACCCTATAGTCCGGATCTCGCGCCTTTTGACTTCCATGTGTTTGACCCAAATGCACTACATGGATGATGGGGAAGTTATTGATGCAGCACGACGTTGGCTCCTACATCAACCAGTCGAGTGGCACCATGCCGGCATACAGGCCCTCACATTACAGTGGCGTAAGGCCATAGCATTGAACGGAGACTATGTTGAACCATAGGGTATTGTACCAAAGGATTGGGGAATAATATGGTGTATTTGAATCCTCATTAAAACCAACCTGCTTTTAGAAAAAGAATGTGTTGCATTATATATTGAACACCTTCCGTACCTTATTTCAGTCCTCATGCACCTTACCACACTCTCGACCCTAATACAATCGAATTTCTATATCTCGATGTAATTTTAATTTCTCGGCGAATTTCTACACAATTTATGTCATATCTCTACTTAGTATAAAACAAAGTCCCCGATTCTTAGATGGGTAACGGGTAATCTCGAAACCCTCTGAATCGATTTTGAGGCGTAAAGGATTTCTCGAGGAAGGTTTCTGTAGAAAAACATTCGTTTATAACCAAAGAAAGCCGAGCAATAACGATTTCAGTAAATCGAGTCGAAGAAAATCCTGCTGTCCGTGCGCCTTTTAAGCTTACTCTAGGTAAACCGTTAAAAATATCTATATACTGAACCCTTATTGATTTGCCGATCAATAAGTCTTCATGATTTTTATTATTATTATTACTGATATCCAGGCAGAGCATGTTGGAGATTGACGACGGAAGACATGTAGTGTGTCGCAACGCTTGCGACAGAGGTAGCGTGGTAGTTATTCCTGGGGATGACCAGGTAAGCCGAGTTCAAGGACAAATTCAGGGTGAACGCGCATCCAAGTTGGCGTCATTATGGGCGTGCCAGAAGTGAATTTCCAACCGATACACGATTGAATCATCGAATCAGGAGAGAGGACGCCTGAACCACGCGGAGATTTGCGTATCAAAAAAGGCGCTAAAAACACGTGTATGAAGAACCGCCGATGCGATAGGATTCCGCATGAGTACATTGAGACGTTTAAATAAAAAGAAGAAGTGTGATACTAGTCCCAAGTCTGTGAGTTGAAAACTACAGATTATTTTCACAGATTGCCCCCACTCCACTCCATTCTGTCAGTTTCTAATAAATTGATCGGTGATGAGTAGTTTGACACACAACTTTATCGAGCTCTGAGGAGCATCGTTCATGCCGGTTTGAGACACGATTTTATCAGGCTCTGGTGAGCATACTTCACGGCTGTCTGAAAGAACATTTTATTGTGCTCTTGGGAGAAGAGTTCATGCCTAGCGGAGGGGAGATCTCTAGTTGCCATTGCTACGGCAGGTCGAGGTAATTGACACGTGGGTTGACAGATGTACAGATTTCACCTTGCGCCCGTCTATGTCTGGTGATTCATCGTTTAGGCAGTCCAGCTGACCGACTAACCCCTGTAAGCTAAATGTACCAAACCTGTTCTTTTAATGGTCATTGGATCATAATTTTAATTGGGAGTTCGCCATGTCCGTCACGAATTACCGCATATCGTATGAAATGAAATATTTGTTTATGATGTAAATGTTGGCTCTGAGCCTAGTGATTTCTGTGACTCATTTCATTTGCTTATTATTAGATTTTGTTTGTTGTGACACCGTTGGGTGTATTTTGTATTTTCTTGTAAAAATGGCGAGCGGCCATGTGTGTATTTTTCTTGACTGGTCACGTGTTGATTTACTTGTGTTGATTTGAAAAGTCCTAATTTTAGGCATTAATGTTGTTTGCTACGGCAGTTCTTTGAGTTGTTGAGGGTTCAATACTATGAGCGTAAGAATGTTGTTCAGCATGAATAGTTCTACAAAAATAAATCCGCGACAGCATATGCCTATAGTTAATCCATCGCCCACTATAAGTGTTTTTACGGTTTGATTTCCACCAACAATCCCCATTCAGTGGACATTTAAATTACTAGCTTCGGAGCGAGTTTACGAGGTAGCGAGTGAGCCTATCACCCCAGTATCAAACTGTCGAGTCGTGTCGAGTTAAGACTTCAGAGAAGAGTATATGTGTTTTGAGTTTCACTATTCACCTGGGCTTTTCTGAATTGCGTCTGGGACCTGCTGTCCGTGCGCCTTATAAGCTTACACTGGGTAAACCGATAAAGATAGCTGGCGAAGCCGGGCAGGGTTGCTAGTAAATAAATATTATGAACGGGGTTGAAAACTACATATTGGTGATTAGCATCGTGTACAGTAATTAAATGTGTTGAATTTGTCTGATAACCTATATTACTGTGGTGACTGCAGTAGTGTTTGTAACTGTCATTATTATTAGGATATAGAATTGGGGCATGTGCCCCGAGGCACCATCCTGGCTTTCTCCTGAAGGGAGTTCTACTTAATAAGCTGTGGTACAATACAAAGAAAGTAAGAAAGTAAGAAAGTAAAAGTAAGAAAGAAAGAAAGAAAGAAAGAAAGAAAGTAAGAAAGAAAGAAAGAAAGAAAGAAAGAAAGAAAGTAAGATAGAAAGAAGGAAAGAAAGAAAGAAAGTAAGAAAGTAAGATAGAAAGAAAGAAAGAAAAAAAGAAAGAAAGAAAGAAAGAAAGAAAGAAAGAAAGAAAGTAAGAAAATAAGAAAGTAAGAAAGAAAGAAAGAAAGAAAGAAAGAAAGAAAGAAAGAAAGTAAGAAAGTAAGATAGAAAGAAGGAAAGAAATAAAGAAAGAAAGAGAAAGAAAGAAAGAAAGAAAGAAAGAAAGAAAGAACGAAAGAAAGTAAGAAAGTAAGAAAATAAGAAAGTAAGAAAGAAAGAAAGAAAGAAAGAAAGTAAGAAAGTAAGATAGAAAGAAGGAAAGAAATAAATAAATAAAGAAAGAAAGAAAGAAAGAAAGAAAGAAAATAAGAAAGTAAGATAGAAAGAAAGAAAGAAAAAAAGAAAGAAAGAAAGAAAGAAAGAAAGAAAGTAAGAAAATAAGAAAGTAAGAAAGTAAGAAAGTAAGAAAGAAAGAAAGAAAGAAAGTAAGAAAGAAAGAAAGAAAGTAAGAAAGTAAGATAGAAAGAAGGAAAGAAAGAAAGAAAGAAAGAAAGAAAGAAAGTAAGAAAGAAAGAAAGAAAGAAAGAAAGAAAGAAACTAAGAAAGTAAGATAGAAAGAAGGAAAGAAGGAAAGTAAGAAAGTAAGAAGGAAAGTAAGAAAGTAAGAAAGAAAGAAAGAAAGAAAGAAAGAAGGTAAGAAAGTAAGACAGAAAGAAGGAAAGAAAGAAAGAAAGTAAGAAAGTAAGAAAATAAGAAAGTAAGAAAGAAAGAAAGAAAGAAAGAAAGAAAGAAAGAAAGAAAATGGGAAAAGGCGTAATATATACAAGGA
Source organism: Meconema thalassinum (assembly GCA_946902985.2). Classification (NCBI taxonomy): domain Eukaryota; kingdom Metazoa; phylum Arthropoda; class Insecta; order Orthoptera; family Tettigoniidae; genus Meconema; species Meconema thalassinum. The sequence continues at coordinate 67,876,886 of OX336397.1, forward strand.
AGGCAGGTAGGGAGAAATCTAATGGGAAAAGGAAACTATAATACAAGAAGGAAGGAAGGACAGACAATCAAACGAAAGCATGGACAGATAAACTAAGTGACAGACAAATAAACAAAAGAGACAAACAGATAAGGGGTCAGATGGACAACGCCGGATTTGTACCAGGATGTCGAGTGAGACTCGGATTAATAATAATAATAATAATAATAATAATAATAATAATAATAATAATAATAATAATAATAATAATAATAATAATAATAATATCGTATGGCCTCGGATGCTGGGTGCAAACTTTGTTATTTGACACCCAGAGGGTAGCTTGCATGTCGAATTTCGTTGTTCGTTGAAGCACTATGAAAGTCAAGGATGTTAGATATCTAAGCTCCTTCAACACTATAGCGCTTTCTGGTAGAGAAAGAAGGAACTTCGTGTTGGCGGAAACTCCCGAGATTAATTTTGCCATTATGAACATGGCCTACTGAATTCAAATGGGTTCCTTGACATGCCAACATCCTATGACATGCGTGTCATAGTTTTTGCCGCCTTTCAGAAATCACTTACCACGACCAGGAGCGAACCTGCAAGCTTGGGGTTAGTAGACCGACACGTTAGCCACTCACCCACCGTGCAAGCTAGGCTCGGATTGAATATCCCTTACTGTTCTTCAAGCATTTCAGAAAAATACTTCCTTGCGAGTTGATCTGTTGTCATCTGTGGCCATGAACTCCCGAGTTCTGGTTATCATCATCAGACATATTTCACAGTAGATGTGATATCTCTCTTAGAATAATGAACGTCGCAATTAGATTTCTATTGGGCTTCCAATGTATTCTGAAATGAGTAATCGATAATAAATTGGACACCGTCTATTTTTATACAAATGGATTCCATTTAATCGATCACGGAAGTTCCGCATCATTAAACTGAATGTCTTACTTTAAAACAGAGTCATCATCATTGGAAAGTGTCAGTAGTACCAACCTATGTGGACCAATGATGTTTTCGTTTTCACACTCCCTAGAATGTTACTAGGGGCTCCTACTCGAATCTAAGACTACTCCTGCGATGTGGCTATTCGCGTTAAATCGCTAACCACAATAGGAGCAAGTCCGAAGATTGATGTTGATATGCCAGCGTTTACAAAAGCTAGTCTGAAACTGGTTTTTTACAGGCAAATGCCGGGATAGTACCTTATTCCAAGCCGTTGAACACATTCTCCAACCCCGACTAAATTAATTAGTTACGTGCGCCACTGCAATCACTACATAAACACAAGCTATCAGAAAAATTGAACACACGCTCAAGTATACGGCGCTGATGATCATTGTATCCCAAGCTCTTAAAATGAATTAACATCATCTAATACCAGACACCGTAGGAACTGATGTAAGGTGGTGGAAATATAATGTTGTTGTTGTTTCATTTGAGGTGTTTGGAAAACGAAGTCATTTTATAATAATAATAATAATAATAATAATAATAATAATAATAATAATAATAATAATAATAATGCTATTTGTTTTATGTCCCTTTTAACTACTGCGGCTTTTAGAGACTCTGGAGTACCGCAATTTTGCCCCGAAGGGGATCTTAAACGTGCCAGTAAATCTACTGACACGCGATTCCCATGCATTTGCGCACCCTCAAAAAGATGGCAGCTTGAGCATTTAGTTTTCGCAGTTAAGTGGTGCAGTTGCACTCTATATAAAGGGAAGTCGCGCGCAATTCGCTACTCCTGTGGGAGCCCGGGCGGGGACACTAAGAGCCCGCTGATGAGCCAGCTTAGTGTTCTAGGTGAAACCCCACACAAGACACGGCACAAACCTAGAAAAATTGCTCAGTTTTAATTCACTGGCCGTGAAAGCCAATATACTGTGCCCAATTAGACACGGCAGACTGGCATCGAACTCGGGTCTTATCAAAGAAAGTGCAGGCCCATGATTCTGCCCAGAATCGAATCATAGATCTCTGAGGGGGAACAGCTACAGGGAACCCGAGGAGCAATGAGTTATATCTGCATATAATCATATAGCAGGATTTCACGGCTAGAACGGGAATATCATAGCTTTTTAAGGTGGATCATTGCAAGAAAATGCAGGCCCAAGTACGTTTTAGAAGCCTGAATGCATGAAAGCAAACCAGCTTGACAGTTGACAAATCTTAGTTAGCGAAGGGGTGTTTTTAGGTGACGCCAAGGAACTAATTTTCGTCTGGACCGCAGGAACAGCTCAAGATTAATGGCTCTGGGATTCACCGTCTCACAAGGTATGGACGTGGAGAGGGGGCAGTCGCCCACAGAAATTAATTGATTACAGCCAATTGGAGCAATGAATTGAAATGAAACTTACACCCAGATGAATATATTCTAGGAGAGGTAATTTAGGAGTGTTCTCACGCCTAAATTAAAGCCTGCATCTGTAAACGAACATCTGCATAGTCTTCTTCCGCTTTGGAGGAAGGTTTTGGAGATGAGCCGGAGGGGAATTACCAGGATAGCGTTATGACGCCATGGAAGAAGGCAATTAATTATAATTAATTGGCCGAAGCGATCGCTTGCACGCGTGTGATTTTGGGACCTCCACACTTAGACAAACGAGGATTATACTTCACTTTGTCTGTAAATGTATTATTTCAAGAAAGGAGTCGGTCCTGAGCGTCCAGTGGACTATGTTTCATAAGAAAGCCTTATATAGGGGAAACTTCGCAGGGAAGTCAGTTCGTCTTCAGTTCGTCTTGACTCAACACGTGAACTAACACGCTGCCAGATCACGCAAGAAAGTGCGCGAATTTATAAAGTATCGACGCTCAAATGTATTTGGAGAACAATGAAAAGCGCATCATGCAGCATCACAACAGTAATTATGCATCGTGTAAGATTTAGTCTACAGCAGACGGTTAACCAATAACATACGCGAGTATAGATTCAGTATAGCGTAGAGAAAATTTAGGATGTTTATAGACAATGAACATACCAGGAGGTGTTGTCATAGTTAAGATGACACATTATTGTCAGGATCACTACAGTTACGGGAGCCTGGAAGGCGTCACAAATAGTCGTGACATGGGATTGAACAGATTTGCAGTAGAGGAGATATAAACTGTAGGTGACAGGAGTCGAACACACACACACGCGCAAGATAGACTTTCGTGGAGACCAGCGGTTGTCAGGAGTTAGCTGCATCGCATCTCTGAGGTCAGGCGATAGTTGGAGTCCAATCAAGGATCCACGTGTGAAATAGTGCGAGAATTGTGTATAAAGTTATATTACAGTGATTTTAAAAGTGTTTATGTGTATATGGTAAAATAATATGTATTGTGTCAAAGTGAAAAAAGCCAGTGATGAAAAATATGATTACCATGTGTGAAGTGTATACAATGGGTCGTGTGAAAAATATCATGATGGCTTAAGCTAAGCATCATGGTAGGCTCGTGCTGGACTAACCCAGTAAAAATGAAAGTGAGTACAAATTTAAAATGTTGATATGATTAAATAGCTCACCATACAACGAAGCATCACTCTAAGACTAAGAATTAACAGTCATTTATGTACGAGATTACACCCCTCGTATTTTGGTAAAATATGGCTTGAAGGGTGATTTGTTTACGGCCATTTAGGCCTAAGATATTGATGAAAGTAACGGCAACGTTAAATAATAATAATAATAATAATAATAATCTGGGGTCGGTAACAATAATGGATACATAAATGGACATGTCAGGCCTATAGTACGTGCAAAGTGTGTCATGTCTAACGTAAGAATACTGTGTTATTGTAAACAGTAAAAAGAAACGTAATATATCGAGATAATGAGAGATTTCAGTGTCATTGAATTGTTGAATGAATGTTTATTATGGTAAATTATACAGGGTTGTATTTGAGAGCCATTAAGGTAGTTAATGTAAGCCAGTAAATTTATGCTTGTTTTGGAAGCTACATAGAGCTTTGGCTTATGAATAATTGTAGAGAGGACGTGAGTGCTTTAATAATTGAGTCATCTATAAGAAGTATTGTTTGAGCCGCGTTTAGCGAGCATGTAACGTAGAATCAAGAGATTTACGTCAATAAGTTGCGGGGATCATCCAAACATAGCTTGCGCGTTAGGCGAATCTAGTCGGCTAAATCTTCGATATCTACGAGATAGTATCGCCTTGGAGCATACTTGTATTATTCGAAGCGAAGTGGGACAGAGACTGTCTGTATCCACCGTTTGCAGAATTGTTGCCACCAGGGATAACTATTAGAGACCTTGAGTGAGCCCATATATTAATTGATCTGCCCTTAGAGGTAAGACTAATGGTTCTTCGTATAGGAAACGTTGATTTCCTCTTGTTATAGGCAGCTGCACCAGTGAGAGAACTTTGATACTCACTTGAGATGCGCGCCAGAGCCGCTAATGTCGCCCACAGAACGGCAAAGCTATACCGTGATCCATCCCCTGCCATGAATATTAATTAGGAGCCGAGATGAGCCCATTATACTATAAATGTAGGTGTTAAATAATTAGATTCACTCAATTACTAGGGACACAACCCACTCAGGGTACCTCCAGTGTAACTGCACCAGTAAATAAACTTGACCTTGTGAGAAGCCAGATGGGGTGGCAGGGAGACCACTAGACCGGCGGCCATCTTTTTCTGAGTCAACCGAGACTAATTTATTGTCCGCTTGGAAAGGAAGCCTATTGACCTGATCCTTTTATTTTAAAAGTATAGTGGGACACTGAAGAATCTCGATATTTCGAAAAGTAATTAAGATATGATTGATGTGATGATGCCAATTGAATTAAATGCTTTATTTGCACACATACCATGTTGGAACGTTGTGATCGGATAATATTTGGCCCAGTTATTCTCTGAGGAGGAATACTGCACCAAATAAATATAGGCATCTTTGTAAAGTGTATTTGCCCAGTTCACTCTAATTTATTCATACGGGTAGCGTAATTTCAATGGCATGACACGTTTGTAACGATAATGTTTTGACTAGACCCAGAAAATCGATGTATGGAGAAGCTATAAAACATCTCTATCCATGTGTATTTTGGAAGGGAAAGCGTACCACTTTAGCGTTTCAAATTGATGGGAAAAAGAATACGATTCGCACGACACAACACTTATTAATCAAGGCATAAGATAATGAATTAATGTTACTGAAAGTAAATGCCCCGTGTAAAACCGATAAATGTTTAATAATTGCAGAATTTAATGTCATTTAAAGATAATTTGTGTTTATTGTGTTGTGATATTCCAGTTTGTGTTAAATTGTGCCACGTGAAGAACACTATGGACACTCGCAAATGTCAGAGAGTATCAATAATAGGATGTTTTGAATAGACTTGAGTGCGGTGAAGCACTAATTTTAAGGAGAGACTCACAGATAACTTTGATTTTGTTGTGGGAAGTAAATGTAAGGTATCTTTTATTGTGTTTTGTGTTTAATTGCCATGATGTTCTATCATTAAATGTTATACTTAGGAATATGTTGTTTCTTTCAAGTAGAGTAGTCACCTGACAGACTCAAATCCTGAGCATGTGGTCGTATGGTGGGAAGGAACGCCCCATACCTCGAAAGACCGTGAGTTAGCTGGGATACGAACACATGTTCCATATGATGACGATTGGGTACAATACCATATTTTGGAAGCCTTCATAGGGAGGTTCAGGCCTGCTTGAGCTTTTAGTTCTCGCAGTAAAGAGGCGCAGGTGCGCTTCATAAAACGGGAGGTAGTGCGCAGTTCGCTACTCCTGTGGGAGTCCGGGCGGGGACACCAAGAGCCCGCTGATGAGCCAGCTTGGTGTCCTAGGCGAAACTCCACACAAGACACGGCACAAACCTAAAAAAAATGCTGAGTGTTAATTCACTGGCCGTGAAAGCCAATATACCATCCTCGTGTAATAGGATGGTTTTAACATTGATTTCCTTGTCTTAAGGGGTAGAACTGTGGACTTTTGTTTGTATTAGGGAGCAAGGCAAGCAGTTTCAGTGCGGACATGTTGCAACACTGGGGTGGGGTATGAGACACAATCGATCCGATGCGATCTGGCCTCTGAATAAATAGGTCACCTGTCGCTCTACCGTATCTCATCTCATTTCTTAGATTGGATCCTATCGACCACACCATCTCAGACGGTCGCACTCTCTCGGGTCAATACACTGCTGCACCTGTCACAACTACTCCTTTCGTTTTCATTCACCTCCTAGGCTATTTCCATTGGTTATTTTCCTTTATCTTTATCCAATTTTCCTTCTTTCACCCCCCCCCCCCCCTTTCAACCCCCACCCCTCCCCCCTCCCCTCTCACCATAATGGCTCGCAACTTGAGGGCTGTGGGTCGACGACCATGGAACCCCAGCTGCGTCTGGTATTGCATCCACTTACTCCTCAGGTCCAACCTAACGTTTACGGTGACCTAGGAGGAGGGGGTAGCTGGCTTCGGTGGCGTAGTGGGTAGCATGCTGAGCTTATATGTCCAAGGTCGCGCGTTCAAACCCAGCCGAAGTCATCGGATTTTTAAGAGCGTTAAAAATCCCTCAGTATGCCTTCCATCGGAGGGGAAGTAAAGCCGGCGGTCCCATGTTATAGATTTATGGCATGAAAAAGAACCTTCCACTAATTATACATGTGTTAAGCTAAATTATAGGTTATATTTGACTAACAGCAGCCTCCGTGGCTTAGGCGGCAGCACGCTGGCCTCTCACCGCTGGGTCCGTGGTTCAAATCCCGGTCACTCCATGTGAGATCTGTGCTGGACAAAACGGAGGTTTTTCTCCGGATTTTCCGGTTTTCCCTGTCAACAATTCATTCCAGCAACACTCTCCACTAACATTTCATTTCATCTGTCATTCATTTAATCATTGCCCCAGAGGAGTGCGACAGGACTCGGCAGCCGGCACAGTTCATATCCTCGCCGCTAGATGGGGGCTTCATTCATTCCATTCCTGACCCGGTCGGAGACTGGAAGCAGGCTGTGGATTTTTTCATTTGACTAACAGGTCGCCTCCGTAGCGTAGCGGTCAGCATGGTTAGCTGCCGCCCCGGAGGTCATGGGTTCCATTCCCGGCTCTGCCACGAAATTTGAAAAGTGGTATGAGGACTGGAACGGGGTCTACTCAGCCTCGGGTGGCCCAAATGAGTAGAGGGGTTTCGATTCCCACCTCAGCCATCCTCGAAGTGGTTTTCCGTGGTTTCCCACTTCGTCTTCGGGCAAATGCCGGGATTGTACCTACCGTAAACCGACAGTAGTGGCTACGCTGGCTAAAGCGCGGCGTTAGGTCATGGGGCCAAGCTCTCTCCTGACTCGGTAGACGCGTGAGTTCGAGCCCCACAGTCGGCTGTCCTTGAAATGGTTTTCCGTGGTTTCCCATTTTCAACACCAGGCAAATGCTGGGACAGTACCTTCTGACAGGCCACGGCCGCTTCATTCCACATCCTTGCCCACTTTCATCCATTCGTCTCATTTCTCATCCCGACGTGCAGGTCGCCCACGGGCGTCGAATAGAAAGACCTGCACTCGGCCTCTCAGGAGGCCACACGAAAAACCTACCGTAAGGCCACGGCCGCCTCCTTCCCACTTCCTTGCCTAACCCTCCCACTCTTCCTATCCCTTCATCAGGCCCCCTATTCGCTTTGCAGGTGAGGCCACCTAGGCGTAGTGTTGGTCACACACCCCAGTTGTATCCCTGACTCAGAGTCTCAAGCTCCAGGACACTGCCCTCAGTGGCGGTAGAGGTGGGATCCCTCGCTTAGTCCGTGGGGAAAGCCAACCCTGGAGGGTAAAACGATAGCGAGAAAAAAAATACTAACGCTCTTAGGTTCCAACGTTCGTTGCCAGGAGCCAACTGCAGTGGCATCTAGCAACAAAGTTCAGAACTAGTTGGTCGTTGACGGTGGCGTTTGGTAGCAAAAGTAGGAACTGCTTGAAAATTCAATGTCTGCAGTCCTTGCTTGAATTAAAACAGATAACACACACTAATACAGTCATCACAATTAACACCGGTTATCAGACAGATTCTACACACACCCAAAGTACACGGGGCTACTTGACCGCGTTGTCGCAGGCCCTAAACTGAGGAACCAACCGACCGACCTAGGAGGAAGATGTCCTTGATCCAATACAGTGCTGCAACTGTAGGACTACAAGGTGAAACATAAAGGATCGCTGTAGCTTGAATGGTCTCCCGCCCAGCCAATGCCAAAAAATGTTTGTCTGTTGATTTTTTTTCTGCGGATCTATTTCGGGCTACAAAACTGGTGATAGTTTTCTTAATGGAAACACATTCTTGTGTTCTATTGCAATTATAAATATTCTACAGGTATCTGTGTTTCTTCATAATAAGAACTGTGGTAGTAATTCTCATAGTGTTCTTTCCAGATCACTTCAAATATGAAAAAAAAAATACACAAATTTTCCACATTTACCTTAAACAAAACAAGTAGTTCCGTGAAGAACTAAAGCCTATTTTCATATATCGTACTTATTTTAATTGCCTGCATCAACATGCAAAATTTCAGTTTGATTGCTGAAATAGATTCGTAGATATTGAGAACCGTCTAAATATTTCAGATGGTCGCCATGTTGGATTGTTATATGTATAGGCCATAGAGTAATGTACCATTAAAGGAAAATTATTGCGTAGGTTCAATATTCAAACTTTCACTTCGATCGCATGATTACTACACAAGAAATAAAAACTTAATTTTAAAATTCGCACAGCCGCCATCTTGAGGTTATGTAAACAATTGAAATAAATTTGATACCAGTGCATTACAATGTGCATAAACATTTACTGTACCAATTTTCACTGCGCTCAGATGGCCAAATCGCGAGAAAAGTCTATTTAAAAGTTTCAGCTGCGCTTGGCCACCATGCTCGTTTTGTAGTTAACAGGTTTTTGAAAGTATCATAGGTAAACTTCACCGTACAAAATTTCAGGGTGATATTAGTAATGGTTTCGGAGAAATAGAATGCCGGTGAAATATTCACACAGCCGCCATGTTTGATTGATGAGACGTGATAAAATTTGAAGGTCACGGTCGGGGACACACACACACACACAAGGACAAAAAGTTAATCTCATTAGCCTATTTTTCCGATTGAAAATAGGCTAAAAATTCACACATTTTCCACACTTATTTTGAACAAAAGAATTCGTAACTTCAGAACTAACACTGATGCCTTCATAATAATTTCACAAAATATTCCTCGGAACACGTTCCAGGTCGCTGTAAAAATTCGTATGCCTCAGACTAAAAGTATTGGCCAGGGACAGGAATAATGATCATGTAATATGTGGGTGTCCGTAAACTTTGGGCACGACCTGTATTTAGTCTGTCCGCCTCGCACTCTTGGCTGTCACCGCAAAGGCTCTGGTTCGATTCCCAGCTCTGCCAAGAAATGTATTTCTGGTCTGAAGGCTGAAACGGGGTACACTCAACCTCGTGAAGCAAAACTGAGAAGAGGCGGGTTCGATTCTTACCTCAGCCAACCTGGGAGTGGTTTTCCGTGGTTCTACTCCAGGCGAATGTAGGAATGGTTCTTAAATTAAGGCCAAGGTCTCCTCCTTCCCAATTCTCATCTGAATTACAAATTTACTCTTGTGTGTGTTCATTTTTGTTTTGTTTCTTGTGTTTTGGATATGTTTCTTTTTTGTTTTTGTGTTTTGTTCTTGTTGTTTTGCTTTTTTGTTCTTTTGATTTTGTTTTGTTTCTAGTGTTTTTGATTCCTGTTTTTTGTGTGTTTTTGTTTTTGTTTTGTTTTTGTTGTTTTGCTTTTTTGTGCTTTTGTTTTGTTTTTTGTGTTTTGGATTTCTGTTTTATTGTCTTTCGTTCTTTTCTTGTTTCTGTTTTGATTTTTGTGTCGTTTTATTGTTTCTTGTTTTTTGTTTTTTTTTGTTTTTGTTGTTTTTTTGTTGTTTTTCGTTAATTTTTTTGATTTTGTTGTTTCTGTTTTGATTTTTGAGTTTTTTGCTTTTACTGCATTTTTGTGTTATTTGTTTTTGTTTTCTTTTAATTTTTGTTGTTTTTTGTGTTTTGGGTTTTTGTTGTTTTTTGTGTTTTTTCTTTTTTCTTGTGTTTTGGGTATTTATGGGTTGTTTGAATGTGTGTTGTTTTTTGTGTTTTTTGTTGTTTCTTGTGTTTTGGGTATTTTTTGGGTTGTTTGAATGTGTGTTGTTTTTTTGTGTTTTTTGTTGTTTCTTGTGTTTTGGGTATTTTTTGGGTTGTTTGAATGTGTGTTGTTTTATGTGTTTTGTTTCGGTTTCTTTGTTGCTTATCGCAGACATATTATTTCAAAGGTGATTTGCACACTCTCTTCCAATTTATGTTGCACATTAATAATTTCAAGTGATGTTGATTTGTTTTAATCCGAATATTTTATACAGAGTAAGCCTCCGTGGCTTAGGCGGCAGCACGCCGGCCTCTCACCGCTGGGTCCGTGGTTCAAATCCCGGTCACTCCATGTGAGATCTGTGCTGGACAAAACGGAGGCAGACAGGTTTTTCTCCTGGTAATCCGGTTTTCCCGGTCAAAATTTCATTCCAGCAACACACTCCACTTTCATTTCATCCGTCATTCATTTAATCATTGCCCTAGAAGAGTGCGTCAGGCCTCGGCAGCCGGCACAGTTCATATCCTCGCCGCTAGATGGGGGCTTCATTCATTCCATTCCTGACCCGGTCGGAGACTGGAAGCAGGCTGTGGATTTTCATTTTCATTTTATACAGAAATCTAGCAATACCGGTAATGTACTGTGATATAATTTAAAATAATTGTTTCAAACACGATAATTTGTAGGAATAGTGATTATTTTAGTCAAGTGCTGAAAGTCGCCGGATAGACTAGCCTACATGAAATAGGTTACCCGATGATAGGACGCATGCATGTGTTGCGTGCTGAGCGATAACCTTGTGGATTGTTCAGTAGCCCGCACAAGTCCAATGTATGTCAACCCATGCCTTCATCAGCTGTATCATGTTTAGATTGTCGAGTTTTTACACCCGCAGTAGCGTGCTCTGTGACGTCAGTAGATTTCACCCACCGAACAAGCCAAGGATGCCTTTAGCTATTAAGTCTTGTTTTGTACTGTGTATTATATATGTATATATATATTTACGGAGGAAGAGAACTGCTTTTCCACACATGGTGTTGGACTCCTGAGTGGCAGACTACCGATTAAAACTCCCCCTGTGACTTCTGGAACCATGCGGGAGGTTCACCTTTCACATGACAATTTCTACTGAGTTAAAATCTCATGTTGCAAAGAAATAAAACTGTGCAGGATTATTAAACACAGTTCACTCATTATTAAGCACAAATAGTACATTATGCAACGAGCCTATAATGGCAATAATTAAGACACGAGTATGTTTATAAAATGAGCGAAGCGAGTGTCTTAATTACCATTATAGGTGAGTTGCATACGACTGTTTATGTTCGACGATAATTATAACTATTTTATGTTCGAACATAAATATTCATAAATATCTGTCGCGATTTCACCAGTTTTGTGTACTGAACAGAGCGCATGGGACACAGTGAATACCTTGTATTTGACAATGACCTCCTTGAATACCTCTCTATGACACTCGCCACGCAGTGAAATTTAAAAAGGGGGCCATGGAAGTGAGCGCAGGTGCGATGCTATCCTTACATAATTGGTCACACAACTGTTTCTTGAGCTCTGATTGGTGGGAGAAACTGTATAATAATGAAAACTTGCACTATAAAGAGCCTCATTATGATACAGTTTTCTGACATATAATGTTTACATTTCGCCATGGTCGAACATAAACACATTTTATAATATGCTTGCAATCATGCATTGTTATACCACCAAACGTTCAATTGTTCTTTGTACAGTTGGACGGCGTTTACATAATAAGTACCCCACAATTTAAAATATTTACATGAATGTTCTTTTGAGCTTTTGGTAACACTCACGGTTATAACATACACCAAAATAATTGATACAGATATTCAGGATTTTTTTGGTTCATAGTCTTACTCTAAATGTATATTTGTTTACTTTTGTTGGATAAAAAATATTCTCTTAAATGGGACGTATGCTTGATACACGACACATTTTGAGGTATGATGTTCATATTAGTACAATAGACAGTCATTCAAAATTTCATTGAGATATCTTGAATAGTATTTGAGTAAACGATGTGTGAAAATAAAGTTTTCGGGAGACTAGCTTCAAAATTACCTAAGAGCAGAATTTAAAGAGACATCTTAACCGACAGCAAATAACAGTTACGGGCATGTCTCTGGAAGTATTGAAGATATTTTCATTTTGTTTTCACCAAATGAAAGACAAAAGATTAGTCATTCAAATAATTCATCAACATAATCGATTTTGGTATATTGGCTTTCACGGCCGGTGAATTAAAACTCAGCAATTCTTCTAGGTTTGTGCCGTGTCTTGTGTGGGGTTTCGCCTAGGACACCAAGCTAGGCTCATCGGTGGGCTCTTGGTGTCCCCGCCTGGACCCCCACAGGAGTGACGAACTATCCGGGCGGGGACACCAAGAGCCCGCCGATGAGCCTAGCTTGGTGTCCTAGGCGAAACCCCACACAAGACACGGCACAAACCTAGAAGAATTGCTGAGTTATAATCGATTTTGTTCAACTAAGGACCACGTAAATAACTCTTCATGATTTCAGTTTTCTTTGCCACCAGTATTCCTTCATTCTCTTGCTCACAGCTTCTTTCCTTCCAGCTGCCCAATGTGGTTTCTTATTGGTCGATGTTTCTGGCTCTAGGAACCCCTCAAATGTGTGTATCTTATTTCTGAAAGTCGTTCTGTTGCGGATGTCTTGATCAGTGATTTTCATTTCTTGTAGATCCTTCTTGGTGTTAGCAAACCATTTTATCATTTTAAATTTTCTTGTCGACTTCGTCGTTACGCTGGGGACTGGCGTTTGGTTACGGTGACGGGACGAAATGTACCTAGATGCACTGAAGTGTGTGACGTCATAGTACCGCTTGGTGCATGTGTTCCCCGACAATCTCTACTTCGTTAGTATAAGACAAAAATCCCCGATTCTTGGATGTCACGGGTAATCTCTAGAACCTCAGGATGGATTTTGATGCGGTTTTCACCATTCAGTAAAGGATATCTCGAGGAAAGATTCTGTAGAAAATAATTTATGTACGATCAAAGGAAGCCAAGCAGTAACGATTTCAGTGAAAAGCCGAAAACAAACTTGGCGTCCGTGCGCTTCTTAACCTTACGCTGGGCAAACCGTTAAAAATATCAATATCAATAACTTATACTAAGAGCGTAAGAATTGGTCAGCATGAAAAGTTCTACAAAACAGTCTGTGAGAGCATATCTCTATCTTCAATACATCGCCCACTATAAGTGTTTTTAGACTGGGTGGAAGGGGCACGTCCCCGCGCACTCTGGTGAGCGTGCGGCATCCCGCCACTTGACCTTGCTTTGCCCTTGGTTTGCACTTGCCGTTCGCGAGTAATTTGAAACAGGGTAAGCAAGATAAGTAGTATACAGATAATTGTCTAACATGTCAAGAGTTTTCTAGCATTTTTCAGCATTTGTAGCATTTAAAATGATACAAAGTCTAGTCTTTCACACTGACTGTCACTTTTCTCATAAGAGTTACCTTTTCTATTGGGCTTGTTGAAGTGGTTAAAAAGTTTCTTAGTCTGTCGTCAGGGATTCTTGAAACATGTCCAAAAATTTTTACCCTTCGTTTTCTTATGGTATCTGAGATTCTGCTGCATGTTGTATATACTACTCTGTTACTACGTAATCGGTACGTGTTAGCACATATTTTTGGTCCGAGAATTTTCCTTAAAATCTTTCGTTCCTTCTTTTCACTTTCTTCAATGTCGTTTTTAGTTGTTGGTCTTGAAAGGTGTACCTCCCCCCTTAAGACATTACTTCAGGCTAGGACCATATACTAGGACACTACTTGTCCTCAACTATTTCTTTTTCATTCGTGACTGTCCAGATCTTTCTTCTTCGAAGAATTTCTGCAGTGTAATCAGCTACATTGGTCCAGTGCGACTCATTTTGAAGCATCATTTCCACGATGTTGTCTGTGGAGATCTGTTGTCCAATCTCCTCTTAACAATCCACCTCTTGCAGGAGAAAAAGCTGTGTTGGGCATCATCAATAGCTTCAGAGCAATAGATACATTGTTGGGAATCCTCTTGAGGTAAGACCAGTCAGAAGTTGGGTCAGATAATAGTTTCTCTCTCCATGCTTCCTCTCTGTACCTCCTCTCCTCTCCTTCCTCTCTAGTACATCGTCCCTATTCTCCTACTTCCCAGCTGTTCTCTCATCTTCTACACACTCTTGCATACCGGTGCGCTGTTTCCATGCCCACTCCAGACTTCCTCTGGAAAATAGTTTTCCGCTCCTTCCACTCCTTGGAATAACTCCAGCAACAACTAGGGCTGCGTTCGGCTCCGTGGCTAAATGGGTAGCGCGCTAGGCTTTGGCCCGACGTTTCCCGGGTTCAATTCCCGGCTGCGCCATCAGAGATTATTATCTCCTGGGGTTAATTCCCAAGGCTCGGAGACTGGGTGTATGTGACCTCTTCATTATCATTTCATCCTCATTACGACGCGCAGGTCGCCCACGGGCGTCAACTGGAAAGTCCTGCACTCGGCCTCTCAGGAGGCAACACGATCATTTCATTACTAGGGCTGCGCCTGCGGAAACCTTATGATATGCAAACGACACCCGTAGTGCACTCCGTTTCTGGACTTGGGCAAGTTTCTTCCGATACCTACAGTATAAGATGACCGATTGTACCGCTGACATCAGAAGCCATCTTTTGCTGGATTTAGAATCACCAACATTAGCCATACGCCAACTAAGTGATGTCACCCCATTCGTCTTTCTAATTTGTGCACCGAAGTTAATAATAATAATAATTATAATAGGCCTATATCAACAAACAGGCCAGACATTATTCTTATTGATAAATTGCAGATGATAACTCTTCTAATAGACATCGCAGCCCCTAAATAATTTTTAATAACTCGCATAATATGCAACACAGTTATGCTGAGAAAGTGACTAAATACATGCCTCTGGCTGAAGAGATACCACAGGTGTGGCGACAGGAATTTGTCACTGTATTGCCTATCATAATCTCTTCCACAGGGATCATACCGAAGTCGCTGAAGGCCAACCTCGATAAACTGGGGCTCCACCACAATCTGCATACCAGTATGGAGAAAGTAGTTATTTTAGAGTAAGAATTATTTGTAAGAAACAATATTGTACACATGTCGCATCCATTACAACAAATGGCTGTCAGATATTGTGCGACTGACAACAGTCTGCACCGTACCACAGGTCTGTACACAACACACTGGTCCCGTTCGTTCCTTATGTGAACTGAGTCACGAACTATCTTGGCACAAGGAACGCATATTCTCGTGAAGGAATGCTTACTTGTAACGGGATATTTTCTAACCACTCCCCCACTTCCCTTGTTCCAACATTTCTTGCTATTTTTGTTGCGTGTTTCCCAATGACTATTTAAGAAAATAAAACAGGAAATGGTTGTTTTCTGTCAGGAACACCCATGAATTCCATGGGTCTCCTAGCAAGAAATTTATTAGGACTCCAATCAAAGGAACGCTGATTTAGGTTTTCTAAAAAGCACTTGCAAATTATTCATGTGAAATTCAACTCAAACCTTAAAACAAAGCTCTTCAGTGACTATAAGCTGAAATAGTTAACCCTTAAAACAAAGCACTTCAGTAACAATAAACTGTAAGAGTTAAATCTTAAAATAAAATACTTCAGTAACAATAAACTGTAAGAGTTACACCTTAAAATAAAACACTTCAGTAACAATAAACTGTAAGAGTTAAACCTTAAAATAAAACACTTCAGTAACAATAAACTGTAAGAGTTAAACCTTAAAAGAAAGCACTTCAGTAGCAATAAACAGTGAGAGTTAAACCTTAAAAGAAAGCACTTCAGTAGCAATAAACAGTGAGAGTTAAACCTTAAAACAAAGCACTTCAGTAACAATAAACAGTGAGAGTTAAACCTTAAAAGAAAGCACGTCAGTTGCAATAAACTGTAAGAGTTAAACCTTAAAACAAAGCACTTCAGTAACAATAAACAGTGAGAGTTAAACCTTAAAACAAAGCACTTCAGTAACAATAAACTGTAGTGTTAAACCTTAAAACAAAGCACTTCAGTAACAATAAACTGTAAGAGTTAAACCATAAAACAAAGCACTTCAGTAACAATAAACTGTAAGAGTTAAACCTTAAAACAAAGCACTTCAGTAACAATATACTGTAAGAGTTAAACCTTAAAACAAAGCACTTCAGTAACAATAAACTGTAAGAGTTAAACCTTAAAACAAAGCACATCAGTAACAATAAACTGTAAGAGTTAAACCTTAAAACAAAGCACTTCAGTAACAATAAACTGTAAGAGTTAAACCTTAAAACAAAGCACTTCAGCAATAATATACTGTAAGAGTTAAAACTAAAAATAAAACACTTCAGTGACAATAAACTGTAAGAGTTAAACCTTAAAATAAAACTCTTCGATAACAATAAACTGTAAGAGTTAAACCTTAAAACAAAGCACTTCAGTAACAAACTGTGGTGTTAAACCTTAAAACAAAGCACTTCAGTAACAATATACTGTAGTGTTAAACCTTAAACTGGAAGAGATAAATCAAAGCTCAAAGCACTTCAGTAACAAGCGACTAAAAGAGATAAATCAAAGCACAGAGCACTTCAGTAACAAGCAACTGGAAGAAATAAAACAAATCACATCAATAAGAATCAACTGAAAGAGATAAATCACAGCACTGATAATCAACTGAAAGAGATATCAAAGCACTTCAATAACAAGCAACTAAAAGAGATAAAACAAAGCAAGAAGCACTCCAGTAACAAGCAACTGAAAGAGTTAAATCGAAGCACTTCAATAATTATCAACTGAAAGAGATAAATTAAAAATACGAGCCTTACAGTAGTCGCATATGATGTGTAACATTTGACAGAGAAGAAACCTCACGTGAAATTGTTGATACACCGGTACTTTTTATACTATTACTAGCAGGTACCCGCGGCGTCGCTCGCGTCATAGTCGTGTCATATTGTTATTCAATGAAATGCAGGTTTAACCCCGTTAACACCCCTTTAGAACCTGAATATTCAAAAATCCCTCCTTAGTAGACGTTTTCGACACACAACAAACATATCCTCAAAATATCATTCTTCTAACATTAATAGTTTTGGTTGGTCGATGAGAGTGAATATCAAAAAATCCTTCCTAAGTGGACGTTTTTCTTCTGGAATTTCACCCCTCCCGATGGGCCCCTTAAATTGGATTTATGAAAAAACGGTCGAACACCTATTTATTTAATTATTTTTTTATATTTTTATTAAGCTGATTGTTTTCCTCTGAGTTTCAAACTCCTCAACTATGTTGTTTAAGAGATGCACACTCCGTTAGGAATCCTTCAACCCCCAATATTCACCCCTTTCACTCATAATATACACCACATAGAAAAACCATTTGACATGTGTCAGCTTATTTTTAATGATTAGTTAATATGCCAAGTATCACATCACCAAATGAAACCACTCGTGAGATATTGTTATTCAATAAAATACACGTTTATCCCCTTAAAACCCCTTTAGAACCTGAATATCCAAAAATCTTTCCTTAATGGACGTTTTTGACATACAACAAACATATCCCCAAAATTTCATGTTTCTAACTTCAATAATTTTAGCTGGGCGATGGTGAGTGAGTGAGTCAGTCAGGACATTTTCTTTCATTTATTTTTAAGAATTTGACCCCTCCCCATGCACCCCCTTAAATGTGATTTATGAAAAAACGGTCGAACACCTATTTACTTATTTTTAAGCGGATTTTTTCCGCTGAATTTCCAACTTCTCGCTTATGTCGTTTATGAGATACACGCTCCGTTAAGAATTCTTCAACCCCCAATTTTCACCCCTTTCACCTCATAATATTCAACATATCGATAAACCCTTAGACATATGTCTGCTTATCTTTACTGATTAATTTATATGCCGAATATCGCATGCCCAAATGAAACAACTCGTGAGATATTGTTAATCATTGAAATGCAAGCTTAACCCCCTTAACACCCCTTCAGAACATAAATATCCAAAAATCCATCCTTTAAGGACGTTTTCGACATACAACGAACATATCCCCAAAATTTCAAGTTTCTAACTGCAATATGTTTGGCTCGGGGATGATGAGTGAATATCCAAAGATCCTTCTTTAGTGGACTTCTTTCCCCAGAATTTCACCCCCCCCCCCAATGGGCCCCTTAAATTGGATTTATGAAAAAATGGTCGACCACCAATTGACTTATATTTCAAGCTGATTTTTCCCCCTGAGTTTCATACTTTATGCCTCTGTCTTTTAAGAGATACTTGCTCCGTTAGGAATCCTTCAACCCCCACTTTTCACACATACACCTCATAATATACACTACATCGATAAACCCTCAGACATGTGTCTTCTTATTCTTAATGATGAGTTAATATGCCGAGTATCGCATCTCCCCAAGGAAACCAATCGGGAGATATTGTTATTCAATTAAATGCAGGTCTACCCCCTTAACACCCCTTTAGAACATGAATATCCAAAAATCCTTCCTTAGTGGACGTTTTCGACATACAACGAACATAACCGCAAAATTTCATGTTTCCAACTTCAATAATTTCGGCTGGGCGATGATGAGTGAGTCAGTCAGGTCATTTTCTTTCAATTATTTTTACCAGAATTTTACGCCCTCCCCATGCGCCCCTTAAATTGGATTTATGAAGAAACGCTCGAACACCTATTAACTTATATTTTAAGCTGTATTTTTCCCCTGAGTTTGATGAGTGAGTGAGTTAGTCAGTCAGGACACTTTCTCTCCTTCTTTTTTCTAGAATTTCACCCCACCCCATTGGCCCCTTAAATTGAATTTATGAAAAAAAAAAACCGGTCGAACATCGATTTACTTATTTTTAAGCTGTTTTTTTTCGGCTGAGTTTCAAACTTCTCGCGTATGTCGTTTAAGAGATACACGCTCCGTTAGGAATCCTTCAACCTCCACTTTTCACCCCTTTCACCTTATAATATACACCACATCGAAAAACCCTTAGACACATGTCTGCTTATTTTTAATGATTAGTTTATATGCCGAGTATCACATCCACAAATTAAACCACTCGTGAGATGGTTATTCAATAAAATGCAGGTTTAACCCCCTTAAGACACCTTTAGAACCTGAATATCCGAAAATCCTCCCTAGTGTACGGTTTTGACATACAACGAACATATCACAAAAATGTCATGTTTCTAACTTCAATAATTTTGGCTGGCTGAGTGAGTGAGTCAGGACATTTTCTTTCATTTTTTTTTCTTTCAGAATTTGACCCCTCACCATGAACCCCTTAAATCTGATTTATGAAAAATAAACTGTCGAACACTTATTTACTTATTTTTAAGCAGTTTTCTCTCCCTGAGTTTGAAGAGTGAGTGAGTCAGCCAATCAGTTAGGACACTTTCTTTCAGGTCCCCCACCCCCAGAATTTCACCCCTCCCCATGGGCCCCTTAAATTTAATTTATGGGGAAAAAACGATCGAACATCTATTTACGTATATTTTAAGCTGATTTTTTTCCGCTGAGTACCAGTTGAATGTAATGACTATCGGACCATTAGTCTCATCCCTCATGCATCAAAGATACTTCTGCAGATTTTAAGGAAAAGGATGGAAATATACATCGAACAGTATCTAGACAACTCTCAATTTGGCTTTCGAAAGAATATGTCTACACGTGATGCTATCGGGTCCTTGCGATGTCTTGGAGAAAAGATGTTAAGTGTAAACAGAAACCTTTACGTGTGCTTTGTGGACTTCGAAAAAGCATTTGATAAAGTCAGCTGGCACAAGCTGTTTCCTCTTCTGAGTCAAATAGGTTGTCCCCATCGATTAATCAGATTAATATTTGATCTGTATATAAATCAAACTGCTGTTGTTCGGCTTGGAAATGACGTATCAGAACCCGCTAAGATCCGCAGAGGTGTGCGACAAGGGTGTTTGCTGTCCCCTGGACTGTTCAATGCCTTCGCTGATGCTATAACTAAGTGGGCTTTTAAAGGTCCTAATATGGGAGTGAATGTTGGTGGAAGACTTATCCAGAATATTAAATTTGCTGATGATCTGGCATTACTTGCAGTAAATCCGCATACATTAACAAACATGTTGCAATGTTTAAATGATACAGCTACAGAATATGGAATGAAAATCAATTTTAAGAAGACCAAGATTCTGGTGATAAGTAAGCATCAACACGAACTAAATATTACCATAAATAAAGAACCAGTACAATAGGTCAGTCGTTTTAAATACCTTGGTCAGATCTTCACAGAAGACCTACGATGTGAAGTTGAAATCAGGAGCCGTCTAGCCATGGCCAAGCAGGCATTCCGTGAAAAGCATTCTCTAATTTGTCAACGCTCGATGTCCCTCAGCCTTAGAAAGCAACTGGTTAAGACCTACATATGGCCAGTTGCAATGTACTGCAGTGAGATCTGGTCAATGAATAGAGGTGACATTAAACGACTAGAAGCGTTTGAGATGTGGTGTTGGCGCCGAATGGAAAAGATCAGCTGGGTAGAGAAAATGACCAACATAACGGTGCTGGATCGAATAAAGGAAAAACGGCAAATGATCCGCCAGATATACAGAAGGAGATCCACCTGGCTTGGCCACAGGTTACGACATGGTGGCCTGATGATCGACATTCTAGAAGGCAAAATAACTGGAAAACGCCCTCGCGGGAGGCCACGGAACACTTTCATGAGATCTTTCCTACATAGCTCTGGCCTACAAAATTATGAAATGGTCAAAAGGACAGCACAAGACCGAACAACGTGGAGAAGACTCATTGTAGGGGCAGACCAGTCGCTTGACTGAGAAACATGATGATGATGATGATGATGCGTTTCAAACTCCTCGCCCATGTCGTTTAAGAGAAACACGCTCCGTTAGGAATCATTCAACCCCCACTTCTCACCCCTTTCATCTCATAATATACACCACATCGAAAAACACTCAGACACATGTCTTCTTATTAGCCTACTTTCGATTTTTGCAAAAAATGAAAGTAGACTTATGAGATCAACACCGGGCGAAAAAAGTGTGTCTGTCTGTGTGTGTGTATGTGTGTGTGTGAGTCTGTGTGTGTGTCTGTGTGTGTGTGTGTGTCTGTGTGTGTGTGAGTGTGTGTACTCTGAATGTCTGTCCCCCCCCTATCAATTCGAACACGGTGAATGCGAATTGAACGAAATTTGGTACAATGGTAGCACTAGCAAAGGACACCTCAGTGTCATGTTTTATATCTCCGCCATCTTGACGGAAACGTAATGGCGGCCTCACAAATGTTCAAAGCTTAAATCAAATTACGACTAACCTAATCATCCGATCTCTACCAAATTTTGCAACAACATACCTTTATGGGGGGAGCATCCTTTGACCAAACCAATAGGTCATCAGCGTAATAGTTTACGGATGGCGGCCATCTTTGAGTGAAAATCGATTCCCCCTATTAATTCGAACACGGTGCAACCGAATGGAACGAAATTTGGTACTGCCCCCGTAATTGAATTATATAGAGACCACGGTGGCTGTTTTGGAAGTTATAGCGAGGGTTATGGCTGTCATAGTTGTGACGTGGGTAGTCATGACGTAAGCACGGATGACGCAGACGTTATGCCAGCAGGCTACTTGAGCTGAGATTCTCAGTGACGTCAGCATTTATTCGAGAAGGATCCAAGATGTACGACGCAGTCGCAGGAAACGTGGAATTCTGCTGAGGAAGAAATTATGCTATTGGAGGGGAGGCTCAAACCAATGAACGATAGTCTGAAGGAAGACGGAGATTGCTGAAACTATGGTATTTTTATTACTTTTTGGAATGCAGAATTGTGGAAATCCATTTGCAGTAGAGGCATTGATCTGGAATTTTGGTGAAATTTATTTTCAGTTTTTGAATTATGAAAATCCGTCATGTATTGACGAAGTTGGAACTTCTAGCGATGACGCAGTAACACGCGATGGAAGGGATAGATACGCCCCTCATGAAGTTCATAAAAGGCCTTGCGCAGAAGAGAGGAGCCTCATTCTCAGATTATAAATCGTCTGATATTCAATCGTCAGATCTCAAATAGTCATTTCAGTGAAACGTCGAGTGAGTTTAGTAGTGAAAAAGTCGTCTTTGTAACGCGTGGCGAAGCCACTGCATAAAACGGGAGTCGAACTTACAAGCAGTGCAGGTTTACTGTGAAGTAAATTTAGGTGAAGTTGAAACGACACTTATAACGCTTCTACAAGATTAGCTGTGAACAGTTAGCGGTCGCCTATAAGCTAATTCTCTTGTGCATTGCTACAGTAAGGACTGTAGAAAAGTTGAACAATTTCGAGGAAGGATTTTGGAAGTTATTGACAATATTAGACGACTGACAAAAGTGATTTTCTCGCCACAGGAGAAACACTTTGTATAGCCAGACTCTACGCTACGGCTGACAGGGCTAGTGAAATAGGGAGACTTCAGATTGCTTTTGTGACACAACGCTACAGTATTATGGAGCAGTCTAATATGGCAGTTTGTTCTTCTAATACTACAACCGAAGAGCAGATGGAAGGCTAAAAGGACTTAATGCAATTGGGACATATTTCAACGGAGTAAGATAGCAGCATGGAACTTCGCTAATTGCTATTCCATACAAGCGAACATGTGGTAAATAACCATCTACACCCATGTTTCGTGATCAAAGGCTGAATACTATCAAACAGCAATAGAAATGATTTCATACTTTCTGAATATGAATATTTCTTCGGAAATTTATACCAAAACTTCATGGCGATTTTCAACTGGAACTTCAGGGATTTTTCAAGAGAGGTCAGGGTTGTCCCGACTCACAAAGAAGATTATTGCCGGAAGGATGTCGTTCGTCTTCGTGAAGCAGTTCGATTCTCCGATGGTGCTGTTTCTGGTTTCGAGGATGGAGCTCAGCTTTAACTTGGTGAAATGGATCCATCAACAGTCTTCTTTGGGGAATTTTCCTCTGGAACGTCAATCGGCAGATAAGGTAGTCGTGAACGTTTATTGTATTTGAGTTTCTTAGCAATATTTGAGCAACCATTTTTCCCATATTTTTGTCCTCATGTATTTTTGCCCGATATTCTTGTTTGAGATTCCTATTCTCAGTACACCTTGATGAGTTATGCCTTTTTCGACGTTTTATTAAGACATTGTTATGTCATGGGCATAGTTAAATGATTTTGAATCAGTTGAGACTGATATTTGGATTTTTCAGTAATTTGCTTATTTTTGTAGTCACGATTTGACTGTAAGTTAATGATTTTTATGGCAGATTTAAATTCAGACAGCGTGTCACTTTATTAAAGTAATTCTACCCCAGTTTAATTACTTTGACCAATTTTCTGTCATCAACAAGAAGGAAGAACATTTAAATGATTTTAGAGCGTTAAAATCCAGTACGTTGTCGACGATCTTGGAAATACTAGTCGGTATTTGAATTGATTGCAACACAGACATTTATCGTCAGTCATGAACGACCATTGCATCTTAGGCAATTTTGTGAAAGATGAACATTAATTATGAATTATTGAATGCATTAAATTCGTGAAACTTGTGTTAGGTTTTTTCTCATATAGAGATTTATATAATGATGTTTGCATTCCCCAGTCTAATTGGATTCTATTCGACTATTTGGCAGTTAGTCGCACTTTGTTTGATGATAGTATTTTTATACTACAATTCTTTGAAGATGTTAATCTTAAATTTTGATAGACCAGACAGGCGTATATAAGCGTATTCACTATTAAATTTGTTTGTGATTGGCAAATTTTTATTTCATTTCGATTCATGAATGAAATCCACGAAGTTTAAATGACAACAGTTTTGAAACAATTATTGATATAAGAAATTTAAGTGGAACTATGAATGTATAATCGATAGTGCAGCGGACATGTTGAAAGTCGCTGATGTATAATGCCCTTAAATAAATGAAGGAGATTCCCACAGTAATTAATAATGATAAAGATTGTGTTAGGGGAGTTTTTTGTAAATGCTGTGGAAGATTTTAATGCCATATAGATTAATATATGATGAATTTTGGGCTAATTTGAATGCAGTTTGTGCATTATTTTGTAAGCGAAGTATTTTCCGCTAGAGTGTATTGTCATAGTTCGTTGAAAATTAATCAAGTGAATTTACTGTTATAATTAACAAGAGTTTGAAAGAATTTGAGATAAGATTTTGAATGAAGATTACCGTCACAAATAATTAAAATTATTACAACCTTTATTAAACCAGATTGTGACATGTACATGTATAACTAACCTTCATTGGTCGATTATATTAAACACGATTATGAATTTACCAACCGGATAAAACATGTGGTTCAATGTGTTCCTTAAATTAATAATTTAAATAATTTAAATGTTGATATTGTAAATAATAAATGTAAATATCTTTGACAATAATGTGGAACGAAAGTAATGTTAAAGGCGTGTTAAAAATTTTTGTAATTATTTTCGACAATATTATAAACAATTTCTAATTGTTATAAATAATTTATGTGATTTTGTTATAAACATTTAAGAGTGTGTTTGATACTCTAAACTATGCTGATTAAACATTTGGATGATAACTTAACAAGTTTAAGGATAGTCAAAATAATCCAGTGGGATGTGAGTTAAGCATTTGAAAGATTTGCGTCAATATGTATGAGTTGTCTTGTAGACATTTAAAGATTTAAAAGGAGCTGAATTCTTACACAGTGTGGTGTGAGTAGGGAGCCCCATTTGACAGGTGTGAGCCAGGTTAAAGAGTAGACCAGCCGGCCAGACATCTGGTTATAAGCGGGTGAGGTCGATACTCCGGCCTTGTGCCTATTAATAAAGGTGTTATGTTTATTAAAAGAAACCAAATGCTCTATATATGTCGTACCCTGACTTCCTCATCCAATCCAAATGTGTTATAAAATGTTACGTTATTTTGAGCTCATGGGAGCTAACATATTGTTTGATAACTTTGCAAGTCCTTTAGGAGGACGTAGTCAGATTGACATAGGCTACTGATAGCCACGTTTATTTTGTTGAGTTGTGAAAATCATACTCTTTATTTGAAAATAAAGCTTTTGTACAGTTCAAAGTTCTCGTCTTCGGTCTGGTTCATTTTTAAATGTCATGGTCAAGGTTATTGTGAGAGCATACTTTAATGATCCTGTTGTCAACCCAATCCCCGAGATATTTATGAGAGGTAAGTAAAAGTAAGTATGAAACCCCGTCTATTTTGGTGTGTTCCACAATAATTTTTCTTGATAACTTCTGTGTTCAAACCTCGGTAGTATCTGTCAGTGTCATTTTCATTGATGTAGCTGAGCTGGTGCGATTGATTGTTGGCAATCCGATTGAGGGGGGCGGATATCTGACAGCCTACTATCCGGGTAAACGGGGACAGTACGGAAGTAGTACTAACGAAAGGCACCTCAGTGTCATGTTTTATATCGCCGCCATCTTGACGGAAACGTAATGGCGGCCACACAAATGTTCAAAGCTTAAATCAAATTACGACTAACCTAATCATCCGATCTCTACCAAATTTTGCAACAACATACCTTTATGGGGGGAGCATCCTTTGACCAAATTAATAGGTCATCAGAGTAATAGTTTGCGGATGGCGGCCATCTTTGTGTGAAAATCGATTCCCCCTATTAATTCGAACACGGTGCAACCGAATGGAACGAAATTTGGTACAGAGGTAGTACTAACAAAAGGCACCTCAGTGTCATGTTTTATATCGCCGCCATCTTGACGGAAACGTAATGGCGGCCACACAAATGTTCAAAGCTTAAATCAAATTACGATTAACCTAATCATCCGATCTCTACCAAATTTTGCAACAACATACCCTTATAGAGGAAGCATCCTTTGACCAAATGAATAGGTCATTAGCCTAATAGTTTGCGAATGGCGGCCATCTTTGTGTGAAAATCAATTCCCCCTATTAATTCAAACACGGTGAAACCGAATGGAACGAAATTTGGTACAGAGGTAGCACTAGCAAAGGGCACCTCAGTACGGGGACAGTACGGAAGTAGTACTAACGAAGGGCATCTCAGTGTCATGTTTTATATCGCCGCCATATTGACAGAAACGTAATGGCGGCCACACAAATGTTCAAAGCTTAAGTTAAATTACGACTAACATAACTATCCGATCTCTACCAAACTTTGCAACAACATACCTTTTTGGAGGGAGCATCCTATGACCAATCTAATAGGTTATTAGCCTAATAGTTTGCGGATGGCGGCCATCTTTATGTCAAAATTGATTCCCCCTATTAATTCGAACACGGAGGAACCTAATGGAACGAAATTTGGTACAGAGGTAGCACTAGCAAAGGGCACCTCAGTGTCATGTTTTATATCGCCGCCGTCTTGACTGAAACGTAATGGCGGCCACACGAATGTTCAAAGCTTAAATCAAATTACGATTAACCTAATCATCCGATCTCAACCAAATTTTGCAACTACATACCTTTATGGAGGGAGCATCCTTTGACCAATCTAATAAGTCATTCGCCTAATAGTTTGCGGATGGCGGCCATCTTTGTGTCAGAATTGATTCCCCCTATTAATTCAAACACGGTGAAACAGAATGGAACGAAATTTGGTACAGAGATAGCACTAGCAAAGGGCATCTCAGTGTCATGATTAATATCGCCGCCATATTGACAGAAACGTAATAGCGGCCACACAAATGTTTAAAGCTTAAATCGAATTACGACTAACATAACCATTCGATCTCTACCAAACTTTGCAACAACATACCTTTATGGAGGGAGCATCCTTTGACCAATCTAATAGGTCATTAGCCTAATAGTTTGCGGATGGCGGCCATCTTTATGTCAAAATTGATTCCCCCTATTAATTCGAACACGGTGGAACCGAATGAACGAAATTTGGTACAGAGGTAGCACTAGCAAGAGGCACCTCAGTGTCATGTTTTATATCACCGCTATCTTGACGGAAACGTAATCGCGGCCACCCAAATGTTAAAAGCTAAAATGTAATTACGACCAACCTAATAATCTAGTCTCTACCAAATTTTGCAACACCATATCTTTATGTGGGAAACATATTCTGACCAAACTGCAAGAACATCAGCCCAATAGTTTGCAGATGGTGGCCAAGTATGTGTGCAAATCGATTCCCCCTATCAATTCAAACACGGCGAAACCGAATTGAACGAAATTTGGTACAGAGGTAGTACTAGCAAAGGGCACCTCATATTCATGTTTAATATCCCTATAGCACGTTGTATTTCAACAAGCTACTACAACCAACATTCAATCATACTCCTTGAAAAGGACAAAGAGTTATAACAATACCCATGCATTTAGGAGAAAGTAGGCTATATGTTCTTTACTGAACATCTTGTTTTTAGTGATGTGTTTATATGCCGAGTATCACATCCCCCAATGAAACCAATCGGGAGTTATTGTTATTCAATGAAATGCAGGTTTACCCCCCTTTAGACCCCCTGAATATCCGAATATCCTCCCTTAGTGGACGGTTTTGACATACTTGATGAGTGAGTCTGTCAGTCAATCAGTTAGGACACTTTCTTTCCTGTTTTTTTCCCCAGAATTTCACCCCTCCCTATGGGCCCCTTAAATTGGATTTATGAAAAAACGGTCAAACACCTATTTTCTTATTTTTAAGGTAATTTTTTTCCGCTGAGTTTCAAACTCCTCGCCTATGTCGTTTAAGAGATACACGCTCCGTTAGGTATCCTTCATCCCCCACTTTTCACCCCCTTTCACCTCATAATATGCACCACATCGAAAAACCCTCAGACACGTGTCTTCTTATTTTTAATGGTGAGTGTATATGCCGAGTATCACATCTCCCAATGAAACCAATTCTGAGATATTGTTATTCAATGAAATGCAGGTCTACCCCCTTAACACCCCTTTAGAACCTGAATATCCAAAAATCATTCCTTAGTGCGCGTTTTCGACTTACCACGAGCATCTTCCCAAAATTTCATGTTTCTAACTTTAATAGTTTTGGCTGTGCGATGATGAGTCAGTGAGTCATTGAATCAGTCAGTCAGTCAGGACACTTGTTTTTATATAAGAGATTGGCACAAATATTAATCTATTGTAAAAGGGAGTGTTTTACAGATATTGTAGTTTATAATACGGAACTCATTTTATTAGATGATTTGTAGCTTCCACCAGCACTAGCCTAAATAAAGAATACGATATGGATCAACTAGATTAATAGACGCGACACCGCTCAAACCTTAAATTCCTTATAAACAGGTCCTCTTTATTCACAGACCAACACGTAATTTCATATGGATTCTGTTAAAATGAGTCGTATTGATATGATAAATATCGTTTAAAATGACAATCTGGTAGCAAAATATCTACCACGCCCGGGATTCGAACCCAAGATCTCTAGATTCACAGTCATAAGCTCTAACCCCACGGTTATTCCGACTACGCAAATTTTGTGCACAGGATGGTGACTTCTTTCCACGTTCCAATAATACTGCATTATGGAATTAAGTTTCATTTATATTTTGCTTGTTTCGATAATGTTCCAGCGTGAAATTGGGTTTAAAATGCCTTATGAATAGGCCCTCTTGTGAGTAAAGAGAATGTATTCAGTAATAGTTCATGAAGGCTTCCTCAATTCTCGTATAACCGCAACGATTATATTATATTGATGACTGCATTGCCGTTATGTGGGTTAATATTATTGAATAGCCATTGTGCAGAAACATAATACCGGCAATGCAGACTACTTACAATGTTTGATATTAAGGCATTTTACCATTTAAATACTGATACGAAGACTTCGAACATGTACCATGTCCTTTGTTTCAATCACTTGACACCAGAGTTCGCATGAGCGTTTTCCGTTCAGTATGTCATATGCATTCCACATGGCCGAGAGTGCGTCATGGTATCAATTTCCGACACCGCGCGCTGATTGTTTCTCTTACCAGTGCCAGCTGGATCGATCGATCGATCGATCGAGTTGGCAGTGCGTCTTATACTTCCGTTTGATCCACCACTGCCAGCTAGGGCACACTTCCGTTCGATCGATCGAGCGGGCAGTCCATACTTCCGTTTTCCACCACTGCCAGCTAGTACACTTCCGTTCGATCGATCGAGCGGGCAGTGCATACTTCCGTTTTTCACCACTGCCAGCTAGTACACTTCCGTTCTATCGATCGAGCGGGCAGTGCATACTTCCGTTCGATCCACCACTGCCAGCTCGATCGTTCCGATCCACTTCCGTCCCCAATATCAAAATCACTCCCACAAAGCTATCCAGCAACCGAGCGGAAAGATGCTACACATCAAAATTCTTGAGTAATGAATTACTGCTGTACTGTAGTATGAATGAAGGTCACAGGCACAACAGCAGGTACAACACGTCTCCGTGCGGATCACACACTCAACTGAATGAATTAATTAATTAATTAATTGATTCATGGGTCGCCTCCGTAGCGTAGTGGTCAGCATGGTTAGTTGCCGCCCCGGAGGTCCTGGGTTCGATTCCCCGGCTCTGCCACGAAATTTGAAAAGTGGTACGAGGACTGGAACGGGGTCTACTCAGCCTCGGGCGGCCCAAATGAGTAGAGGGGGTTCGATTCCCCCTCAGCCATCCTCGAAGTAGTTTTCCGTGGTTTCCCACTTCGTCTTCGGGCAAATGCCGGGATGGTACCTTCTTCAAGGCCACGGCCGCCTCCTTCCCTCTTCCTTGTCTATCCATCCTAACCATCCCTTACCTTCCCTCATGAGGCCCCTGTTCGCTTTGCAGGTGAGGCCGCCTGGGCGATGTGCCAATCCCACCTCACCAGTTGTATTCCTTCCGAGTTCCCTCGCTGAGTCCGTGGGTTCCACCAACCTGGAGGGTAAACGACAAAAAAAAACATTCATTCATTCATTTATTTCCGATTGGAGGTCCCCCCCGGTGCAAGTTGGGCATACATAACAAATAAACAATTATACGTAACAATTCAATAACAATTAAACTGGAGTATTTACACAAATTGTCAGTCTTTTCTTAAACACACCTATATGTTTAGGGAAAGGCTCTTAGACTGCGGCAGGTAGAGAGTTCCAGTTATCAATGGCACGATTTACGAAATAATATTACCATAATTTGACTAGCGCTTAGAGACAGCCCAGCGGGGCTGACGAAGCGACCCGAATACCCACGACCGCTACCGATCATCCTTCTCCAGTCAGCTGTTCCTAGTTGAGGCAGCCCAGCGCAGCTGGGCATTAACAACGTAAGTTACCCGAAACTTCACAACCTAGACCGATCATTAGGGCTAGGATTTTTATGTAAATATAGATTATAGCAAACATAAATAAATTTCATTATGTCTGAGAAAATGTGTACGAACTCAAGAAGAAGTATTGTATGGAGCAATTTTTGTTTCCGGGGTGGGGGGTTTAACAGGTTGAAAAGTAGTGTCTCAGGCACTCACTGGACAACTGAAATAAACTTAAGTCCAGCCGCTGAGTTTCCGACAGTGTGCTACGTCAATTTTCATGCCCTTATCTCCACTAATATATTTATCCCCTTGTCCTTTCTCAACAGCTTATGAATTGCTTGGAAAATTCGTTTCATGTAACTGAGTTTCTAGTGAACAAATATTTACCGACTGTTTATAATTACCGTATATTTCACTTGCGAATAAATAGGCCTGCTCGATTTTACAGTAAGAGACAGAATATGTAATTTTAAATATATATAAAGTAAAATTATGTTTAAAAATGTCATTTTGATCAAATATGTAAAATAAAAACACAGAATAATGTAATTTTACATTAGAAATTTAAAATGTGTAAAACAAACGTCATTATGATCAGATTGGTTGGTTGGTTCCTTAGTTTAGGGGCTGCGACAACGCGGTCATGTAGCCCCGTGTACTTTGGGTGAGTGTAGAATCTGTCTGATAACCGGTGTTAATTGTGATGACTGTATTAGTGTGTGTATCTGTTTTTTTTAATTCAAGTAGGGACTGCAACTTTGAATTTTCAAATAGTTCCTACTTTTGCCACCAAGCGCCACCGTCAACGACTACTAGGCCTAGTTCAGAACTAGCTACTAGACGCCACCGCAGTCGGCTCTTGCCAACGAACGTAGCAACCTAAGAGCGTTTTTTACATTCTTAACCTATCCAATTTAGTTTCACACAGGTGTAATTAGTGGAAAGATCTTTAACATGCCATAAATCTATGACATGGGACCGACGGCTTTACTTCCCCTCCGAAGGAAGGCATACTGAGGGATTTTTAACGCTCTTAAAAAATCCGACGGCTTCGGCCGGGTTTGAACCCGCTATCTTGGGCATAGAAGCTCAGCATGCTACCGACTACGCCACCGAAGCCGCATTATGATCAGATACGCTATGTAACAATAACATGTAATTATATGATAGCTAAGGTTCTAATTCATTGGCATTTATAATTTTTAGTTCTGTAGAAGCAAAGGGAAAGGATATGTATTTACATTTCGGGTACGTTCTTATTGCGCCGCTGCGCTGGTCTGTCTCAACGAGGAACAGCTGACTGCCCCGCTAGGCTGTCTCTAAGCGCTAGTATAATTTGGGCCTTAATTTTGAAAGAATGATCACTCCTACCCATGTACGTGGGCTTTCCCATACGTTTGCTAATGGCATGGAATGTCAACAAAACTGTAGGGGATGTGGGACATGAGGTGATTGTTGAATGACGTACGTAACTTACTCTGGTCAGTTGCACCGGGAACCAGTAGCGGCTATTCAGGTGAAGGGAGTGAAGAGCCTCTTCACTAGCATCTCGTAAGATAAACATTATATTTTCTTATTTAAATGAAAATGTTGCAGTTGTCTTGCACTACTTTATCGTGTATTTTTATAGTGTACTGTTATTTCTACAGTCCGTTGCTAGAAGGTACGCCAGCGAGGCTCACAGATTACCTACTGGCGAGGCTCTATGACGGCCTTGTGTCAGTTGAACTCCCTGTCGCTAGATTGTGCTGTCGTAACTTGGAGGAGAATCTGCAGGAGACGAAGTAACGTGTTTACATCAGCCACTTCGTCTCGTTGCCATGGCAACCTGACATCGGGTGTGACGTCATTACCTGCCGTTAGACAGTCGAGTGAAGACTTTGCTGTGTCTCCAAGCCAATACGTCAAGTCCAGTTGTTAAAAGTTGGCGTTGCGTCAGGCTTCTTTTCTTTTATGC
This sequence comes from Meconema thalassinum, assembly GCA_946902985.2. Classification (NCBI taxonomy): domain Eukaryota; kingdom Metazoa; phylum Arthropoda; class Insecta; order Orthoptera; family Tettigoniidae; genus Meconema; species Meconema thalassinum. Next base: position 67,909,233 of record OX336397.1, read on the forward strand.
TGAAGCTTGTATTTATTTTCCCAATAAATAATATTTATTTATTACGTTACTTACCCTGTTGTTGATGAAAGTTGATGGCTTTTAGTGTAATAATATTTCCAGTGAAAGACACGGTATTACTTTTATTAGAAATTCCCTTCAGTAGGTGGAAAGACGAAGACAAAGGGGAGTTATTAAATTGTGGACGGCCAAATTAATTAATATAACTGTGTACTAAAAAGATATTAAGAAACCCGGCAAATGTTATAGCCTTCATTGCAAGGGATCTTGGTTCGAGCAGTTCACATGCTTGTGCAGTAGTTGTATTCTTAAAAACAACCTGTTCTGTTAGCCTTGCTTACTTTTTAGTAACAAATGTGGTGTGTGGAATCAACAAGTTTCGGTGATTTCCAAAACATTAGGCCTACGCGCGGGTTGAACAAACACAAAGACAGAGAGGAACATTTGAAGTGCCAGTTACAGATTAGAACACTCAAAAGAAACACTACCACGTTATCTGACGCCTTGAGGGAAAATGCAAGACTACAGTGCTTGCAGAAAGTTTAGGGACATGTCTAAATTTCGTTTGATGCACATTTGTCCCTAAAGTAACACCATTTCAGTCATTGTTTTACTTGATATTATTAGTCATCTATATGAGGGGTTTTCGTTTACAATTTCGCTGCTCTAGATCTAATACTTTTGGAGGCGGAATGTTTTTTTGTAAACAAGGCTAAAAAAACTGTTTTTCTTATTAAAATGTTTTCTTTCTCAAAAACTGCTAGTCCTACTGCTATGAAATTTTTACTGCTGTTTTTCTACTATATAGCAATCATAAAAATAACAACCTTGGAAAATATACTACTTATTTGGTCGCCTCTCAAACAAACTTTCTTCCCCAGTACGGTAATTTTGGCGGCAAAATTGGTCAATTTCGTTTCGCGATAACTTCCGATTGGAAACACTTCGAGCTATTCTGACTACGCAGTTGTTTTCTCCGTGTCTTGTTTGTGATGGATCGGCTGTGGGTACTTTCTCGAAATGTTGCCAATCGGAAGTTATCATGGAACGAAATTGACCAATTTTGCCGCCAAAATTACCGGGGAAGAAAGTTTATTTGAGAGGCCATCAAATGAGTAGTAAATTCTTTACCTAGGTTGTATTTTTATGTTTATGATTGATATATTGTAGTAAAACAGCAGTAAAGATTTCATAGTTGTAGGATTAGCAGTTTTTGAGAAAGAAAATATTTTATTAGTAGGAAAAACAGGGTTTTTTTGCCCTGTTTACAAAAAGGTAAAACATTCCATCTCCAAAAGTATTAGAGCTAGAGCAGCGAACTTTTTAACGAAAACCCCTCATATAGATGTCTAATAACATAATGTAAAACAATAACTGAAATGCTGTTACTTTTGGGACAAATGTGCATCAAACGAAATTTAGGCCTGTCCCTAAACTTTCTGCAAGCACTGTATGTGGAGTTAGATATAATGAGAATGTGACTTTAAATAGGCTTGTAATTTGAGTTGTTCTATACTTGAGGTCTCACTCTCGGTATAAACTCTGGAAGAGAGTTCCTATGAACTTTAAACTTTACTGTAACTCGTGGGAACTTGAAGGAATTATATTAATGGCCATGCATTTTCTTTGCAGGGCGGGTCAGGGAAGGGATTTTGGAAGGAAATCGGCCGTGGACCTATTGAAAGGAACCATCCCAGCATATGCCTGGTGGTGAAAATGAGAAGTCACAAAAATCATTTTCAGGACGACCGAGTAGATATTTTAGCTTTAAAATACGAAAAATACACAATATTCACAAAAGCAATCAAGCAGTGCTGAAATTAGAGTTTCGCTCATCACCTGATTTTTCATCTACGAGCCGCCACTGCCGGGAACTGTGAACATGTGCTGTAGTGTTTTTTGCGTTTCCGGACATAAGTTCCTGTGCTAAACGTAACCGTTAGGTGGCAACATGCTGTGCTTCTATACCCAAGATCGCGGGTTCAAACCCGACCGAAGTCGTCGGATTTTTAAGAGCGTTAAAATCCTTCTGTACGCCTTCCTTCGGAGGGGAAGTAAAGCCATGTCATAGATTTATGGCATGTAAAAGAACATTCCACTATCTACAATTGTGTGAAGTTATTATTCTTGTATCTGAAAGGCGGCTTCGGTGGCGTAGTCGGTAGAATGCTGAGATTCTATGCCCAAGATCGCGGGTTCAAAACCGGCCGAAGTCGTCGGATTTTTTAAGAGCGTTAAAAATCCCTCAGTATGCCTTCCTTCGGAGGGGAAGTAAAGCCGGCGGTCCCATGTCATAGATTTATGGCATGTAAAAGATCCTTTCACAGACTAAACTTGTGTAAAGCAAAATTTGTTAGGTTAGATTTCGTCAGAACGCTCTATCAAAGTTCCAACGTTCACCACTAGGTATCATTGATATCTGGTGGCGAAAGTTGGAACTACTTGAAATTGAACGGAACTTGTAGCTCGCCCTTTAGGGTGTCCGCTGGAAGCAGCTACAGACTCAGGCGAGCCGAACTTGTCCTCGGACACTCCCGGCACTAAAAGCCATACGATAAATAAATAAATAAATAAATAAATAAATAAATCTCTTCGAACAGAAGGTGGTGCTAATACGGCGAGATGGTAAAGCCATTCAATTGGAGTGGATTTGAGACACCCAGTTATTATTCTGCACGTATCATTGAGAGCCACATCCACCTGTTTGGCATGAGCTGAGTTATACCAAACAGGACGTGCGTACTCTACGGTGGAGTAACATAATGACATTGCAGAAGATCTGATGGTTGCAGGTTGGCTGCCCCACTGCGATCCGGCCAATCTTCTAAGGAGATTGTTCCTTGTGGAAACTTTCTGCTTAGTGTTTATACAATGTTTCTTGTATGTGAGAGACCTGTCGAGTGTTACTCCTAAGTATTTTGGAGTGTAACAGTTCCAATGCAACCCCTGACCATACAACATTTAACTTACGTTCGGCTTCCCTATTTCTTAGATGAAAAGCACATACTTGTGTTTTTGATGGCTTTGGTTTGAGACGATTTGTAGTATAGTATCTAGAGAGGGTTTCAAGGGCATTATTGAGATTGCTCTCCACTGATACAAAGTCTCTGCACTGTGTAGCCAAAGCAAGATCATCAGCATACACAAAGCTCCTGCAGTTTGGTGAAATAGGTTGATCATTTGTGTAAATGTTAAATAATATTGGAGCCAACACACTTCCTTGTGGGAGACCATTCTTCTGTGGTCTCCATCTGCTACGTTGTCCTTGAAAATCAACAAAGAGCCTGCGATTCTGCAAGATAGTGGAAATGAAGTTGGTTAGGCTAGGGTCCTTAGTCAGATTGAAGCTAAATTTGCAGGTTAGATTTGATTAACGCTCTATTAAGTTCTAACGTTCACCGCCAGGTGACGGTAGCTGTGGCATCTAGTAACCATATTTGCAGCTAGGTGTCGTTGACGGTAGCATTTGGTAGGAATTACTTGAAATTGATCGTCTGCAGTCCTTACCTGAATTACATACAGGTAACACACACTAATACAGCCATCACAATTAACACCGGTTATCAGGCAGATTCTACACAAACCCTAAGCACACGGGGCTACATGACCGCGTTGTTGCAACCCCTAAACTAAGGAACCCCCCCCCCCCCCCCAAGGACTCATATTTAGTGATACGCGGGTTGGCGACCACGGGACCCCAGCTGACACGACATTGCTTCCACTTAATTATGCCGGGCTCCTCTCCGTCTTCTTTCCTGTCGACCTCTCTTGATCAACTCTTGTTCTCTTCCGACCCCGGCGGTATTAGGGTGTCCGAGGCCTAGGGAGTCTTTCACTTTCCTGATACCGTCCTTCTGCGTGGGGTCAGCCTTCTTTTTCTTTTCATGTTATCTCCTGCCTCAAGGCCCTCAAGGAGGCAGGGTGTATGTAGCCCCGCCACTTCTGGTGCACCCTGGATATTGCTACACCCTAAGGGGCTCACAGCAGGTGAGTTCAGGAGTTGGAGACCCGAGGGATTCCTGAGCTGGATCAGGAAAAAGAGGAAAAACCGGAGAGGACCCTCTCCTCTTTCCCCTTTCCTATCTGCCTTTCATGGCTCTCCTTCCTACCAAGACCCTTAATCCTCATTCTTCGAGGGTTGAGGGCATTTCTTTTCTTCCTGTCCTTTATTTGCCTTATCCTTTATTTGTTTACCATTTCTTCCTCAAGTATGAAAGTTTGTAGTTAGTATTAGTTATAGTTTTCATCCTCACCTCATCTTTCACTATCACCCAAACCATTAGGGGCCGATAACCTAGATGTTAGGCCCCTTAACACAACAATTTTCATCATCATCAACTAAGGAACCAACCAAACTTAACCGTCTTGGTTCCCACTACAAGCCCTCAAAGTCTGGTTGGTTGGTTCCTCAGTTTAGGGGCTGCGACAACGCGGTCATGTAGCCCCGTGTACTTTGGGTGTGTGAAGAATCTGTCTGATAACCGGTGTTAATTGTGATGACTGTATTAGTGTGTGTATCTGTTTGTTTTTTAAATTCAAGTAAGGACTGCAGACATTCGATTTTCAAGTAGTTCCAACTTTTGCTATCAAACGCCACCGTCAACGATCAACAAGTTCAGAACTTGGTTATTAGATGCCACCGCAGTCGGCCCCTGGCGACGAACGTTGTAATCTAAGGGCGTTAGTCAAATCTAACCTATAATTTAGCTTCACACAAGTGTAGTTAGTGGAAGGTTCTTTATCATGTCTTAAATATATGACATGGGACAGCCGGCTTTACTTTCCCTCCGAAGGAAGGCATAAGTTACTGAGGAATTTTTAACTCTCTTAAAAAATCTGACGACTTCGGCTGGATTTGAACATTTGGGCATAGAAGCTCAGCATGCTACCAACTACGTCATCGAAACCACTCCTTCAAAGTATGTGATAGGAATTTTGAAACACCCTGTAGCCTATATAAATCTTAATCTCATGTAATTTATTTCGGGTAATTTTTCATATATTCCAGTATTTGGAATTATCTTTTGTTGACCGACTGAAAGTTAAAATATTCATCGCTGCATTTGCCTGGAGTAGAAGTGGGAAACCACGGAAAACCATTTCCCGGACCTAAGGACTGACAGCCACTATATCATGAGGTAGTGCGCCATGTCTCTGTATTACCCATTTAACATTTGATTGCCGCTGAGCGTGGCTGCGCCAGTGTTTGTTGGTTATTGCAGCAGGAGCCCCGCGGGGTGAAGCGGAGGACACAGTGATGACAGAGTGCAGATTGCACATAAGTCAAGCAGCATTGCGAGCGCTATCTGTCTTAGAAGCACAGATAAGCGTCACAGGATCTCATACCACCGCGGCTTCGGTGGCATAGTTGGTAGCATGCTGAACTGCTGTGCCCAAGATTGCGGGTTCAAACCCGGCCAAAGTCATTGTTTTTAAGAGCGTTAAAAGTCCTTCAGTATGCCTTCCTTCGGAGGGGAAGTAAAGCCGGCGATCCCATGTCATTGATTTGTGGCATGCAAAAGATCCTTCCACAGACTAATAATAATATCGTATGGCCTCGGGTGCCTGGTGCAAGCTTTGCTATTTGACATCCAGAGGGTAGCTTGCGTGTCGAATTTCGTAGTTCCTTGACTATGAAAGTCAAGGAGGTTAGATGTTAGATATCTAATCTCCTTGAACACAATAGCGCTTTCTAGTAGAGAAATGAGGAACTTTGTGCTGGCGGAAACTCCCGAGATTAATTTTGCCATTATGAACTCGGCCTACTGAAATCAACATCGTATGACATGCGTATCGTATTTTTGCCGCCTTTCAAAAATCACTTACCACGGTCAGGGGCGAACCTGCAATCTTGGGGTTAGTAGACCGACACGCTATCCACTCACCCACCGTGGCAAGCTACCACAGACTAAACTTGTGTGAAGCTAAATTGTTAGGTGGGAATACGTCGGAACGCTCTATCAAAGTTCCAACGGTCACCACTAGGTATCATTGATATCTGATAGCGAAAGTTGGAACTACTCGAAATTGAACGGAACTTCTAGCTCACCCTAAAGGTGTCCACTGGAAGTAGCTACAGACTCAGACGAGCCGAACCTGTCATCGAACACTCCCGGCACTAAAAGCCATACGATAAATAAATAAATAAATAAATAAATAAATAAATAAATGTCACCACGGACAGTTAAACGATGCCTGAAGCTACTGGAGCTGAGTCATATCCTACTCGCGCAACTGTACCTGTCAACGAAGCAGAGTGACTGTGACACAAGTAGGCAGAGAATAGTTCCCATCTCGACCGCCGGCAATCAATTTCTGAAAGGGTAATACAGCGCGATATAATCGTGATTTTCGATATCATCATCAGTTGATAATGATATTCCTGCGGCGAGGACGCGCGCTAGCATGCATCAACCAAAAGTGATAACGAGTAGATTACTTTAACACTTGACTTGATTAAGAATTTTTAAATTTGGGTCAAGTACAGTCACGCTAACATAAACTGCCGCATCTGTTGAGACGTGAAACATACAGAGGTGTGCTAATTAATAGAATCAAATAAAGAATTTAAGGAAGAAGGAAGATTGTTGTTTTACGTGAGCGTGATTATGAGCCACGGGACCTCCTTTTTACGTGGAAATCGAACCGCAAGACATGGCATCTCACTTCGAAAATCTCACATGCATTGACCGGGAATTGAACCCAGTCCACCTTGGTGAGAGGCCAGCAGCTTGACCGCTGCGCCACCACGCCCCCAAAGAATTTAAATTAGTCACAGTATTTATTCAAAATCATTTTATTGACGATCTGCTGGCATCTTTTGTACACCTACTTAATACCTAATTTATTTATTTATTTATTTATTTATTTAGCGTATGGCTTTTAATAATAAGCCTTATTGCAGCCTCTAAGCCTCCGTGGCTTAGGCGGCAGCACGCCGGCCTCTCACCGCTGGGTCCGTGGTTCAAATCCCGGTCACTCCACGTGAGATCTGTGCTGGACAAAACGGAGGCAGACAGGTTTTTCTCCGGGTACTCCGGTTTTCTCTGTCAAAATTTCATTCCAGCAACACTCTCCACTATCATTTCATTGCAACTGCCATTCAATTAATCATTGCCCCAGAGGAGTGCGTCAGGCCTCGGCAGCCGGCACAGTTCCTATCCTCGCCGCTAGATGGGGTCTTCATTCATTCCATTCCAGCAGGCTGTGGATATTTTATTGCAGCCTGTGGCCTTGTTGTTGACGTATGCATTTCGTACACTACTGTCGACCAAAATATTATGTGTACTCCAGTTTGAATGATGTTTGTGAAGTAACCAATAGGCCTACATAAAATCCAATAACATCATCATTTTCGTCGTTCTATTTTACATTAGTTCATGTAGGTTTGGAATTTTTAATTTATATTTTAATATTTTTTATCGCAGTCGGAACACAAAAGGTTTTTAAGCGTGTTTCAACCATGCGTCACATTTAAGAATTATTATCTCACAAACCCGTCATCAGATCAAATCCAAATTTTAACCCAATATACATTGGAATGTTGTATAACTGGTTTATTAATTTTAAAATTTTGTGTGTCCAAGAAACAAAGTTTTTATCATTTTTGTAAGGTAACTTTATCTCGGCTCGGGGTGGTTTGAATATGTAGTTCTTGGCCGCGTAATCCTTATACATCAAAATGTTATGCTGTATGATTGTGAATTACGTAAATTAATTCACTTATTTTATATCGTTTTGTATTTGTACGGCGAATTAAGACATGCTTCACCAGTTAGCCGCTCCGGTGAAAGCTGTACAGCGTTGCCAAGATGGGCTCCATCACGCGTCATGGCGCGCCTCGCTCGGAAGTGATGGGCTCCATATCAGCAACGCTGTACAGCATTTCCCGGAGCGGCTAGCTGGTGAACCATGTCTTAATTCCCAGTGCAAATACAAACCGATATCAAATAAATGAATTAGTTTACGTATTTCACAGTCATTCAGCATAACTTTTTGATGTAGCCTATAAGGATTACTACGCAACCAAGAACTCAATTTTCCAACGACCCCGAGCCGAGAAAAAGTTACCTTACAAAAATGATAACAACTTTCGTTCTTGAATACACAACATTTTGAAATTAATAAACCAGTTATACAACATTCCAGTGTATAACGTGTTAAAATTTGGATTCGATCTGATGACGGGTTTGTGAGATAATAATTCTTAAATGTGACGCAAGGGGGGGCGTGGTGGCTCAGCGGTCTAGCTGTATGCCTCTCACCAAGGCGGTCCGGGTTCGATTCCCGGTCAATGCATGTGAGATTTTCGAAGTGAAATGCCATGTCCTGTGGTTCGGATTCCACGTAAAAAGGAGGTCCCGTGGCTCATAATCACAAGATTCACGGTCACGTAAAACTGCAATCTTCCTTCCTTCCTTTTAAATGTGACGCATGGTTGAAACACGCCTAAAAGCGGGCACTTATTGTGTTTCAACTGCGATAAAAAAAATATTAAAATATAAATTAAAAATTCCAAACCTACATGAACTAACGTAAAATAGAACGACGAAAATGATGATGCTATTGGATTTTATGTAGGTCTATTGGTTACTTCTCAAACAACCTTCAAACTCGAGTACACATAATACTTTGGTCGACAGTAGTCTGTGCTGTATGCCACTTCGTTTTGGGCAAGAAACGATATGGTACAATTCACATACATTCCCACATAGTTCACAAATACAATTTCCATCTGGATCATGGAACACTTGCCTGGAGCAGATCTTGTGGTGAAACCCATGCACCGCAAGTCTGGTCATGACATGAAGCATTTCACAGAATGGATGCATCCATCTTCGGTCCAACATCGCATTTGACGTGTTGAATTCCCTGGGTATGTCCTATTTTTTATTCTGTAGATCTTGCATCAGTTTTCTGTAATTGTCTGAAATTGGCAGTAGTAGTAACATTCGTAGGTCTTCTATTTAAAATGTTTCTCTAGCAAACTCGTATACAAGTCTAGACTTGGTTGTCTTTGCTACTCCAAGGACTCTTTTGAGAAATCGAGATTTTACTTTTTCTATTTCATCTAACTGTCTGTAGGTAAGAAATTTCCATATTAACTCAAGTCCGTATGTCAAAACTTTGTCCAGAAAAGTGCCATCGCTGTCTCAAGTGATATTAGGGTAATATATCTGATGGCATTTATAGCGTATGGCTTTTAGTGCCGGGAGTGTCCGAGCACATGTTCGGCTTGCCAGAGGCTGTGGCTGCTTTTAGCAGACACCCATAGGGTGAGCTACCGGTACAAGTTCCGTTCAATTTCAAGTAGTTCCAACTTTCGCCACCAGATGTCACTGATACCTAGTGGTGAACGTTGGAACTTTTATAGAGCGTTCCAACGAATTCTAACCCAGAAATTTAGCTTCACACAAGTTTAGTTAGTGGAAGGATCTTTTTCATGCCATAAATCTATGACATGGGACCGCCGGCTTTACTTCCCCTCCGAAGGAAGGCATACTGAAGAATTTTAACGCTCTTAAAAATCCAACGACTTCGGCAGGGTTTGAACCTGCTATCTTGGGAACAGCAGTTCAGCATGCTACCAACTACGCCACCGAAGCCCGCGGTGTAGCACTATCCAGGGTGCACCAGAAGTGGTGGGGCTACATACACCCTGCCTCCTTGGGGGCCTTGAGCAGAAGGCAGGAAATAACAGGAAAAGTAAAACAAGGCTGACCCCTCCTAGAAGGAGGGTATCTGGAAAGATTTGGCAAGGGCCAATTAAGGCGGGAAAGGAAGAGACTCCCTATGCCTCGGATACCCTAATAGCGTCGGGGTCGAAAAAGAACAAGAGTTGACCAAGGGAGATGACAGGAAAAAAGACAGAGAGGAGCTCGGCACAAGTAAGTGGAAGCAATGCCGGACTCAGCTGGGGTCCCGTGGTCGCCAACCCACGTCCCACTAGATGTGAGCCCCTGGGGGGAGTGGGAAAAGACGAAGGAATGAAGAAGGAGAAGAAGTTAGGCATGGCAAATCAAAATAAGACATACAGCAGGCTGTGACTAGACAATGTTCACGAGGTTCGTGCTGCCGTAGTTACATCTCATTTGGAAAGGTTTTTGGATATCACATTGGAGTGCGAATCGTATATCAAAGTATTCTAGATACCTACAACACTTTTGTAAGTATTATTCCTAATATTTGTGAACCTTACCGTACGTGAAGTGGAAAATACACAACCTAAAACTCTGTTCTGATCAACCCAACATGGCCGCCGCCTCTGTTGATAGAGGTCGGCGTCTCTTAACGAACACAACGAATGATAAAACTTCTGACGTATCAACCCACCAAGTACCAAACCAACCAATGAATTATTATAATACTGTAAATAACCCTGATTTTAACAACAGTACATCTGGCACCCAAATGACAACTACAATAACTACCGGTACCAAAGAAACAAATCCAAGGTCAAGCTATTCTGCTATAGCTCAATCTCTCCCCTCCAAAGAACAAGCTATCGTAATTGAATCCCAAGATGGAATCAGTATCAAAGATTATGTGCTAGCCCTAGCAACATTCGTTTTGTTTCACGAATATCGAATGGACGAATATGCATTTTTCTTTCTAGCAAGAAAGTTGTTGAAGAGTTAATATTAGCCAACCCCAAGATCTTAATAAACAATGTATCTTTGGAAATACGACCACTCTTAACAAAAAACAAGCGTATTATATTATCAAACGTTTGTCCTGTAATACCCAACTATGTAATTGAAGAGGAATTGTTAAACATTGGTGTGAAAATCATGTCTAAAATTACCCCTATCAGAGCAGGCTTATCCATCCCAGGTTTCTCTCATATTTTGAGCTTTCGAAGACAAATGTACATCCAAAATGAAGACTTCGATAAACTGCCTGCATCTCTCCAAATTGAATACGATGGCACTAACTACTGGATTTACCTATCATCTGACTCACCCACCTGCTTTATTTGTAAAACTGAGGGACATTTGGCCAAAGACTGTCCTACTAACAACTCAGTTCCAAATGATCAACCAACCTCTCAGAACGACATTCATGAAATTGACAAACCTAACCTTTCCAATTTTCCTAAACTACAAGAGAAACCACAAACAACAGAGATAAACCCCAAAAATGCAACCAGTACTTCCGACCTTCCTTCAACAAATTGACATGATTTTTTTTTTTTTTTTGTCGTGTGGTCTCCTGAGAGGCCGAGTGCAGGTCTTTCTATTCGACGCCCGTGGGCGACCTGCGCGTCGGGATGAGAGATGGAATGGATTAGGATGAATGAAACAGGGCAAGGATGTGGAAGGAATCGGCCGTGGCCTATCAGAAGGTACCGTCCCAGCATTTGCCTGGTGTTGAAAATGGGAAACCACGGAAAACCATTTCAAGGACGGCCGACGGTGGGGCTCGAACCCACGCGTCTACCGAGTCAGCAGAGAGCTTGGCCCCATGACCTAATGCTGCGCTTTAGCCAGCTGAGCCAATGCTGTCGGTTAATTGACATGATGAAACTTCATCAGCTATCCTAAACTTAACTCAAAACCAAGATTGTAATGGTATTTCTCTCTCCGAAATTCCAATAGAAAGAACAGTGCCTGGACATAGTGAAACATGTCCTGCCTCAACAACTGGACATTTCCCTGGATTTAAAAGACCAATGTCACACGCCAGCAGTGAAAGAACTGACCAAAATATTTATAATAGCAACAGACCCAAAATCGACTCTTCTGAACAAATTGAGAACCTCAAGGTAAATCACACTTCTAAGAAACCCAAGAAATAACCACAAAAACCAACAATCAGCGATATGCTCCTTCCTGTGAAACAGGTTTTGGAAGCTGATCCATCACTAGCTCCTCTCAGTTACACACAACTCCAATCTTTTCTCGAAAATAACCAAGGTGTCAAGGACGTGGTGGCAATTGCTTTCAATTACACCCAAGACATAGAAGGACTCGCTAAAGCCCTACAGAAACTCTACCCCTACTACACCGATAAAAGCATTAAAAACAGAAGCTCTCGGATAGTGAAGAAATTACTGAAGTTCGTCAACCTAAGCGAAGACCAAATGGATAACAATGTTTCTCTAGCTAGACTATTCTAGCGATGATTAATCTCTCCCTCTATAATAATGGAAATGGATCTTTTGTTATTTTTTATCATACTTATGGCAACAACACTACTCCAATGGAATATCAACAGCTATCGATCCCAGTTAGAATTCCTACAACTCCTAATAAATAAACACCAACCACCCATTATCTGTCTCCAAGAGACCAACTTTCGGAACGATTTTGCTGCTAATCTAAGACTTTACAATGCGTTTCATAAAAACAGAACTAATGCAAGTCATGCAAGTGGAGGAGTAGCTACCTATGTCAAAAACAATATATACCTTAAAGAAATTTCTTTAAACTCCAATTTGGAAGCTGTAGCCGTCTCATTGCATCTACCTCCCTCTCTGTGTATCTGCAATATTTATATACCAAACAGTTATCTATTTCACGGAGATGATCTACGAAATCTTAATTGTCAGCTACCTAAACCATTCATTCTAGTAGGCGACTTCAACAGCCATAACACGTTATGGGGCAGTCATCACTCCGATGCAAGAGGGAACGAGATAGAAAAGATACTAGATGAATTTGACCTAATTCTAATGAATTCAACTGCTCCAACTCGTTTCGATATTGCTCATGGAACCTATAGTAGCATAGACCTAACTATCTGCACTCCGGAGATAGCAACTGGTTTTGACTGGTCTGTCTATTCGACGCTCCAAGGAAAATAGTGACCACTTCCCCATACTGATCAATAACGACAACGCTTCAATCAACGCCCCGATACCCCAGTAGGATATAAAGGCCGGTTCTAGCGCAGGGGCTAATGGGCAAGATGGCCGCCGCGCGCAACGAGCCCTATGTTATTCTTATGGAGGGGTCATTCAGAGCTGACGCAGTGGCTAATGGGCAAGATGGCTGCCAAGCCCTGAGACCGTGTATGACGTCACAGGGAGAGGTCGGCCGTGTAGTTGTTAAATGGAATATTTATTATTATTATTATTATTATTATTATTATTATTATTATTATTATTATTATTATTAGGTAATTATTGATTGATCGTGTACAATCAAGACCAGCCTTACATTGTCCAATTTTTGACTAGCATACTTGGTGGTCATTCCTGAGGTTCGAATCCCGGCTCTGCCAAGAAATTTAATTTTCTGATCTCAGGAGTGGAACGGGGTACACTCAGCCTTGTGAGGCAAAACTGACAGGAGCTGGCTTTTGATTCATACCTCAGCCATTCTGCCTAACTCAACTTTACCTAACCTAACCTAGCCTAACCTAACTTCAAAGTCAGAGCAAATATGAGAGCACACATAATAAACTAAGTTATAACCTAACCTAACCTAACCTAACCTAACTTAACCTAACCTAACCTAACTTAAAAGTGCGAGCAAAAAAAAGTGAGAGCAAAAAGTGTGAGCAAATGTGAGAGCACAAATAATAAACTTAGTTATAACCAAACCTAACCTAACCTAACCTAACCCACAGAAACCTCATTTAAAGATTTTAGATTTTACATTTTAACATTCTAGATTTTTCGATTTTATCATTTTCCATTTTTTTTAGATTTTACATTTTACATTTTAAATTTAAGATTTTTTATTTTATTTTAGATTTTACATTTTTACATTTTACGAAAAGAGTAAACTACAAGGTCACATACCGAACCTCACCAAACCTAACTTTACCAAACCTAACTTAAGCTAATCCAAAGGCTAATGCACATACACAAAGTATATAAGGGCACATGTAACTATTCTTATGTTAGTCTTGTAGGCTAATGTACAACATGATCACTACCCCAACCGTTTTTTTTTTCATTCTATTGTTTACACATTTGTCAATTTTCAAATTTCCCATTTTCAGTTTTTCTTAATGTTAGTTTTAAGTTTTTCAATTTCATAATATGGAAACATGGATTTTGCATTTTGTTGTTTACACATTTATCAATTTCCCAATTTCCCAATTACAGTTTTTAAAATGTCAGTTTAAAGTTTTTCAATTTCATGATATAGAAACATGGATTTCAAGTTTGTTGTTTACACATTTGTCAATTTACCAAATTCCCATTTACACTTTTAAAATTTCAGTTTAATGTTTTTTTCTATTTTGTCAATAAGGAAACATGGATTTTCCAATTTGTGTTTTACATGTTCATTCTGCATTAGGAGTGGAGAGAGGGGGGTAGTAATTAAAAATGTACAAGCAGTGTCCATAAAATATTTTTATTTTAAATACATGTACACTATTTACACATAATACATTTTTATATATATTCTTTTTTTGTTATAAATTGTACAATTGTTTTTATTTTGTTTTCTATTTTTATTTTTATTTATTTTTATTATGAATACCATTTTTTCTAATTTTTTTGTGTTTTTCTATTTTTGTAGTGCTATTGTTTTAATTTTTTAAATTGTTTTGTTTTATGTATTTGCTAGTTGCAGGCAGAAGATTTTGATATTCAAAACTTAACTCTTTAAGCATGGTTAAGGATTGAGTAATGACCATTGGTATGTGTACCTATACCATTAGCATCAATCACTCTTTTATCATCACCAGGACACAAAGCAATTTTGTTTAGTCTTATAGATGATATGTCATGTTGTTTAGAAGCGATAACGTTCATTGGTATTCTTTTTACATTGTTTTTCATGACACAATCCTTATAATCTTGAAAGCTTATACAATTTTTGACAACACCTCTGTTAATACCTTTAATCTTTTTGATTTCTTTACCATTTATGTTTAAAGCGTACATTTTAGCTCTAAGTCCAACAAATGCTTTTATAATTTGTCCACAAGCCTCGTCTTTAAATTTCCCCAACGTTTTCTTGTTTGATGTAGAGTAACATATGTGACTAGTAGGATAATCTGATGTGTCCAGGTGTTCTAGGAAATCCAACTTGTCTTGATATACATCTGGGGTGTTAACCAAATAAATGAACGAGTCGGTATCCATACACATGAGTTTAAGATTGTTCATTCCATAATAGGGTAGCAGGACATCATAGTGGTGGGAATACATTAGAGTTTTTGAAATATCCAGTATACACATTCCAATATATATAGGCTTATTGAATACAATGTTACGTTTAGCCATGTGGAAAGCAGCTAGGTTAGGACCATAAATTGTTCTGTCAATAAATGTCGGCTTCGCTATTAGCTTTTCTGCCTTTTTGCTGTCAGTCACAAGACGTATGTCTATTCTTTTACGGATATGTTCCATTGTTTTTCCAAAAATGGCATTGTTGAATAATTTGTACAGATTTTTCTCAAAATCATTTTTGGCTTGTTTTCGAAGGTTGTTATTAAAATCAACCAAGGACTTTGCTTAAACTTTAACTCACGATGAATTTTTATCAATTTTATTCCATCATCTAAAGCCTGTTTTAATGCCATGTAGTGAACAACATATCGCCTTCGATTTCCAAGATGAGGAATTAGTTTTTTCAGAGACGAATCCTTGGGTTGTGTACACTCTGGTAGGAAAGGTAAATCGTTGTGTAGATCATGAAGGTCAGATGGGTAATCAACATCAACGTCTAGAATGTATCCCACAGGATCGTCTTCCTTTAGTTTTTCTAGATCAACAGTATCTGGAGAAACCCACTGAAATCCACCATAAGGAAGGGAGTGGCACATAACCCACCCGTATTGGTTGTTGGCATCATCATAGGTTATAAACTGCGATGGTTTCTCAGAATCATAGGTTTCCATGTATTTATTGTTAGCTTCAGCATACCGATGAGACACCTGGCATATGCCTCCACGTATTCCAGACTCGATTAGAAGAATCTGATCGTAATCCTGTAGCAATTCCAGTTCAATTCTTGTGTAAAGGAGCATTGCCTCGAAACTTAAACCAGGCGAAGTAAAAAAGTGTGCAGAATCCACTCGATGTGTTTCTAGTGTTTTGTTTCTAAACGTTTCAAAGCTGTCTGCAAGAAGGAGTACATCTGAAGTTAGGTAGAGGTCACTATATTCCCCTAGAGTTTTAATGTTGAACTGATTCCACACATTTTTGGCATGTTCATAGTCTTCATGACTAACATCTTCTTGACTTAATTTGTTAAAGAATAGCTCTTTTGGAGGTAAACACGTTTCACTTAACTTTTCCCATGAATCAATGTAATCATAACAAAATACCCCTTTACGAGTCATGAGCATTGCATTATCTTTTCCAAAGTACTTGCCTGTTTCAGGGTGTGATGTTAAGTTGGAAACTAAGTTTTCCAAACTACTCGGCATTAACCGAAACGTGTCCACAAATCGAAGCTTAACATTTCCTACATATTTGGTGAAGGAAATGTACTTTTCTTTGGAGTTAGCGATAACATGCAACTTCTCAGTAGTACATCCCAATTGCTTTACAATGAAATTTGCGTCGTAGCCACTCATATTATGTAGAAACACAGGAACGTGGTTACGTGTTTTACACCTCAAATTACAGTTATTGTGAGCACTTCCACGGTATTCCCCTGTAATATGGCAGTGGTCTCGATTTTTTCAGTCCTCTTTGGTGAATGGTTTTTGACACAAATAACAGGTTTCAGAACATTGGAACTCTGCTTCTTGATCCTGAGTTAAGGCCTTTGGAACATTTAAGCTGTAAAGGCGATCAATTTCATTAGCTATTGAGATCAAACAGTCCATAAACTTTTCTGCAGCGTCAGGTCCACGATAAATAACAGGTTGGCTTGGAAGATTTGTCTTTATGTGTTCCACAGCGGGTGATGGTTTAACGTATATACCAAAGCTCATAGGAACATGACTCTGGTATGGCACTGTATAACTTGCTTCAGGATTGGGTAAACATGTTTGATATGGTAAGAGTATACTTTCGAAATCTGCATAGATAACGTAAGGTATTCTCAGCATTTTTTCAACATTTAAGAATTTGACAATGGGGTTTTTAATAGGCATTTCAACCCTAGCAATGTCATGCTGGACACACAAAGCTCTATGTTCTTTTAATTTTTCCATTCCTTGTTGTCCATATCGATTATCAAAGTGAGTAAAACACCGTTTGCACGTATATATCTTATGTTCACGGTGAGTAATCTGATGTGCTACTAGTTTATCAAAATCTTTGATAAAGACGTAGTGGTTCTGTCCGGATGATGAACTTAGCAGAAGGAGGTCGCGATGGTCTTGCAGCTCTTGATCCACAACCTTTAGAGGGAACAGTTTATTGTCTTTTTCCAATCCAAATACATTAATGGATATGTCGTTGGCGTTTTCAAATTTGGCAATGTCAGCTAGTGATGTAGGAAACGATATTACTGAAAAATCATACTTGCTTTCCATGTCCTTGTATTTACTAATGCGTTGAGCATCCTTTTTAACCAGTTTTGCTAAAATGGCATACATAAAACACTTTTCATCCTTTAAGTTTTGAGGATTAATGCAGGCATTTCTTGCTTTTACAGCTGCTGGTAATGGAATATATGTGCTACCACGCAAGGGATTATACTTATTTATTTTCAATCGTACTCCTTCCACTGCTAACAAAGCCCAATTACTGCCTTTTAGCTCAGATTCTTCCATTTCAGTAGTTAACTGTTTAAATTGTGTTTCCAAGAAACTACTTAAGTCAGTTTCCAAAAATAGGGCTTGATTTCGTGTTTTAAAAGCCCGATCTGTGATTTCGTTGGTGGACGTATGAATGAATCTACATTCAGCCACAAGATTAACTTTTATTGCCTTGTGCATTGCTAGTTCTTTCTACATAGCTTGTATTATTTGCTGTTTGGACTCTTTAAGGTATGAATTTAAATCCTTACACGTATCACAACGTATGAAAAAGGATTTAAGACGACCTTGAAAAGACGTTTCATATTCAGTAAGTCCATTTTTGTCAGGAACCATTGAAAGCAGGTAATGTTTTGTAGGCTCAGTTTTTTGTCTTTTAGCTGCTGACACAACATTACAACATTCTTCATGACGACGTCCGTTGTAGACATTGTTGAATTTACTACCACAAGTTTTGCACTCATGAAACTCACCACACGATACTTCATGACGCTTTCTATGATAGTCTCGAAGAAAAGTCTTTCCACACTCTTTACACATATAGCTAGGCATGGTTTCTTCCATTATGGATGTTGATTTCTGCAAACAGCTGCTTACTGCGTATCACAAGGCTGTAGGCTGGTCAGTGAGACGGTCTTTCACGATGTGAACACTGCAAAAGGTAGTAATCAACTGATTGTATTCCTTTTTTTTTCGGGGGGCGAAAAGAGTACCCGCACCCCCCGCGTGGCACCCGACCTTACTACTGGTGCCTCCGACATGCAATTAATCTACGATAGTAGAAGAGAAAGCATAGGGGATTGGATAGAAAGGAATGTCTTTTAGGACTTAGTGCCGGTCCCATCGCGGTCGCGGTCTACCAGGCATAATTAGCATATATTAACATTGATATATGTACTCATATATAAGAGTAAGATTGTAGGGCCAGGGAAAACCGCATAGGCAGAAGGAAAGATTGCCTACACGTAAAACCTGGCGGCTTGGTTATTGCCACATGCAAGGATAATGTGGGTATGGAAATGAGTAGGTATGTTAGTAGGGAGAAGGTATCATGCACCAGATCCATGTCCGTCTTCTCGCCAGTTCGTCTCCGGGAAATCCGTTAGAACTCGGCACTGCTGGGATCAGCGCGGGCCTTGCCGGCTACCGAGCAATGGTACAAGTATCCGGAGAACCTGCGCCACTACCCGATCTCCATGGGGTCCCTGGTACCGAGCCTCCGTCACCGGAGAGTGGAGGGGGGGCCTCGCCTGCCGAAGCAGGGGCCTAGTGGGCGGTCCATGGGAACGAGCCACCTTCCTCTCTGCTCTTGCCATGGACCTGTAGACAGGGCAACTGCGATGGGATGACGGATGGTCACCCATGCAGTTGGCGCACACCGGCGCGTCCCGCGGCACCGTGCAGCCGGTGTGGTGGTGGCCACCTGAGCACCGGTTACAGCGGACTGGAGAGCCGCAGGATCCCTGGGAGTGGAAACAGCGAAAACACTGTAAAAGCTGAGCTGAGCGGGGCTTCATACTACCTGACTGTAGCGGCTGTCCCTGGCTGCGGCTGGTGGCCTCGCGGCGTCCTGGCTCCCCCTCCTGGGGGCGCTGCGTGCGACGGTCCTCTGGGCTGCTGCGGTTGACCTTCCGCTGCTTTGGGGCCGTCCTGGTGGCCCCGGCCGTCTCTGATGTCCCCTTCCTGGCGGTGGTGGCGGGCGCGAGTTGCCCCGCTAAAGGCCCCACCTGGGGCTCTGGTAGTCGCTCCTCCTCCTGGTTGGCGGGCGCGGGTTGCCCCGCTAAAGGCACCGCCTGAGGTGCTGGCTGTGTCTGCGTCGCGGCGTCCGTCTGGATTGCGGCCTCCTTCCCCTTGCCGCGGGAACGGAGGACGCCTGGGCGGTACTCCTGCGTGGTGCTGCCTGGGATGAGAGCCACTTGCCAGATAAGTGCCAGGTTGATGTAGTACTGCCTGAAGGTCCAAGCCAGGTGTGGCCTGACAAGGACTCCGGTGTGGGAGAGCACTTCGATGTCCTCGCGGGCACGTTCGGCTCCTCCCGTCATGGCTTGGTGGCCCCTGCACAGGCAGTCCCGGATGTGCCAGCATTCTTCTCCTGCTGGTTCGCCTGGCCTGAAATAAACAAACATAGCCCAGGTGCTGGGGTCGTAGCCACATGCTTGCTCGGAGCCTGGGGAAGTGGCCCCAGGGTGCCCTTGCACGGTGTCCGAGCTCACATCGCTCGCCCAGCTGAAACTGGCTTCCGGGCTGCTGCTGATGTCCGGTCGCGGGGAGCTAGCCGGTCCTGGCGTCCGACTCTTCCCGGACTCGGCTAGCTCAGAGGGCCCTGGGGACGCGTCGGTTGGCTCGGACCGCAGGGACACCTGCGTTATGTCCGGGCTACCTGTGCTCCCCGGGCCGGGAGCTACTCCAGCGTTGAGTGCGCCAGCCGGGCTGTGAGGCACCCCTACCTCTTCAACGGCTGGCGGCTTCTGCGCCGCTGACGTCTTCTCGCCAAGGGCCTGCTGGCGTGCCCGCGTAACCGGAGGAGAGGGCCCTGTGGAGGTTAACTCCCCACCCAAGGAGCCTCCCGATCGTGGCCCTCTACCTCTCCGGGCGCGGCTGCGCCCGCCCTGACCCTTGGCTGGCTCGCCGGTCCTCTACTTCCTCCACTCGATGGTCCCGCTGCTCGTAGTCTCCATCCTGGTGAGCTGATACATCAACTTAGGCTGGTCTGCTGCTGCCACTGGCAAGGTGTCCTTCCTCTAACGATTCAGAGACAACCTCGTTTTGTATTCCTGCTAAGAGACCTCTTATATAACCTAATCAAGACCAACAGCTACTTACCACGTAGTACACGGCTAGAGCCTAATGGGTGAGACGATCTTTCACAATGTGATCACTGTTAAATGTAGTAGTCAACTGAAAATATTCTTACACCCTACTGAAGGTTATCAGGTACTTACTGCATATCAAAAGGCTGTACACTCATGTGCTAGACACTCTCTCTTGCTAAGGACCCCTATATTCCCTACACAAGGCTATACATGTTAGTTCTAAACACTTCATGGTCATTTGTATATTAAATTTATATACACAGCTTATACGAGCACGTTTTTCACGCAATAAAACTTTATCAAATAGCCACATGCGACACGCAAAGTATGTTTCCGCTATCTAGCGGTGACTATGAGAACTACCTGAACGACAGCATGGTACCTAGCACAGATTACCTACTACTACAGATGGCCAACAGCCATGCTAATTCTTGGTACCTAAGACTTCAGCGCTGTCTGGTGGTTGACTGATGTACTAGCAACATGTCGACCAGTAGCGCCACCTATGAGCAGATCTCGTAAACACTAACCCTCCCGCCCCCTCCCCTCCACCCTGCCCCTTCCCCTCGTTCCGCTAAATATTCCCGTCCTAAATGCTCTGCCCACTTCAATGTTCCGAAAATCACAATCTCCCAATACTTATGGCACGTTTTTAAGTGTGGAGATAATAATATGATCTACAATAAATAAATCACATTCAAAATACCAATAACAGAAAAATTTAATAAAAATAATAACAAAGTGGGAAATTGTGAATTCCAGAACTTTGAAATGAACAATCACAGCATTTAGAACATAACCTCATCACTAATATACATGTTTAAATTTATTTCAGTTGCAATTGGAGCATATTGCATTGGTGACAAAAATTAGGCTACTACAAGGCCTGCAGCATATTATTACTCAGCTTAAAAAATGGCCCAATTAGGCCTATAACCAATTAGTTATTAGAAAAAACTACAAAGGAAAAGTACTGGGAAGGGAGAAAATTCATATTTTAAAATGCTTGATGCTGTTATCAATAACAGTAAAATTTTAAGAGAGAATGCTAAGGAATCAGGTGGTGTAACCAGATCCTCATCACACTAAAATTGTTAGTGTAATTAGTGCCAAATACATTAGGGGACAGAAAAAGAATTGGATATCACAAAATTTCTATACAGTAGTTCATTTCATATGCCCTTTAAAATATATCCAGTTAAAAATTTTGAAGGGTGAAATGCAGTAAGTAGGCTACATCAAAAATTAACATCGCACACTAATACAGTACATTCCATGACGTGCTGTTAAGGGGAAAGGAAAAATAGGACTATCAATGAAAAACAAGAAAAACCCTCAATACTGCTAGAATTCATCATGTTTTATTTAAAAAGTTGTCAATGAAGAGAAGATAACAGCAAGAGCCAAGATCAAACTTAGCAAAAATACAGTAATCAAATCTGGTCCTCCTAAAAGTATGTGTTGAGGCATGTTCCTTTCTTCTTTCTTGCCAAAGTATAACAGTAGGGACCAGCACATAATAATGGACCTAGTTCCTCCTTGATGTAATGGCTGACACCGATGAACCGCAAATTCCTACAACACATACCAGTGTGTATGTTGAAACAGTAAACTTAATAAATGTGTAACTTAATGCTTGAAACGGGGAACTTGAATTTGCTGACATGTGTATGTTTGCACCTACTGTAAGTTAACTACATTTTAAAAGAATCATTGTGTTTTTGATATTAATTCATTTAGGGCTTTCGATAACATATTCATTTAGCCCTATGTATTTGGAAGTGTGTATGATTTGTTGATGATGATATTTGTTGTTTTAACGAGCCTAACATCTTGGTTATCGGCCCCTAATGGTTTGGGTGATCGTGAAGATGAAAATCAAATGTAAACTATAACTGAAACTAACTACAAACTTATATAGGCTACTAGAAGAAGAAATGGGAAACAAAAGGAGAATAAGGCAAACGAAGGACAGGAGGAAAAGAAATGCCCTCAAACCCTCGAAGAATTAGGATCGAGGGACTTGGAAGGAAGGAGAGCCACGAAAGGCCCCAGAGGCAATGGAAAAAAGGGGAAAAACCGGACCCAGCTCAGGAATCCCTCGGGGTCGCCATCTCCCGAACTCACCAGCCGTGAGCCCCTGAGGGTGTAGCAATATCCAGGGCGCACCAAAGGTGGTGGGGCTACATACACCCTGCCCCTTGAGGGCCTTGAGCAGAAGGCAGGAGATAACAAGAAAAGAAAAAGAAGGCTGACCCCTCGCAGGAGGAGGGCATCAGAAAAGATGAGACAAGGGCCAATTAAGGCGGGAAAGGAATAGACTCCCTAGGCCTTGGATACCCTAATACCGTCGGGGTCGGAAGAGAACAAGAGTTGACCAAGTGAGGTCGACAGGAAAGAAGAGAGAGAGGAGCCCGGCACAAGTAAGTGGAAGCAATGCGGGACTCAGCTGGGGCCCCGTGGTTGCCAACCCACGTCCCACTAGATGTGAGCCCCTGGGGGAGTGTATGATTTGTATGATAATCTGTGTTATTGTGGTATCTGTAGTAGTGTGTATACTTCCTGTAATTCAGGTGAGGACTGGAAAGGAGGTAGCCGTAGCCTTAAGTTGGGAACCATCCCAGCGTTAGCCTGGAGTGGAAGTGGGGAAACCTTGGAAAACCACTTCTTGGTTGGCCGAGGAGAGAATCGAACCTACCTCTTCTCAGTTCTGCCTCACAAAGATGAGTGTGCGCCGTTCCAACAGTCAGACCAGAATTAAATTACTTAATCAAGCTTGGAAACTAGCCCAGGACCTCAGGAGTGGCAGCAACCACACCACAAGGTGGTCTTATTACAGAATCAATTGATGAAAAAATCCCTCCATGTAAGCTTAGACATTGGCATCCTACGTGTTGAAAAATATTGTAAATAACGTGTGGGAATAAAATACTACCTATAGGTATATCAACCATTACATTGGCATACAATAAATCAATTATATTTGTCTTGTATCTATCTCACTGTTACAGAATATCATCGACCGAACCTAACACTTATTAACTTACCAAGAGTATAAAATAAAAATTGGCAGATAAGGGTGGGGTTATCGGGCCAATGGTTCCATGGTTTTATTGGATTTTCACGTTGGACTTAGTTCCACAGGACAAGAACACAATGTATATAGTTACACATTGGTAAGACTATAATATGATCCTAGGCCATTAAACCTATTAGATCATGGGGGTGAATGTTAAGTTTTAATAACCTGTAATTACATTCCTACATCAGTATTGCCATTACTACCGTACCAATTCGACCAACTGAACACACAGCCCAAACAATGCATTCCTACCATAACTTAAACCGTACAGCTTATTTTCCTGTGTATCTACAAAAATAAATACAAAGTGCCCAGAGCATGAATATGGAAGGAAACACATCTACACATTTGTTTGTTCTTGGCTTATTAGAGGAGGACAGGTGCATTTGAATGGTATTTGGGTCGCAGAACATTACACGAGTCGACTACTTTAGCACCATGACTTAGCAAAAGTATATTCACGTTGGACTTCGTTCCACAGGACAAGAACACATAAACTTAATGTATATAGTTACACATTGGTAAGACTATATGATCCTAGGCCATTAAACCTATTAGACCATGGGGGTGAATGTTAAGTTTTAATAACCTGTAATTACAGTCCTACATCAGTATTGCCATTACTACCGTACCAATTCGACCAACTGAACACACAGCCCAAACAATGCATTCCTACCATAACATAAACCGTACAGCTTATTTTCCTGTGTATCTACAAAAATAAATACAAAGTGCCCATAGCATGAATATGCAAGGAAACACATCTACACATTTGTTTGTTCTTGGCTTATTAGAGGAGGACAGGTGCATTTGAATGGTATTTGGGTCGCAGAACATTACACGAGTCGACTACTTTAGCACCATGACTTAGCAAAAGTATATTCACGTTGGACTTCGTTCCACAGGACAAGAACACATAAACTTAATGTATATAGTTACACATTGGTAAGACTATATGATCCTAGGCCATTAAACCTATTAGACCATGGGGGTGAATGTTAAGTTTTAATATCCTGTAATTACAGTCATACATCAGTATTGCCATTACTACCGTACCAATTCGACCAACTGAACACACAGCCCAAACAATGCATTCCTACCATAACATAAACCGTACAGCTTATTTTCCTGTGTATCTACAAAAATAAATACAAAGTGCCCATATCATGAATATGCAAGGAAACACATCTACACATTTGTTTGTTCTTGGCTTATTAGAGGAGGACAGGTGCATTTGAATGGTATTTGGGTCGCAGAACATTACAGTTCTACATCAGTAATGGCATTACTACCTATTCTACCAATTGAATAGGTAGGCCTACTTGCCACAGCACCAGTAGCTAACATGTACAAGAACTGATCTTTTTTGAATACGGTACCAATAATAATTTGAAATTCAAGGAAGGGGAAAATATTAAAGCTTCGACACGTTGTCAAGAATCATGACATTTTTAATCTACCGCAATGTAAAATGAATTATTAACACACCTCAAGAACTTGAGTACACATATGCAATAGGCTCATGGTACTGGACGTATCTCTGCAAGATGTAATCAAGTTGAAAATATTACGGAAACATAGACTCTTACCTGATCATTTCTAAGGAGAGAAGAATTGCCACATTCCTCTGCTATTTCGAGAACAGCAATTTACGATTTGTTTGTTCCCAGAATTTGGTAGGCCTACCTGTGGGATAAATAATAGTGAAAGTTAATTAATATGTCAAGTGGAATGTCACCTGTACACTGCGTCTAATATAAATTCAAAACTAGGCTACGGTATATTTTGCACACGCAGAAAGACGTTTTTACTTAAATTCTTAAAATAAGCGTACTTACTTGGCGTAGCAGAAGAAGAACTGTTCACTTCTCATTACCACGAAGACAATTTGATATAAGAAAGATGAGATACAACACAACATTAGCTTATTTGTATACGGCCAATATTATTACATACAACTCATAAACAGAGCCGCCATGGCATGGTCAGTGCCGCCAACCCAGTATAAATAATGTTTATTTAATGATAAGTGCCGTAATTATCGTCTGTGAGCAAGATAATTGCAAGGAAATGTCAATTAGGAATTATGTGTATATTTATTGACTAAATATAGTGATATGTTTGCAATTTAATTACAACGTTGTATCATACATATGTTGGCAACACGATATACACGATATACAGCGCTCCATACGACTTGCACGTGCTACTACACCGATGGTGCCAAATGATCCCTATCTGGTTGACACCCCCTGGTACCTAGCGCTCCATATCATTACTGAACGATCAGCATGCTATCTAGCGGCCGATATCAAAAATTACTCAACTACCAGCATGCTACCTACCGGTCGATATGACAACCCACTCAACTACTAGTATGCATTCCAATAATGAACACATTTGCTCATATCCACTAACAATACACAAAAATGGACTTACTGAATATGAAACGTCTTTTCAAGGTCGTCTTAAATCCTTTTTCATACGTTGTGATACGTGTAAGGATTTAAATTCATACCTTAAAGAGTCCAAACAGCAAATAATACAAGCTATGCAGAAAGAACTAGCAATGCACAAGTCAATAAAAGTTAATCTTGTGGCTGAATGTAGATTCATTCATACATATATTCCATTACCAGCAGCTGTAAAAGCAAGAAATGCCTGCATTAATCCTCAAAACTTAAAGGATGAAAAGTGTTTTATGTATGCCATTTTAGCAAAACTGGTTAAAAAGGATGCTCAACGCATTAGTAAATACAAGGACATGGAAAACAAGTATGATTTTTCAGTAATATCGTTTCCTACATCACTAGCTGACATTGCCAAATTTGAAAACGCCAACGACATATCCATTAATGTATTTGGATTGGAAAAAGACAATAAACTGTTCCCTCTAAAGGTTGTGGATCAAGAGCTGCAAGACCATCGCGACCTCCTTCTGCTAAGTTCATCATCCGGACAGAACCACTACGTCTTTAACAAAGATTTTGATAAACTAGTAGCACATCAGATTATTCACCGTGAACATAAGATATATATGTGTAAACGGTGTTTTACTCACTTTGATAATCGATATGGACAACAAGGAATGGAAAAATTAAAAGAACATAGAGCTTTGTGTGTCCAGCATGACATTGCTAGGGTTGAAATGCCTATTAAAAACCCCATTGTCAAATTCTTAAATGTTGAAAAAATGCTGAGAATACCTTACGTTATCTATGCAGATTTCGAAAGTATACTCTTACCATATCAAACATGTTTACCCAATCCTGAAGCAAGTTATACAGTGCCATACCAGAGTCATGTTCTTATGAGCTTTGGTATATACGTTAAACCATCACCCGATGTGGAACACATAAAGACAAATCTTCCAAGCCAACCTGTTATTTATCGTGGACCTGACGCTGCAGAAAAGTTTATGGACTGTTTGATCTCAATAGCTAATGAAATTGATCGCCTTTACAGCTTAAATGTTCCAAAGGCCTTAACTCAGGTCCAAGAAGCAGAGTTCCAATGTTCTGAAACCTGTTATTTGTGTCAAAAACCATTCACCAAAGAGGACTGGAAAGTTCGAGACCACTGCCATATTACAGGGGAATACCGTGGAAGTGCTCACAATAACTGTAATTTGAGGTGTAAAACACGTAACCCCGTTCCTGTGTTTCTACATAATATGAGTGGCTACGACGCAAATTTCATTGTAAAGCAATTGGGATGTACTACTGAGAGAGTGGATGTTATCGCTAACTCAAAGAAAAGTATATTTCCTTCACCAAATATGTAGGAAATGTTAAGCTTCGATTTGTGGACACGTTTCGGTTAATGCCGAGTAGTTTGGAAAACTTAGTTTCCAACTTAACATCACACCCTGAAACAGGCAAGTACTTTGGAAAAGATAATGCAATGCTCATGACTCGTAAAGGGGTATTTTGTTATGATTACATTGATTCATGGGAAAAGTTAAGTGAAACGTGTTTACCTCCAAAAGAGCTATTCTTTAACAAATTAAGTCAAGAAGATGTTAGTCATGAAGACTATGAACATGCCAAAAATGTGTGGAATCAGTTCAACATTAAAACTCTAGGGGAATATAGTGACCTCTACCTAACTTCAGATGTACTCCTTCTTGCAGACAGCTTTGAAACGTTTAGAAACAAAACACTAGAAACACACCGAGTGGATTCTGCACACTTTTTTACTTCGCCTGGTTTAAGGTTCGAGGCAATGCTCCTTTACACAGGAATTGAACTGGAATTGCTACAGGATTACGATCAGATTCTTCTAATCGAGTCTGGAATACGTGGAGGCATATGCCAGGTGTCTCATCGGTATGCTGAAGCTAACAATAAATACATGGAAACCAATGATTCTGAGAAACCATCGCAGTTTATAACCTATGATGATGCCAACAACCAATACGGGTGGGCTATGTGCCACTCCCTTCCTTATGGTGGATTTCAGTGGGTTTCTCCAGATACTGTTGATCAAGAAAAACTAAAGGAAGACGATCCTGTGGGATACATTCTAGACGTTGATGTTGATTACCCATCTGACCTTCATGATCTACACAACGATTTACCTTTCCTACCAGAGTGTACACAACCCAAGGATTCGTCTCTGAAAAAACTAATTCCTCATCTTGGAAATCGAAGGCGATATGATGTTCACTACATGGCATTAAAACAGGCTTTAGATGATGGAATAAAATTGATAAAAATTCATCGTGTGTTAAAGTTTAAGCAAAGTCCTTGGTTGATTTTAATAACAACCTTCGAAAACAAGCCAAAAATGATTTTGAGAAAAATCTGTACAAATTATTCAACAATGCCATTTTTGGAAAAACAATGGAACATATCCGTAAAAGAATAGACATACGTCTTGTGACTGACAGCAAAAAGGCAGAAAAGCTAATAGCGAAGCCGACATTTATTGACAGAACAATTTATGGTCCTAACCTAGCTGCTTTCCACATGGCTAAACGTAACATTGTATTCAATAAGCCTATATATATTGGGATGTGTATACTGGATATTTCAAAAACTCTAATGTATTCCCACCACTATGATGTCCTGCTACCCTATTATGGAATGAACAATCTTAAACTCATGTATATGGATACCGACTCGTTCATTTATTTGGTTAACACCCCAGATGTATATCAAGACAAGTTGGATTTCCTAGAACACCTGGACACATCAGATTATCCTACTAGTCACATATGTTACTCAACATCAAACAAGAAAACGTTGGGGAAATTTAAAGACGAGGCTTGTGGACAAATTATAAAAGCATTTGTTGGACTTAGAGCTAAAATGTACGCTTTAAACATAAATGGTAAAGAAATCAAAAAGATTAAAGGTATTAACAGAGGTGTTGTCAAAAATTGTATAAGCTTTCAAGATTATAAGGATTGTGTCATGAAAAACAATGTAAAAAGAATACCAATGAACGTTATCGCTTCTAAACAACATGACATATCATCTATAAGACTAAACAAAATTGCTTTGTGTCCTGGTGATGATAAAAGAGTGATTGATGCTAATGGTATAGGTACACATGCCTATGGTCATTACTCAATCATTGAGCATGCTTAAAGAGTTAAGTTTTGAATATCAAAATCCTCTGCATGAGCCTAGCAAATACATCAAGCAAAACAATTTAAAAAATTAAAACAATAGCACTACAAAAATAGAAAAACACAAAAAAATTAGAAAAAATGGTATTCATAATAAAAAAATAGAAAACAAAATAAAAACAATTGTACAATTTATAACAAAAAAAAGAATATATATAAAAATGTATTATGTGTAAATAGTGTACATGTATTTAAAATAAAAATATTGTATGGACACTGCTTGTACATTTTTAATTACTACCCCCCCTCTCTCCACTCCTAATGCAGAATGAACATGTAAAACACAAATTGGAAAATCCATGTTTCCTTATTGACAAAATAGAAAAAAACATTAAACTGAAATTTTAAAAGTGTAAATGGGAATTTGGTAAATTGACAAATGTGTAAACAACAAACTTGAAATCCATGTTTCTATATCATGAAATTGAAAAACTTTAAACTGACATTTTAAAAACTGTAATTGGGAAATTGGGAAATTGATAAATGTGTAAACAACAAAATGCAAAATCCATGTTTCCATATTATGAAATTGAAAAACTTAAAACTAACATTAAGAAAAACTGAAAATGGGAAATTTGAAAATTGACAAATGTGTAAACAATAGAATGAAAAAAAAAACGGTTGGGGTAGTGATCATGTTGTACATTAGCCTACAAGACTAACATAAGAATAGTTACATGTGCCCTTATATACTTTGTGTATGTGCATTAGCCTTTGGATTAGCTTAAGTTAGGTTTGGTAAAGTTAGGTTTGGTGAGGTTCGGTATGTGACCTTGTAGTTTACTCTTTTCGTAAAATGTAAAAATGTAAAATCTAAAATAAAATAAAAAATCTTAAATTTAAAATGTAAAATGTAAAATCTAAAAAAAATGGAAAATGATAAAATCGAAAAATCTAGAATGTTAAAATGTAAAATCTAAAATCTTTAAATGAGGTTTCTGTGGGTTAGGTTAGGTTAGGTTAGGTTTGGTTATAACTAAGTTTATTATTTGTGCTCTCACATTTGCTCACACTTTTTGCTCTCACTTTTTTTTGCTCGCACTTTTAAGTTAGGTTAGGTTAGGTTAAGTTAGGTTAGGTTAGGTTAGGTTAGGTTAGGTTATAACTTAGTTTATTATGTGTGCTCTCATATTTGCTCTGACTTTGAAGTTAGGTTAGGCTAGGTTAGGTTAGGTAAAGTTGAGTTAGGCAGAATGGCTGAGGTATGAATCAAAAGCCAGCTCCTGTCAGTTTTGCCTCACAAGGCTGAGTGTACCCCGTTCCACTCCTGAGACCAGAAAATTAAATTTCTTGGCAGAGCCGGGATTCGAACCTCAGGAATGACCACCAAGAATGCTAGTCACTACACCCAAAAGTGGACAATGTAAGGCTGGTCTTGATTGTACACGATCAATCACTATAATAATAATATCGTATGGCCTCGGGTGCCTGGTGCAAGCTTTACTATTTGACACCCAGAGGGTAGCTTGCATGTCGAATTTTGTAGTTCCTTGACTATGAAAGTCAAGGAGGTTAGATGTTAGATATCTAATCTCCTTGAACACAATAGCGCTTTCTAGTAGAGAAATGAGGAACTTTGTGCTGGCGGAAACTCCCGAGATTAATTTTGCCATTATGAACTCGGCCTACTGAATTCAAATGGGTTCTTTGACATGCCAACATCGTATGACATGCGTATCGTATTTTTGCCGCCTTTCAAAAATCACTTACCACGGTCAGGGGCGAACCTGCAATCTTGGGGTTAGTAGACCGACACGCTATCCACTCACCCACCGTGGCAAGCTATCAATCACTAATTACCTAATAATAATAATAATAATAATAATAATAATAATAATAATAATAAATATAATAATAATAATAATAATAATAATAATAAATATTCCATTTAACAACTACACGGCCGACCTCTCCCTGTGACGTCATACACGGTCTCAGGGCTTGGCAGCCATCTTGCCCATTAGCCACTGCGTCAGCTCTGAATGACCCCTCCATAAGAATAACATAGGGCTGGTTGCGCGCGGCGGCCATCTTGCCCATTAGCCCCTGCGCTAGAACCGGCCTTTATATCCTACTTACCCCAAACCCTTAAATGGAACTTAAATAAAGCACATTGGACGCAGTTCAATCATATAGTCAACAACCATTTAATTGGCCTAACCCATCCACATGGCTTCCCTTCCAAACACATCAATGATATTGTTCAAGATTTTACAGAAACAATGGTTAAATCTGCAAACCTTAGTGTTCCGAAAATAAAGATAAACCCGTGTAAGAAGACAGTACCTTGGTGGAACGACGCATGCAAGGAAGCTCTAAAGAATAAAAACCATGCTTTCTATGTCTTTAAGAGAAAACCAACTCCTGAAAATAAAGCCCAATTTCAGAAATGTAGACCAATCGCTCGAAAAGAAATTAAAGATAGCAAAAAGAACTCGTGGCTGACATTTAGTTAGTTAGTTAGTTAGTTATTGTTGTTTTAAGGGGCGGAACTACGAGGTCATCTGCCCCTTGGCTGACATTTGTTTCCTCACTAAATTCTCAAACTCCACAAAAGAAGTATGGAATAAACTCAAACGTGTAAATGGTAAATATAACCAGTTCCACATTACTTCTCTCAGAAACCCTCGAGATTTATAGTGACCACAATTATGACCAAAATCTTCTCCATATAAAGAAAACCAGCGAAACTCTTGATCTAAAAAGAACCTCCTCCGACTCCAATTCTTATTTAAATGAACCTTTTCAATTACAGGCCATGATTATTGAACTTGACAAATGTGGCAAATCCAGCCCTGGCCCAGATACGGTCCCTTATGAGTTCCTAAGACAGCTCCCACTAAACGCATTAAATTATCTTCTGGCTATTTTCAACTACATATGGACCTCTCAGACGTTCCCTGATCAATGGCGCAGAGCCATTGTTGTTCCAATACTCAAGCCAGGGAAGGATAACTCAATTGCAGAAAATTACCGTCCAATCGCTTTAACAAAAGCAATGTGCAAATTAATGGAGAAAATTGTTAACAGGAGATTAGTATGGTATCTTGAACATATAAACTTTTTTAGTGATGTACAAAGTGGATTTCGTAAAGGACGTTCAACTGTCGATACTCTCATAAGTTTGGAATCTGAAATTCGGGAGGCTTTCCTAAACAACCATCACCTCATAGCAGTTAGTCTAGATATTGAAAAGGCATATGACATGGTGTTCAAAGACCATGTACTTAAATCATTGATGGAATATAACATTTCAGGAAATATGCTCTATTTCATCTACAACTTCCTCAATGATCGTAGAATTCAAGTTAAGACAAACGGCATTTTGTCACAGGAAGTTACAATCGACAATGGAGTGCCTCAAGGATCAGTTATCAGTGTTACTTTATTCCTGGTCGCAATAAACGGAATTGTATCCAACATCTACTTGCCAGTAAAGGATTGTCTTTTTGCTGACGATTTGATCATATTCTGTGCTGGAAGAAATAGTTCAACTACTCAACAACTACTTCAAGAATCACTTGAAAATATTCAACAATGGGCCAAGATTACTGAATTCAAGTTCTCCAAAACAAAGTCCAAATGCATAGTATTCTCTAAAAACAAACACTCTGTACCAGATCCCGAGCTCAACATAAACAATCATAAAATTGAGACAGTATCTACTCTTAAAATCCTGGGAATTCTGTTTGATAGTAAATTAAGTTGGATTCCATACCTGAAAAATCTCAAGGATGAGTGTCTACGACGGATTAATTTAATGAAGATTCTCGCAGCAAAAACTGGGGAGCAGACTATCAAGTGCTCATGAATACTTATAGAGCAATTATTAGGGCCAAATTAGATTATGGCAGTATAGTATACAACTCTGCAACAGCGTCTTCCCTCAAGATCCTTGATTCTATCCAGTCAGCTGCTCTTCGAATTGCTCTGGGAACTCTCCGCACCAGTCCAGTAACCAGTATGCAAATAGAAGCCAATGAACCACCTCTTGCAATTAGACGTCAACAACTAAGTTTATCATATGCACTCCAAGTATCAACTATGACTAAATCACGCATTAAGTCGTATGTTTTCCCTACTAACAGCCACACAAGAACAAACACTGAATCAAGACGACAACCTTCGCCCTTCAATGTCTGAATATCCAAGTTCCTTGAAGAATTAAACCTAAATATTCCTCCCATACTACTCTCATACCATTCTCTTGATATCCCACCATGGACAATTACCTTACCAACAGTCAACTTCGAACTGAACAACTTGGTTAAAAACCAAACTGACAGATCACAGTACCATCGATTATTTCTTGAAATCTCCAATAGATACCCAATGCACAGTGCTATTTATACTGATGGTTCGAAATATGATGAAAGAAACGGTTGTGGGATAATTTATCCTGACCATACCATGCTATTTCGACTTCCTGAATCTTTCACTGTCTATTCTAATGAACTCTTTGCTCTTAAACAGGCCATGAAATACATTTTGAATACAGCCAGCTGCAACAACTCATTTATTATTTACTCCGATTCACGAAGTGCATTAAACTCAATAGAGAATCTATCTTCGACAAACGTCCTTGTACAAGAAATTCAACTGATATTCCATAAAGTGGTGAAGCAAGGTAAACAAGTCATATTTGTGTGGGTACCCTCTCACAGAGGCATTCATGGCAATGAATCTGCCGATCAAGCAGCTAAAGAAGCCACACTTCTACCTTTATGTGATCCTACAATAGCTACACCTCATACTGACATCATTTCCTACGTCAAAAGAAACGTATTCCAACAGTGGAAGAATCATTGGCTTAGAACTTCTACCAGTAAACTCCATGAAATAACATCAGGAACCACAGAACAATATCTCCATCATAAACTTTCCAGGCAAGATCAAGTTCTAATATCACGAATAAGAATAGGTCATACCAACATCACCCACAGCTATCTCCTCGAGAAGAAACAACCCCATATCTGCTCAACATGTAACAGCGTACTGACTGTGCAGCACATAATCTCAGACTGTGCTCTCTACAACCACTGGCGCCAGCACAACAGCATTCCCAAGAAGATATGTGAGGCCTTCTCATCTCTTTCACAGCTCAAAAAACTCATCAAGTTCTTCAAAGACTCGGAACTTTATTTCAAAATCTGATTGATGAACTCATAGTAGTGGGACTTTTCTTTATTTCTAGTGTTCATTTTATGATTTTATAGTGTATTCAATTCAATGTATTGTATGTATTGTATTGTATAATGTAAATCTACAGTGAAAGTCGCGATAAGACTTTCCAAGTTAAAGCGACTATAAATTAATCTAATATTAAAAAAAGACATACAGAAGCCAGACTCGAAATTCGTGTTGACTTGTGTAATAATATGACTGTCTCCAGATTAAGGGATTTAGAAATTAGACCCATTTGCTGAAGATTCTCTTCACGTGGGCGTCTGTGTGTCTCCCTGCTCTAGTTGCTGTTTAATTATTGAAATGAATTCTGTGTGGAAACGGCGCGGCGCGGCGAGTGGTGTGAACGATGTGCAACGAATTGCTACTTCCTGGACGCTCGGCTCCACTGAATCTGATGGGGAAAGCTGGATTGTTTCAACTCGGATTGCGTCTCTGCTACATCTCGAGCTGGAACAATCACAGTGTTTCTACCAGGCTTCGCCCCCAGGGGCTCACATCTAGTGGGACGGGGCCCCAGCTGATTTCGGCATTTCTTCCACTTACTTGTGCCGGGCTCTTTTCTGTCATCTTTCCTATCGACCTCCCTTGGTTAACTCTTGTTCTTTCCCGACCCCGGTGGTATTAGGGTATCCGAGGCCTAGCGAGTCTTTCACTTTCCCGTCTTGTCTCATATTTCCTGATATTTCGAGGGGTCAGCCTTCTTTTTCTTTTCATGTTATCTCCTGCCTTCTGCTCAAGGCCCTCAAGGAGGCAGCGTGTGTGTAGCCCCACCACTTCTGGTGCACCCTGGATAGTGCTACACCCTCAGGGGCTCACGGCTGTTGAGTTTAGGAGTTGGCGATCCCGAGGGATTCCTGAGCTGGGACCGGTTTCCCCCCTCACTTTTTCCATTGCCTCTGGTGCGAACCCTCTCCTCTTTCACTTTCCTATCTGTCTTTCATGGCTCTCCTTCTTTCCAAGTCACTCAATTCTCATTCTCCGAGGGTTAAGGGCGTTTCTTTTCCTCCTGTCCTTTAATCGCCTTATTCTCCTATTGTTTTCCATTTCTTCTTCTAGAATACAAGTTAGTAGTTAGTTTTAGATATAGTGTACATTACATTCTCACCCAAACAATTAGGGGCCGATAACCTAGATGTTAGGCCCCTTAAAACAACAATTATCATCATCATCATCTACCAGGCGTGCTTCGTGGTGGTTGAGATTGACGGGGTTCGGACATCCACGGAGACTTCTGTTACTTAGGATACAAAATAATCAGTGATGGACGAAACAAAGAGGTTATAAAAAGTAGGTTGGCTCAGGCAAGGAAAGTATTTCTACAGAAAAGGAATCTGTTGAAATCGAATATAGAATTAGGTATTAGGAAGTCATTTTTGAAAGCCTTTGTCTGGAGCGTGGCGCTCTATGGAAGCGAGACTTGGACTCTTGGAGCAGCAGAAAAGAGAATTGAAGTGTTTGAAGTGTGGTGTTACAGATGGGTAGATAGAGGTATTAAGACGACTGGGGGAGGATATAATGTTTCTGATGACTGCTAATGAAGAGATGAGATAGGTTGGTAGGACACTTACTAAGACACCCAGAAATAGCAAGCTTAGTTATGGAAGGAAAGGTGAGGACGGAATCTGTAGAGGTAGATCAATGAAAGAATATGTTAAGCAGATTGCCTCGAATGTAAGGTGTGATAGCTATGTAGAGATGAAACGATTAGCTCAGGACAGGATTGTATGGAGAGCTGCATCAAACCAGTCAAAAGACAGAAGACTCAATCAACAATAATACATTAATTCACTATTTGCCTGGAGTAGAAGTGGGAAACCACGGAAAACCACTTGTTCTAAGTTTTTCCTGACGAGGCTATAGCCTACAGTTGAACCTCGTTCCGCCACGTTTCCTAGTGGCTAGCATTCTTGGCTGTCACCGCAGATACTGGTAATTCTGGTCTGAGGGCTGGAACGGGGTAAACTCATCCTCGTGAAGCAAAACTTAGAACAAGTGGTTTTCCGAGGTTTCCCACTTCTACTCCAGGCAAA
The DNA here is from genome assembly GCA_946902985.2 of Meconema thalassinum. Classification (NCBI taxonomy): domain Eukaryota; kingdom Metazoa; phylum Arthropoda; class Insecta; order Orthoptera; family Tettigoniidae; genus Meconema; species Meconema thalassinum. The sequence goes on from OX336397.1 coordinate 67,945,599, forward strand.
TAATGAATTAATTTATTATTGTTGATTGAGTCTTCAGTCTTTTGAATGCAGCCCACCATGCCACCCTGTCCTGAGCTAATCGTTTCATCTCTACATAGCTATCACACCCTACATCCGAGGCAATCTGTTTAACATATTCTAACCATGGTCTACCCCTACAGTTTCTGTCGACCTTTCTTTCCATAACTAAGCTTGCTATTCCTGGGTGTCTTAGGATGTGTCCTACCAACCTATCTCATCTCTTCATTAGAAGTTGCCAGAAACATCTCTCCTCTACCACTTGTCTTAATACCTCTTCATTTGTAACCCTATCTACCCATCTGATCTTAATCATTCTCCTGTAACACCACATTTCAAACGCTTCCATTCTCCTCTTTTCTGCTGCACCAACAGTCCAAGTTTCACTTCCATAGAGCGCCACGTTCCAGACAGAGACTTTCAAAAATAACTTCCTAATACATAAATCTATATTCGATGTCAACAGAATCCTTTTCTGTAGAAAAGCTTTCCTTGCCTGACCCACTATCTTATTCAAAACCGCCATGTCAAACACTAAAGAAGCGAAAATTCTCCTACAGGAGAGCGATTGAACTTGATAACATGATGTCATTTGGAGGTGTGTCTCCTCCGCTCCTCCCAAAATATCTCCATTCTCGCGGAATGCTCCCTCTTCCTCTCATCCGTCCACTTTTCCCAGGTTGTCGTAATGATCTTGGTTCAAACTTAACATTCACGATTTTCGTCTGGCACTCAGTTCGGTCTTCGAAATGTTGTATATTGATTACTTGTAAGACTCTCTGTACCTCTTTAAGCCATTCTGTGCCGCATTTACTCTGTGTTAGGATACAGAGTAGTTTCTTTAGCAATCTGGAGGTGGCCATCCTGTGGATGTGAGTGTAAAATTTGGTTCTGCGTTCTCTAATTTCGTCTGTTATCGTATTGGTCTTTTGATCGAGTTCTGTACTAGCATGAGTAATATATTATTATTATTATTTTAAGTTCGACCCTGACTATTATATGTCAGAAAACTGTACTATAATGAGGCTCATTATAACACTATTTTTCATTATGAAACAGTTTCTCCCACCAATCAGAGCTCAAGAAACAGTTGTTTGGCCAATTACATAAGGATAGCATTGCACCTGCACTGAGGTCCACGGCCTTCTAATTTAAATTTCACTTCGTAACCTAGTGTCATAGTAGGGTAATCGAGGAGGCCATTGTCAAATACAAGGTATTCCCTGCGTCCCATGCGCTCTGTTCAGTACTGTGCCCAACTCTAGGAATGGGTATTCCAAGATTCAGACACCTAGATATCAAGGGAAAGGCTACAGCCGCTTTTGAAAGTTGAGATATTTGAATATCGCGCTACATTGCTTCTCGAAGCAATTGGAAAGAATTTACCGATACTTGCATGTCAAGTGACGTAGCGAGTAATAGCAGAGGTCGAGGCTATTTATTGATTAAATAGTTAGCCATGGAGTAGTGACTTGAAACTTGGATCAGATTACTGGCACGGCCAAATGAAAGAGAATGCAATTAATATCAAGTAAATCGGACCAGGGATACCAGAGATATGAGGATTTCCAGATTTCAGCTGATGCGGCGTGACCCTGGCAGTTTTGAATAAAAGCCGGCCGGCCGAGGCATCGATAGCTCACTTCAACACAAGCACTTGCAGAGCAAGTTGCTGCTACGCTGAGCCAAGGCACATGGTTGCCGGATCTACGCAGAAGTAATTTTCAAAGTTGTGCTAGTCACAAAAAGTGCTGCGCTACGAAGTGGAACTTAGTAAGTTTCCGGCGAGGAGAATCACTGAGGTGATTGAATTTTTTTTTTTCTACAGACATTAGTGGAAATATTTATGTTTCTACATGGACATATGCTAGACTTTGTCTAGAATTAGTACTTTGTCACAGTCCAGTAATAACCTAATACTTGGATGTTTAAGTCCATTTCAGTCAGTTTTCATATTGGTAACTTGTTAACCACTTCGATCTATCAGTACACTGAAGACCAGTCTATCACGGTGGTGTTCATTAGTCTACGCAAGGGAAACTACAGGTTGCTTAGCGCATGGTAGATGGCGAGAAGCCATGCCCAGGGAACGATCTTCAGAACAGCCGTTGATTGGTTAGACTGTCAGTGTCTTCTTGTATTGATAAGATTACCGTGAGTTATGTTACAACTGACATATCTAAGAATAGATCACTGAGATCTGACCCCATTTAAACAAACTGTTATGGCTTTGATAGAAGCCCATATTAAAATGGAACAGTTAATTCAAACGTCAAGAGATACTACCACTATGTCTGACTAGACGGATTGTGGGTATATAATGGCGGCCGATACAAGGATTATACATGCTTGTCCGATAGGGCATGTCTATGGATAAATCTGGTACAGACCAGGTTCGCTACGCTTCAAGACCATCAAGAAATGTAAGCCACATTTGAATTATATTATGCCTAGCTAATTGGAACAAACTATTTTTTCTGCAGATGACCAACACATTTATTTTTCTTCGTATTTAAATCTTGCAATGATTTACGCAAGACTTATTAGAGCTATTCTGAGTATTTTCAGCACTCAGAACAGTTTAGGATCGATGACCGAGCATTTCGAGCATTTATTTGAATATTTCATATTTTTGGGAAATCACGGTAATCAGCCGATGAAACTGTAAAAGTTGATAATTATTTTTGTTGAGGAATGGATATTTTTTCCATATTCGAAGGTTCGAACATGTGGATTCTCACATAATGAGATGATAATTAAACATATTTAAAATAATATAACTAATAATAATAATAATAATAATCCATTAATAATAATAATAATAATTTTCATATTTTTTCTAAATAATTCTTGGATATTATATTTTCTAATAATCATATGTATTGAGAGAGAGCCTATGAAGTAGTTTAATCATTTCTAGTTTGGAACAGGAGATTTTCCGAAGGAGAGTGGTTAGCGCAAGCCCGCATTCAACCAACATTTCAGTTCTGGTTGAACAGTTAATATTTGCAATGAGCAAAGTATATTTTTCAGATAACACGGAGAGGCATGAAACGGGAAGCAATTGATAATTGTATCAAATAGGATATTTTTGTATTTATATAAAATCATGACGTAAATACACTCGAAAGTGAAATAAAGAGTATCATAAGTATGGTAACTTCACGGGTTGAACTGAATGGTAAAATAAAATAAACTTGTGAGTTTATTAATCTTCCAGTGTTGATAACAAGCAGAGGCTTGATTTATTGTATAAATTTTGGGAAGAAAATTTATATGTGTGGAGTAGTTGAAATGCCATTCCCAGGTGCGCATGTTTAAGTCGCAGGAATGAGGAGGTTTTTTCGAGCATCAATCAAATAGCAGGTTCGATGGCTCAGGTTTATAGTAGGAGTATTGGAACTACACATTTCGTCGTATGAATGACCCGAAGGTTATTTCTTAGAAACCATCAGTTCTTATTTCAACCTTGTTTACGGATTCCATTTAGACTTTGATTTTGCTAGAACCCGGATTTGTCATGATAGTAGTTTATTCTTCTTCAGAGGAAGACCTTTGCCGTTGTTGTTGTAATATTGTGTTCTTACACAAATAATAGAGTGGGCCACTGCCAATTAAAAATAATTCTTTAACCACGAATAATTTGAAGGATATTTTCAATCCTAGTGCCATGAACTAAATGAATTTATTATGAAGCTACAAATCCTTATTTCCGCATTCTGTCGAAGAATTGCAGGTTGTGAAAGTTGCTAAAAATGGCCATGAATATAAATATTTTTCATAATAATGATTCCAAGTGGAAAATCAAATAGTTGAATGGTTCAACCATTTATTAATCAAGTTGATGATTCAGAAATCATATATTTTGTGAGGAACTTGAAGTTCATAATCGAGTCACTTCTTGAATGTTTAATGTCAGAAGAACAATTATTTTTTTTGTTGTGCTTCGCACAGTTCTTCGATGCTATGCTCAAGGTCAAATACTTTTCAGATGTTATTAATATGTGTAAATAATTTGTGTTGCTTCAATGATAACAATATTTTTCGACAATATTTTTGAAACTGGAAAAATAAGTGAAAGTTAGAAATTCTATGAACATTTATTCTACGAGTGTTAATATTATTTAAAAATTCAAACAGTGAACTACGATATTTCCAGTAGAGACAATTAAATTTGAACTGGAATTAATCATAAATAATTTTGGAACACAGTCTACAGGACTATTAATCAGACTTGTGTTTCCAAAAAAATAATTGTCAAATGTGTTTGGAAAATTTCTGTATATTGTGTAAATACACACATCAAAAAAAGTTTTGCATCACCTCGGTTCCAAGAGTTCCGGAACCTTTAAATACAAAGGGAATAGAGATCAACACAAACAACATTTCAGCTCGTTTTATTGCTCATGAGACCCACACATTGCATGTTGTACCATCATACAGCTAGACGTTCAGCATTTGTGGTCCAGATTGCAGTACACACCACTACCTCTAATACCCAGTAGCACGTCCTCTTGCATTGATGCATGCCTGTATTCGTCGTGGCATACTATCCATAAGTTCATCAAGACACTGTTGGTCCAAATTGTCCCACTCCTCAACGACAATTCGGCGTAAATCTCTCAGAGTGGTTGGTGGGTCAAGACGTCCATAAACAGCCCTTTTCAACATATCCCAGGCATGTTCGATAGGGTTCATGTCTGGCGAACATGCTGGCCACTGTAGTCGAGCGATGTCGTTATCTTGAAGGAACGCATTCACAAGATGTGCACGATGAGGTCGAGAATTGTCGTCCATGAAGACAAATGCCTCTCCAATATTCTGCCGATATGGTTGCACTATGGGTCGGAGGATGTCATTCAGGTATCGTAAAGCCGTTTCGGAGCCTTCCATGACCACCAGTGGCGTATGTCGGCCCCACATAATGCCACCCCAAAACATCAGGGAACCACCACCTTGCTGCACTCGCTGGACAGTGTGTCTAAGACGTTCAGCCTGACCAGGGTGCCTCCAAACACGTCTCCGACGATTGTCTGGTTGAAGGCATATGCGACACTCATCGGTGAAGAGAACGTGATGCCAATTCCGTGGGGTCCATTCAGCATGTTGTTGGGCCCATCTGTACCGCGCTGCATGGTGTCGGGGTTGCAAAGCTGGACCTCGCCATGGACGTCGGGAGTGAAGTTGCGCATCATGCAGCCTATTGCGCACAGTTTGAGTTGAAACACGACGTCCTGTGGCTGAACGAAACGCATTATTCAACATGGTGGCATTGCTGTCAGGGTTCCTCCGAGCGGCAATCCGTAAGTAGCGGTCATCCACTACAGTAGTAGCCCTTGGGCGGCCTGAGCGAGGCCTGTCATCGACAGTTCCTGTATCTCTGTACCTCCTCCATGTCCGAACAACATCGCTTTGGTTCACTCTGAGACGCCTGGAAACTTTCCTTGTTGAGAGCCCTTCTTGACACAAAGTAACAATGCGGACGCGATCGAACTGCGGTATTGACCTTCTAGGCATGGTAGAACTACAGACAACATGAGCAGCGTACCTTCGTCCTGGTGGAATGACTGGAACTGATCGGCTGTCGTACCCCCTCCGTCTAATAGGCCCTGCTCATGCATGGTTGTTTACATCTTTGAGCAGTTTTAGTGACATGTATGAACAGTCAAAGGGACTGTATCTTGGATACAATATACACAGTCAACGTCTATATGCCGGAGATCTGGAAACCGAGGTGATGCAAAACTTTTTTTGATGTGTGTAGGAGTGTGGGTCGCCACACGTGAGTGATGCTGCTTTGAGCATTTTTGCAGTCAATTTTATATTCAAAATAAACTGAGATAATTTTACAGGATGTGTTATACCCAATTGAATCTCCTTCTATCCTTATTGTTGCATTGAGCCAAAAATCAGTAAAGCATTTTTTTCATTTGATGTCGATTTTGCGATTTGCTTTAACCCATCTGGCGCTCCGGGATATTTTGACTCTCGTGCTGACTGATTATTGGTAAAATGCATATGTGGTCGTGCGGACTCCGGTCTAAACGGGCACATAACATAAGATAGAGAGAGAAATGGCTTCGAACGTGGGTCTCGATTTAGACATGGTCAATCGCATGCCGATTTAAATTGTGATAATTTTTTTAGAAATATTTTGGGAGTTGAGAGATGTCTGGTTTGTATGAATAAATTAGTAGGAAACCCAATTAGTGGGGAAAATTAAAAATTTAACTGGATTAATAATTAGAATGGGTTTGATTATTTTTGATAATGGCTTAATCATTAGGGCGTCAAGTAAATTCAGTAGTAAACGTTCGATGACTGGACATACGCATTATTAGAATCCAGGTGGAGGATATTTGAGAACTTGCATATTTTTCTTGTGATATTGTGGTAAATGTAATTCGTAAAAGTAGAGAATTTTGTTTTTCCATCACGTCGACATTAGGACAAATCTCATTTTATTAGAGTGTTCCAATTAGCTATTCATATTTCTTGTTCTAGTTCTAAGCTTGTGTTTGCCAATATTGTATACCACTAAGTTTTGAATAATAATTGAAAATTATGGAAGAAATTATGAGAATGATGAGGAGTTTGGAGGAGAGTTCAAAGGAGGCTGGACTGCGTGTAGCAGCCATTATGAAAGAAAATACTGAGGCTTTGGAAAGGAAACTTAAAGAAAATTCTGATTCTTTAGAAAATAAACTTAAAGAAAGTTTAAACGATAAACTTAGAGAAAATTCTGATTCTTTAGAAAATAAACTTAAAGAAAATTTGAATGATAAACTTAAAGAAAATTCTGATTCTTTAGAAAATAAACTTAAAGAAAATTCTGATTCTTTAGAAAATAAACTTAAAGAAAATTCTGATTCTTTGGAAAATAAACTTAAAGAAAATTCTGATTCTTTAGAAAGCAGGTTAAAAGGTAACTTGAAAGAAAATTTAAATAGTAAATTTAATTCCATGGAAAACAAATTTAAAGAGAATTCCGAAATTTTGAAAATGTCACTTGAGAGTAAAATGTCTAAATTATGCGAAAAAACACATGAGCTCGAAACTTCATTAGCTACTAACGCAAGTTTAATGGACGATAAATTTCGCGATGCCGATCTTAGATCTCAAAGCTTAGCTGATAGGATAGAACATGGTCTTAGGAAAGTTGGTGAAGACATGATCAACCTAGAAGTCAGAGTGAAGAAGGAGAGTAATGAGATGGGAATTCTAGTTGTTCAACGGTTGACAGAACAATTCAAAGAACTTGTAATGGGAGAAATAAGAGAAGGTGTGATTAATGAATTGCAAACTGAAATTAAAACCACAGTTGTCAATGAAATTAAAGACACACTCAAGCTGGAGAATCAAGAGGGAATCAAGGAGATTAGGGAATCTTTGTCATCCCATATTCAAGTAATTTCCAAAGATATCCAAGCAACTCAGAAGGACATCTCAGATATGACAGGGTCATTGAAAAGTCATGAGGCTGTTATGAACCAGATATCCATTGATGTTAAGGAGAATTGTAAAGAAACTGAAGCAATTAAGAAAATGGCAGAAGAAAACCAGAAGGAACTTGAGGCTATGAAAACTCAAATCAAGGACGAGAAACAGTCTGACCATCTGTTGAAAATGCCAAATGTAAGGGGAAAGGAACAGATACATATAAATCTAGGAGCAGCTAGAGAAACGGATAGTCAAAGACAGGATGAGGTCAGGACAGTATTTCAATCCAACCCCATAACTGTATTCAAGAATGTAGAAGATAAGCCTTCTAAATTTTCAGGGCGAGATTCTGTGACACCCGTGGAATTTTTGAGAGAAGCAGGGGATTACCTGAAAGATTCCAAGATCCCTAAAGAAAGACAGATCCGAGTGATAGGAAAGTTTTTGGAAGGTCCTGCACTTCTTTGGTTTAGAGCCTTTAGATCCACTCTAACCACTTTTGAGGAGTTTTCTCGTGGGCTATTGAAAAAGTTTTGGTCCCCGGAAACCCAACAGCAAGTCAGAGCAGAGTTATATTCGAAGAGATTCTCGACGTCACAACCTACTCGATACTCAACGTACTTTTCTGGACAGCTTTCTAAACTTCAACATTTAGATCCGCCGATGCCAGATAACGAATTGATTACTGCATTGATACGTCAGTTTCCAGCAGACGTCCAAAGGACTTTGATCGCTGCTGATATCTATAATATGGAGCAATTCGACGAAGTATTACAGAAGCTGGATCATACGAACGTTCAATTCTTCCATCAGAAGGGAGGAAAGAATAACAACGCTGTGTACGCTGTTATGGCCGATAGTTATTCTCAAACACCTCGAGAGATTCGAGAGGGGCGAGAAGAGAAAACGCCGAGGGAAGATTCAAATAAGAGAGGATGGAATCAGTACAGTAACAGATACAGTTACAAGCCTTATGCGAGACCGGATGGTGGAAATCGATACAATACTCGATGGAGAAGACCACGGGATAATCAAGGAAGGTACCAGGAAAGAAGATACTATGGTAGAAACAACTACAATAACAGAGGGAATGTGGATACTCGTCAGTCCAATGAAGAGTTCAATAAGGAGACGAGGAAAAACTTGGAAGCAAGACACCAAGATAACTTGCAATTTTTGGAGCAGAGGCCCAATGAACCAGGTCCATCGGGAACACAACAATCCCGGGGGAATGGTAACGAAAAAAAAACAACTTCGAATTCACAGTAGAAGATAGAATTTTGAACACTTTCACTTCCAGAATTATTAAATGGCAAGCAGAGGATGATGACTTAATTCAACAGAATGACGAACGAAAAGAAATGGGTACAAGAATTAGAATGCCAATCATATCATGCGAAGTATTCGGTATGCCTGTCGATACTTTGATTGATACTGGGGCTATGCTTTGTCTTGTGAGTGAGAAGCTTTATATTCTGTGGAAGCTCAAAGAGAATTTAGAGGAAATTCCAGTATCAGGAATTAAGATACAAGGAATAATACCCAACAAAATATCTCTGTGTAAAACACAATTTTATTTATGTATTACGATTGGAGGACATGATTTTCGACATGTGTTTGTAGTAATGAAGGACATGGCTTTTGACATGATATTGGGAGCGGATTTCATTCAGAAATATCAAGCAGTGATAGACATGAAGACAGAGACGATCAGATTCAAGAATACCGAAGAGATTAACTTCGAGGGAAAAGAAGAGGAAGACATCGAGGGAGATGCTCAATGGTCTCTGATTTTTCATGAAGCTGAAGGAAGAGAAGTCTATACTGAGGAGGAGTCCCCAGAGCTAGGAAAAATTTTGGAAGAGTATCACGATACTTTTGATATTAAACCTGGTGAGATTAAAGATTTTTGAATATCATATTGTGGAAGTAAACAACAATGGAAGCTATGAAGTAGCCAATACACGAACTGGTAACATCGTGGGAACTTATAATGCATCGAATTTGAAGATTTATTATTCAAGAACCAGATGATTTAATGTGTAGATAGGAAAAATAAAAATTTTTCAATTTTTTATTTTTTGCTAGGTGTGGGGTGGATGTGCCCAACTCTAGGAATAGGTATTCCAAGATTCAGACACCTAGATATCAAGGGAAAGGCTACAGCCGCTTTTGAAAGTTGAGATATTTGAATATCGCGCTACATTGCTTCTCGAAGCAATTGGAAAGAATTTACCGATACTTGCATGTCAAGTGACGTAGCGAGTAATAGCAGAGGTCGAGGCTATTTATTGATTAAATAGTTAGCCATGGAGTAGAGACTTGAGACTTGGATCAGATTACTGGCACGGCCAAATGAAAGAGAATGCAATTAATATCAAGTAAATCGGACCAGGGATACCAGAGATATGAGGATTTCCAGATTTCAGCTGATGCGGCGTGACCCTGGCAGTTTTGAATAAAAGCCGGCCGGCCGAGGCATCGATAGCTCACTTCAACACAAGCACTTGCAGAGCAAGTTGCTGCTACGCTGAGCCAAGGCACATGGTTGCCGGATCTACGCAGAAGTAATTTTCAAAGTTGTGCTAGTCACAAAAAGTGCTGCGCTACGAAGTGGAACTTAGTAAGTTTCCGGCGAGGAGAATCACTGAGGTGATTGAATTTTTTTTTCTACAGACATTAGTGGAAATATTTATGTTTCTACATGGACATATGCTAGACTTTGTCTAGAATTAGTACTTTGTCACAGTCCAGTAATAACCTAATACTTGGATGTTTAAGTCCATTTCAGTCAGTTTTCATATTGGTAACTTGTTAACCACTTCGATCTATCAGTACACTGAAGACCAGTCGATCACGGTGGTGTTCATTAGTCTACGCAAGGGAAACTACAGGTTGCTTAGCGCATGGTAGATGGCGAGAAGCCATGCCCAGGGAACGATCTTCAGAACAGCCGTTGATTGGTTAGACTGTCAGTGTCTTCTTGTATTGATAAGATTACCGTGAGTTATGTTACAACTGACATATCTAAGAATAGATCACTGAGATCTGACCCCATTTAAACAAACTGTTATGGCTTTGTAAGAAGCCCATATTAAAATGGAACAGTTAATTCAAACGTCAAGAGATACTACCACTATGTCTGACTAGACGGATTGTGGGTATATACAGGGCCGGATTTACCCAAAGTTACGCTATAGGCACCTCTCCATTGAGCGCCCCTCCTCACTTGAGCACCCCCCCCCCTCCACACCCCCAAATTTTATGATAAGGCATAGCCACTCGCATGAGGTAAGGTTCGGAAAAAAGAATAAACAGATATAAGGCTGACAGCATAATTTTATGCTTGAATTTTTACGCAGGGAAAACGTAGTCAATTCAATAAAAAAAACAGCTTGGATTAAAACTACATGAAACAGTTTAACTATTATGCAACCAAAACTCTTTATGAATACCCTTTCCAAAAATAATCATCATTCATCATTCTCTACGGCTTATCCCAATTAATTGGGGTCGCCGGAGCCAACCAGGCTCATTATGGTTTTGGCCGGGGATTTAAGACCGGATGCCCTTCCTGACGCCACGTGGTTTTTCAGGTGAAAATTCCACCCCGCTGTCACCGGGATTCGAACCCCGGCCGTCCGGGTGAAAGACGAGCAGCTAAGCCACTACGCCATCACGCTCCCCCCTTTCCAAAAATAATGTCTAGCCTTAATTCATACAACAAAAATGAAGAGTAGCTTCAAAAATAAAAACATAATTTTCTGCTGTAACTGAATGAACTGCGGTAGCACGAAATATATTTTAAAACGCATGAAGAGCAGTGGTACGAACGACATTTTAAATTGAACAAAGCGCCTCTAAAATACAAATAAGGCCAACTGCATATCTTCCTGCAATATCTTTTAGAGAAATTAAAGTGCAGATTAAAAACACGAATGAAGACATAACGGGGCCTGCCTCAAGCATAACGATAACTACTTCAAAAGTTTCCTTCTTGCCTTCTTTTCGGCAAATTTATTAATTATGGCACCGCAGTTCAATGTTATCGTCATATCTTTTTCAATCGCTAGGAGTGCAATAGAGTTTAACGTTTCTTCTTTAGTGACTGACCGCAAATAGTTCTTGACGCGATTCAGTACCGAAAATGATCTTTCTCCAGAACAATAATTGGTCACTGGAAAGATGAGAAGTATCCGTAAAACGTTCGGGTACATATCGTGTAAATCTTTTTTCATGAAGGAAAGGGCTGAGCTCAGAGGCTGACTTACCTTTAAAATCTGCAATTTTTAAATGCTTCTTTAAATGCAAGCACTCGTCAGCCAGTGCACTTTCTAAGTCATCCACATACATTTCTGAGAGATCGTCAGCGACTTTTTTTTTATCATTGGTCCATCTAGGTCTAACAGGTTTTCTAGAAAATAAAATCTCTTATGGAGGACTTTGTAAGCCTCACTTCGCCTCTTAAGCTCAGCAGTTAGTACATCCGGAATTACATAAAATACATTGACGCGAAAATTTTCTGAGCCCTCTGATGGTACAAATTCTCCTTGCTTTGTCTCATCATTCCTAGTCTTTCGTTCTGGTCTTCCCTTTAGGTCGTAGGAATATTGAGCAATACCACTTAATTCTTTGGCTTCTTTCTCATAGACATAGAAAATTATCTCTTAAACTTTGCTCATATTCCGCTAACGAAGCGTAACATTCTACCACCGTGCTCAAATTAGTGCTAACTTTTTGGAGCTTCTAGCTGACAGTATTAAATCATTTTAGAATGGTACTCCAAAAAACAACTAGGAAAGCAGTTTATAATTGTAGGATATTGCTGAAGATGCCTTTGGCTTCACTTCGAGTGTTTGCCTTTTGATTTCTGTCTTCGTGAATACTCTCGAGAGCTGCCACGACGTCACACCAGCCTTCCCTCAGAGCTTGACAAGCGTCATATCCTGCCGACCACCGAGTCACTGACGGACATTTTAGTTCGCGCGCGATTAAGTTCTTTAAATTTTTCCATCGGTAGGCCGAAGCAGTAAAAACGTTTTACAGTTCATGCGCTGTTAAAAAAATACCTTACAGATTCTGAACAAGATTCAGTGGCATGAGTTCCAACCAAATTTAGTGAATGGGGTGAGCATGGTGCATAGAAAGCTAAGGGATTCATGGTCGCTATTCGAGCTTGCAACCCGGAATGTTCGCCGGACATATTACTTGCGTTATCGTAAGATTGGCCTCGAATATCCTCCACTTTCAAATCCAGATTTTCCAACTTAGCCTTTACTGCATCAAAAAGCTGCTCTGACTTGTGCCCGATGCTCGCCATAAAACCTAGAAACCTTTCTTTTGGTTCACCATTGGCCGTAATATTTGTTTGTCCGCTGAGACAAATTTAAATTGTTGTTGCTTTCTCCCCCTAAGGTGTCATTTGAATTAAATGTAGGCCTCGAATTTTCATTCTCTTTTTTCATCAATTTTGGCTTGTTGGAGCTGAAAAGGAAAATTCCGTATTAATTCGAGCACTTCAAACATAGTAAATTTAAAAAGAACAACTTTTAATATACTCTGCAGGCACGGTACGGTTTCGAGGCCAGTCTGAGTTTTTACGTATGTCACTTTGTGCAACAGCGCATCAAGGAATCGCCTATTGGGAAAGTCCTACTTTGCGTAAAGTTATTCATGTACGGTAGCTTACCTCAAGTTGCTGAACTCCATCGCAGTCAATGTCGTGAACCGTAGAGCAAGAATTGTTATTGTTATCCGAATTTGTCGTTGGAGGTGTAGGATTCACACGCGCACTAAACATCTCATTTATTTTCCGACATTTTGATAGTGTAACCTCGGCTTTCTTATCCTCTTCAGCTTTGCGGACACGGTTTTGGTAACCAGACAACTTTTTGCTGCCCATAGTTTAAAACATTTACTTGCAGATCACAACACAACAAAACAACACAACGCAAGCTCGAACTCGCACACAGCACAGGCAAGGGGGGTGGGGTGCGGGGCACTTCGATGCTACTACAATGCAAGCAAACCCAGCTACCGCAACAACAGCGCGGGCCCGCCTCCCCAACCCTCTCACACTTGTCGGGACGAAAGGGCGTCGAGCGGCCTAACGAAGAGCGAAGTGGAAGGGCATGCGACAAAGACACGATATTATTTCTAAATGTCTCTGCTCATTTCTCAATATTTATTTTAGCATATATACTGCTATAATCCTAACTTAGCACATTTAAAGCCGTAGCAAAGAGGGCGCCTGACGGCTGTGCCCTTCGGGGCGCCTCCAGTTCAGATCATTGCCGGTTGCCTAACCGAAGGGGCGCCGAGGCGCCCCTAGGCACGTGCCACTTTGCCTTACGGTAAATCCGGCCCTGGGTATATAATGGCGGCCGATACAAGGATTATACATGCTTGTCCGATAGGGCATGTCTATGGATAAATCTGGTACAGACCAGGTTCGCTACGCTTCAAGACCATCAAGAAATGTAAGCCACATTTGAATTATATTATGCCTAGCTAATTGGAACAAACTATTTTTTCTGCAGATGACCAACACATTTATTTTTCTTCGTATTTAAATCTTGCAATGATTTACGCAAGACTTATTAGAGCTATTCTGAGTATTTTCAGCACTCAGAACAGTTTAGGATCGATGACCGAGCATTTCGAGCATTTATTTGAATATTTCATATTTTTGGGAAATCACGGTAATCAGCCGATGTAACTGTAAAAGTTGATAATTATTTTTGTTGAGGAATGGATATTTTTTCCATATTTGAAGGTTCGAACATGTGGATTCTCACATAATGAGATGATAATTAAACATATTTAAAATAATATAACTAATAATAATAATAATAATAATCCACTAATAATAATAATAATAATAATTTTCATAATTTTTCTAAATACTTTTGGATATTATATTTTCTAATAATCATATGTATTGAGAGAGAGCCTATGAAGTAGTTTAATCATTTCTAGTTTGGAACAGGAGATTTTCCGAAGGAGAGTGGTTAGCGCAAGCCCGCATTCAACCAACATTTCAGTTCTGGTTGAACAGTTAATATTTGCAATGAGCAAAGTATATTTTTCAGATAACACGGAGAGGCATGAAACGGGAAGCAATTGATAATTGTATCAAATAGGATATTTTTGTATTTATATAAAATCATGACGTAAATACACTCGAAAGTGAAATAAAGAGTATCATAAGTATGGTAACTTCACGGGTTGAACTGAATGGTAAAATAAAATAAACTTGTGAGTTTATTAATCTTCCAGTGTTGATAACAAGCAGAGGCTTGATTTATTGTATAAATTTTGGGAAGAAAATTTATATGTGTGGAGTAGTTGAAATGCCATTCCCAGGTGCGCATGTTTAAGTCGCAGGAATGAGGAGGTTTTTTCGAGCATCAATCAAATAGCAGGTTCGATGGCTCAGGTTTATAGTAGGAGTATTGGAACTACACATTTCGTCGTATGAATGACCCGAAGGTTATTTCTTAGAAACCATCAGTTCTTATTTCAACCTTGTTTACGGATTCCATTTAGACTTTGATTTTGCTAGAACCCGGATTTGTCATGATAGTAGTTTATTCTTCTTCAGAGGAAGACCTTTGCCGTTGTTGTTGTAACATTGTGTTCTTACACAAATAATAGAGTGGGCCACTGCCAATTAAAAATAATTCTTTAACCACGAATAATTTGAAGGATATTTTCAATCCTAGTGCCATGAACTAAATGAATTTATTATGAAGCTACAAATTCTTATTTCCGCATTCTGTCGAAGAATTGCAAGTTGTGAAAGTTGCTAAAAATGGCCATGAATATAAATATTTTTCATAATAATGATTCCAAGTGGAAAATCAAATAGTTGAATGGTTCAACCATTTATTAATCAAGTTGATGATTCAGAAATCATATATTTTGTGAGGAACTTGAAGTTCATAATCGAGTCACTTCTCGAATGTTTAATGTCAGAAGAACAATTAATTTTGTTGTTGTGCTTCGCACAGTTCTTCGATGCTATGCTCAAGGTCAAATACTTTTCAGATGTTATTAATATGTGTAAATAATTTGTGTTGCTTCAATGATAACAATATTTTTCGACAATATTTTTGAAACTGGAAAAATAAGTGAAAGTTAAAAATTCTATGAACATTTATTCTACGAGTGTTAATATTATGTAAAAATTCAAACAGTGAACTACGATATTTCCAGTAGAGACAATTAAATTTGAACTGGAATTAATCATAAATAATTTTGGAACACAGTCTACAGGACTATTAATCAGACTTGTGTTTCCAAAAAAATAATTGTCAAATGTGTTTGGAAAATTTCTGTATATTGTGTAAATAGGAGTGTGGGTCGCCACACGTGAGTGATGCTGCTTTGAGCATTTTTGCAGTCAATTTTATATTCAAAATAAACTGAGATAATTTTACAGGATGTGTTATACCCAATTGAATCTCCTTCTATCCTTATTGTTGCATTGAGCCAAAAATCAGTAAAGCATTTTTTCATTTGATGTCGTTTTTGCGATTTGCTTTAACCCATCTGGCACTCCGGGATATTTTGACTCTCGTGCTGACTGATTATTGGTAAAATGCATATGTTATCGTGCGGACTCCGGTCTAAACGGGCACAGTACGGTACATAAAACTGGCGAAATCTCGACAGATATTTATGAATATATATGTTCTAACATAAATTAGTTATTATCGTCGAACATAAACAGTCGTATGCAACTCACCTATTATGGTAATTAAGACATTCGTATGAAAATTATAACACTCGCATACGCTCGTTTTATAAACATACTCGTGTCTCAATTATTGCCATTATAGGCTCGTTGCATAATGTACTATTATTGAATCCCTGGAGCTTATCTCCTTCAAGAGTCCATGCGTGTGTATGCGTGTGTACACACTTGTTGAACACGGTGTGTTGTTGGCAGCCACCACTGTGGACCCGCACTGTGTCGTGTGTGTTTTATAAATATCCAGGCCCGCTACTTTTTGCGAACTTTCTCCTCTCCGCTTGCCCAACGCCACGACACTGGCGGGGACTCAGTCAGTGGGAAGCCTCAAGACAGTCTATGAAGCCTTTCACAGCGACACACACCCTCTCATACTTCCTTTAAACTGTATTGCTCTTGACGTCCGTTTAAGTCCTTGTATGATTTCATCTGTGTCGTTTGAACGCCTGGGGGAACTTTGATTATCAGATAATATATACAGGGTCTTTCATATAAAGTAAGAACGCCAAGCGGCAATTTTGTTATTCGCTGCTGTGGTGGTCTTGGCCGAGCGTGTGGCGCGCCATGGCCCCCTGCTGTAGTATTGAAAGCGCGCGCATAGTACATACGAGGGCTGTTTTTTTTTCCCAAGTTCCCATGGACTGTATAAAAATAACAGATTGACATACCAAACTACTACTAAATGTTTGCTTGTTTTATTCGTATGTCACAACATAATCACCAAAACGATTGAGACATTTGTCGTATCGTTACACCAGCTT
Organism: Meconema thalassinum; assembly: GCA_946902985.2. Lineage (NCBI taxonomy): Eukaryota > Metazoa > Arthropoda > Insecta > Orthoptera > Tettigoniidae > Meconema > Meconema thalassinum. Next base: position 67,962,573 of record OX336397.1, read on the forward strand.
TCCAATGCCGTCGGCAAAATATTCTGCCGCCACTGAGGTGGGTACATCTGGACAGCCTCCTAAAGTATTTCCTTTTTGGTGAGGCGTTGCCGCCCAACCATACCTTCAATTCTCGAAAAAGGTGAAAATCATTCACGAACGCACTGTACCAACGTTACGATAGACTTTTACAAAGAATTTAAGTGTGAAGTTTTGGACCATCTGCCGTTTAGTCCAAAATTGCACTGAATGATTTTCACCTATTTCGAGAATTGAAGGTATGGTTTGGCGGCAACCCCTCGTCAAAAAGGAAAAAAAAAAAACTTCAGGAGACTCTCCAGACGTACCCATCTCAGTGGTGGCAGAATATTTTGCCGAGGGCATTGGAAAGCTGGTGTAGCGATACGACAAATGTTTCAATCGTTTTGGCGATTATGTTGAGACATAAGAATAAAACAAGCAAACATTTAGTAGTAAAATCAGTTTGGTATGCCAATCTGTTATTTTTATACAGTCCATTGGAACTTGAAAAAAAAAACAGCCTTCGTATGTACTATGCGCGCGCTTTCAATAGCACAGCAGGGCGCCATGGCGCGCGCCACAAGCTCGGCCAAGACCACCACAGCAGCGAATAACAAAATTGCCGCTTGGCGTTCTTACTTTATATGAAAGACCCTGTATATATATTCAGAATTTGGACAATTATAGACCGCTTAGAATGGCCTGTTAGCCATCTCTTGATGGATGCAGTACACTTGCATTTGTATGTTAGCACAGGCTAGAGTAAAATGTGGCTTTTCACCGATGTCTCAGTCTCACTCATGGCTGTAGCTTGCCACGGTTGGTGAGTGGTTAACATGTCGGACTACCAACCCCCAAGCTTGCAGGTTCGCTCCTGGCCGTGTTAAGTGATTTTTTTGAAAGGCGGCAAAAATTGCGACACCATGTCATACGATGTTGGCATGTCAAAGAACCCAATTGAATTCAGTAGGCCGTATTCATAATGGCCAAATTAATCTCGGGAGTTTCCGCCAACACAACTTTCCTCATTTCTCTACTAGAAAGCGCTATAGTGTTCAAGGAGCTTAGATATCTAACCTCCTTGACTTTCATAGTGCTTCAAGAAACAACGAAATTCGACATGCAAGTTACCCTTTGGGTGTCAAATAACAAAGCTTGCACCCGGCACCCGAGGCCTTACGATATTATTATTATTATAATTATTATACTCATTGCTGTGATTATATGGAAGCTACTGAGGTATAGGTGGTGCTTAGTAATGACATTCAGGACACAGTCAGTGCCTGTGGATACTGTGAAAGGTTCTACTCATAGGGTTAGTACTGCTGTTCTGACTCAGTGAGGAAATCAATGGCAAACTACCTCACTCCTGATCTTGCTTAGTACACCTCAATATAGCGCTGACCTGGGTTTTTGTGGGTATCTACCCACATAACCTAACGGCGGTACTTTTTGAGGATCCAACCAGCCTTTGGGCTGACTACCTAACAGACAGAATCTAAGACAATGGTACATTATTTTTTTCCTTTTCTTCCCAGAACTTTCTAATTCGACGGCTAATCGTTTGCCGTTGTTCCACTGACATCACCCTCGAAGGCCGTTGTTGGACTTTAAAACGTGTAACATCTGATGAATGGACCCGTCGCCGAAATTCCTCCCTGTCCGAGATGATAGCATCCGTGATCTTCAGTTGTTGAAGTTCCCATCATATCTCCTCCAGCCATCCTGTAGTTTTTTTTTTTTTTTAATTTAGAGATGTAATCAAAAATTTTCTTCGAGAGCCGATTACTCTTCATTCTGTAAAGATGTCCATAAATTGTTTGTCTTCTCTCTTTAACTGAAACTGTGATTTCTTCTCCTCTTCATCCACCAATTGTCTTTATTCTTTTGGAGACCCAATATTTTTCGCTTTCTTTTTTCTCTGGTTCAACTTGGTTTCCTTTTTAGCCTACTTTTCACATTTTGCAAAAATGAGGAAAAAGTAGTCGTATGAGATCGATCCGGGAAAATGTGTGTCTGTCTGTCTGTCTGTCTGTCTGTCTGGCTGGCTGTGTGTGAGTCCCCCCCCCCCCCCTATCAACTCCTAAACGGCTGCAGCAATCAAAACCAAATTTAGTATGAGTAAAGATGTGCACCGGAATAGCTCACGTCCATATTTGAAAATGATGTCAGTGCTACCAACTGCTGAAAAAACGCACTAGAAATTTGAGCTCCATGTTGGATATCTTGCAAGGTATGCATGGGAGCTATTCCAAAATTGGCACACATGTAGATAATACTATTTCAGTTTAATTTCCAGGAGGCCAACCATTTCAGTGTTGCCAAAATAATTTTAAGCCTTCTGATAGGTCCAATGTTTAAATGCATATAACTTCTACACTATCAAGTGGATTTCAACCAAATTTTGCATGTAATATCTGTACATAAACATATATGACTGAGCGTATTCTTAAGAGCCACCAGGGCTGCCAACTGTTAATAATTGTTCTCTCTATTTTTTAAAATCCAAATACCAATATATCAGAAAGTATGCAAGCCAACAGCTTTAAACTATGCACACGTATATTCTGACATTTTAGATTAATTTGGAGTAACTTATATACGTCAGTTCTACCAACATGATTATAAGCCTGCTGATAGTACCAATTTTTAAATAAATGTAACTTCTATGCTATCAGTTGGGTTTCAACCAAATTTCGTATGTGCAATGTGTACCATAACAGATATGACTGTAAGTATTGTTAAGAGCAATCAGGGCTGCCAACTGTTAATAAATGCTGTCTATATTCTTTTTACCCTAATATCAATATATCAGAAAGTATGCAAGCCAACAGCTCTATACTTTGCACACGTATAGCACCTGACATTCTAGATTAATTTGGAGTAATTAATATAAGGCGGTGCTGCCAACATGATTCTATGCCTGCTGTTAGGTCCAATTTTAAAATACATGTAACTTCTATACTAACAAATGGATTTCATCCAAAATTGGCACAACAAGATATCATAATAATTCAGATTATTTCTGACCAGCACACGAATGGTATTGTTGGCAACATGCTTTTACGCGTGCTGATAGATCCAGTGTCTAACTGCATGTAACGTCCATTGGACTTCAACCAAATTTTGTATTCTGTACCTTAAGAGGTGGAACTATGAATATATTCAGTCACCAGGGCTGCCAACTGTAGTGCTCTATTAGGCTACATTATGCCAGGTATATTTTGAACTAATTAGTTATTTCGATATTACCAACTTAATTTCGTCATTATTCTAGATAGGTTCATATACTGTAGAATAATCATTGGCATGAAAAGTAGGCTGTATAGTTCTTCACGGAACTTCTTGTTAATTAATGTTAGGCATTCAGAACCATATAATACCTCTGGCTTAATGACAGTTGCATAGTGTTTAATTCTTGCTTGGAACGATATCGATCGTTTGTTGTAACGGGTGTGAGTAAGCTTATAGACAAATTCCATCTTTTTCAATCTCTCCTTGAACGCTGTGTTATCAAGTCCATTTGACTGGATCCATTCACCCAAATACTTAAATTTATCAACTCTTTGAATCCGGCCATATTGTGTTGGTAAATACTTTTCCTTATTACGTCTGTGTTCAATATATTTAGTTTTTTCATAAGAAATGGTAAGACCAGTTTTAATTGCTATTACATGTAGTGTTTTAATCATAATAATAATAATAATGATAATAATAATAATATTTTAATTTAATGTAATTTATTAAAAACTATTTATGTTACATTATTGTGATATGTCTCACGAATCTGATGACAGTGCAGATTATCTGTGAGACATATTAATTATTATTTACAACATATATATATATATATATATATAGATTATATTTCAATACAAGAGTGCATGCAATTTTTTTTGTAATGATAATGATAATGATAACAATATTAATGTAAGTAATTAAAGACACAAAAAGTTACACTATGGCAGTTATTTTAATAAATTTATGTTATGAGTTAATGTTTAGTTAAGTAATATTTTTAATGCGACTTATAGCTAATTGTTTGCTGTTAATGTTCGTCAATCCAGGTGGTAGTTCATTAAGTAGTGATGGTATAATATAATTTAGTCTCTTGAAACCATAGCTATTTATACATAAGGGTTTTACATATTTAGTACTTGTTATGGCTCTTTCTTGTATGTTGTGAGAGACCTTATGCCTGAATCTTGGATCATGGTAGTAGAGATTCAGTACAGTAATTTGAAACAACTCTTTAATATTAAAATAAGGGATATCAGTGAAATATTTAAAGAACCTGTTTTGGCTATCTTGAAGATTATTAATTAAAGTTGTGTTTTGATTTCCCGAAGCTACTATAGCATATCTTAATTTGCTTTCAATCAGAGCACTATAAATGGTTCTGTAAGTTTTCCTATCTACATAAAATCGGAGATTGTAGAAGGTGTAGAGGTTTGCTCTTAGGTTTTTTATTATGTTTATTGTGTGTGTGTTCATTTTAAAGTGTTCATCAAGGGTAATTCCTAGGTATTTTTGTATCAAAGTACTATTTATGAAAGAGTTATATTTGCAACCTGCCAGGATGTTTTGGTGTATAATAATAATAATAATAATAATAATAATAATAATAATAATAATAATAATGATAATAATAATAATAATAGACTAATAATTTTTAATACATCGAGTTGAGCCTCTATGGACTTCGTGGTAACAACCAACTTCACTTTAGTATCTAGGTCTTGTTCTTGTTCCATCTTTGACTTCCTACCAGTATCTTCTGACCCCAGCGGCGAGTGCCTGTTTATGGTCTTCGGACAAAGGTCCTCTCCGTCTTTCGGAAGTTGATACCATTTTAAAACCTTGGTAGTTGTTCACCAATCTTCTAAATGTGTTCCTGTCAGGAATTTCTCGGTCTAGAATACCAATTTGCCTGAGATCTTCTTCGCATTCCTCGAACGATCTCGGCCTTGTTGCCTGAGACTTGATGAAACTCCATATTCTTTTCGTTAAGCGATCATCAGTCATCCTCAAAAGGTGACCGTAAAATAGTAGCCGTCTCTTCTTAATTGACGCTGTGATAGGGTCTATGTTGTTGTACAAGTCCTCATTTTGCTCTCTTTCGCCACTGTCCATCAACCCATCTCTTACCTAGGATTTTTCTTAATATCCTGCGCTCTCTTTTTTTTCCGGTTGGTCAGATTGACCTTTACTATTCATGGTCAAAGTTTCGGACGCAGGTTTTACAACTGTGGTATAGTGTCCGAACTTGGCCCCTATACTAATAGACTTTTTGTTATAGATATTCTTTGTCATTTAGTATGCATGGTCTAACTTCCGCATCCTGATATTGCTTCAATAATAATGATGATAATAATAATAATAATAATAATATTAATAATAATAATAATAAACAAGTACGCACCGCTGACTGAAGAAATACAAAAACTATGGGGACTAAAATGCGTGAGAAATTTGCCAGTGGTGATCTCTTCCACGGGAATTGTTCCAAATGCGTTGGTAATGGCTTTGGATGAACTGCAAATGTAACACCTGACTGCCAGAATACAGAAGGCAGTGGATTGCCAGAAGGCAGTGGATTGCTAGAATACAGAAGGCAGTGGATTGCCAGAATATAGAAGGCAGTGCTGCTGGATACCTGTCATATTGTTAGGTTATGTTTGTCTTCGTAAGGTTTACATGATACTTGATTGCGAAATATGTATCTTGTAGATTGAGTTGTACCATATTGATGAGAAATTAAATATAATAATCCCTACTTAGTATAAAACAAAGTCCCCGATTCTTGGATGTCACGGGTAATCTCGAGAACCACTGGATGTATTTTGATGCGGTTTTCACCATTCTGTAAGTGTAAAGGATATCCTAGGAAGGTTTCTGTAGAAAATCGTTTATTTATGATGAAAGGAAGCCAAGCAGGAACGATTTCAGTGAAAAAGTCGAAAAAAAACCTGGCGTCCGTACGCTTTTTAATCTTACGCTGGGCAAACCGTTAAAAATATCAATATACTATGAGCGTAAGAATTATTCATCATGAAAAGTTCTACAAAAACGTCCGCGACAGCATATCTCTATCTTCAATACATCGCCCACTACAAGAGTGTTTTACGTGTTCATTTCTTCCAACAATCTCCATTCACTTATTAGCTTCCAGACAGTTTATGACCTAGCACGTAATGCATTCATAACTGTTCTCGGACGAAGCCGAAGCGGGTTGCTAGTAAAAATATACCCTAGAGTCTTGATTATCCGAACTATTTATGTATGTAAATACTTATTTACATAAGTCCCTATTAGCTAATACTAATCTTATAATCAAACCTGAAGCACTATACGCCTCGGAAGCCTTGACCATTGGAGACAGATCTCTCATTTAAGACGTAGAGAAACCAGAACGGAAAATATTGAGGAAAATCCCTGATCCAGTCTGCTCAGAAGGAATCGGGAAGAAACTGAAGTATCAGGTGCTTTATTAGGCTGTGTCCCAATAGTACAATTTCAGCCGTAGTGAACTAGATAGTCGACTACTTTGCCGGATGTGACGTCAGAAGTCGTGATCCAATACTGCTTAGCACATAGCAATCAAGTCTGTAGCATCTAGGCCTAGTGAACGAAAGTGCATGCTAGATTGTCGACTACGACAAGGAAGTTATAGAAATTGTAGCTTATCGGAATTGTAGGTTATGTAAATTGTAGGTTATCTTTGACTTAAGCCAAACACAAACCATAATTAGGGCTCGGCTAAAATGTGATCTTCTTGACGCATCCATGATCGTATAATTCAGGTATTGTTTATTTAAAACAGCTGATGAAAGCGCAAAGAGCTTACAAGGAGTAACAGATCACCGCCATCTTGAGTGTTGGTTTGGTACCAGCATGTAAGTCCAGTGCGTTTCAGAACACAAGTCTATGAAGGAGGCTGTGATCAAGCAGACATGTCCCAAATCTCCGTAGTGCATAACACATAGCACATAGTAGCTGGCAGCTAGTCAATAGCAGACAACTTGAGTATTGGGACACAGCCTTATTAGTATGCTGAAAAGATCACTGACTCCTTCAAAAAAGGACGATTGAAGCTCTACGGCCAAATTCTCAGAATGAACTATGACGGGTTCACCAAAAGGTTGATGATGATGTTGTTGTTTTAAGGGGCCTAACATCTAGGCTATCGGCCCCTAATGGTTTGGGTAAAGGTGAAAGATGAGATGAGAATGAAAACTATAATTAATACTAACGACAAACTTACATACAAAAGAAAAAATGGTAAACAAATAAAGGATACGGCAATTCAAGGACAGGAGGAAAAGAAATGCCCTCGACGCTCGAAGAATAAGGGATTGAGGGACTTGGAAGGGAGGAGCAGGCCCGACGAGAGGGGGGGTCAGGCAGGGCTGGTGCCCCGGGGCCCGGCCCTCCCAGGGGGCCCGGCGTCGAAACAGGAGACGAGGCCCAATCTGGCATTGATTTATTATTGCCTTTATGTGACTGGAATTTTCTACTGGCAATCATTTAGTGAATGCTATGAACAGTCTGTGAACAAAGTTACAAGGATTGAAATACTTATTTTGACACGTGGACAATATTTTCCTTTACAAAGCGCTTGTGGGAAGAACAACTGTCTCAAGGCGGTCAACTTAGGCGATGATGCTTCGCTATGTATTGTTCTCTGATCCTTAATTTAGCTTATTCGGCTTATGCAGCAATCCTTTAAATAACTTGATCATCCCTTCACTTATTTCGCCAAGGCCACGAGAGCCTGGGTTGCCCTGGTGTGTTTGGTCATCTAGCTCAAGAGATTGAAGTTTGGTGCGTCACGTCGAGCTTAGATATTTAGAGGTGATAGTGTCTGAAATGAATATATAGTCTAGCTAGACGTACTGCATGCCGTGCAGGCAGGTAAGTAAAATAAATGTTAAAAGTAGCGTCCACACAGTAATTCACTTTATAGCTCTTGTTGATTTAAGGGGCGGAACAGCGAGGTCATCGTTCCCTAATAATTCACTTTCGAGCTATGAGAAAAATTATCATAGCTGGCTAAATATCTTGCGAAACGATGGGATGATTCTGTTGTCAAAAGTAGATAGAAGAAATGCTTGCGAAATTGTTCATCTTCTCGTATACTGAATTGAGAAAACAATGCTAACATTTGAATAATCTGTATGTTTAGGACCAGTATAATTTATTATTATTATTACTGGTTCATTCAATACGATCAACAATCCTAGATACTTGAGTTCATGCGCATATCATTTCTGATTAAGTGATTTATTGAAAACCTACATTACTATTGCTACGAGAGTTGGGAAATGTATCCAAATGCTGAAACTAAGGTAACATTCGAGTATTTTTCTGGACTGAATGTCTAATTAACCAGGAGAAAAATGACAATTAAGATAGGGCACTGAACTTTGTTTTCCAATTCCCCTCATGGAACGTCAGTGGTACGGGCAATGACCTAACTGTTACGCCCCTTAAAACAACAATAAATATTGTCAGTGGTGTGCATGGCGATGGAGAAATTAATATATTGCATGTAGGAAACGGCGCAGATTTTCCTAAGAGCAAATATTTGAACTCTGTTTAATTTAGAAGAAAATTAAGATGAAGTATGGTCGAATATTAATATAAATAAAATTTTGTTTTGAGCTGGCGTAGTGGCTATTATTATTATTGGACATTTCTACGCCGTTTATTCCAAAGAACAGCATCGATCTGCAAAGCACTTGTTTATCAGGACGCGAAGAGATACTTTCCCTTGCGAATCAAGCCCTTTCGTGATACGCTTTAACGTCTCAGTACCGTTAAACATAAAATGAGTTGCTCTCTTTATCTAATACGACTTAGAAATGGCTCCGGGCTCTGACGAAGCCGCGGCAGGAATGCAGGATTCGGCTTCCCGACTACGGTGTCATTCGTAGTCTTACTCAACAGATAATAACAGGCCTATTTGTCGTTATAGTTGTTAATTCATTTAGGGGTTTACGACATTTAACTCATGCACTTGGTAACTAGTATCACTAGCAGGCAGATAATGAACCATTGTCGCTGGGTTGGGGATCGTTTGCTTCAACTAGTACTGTAGATATAATTCAGTATTTGCTGACGCGTTAATTCTCCGGTTTGTTTCTGAAGGCCTCCACGCTATTGAATGAAGTTTACTGTAGAGCAGTAGTTTTCACAAATATTAATGAAGTAAATTACAAGATTCTCAAACAGCGAACAGAATCGAAAACCAAAAAACGTGCAAATTGTGTAGACTGAAGGGGAGGCTAAAAGTTGTTGTATAACAAGAGAGGTGTATTAGCAACATTGTTGTAACTATCTGTCTTGGGGAGTAGAAACTTAGACCCTGTTTAAACCACCCCCTGCTGGACGAAAAGCATATATAACGACACTGTGCTGTGCTATGGCCTCTGTGACATGATCGATCAATCGCATGCCGTATTCTTAGTTGCCGACTGGGAAAGCGTTAGCCGTCGAGACTATTACTGCAATTATTAGGGTTAAGAGTGGGGTAGGTGTCCCTGGACTTGAAATAAGGTACTATCTCGGCATTTGTCTGGAGGTAGTGTGAAAAAACACACTCAGGATAGCCTCTGTCAGCACCGGGATTCGAACCTCTGATCTGCAGACTTGCTGTAGATCCCCCTCACGGTCATTGGTGAGCTACACCACGGGGTCTTTCTTGAAGGTGCGAGAGCTTTTACTTCAATATCGGAGAGTATTTTCTATAGCTACTAAATTTCAATGGCCATCAATTTTTTTACTCCAAAATATCACAAGACTAATCACCCAAATGGCCTATAACTCAATAATTTGGACCTGATTTTTGCAAATTTTTCCGGAGGAGGACCACCGGACTCCACTCTGAGCTTGGTGATATTCCATCCCCCAGATACCATGTGTGTCCACTCCCCCATAATATTGGCTTAAATCCGTCCCTGATGGTCACCTGTCATAGATAGGGTTGGGGATTTTTAGGAGAACCTGGCTCTAGTTTTGCTTACTGCAAAGCAATATTAAATTATAAGAAATCCACTGACTGCAAATTACAAAATATAGTTCAAATTCACATTTTCTTCTATTGTGAAAAAAAAAAAACACTCATCAGCTGCAATCTATTGATAGCACACAATAACTTGACTTACGTATGAGTACTGTATACCTGTGGCTAATAATGAAAATATATATTGCTTTGTTTAATGTACAAAGATGTGTGATCGCCGTTCAACCAAAACACTTACCAGTTTTTAGGCTTAGACGTGAGTCTTCAAGGGCAGCAAATTTTAAGAATGTCAACATAAAAACACTATATGTAAAACGTATTTTAAAAGTCTTGACTTTGTGTAAAAATCATGTTTTCTTTATGAAAAGAGATTAACTTACGTCAATGTCACAGAGGCCGTAGTACTGCACAGTGTACAATGTACCCTTTCACCTCTTTTAGCATGCAGTTCAGTGAACTGAACTTCCTGTTGATTAATTTTTTGGTCTGAGGACGTCATGGTCATCAGACCTTTCTAATTACTGTGCGTGTAGAACTCTGTCCGACAATCTATATCTGAAGTTAATAACATATTTTAATTCATTTGGGACAGAATTGGGGAGGAAATGAATGTACGATGGTGCAACTACAGCCTTTGGCTATAGGGTAAAAACGATGAATCATGGAAAATAAACTTAGAATCACTGACGACGGAATTCGAACCCACCTGTTTCCGAGTTCATGGACAACAGCTTCTTTCAATGTGAATGTTTTCCCCAAGTTAAATACTGTAAAAGCGATGAAATTACGGTTCGGTAAATGCATTTTCTTTTCAAATTGGTGTACGACAAACGAGCATACTGCTTTTACGAGTGTCTCTGAAGTTCTAAAATTATTGATATCAAAGAGGATTTGCAGAACTTAAAATCTGAACACTGTGCAAGCTCACAATGTTACCTCATCGGTTCAAATTTAGATCTGTCAAACGACAAAACTTAACAGTACAGCGAATTTAATGAAAATTATTAGTCTACCTTGTTTTCGATGGCTTAACTCTGATATTTATTTTTGTTACTTGAAAAGAATGCATTGGTGCGCGCTTGTCAGGTATAAACATTGAATTTGCAAATAATTTTGCGTGCATTCCTCCGGTTTCACTGTTGTAAATTTAACATACCAGCATTATCTTATTTATATTGATAGTAATTAACGTTCTGCTTGTGATAATAAATATAGCCTGAACTAGTGGAATATATAATTGAAATATTATTATAAAGTAGCCTATTTATTGCAGCCAATGGTCTCGTCAGGACATTTCAACTGAACGCCCGTAGCCCGTAGGCTACCTAACAAGTTCAATTTCAAGTAGTTCCAACTTTGGCTACCAGAGGTCAAAGTAACTGACACCCAGTGCCGAACGTTGGTACTTGAGAGTGTTTCTAACCAAATAACCTACAAATTTTGGCTACACACTACCAGCTGAAGTGGTAGGTTCTTTTACATACGGTACCAAAAGTCTATGACATGGGCCAGCCGGCTTTACTTCCCCTCCGAATAAAGGCATAATGAAGGATTTTAACGCTTTTAAAACTCCGACGACTTTGGCCGGGTTTAAACCCGCGATCTTGGGCATAGCAGTTCAGCATGCTACAATTATTATTATTATTACTATTATTGCTTGCTGGTTTTTTATGTTCTTGTCATTGATTTCATGATGACCGTTTTGTGCCAAAAAATGCGCAACATCAGTTTGTGCAAATTTACGAGGATTATAATTTAAATTTACAGAATTTAGTTACAGAGGGGGGCCCGAGAGATTCCAGCCCCAGGGCCCGTCGCCGCTCTCCACGGCCCTGGGGAGGAGGGCCATGAAAGGCAGATTGGAAAGGGGGGGAAAAAGGAGAGGGCCCGCCCCAAAGTCAGTGGAAAAAGGGGGAAAAAACGGACCCAGCTCAGGAATCCCCCGGGATCACCAACTCCCTAACTCAACAGCCGTGAGCCCGGGAGGGTGTAGCAATATCCAGGGTGCACCAGAAGTGGTGGGGCTACATACACCCGGCCTCCTTGAGGGCCTTGAGCAGAAGGCAGGAGATAACATGAAAAGAAAACGAAGGCTGATCCCCCGAAGAAGGAGGGTATCAGGAAAGATGAGACAAGGGTCAATTAAGGCGGGAAAGGAAGAGACTCACTAGGCCTCGGATACCCTAATACCGTCGGGGTGGGAAGAGAAGAAGAGCTGACCAAGTGAGGTCGACAGGAAAGAAGACGGAGAGGAACCCGGTACAAGTAAGTGGAAGCAATGCCGGACTCAGCTAGGGCCCCGTGGTCGCCAACCCACGTCCCACTAGACGTGAGCCCCTGTGGGATCACCAAAAGGATTCACAACCTTGCTCTCTAAATGAAGTCAAGAACAACTGGCTTACGTTAATAAAATAGAAAAAAAAACTTCAAGAAATTGGGATTACGGAGGAAACATTCAGAAAATGAATTAACAACCATAATTTCTCTGAGAGAATTACTACCAGGGCCAATAAATCATTGACGGAAGAAGGGATGAAGATTGTTAGTGTTCAGATGAAAAGATTATGGAGGAAGAAAACATAACGATGCAATAATAATAATAATAATAATAACAACAATAATAGGTTAAATAAGGAAGCTAACAAAGATGGAACTGCTATATTGCAAGGGCTTACAAAATCACATGGAACAGATACAACAAAAGATGTATCTCAAAGAATGCAAAATTACAACACAACACAGTCATCAAACCAGAGGCACTGTATGCATCCGAAACACTGATAATTGGGGGTAGGTCACAAATGAAAAGCATCGGGAAACACGAGAGGAAAATTCTGAGAATAATCCTAGGACCAAAGTTCGAAAATGGAATTTGGATGAAAAAGAAACCACATGAAATTTTTCAATCTGCAGAAAAAATCAGACATACTATCAGAAAACGACGATTAAAATTCTACGAACCCCTTAACAGAAAGGATAACGACAGGCTGACAAAGAGAATTCTAAATCTAGCGCTAACCCTGAAAATCCGCAACAATTGGTTAACAGAAATACATGAAGATCTACAAGAAATGGGTATTGCTGAGAAAACCATTCCAGATAGAGTAAACATTAGAAGCCTAGTAAACAAACATAAATTTGCAGACAAACCTAAACGGAGAAATACAGGCTGGACAGAAGCACGCAGAAAGGAACACAGTGAACGAATGAAGACATACCGTATTGGGAAGAAAAGAAGAAGGAACATTCTACAAAATAAGTTCAAGCGCGCTCCGTAGTTAGGCATAACGATAAAAATAAAAATAAAATAGTATTAATAATATTAATATCAGAAAAGCTGCCTGATGAGTGGAAATGTGCATTGATCCACCCATTACACAAAGAAGGCGACCGCACTGACGTAAACAATTACAGAGGCATTTCACTATTACAAGTTCCGTTATGTATAAGATCTTCTCAGCGTGCCTACTCCAAAGGGCTCGAGACCAGCTGGAACACAAGATTAGCGAGCACCAGGCGGGATTTCGTCCTGGTCGCTCCTGTGCGGAACAAATCTTCAACCTAAAAACTATATTGAAAATCAAAGCCTTCAGGAATACTCCAGTGAAGGGGGACAAATGGTAAGGTTACATTGTTAACAACTTATTTAAGGTGACGCGGAGTATATATCACCTTGTTTGTAGTGATGGCGGACAAATGGTAAGGTTATATTGTTAGTAACTTATTTTAGGTGACGTGGAGTATATATCACCTTGTTTGTAGTGATGGCGGACAAATGGTAAGGTTATGTTGTTAGTAACTTATTTAAGGTGACGTGGAGTATATATCACCTTGTTTGTAGTGATGGCGGACAAATGGTAAGGTTATATTGTTAGTAACTTATTTTAGGTGACGCGGAGTATATATCACCTTGTTTGTAGTGATGGCGGACAAATGGTAAGGTTATGTTGTTAGTAACTTATTTAAGGTGACGTGGAGTATATATCACCTTGTTTGTAATGATGGCGGACAAATGGTAAGGTTATATTGTTAGTAACTTATTTTAGGTGACGCGGAGTATATATCACCTTGTTTGTAGTGATGGCGGACAAATGTCCAGGTTATATTGTTAGAAACTTATTTAAGGTGACGCGGAGTATATATCACCTTGTTTATAGTGATGGCGGACAAATGGTAAGGTTCTATTGTTAGTAACTTATTTAAGGTGACGTGGAGTATATATCACCTTGTTTGTAGTGATGGCGGACAAATGGTAAGGTTAAATTGTTAGTAACTTATTTAAAGCGACGCGGAGTATATATCACCTTGTTCGTAGTGATGGCGGACAAATGGTAAGGTTATATTGTTAGTAACTTATTTAAGGTGACGCGGAGTACATATCACCTTGTTTGTAGTGATGGTGGACAAATGGTAAGGTTATATTGTTAGTAACTTATTTAAGGTGACGCAGAGTATATATCACCTTGTTTGTAGTGATGGCGGACAAATGGTAAGGTTATATTTTAGTAACTTATTTAAGGTGACGCGGAGTATATATCACCTTGTTTGTAGTGATGGTGGACAAATGGTAAGGTTATATTGTTAGTAACTTATTTAAGGTGACGCGGAGTATATATCACCTTGTTTGTAGTGATGGTGAACAAATGGTAAGGTTATATTGTTAGTAACTTATTTAAGGTGACGCGGAGTATATATCACCTTGTTTGTAGTGATGGTGGACAAATGGTAAGGTTATATTGTTAGTAACTTATTTAAGGTGACGCGGAGTATATATCACCTTGTTTGTAGTGATGGTGAACAAATGGTAAGGATATATTGTGAGTAACTTATTTAAGGTGACGCGGAGTATATATCACCTTGTTTGTAGTGATGGTGAACAAATGGTAAGGTTATATTGTTAGTAACTTATTTAAGGTGACGCGGAGTATATATCACCTTGTTTGTAGTGATGGTGGACAAATGTCGAGGATATATTGTTAGTAACTATTTTAAGGTGACGCGGAGCATATATCACCTTGTTTGTAGTGATGGTGGACAAATGTCAAGGATATATTGTTAGTAACTTATTTAAGGTGACGCGGAGTATATATCACCATGTTTGTAGTGATGGTGGACAAATGTCAAGGATATATTGTTAGTAACTTATATAAGGTGACGCGGAATATATATCACCATGTTTGTAGTGATGGCGGACAAATGTCGAGGATATATTGTTAGTAACTTATTTAAGGTGACGCGGAGTATATATCACCTTGTTTGCAGTGGTGGCGGACAAATGGTAAGGTTATATTGTTAGTAACTTATTTAAGGTGACGCGGAGTATATATCACCTTGTTTGAAGTGATGGTGGACAAATGGTAAGGTTATATTGTTAGTAACTTATTTAAGGTGACGCGGAGTATATATCACCTTGTTTATAGTGATGGCGGACAAATGGTAAGGTTATATTGTTAGTAACTTATTTAAGGTGACGTGGAGTATATATCACCTTGTTTATAGTGATGGCGGACAAATGGTAAGGTTATATTTTTAGTAACTTATTTAAGGTGACGTGGCGTATATATCACCTTGTTTGTAGTGATGGTGGACAAATGTCGAGGATAAATTGTTAGTAACTTATTTAAGGTGACGCGGAGTATATATCACCTTGTTTGTAGTGATGGTGGACAAATGTCAAGGATATATTGTTAGTAACTTATTTAAGGTGACGCGGAGTATATATCACCATGTTTGTGGTGATGGTGGACAATGTCAAGGATATATTGTTAGTAACTTATATAAGGTGACGCGGAATATATATCACCATGTTTGTAGTGATGGCGGACAAATGTCGAGGATATATTGTTAGTAACTTATTTAAGGTGACGTGGAGTATATATCACCTTGTTTGTAGTGATGGTGGACAAATGTCGAGGATATATTGTTAGTAACTTATTTAAGGTGACGCGGAGTATATATCACCTTGTTTGTAGTGATGGTGGACAAATGTCAAGGATATATTGTTAGTAACATATTTAAGGTGACGCGGAGTATATATCACCATGATTGTAGCGATGGTGGACAAATGTCAAGGATATATTGTTAGTAACTTATATAAGGTGACGCGGAATATATATCACCATGTTTGTAGTGATGGCGGACAAATGTCGAGGATATTTTGTTAGTAACTTATTTAAGGTGACGTGGAGTATATATCACCTTGTTTGTAGTGAAGGTGGACAAATGTCGAGGATATATTGTTAGTAACTTATTTAAGGTGACGCGGAGTATATATCACCTTGTTTGTAGTGATGGTGGACAAATGTCAAGGATATATTGTTAGTAACTTATTTAAGGTGACGCGGAGTATATATCACCATGATTGTAGCGATGGTGGACAAATGTCAAGGATATATTGTTAGTAACTTATATAAGGTGACGCGGAATATATATCACCATGTTTGTAGTGATGGCGGACAAATGTCGAGGATATATTGTTAGTAAATTATTTAAGGTGACGCGGAGTATATATCACCTTGTTTGTAGTGATGGCGGACAAATGGTAAGGTTATATTTTCAGTAACGTATTTAAGGTGACGCGGAGTATATATCACCTTGTTTGTAGTGATAGTGGACAAATGGTAAGGTTATATTGTTAGTAACTTATTTAAGGTGACGTGGAGTATATATCACCTTGTTTATAGTGATGGCGGACAAATGGTAAGGTTATATTGTTAGAAACTTATTTAAGGTGACGCGGAGTATATATCACCTTGTTTATAGTGATGGTGGACAAATGGTAAGGTTATATTGTTAGTGACTTATTTAAGGTGACGCGGAGTATATATCACCTTGTTTGTAGTGATGGCGGACAAATGGTAAGGTTATATTGTTAGTAACTTATTTAAGGTGACGTGGAGTATATATCACCTTGTTTGTAGTGATGGCGGACAAATGGTAAGGTTATATTGTTAGAAACTTATTTAAGGTGACGCGGAGTATATATCACCTTGTTTATAGTGATGGTGGACAAATGGTAAGGTTATATTGTTAGTAACTTATTTAAAGCGACGCGGAGTATATATCACCTTGTTTGTAGTGGTGGCGGACAAATGGTAAGGTTATATTGTTAGTAACTTATTTAAGGTGACGTGGAGTATATATCACCTTGTTTATTGAGATGGTGGACAAATGGTAAGGTTATATTGTTAGTAACTTATTTAAAGCGACGCGGAGTATATATCACCTTGTTTGTAGTGATGGTGGACAAATGGTAAGGTTATATTGTTAGTAACTTATTTAAGGTGACGCGGAGTATATATCACCTTGTTTGTAGTGATGGTGGACAAATGGTAAGGTTATATTGTTAGAAAATTATTTAAGGTGACGTGGAGTATATATCACCTTGTTTATAGTGATGGTGGACAAATGGTAAGGTTATATTTTTAGTAACTTATTTAAAGCGACGCGGAGTATATATCACCTTGTTTGTAGTGATGGCGGACAAATGGTAAGGTTATATTGTTAGTAACTTATTTAAAGCGACGTGGAGTATATATCACCTTGTTTATAGTGATGGCGGACAAATGGTAAGGTTCTATTGTTAGTAACTTATTTAAGGTGACGTGGAGTATATATCACCTTGTTTATAGTGATGGCGGACAAATGGTAAGGTTATATTGTTAGAAACTTATTTAAGGTGACGCGGAGTTTATATCACCTTGTTTATAGTGATGGCGGACAAATGGTAAGGTTATATTGTTAGAAACTTATTTAAGGTGACGCGGAGTATATAGTGATGGCGGACAAATGGTAAGGTTATATTGTTAGTAACTTATTTAAGGTGACGCGGACTGTATACCATCATATTTATAGTGATGGAGGACAAATGGTAAAGTTACATTGTTAGTAACTTATTTAAAGTGACGCGGACTATACCACTGACAATAGCATGAAAGAATTTAAGGTCATTGAACTTCCGGCGCTCTGCCAAAGGTTTTAATGAGATATCCCTAAGAATAATTTCAGATTCTTGCTGACTGAATGTATTAACGTGAGGTTCTGTTATTGGAAGGTAGACGTTCTGAACTCTATCGGTTATTATTCAAGAGTTGGGGAGAAGGTCATACGTCAGGCAGGAGAGCAATACCCTCGTAGAAATAGAGATGTTTCTCTTAAATGGTCATCAGCCCCGTCTACTTGGTATGTGTTGGGTCTGTCTGGTAACGCTTTATGGGATAGTGATATCTATATTATCCACCCGTCATAAGGACTGCTTATGCTTTCAAAGATGCTGATAGTTTAATCTTTCCCCCAGGGGCTCACATCTAGTGGGACGTGGGTTGACTGAATCCGGCATTGCTTCCACTTACTTGTGCCGGGCTCCTCTACGTCTTCTTTCCTGTCGACCTCACTTGGTCAACTCTTGTTCTCTTCCGACCCCGACGGTATTAGGGTATCCGAGGCCAAGGGAGTCTCTTTCTTTCCCGCCTTAATTGGCCCTTGTCTCATCTTTTCTGATACCCTCCTTCTGCGAGGGGTCAGCTTTCTTTTCCTTTCCATGTTATCTCCTGCCTTCTGCTCAAGGCCCTCAAGGAGGCAGGGTGTATGTAGCCCCACCACTTCTGGTGCACCCTGGATATTGCTACACCCTCAGGGGCTCACGGCTGGTGAGTTCGGGAGTTGGCGACCCCGAAGGATTCATGAGCTGGGTCCGGGTTTCCCCCTTTTATCCATTACCTCTGGGTTGGACGCTCTCCTCTCCCACTTTCCTATCTGCCTTTCATGGCTCACCTTCCTTCCAAGTCCCTCAATCCGCATTCTTCGAGGGTTGAGGGCATTTCTTTTCCACCTGTCCTTCATTTGCCTTATTCTCCTTTTGTTTTCCATTTCTGCTTCTAGTATATAAGTTAGTAGTTAGTTTTAGTTATAGTTTACATTTCATTATCATCTTTACGATCACCCAAATCATTAGGGGCCGATAACCTAGCTGTTAGGCCCCTTAAAAACAACAATTGTCATCATCATCATCATCATCAGTTTAATCTTAAAGGAAAATTTCGGAGAATTTTCATGCCGAAGTATTTCTAAAAATCAAATATACTACCCATTTAATATTTGATTGCCGCTGAGTATGGCTGCGCCTGTGTTTGCTGATTATTGTAGCAGGAGCCCCGCGGGGTAAAGAGGAGTACACAGTGCAAGTTGCACGTAAGTCAAGCAGCATTGCGTGCACTACCTGTCTTAGAAGTGCAGATAAGTGTCACAGACGCTCATGTCACCACGGACAGCTACTGTAGCTGAGTCATATCCTACTCGTGCTCTGTACCTGTCAACGAAGCAGAGTGACTGTGACACAAGTAAACAGAGAATAGTTCCCATCTCGACCGCCGGCAATCAATTCGTGAAAGGGTAATACCTCCGTATCTACTTGACGTAATGTGTTGGATTAAAAAAAAAAAAAACATTAACAATTAAAGTGTAAAAATAAAATATAAATATAGATGAAAATCATAAAATAAAATTACAATAATAAAAGAAATACACAAATTAAAATAATAAACATAACTATAAAACAATTATGAAAATGAATTCAAAATTAGTTAATTAATTCAATAAAAATATCAAAATTAAAATCTATAAGAACTTAAATTGAAAATTTAAAAAAATCATTAAAATTAGATAAGAAAAAAATAACATTATTAATAATTATGGTCGCCTCCGTAGCGTAGCGGTCAGCATGGTTACCTGCCACCCCGGAGGTCCTGGGTTCGATTCCTGGCTCTGCCACGAAATTTCAAAAGTGGTACGAGGACTGGAACGGGGTCTACTCAGCCTCGGGTGGCCCAAATGAGGAGAGGGGGTTCGATTCCCCCTCAGCCATCCTCGAAGTGGTTTTCCGTGGTTTTCCACTTCGTCTTCGGGCAAATGCCGGGATGGTACCTTCTTCAAGGCCACGGCCGCCTCCTTCCCTCTTCCTTGCGTATCTATCCTCACCATCCCTTACCTTCCCTCATGAGGCCCCTGTTCGCTTTGCAGGTGAGGCTGCCTGGGCGACGTGCCAATTACACCTCACCAGTTGTATCCCTTCCAATTCGATGTTCCCAGCTCTAGGACACTGCCCGTAGAGGCGGTAGTGGTGAGTTCCCTCGCTGTGTCCGTGGGTTCCACCAACCTGGAGGGTAAACGACTACAAAACAAGTAGTTCCGTGAATAACTATACAGCCTATTTTCATATATCCTACTCATATTAATTGCCTCTATCAACATATAAAATTTCAGTTTGATTGCTGTGTTAGATTCGTAGATACTGATAACCGACTAAATATTGCAGATGGTAGCCAGGTTGGATTTTTATTTATGTACTATTACATGAAGATTATTGTGTACGTGTGGTTTTCAGACTTCAATCGCATTTTTAGGACACAAGAAGTAAAAACGAGATTTTAAAATTTCGCACAGCTGCCATCTTGTTGTTATAAAAACAATTGAAATAAATTAGATACCAGTGGATTAACATTTGTATAAGCATTAACGTGCAAAAATTCACTGCACTCAGATGGTTAAATCGCGAGAAACGTCCATTTAAATATTTATTGTTCGCGTCGCCACCATGTTGGATTTGTGCTCACCAGGTTACTGAAAGTCATATAGGTGAACTTATGTTCATAGCCTCTATGAACATAAGAAAAATCAGTTTGATTGCTGGAAAAGATTCTTAGATATTGAGAACCGTCAAAATATTTCGGATGCTCGCCATTTTGGATTGTTATATGTATAGGCCATAGAGTTATGTACCATTAAAGGAAAATTATTGCGTAGCTTCATTATTCAAACTTTCACTTTGATCGCATGATTACGACACAAGAATAAAAACTTAATTTTAAAATTTCGCGCAGCCGCCATCTTCAGTTTATATAAACAATTGAACTAAATTAGATGCCAGTGAATGACAATATGTATAATCATTTACTGTACCACATTTGAATGCGCTTATATGATTAAATCACGAGAAAAATGTATTAGAATGTTTCAAATTCGCTTGGCCGCCATGTTCGTTTCGTAGTTAACAGGTTTTTGAAAGTTACATGGATAAACTTGTAGTAGTGCTTTTTATCAATGTACAAAATTTCAGGTTGATATCATAAATAGTTTCGGAGATATTGAATGCCTGTGAAATATTTCGCACAGCCGCCATATTGAGGTTATGTAAACAATTGAACGAAGTTAGATATTGGCGCATTACAAGGTATATATACATTTACTGTGCCAAGTTTCATTGCGTTTGGTTGGTTAAATCGCGAGAAACGTCCATATAAAAGTCGCAACTTCGCTTGGCCGCCATGTTGGTTTTGTAGATACCAGGTTTTCAAAGGTCACATAGGTGAACTTCTAGTGGTTCCCTTTATCACCATACAATATTCCAGGGTGATATCGGTAATAATTTCGGAGATATTGAATGGTGGTGAAATATTTCGCACAGCCGCCATGTTGGATTGGTGAGACGTAACAAAATTTGAAGGGCACGGTCGGGGTCGCCCGGAATAGAGCTATGAACTTACCGAGTTTCATTGAAATCTCTCCAACAATTTAGATTTTATTAGGGGGAGACACACACTCGAATCACACACACGCACACACACACACACACACACACGGACAAAAGGTGATCTCATAAGCCTATTTTTTCAAAATTGAAAATAGGCTAAAAAAAACTATAAGAACTTAAATTGAAAATAAAATAAAAATATAATCATTAAAATTAGATAAGAAAAAATAAACATTATGATAATTAAAATAAATTAAATTATTTGAAAGACACATAAAAATAAAAATAAAGTTTTGCTCTATAAAGAGTTAACCTGCGTTTCTGTTGTGGCTGTAGTAGTGTGTGTTAATAAAATTATTTGGTTTGGTAAAGGGATAGGTGTCCCAGAACTAGAAATATGGTACTATCCCGGTATTTGCCTAGAGGGAATGTGAGAAAAACAGCACCGGGATTCGAACCTCTGATCTTCTGACTTGTTGCCATTTCCTCATCGCGTTCGTAGTGAGCGATTTAACACTGGGGAACAATAACATGACTCTATGCTTAGAATAATTATTTAT
Source organism: Meconema thalassinum (assembly GCA_946902985.2). Taxonomy (NCBI): domain Eukaryota; kingdom Metazoa; phylum Arthropoda; class Insecta; order Orthoptera; family Tettigoniidae; genus Meconema; species Meconema thalassinum. The sequence goes on from OX336397.1 coordinate 67,984,684, forward strand.
TTATTTTCTGGAAACTGAAAGTAATTAATAAACTTTATTTGACTGAGGACACCTAACTCTTGCGGCTTCGGTGGCGTAGTAAGTAGCATGCTGATCTTCTATGCCCAAGGTCGTGGGTTCAATCCAGGCGGAAGTCGTCGGATTTTTAAGGGGGGAGGGGGTGGGGAGTAAAGCCAGCGGTCCCATGTCATAGATTTATGGCATTATAAAGAACCTTCCACTAATTACACTTGTGTGAAACTAAATTATAGGTTACATTTGACTAACGCTCTTCGGTTCCAACGTTCGTCGCCAGGAGCCAACTGCGGTGACATCTAGTAACCAAGTTCAGAACTAATTGGTCGTTGATGGTGGCGTTTGATAGCGAAAGTAGGAACTACTTGAAGATTAAATATCTGCAGCCCTTACTTGAATTAAAAAACAGATAACACACACTAATACAGCCATCACAATTAACACCGGTTATCAGACAGATTCTTCACACACTCAAAGTACACGGGGCTACATGACCGCGTTGTCGCAGCCCCTAAACCGAGGAACCAACCTATCACCTCACTCTCTTGTATGATCTTATTCTAGGGCAGATGACCTCGTAGTTCCGCCCCTTGAAATCTCAATAATTAACTAACTATTATCTCATTCTGATGAACTCTTCTGTTATCTGTTCCCCCTTCCCCTGTAGGTGCATATTTCTAAAGAAGCTATTGACTTCATGTTCGCAGAACAGTTCATAGAGCACGGCCAACGTGCCGAGGAATTGCAGGAGACTCATACTGCTCGGTTCCAAGCTCTGTGAACTTGCGGGATGAAGGGCAGAGGCAGGGTAGGAGCAGGCGAGAATTGAGAAGCCTGTCGACAGCCCGCCGTGTTACCTGACATGCTCGTATTTTCCAATACTGCTAACATAGCGTCTTTTCTGAAACCAGTGTGGTGTTACGAATAAGTCAGTGAGTCACCGACCAATGTATTTGGTTCGGTACTATGCACGGACCGAGAAACCTCATCACTCGTCAACACCACTACTTTTAGTCCGCGATGCACATTCCTCTCAGGTTCACCCAGCTTAGAATCGAGCAGTACGTACTTCAAGATCCTTTCGATGAATCACATCTATGTCGTTGATGCAGTACTTCTCCCGAACTATTCCAGCCAATACCTCCCGGATACCGACTGACGGCAGATTTAGACTAACTTACTATTTAAATCCAGGCATGATGATTGTGTTACGTGCCACCCCCTAGTGGCACTTTTGTTAACTGGATTACGGTGGGTAGAAAGCACAACACCAATTACTGCTTTAAAGAAACGTATTGGCTTTATTGTGGGCCAGAAAGATACGCCACACAAATAGCAAATACAAGCAACTAGTATCTCACTCTAGCTCCTCTCTCGCTGCCGTCACTTCCCTTTCACTCTCTCGAGCAGCTGTCCGTTCACTAATTTGGCTGGCCTGTGTCTAGCCGGTCTGTCACTCACCGAAATACCTGTCCACTTCCTTGTACGCAAACTACAGTTATTTACGATAGCCAGTCACTCACCACCACACACTGCCTCGCTATCCGCTGGCTAGGGAGATGCCCAATGCGTTTCGTAATTCACCACAATGTCTCTGTCGCCCTAGGCAAGTACACACTCCTCACACTGCTCCGCGGCTCGGAAGGAATCTCACTGGGTTTCGCAAGTCACGTCACCACACTTCTGTCGCTCAGGAAGAAACACGCACTGGCTCAGAAACACTGTCCTCAAAAAACTCAGTCCCCTCACTGTTGAGGCTGCTTATATAGCAAGCTGGTGACTCAATGAATTCTAGAATCGTCCAGGATACACGGCTTCTCGAGATTTCCGTCACTGGCTGGGTCACGAATATTCTGGACCATCCCTTTCACTTCGCAGCCCGTTGCGTAAGGCGCACGTAGTACACTGAGGCAGGGCACAGCCCGGGCCAGCTGTGACGCAACCGGCGAGGCGACGAAACAACTCACAGCCGTAACAATTGTTATTTTAAGGGGAGGAACAGCAATGCCATCTGCCTCTCAAATCCAGAGAGCACGAAATAGCAGGAAAAATTCTTCAAAAATACGATCAGCAACACAACTCATTTATTAATGATCTGTAACCGAAATTATTGTTGGTAAAAAAAAAAACGGTGGGGTATGTTGTTGTTGTTGGTTGACCCCGACCAATAGAAGAACTAATTAGTTTCATTGGCGCCCAACGGTGGGAAAGTTGTTGGTTGGTTGACCCTGACCATTATCAGTCAGAAGCGAAAATTAGTCTCAGATCCAGATGGAATTGATCAATTTATTTAGTCTAAAAAAGATGGTATATTGGCTTTCACGGCCAGTGAATTAAAACTCTTTCTAGGTTTATGCAGAGTTTTGTGTGGGGTTTCGCCTAGGACACCAAGCTGGCTCATCAGTGGGCTCTTGGTGTCCCCACCCGGACCCCCACGGTAGTAGCGAACTGCGCGCTACCTCCCCTTTTATGAAGTGCACCTAAGCCTCTTTACTGCGAGAGCTAATAGTTCAAGCAGCCATAACCTCCCTATGAAGGGTTCCAAAAGATGGTATATTGGCTTTCACGGCCTGTGAATTAAAACTCAGCAATTCTTCTAGATTTGTGCCGTGTCTTGCGTCTTTTTCATAGCTCATCCAGGTTTGAAGATGCATTATATTGATCTGCATCCCTTGTTGGAGGTAGGCGTGACAAATCGAATTTGGTGTTTGTAGCAGCTTTAGCAAAGCGGAGACGCAGAGGTGTTCGAGTCACCTCCATAAAGGGCCACAAGGAAAGTTGTAGTGGCTTCCACGATCTTCTCTTTTTCTGCAGCTGAATCTTTGAAAATAGAAACACTTTTACTGTGGGAAGCATCACTCTCAAGTGTGGTACAAAACTTAATTTTCCCCTGCCCAAGCAGAGCGGAGGTGGTATCGCAACCACTAATCGCATGGAGAAATAGAATGTTTTCCACCTTATCTTTATGATGTTGTTGTTGTTGTTGTGTGAGTCTTCAGTCTTTTGACTGGTTTCAAGCAGTTCTCCATGCCTCCCTGTCCTGAGCTAATCGTTTCATCTATACATAGCTAGCACACCCTACGTCCGAGGCAATCTGTTTAACATAATATATCCTTGGTCTACCCCTACAGTTCTTGTCTTCGACCCTTCCTTCCATAACTAAGCTTGCTATTCCTGGGTGTCCTAGTATGTGTCCTACCAACCTATCTCTTCTCTTCATTAGCAGTCGCCAGAAACATCTCTCCTCTCCCACTAGTCTTAATACCTCTTCGTTTGTAACCCTATCTACCCATCTGATCTTCATCATTCTCCTGTAACACCACATTTCAAACGCTTCAATTCTCCTATTTTCTGCTGCACCAATAGTCCAAGTTTCACTTCCATTGAGTGCCACGCTCCAGACAAAGGCCTTCAAAAATGACTTCCTAACACCTAAATCTATATTCGATGTTAACTGATTCCTTTTCTGTAGAAATGCTTTCCTTGCCTGAGCTAACCTACTTTTTATATCCTCTTTGCTTCGTCCATCACTGGTTATTTTGCCTCCTAAGTAACAGAAGTCTCCTACTTCCTTATGTTTTTCACCTGCCGAATTGATGTCCATAGAGGATTCTAATTTATTTCGGCTGCATTCCAATATTTTTGTTTTACATGTATTAATTTTCATCATGAATTCTTTCCTCAAGACGGAGTCCATACCATTCAAATCCTCAGGCGTGTCGGCCAAGATTTTGAAAGATGTTATGGAGTACAACGCATCTCCCATGTTACACCCTCCAGATTTGCAAAAGAGCACATTGTCTGGTGCTAAAACCGTCACAAAAGATAAAGGATCAATATCTTCTCCAATAAAATCAGAATCATGTTCGGAAGACAACGAAATGGCAGTTTTCGCAATTAACACCTTTCCATCCTTTGTTGCCTGCTTGATGACCATTTGTGCTTGCAGATATGCCATTAGGCTGAACATTGGACATACTGTGAGCTGCCCAGTGCATCGAAGCCTTCCTCCTGCTTGGAATTGAGCCGTTGAACCCGGTGGAGATTTCAATTGCATTTTGTAAGTATTTTGAATATTAATTGCATTTTGTAAGTATTTCGACTCTACATTGCATTTTGTACGTATTTTGAACCTAACCTACATTTTGTGCGTACCTTTCAATCTATTCCTTTTGTGAGCATTTTCGTTTTTAATTCCCGCTCTCCTTTTTGTATTCTTTAATCTGTGTTAAGATAGGTAGATGACCTCGCAGTTCCGCCCCTTAAAACAACAATAACTAACTAACTAACTGATTTTCTTTAGTGGGATAACCATTGAAAACTACAGCAGCATTTTGACCATGATATTGTTGTATATAGGTCACATATTTCTTAAAAATATCAGAGAAACATTTGCTCCGAATCCAGTGAACTCTGTGTAGGAGGTAGCCATTGTGTCACTTGGCAGGGGTGTGAAAGCAGAGTAAAATGAAGTCTTTGTCTCTTTGCGAATGCCTTCCTCTGAGAAATGTGACAATGGAAGTGGATCAAGTCCGTAAACGAGTATTTTTTTCAGATGATCATCAAACTGCTTAGAGATGATCATTTTGTGGAAAAGCATGAGAGGATCCAGAGCTACCTTTCCTTTGTTCGTGTTGATGTGGTTAACAACTGTTGGTTGGTTCCTCAGTTTAGGGGCTGCGACAACGCAGTCATGTAGCCCCGTGTACTTTGGGTGTGTGTAGAATCTGTCTGATAAATGGTGTTAATTATGATGGCTGTATTAGTTAGTGTGTGTTATCTGTATATTTAAATTCAAGAAAGGACTGCAGACATTCGATTTTCAAGTGGTTCCAACTTTTGCTATCAAACGCCACCGTCAACGACCAACTAGCTCTGAACATGGTTTCTAGATGCCACCGCAGTTGGCTCCTGGTGACGAACGTTGGAACCTAAGAGCGTCAGTCAAATCTAACCTCTAATTTAGCTTCACACATGTGTAATTAGTGGAAGGTACTTTAACATGCCATAAATCTGTGACAATGGACCGCTGGCTTTACTTCCTCTCCCAAGGAAGGCATACTGAGGGATTTTTAACGCTCTTAAAAAACCTGACGACATCGGCCGGGTTTGAACCCGCACTCTTGGGCATAGAAACTCAGCATGCTACCAACTACGCCACTGAAGCCGCTAAACAACTATTGCCAGAGAAACCACTGCCTCTTTACGTCGGAAATTCACCTTCTAAATATCACAGCTCACAACTCCATTCATTACTCTAGAACCAACCTCCCAGGACCGATGGCAGTTGGCGTATAAGTATTTGTAAATTAGTTGAAAATGAATGTTTTTCTTTTTCAAAAAATTGGATATTTCCCAGAATTTGCATAAATCTCATAAATAATGATGATGATAATTGTTGTTATAAGGGGCCTAATATCTAGGTTATCGGCCCCTAACGGTCTGGGTGATAGCGAAAATGACAATGAAGTGTAAACCAGAACGAAAATTAAGTGAGACGGAAAATACTTAGAAAAAGGAACTCAGATTGAAACTATTCACAAAATGGAGAGCGGTAATACTTACAAAAGGGAATTTAGAACGAAAATACTCACAAAAGGAATAGATTGAAAAATACGCACAAAATGTAGGCTAGTTTCAAAATACGTACAAAATGCAATTGAAATTCAAAATACTCACTAAAATGTCCTTCTCCTACATTGTAAGACTTACTAAGAAGCAATTTAGATTGACAATCTTTACAAAATACAATTGAGGTTGAAAACACTCGCAAAATGCAATTTAGATCGAAAAAACTTACAAAATACAACGTAGATTGAAAATAACTACAAAATAAAGTGTAGATACAAAAAAAATCGCTAAAGGTAATTTAGATACACGGGGAGCCAATTAACAAAAAAAACTGTGCGGGAATCTTAAAGACAAAAGAACTATAACGAAAAGAAAACAGGAGATCTGAACCCTCGAAGAAGGAGGGATCAGGAAAGATGAGACAAGGGCCAATTAAGGCGGGAAAGTGAAAGGCTCCCTAGGCCTCGGATACCCTAATACCGTCGGGGCGGAAAAGAACAAGAGTTGACCAAGGGAGATCGACAGGAAAGAAGATGGAGAGGAACCTGGCACAAGTAAGTGGAAGTAAAGTCGGGAGGAAAAGGTTTGGGGAAAAGGGAAGAGGAAGACCAAGAAAGAAGTATTTGGATTCTGTGATGGACAGACTAAATTTCCAGGAAAATGCTGATTTGAAACGTTCAGTAGAGGTGAGACAAAATAATGTGGTTGCAGTGATGATGATTACAAATACACACATTACTACAGACACCACAATACCACAGGTTGTCAGACAAATTCTACAAACACACACAATTACACGGGGCTAATTGACCTCTATGTCCAAACCCCCAAAATGAAACAACAAAAACAACAACAACAACAACAACAACAACTCTCGTAGGCCGTGAGTCAGTCTCACTCGTTAAAAGGATTGTGCCGAAAGTTCAAATATTGGTATTATAACCGTCTGCGGTGGCCGAGAGCTCTAACGCGCTACCTCGTGCCTCGCTGGCATCGGGGGAGCATGGGTTCGAATCCCACCTCGGCCGTCCTGAAATTGGTTTCACCACCAGGCAAATGCCGGGACGGTACCTTTCAATAGGTCCACGGCCGATTTCCTTCCAATATCTCTTCCCTGACCCGTCCTGAAAAGAAAACTACATGGTCATTGACTGCATTAATAAAATTATATAATAGTACATTATGCAACGAGCCTATAATGGCTATAATTAAGACACGAGTATTTTTTATAATTTATAATTTATAATTTCCATACGAGTGTCTTAATTACCATTATAGGGGAGTTGCATACGACTGTTTATGTTCGACGATAATTATAACTTTATTATATGTTTTAACATAAATATTCATATATATCTGCAGGCGCGGATTCAAGGGAGGGGTCACGGGGGTCATGACCCCCCCCCCAAACGGAGGCCAAATTTTTTTGCAAACTCAAAAAACGAAAACACAATTACCAGACAAATAAAACTTAACGAATTTTAACTGAAAAACAGTTTTTTTTTTTCATTTTATTCAATACTGAATTATCTTTATTGGAATTATTATGTTCTGTTACAACTGTACATATTTACAACTTCAAACCTTTTGTATAAAAACTATTAGTTATACAACAAAATCAACTCGTCTATTTTGTTTAGCAAACCTTGTGATTACCGAATCGATGTTTATAGTGATGTCACGATGAATGTGCAGCAATGCACGGATAGGAAACTGGGGCTTTTTTCGCACCAAAAATTTTTGCCGACTTCCAAACCGCAAGCTTGGTTGGCAATATAAGCTGCGACTTTCTCCCTTTGTCGGTACCAACTCGACTTGCCGAAACTGTAACGTACCTTGATCCTTTTCTCGAAGCTCGATGTAAAAGTCGCAAAACACGCCGTTGCAATTTGTACGAATATTTTTGGTGCGCTAAACGCATCAAATTTCTATCCATGTAGCTTGCAAAACAATTGGTCTGGTTTTGTACGTTTGGTTATTTTGTGATTGCGTTTTTAGTGATACCATTTTTCTTAACAATTTCGATTCTCTGACCCCTCCCCCCCTCCCAAAGCCAAACTCTAGATCAGCGCCTGAGTCTGCTGTAACTGCTTCCATCTTTCATGTCATCCCCATGTTGAATTCTTCTCCTTCTTCTTCCCCATCCTGTCGTTCCTTTGATCTTCCCTTCAATGACGTCCTGTACGAGCCCCTCATGTCTAAGTACAGGGTCATTATCTATGTACGCCCCGATAAACGCGTAACAGTTTCTCCCACCAATCAGAACTCAAGAAACAGTTGTGTGACCAATTGGCAACTCAAACTAACACTTGGGGCGCTGCAGTCGGTCTGGATAAGTAGGGTAAAAATACTCAATAACACGCGTTTGATATGGAACACTTTTTATTTTTCGGTTATAATCAGTAAATGTGGTCCCTAAAATAATGACAGTGTTATTTTTGATTGTATATATGTATAACTGTGCGATACACGTGATCTAATTTGTGTGTTCCACTGGATTTTATGTGTCAATTGCATATTATCAAGCATCGGTTGTCTGCTGGTATCTGTTTTTGAGCAGTTCGAGTCATGGCGCTGTTACTTTAAAAGCTATATTTGAGTTTGCTCACTGTACCATAGACTGTAGAAATTATTTGCTGCTTGGTAGGGCGAAGAGATGAGTTTAACTTGTATTAAAGCTCGGGGGACACAGGAATTGCTTGATTTAGATGGTTAGCTGGTGGGTTTGGTGTAGAATATCGGACTGGTAGCAGGTTCTCGCAGAGTAGATATTTACCCTGCGAAGTCAAATTAGGCCTATATGACTCGTAGTGGAATGGCTCGGATATCGCAGAGCGAGGTGATGGCGATTGGTAGGGTAATTGGAAATGAACTAGGGAGGGGGAAGGAAACCTGACTGATGATGCTTGGCTGTAGTCGGCTGGTGTAGGCCTAGCCGTCTTGGTACGGCTTGGCTCGGCGTAACAGTGAACAACCCGTCCTGTCGTCAGTGAGTGTAGTGGTGAGTGGTCTAACCCGCTCCTGTTGCCCGTATTTATTTGGTATCGTCACCTTTTGGCTATTGCTATTTACATCTTTTGGAAAGTGATGAAAACTTATATCCGCAGCCCTCTTTTATGCATCGACTTACAGCCGTAATCTGAGCAATATACGTTGCTTTTACTCATTTTACACTCCATCAACGAGTAAAACTTATTACTTATGTATAAAGACATGAAGAAATTACCTCGATCTGCTTACGAATACAAGAAACCATATACAACCAGTCACCACGTGACAAATGTACCCTACTTGGTAAGTTTCTAATTTTTACCTCTAGATGTCATATCAGATAGCTGGAGTTGCCAATTAGGTGAGGATAACATCGCACCTGCGCTCACTCCCATGGCCCCCTTATTTAAATTTCACTGCGTGGCGAGTGTCATAGTGAGTTATTCCAGGAGGCCATGGTCAAATACAAGGTATTCTCTGCGTCCCATGCGCTCTGTTCAGTACATTAAACTGGTGATATCTCGACAGATATTTATGAATAATTATGTTCGAACAGCTTGCCACGGTGGGTGAGTGGATAGCATGTCGGACTTTTGTGCTGCGCCATTTATGTTTTTCAACCGCGCATTGACTTTATGAGCTGCGCAGGTTAGTTTTTGAACTGCGCATTGACTTTTGTGCTGCGTTGATTATGTTTTTGAACTGCGTAGTGACTTCTTGAGCTGCGCAGGTTAGTTTTTGAACTGCGCATTGACTTTTGTGCTGCGCTGATTATGTTTTTAAACTGCGTAGTGACTTCTTGAGCTGCGCAGATTATGTTTTAGAGCTGCGCATTGACGTTTTGTGCTGCGCTGATTATGTTTTTGAACTGCGCATTGACTTCTTGAGCTGCGCAGATTATGTTATTGAGCTGTGCATTGACTTTTTGAGCTGCGCTGATTATGTTTTTGAACTGCGCATTGACTTCTTGAGCTGCGCAGATTATGTTATTGAGCTGTGCATTGACTTTTTGAGCTGCGCTGATTATGTTTTTGAACTGCGCATTGACTTCTTGAGCTGCGCAGATTATGTTTTAGAGCTGCGCATTGACGTTTTGAGCTGCACTGATTATGTCTTTGACCTGCGCATTGACTTTTTGTGCTGCGCTGATTATGTTTTTGAACTGCGCATTGACTTCTTGAGCTGCGCAGATTATGTTTAGAGCTGCGCATTGACGTTTTGAGCTGCACTGATTATGTTTTTGAGCTGCGCATTGACTTTTTGTGCTGCACTGATTATGTTTTTGAACTGCGCATTGACTTCTTGAGCTGCGCAGATTATGTTATTGAGCTGTGCATTGACTTTTTGAGCTGCGCTGATTATGTTTTTGAATTGCGCATTTACTTTTTGAGCTGCGCATTGACTTTTTGAGCTGCGCAGATTATTTTTGAGCTACGTATTGATTTTTTTTATCTGCGCAGATTAGTTTTTGAGCTGCGTATTGACAATTTGAACTGCTCAGATTAGTTTTTCAGCTACGTAGGCTATTGATTTTTTGATCTGCGCAGATTAGTTTTTTGAGCTGCGCATTGATTTTTTGGGCTGCGCAGATTAGTTTTTGAGCTGCGCAGAGAATGCTGAAAATAAGCTGGATAGAGAAAAAGTCAAACTTAAAGGTCCTTAAGGAGTAGATGAAACAAGGAAGTTGATAAACGCTATAGAAACGAGGAATATTCCTTTGCCGCACTCTACTCCTTAATAATATCCTAACGATTGAGTTAGAAGGCAAAGTTTTGGGGAAGAAGAGAAGAAGTATCTGGATTCTGTGATGGACAGACTAAATCTCCAGGAATATGCTGAGTTGAAACTTCAGCAGTGGAGAGACAAATGTGCCTGCAGTGACAAGGATATGATGATCACAAATACACTCATTACAATAACACAGGTTGTCAGAAAAATTCTATTAAGAACACAAGTACGCGGTGCTAAAAGACCACGATATCCAAGCACCTAAAATGGAACAACATCTCTTGTAGGCCGTGAGTCTGTCTCACTCGTAGAAAGATTTGTACTGAAAGTTCAAATGTTAGTTTTTTTTTTAGCGTATGGCTTTTAGTGCTGGGAGTGTCCGAGGACATGTTCGGCTCGCCAGTTTGTAGCTGCTTTTAGGCGGACACCCAATGGGTGAGCTACAAGTACCGTCGCGTGTGGAGTGTTGTCTGGGGAGGAAAGTTTGAATGTAAGGACAAGGAGTTGGAAGGTAGCGGCTGTGGCTTATAGTTAGGGACCAACCCCGGCATTTGCCTGGAAGGAAGATGGGGAAACCACAGAAGACCATCTTCAAGGTTGCCGGCGGGGGCATTCGAACCTCCTCGCCTCACGGATGTGAGCGACTGCCAGCAGCCATGTCGTAACGACCACGGCTAACTCACCCGGTCAACTCGTTTTAAATAAACCATTTTAAGGAGTTTTATGTATCATCATATTATTTCAGTAGTATAGATCCCTCCTGCGGCGCTCACAAGCGACCGATCGTGACAAATGAGCATTCAAATGAAAGAGAATAGACATTAGCAGTGATGAATTGCATTCTAATTTCATTAATATCTATAATTTCTTTAAAAAATTACTTTTGAAAAATGTAGGAGTGTGCGATTTGTGGATACTGTTGCTGTAGGAAAATACGCTCCATAATTGCTGTCCACTTCCCAATTTGGCCTCTTTGACGCCTGTTTCATGTCATTTTAACATTCTGAGGTAGGCCTATTTCCTTTATAATATTGCATGGATTTCAGAAACAGTAAATCAAAAGAATGAGTACTCAAATCGTATAATTTCATAAATGTCGATTAACCGGTGAGTGTTATGATGAACCAATTTTCAGTGATTGCCTTCTTAACTTAGGGAACGTACAACTTGGAATTCTAACTGAAATGTAAATAGTGTTCTATAATCATTTGGTTGAAATGAGAACATATAAACCTTTCTCCTTAAATCTCTCATCATAAACCTATTGGGGAAAGTGTGGTTTATGAACACCTGAAAGCGTTTTACTCGTGGATATGATTGTAAAAATTATTCAGATTTATCTGGTTAGCTTACTCTTATTGTACTCTTAATATCAGGTAATAGTGAGTGTACATTACAGTGAAAGAGTAATCGACATTCATTGCTAATTATGTGCAATATGGCAGTTAGTGTTCGCTAGAGTATGTCCCGTGGATACAAGATCGCTAGTTAGCATGTTCGGGTAATTTAGTGCTGTGTTTAGAACAAAATCGTAGAAGTGCGAGATTTAGATGCTCTTTAGTGCCATCTGTGATGCAATGGAAGAACTATTATGTTGAACTGAAGCAACGAGTGCCTGATGGATAGAATCACAAATCTTGAGATATTGCGTAGGATAGGTCAAAATTAGGAAGTTACCTTGGGTCATATAATGAGAGAAGACAGGTATCGTCTTCTACAAGAAATTATTCAAGGGAAGGTTGAGGGCAGAAGGAGTCGAGGAAGAGGAAGGATCGCTTGGTTGGACAACCTAAAAAAATAGTTCAAGTGTAGCTCCAGTGAATTTTTCAGTGCTGCTAGATCCAAAAACTGGCTTGCTGTGATGATCGCCAACCTTCTTAGAGGAGACGGCACATGAGGAAGAACAAGAAGAAGACGCTAAGAAACCTGTAGATTCAGAAAATGCACAAAAATTGAGTGAGTCTGTACGCTTTTCCGCTTGGATTAAAAACAAAACACAAGACAAAACGCAAACCTAAAACGATAAAGCAAAAAGCGAAAACTAGGAACTGAACAAAAACAACAAAAAACATTAAAAAAACAAATCAAAACAATACAAAAACAAATAAAAACAAAATAAAAACAAAAACCTAAAAACAAATCCAAAGAAAACAATACGAAAACTAAAATCAAAACAAAAAAGAAAAAAAAATCCTCTCGGCACGCCGGAAGGCGGAGGTAGATTTCACCGGACAAACTTGGGGATAGGCGAAAATAGGCAGAATATGCAGGTTTTCGTAGAAGGATCAGACCTCATTTATTGCGAGAAGGTATTTTATAATTGGAGCTTAATTAACTTTGTTTTTCGTCATTTTATGCTTATTTTAAACATTTTATTGTCTTATGGGAACGGTAACCTTCTTGTCATTTGGGGTCCATTTTTATACTTGTGGTCACACTGTCCTTATGCAAGGTTTCGACACTGATGTGTAACTATGTAACGGTCTGTTACTTCTTCACGCAAAATTATATCTCCCGCAGAAATTTTGGTTGGTTCCTCAGTTTAGGGGCTGCGACAACGCGGTCATGTAACCCCGTGTACTTTGGGATGGCTGTATTAGTCTGTAATTCAGGTAAGGACTGCAGACGGTCAATTTCAAGCAGTAGTTCCTAATGTTGCTACCAGGTACTACCGTCAACGACACATGGCTGTGAACTTGGCTACTAGATGCCACCGCAACCAGCAACTCGCAACGAACGTTGGAACTTCCCCTCCAAAGGAAAGCATACTGAGGGATTTTTAGCGCTCTTAGAAAATCCGACGACTTCGGCCGGCTTTGAACTCGCGACCTTGGGCATAGAAATTCAGCATGCTACCAGTTACGTCACCGAAGCCGCTTCACACTTACTCAGATGGTAATCTGAATCTGATCTCGTGCAAGTTCGTTGTCATGGCAACGTCTGATGGCTCATCCCTCATCAATTTAGTAGTGTTGCCATGGCAACCTCTGATAGCTCTTGGCATTTTCTTATAATTCCGAAATCATTTTTCTCATCCCTTGGCATAATGGTGGGTCATATCAAAAATTCTTTCAGACGATAGTTTTAGGTAATTATTAGGGGAATATTGTCCATTTTGTACGGTTTTGATATTGTGCCTATTAAGAGAGATATGATTAATGTTTCCCGAAAACAACACTTTTTTCCACCCCTTTGGTCAATGGTTGGTGCTATAAAAAAAACTCTTCAAACATAAATTTTTGGGCTTTATCCGACACATAGTATGAACGTTGAATCGATTCGATATTTCACATATTGAGAGAGTTATAGCAGTATTTCACTTTTTTGAAAAAAGTCCCCCATTTTCACCCCCTTCGACCGATTTAGCCCAGTAACGAACTCGACAGAGATTTTATAGGTATACATATTCGGTAAAAAATTCAAAGTGATTGGTGCAAAATTACGGCAGTTATCATGTCCACAAGAAACTGATATACATATACATAAATTATATATAAACTATTAACTTTTGCACTGACGGTGGTTTTGGGGTCTGGGGGATGTGAAACGCGAAGATATGTCGAAATTTTCCGGAAGTCGAAACATGGTACCCATTGCAATAGTTAGCTTTCTAATGAAATCTACCTCTGGTTGGTTCCTCAGTTTAAGGGCTGCGACAACGCGGTCATCTAACCCCGTGTTCTTTCGGGTGAGTGTAGAATCTGTATGATAAACGGTGTGAATTGTAATGGCTGTATTAGTCTTAATTCAGGTAAGGACTGCCGACGGTCAATTTCAAGCAGTAGTTCCTAATGTTGCTACCAGGTACTACCGTCAACGACCCCTAGCTGTGAACTTGGCTACTAGATGCCACCCCAACCAGCAACTCGCAATGAACGTTGGAACTTCATCTCCAAAGGAAATCATACTGAGGGATTTTAGCGCTCTTAGAAAATCCGACGACTTCGGCCGGCTTTGAACCCGCGACCTTGGGCATAGAAATTCAGCATGCTACCAGTTACGTCACCGAAGCCGCTTCACACTTAGTCAGATGGAAATACTGAATCTGATCTCGTGCAAGTGCGTTGTCATGGCAACGTCTGATGGCTCATCCTTCATCAATTTAGTAGTGTTGCCATGGCAACCTGTGATAGCTCTTGGAATTTTCTTATAATTCTGAAATCATTTTTCTCATCCCTTGGCGTAAGGGTGGGTCATATCAAAAATTCTTTCAGACAAAAGTTTTAGGTAATTATTAGGGGAATATTGTCCATTTTGTACGGTTTTGATATTGTGTCTATTAAGAGAGATATGATTAATTTTTCCCGAAAACCCCACTTTTTCCCTCCCCTTTGGTGAATGGTAGGTGCTATAAAAAACTCTTCAAACAAATTTTTGGGCTTTATCCGACACATAGTATGAACGTTGAACGGATTCGATATTTCACATATTAAGAGAGTTATAGCAATATTTCACTTTTTCGAAAAAAAAAAACATTTTCACCCCCTTCGACCGATCTAGCCCAGTAACGAATTGGACCGAGATTTTATAGGTATACATATTCGGTAAAAAATTCAAAGTGATTGGTGAAAAATTACGGCAGTTATCGTGTCCACAAGAAACTGATATACATATATATATATATATATATATATATATATATATATATATATATATATATATATATATATACAGTGTGGTCCACCCGCCCCTTATTATTTAGTTTTATGAAACCCAACTAACATCGCATTTCCCCCGATGGTCGATATTGCTCTGCGCTCTGACTGTGTGACAGCAATGTAATTGGATCATGGGTCTAGCAAAGAAAAACCGACCTTAAACTTTTCCCCGCCAAATACTATGGCCCATTCTACTAACATATGACTTACTGCTCCTTGAAATAACACCCATACACGTAATACGATCGAATTAATAGCTTACGCCACGTGATCTGTAATAGTAGAAAGTTAAATCAACACCATAAACCGTGATTGAAGACTTTGAGATGGACTTAAACGTTTGAGGTGGGACGGCTGCAGTAACTAGAGCACGTTTAGCGCGCTGTACTGACCATGTGTTAGTGGCTGAGAGGATTAAAGCCTGACTGTACATGGTGGGCGCGAGCGGGTCGAATCCTGCTTCGAATCCAGTAGTAGGCATACCTTTTTTAACGAAAGCCCGCATTCCATTTTAGTCGGGATGTAACTACATTGCCACATGTATTTTTGTGAAGAGTACGTTGAAATCTGCTGATTTATAAAGAGAATATGATCGAATTGGTACGTTATGCCACGTGAACTGTAATGGCAGAAAATTTAAAAACAGGCATGAATATTAACATAACATATCGAAGTGTCGCTCCGGAGATCAGGGTTCGATTCCCAGCTCTGCCAAGAAATGTAATACTTGTGTGAGGGCTGAAATTGGGTACACGTAGCCTCGTGAAGCAAATATGAGAAGAAGTGGGTTCGAATACCACCTCTGCCACCCTGGAAATGGTTTTCCGTGGTTTCCCACTTCTACTCCGGCCAAATTCCGGGACGGATTCTATGTTAAGGCCACGGCCGCCTCCATCCCTATCCTTAATTGCAAATACACACATCATTACAAGCCCGCAATAACTCAAGTTATCAGACAAATTCTACACAAACACCCAAGTAAACGGGGCTAAATGGCCGCGATGTTCTAGCCCTTCAAATGAAACAAAACAACAACTTATCGAAGGATATTCTGATCGCCAGTGCTTGCATCGAAGTATACGTATTCCTTAGGAATTCCCATGGTATTATTAGCATACTTTCGATTTTGGCAAAAAATGAAAGAAGACTTATTAGATCTACACAGGGCCAAAAATTGTGTCTGTCTGTGTGTGTGTGTGTGTGTGTGTGTGTGTGTGTGTGTGTGTGTACTCTGAATGTCTAACCCCCCCCCCCCAAACATCAATTCGAACACGGTGAAACCGAATTGAACGAAATTTGGTACACAGGTAGAACTAGCAAAGGGCACCTCAGTGTCATGTTTTATATTGCCGTCATCTTGACGGAAACGTAATGGCGGCCACCCAAATGATAAAAGCTTAAATCAAATTACGAATAACCTAATCATCCGATCTCTACCAAATTTTGCAACAACATATATTTATATGGCAAGCGTCTTTTGACTAGTCTACAAGGTAATCAGCTCAATAGTTTACAGATGGCGGCCATGTATGTGTGCAAATAGATTCCGCCTATCTTTTCAAACACGGTGAAACCGAATGGAACGAAGTTTGGTACAGAGGTAGCACTAGCAAAGGCCACCTCAGTGTCATGTTTATATCGCCGCCATCCTGACGGAAATGGAATGGCGGCCACCCAAATGTTACAAGCTTAAATCAAATTACGACCAACCTAATCATTTGATCTCTACCAAATTTTTCAACATCATACCTCTTTGTGGGAAGCATCTTTTGACTGAACTACAAGGAGATCAGCCCAATAGTTTGCAGATAGCGGCCATGTATGTGTGCAAATCGATTCTCCATATCAATTCAAACACGGTGAAACCTAATTGAATGAAACTTTTTACAGAGGTAGCAATAGCAAAGGGCTCATCATATTCATGTATAATATCCGTATAGCACGTTGTATTTCAAGAAGCTACTACAACCAACATTCAATTATACTCCTTGAAAAGGACAAAGCGTTATAACAATACTCATGCATTTGGGAGAATGTAGGCTATACGTTCTGTACCGAACATCTTGTTTTTTTAAATTAAATTTAAACAAAAAGTCTTAGCATATCTTTAGGCCCGTATCACACGACACTCCCTGGCAAGTAAGCTGCTGTGATCACTGGTACAAAATCCTGTATGATTCTGTTCTCTTCGTCAGCACACCTGCTTGTATGACCGAAGTGTATCACACGCTAGCATTTTGTACGCTAAGTTGTATGAAATAAAACCGAAGGGTTGTCGTTTGAGGGCATTATTTACAGTTCATTCGCCTTATTAACGTAAAGCGGTCGCGAAACTTGCTTCAAGTAAATTAGAAAACATGACAGGTACTGAATGAATGCATTCCAATCAATATTTAAGATCTAACTGTAATAATTGAATATTTTACCATACGCGTTCATAAGAAGCGCAACAAAAATTTCCAGAGTGTGTTGGAAATGTGTGCAAGTGTTATTGCGCCCGCTCGCTCTTTCGAAGATCCCGGGTTCAAGACTATCCAACGGCAGATATTTTAAATTCTTTTTAACCATTTTATTATACCTTCCCTACCTCGAACAGCAAGATTTCAACTTGGTTTTGTTCACATTATCTACGAAGACGATAGGGAAAGTTATTTTATTGTCTCATTTAAATGGTTATTTTCCCTAAATACTGATCAAAACCATGGATGGATACTATTCGTTATAATTATTATTTTTTAATTGGATTTTACCCTCCAGGTTAGGTTTTCCCACGGACTCAGCGAGGGATCCCATCATTACCGCCTCTACGGGCAGTGTCCTGGAGCTTGAAATATCTCGTCTGGGGGATACAACTGGGGAGATGGGAACAGCACCTCGCCAAGGCGGCCTCACCTGCAAAGCGAACAGGGTCCTCTTGAGGGAGGGGAATATCGGGAGGGATAGGGAAGGAGGTGGCCGTGACCGTACGGTAGGTAACATCCCGGCAATTGCCCGAAGGCGAAGTGGGAAAACACGGAAAACCACTTTGAGGATGGCTGAGGTGGGAATCGAACCCCCTCTACTCATTTGGACCACCCGAGGCTGAGTAGACCCCTTCCCAGTCCTCATACCACTTTTCAAATTTCGTAACAGAGCCAGGAATCGAACCCAGGACGTCCGGGGTGGCAGCTAATCACGCTGACCACTACTCAACGGAGGCGACTCTATTCGTGATAATTAGAATTTTAACAGTTCAATATTCATCCCAGAATAATAATATGCCACGTTCTGTATAGTAATTACTGCCTTGCTGCGAGGCTCAGCGGTAACGTTTTCACTTGCTGTGCCCAAGGTTGCAGGTTCGTATCCTGGCGCAGACAGCTGGCATTTGAGGGTGCGCAAATGCGAGGGAGTCGTGTCAGCAGATTTACTGGCACGTTGAAGATCCCCTTCGGAGCAAAATTCCGGCACCCCGGCGTATCTAAAAGCCAGAGCAGTTAAAAGGGACGTAAAACCAATAATGCTATAATTGTCTTTATTTACTGTATGTTTGTGGCAGATGACCTCGTAGTTCCGCCCCTTAAAACATCACTAACTATTACTGTAAGTGTATAGCAAGCGCTTTTCGCACATTCGCCGTTGAAAGAAATTATAGTTTCGGTCTGATGTATTTATTCGTGAGCCTAGTTTTCCTTTAAACAAAGGTGGTCAAAATTTCGAACTCTTGCTACCTTGAATATACAGGATACCTTGCTTTCGTTCTACAGATCATAATGTTGTCGTCCAATCTGGCTGCATACCATCGGATAAATACGGTCATTTTGAGGACCAAATTAAAAATCACTCGTTGGAACAGATAGATATGCGTCCATAATACATCCACAATAAACGACATTAAACAAAGAAAATAAAAATGTACTAGTTCAAGGTTCGAACCTATTACACTGCGACTTCGTTGACGCTATCCTAGCAGTTCTTGATTTAGCCACCATAGCTACAGAGAACCATGGTGTAGCTGTAATTGAATCTATTCGTAGACACTTCCTGTCCAAACGTAAGAAGGTGTTATTCGGAGCTCTGATCGTTTCAATGATGCATTACTATTGAGGTCATTGAAAGAACACTGCCACTATTGATTTCTACTCTATTCGCGAGGATGTACTCAACGGTAAAGTTGTACAATGGACGTAAAGGAGCAGATACTAATGTTTTTAGGATGACTGTGATATATGCGTTAGTTGGGTTGCCTTCCTCCAAAAAAATAAGGGGCTGGTGGACCACACTGTATATATATATATATACATACATAAATTATATATAAACTTTTGAACTGATGGTGGTTTTGGGGTCTGGGGGATGTGAAAAGCGAGGATATGTCGAAATTTTCCGGAAGTCGAAACATGGAACCCATTGCAATAGTTAGCTTTCTAATGAAATCTACCTAAAAGTCAAACCAAAAGGTCCCTAAGGAAGTAAATGAAACAAGGGAGTTGATAATAATAATAATAATAATAATAATAATAATAATAATAATAATAATAAGACAATAATGACAACAACAAACTCCATGAAATCCAACAGGATTTCACCCAACATAATACTAGAAACTTCTACAAGACGTTTAGAGAAAACTTAAAGGCATATCAGGCGCCCAGCATGTGCTTCAAAAAGCCCGATGGCACGTTGGAAACTAACGCGAAAGAAAACTGTAAAATATTAGCTCAATACTTCAACTCCCTTCTTAACTGCGAACTACCCCAAGAAAAACTTGCTTTCACTCCTCCGGTTTCCACACACCCGGACTCACAACCCCCTGACCTAGAATAAATTCAGGAGATCATCCAAAAGCTCAAAAATAACAAAGCACCAGGAGAAGATGGGATCATTGCTGAATTCTGGAAACAGACGATCCTACACTTACGCAGAAACTTCATCACCTTATTTCAGACGTATAGATAATGGAGCGAATACCAGAAGACTGGAAATGTGCTCTAATTCATCCGTTACACAAAAAGGGTGATAAAACAGACATCAGTAATTACAGAGGAATCTCCCTGCTCCCTATTGCTTATAAAATCCTCTCCAAGGCACTTTTAAACAGGCTAGAACCCCAGGTGGATCCGCTAATTGATGAATACCAAGCCGGATTCAGAAAAGGGCGTTCCTGTGCTGAACAGGTGTGGAGCGTGAAAACAATATTACAAATGAGAAAATGTAGAAATACAGTAATAACATTCGTCGACTTCAGAAAAGCGTGTGACTCTGTAGACCGCGAAACCCTTTTTATGATCATGAAAGAATTCGGGATAGACAGAAAGACCCGAAAAATCATTGAACAGACGCTTACAGGAACTATGTCCAAAGTGAAATTTATGGGTGAAATATCGGAGCCCTTTCTCATCAAAACTGGAGTTCGACAGGGGGACGGATTATCCCCAATGCTATTTAATATTGTTCTAGAAAAGATCATTAGGGAATGGGAACCTCATGTAAAAGGCATTCAAATTGGAATAAAAAAGAGAACCGTCTTACAGTCAAGTGCCTCGCTTTTGCGGACGATATTGCCATTATCACTAACACCAGACATGAAGCCATACACGCAGTGGAAAAATTACATGAAATTGCTCAAAGAACAGGACTACAAATTTCTTATGAAAAAAAAAACACTATATGGAAAGACGGCCAGAAAATAACTCTTCTTTAATCACACAATACGGTAAAATAAAATACCTTGGTGAAATCATACAGTCCTCGGGACTAAACCGAATCGCCAATGAACAAAGAATCACCAAACTACAGAAGGCCTACAAGCTAACGTGGGCTCACTACATCAAGAAGTGCATCCCGTTAGACGCAAAATTAAGGCACTATACAACGGTGATTCTTCCGGAAGCAACTTATGCAGCCGAAACAATGGTAATCAACGGTCATTCCAAAATTAAGGATATAGAAAAACGGGAAAGGAAAATTCTCAGAAAGATTTACGGGGCAGTTAATAATAACGGTATTTGGATGAAGAGACCTCAAAGCGAACTCGAACAAAAGATCCACACGATAACGGAAGTAATCAGAAGACGCCGAGTACAGTTTTATACACACATTTACAGGATGGAAATTTTCAGAACGGCGAAGAAATTGCTCAACGTTATAACACGGAGTAAGGGTGGCACGGAGTGGCTAACAGAGGTTCAGAGGGACCTACAACAGGTCGAACACAAAGTTCCTCATTTCTCTACTAGAAAGCGCTATAGTGTTCAAGGAGCTTAGATATCTAACCTCCTTGACTTGCATAGTGCTTCAAGGAACAACGAAATTCGACATGCAAGCTACCCTCTGGGTGTCAAATTACAAAGTTTGCACCCAGCACCCGAGGCCATACGATATTATTATTATTATTATTATTATTATTATTATTATTATTATTATTATTATTATTATTATTATTATTATTATTATTATTATCTCCAACCTGTGATGGAATATACCCATTGTTCTGTGATTTGCAAGACCAAAGTGCAGAAGAGCTCATGTTTGTGTAGTGTGTGAACTGTTTGACTTTTTCTCTATCCAGCATATTTTCAGCATTCTCTGCGCAGCTCAAAAACTAATCTGCGCAGATCAAAAAATCAACAGCCTACGTAGCTGAAAAACTAATCTGAGCAGTTCAAATTGTCAATACGCAGCTCAAAAACTAATCTGCGCAGATAAAAAAAATCAATACGTAGCTGAAAAATAATCGCAGCTCAAAAAGTCAATGTTCAGCTCTAAAAAAGAATCTGCGCAACTCAAAAGTAAATGCGCAAATCAAAAACATAATCTGCGCAGCTCAAAAAGTCAATGCGCAGCTCAAAAAGTCAATGCACAGCTCAAAAACATAATCTGCGCAGCTCGAGAAGCCAATGCGCAGCTCAAAAACATAATCAGCACAGCTCAATAACATAATCAGCGCATTTCAAAAAGTCAATGCGCAGCTCAAAAACATAATCTGCGCAGCTCAAGAAGTCAATGCGCAGTTCAAAAACATAATCTGCGCAGCTCAAAAAGTCAATGTTCAGTTCTAAAAAACAATCTGCGCAGCTCAAAAAGTAAATGCGCAGCTCTAAAACATAATCTGCGCAGCTCAAGTAGTCAATGCGCAGTTCAAAAACATAATCAGCTCAGCACAAAAGTCAATGCGCAGTTCAAAAACTAACCTGCGCAGCTCATAAATTCAATGCGCAGTTGAAAAACATAATCAGTGCAGCACAAAACGTCAATGCGCAGCTCTAAAACATAATCTGCGCAGCTCAAGAAGTCAATACGCAGTTCAAAAACATAATCAGCGCAGCACAAAAAGTCAATGCGCAGTTCAAAAACTAATCTGCGCAGCTCAAAAAGTCAATGCGCAGTTCAAAAACATAATCAGCGCAGCACAAAAAGTCAATGCGCAGTTCAAAAACCTAATCTGCGCAGCTCAAAAAACTAATCTGCGCAGCTCAATTATAAAAGATGACACCTGGGAAATGCTGAACCTCCATATCCACATTTACATTGATTCTAGGCGTTTTGTATCTTGATTTGCTAAAACCCATATTTCACAGCCATACAACAAAACACTACACACAACATTTTGACAAAATCTTTCCTAATTTTAGGGTTTATATTTCTGTTTGTCAGAAGATTTTTTTTATTTGTACATAATATATGTCGGGCCGCAAGTTACCTTTACACATAGACACTTGCCAAACCCTACCGCTCAAGCTAATTTCCCTATTATCTGAATAACCTATTTTACCAGCAGACAAAAAATGTGTTTCAATACCATTTTAGTGTCCTCTAAATTATTTAAATCCATTTTTGAAGCTTTTGGAAAATTGTGTTATTAAGATATCAAATTACTGATTTACAATCAACTTACTCCTAACTCGAAAAGATTGAGGGGTATATAAAATAAAATAATACTATCACAAGATTGTACAATGTTTATTTTTACAAGAACAGAACTCTTAAAATCAAAGTATATAAAGAATGAAGATCATTCTATCGTCAAACTGACCATCAAATAAAATACAGTGGAACGTGGCTAATTCAAACTTCCATAATTCGAAATATTCTTTAGTTCGATTTTTTCTCTTGGTCCCTAGCATTTTATATACAATCAATGCAAAAAAATCGTGGTTAATTCGAATTGTATTTTCGATAATTCGAAGTTTTTAATGTAAAAAAACCGGTCGGAAGCCAAACAGTTGGGTCAGTTCCCGAAAGAAACTGTTCCGAGTGCAGCCCCAAGCAACAAATCACATCACAGAACTTACGTGGTTTGTTTAAAGTAGAAATGACGTAAGTGATTCTGTTTTCCGTGCCTTATTTTGTTAGATTCTTTTCTGATGGCTGAGAGACTTAATTACAGGAAACAGGTAAAAATTATTCAAATTATTTTGAAAGACAGTAGATTTCTCTGAGATTTAAAAAATTGCTGGATTACTACTGTCGTTAAATAGGTGAATAGTACATTTTGGTTTTTATTTCTCATTTGAAATATTTGAGGTTATTCATGATACAGTCTTTATAAATTACCGTTGTCTGTTAATCTGCTTTGTTGAACGTAAATCATTATGTAAACGTAATACAATATATTTTCTCTACCCTTTTAAAAGAACTTTCTTAATTCGAATTTTTGGATAATTCGATTTTTTTTACTGGTCCCTTGAGGTTCGAATTATCCAAGTTCCACTGTAGTAGCCTAATGCTCCTAACGTGATGATTGGCATTGTGTATTTTTCAATAGTCTGCCAATATCAGGTTCAATGTTAGAGATGGCAATGCGCAAGTTTCCCTCCAATAGTGTATCACTTAAACGGGAACGACACTTTGACTTTATTTGTTTCATCAAAGAAAACGCTTGCTCGCATAAATAGGTACTTCCAAACAACGTTGCCGTTTTTAAAGCATTATCTTTGCCCCCCCCCCCCCCCAGGGGCTCACATCTTGTGGGACGTGGGTTGGCGACCACGGGGCCCCAGCTGCGACCGGCATTGCTTCCACTTACTTGTGCCGGGCTCCTCTCCGTCTTCTTTTCTGTCGACCTCACATGGTCAACTCTTGTTCTCTTCCGACACCGACGGTATTAGGTTATCCGAGGCCTAGGGAGTCTCTTCCTTTCCCGCCTTAATTGGCCCTTGTCTCATCTTTTCTGATACCCTCATTCTGCGAGGGGTCAGCCTTCTTTTCCATTTCATGTTATCTCCTGCCTTCTGCTCAAGGCCCTCAAGGAGGCAGGGTGAATGTAGCCCCACCACTTCTGGTGCACCCTGGATATTGCTACACCCTCAGGGGCTCACGGCTGCTGAGTTCGGGAGTTGGCGACCCCGAGGGATTCCTGAGCTGGGCCCGGTTTCTCCCCTGTCCCTTACCTGTGGGGCGGACCCTCTCCTCTTTCACTTTCCTCTTTGCCTTTCATGGCTCTCCTTCCTTCCAAGTCCCTCAATCCGCATTCTTCGAGGGTTGAGGGCGTTTCTTTTCCTCCTGTCCTTTATTTTCCTTATTCTCCTTTTGTTTTCCATTTCTTCTTCTAGTATATAAGTTAGTTAGTTTTAGTTATAAGTTTACATTTCATTTTCATCTTCACCAACACCCAAACCATTAGGGGCCGATAACCTCGATGTTAGGCCCCTTAAAACAACAATTATCATCATCATCGTCATCATGATCTTTGAGCAATTTCATTTATTTCGGTAGGCCTAAGTAATTTTTGTAAAATTACTGAGATTTTTTAAAACTCATTGTTACACTGAAGATCAATATTAATTCCCTCTCATCATTCACAATATATATATTCATGTTTTCAATAGAACAGTGAGAATCTTTTGCTAGAGCGGGACCGGCGCTCGATTGCCGGGCGCGCGCGCCTTCCGCCAGACAACCGAGCTCGGACCGCAGGGTTGCGCGAGGCGGCAGCGAACTAACCAGGGTCATTAAAGTCATTAAGTCACTAAACTTTCATCAACGAGGGTGTGTAGTGTCAGCGCACAGATAAGATGATAACATAAACAACAGATGCAAGATTTAATTAAAGAAGCACAGATTTTGTTTTATTTCTTGGGAATCTGGATGACCTCACGTCACCAGTTAAAGATTAGAACTTATCTTTTCACAGAAGATACTAAAAATGTTCTCTTCAGCTGACAGACAGACATCGTTGCATTATGTAGCTACTCCTGCACCCCCCCCCCCCCCCCCTGCGTGTTTACTGTATCTAATCGAAGCACGGACCTAAGCCAGCCCGTTTGATGTTTAATTGTGGGGTAATTTAAAATACAAAATGTACATATCACTTACCCGTACTCTAGTGGAGCTGGAGAACAATATACGGCAGCAGATATCCCTCACAACAGAAGGGAATCACAAAGTGTAAACGCTAATTTATTTACACGGTACAACGTCTGTCTGTCAGCCGAAGGAGAACACTCTCAGCATGTCCTGTGAAAAGGTAAGTTCTTTAATCATGATTTGCTGGTGAATTTACCATTAATTACTGTACTTTCTTACGGTTTCCACCTGCGCGGAATCCGCGGTCCGAGCTCGGTTGCCTGGCGGAAGGCGCGCACGCCCAGAAAAAGAATCACCCTGTATAAAATATTTATCTGCGGGCTGCATTAACTGAATTTGAGGGCCGCAGGTTGTGCACCCCTGAGCTAGAGCAATACTTCTCCTGATTTCTGTGATGCATCTAAAAGGCGCCATGAAATGTTCCCCGCAGTGACTGCCGGCTTCTGCGCGAGCTAGTATCAGCAGTTTAGTCGGCAGCACGGTGTCCTTGACAGGGAGAATCCCACACATGTGGGCTGTATGCTGTAGATGGTTGGTTCCTTAGTTTATGATGATGATAATTGTTGTTTTAAGGGGCCTAACAGCTAGGTTATCGGCCCCTGATGGTTTGGGTGATCGTGGATGAAAATGAAATTCAAACTTAAAATTAAAACTAACTACTAACCTACATACTAGAAGAAGAAATGTAAAACTAAAGGAGAATAAGGCAAATAAAGGACAGGAGGAAAAGAAATGCGCTCAACCCTCGAAGAATGTGGATTGAGGGACTTGGAAGGAAGGAGAGCCATGAAAGGCAGATAGGAAAGTGAAAGAGGAGAGGGTCCACCCCAAAGGCAAGGGACAAAAGGGGAAACCGGACCCAGCTCGGGAATCCCTCGGGGTCGCCAACTCCCATTCTCACCAGCCGTGAGCCCTTGAGGGTGTAGCAATATCCAGGGTGCACAGAAGTGGTGGGCCTACATACACCCGGCCTCCTTGAGGGCCTTGAGCAGAAGGCAGGAGATAACAGGAAAAGAAAAAGAAGGCTGACCCCTCGCAGAAGGAGGGAATCTGAAAAGATGAGACAAGGGCCTATTAAGACGGGAAAGGAAGAGACTCCCTAGGCCTCGGATACCCTAATACCGTCGGGGTCGGAAGAGAACAAGAGTTGACCAAGTGAGGTCGACAGGAAAGAAGACAGAGAGGAGCCCGGCACAAGTAAGTGGAAGCAATGCCGGACTCAGCTGGGGCCCCGTGGTCGCCAACCCACGTTCCACTAGATGTGAGCCCCTGGGGGATTCCTCAGTTTAGGGGCTGCGACAACGCGGTCATGTAGCCCCGTGTACTTTGGATGTGTGTAGAATCTGTCTGATAACCGGTGTTAATTGTGATGACTGTATTAGTGCGTATTATCTGTATTTTAATTCAAGTAAGGACTGCATACTTTGAATTTTTCAAATAGTTCCTACTTTTGCCGCCAAACGCCACCGTCAGCGACTACTAGTTCAGAACTTAGCTCCTAGACGCCACCGCAGTCGGCTCCTGGCAACGAACGTAGGAACCTAAGAGCGTTGTTTACATTCTTAACCTATATAATTTAGCTTCACACAAGTGTAGTTAGTGGAAGGTTCTTTAACTTGCCATAAATCTATGACATGGGACCGCCGGCTTTACTTCCCTTCCGAAGGAAGGCATAGGTTGGTTGGTTGGTTCCTCAGTTTAGGGGCTGCGACAACGTGGTCATGTAGCCCCGTGTACTTTGGGTGTGTGTAGAATCTGTCTGATAACCGGTGTTAATTGTGATGGCTGTATTAGTGTGTGTTATCTGTTATTTTAATTTAAGTACTGCAACTTAGAATTTTTCAAATAGTTCCTACTTTTGCAGCCAAGCGCCACCGTCAACTACTACTAGGCTAAGTTCACAACTCAGCTGCTAGACGCCACCGCAGTCGGCTCTTGGCAACGAACTTAGAAACCTAAGAGCGTTGTTTACAATAACCTATCCAATTTAGCTTCACACAGGTGCAATTAGTGGAAGGTTCTTTAACATGCCATAAATCTATGACATGGGACCGCCGGCTTTACTTCCCCTCCGAAGGAAGGCATACTGAAGGAAGGCATACTGAGGGATTTTAACGCTCTTAAAAAATCCGACGATTTCGGCTGGGTTTGAACCCGCGATCTTGGGCATAGAAGCTCAGCATGCTACCGACTACGCCACCGAAGCCGCTCTTCGCTGTAGACGGTCGAAATCGTCAGTGTGTATTGCAATAAGCGAGCGTGTGTGTCATCAGCACTTCCAGCATCTGTTAGGAATGGCTGTGGTGAGTACAAACTTTACTGTTTCTTTCTTTTAATACAAGCAACAGTAGTGCTGCCAACATAACTACTCATGCTAGCTCTCGAAGACGCTTGTAGGCACTGCGGAGAACATTTCCTGGCACCCTGTATTATCGTGTGTGATAATAATAATAATATCGTATGGCCTCGAGTGCCGGGTGCAAGCTTTGTAATTTGACACCCAAAGGGTAGCTTGCATGTCGAATTTCGTTGATCCTTGAAGCACTATGAAAGTCAAGAGAATTGAGGAACTTTGTGTTGGCGGAAACTCCCAAAATTAATTTTGCCATTATGAACACGGCCTACTGAATTCAAATGGGTTCTTTGACATGCCAACATCGTATGACATGGTGTCGCAATTTTTGCCGCCTTTCAAAAATCACTTTTCACGGCCAGGAGCGAACCTGCAAGCTTGGAGTTAGTAGAACGACACGTTGACCTCTCACCCACCGTGGCAAGCATCGTGTGTGATAATGCTTCCCAAGTAACAGATCATCATTTACCTTGATGTTTGTTGATATTTCTTCATTTGATTTCCTGACAATTATTTTGTTTTTGTTTGTTTTTGAACTGTTCAGTTTCAATTTTGATTCTTGAATGGTTGATGTCAAAACTCGTAGCATTTTACTTAGTTCCCTCTCCTAATCTGCAATTAAGGCAATGTATTTGAAGACTCCACGGAAATAACGGGGTAATAGGTAAAGCCCCCCGCGGATATCCGCAGCATTTTTCGCCACGCGGATATATTTTGCATGGCTGAGTGGATAGCGGATACGCTGCGGATAATGTTTGGAGTAAATTTGCGGATAGTTTTTAGAATGGAACTTTCGATAATATTACATATTTGATATGGCAATCTACTGCTTCATGCTTAAAAGAGGAATACTCCTATAGCCTATTGCGTACGAAATATTCGGGTACGTTTTGCAGTTATACACGAGAAGATTATTTTACTCATAATGGTTTCAACTACATTTTATTAAGTACCGTACCGTATGTTTGTAGCAGAAGGTCTTGACTTCTCATCATCATCATCATCATCATCAATTTCTCACTGCCATTATCCACGAGATATAATGCTGTCAATATGTTTGTTAATTCATCGTGGTGACATCATTAACACTTTTCTCAAGTCAGCTACTTCGCTGCCTAAGCTATCCTGTAAGATCTGGTTCCAGGTTTATCTGTAGATTTATTTCCATCTTGGCACTGAAACGCGTGGGCTGTGATATTGCAACGGAGACAGTTATGACATCAACGATGCGAACATTGATGGATCAAGAGGCAGTAGTATGATGACTGACTTAGTGACTTGGAAGTTCCGGAAAAATATCAATCACTTTCTCCATGCTTAAAGAGAAGTTCACTTAGTAAATGTTACCGCGACCGGGAAGTATGAACATCATTCAACCTACATTGATAAAATATCTATTAAAACAAAACAAGGTGTATATTCAATAGTGCTTGAAACAAAGCTCAAGTCAAGGATAAGGCAGATATTTGGTTACGTTTTCAACGGAACCAAAGAGGTGAACGATATAGCAGGATGTTTTAGCTTTAAAAAGTGTATTCATACTCAGGACACAAATCAGGCACTTCAAACCTACTGCGGCACAAGTGCGAATGTAGCCAAAGAAGTATAGCCAGTTTTTTGTCTAAAGCGGAGGTCAGGAAACCAGAATTGAAATATCAGCGGATTTTTATACAAGTCTTGCGGATGCGGGGCGGATGCGGATAACAGTCATGCGGATGCGGGGCGGATGCGGGGCGGATGCGGATAACAGTCATGCGGATGCGGGGCGGATGCGGATAACAGTCGTGCGGATGCGGGGCGGATGCGGATAACAGTCATGCGGATGCGGGGCGGATGCAGATAACAGTGGGGCGGATGCGGATAACAGTCGTGCGGATGCGGGGCGGATGCGGATAACAGTCATGCGGATGCGGGGCGGATGCGGATAACAGTGGGGCGGATGCGGATAACAGTCATGCGGATGCGGGGCGGATGCGGATAACAGTCGTGCGGATGCGGGGCGGATGCGGATAACAGTCGTGTGGATGCGGGGCGGATGCGGATAACGTTTTGTTTATCCGCGCAGGGCTCTAGTAATAGGAATGTCTGTTTCGCGGGCTTATAGACCGTGTTCTAAGGACATTTTGTCGTCCTGACGTTTCGCTGAATACTGCGTTCAGCATGTTCACAGGTTACATAAAGCGAGGTAAAACAAGTAACAGAAGATTATAAATAGTCAACAACCCACACATAGAGGCTGCCATAGCAACGGCTTACCACATAAAAGTAATGCATCAAGGACAGGGCTGCTCTTCTGTTGCATCTTCTCGTCTACGACGGTCAATGAGGGCAGGCTTGAGGGGATTAAGGACTGGAAGCCAAGCTCTGTTCACACGTTCTGCTTCCTCCTTAAGATTGAACCTGTTAGGCTACTATGCTTCAGAATTTCAATGGCCTCCCTTTGTAGCCTGGCATGATAAGACACCGTGGTGGACAGAACTTCGGTGTCTCCATATCTTATGTCGTGACCTGTGAGTAGCGAGTGTGCTGAAACATACTAACAGCTTCAATCTTAAGGAGGAAGCAGAACGTGTGAACAGAGCTTGGCTTCCAGTCCTTAATCCCCTCAAGCCTGCCCTCATTGACCATCGAAGACGAGAAGATGCAACAGAAGAGCAGCCCTGTCCTTGATGCATTACTTTTTTGTGGTACGCCGTTGCTATGGTAGCCTCTATGTGTGGGTTGTTGACTATTTATATATCTTCTGTTCACAGACTAAACTTGTGTAAAGCAAAATTTGTTAGGTTAGATTTCGTCAGAACGCTCTATCAAAGTTCCAACGTTCACCACTAGGTATCATTGATATCTGGTGGCGAAAGTTGGAACTACTTGAAATTGAACGGAACTTGTAGCTCACCCTTGAGGGTATCCGCTGGAAGCAGCTGCTGACCCAGGCGAGCCGAACATGTCCTCGGACACTCCCGGCACCAAAAGCCATACGATAGATAGATAGATAGATAGATAGATAGATAGATATCTTCTGTTTACTTGTTTTACCTCGCTTAATGTATCCTGTGAACATGCTGAACGCAGTATTCAGCGAAACGTCAGGACGACAAAATGTCCTTAGAACACGGCCTATAAGCCCGCGAAACAGAGATTCCTATTTCAACGCCGGTCGTGAAAGTGTGAATTTTTACTTATAACGGGGTAAGTCCATTCTTTTCAGAAATGACCTTATAGAGCATTCTGGTGGTGTACGTCTCATCATCATCTAGATACAGGTAGGTAATGAATAGAGTCCCGGATATTTGGTGTTAACGATACACGCGAAATGTTTCAGTAAACATACAAATGTTCTCACAACGATATATTTACCCCAAATATGCCATTTCTTTCGGTATTGAAGTCTCGAAATATCGCGAAATGTGTTCCTTTCACCCTAAAATGCGAAATACCAACGAAATTCTGGTAATAAAGATTATTTTGTTTTAAATATTTACGGTACTTTAAATAATTAATTCTTCTTCTGCGCGAATGGGTCTCCTAGGACCACGCGGAATCAACTCTTCTTGGCCTTGACGTTTGCCCAATAACTCTTCATGCGCAACGATTGAGCTAGTCTTCGTTGCTGCGACCAGACGTGTCGGGTAGGTCTTCTCTCTTCTGCCTCAAAACCCCGTGTATGAGTAATTTTCCTAATTTCCTCTCGATCCTTGAGATTGGGAAAACCTAATTCCGTCAAGAATTTTTCCGCCTGTTAGTACCAATTGGACCTTGTTGCCTTTTTTTTTTTTTTTTGCAAAAACGTATAGATTTTATTTCTTAACCTAGTTGGGTCCATTCTGTCCAAATGCCCCATGAATTGGATCCTTCTCATACGGATTGTGTCTGTGATTTTAGTAATTTTTAAATAGATGTCAGCATTAGGTTTCGGAAGGTGAATTCCATCTTTAATTCTTGGTCCCAAAACTTTTCGCATGATTTTGCGTTCCTTAATCTCCAATTGATTTCTCAGTGTTTTATGTTGTAGATTAAGAGTCTCGGCTGCATAAAGGGCTGTAGGCAAGACTACTGTTTTATAATGTTGAATTTTACAATTCCAAGAGAGGCATTTTTTGTTATAAACTTGTTTAATTAATAATTAAAATTAATCAAAATATTTCCACTACGGTATCTGTCGTTAGATAGAAAATAAAATATCTTAAATATAAATATTTTATTTTATAAGATAAACGGTGGAAGAGGATTTTTTGCCTACAATTCTGCGTCCTGAAATCATGGAAACAATGCTCTGCTTCGGTGACAACATACGTTTTACGAGTTAGGGAGAAAAGAACTAGGGCCTATGGTAGTCATGGAGAATATTTGTTGGAGTAAACACAGAAAATTGTTTGTTATCCCTCCAAATATTTGTATATTGTTCATTTTTTTTAAACTTGCGAATTGAGCACTTAGGATCACGCTACAATTTCACTGTTTTAGTTGTAATTTCCTCTGTCTCCAGTACTCCTTCATGCGATCGCTGTGCTGCTGCCGTTGTTCGGCCGTCCAAGTTCTTCCGGTCTTTGTAGCTCGTCTCTCATCATGAAACCCTTCCTAATTGTGTATCCTGTTTCGAAACGTATCCCTTTGCAACATTTGGGCCTCCTGGATGTTAGATCTCTGAAGGTATTTCCGAGTTTCTTTAATCCATGACGTAGTTGTTTCTTTTGTTCCAGAAGTAGTCAAACAACTGCTTGGTTTATCTGGATTTGTCCAATTTGTACTGTACATGTGTCCAAGAGATATTAGCCTCCATTTCCTAATGGTCGCCGAGATTTTTTCTACATTCTGGTAGACGTCGGCGTTGCTCCGAAGTTTCCATCCTGTTTCCGTCTGGATTGGGCCCG
This sequence comes from Meconema thalassinum, assembly GCA_946902985.2. Taxonomy (NCBI): domain Eukaryota; kingdom Metazoa; phylum Arthropoda; class Insecta; order Orthoptera; family Tettigoniidae; genus Meconema; species Meconema thalassinum. The sequence continues at coordinate 68,017,158 of OX336397.1, forward strand.
TGATTTTCCGGAGGATTCTCCTTTCCAGAACCTCCAACTTCTCTAGCCTATAGTTCATTGAAAGGCATTCACAGGCGTAGAGGCATTCTGTTTTGACTACAGTGTCGTAGTGCTTTATTTTGGTGTTCCAGGATAAGCATTTCTTGTTATGGATGTTTTTTGTAAGCCCATACGCTCTCTCTATTTTTGTTAATTTATTATTTAACCAAATCCGTGCACCTTACACATAGGTATTAAGTACACTCAAATCTCACATTTTTTTATTATAAGGTGCGTTCAAAAAGTAACGAGCTGGAGGCTGTAATGCGCAAACCGGATACGACATCGGATAATCGTGGCGTGTGTAACGAGGTGTGATTCCGACCAGAGCGTGAAATATCACAGCCCGTCGCTAGAGGGCACGCGTGCACGTCATATGACGATACAGAGGTGTAGTTCGGTTTCTGACAGCGAAAGGAGTAGGGGGAACGGACATTCATCGCCGAACGTCACAAGTGTAAGGCGAACACTGCACGACCCTTGCAAGGGTCAAGGCGTGGCATAAGCGCTTCAGGGAAGGACGGGTGTCGTTAGCCGATGATGCCCGGTCTGGAGCACCCCCTGCATTACCGATGACAACGTCGAGCTGGTTGATGCACTCATTACTCAGGACCGCCGAGTGACAGTGAACGCCATAGCCGCCGTGGTCGGATTGAGCGTCGGAAGTGTGCACACCATCATGAAGGAACGACTGCACTTGCGCAAAGTGTGTGCCCAATGGGTTCCACACAGTCTTCAACCACACCAGGAAGCATGTCGAATGGCCTGCTGTCTTGGTCTTGTTTGGACTGTTGATGTATGCTGCTGCTCACTTTGTATCGTCACGTGACGTGCACGCGTGCCCTCTATCGACGGGCTGTGACCTTCCACGCCCTGGTCGGAACCACACCTCGTTACACACGCCACGATTAGCCGATGTCGTCACCGGTTTGCGCATTCCAGCCTCGGGCTCGTTACTTTTTGAACGCACCTTATATTTCACCGCTTTGGAGCCTTTTATATTACCATAAATCAGGGTCTCTAGTAATGAAATGAACAATATTACGTGCCCCTGCTCCCCTCCTGCGGGCGCTCATGCCACGATATGGTCTATTTGTAGAGGTGTCAATCAATCGTGATGTTGCTCTATTGCAGTCATGGGCAAAGTGCGGCCCTTGAGCTAGTGTAACCAAGGAGTAATAAGGAGACGCGCTGTCAGCGCTATAGCATGCGGAGTGTTGAAGCACTGACCATGCCCCCATACTTGCCCGGCTCGAGCGGTAAATGGATCCTACGACCGTAGACTTATTTATTAGTGGGATTTAAGCATGATTACTAGTAAAAGATTCGTGAGCAGGTATAGTACGAAGTTGTAAGGCAGGCTTATATGACGATAGAAATCAAGGACTATTTGTTGATCTTTGCTGGCTAGCGTGAAGTGTACGGCAGTCACAATACTAGGCGAATAATTACCGAGATACCAGTAGGTCTGCCATTATATTCATGAATGTAAATTAAATAAATTAAATAAATTTAAAATATTAAGGCATGTGAACCAATTGGGTGGTGGCGTTATTGTTTTCATTGCTCGATGTTTTTAAATAAATAGGACAGTTCAGTTCCGGTAACAAACTAAACAAGGTCTAGGCTGAGGTTTGAGATTAACACGCTAAAATATGCAAATAATGGCATATCAATCTTCTAACACCCACGAGCAATAAATCTAGAGCTCAAGCCACGTTAAAAATAGATTGAGGTAATTAAATTACAGTAATACCGTTTATTAATTGACAAGCAGAAACTATTTCCAGTAAGAAACGAACGAAAATATCCGTAATTAATTCCTAGCAATCAAAATACTGTACTTGTATTGGTGGACACATGTGCCACTATTTGAACATTTAACGAATGATACTAGAACAGTACCGTAAGATGGCTACTCGAAGGATGAAACCTTAACACAATAAATGGCAAATAAAGTGCATTTACTTGTGAAATGGCATTACTTTGGCAGGTGGGAGTTCAGTTTGTGCAAACACACGTCGACATTTCGTCCCACACGCGAAATATCACCACTTGTAAGTACGTACGTCAGACCATTACATGCTTTTCTTATGGGACTACCGCAATGTTTTGAGCATATGAGAAGGAGTAACTTCTGGCTTCACTTCCTTGCCGTTAGGGCCTCTCCTTATTACTCCTTGAGTGTAATCCGGCCCGCGACATGGTTTCGAATTATACAGGGAGATTCTTTTGCTGGGGCGGGGCCGGCGACCACGGGGCCCCAGCTGCGACCGGCATTGCTTCCACTTACTTGTGCCGGGCTCCACTCCGTCTTCTTTTCTGTCGACCTCACTTGGTGAACTCTTGTTCTCTTCCGACACCGACGGTATTAGGTTATCCGAGGCCTAGGGAGTCTCTTCCTTTCCCGCCTTAATTGGCCCTTGTCTCATCTTTTCTGATACCCTCATTCTGCGAGGGGTCAGCCTTCTTTTCCATTTCATGTTATCTCCTGCCTTCTGCTCAAGGCCCTCAAGGAGGCAGGGTGAATGTAGCCCCACCACTTCTGGTGCACCCTGGATATTGCTACACCCTCAGGGGCTCACGGCTGCTGAGTTCGGGAGTTGGCGACCCCGAGGGATTCCTGAGCTGGGTCCGGTTTTCCCCCTTTTATCCATTACCTCTGGGCGGACCCTCTCCTCTTTCACTTTCCTATCTGCCTTTCATGGCTTTTCTTCCTTCCAAGTCCCTCAATCCGCATTCTTCGAGGATTGAGGGCATTTCTTTTCCTCCTGTCCTTTATTTGCCTTATTCTCCTTTTTTCATTTCTTCTTCTAGTATGTAAGTTAGTAGTTAGTTTTAGTTATAGTTTACATTTCATTATCAACTTCACGATCACCCAAACCATTAGGGGCCGTTAACCTGGATGTTAGGCCCCTTAAAACAACAATTGTCATCATCATTCATAGTTCAACGATGAAGGAATACTGGTCTAAAAAGAAAGCTCGCCAGAGTTAGGAACCACATGGTCCAAGGGGCCTCAACGAACCAAGAAGAAGAAGGTGTGTTCTTTTTTCCTAAGTTTTCTACCACTGTAGCTTATAAGTTTTGGTTGATTTAAAGTTCAGAAATAATAAGTTTATAACCTATACTAATATAATAAAGCTGAAGAGTTTGTGTGTGTGTTTGTGTGTTTAAACGCGCTAATCTCTGGAACTACCAGTCGGATTCCAAAACTTCTTTTTGTATATGATAGCCAGATTCAAGAGGAATAGTTTAGGCAATGTAGCATTAGGCTACACCTCTCAGGTAACCTTAAAGATTGATCTTTGTTCAGTAAGTCGGAAGAACAAGCGCTCCAGAACGGATTTAATAATACCTAAGTCTATTGTTGCATGGCAATGCGGGCTGCATCACGTCGCCCCTACCAGTATTCCGGTGCCGAATTGCGAGCTGCTTATAAATTGCAGTCACGGAGAGTAATTAGTGCAAAAAGATTTCTTAGGCCCCTTAAAACAGTTATCATCATGACAATAGTGTGCCTCTGTATAAGGGCGATGGTGTTGGTGCAGTATACTGAGGTTATCAGCTGCAATAAGCGTTGGTGCTTTCCGATCCTTATTCTTGAGCGCTCCAGTTCTGTAGTAGTATTCATTATCATCCAAAAACAAATAAATCCACCGGGCGAAGCCGGGCTCTACTGCTAGTCTATCTATAAACATGTGTTGTATTTCTTTTCGGCCCCGGCTTCGGTGGCGTAGTCGGTAGCATGCTGAGATTCTATGCGCAAGATAGCGGGTTCAAACCCGGCCGAAGCCGTCGGATTTTAAGAGCGTTAAAAATCCCTCAGTATGCCTTCCTTCGGAGGGGAAATAAAGCCGGCGGTCCCATGTCATAGATTTATGGCATGTTAAAGAACCTTCCACTAATTGCACTTGTGTGAAGCTAAATTGGATAGGTTAAGAATGTAAACAACGCTCTTAAGTTTCTACGTTCGTTGCCAAGAGCCGACTGCGGTGGCGTCTAGTAGCTAAGTTCTGAACTTGGCCTAGTAGTCGTTGACGGTGGCGCTTGGCGGCAAAAGTGGGAACTATTTGAAAAATTCTAAGTTGCTGTACTTAAATTAAAAAACAGATAACACACACTAATACAGTCATGACAATTAACACCGGTTATCAGACCGATTCTACACACACCCAAAGTACACGGGGCTACATGACCGCGTTGTCGCAGACCCTAAACTGAAGATCAAACCAACCATCCTTTCGGCCCGCCTAGATTACAGTATTGCATCTGGCCCATGTCTGCCCTATTGCATCTCGTCCTGTTCCTGACCTTGCAGCCAGGAATCACGCCTCTGATGTTCGGTATATCACAAGTATTGTGTGACGTCACGAGGTGTGACAAATTGTGAGTCACGGATTGAAGAGGCGGTAAGTTAACTGTTGTAGGTGGGCTCAAGTTGGGAGAATCCTCGTGGCTCTGTTGGGCTTATGCTTGAACTACTGTTAGAATTCAAACCAAAAACACAATAAGTTAGGTCGACTAGTGATAAATGCTCTGAAGGCAGAATTAATGATTTTTTTACTTGTAGGTTGATTTAATGCACAGATATCTTAGTACACCATTTTTTTTACAAAGACAGCTACAAACACTGATCACTAGGGCTCGGATTCGAGCATATTTGCATATTAGGTAGATTTCATTAGAAAGCTAACTATTGCAATGGGTACCATGTTTCGACTTCCGGAAAATTTCGACATATCTTCGCGTTTCACATCCCCCAAACCCCAAAACCACCGTCAGTTCAAAAGTTCATATATATATATATATATATATATATATATATATATATATATATATATGTATATCAGTTTGTTGTGGACATGATCACTGCCGTAATTTTGCACCAATCACTTTGAATTTTTTACCGAATATGTATACCAATAAAATCTCTGTCGAGTTCGTTACTGGGCTAAATCGGTCGAAGGGGGTGAAAATGGGGGACTTTTTTCAAAAAAGTGAAATACTGCTATAACTCTCTTAATATGTGAAATATCGAATCGATTCAACGTTCATACTATGTGTCGGATAAAGCCCAAAAATTTATGTTTGAAGAGTTTTTTTTATAGCACCAACCATTGACCAAAGGGGTGGGAAAAAGTGGGGTTTTCGGGAAAGATTAATCATATCTCTCTTAATAGGCACAATATCAAAACCGTTGGAAATGGACAATATTCCCCTAATAATTACCTAAAACTTTTGTCTGAAAGAATTTTTGATACGACCCACCTTTACGCCAAGGGATGAGAAAAATGATTTCGGAATTATAAGAAAATGCCAAGAGCTATCAGAGGTTGCCATGGCAGCACTACTAAATTGATGACGGATGAGCCATCAGACGTTGCCATGACAACGCACTTGCTCGATATCAGATTCAGATTTCCATCTGACTAAGTGTGAAGCGTCTTCGGTGACGTAACTGATAGCATGCTGAACTTCTATGCCCAAGGTCGCGGGTTCAAAGCCGGCCGAAGTCGTCGGATTTTCTAAGAGCGCTAAAAATCCCTCAGTATGCTTTCCTTTGGAGGGGAAGTTCCAACGTTCGTTGCGAGTTGCCAGTTGCGGTGGCATCTAGTAGTCAAGTTCACAGCTAGGTGTCGTTGATGGTAGTATCTGGTAGCAACATTAGGAACTATTGCTTGAAATTGACCGTCTGCAGTCCTTACCTGAATTACAGACTAATACAGCCATCACAATTCACACCGTTTATCAGACAGATTCTACACTCACCCAAAGTACCGCGTTGTCGCAGCCCCTAAACTGAGGAACCAACCAAAATCTCTGCGGTAGATATAATTTTGCGTGAAGAAGTAACAGACCGTTACATAGTTACACATCAGTGTCGAAACCTTGCATAAGGACAGTGTGACCACAAGTATAAAAATGGACCCCAAATGACAAGAAGGTTACCGTCCCCATAAGACAATAAAATGTTTAAAATATGCATAAAATGACGAAAAACAAAGTTATTAAGCTCCAATTATAAAATACTTTCTCGCAATAAATGAGGTCTGATCCTTCTACGAAAACCTGCATATTCTGCCTATTTTCGCCTATCCCCAAGTTTGTCCGGTGAAATCTACCTTCGCCTTCCGGCGTGCCGAGAGGATTTTTTTTTTCTGAATAGTACACATTGAAAGAAGCCTTTCGGTGGTATTTTGACCTCTCTGGGACCAACAGAATTGAAATGTATCGAGCATATAAATGCATAAAACCGTGGTTTTCAGAATAGAAGCATCTTGTGGTTTTCGTCTAAATAGTTTGTTTTTCTTCGAATTACCCCCCGAATTCGGGCCCTGGCCATCCTTAAGGTTCGAAAACAGAAATAATTATTGAAAAGCCTATCTGGTTCGAATAATAGAACCGCAGGTTTTTAACCTTTAGTGAGGTCGTTCTGGTCATTGAGACTTTTATTGACTGATTTAAGAAAATCATTTAAAACTGAAAACAGAAAATTTCTTGTTGTACAGACCAATGCTGACCTACTTCATTGACTCGCCTAATTCGGAACATTTTGTAAATGAACTTTTAAACTGTAACTTTTATAAGAAAACTTCTCGTATATATACTTGAACAACTCTATGCGAGTATATTGCAGTGTATCATACATACAATTAGAAAATAAAGCTCCTATATAAAGGTATGTTATTGTTTCTTTCCTTTCTATAGTTTTAACGGTGTTTTTCGAGCATATTCTACATGTTTAACAGCATATAATGGGATTTTCGAGCATATTTATCGAGCATATAATGTGTTTTTTTCGAGCATATCTATCGAGCATAAAACACATGTTTTTCAAGCATATCTAGGGATTTTATCGAGCATATCGATCCGAGCCCTACTGATCACTAAATACAATTCCCTCCTCAAGGCAAAATAAAACATAATAGTACAATGAAGACTACCCGTAATTTTAGAATTTATATAAAAGGATGCCAAAAGCACTGTTGATACCCTTTCGCTAGCTTGCCATGATGGGTGAATGGTCAACGTGTCGGTCTACTAACCCCCAAGCTTTCAGGTTCGCTCCTGGCCGTGGTAAGTGATTTTTTTTTGAAAGGCGGCAAAAATTACGACACCATGTCATACGATGTTGGCATGTCAAAGAACCCATTTGAATTCAGTAGGCCGTGTTTATAATGGCAAAATTAATCTCGGGAGTTTCCGCCAACACAAAGTTCCTAATTTCTCTACTAGAAAGCGCTATAGTGTTCAAGGAACTTAGATATCTAACCTCCTTGACTTTCATAGTGCTTCAAGGAACAACGAAATTCGACATGCAAGCTACCCTTTGGGTGTCAAATAACAAAGCTTGCACCCGGCACCGAGGCCATACGATATTTTTTTTTCTTTTTACCCTTCCACTGTACGAGTTTCCATCTTTTCTTCCGGAGGTGATCTAGAAAACCAGGCAGGATATTCACCAGGGGTGTTCGGTAACCAGTAAGGTTGTAGTGGATTGCTCCAGCTGCTAGCCATAAGATGGCATTCTTTTTCGGCTCACCAAATACATCCCGTATTACGAAGTGCAAGAACTCTTCCTCCCTGTTGCTTGTAGATTTAGCCCGTTTATGCTGTGAATAGCATTGATCCTCCAGCGCTACACGCCATTCGCACTCCCACATGTAGTGATGCGGTGGATGAGGGAGTGAGTCCTGTTGCACGCTTCATTTTTTCACCAGTGGGGGATGATTTCATTAATGCAGGCATACACAGATAGTCGCCATTCTAAGGGAAGCCATTTGTTCCTCACATTGCCCCAGATATGCTTCCAGGACTTGTTGGGGTAAACAATTTAGGTACCTTGGAATCACTATCCAAGTCACAGGGACTTCCTTCATGGTTCATATAAAACATTTAATGCAGCCAAGTGGCCATAGGTTTACAAAAATACTATTTACAAAAACTTAATTTCTTTTGATTCGCATAATCACTGATTGTCCTTGTTCTTTTTGTACAGATTTCTAAGTGGTCATAGTGATCGCATGCATGTCCACACAGTTCACACTTGCATGTAATTGAAGGCTCATGATACGTCTTGTTGTGACAAATGATGTGATGAAAGCCGTGTACTGCCATTCTTGTATAGACGTGACGCATTTCAAAGTTTGCTTTCGTCCATGATCGATCAATCATGGCGCCAGATGCAAAAAACTCCGGATAAACGTCTTCTCGCTTTTGGATGAGTGTTGCCAATAGGTTCTCTGATGCATTTGTGTTGGGTAGATGTATTTGTGTCCTAAGATCTTCTATGAGGAAGGATTCTCTTGCCAGGAGATAAACTAATCTGGTTCATATAAAGGAGAGACTTGCAGACGCACTTAGAAACATAAGCGACTTCAGGCATCTACAAAGAATGTCAGTAAAATCAGCCATGGAACTTTTCAGAGTTAAAGTGCTACCCTCAATCACATATGGGCTAGAGGTCATATGGAATCACCTATCAACCAGACAATTAAAAGAAATTGAAAGTCTGAACTCAAAGTATCTGGAAGAGTCCCGAAATTCGCCCTCTCACGATATGTGTATGCATTAGCCAGAGAAACATTTTTGGTAGAAGACCTTACACTACAAATGCACCTACCATCCACACAGGCACGCGTAGACCTGCAAAGAGAACTTCGAAGGAAGAGAGACTCCATTCCAGAAAGTTTCTACATCACAGATGCAATGATAACTAAAGAATGGACGCGACCAGAGTATGAGCTGAGGCACCTAGTGACCATCAGCCCAGCCAGGAGTGTGCAACAATCAGTGCGGCACATACGACGCCATGGAGTGTGATAGGAGACTAGTATCACTGACTCAGTTTTGTTTAGACGAGGACTGATTAAGATATAAAGATCAAAGTGTAGTGTAATGAGAACAGACCCTCTGAACACAAGTCTCTGGTGTTATATGATTTTAACAATTTAATAAGTGCAGCTAACTGCCAAAAGAAATATGTACATGACCGTGCATACAATAACCTAAATAAGACCACACATTCAGTCATTGCAGAAATCTGTCAACGAGACGTTCCTTTTGGTGCACAAAAGCAGGTGTTAACGGTCACAGGTTGACCCACACAGTTTACACCTGCAGTTATCGTCCGGGTCGTGGAATTTCTCAGTCTGGCATATCCGGTGGTGGAAACCATGCACGGCGTATCGCGTCACTACATGCTGTAGTTCATATCCAACTTGAGTCCATTCTTTGTAAATCATGGCATCTGTTGAAAAGGACGTTGGCCATATGTCTTGCCGTTTTGCATTGAGTTCTTGTACAAGTTCTGTGTAGGAGGCGGTTGATGGTAGTAATAGGTTAAGGCGGAGATCTTCGATGAAAAATTGCTCTCTTGCTAGCACGTAGGTGAGGCGAGACCGTGTGAATTTCGACAGGTACAATGTTCTTTTCAGGAAAGTGGCTTTGACTCTTTCTATTTCTTCCAAATTTCTCTTCGTCAGTTGTAGCCAAATTGTCTCTAGTCCTTAAGTTATAACCCAGATGTTAGGCCCCTTAAAACAACAATTATTATCAACATCATCATGTTATATGATTGAATCTAATGTTCACTAATATAATAAGAAGATTAAAACCTTCAGTCAATATATGTTTTGTGACCTTCCTCAGCGCAAATTATAACAAGGAAAAGTGCAAGAACTTACATTTAACACATTTACTACAACAGAAGTTGTTATCAAAAATAATTCTAAAAATATTAATTGTCTAAAAGTTAAAAACAACTCATAAAAAATTAAAAAAACAGATCCGTTACAAAATATATTAAATAACAAAGATGTAAGACTTGATACGAAACCAGCTTGAAGTAGGAGAGATGTGGATGTTAAGAAACAAATCATAGGATAATAAGATAATATAGCCTACATTAAGAATGAGTCTCTCTACAAGAAAATTTAAAAACTCTTAGATACTTTGCAAAAAAGGAGGGGGAAAATTACGGTCATCTTCTCACAATGAACTCTATTAGATTTACCAAACAAATCTTTGATTTCTTCCGTAACCACAAAACAAACCCCACATGGTTTAGGGAAACTGAAAAAGGCATTTTAGAACTTAAAAGATTCATTCTGGTTCCGTATTGATAAACTAATTAGTATAAACATGTTAAAGGTTCCGCCTCATCAATACTTTTATTAATTATAATCACCGTGTGGTCACTAGTGGGACATGTTTCGAGGCCTAATTAATAGTTTTGGCCCCTTCACCAGCCGATATGACAGGAAACGATACAAGATTATTCCTCCTTGTATCGTTCTCTGTGATATCGGCTGATGAAGGGGTCAAACATATTAATTAGGCCTTGAAACATGTCACACTAGTGACCACGCGGTGATCATAATTAATAGAAGTATTGATGAGGCGGAACCTTTAACCTGTTTATACTGAAAAAAGGCATAGCAGAATTACAGAAAATTCCCTACACAATCGAAAAGCTATAATAATTAGTAAAACTGAAAATATAAAGTTCCAAAACAAATCTACAGTTAGATACAAACCCATCATCTGGGAAGTGGAGAAGAAAAGAAGATCAGAAAGAATCAAGCGATACTGGGCACTAAGGAAAGAACACCACACAGCGAAATGATTGATTCAACGTACCCCAAACAGGGTGAAACGAAAGAAGAAGAATAACACAAAACTTCCTTTGTTGGTATGTTTTTGTTTGTAGTTTCTCTATTTGCTTGGTTTTGTTCGTCAATGCATGTGAGATTTTCAAAGTGAAATGCCATGTCCTGTGGTTCGGATTCCACGTAAAAAGGAGGTCCAATGGCTCATGATCGTGAGATTAACGGTCACGTAAAACTACAACCTTCCTTTCCTTCCTTCTTTATTTGTAGTTTCTTTATTTGTTTGTCTTTGTTTGTAGTTTCTTTATTTGTTTGAGGTTTCTTTATTTGTTTGTGGTTTCTTTATTTGTTTGTAGTTTCTTTATTTGTTTGTATTTGTTGTAGTTTCTTTATTTGTTTGTATTTGTTGTAGTTTCTTTATTTGTTTGTATTTGTTGTAGTTTCTTTATTTGTAGTTTCTTAATTTGTTTTTAGTTTCTTTATTTGTTTGTGGTTTCTTTATTTGTAGTTTCTTTATTTGTTTGTATTTGTTGTAGTTTCTTAATTTGTTTTTAGTTTCTTTATTTGTTTGTAGTTTCTTTATTTGTTTGTGGTTTCTTTATTTGTAGTTTCTTAATTTGTTTTTAGTTTCTTTATTTGTTTGTAGTTTCTTTATTTGTTTGTGGTTTCTTTATTTGTAGTTTCTTTATTTGTTTGTATTTGTTGTAGTTTCTTAATTTGTTTTTAGTTTCTTAATTTGTTTTTAGTTTCTTTATTTGTTTGTGGTTTCTTTATTTGTAGTTTCTTAATTTGTTTTTAGTTTCTTTATTTGTTTGTAGTTTCTTTATTTGTAGTTTCTTTATTTGTTTGTATTTGTTGTAGTTTCTTTATTTGTAGTTTCTTTATTTGTTTGTAGTTTCTTTATTTGTTTGTATTTGTTGTAGTTTCTTTATTTGTAGTTTAGTTTCTTTATTTGTGTGTAGTTTATTTATTTGTAGTTTCTTTATTTGTTTGTCTTTGTTTGTAGTTTCTTTATTTGTAGTTTCTTTATTTGTTTGTATTTGTTGTAGTTTCTTTATTTGTAGTTTCTTTATTTGTTTGTATTTGTTGTAGTTTCTTTATTTGTGTGTAGTTTCTTTATTTGTTTGTCTTTGTTTGTAGTTTCTTTATTTGTAGTTTCTTTATTTGTTTGTATTTGTTGTAGTTTCTTTATTTGTAGTTTCTTTATTTGTTTGTATTTGTTGTAGTTTCTTTATTTGTAGTTTCTTTATTTGTTTGTCTTTGTTTGTAGTTTCTTTATTTGTTTGTATTTGTTGTAGTTTCTTTATTTGTAGTTTCTTTATTTGTTTGTCTTTGTTTGTAGTTTCTTTATTTGTAGTTTCTTTATTTGTTTGTATTTGTTGTAGTTTCTTTATTTGTTGTAGTTTCTTTATTTGTGTGTAGTTTCTTTATTTGTAGTTTCTTTATTTGGTTGTCTTTATTTGTAGTTTCTTTATTTGTTGTAGTTTCTTTATTTGTTTGTCTTTGTTTGTAGTTTCTTTATTTGTAGTTTCTTTATTTGTTTGTATTTGTTGTAGTTTCTTTATTTGTAGTTTCTTTATTTGTTTGTCTTTGTTTGTACTTTCTTTATTTGTAGTTTCTTTATTTGTTGTAGTTTCTTTATTTGTGTGTAGTTTCTTTATTTGTAGTTTCTTTATTTGGTTGTCTTTATTTGTAGTTTCTTTATTTGTAGTTTCTTTATTTGTTTGTCTTTGTTTGTAGTTTCTTTAATTGCTTGTAGTTTCTTTATTTGTTTGAAGTTTCTTTATTTGCTTGTAGTTTCTTTATTTGTTTGTAGTTTCTTTATTTGTTTGTCTTTGTTTGTAGTTTCTTTATCTGTTTGTCTTTGTTTGTAGTTTCTTTATTTGTTTAGAATGACATAAATAAGATTGAAAAGCCCCATTTGGGGTATATGTTCTGCTCTCTTACAAAATAAACACACCGTATTCAACAACCAGTATATTTAACAAACTACGCATTAAGGAAAACTAAAAATAAGCTATGTAAACCCATGAAGTATTTGCCACAATGTGGTAATCATTTTTAATTATCAATTATAGCCTGGAAAGGTGTCTCCTGAGTACTGAACGATGAGAATTCTCGTAATTGAGCAGCTTCTACTTATTATATATTCGTGATGTGATGATGGTCAGGTATCTTCATCGTGACTTGTGTGAAATTATTACAACAACCATGGACGTCCTCCATAAGGGTAAAGCCGATTGTTGAGTTATAGTGGGGACTTGTGAGCTGTTTGAGTATATTTAGGGTTAGAATTGCTATAGCTAATAGTCTTCGCTTAATTAATTTAAACCACTAAAACTGAATGAAATGTGGTGTTAAATACAGTGGTGTGCAAATTAGAATCAAATAGAGAATTTCTTGAAACCAAAGAGGAAACAAGTAGTTCCGTGAAGAACTATACAGCCTATTTTCATATATCCTACTCATGTTAATTGCCTCTATCAACATACCAAATTTCAGTTTGAAGGTTGTGATAGATTCGTAGATATTGAGAACCGTCTAAATATTTCAGATGGACGCCAGGTTGGATTTTTTATTTTTGTACTATTACATTAATATTATTTTGTACGTGTGGTATTCAAACTTCAATCGTATGATTAGAACACAAGAAGTAAAAACGAGATTTTAAAATTTCGCACAGCTGCCATCTTGTGATTATGCAAACAATTGAAATAAATTAGATGCCAGTGGATCAACATTTGTATAAGCATTTAACGTGAAACGTTTCACTGCACTCGGATAGTTAATTCGCGAGAAACTTCCATTAATAATAATAATAATATCGTATGGCCTTGGGTGCCTGGTGCAAGCTTTGCTATTTTACACCCAGAGGGTAGCTTGCATGTCGAATTTCGTAGTTCCTTGACTATGAAAGTCAAGGAGGTTAGATGTTATATATCTAATCTCCTTGAACATTATAGCGCTTTCTAGTAGAGAAATGAGGAACTTTGTGCTGGCAGAAACTCCCGAGATTAATTTTGCCATTATGAACTCGGCCTACTGAATTCAAATGGGTTCTTTGACATGCCAACATCGTATGACATGCGTATCGTATTTTTGCCGCCTTTCAAAAATCACTTACCACGGTCAGGAGCGAACCTGCAATCTTGGGGTTAGTAGACCGACACGCTATCCACTCACCCACCGTGGCAAGCTAACGTCCATTTAAATACGTATACTTCACGTCGCCGCCATGTTAAATTTGTGCTCACCAGGTTACTGAAAGTCCTATAGGTGAACATATGTGCATAGCCTCTATGAACAAAAAAAATTCGGTTTGATTGCTGTAAAAGATTCATAGATATTGAGAACCGTCTAAATATTTCGGATGCTCGCCATTTTGGATTGTTATATAGTATGTATAGGCCATAGAGTTATGTACCATTCAAGGACAATTATTGCCTAGGTTCATTATTCAAACTTTCACTTCGATCACCTGATTACGACACAAGAAATAAAAACGTAATTTTAAAATTTCGCACAGCCGCCATCTTGAGGTTATGTAAACAATTGAACTAAATTAGATGCTAGTGCATTACAATGTGTAAAATCATTTACTTACCACATTTCACTGCGCTCAGAGAGTTAAATCACGAGAAAAGTCTATTAAAATGTTCCAACTTCGCTTGGCCGCCATGTTCGTTTTGTACTTTACAGGTTTATGAAAGTTACATAGATAAACTTGTATCATTCATTCATTCATTCATTCATTCATTCATTTATTTGCAATGAGGGGTGTGTCCCCCGGTGGCAAATTGGATATACATAACAAGTAAATAATTATACATAACAATCAGTACCCTTCATCACCGTACAAAATTTCAGGGTGATATCTGTAATAGTTTCGGAGATATAGAATGTCAGTGAAATATTTCGCACAGCCGCCATTTTGAGGTTATGTAAACAATTGAACTAAATTAGACTCCAGTGCATTACAATGTGTATAAACACTTGGCTGTACCAAGTTTCATTACGTTTGGATAGTTAAATCGCGAGAAAAGTCTATTTAAAAGTCTCAACATCGCATGGCCGCCATGTTGGTTTTGTAGTCACCAGGTTTTTGAAAGTCTCATAGGTGAACTTATAGTTGTGCCCTTTATCACCGTATACAATTTCAGGGCGATATCGGTAATAGTTTCGGAGATACTGAATGCTGGTGAAATATTTCGCACAGCCGCCATGTTGGATTGGTGAGACGCAATAAAATTTGAAGGGCACGGTCGGGGTCGGCCAGAATAGTGCTATGATCTTACCGAGTTTCATTGTAATCGCTCCAGCCGTTTAGAAGTTATTAGGGACACACACACACACGCGCGCGCGCGCACAAACACGGACAAAAGGTGATCTCATAAGCCTATTTTTTTCATAAAATGAAAATAGGCTAAAAATTGGCATGGTTCGAAGAATGAAACAAGACCTTACAGGAATTGGTATTCCGGTCTGCAAAATTATGAACAGGTGTGAATTCAGACACCTAATCAAAAATTACCAGGGATTTACTGTAAGGTAGGGCTGAACCCAAAAGACGGAGGGGACCTCTTTCAGAAGATCGGAAGAAGGCGCTGAGATGGGTTCAAGTGATACTGGCAGGATATCAAAGCTGGCAGATGATCTAGAACGAAATATTGATTTTGATTGTTAATCTGTAGTCCATAGTGGCTCAATTCGAATGTAAAGAAAATAATCAGTAAATTCAAAATCATTTTATTCAACAATGGCTGACATCTTTTATCACCCTACTTGGTAAAGTTTTCTCCCTTGTAGACTTATAACTTTTCCCATAAGGAATTGCGACTAAATATTTTTAGAATTGGGTATTCCTGAGGATACCGGAGCTGGGTCCGTTTTCTCTTGTTTCATAAACTTTGGAATGTGACCTCGTAATCTGATGATTCAATCCATGGTTCACGAGTCTTTGTACAGTTCAAGAGCGGATGATCAATATAAAGACTTTGAATTCCTCAGCTCTAAATACACACGAAAGGTAGAATAAAGTAATCAAAACAAAACGTGGAAATTCTATAAAATTATTTTACATACTATTTATTTATTTGTGTTGTGAACATTACAGGAAGCCCCAATTACATTGCTCACTACTAGATTTATATAATACTAGTTGAAACCCGTCAAAACATGACGGACAATGAACAACATATTTACGGTACTGAAGAAGTTTCCTATATAAGTTACATTCTCTTTTAAGATTACTTTATGGGACTATTGCAACTCTAAGGCCGTCAAAAGATTGCACTCTCGACATTGCAACATACTACTGGAAAAAATCTCACATGGAGCGATCGGGATTTGACCACGGACTCAGCGGTGAGAGAGCGGCGAGCTGCCGCCTAAGCCACGGAGGCTTCCCCAAGAGATAAAATAAGGTATGAAAATTATAATATTGTCGTAACAAAAGAAATATTTCCGGTGCAGCAGTGACAATTCAAATTGAAATCAACTTGTAATGACTCCCAGAAAGGTTTGTGAATCATAAATAACATATCTTCAATAATCTGCCTTGTGAAAGTTATGAAAAGGAAGGAGCACCTACTCTCAACAATTAATGAATCTTCCCCTCCTTTATAATTCTTATAAATAACTCTCAAATTAAAACGCGGTGTGGACATCCACCATGTCTGTCATCACCAAGCTAATTCTGCGCATGCGCTAGGGCCAATAATTTGGCATTTTTGTTTATAAATTAAAAAAGTGGTAACATACTTGTTTATTTTAAAGTCACTCTGCAAGTATAGAGACCAAGGGCTTTCGTCAGAGTGCATTACGAA
This sequence comes from Meconema thalassinum, assembly GCA_946902985.2. NCBI lineage: Eukaryota > Metazoa > Arthropoda > Insecta > Orthoptera > Tettigoniidae > Meconema > Meconema thalassinum. Next base: position 68,033,635 of record OX336397.1, read on the forward strand.
GTCAATCGGTTCAGCCGTTCTGTCAATCTCGCGGTAACAGAAATCATCTGAGCATTTTAAATATATAGATACAACAATATATAAATAGAAATACAAAAGATACCGGTACATAAAGAGAAGATATTGTGCCCAACTCTAGGAATGGGTATTCCAAGATTCAGACACCTAGATATCAAGGGAAAGGCTGTAGCCGCTTTTGAAAGTTGAGATATTTGAATATCGCGCTACATTGCTTCGAGAAGCATTTCGAAGGATTTTACCGATAGTTGGATGTCAAGTGACGTAGCGAGTAATAGCAGAGGTGGAGGCTATTTATTGATTAAATAGTTAACTATGGAGTAGAGACTTGAGACTGAGATCAGATTACTGGCACGGCCAAATGAAAGAGAATGCAATTAGTATCAAGTAAATCGGACCAGGGATTCAAGAGATATGAGGATTTCCAGTTATCAGGCGATGACGCGTGACCCTGACCGTTTTGAATAAAAGCCAGCTGGAGCAGGCATGGTGAGCTCATTCTAACACAAGCACTTGGCAAGCAAGTTGCGTCTACGCTGAGCCAAGGCACATGGTTGCCGTATCTACGCAGAAGTTCTTTTCAAATCGTGATAGTCACGAGAAGTGCTGCGCAAACGAGTTGGAACTTAGTAAGTTTCTGGTGAGGAGAATCACTGAGGTGATTGATATTTCGACAGACATTGGTGGAAATATTCATATTTCTAAAAGGACATATGCTAGACTTTGTCTAGAAAATAGTACTTTGTCACAGTCCAGTAGTAACTTAATACTTGGATGTTTAAATCCATTTCAAGTCAGTTTTCATTTTTGTAACTAGTTAACCACTTCGATCTGTCAGTACACTGAAGACTAGTCTATAACGGTGGCGTTCATTAGTCTACGCAAGGGAAACTGCAGGTTGCTTAGCGCATGGCAGATGGTGATATTAATAAACCATGCCCAGGGAACGATCTTCAGAACAGCCGTTAATTGCTTAGACTGTCAATGTTTTTCTTGTACTGATGAGATTACAGTGAGTTATGTTACAACTGACATATCTAAGAAGAGATCACTTAGATCTGACCCTATTTAAACAAACTGTTATGGCTTTGATAAAAGCCCATATTAAAATGGAACCACAGTTTATTCAAACGTCGAAAAATACTACCACTATGTCTGACTAGACGAATTGTGGGTCTACAATGGCGGCCGTTACAAGGATTATACGTGCTTGTCCGATAGGGCATGTCTACGGATAAATCTGGTACAGACCAGGTTTACTACACTTCAAGACCATCAAGAAATGTAAGCCACATTTGAATTATATTATGCCTAGCTAATTGGAACAAACTATTTTTTCTGCAGATGACCAACACATTTTTTTTGTCGTATTTAAAGCTTGCAATGATTTACGCAAGACTTGTTAGAGTTATTCTGAGCATTTTCAGCACTCAGAACAGTTTAGGATCGATGACCGAGCATCTCGAAGATTTATTTGAATTTTTCATATTTTAAGGAAACCACGGAAAACCCCGATGTAACTGTAAAAGTTAATATTTATTTTTGTTGAGGAATGGATATTTTTTTCCATATTCGAAGGTTCGAACATGTGGATTCTCACATGATGAGATGATAATTAAAATGATACAAATAATAATAATAATAATAATCCACTAATAATAATAATAATAATTTTTATAATTTTTCTAAATAATTCTTGGATATTATATTTTATAATAATCATATGTATTGAGAAAGAGCCTATGAAGTAGTTTAATCATTTCTAGTCTGGAACATGAAATTTTCCGAAGGATAGTGGTTAGCGCAAGCCCGCATTCAACCAACATGTCAGTTCTGGTTGAACAGTTGATATTTGCATTGAGCAAAGTATATGTTTCAGATAACACGGAGAGGCATGAAACGGGAAGCAAATGATATTTGTATCAAATAGGATATTTTTGTATTTATATAAAATCATGACGTAAATACACCTCGAAAGTGAAATAAAGATTTTCATATGTAGGGTTAAAGTCACGGGTTGAACTGAATGGTAAAATAAAATAAACTTGTAAGTTTATTAATCTTCCAGTGTTGATAACAAGCAGAGGCTTGATTTATTGTATAAATTTTGGGAAGAAAATTTATGTGTGTGGAGTAGTTGAAATGCCATTCCCAGGTGCGCATGTTAAGTCGCAGGAATGAAGAGGTTTTTTCGAGCATCAATCAAATAGCAGGTTCGATGGCTCAGGTTTATAGTAGGAGTATTGGAGCCACACATTTCGTCGTATGAATAACCCGAAGGTTATTTCTTTGAAACCATCAGTTCTTATTTCAACCTTGTTTACGAATTCCATTTAGACTTTGATTTTGCTAGAACCCGGATTTGTCATGATAGTAGTTTATTCTTCTTCAGAGGAAGACCTTTGCCGTTGTTGTTGTAATATTGTGTTCTTACACAAATAATAGAATGGGCCACTGCCAATTAAAAATAATTCTTTAACCACGAATAATTTGAAGGATATTTTCAATCCTAGTGCCATGAACTAAATGAATTCATTATAAAACTACAATTCTTATTTCCGCATTCTGTCGAAGAATTGCAAGTTGTGAAAGTTGCTAGAAATGGCCATGAATATAAATATTTTTATAATAATGATTCCAAGTGGAAAATCTAATAGTTGAATGGTTCAACCATTTATTGATCTAGTTGATGATTCATAAATCATATATTTTGTTTGGAACTTGAAGTTCATAATCGAGTCACTTCTCGAATGTTTAATGTCAGAAGAACGATTAATTGTTGTTGTGCTTCGCACAAGTTCTTCGATGCTATGCTCAAGGTCAAATACTTTTCAGATGTTATTAATATGTGTTAATAATTTGTGTTGCTTCGATGATGATAATAATATTTTCGACGATATATTTTTGAAACTGGAAAAACAAGTGAAAGTTTAAGAATTCTATGAACATTTATTCTACGAGTGTTAATATCATGTAAATAGTCAAACAGTGATCTACGTTATTTCCAGTATAGACAATTAATTTTGAACTGGAATTAAATATTAATAATTTTGGAACACAGTCCACAGGACTATTAATCGGACTTGTGTTTCCAAAAAGATTGTCAAATGTGTTTGGAAGATTTCTGTATATTGTGTGTAAATAAGAGTGTGGATCGCCACACGTGGATGATGCTACTTTGAGCATCCTTGCAGTCAGATTTTAACTTTAAAATAAACTGAGATAATTTTACCAGATGTGTTTCTCCCAATTAAATCTCCTTCTATCCTTATTGTTGCATTGAGCCAAAAATCAGTAAAGCATTTTTTTAATTTGATGTCGTTTTTGCGATTTGCTTTAACCCATCTGGCGCTCCGGGATATTTTGACTCTCGTGCTGACTGATTATTGGTAAAATGCATATGTGGTCGTGCGGACTCCGGTCTAAACGGGCACATAAAATAAGATAGAGAGAGAAATGGCTTCGAACGTGGGTCCTGATTTAGACATGGTCAATCGCATGCCGATTTGAAATTGTGATAATTTTTATAGAAATATTTTGGGAGTTGAGAGATGTCTGGTTTGGATGAATAAATTAGTAGGAAACCCAATTAGTGGGGAAAATTAAAAATTTAACTGGTTAATAATTAGAATGGGTTTGATTATTTTTGATAATGGCTTAACCATTAGGGCGTCAAGTAAATTCAGTAGTAAACGTTCGATGACTGGACATACACATTATTAGAATCCAGGTGGAGGATATTTGAGAACTTGCATATTTTTCTTGTGATATTGTGGTAAATGTAATTCGTAAAAATAGAGAATTTTGTTTTTCCATCACGTCGACATTAGGACAAATCTCATTTTATTATAGTGTTCCAATTAGCTATTCATATTTCTTGTTCTAGTTATAAGCTTGTGTTTGCCACTGTTGTATACCCCTAAATTTTGAATAATAATTGAAATTATGGAAGAAATGATGAGGATGATGAGTTTGGAGGAGAGTTCAAAAGAGGCTGGACTGCGTGTAGCAGCCATTATGAAAGAAAATACTGAGGCTTTAGAAAAGAAACTTAAAGAAAATTCTGATTCTTTAGAAAATAAACTTAAAGAAAATTTGAATGATAAACTTAAAGAAAATTCTGATTCTTTAGAAAATAAACTTAAAGAAAATTCTGATTCTTTAGAAAATAAACTTAAAGAAAATTCTGATTCTTTAGAAAATAAACTTAAAGAAAATTCTGATTCTTTAGAAAATAAACTTAAAGAAAATTCTGAGTCTTTAGAAAATAAACTTAAAGAAAGTTTAAATGATAAACTTAAAGAAAGTTCTGATTCTTTAAAAAGTAATTTGAAAGAAAATTTAAACAGTAAATTTAATTCAATGGAAAGTAAATTTAAAGAGAATTCTGAAATTTTGAAAATGACACTTGAAAGTAAAATGAATAAATTATGCGAAAAAACACATGAGCTCGAAACTTCATTAGCTACTAACGCAAGTTTAATGGACGAAAAATTTCGCGATGCCGATCTTCGATCCCAAAGCTTAGCTGATAGGATAGAACATGGTCTTAGGAAAGTTGGTGAAGACATGGTCAACCTGGAAGTCAGAGTGAAGAAGGAGAGTAACGAGATGGGAATTCTAGTTGTTCAACGTTTAACGGAACAATTCAAAGAACTTGTCATGGGAGAAATAAGAGAAGGTGTGATTAGTGAATTGCAAACTGAAATCAAGACCACAGTTGTCAATGAAATTAAAGACACACTCAAGCTGGAGAACCAAGAGGGAATCAAGGAGATTAGGGAATCTTTGTCATCCCATATTGAAGTAATTGCCAAAGATATCCAAGCAACTCAGAAGGACATATCAGATATGACAGGGTCATTGAAAAGTCATGAGGCTGTTATGAACCAGATATCCATTGATGTCAAGGACAATTGTAAAGAAACTGAAGCAATTAAGAAGATGGCAGAAGAAAACCAGAAGGAACTTGAGGCTATGAAAACTCAAATCAAGGATGAGAAACAGTCTGATCATCGGTTGAAAATGCCAAATGTAAGGGGAAAGGAACAGATACAGATAAATCTAGGAGCAGCTAGAGAGACTGATAGACAGGATGAGGTCAGGACAGTATTTCAATCCAACCCCATAACGGTATTTAAGAATATAGAAGATAAGCCTTCTAAATTTTCAGGGCGAGATTCTGTAACACCCGTGGAATTTTTGAGAGAAGCAGGTGATTACCTGAAAGATTCTAAGATCCCTAAAGAAAGACAGATCCGAGTGATAGGGAAGTTCTTGGAAGGTCCTGCACTTCTTTGGTTCAGAGCATTTAGATCCACTCTAACCACTTTTGAGGAGTTTTCTCGTGGGCTATTGAAGAAGTTTTGGTCCCCTGAAACCCAACAGCAAGTCAGAGCAGAGTTATATTCGAAGAGATTCTCGACGTCACAACCTACTCGATACTCTACGTACTTTTCTGGACAGCTGTCTAAACTTCAACATTTAGATCCGCCGATGCCAGATAACGAGTTGATTACTGCATTGATACGTCAGTTTCCAGAAGACGTCCAGAGGACTTTGATCGCTGCTGATATCTATAATATGGAACAATTTGATGAAGTATTACAGAAGCTGGATCATACAAACGCTCAATTCTTCCATCAGAAGGGAGTAAAGAATAATAACGCTGTGTATGCTGTTATGGCTGATAGTTATTCTCAGACACCTCGAGAGATTCGAGAGGAGCGAGAAGAGAAAACGCCGAGGGAAGACCCAAATAAAGGAGGATGGAACCAGTATAGTAACAGATACAGTTACAAACCATATGCGAGACCGGATGGTGGTAATCGATACAATACTCGATGGAGAAGACCACGAGATAGTCAAGGAAGGTACCAGGAAAGAAGATATTATGGTAGAAACAACTACAATAACAGAGGGAATGTAGATACTCGTCAGTCCAATGAAGAGTTTAACAAGGACACGAGGAAAAATTTGGAAGCAAGACACCAAGATAACTTGCAATTTTTGGAGCAGAGGCCCAATGATCCAGAGCCATCGGGAACACAACAATCCCGGGGGAATGGTAATGAAAAAAAAAAAAAAAACTTCGAATTCACAGTAGAAGATAGAATTTTGAACACTTTCACTTCCAGAATTATTAAATGGCAAGCAGAGAATGATGACTTAATTCAACAGAATGACGAACGAAAAGAAATGGGTACCAGAATTAGAATGCCGATCATATCATGCGAAGTATTCGGTATGCCTGTCGATACTTTGATCGATACTGGGGCTATGCTTTGTCTGGTGAGTGAGAAGCTTTATATTCTGTGGAAGCTCAAAGAGAATTTAGAGGAGATTCCAGTATCAGGAATTAAGATCCAAGGAATAATACCCAATAAAATATCTCTGTGTAAAACACAATTATACTTATGTATTACGATTGGAGGACATGATTTCCGACATGTATTTGTTGTAATGAAGGACATGGCTTTTGACATGATATTGGGAGCAGATTTCATTCAGAAATATCAAGCAGTGATAGACATGAAGACAGAGACGATTAAATTCAAGAATACCGAAGAGATTAACTTCGAGGGAAAAGAAGAGGAAGACATCGAGGGAGATGCTCAATGGTCTCTGATTTTTCATGAAGCCGAAGGAAGAGAAGTCTACACTGAGAAGGAGTCCCCAGAGCTAGGGAAGATTTTGGAAGAGTATCACGATATTTTTGACATTAAACCTGGTGAAATTAAGGATTTTGAATATCATATTCGTGTAAATGATGATGCACCTTTTCATGCTAAATTGTATCCAGTAGCAGAAAAGCATCGGGAAAGAGTAAAAGTGCTTATCAAAGACATGGAAAGCAACAATGTGATTGAAAAGTATACTACATCTTATGTCAATCCATTAGCAGTAGTGTCTAAGCAAGATGGAAGTCTGAGACTATGTTTAGACGCGCGAAATTTGAATTCAAGATTACTGCCAGAGTATGACAGACCACCAATCATTAGGGAACTGTTAAGGAAATTCCAAGGCAAGGTCTGGTTCTCTAATATTGATCTCACTTCGTCCTACCATCATATTAGGCTTAGTGAAGATTCTAAGAAGTTTACAGGATTTATGTTTGACCAGCAGACATATGTATTCCGCCGTCTACCATTTGGAGTCAAAACATCTGGATCCGTTTTGATCAGAGCACTGGAACAAAATTTGAGTCCTGGAGTAAAAGAGATAGCAATTCGTTATATTGATGATATCTTAATTGCATCTGAGACTAAGGAGGAACATTTGCTACATCTTCAAATGTTATTCGCAGATTTGAGAAAAGCGAACTTCAAAGTAAACCTTCGAAAATGTCAGTTCTTTCGAAAGGAAATAAAATTTTTGGGTCACATTTTGGATGGAGAAGGATACCGTCCCAACGAGACGAAGATACAAGCAATTGCAAATTTCCCTAGACCTACTAGAGTGAAGAATGTCCGCAGTTTTCTCGGGACATGCCAATTCTTTGCAGGGCATTGTCCAAACTTCACCAAGACAGTTGCGCCATTGCAGATATTGTTAAAGAAAGGAAATAAATGGAAATGGGATAAAGATTGTGAACAATCATTTCAAGATGCCAAGAGGTTATTGGTAAACAGTGTGAAATTGGAGTATCCTGACTTTACCAAAAATTTCATCATAGAATCTGATGCATCCACCGTAGGGATTGGAGCTATTCTACTTCAAGAAGATGAAGACCACAAGAGACATTACCTGGCGTTCATTAGCAGGAAACTTCGTCCATCAGAGAGAAATTATTACACCACAGAGTTAGAAGCACTTGCTGTAATATTCGCATTGGAGTCGTGGAAGAAAATGTTAATTGGACATTCAGTCATTGTGAGGACTGATCACCACGCATTGGAGTTTATTTTGAGAACAAACTTTGCCAGCGATAGAATAACTAGATGGTCACTTTTTATTCAGCAATTCAACCTAGTTATTGAACACACTCCTGGAAAGTTGAACGTGGGAGCTGATTTATTGAGTAGAGCAGTGGAGTCTACATCTAAGGTTTTTCAAGTTAACCTGACGCAGGAGGATGAAGATACCTTGAGAAGGTTAAGGTTATTGCATTTATCCCAGAGGAGAGACCGACGTCTTAGGAACATTTTTCGTTTTCTACAGGGAAACATGGATCCCAATGATGATGATTTTGTGGAAACTGAAAGAATTTCAAGGGATTTTATGATGTTAGATGGTTTAATCTACAAGTTTGCAGATCCCGACCATACGAAGCTGAGAGTAGTGATACCTCCACGATTGCAAAAACCCATTATTTGGATGGCACATAGAATCGCAGGTCATGCTGGAGTAGATAAGACAGTCAACATGATTCAAGAGAAATTTTCGTGGGAGCGAATGCGACAAACTGTCAGAAACACTATTCGAGAATGCGACTTATGCCAAAGGAGTAAACATAATTCTAGATTACTGAGAGAATTACCAAGGCCTATTATTCCTTCTAAGCCTTGCGAAATCTTCGCGACTGATTTATATGGTCCTCTCCCAAAGTCTAAAAGAGGTAACCGATATATTTTGGTGACTATGGATGTTTTCAGTAAATACACCATGTTACATCCAATTCAGAAGGCAAACGCAAAGTATTGTGCGAAGAGAATTAGAGACAGCGTAATTCCGGAAGCAGGCAAACCGGAATTCCTTTTATCAGATCGTGGACCTCAATTTACATCGTTGGAATTTCGAACCATCATGAATAATCTTGGGATTAGACAATTGTTTTGTTCTATTAGACATCCAGAGAGCAATCCAGCGGAACGCGTGATGGCTGAAATAGCAAAATTTTGCCGCCTCTATTGTCCAAATGAGCATTGGAAATGGATGGATGTTCTTTCTTTAGCATCCGAATCCATCAACTCTACGATTCATGAGAGTACTGGACAGATTCCTATGTTGCTTCATCATGGAATTAAACCAGCACGATTATGGGATCGAATCATCTCTATTCCACCTGAGATTGAACCAAGTCGTCAGATGAGGGAAACTCTAGCTTTAGACAAGTTGAGGAGCCAAGCTGAGAAGAGAGAGCGCAGAGTGAGAGGAAAGCGTTTTCGCAGACCCTTGCGCGTAGGAACTCTTGTTTTAGTGAAAAGACCTACACCCTCTGACGTGCAAAATCGAGTGTACTCGAAATTTGCAAGCCTTTACGCTGGACCCTATCGTATTGTGGAAGTAAACAATAATGGAAGCTATGAAGTAGCCAATACACGAACTGGTAACATCGTGGGAACTTACAATGCATCGAATTTGAAGATCTATTATTCAAGAACCAGATGATTTAATGTGTAGATAGAAAAAATAAAAAATTTTCAATTTTTATTTTTTGCTAGGTGTGGGGTGGATGTGCCCAACTCTAGGAATGGGTATTCCAAGATTCAGACACCTAGATATCAAGGGAAAGGCTGTAGCCGCTTTTGAAAGTTGAGATATTTGAATATCGCGCTACATTGCTTCGAGAATCATTTCGAAGGATTTTACCGATAGTTGGATGTCAAGTGACGTAGCGAGTAATAGCAGAGGTGGAGGCTATTTATTGATTAAATTGTTAACTATGGAGTAGAGACTTGAGACTGGGATCAGATTACTGGCACGGCCAAATGAAAGAGAATGCAATTAGTATCAAGTAAATCGGACCAGGGATTCAAGAGATATGAGGATTTCCAGATATCAGGCGATGACGCGTGACCCTGACCGTTTTGAATAAAAGCCAGCTGGAGCAGGCATGGTGAGCTCATTCTAACACAAGCACTTGGCAAGCAAGTTGCGTCTACGCTGAGCCAAGGCACATGGTTGCCGTATCTACGCAGAAGTTCTTTTCAAATCGTGATAGTCACGAGAAGTGCTGCGCAAACGAGTTGGAACTTAGTAAGTTTCTGGTGAGGAGAATCACTGAGGTGATTGATATTTCGACAGACATTGGTGGAAATATTCATATTTCTAAAAGGACATATGCTAGACTTTGTCTAGAAAATAGTACTTTGTCACAGTCCAGTAGTAACTTAATACTTGGATGTTTAAATCCATTTCAAGTCAGTTTTCATTTTTGTAACTAGTTAACCACTTCGATCTGTCAGTACACTGAAGACTAGTCTATAACGGTGGCGTTCATTAGTCTACGCAAGGGAAACTGCAGGTTGCTTAGCGCATGGCAGATGGTGATATTAATAAACCATGCCCAGGGAACGATCTTCAGAACAGCCGTTAATTGCTTAGACTGTCAATGTTTTTCTTGTACTGATGAGATTACAGTGAGTTATGTTACAACTGACATATCTAAGAAGAGATCACTTAGATCTGACCCTATTTAAACAAACTGTTATGGCTTTGATAAAAGCCCATATTAAAATGGAACCACAGTTTATTCAAACGTCGAAAAATACTACCACTATGTCTGACTAGACGAATTGTGGGTCTACAATGGCGGCCGATACAAGGATTATACGTCTTGTCCGATAGGGCATGTCTACGGATAAATCTGGTACAGACCAGGTTTACTACACTTCAAGACCATCAAGAAATGTAAGCTACATTTGAATTATATTATGCCTAGCTAATTGGAACAAACTATTTTTTCTGCAGATGACCAACACATTTTTTTTTGTCGTATTTAAAGCTTGCAATGATTTACGCAAGACTTGTTAGAGTTATTCTGAGCATTTTCAGCACTCAGAACAGTTTAGGATCGATGACCGAGCATTTCGAAGATTTATTTGAATTTTTCATATTTTAAGGAAACCACGGAAAACCCCGATGTAACTGTAAAAGTTAATATTTATTTTTGTTGAGGAATGGATATTTTTTTCCATATTCGAAGGTTCGAACATGTGGATTCTCACATGATGAGATGATAATTAAAATGATACAAATAATAATAATAATAATAATCCACTAATAATAATAATAATAATAATAATTTTTATAATTTTTCTAAATAATTCTTGGATATTATATTTTATAATAATCATATGTATTGAGAAAGAGCCTATGAAGTAGTTTAATCATTTCTAGTCTGGAACATGAGATTTTCCGAAGGATAGTGGTTAGCGCAAGCCCGCATTCAACCAACATGTCAGTTCTGGTTGAACAGTTGATATTTGCATTGAGCAAAGTATATGTTTCAGATAACACGGAGAGGCATGAAACGGGAAGCAAATGATATTTGTATCAAATAGGATATTTTTGTATTTATATAAAATCATGACGTAAATACACCTCGAAAGTGAAATAAAGATTTTCATATGTAGGGTTAAAGTCACGGGTTGAACTGAATGGTAAAATAAAATAAACTTGTAAGTTTATTAATCTTCCAGTGTTGATAACAAGCAGAGGCTTGATTTATTGTATAAATTTTGGGAAGAAAATTTATGTGTGTGGAGTAGTTGAAATGCCATTCCCAGGTGCGCATGTTAAGTCGCAGGAATGAAGAGGTTTTTTCGAGCATCAATCAAATAGCAGGTTCGATGGCTCAGGTTTATAGTAGGAGTATTGGAGCCACACATTTCGTCGTATGAATAACCCGAAGGTTATTTCTTTGAAACCATCAGTTCTTATTTCAACCTTGTTTACGAATTCCATTTAGACTTTGATTTTGCTAGAACCCGGATTTGTCATGATAGTAGTTTATTCTTCTTCAGAGGAAGACCTTTGCCGTTGTTGTTGTAATATTGTGTTCTTACACAAATAATAGAATGGGCCACTGCCAATTAAAAATAATTCTTTAACCACGAATAATTTGAAGGATATTTTCAATCCTAGTGCCATGAACTAAATGAATTCATTATAAAACTACAATTCTTATTTCCGCATTCTGTCGAAGAATTGCAAGTTGTGAAAGTTGCTAAAAATGGCCATGAATATAAATATTTTTATAATAATGATTCCAAGTGGAAAATCTAATAGTTGAATGGTTCAACCATTTATTGATCTAGTTGATGATTCATAAATCATATATTTTGTTTGGAACTTGAAGTTCATAATCGAGTCACTTCTCGAATGTTTAATGTCAGAAGAACGATTAATTGTTGTTGTGCTTCGCACAAGTTCTTCGATGCTATGCTCAAGGTCAAATACTTTTCAGATGTTATCAATATGTGTTAATAATTTGTGTTGCTTCGATGATGATAATAATATTTTCGACGATATATTTTTGAAACTGGAAAAACAAGTGAAAGTTTAAGAATTCTATGAACATTTATTCTACGAGTGTTAATATCATGTAAATAGTCAAACAGTGATCTACGTTATTTCCAGTATAGACAATTAATTTTGAACTGGAATTAAATATTAATAATTTTGGAACACAGTCCACAGGACTATTAATCGGACTTGTGTTTCCAAAAAGATTGTCAAATGTGTTTGGAAGATTTCTGTATATTGTGTGTAAATAAGAGTGTGGATCGCCACACGTGGATGATGCTGCTTTGAGCATCCTTGCAGTCAGATTTTAACTTTAAAATAAACTGAGATAATTTTACCAGATGTGTTTCTCCCAATTAAATCTCCTTCTATCCTTATTGTTGCATTGAGCCAAAAATCAGTAAAGCATTTTTTTAATTTGATGTCGTTTTTGCGATTTGCTTTAACCCATCTGGCGCTCCGGGATATTTTGACTCTCGTGCTGACTGATTATTGGTAAAATGCATATGTGGTCGTGCGGACTCCGGTCTAAACGGGCACAATATAGATAGAGATACACGTGATAAAGAAGAAGAAGAAGAAGAAGAAGAAGAAGAAGAAGAAGAAAAGGGTTAGGTAGGAGAAGGAAATGGGCTGAATACAGTATAATATATTACAAGACATCTTGCAGTTTATCACAGAACGCTGCAAACTGGTTTTCTGACATACTGAAAATATCAAAGTCAAGGTGATGAACTTTATTATAGTGGGATAATATTCTGTTAATCGGTGAGTTTTTATGGCTGTCTGTGTGAACTCTCGGAATAAAGAAAATGTTTCGGAATCTACTAGGTTTAACGGCTGAGACATGTAACGTAATTCTCTCTCGAATTTTAGCGTCGTCAATTTTACTGTTTACTATTTCACAGAGGAAAAGCAGGCCCTGACAATTTCGTCTGTGAGATAGTTTTCTGACATTGAAGGACTGTAATATAAATGTGTACGATTCGTAAGAGGGATAATAGCCAAATCTTTTGTAATATACATATTTAAAAAAATTATTTTGGATGTTCTCTATAAGCTTATTATGTTTCAATGTGTATGGATTCCATATGACTGAAGCAAATTCTAGTTGTGATCTGATGAAGGCATTATGGATATCCGTACAGGGCTTTAGTTATAAAAAAAAAAAAAAGAGGATGGTGGAGTGTTATAGATAGCCGAGGAGAAAACATCTATTACCACAGCATTTCCCCAATTATTATTCATCATTACACAAGGTATTTCGGCTAATTTAAATAGTTATGTACTAAGTCCAGGAAAGGCTGAACGTCTGGAATGACAATTTGAAAAAATATGGACTGAAAGTAAGTGCTACGAAAACTGCTGCAATGTCTTTTAACAGACAGAGAAGTAAAGATAGTATAATGCTGGAGGGTGTACAATTGGAAACAGTAAACCAGTATCAGTACCTTGGATGCTTAATATCAAGTGACAACAGAATACAGCTTGAATTAAATAACCGCATTCAGAAATCAAATCAATTCTATCAGCAAGTTCGATATCTACTCTGGAATAAGCAAGTGCCACTAAGATCAAAACAAACTCTGTTTCTAACATACTTTGTCCCTATATTGACTTATGGGTTGGAAACATGCACAACTACCAAAAAAGATGACAGCAGACTTCAGGCTTCAGAAATGAAGTTTCTAAGAAGCATGCTTCAAAAAACTAGGAAAGACAAAGTAAGCAATGAGAAGATAAGAGAACAAGCTGGGATAAATCAGTCCCTGAAGGAGACCATAACTAGGGCACGTTTGCGATGGTTTGGTCACGTCAAACGTATGACAGAAGGAATAATTGCAAAACAATGGCTGCATACTGAGATTACTGGAAAGAGAACTGTTGGAAGACCTAGAAGGAGATGGCTGGACCAAGTGAAGGAAGATATCACATCCAAGGGAATCAACTGGGATGAAGTCTTGAAGGAGCAGTGGTACATGAATAGCGCTCGTAAACCACACCCGGGAAACTGGAGTGGAAACTTGATGATGATGATGATGATGATGTACCAAGTTCATCACTCCCGAAGCATTACCAATTGAGGCTATTGCCCCCATCAAGCCACTAATTCTAATGAAATGAGTAAGAAATATGAATGACTTTGTCCTAGCTTTTCCAGTTGTGCCAGTGTGCTTGTGGGGTCATGAACTGAACTGGCTGTGAATGGTTCTTTTTTGTTGAGTCGCAGAATTCCTGCAGCTACCAGATGACAAGTACAATGCAATTACTGGAGTGATACAGTATATCAACTGGTCACTTAAATAAGACAGTCTCACAATTGGTCTGAGCTAGGATTTCATATTAGTGTTGGGTTACCGCAATTAGCCACTCCCCGCTCCTCTAACAATTCAAGGGTTCATTCCGAAAACCAGACAAGTCAAAAAATTGAATTTTTGAGATAAATACAGAGTCATTATCTATGTGTGCCCCGATCAACACGGCAAGCTAAACATGCTGTGACTGGCGCACATCGCGGGCGCGCGTATCCGGTTCAGCCGATGGTTACCGCGCACTTTCTCACACTTCTACCAAAGCTGTTCAATAATATGTACTTACAGTGCTCATAGGCGATGCTGAAAATGTCCTCCTTCTCTTGTAACACACACCTGACATCTTCTGATGAAAGAATATCTGTCAACTCGTTTATTATTTACAGAGCCCGTTTCCTTGAATCGTTTAGCGAGCCTCCTAATTGTACTGACATTAGGCACAGGTCTTCCTGGAAACTTGATTCGAAATTTTCGTCTCGTTTCAGAACAAGATTTCCTGCTTTTCGTAGGCTATACGAATTATGGATATACACACGTTCGCGCAATGTGAATTGGTAGGGCAGATGACCTCGTAGTTCCTCCCCTTAAAACAACAATAACTAACTAACTAACTAACTAACTAAAGTGAATTGATGTCTAGGTATGACCAACAATCACAGTAATCACAATACTCACAAAACGTGCAACACTAACGTCTAAGCTTTGCAGGTACACGTCCATATGAATGACAAAACACTTGTGAACTAACGATACGAGTCAGCAGAGCGCGCCAACCACCGGCTGAACCGCGTTCGCGCGCCCGCGATCTGCGCCAGTCACAGCCGGCTTAGCTTGCCGTGTTTATCGGGGCGCACATAGATAATGACCCTGTACATCTTCTTCCTTTCTCTACGTATAGATAGTATTGCTGTCTCAAAAAAGCAGACAGGCCAGGTTATATACTGTGTGAAATATTGGGGAATCGACAAAAATACGACAAGTCCAATGCTTTTTCAAGATAATTAATCACCTGGAATGTTTTCCATTCAATAATGATTTGTACTTTGTTAGGATTTACATAATAAATAACCGTATTTGAGGATTAAGATATTTTTTATTTTTGTATTCAACTAAGATTTCGTCAAAAACCAGACTAGTTCAAAGGTTTTTCTAGTATGTTTTTCACAAATATCCTCACAAAAAGTAAATTTCCTTTATGTGCAATGTTAGTGAGACAAAAGGCTATACTCAGCCGTGTCCTGTGTGGGGTTTCACCTAGGATGACCAAGCTGGCTCTTGGTGTCTTTTGGATGTGTACAATGGCTTCAAAACAGGACCTTGCTGTATGTTGTCAGTCCCTTCACGATCGTCTCCTCAATCCGGATGTCAAGCTTAATATACTTTTTCCTCCTCTTCTTCCCTTCGAGATTGACCTCAAGATTCACGCACATGCTGTTAGTTATTTCTACATCCCTCATCAAACATTCTATCAGATACTCAAAAGGGTAGTCTCCAGAAATGTCCGGAAATAACTCGCGTTCGCAAATCTCAGTGTCCGAATCTCTTCGGTATTCTATCCAAGTATATGAACCAACCAATCTATACCTTTGGAATGGTTACCAGTACTGTCTAACATCCCGCCTTCTCATCTTCGAAGACAAATGGCACTGAAGAGAGAATGGCTTAAATGTTGTGACAACCCTCTCCTGCCATTACATCTAGACTGCTCACCTAAAGATCTCAGGCTGAAATCCCGGAATCCTTCTTGGACACAAGGAAGGAAGTTGGTCCAAGAACAGTTTCAAGTGAATGAAGCTTCGCGCAACGAGTGGCTGTCTTCAAATCCAGACAGATTAGGTCTTATCTCGGATCCAGTTACGCAACCCCCTGGTTTCGACCTTCCCAGGAAAATCAGGACGTCGCTGAATCGTATAAGAACTCAACACGTTAGATATCAGTTCTGTAAAATTGCCGAGAATCCTTTCTGCAACTGTGTAGATGTGCCTCAGACCATCAGTCACATCGCTATGGATTGTCCACTCCGAAGGTTCAATGGTACAATGAAGGAGATTCATCAAGCTAGTGATGAAGCTGTAGAATGGTTAGAGAAATTAGACATCCAGCTCTAGCAACACTGAAGCTACTTGCAGATCAAGGTCTCAATCTGTATACATTCACTTGTAAATAGTGTATCATTATGTAAATAATTGTATATTGCATATTTATGGCATACGAAAAAGATTGCAAGCCTTACAGTAGCCTTGTCGCATATGATGTGTAACATGTGATATGTTATCCTACTAGGCCTATGTGTCTACCGGGAGCGCGAATCCGTTGTTTACAGTGAACTCTGTTGGTCATTGAAATAACTACTTGTAAAACTCCAGTGCCAATGATTTATTGTACGAATATTCTTAATGGGGCCTCCAAACCTCAAAGTAAACCGTATGCGATATACTTTCCACATAGGGCCGACAATAGCTCGAATGCATACATTAAATAAGAATACAGCAAAAGTATGAAGATTTAATAAATCATAATATTGTTTTCAGCAAATATGATATAATGAATATTTATGTTCGACCCTCACTATTACGTGTCAGATAACTGTATCATAATGATGGTCATTATAACACTGTTTTCCATTACGATACAGTTCCTCCAGCCAATCAGAGCTTGTTCATTGACCAATTAGGTAACGATAACTTCGCGCATGCGCTCAAAATCCAACATGTCGGACATAAACACAACATCGAACTATAATAAATTACCGACATAGAATACCCACCGTCCATATGTTCGCGTAAATAAACTGGCGAATATGAGACAAGAAATAGCACTGTACCTTAAAATCACCAACACTAATTTCTACACAGCGCATTGTCTTCAACTGACTGCGGTGACAATATTACTGAGGGACGGCTGATGTAAACATATGGTTTGCATATGGCATTGCAAACACACAGAGCGCATGCGTCGGTCGTTCAAAGCTCTTGAAAGGCAGAGATATAACACCCAACGCTCGCTCTGCGATCACAAAATTCCAGTAGCTGACTCTCAACAGATATTTATGAATATTTATGTTAAAACATATAATAAAGTTATAATTATCGTCGAACATAAACAGTCGTATGCAACTCGCCTATAATGGTAATTAAGACACTCGTATGGAAATTATAAAACTCGCATACGCTCGTTTTATAAAAAATACTCGTGTCTTAATTATAGCCATTATAGGCTCGTTGCATAATGTACTATTTTTACACCAAAGAACGACAACTTGAAGATGTGTTATTGTAGGAGTATCTTTAATGAAGTGAACCGTATGCGATATAATTTCCACATAGCCACATGGCCGATAGTACGTCGTGGTACTAATCTCCGCCACCGCACGCGCTCATAGTTTCCGTCCCATTTCCAAAATCAATCCCACAAAAAATATCCAGCTACCAAGTGGAAAGATGTTACACACCAATAATAATAATAATTTGCTTGCATATAGGGCTGGTGGCCTATGCGTTCATCGGATTTGAACACATTTGATGCGTTTCTTACCAAGAGCACAGTGTGTGTGTGTGTGTGTGTGTGTGTGTGTGTGTGTAAAACTAGGTCACTAGAAGCCGCCGACCTCCAGAGACATGAGAACTACCAGATGTAACGTGATAGCTGACAAGTTGCACCGCACAGCGTCGACACTGGTTAGAGACACGCCCCATCTACTGTTCATATTATGTCTTGTGTGGGCCGATGGAAGACACTTCGAGAAGCTGTGGAGAATTACCCCATTCAACGGAGCCCTTATATGTAGAGCCCTGGGCGGATAAGCCAAATATTATCCGCATCCGCCCCGCATCCACACAGCTGTTATCCGCATCCGCATCTTGGTTTCACAATTCTATTGTTAGTTATAACTAAGGTTCGGATGTTAAGGAAAAGTCATATTTTTTTTCCTCAGCTCATTTTACCCGAAATCTAAAAAATAAGTTTGAATGATGGGTTCCTGACCACGTTTAAAGCAATTTGATGTTGCCTATAAATGCATATTTCGGCCGTTTTTATTGGTTTGGTCATATTTGGTCATATTTTAGTGATATAAGGTCATATTTGGTTATAATTTTAACATTTTTGTTTAAATTGAGGCGTCGTTAACAAGGTACGTGTTATCTGGGGCGAGTTTCAAACACAGGATTTCCGAACAGTGTAGTGGAAAAGATTTCTCTTCGACAGCCTGAGAATGCATATCGTCGTGGTGTGGAATGCTGGCATAGAATAAGATTAAGAGCTATGTACGATAATGAACTCAATAAACTTCCGGTTAGGCAGTGTCTTTAAACTTACGCCGACAGATATCATAAAACATGCTAATACTTGTTTGTTTTTTTTTTGTTTTTGTTTTATCTTAGGAAAACCGAACAAGAACTACATCTCAAGGCTATGAAACTGAATGAATGTTGAAAATGTTAATGTAGTGTAGCTCTCTGTGAGTGTGTAGGATTAAATGTGTCTGGTGTATTATCGCTGATCACGTTTTGGCACTTAATAAAACGTTTACTGTATGTTAGTGATACTCTACCTATCCCAAACTTCATGTCATATCTCATAGTTTTTAGGTCATATTTAGCTAGTTTAAGGGCATATTTGCTTGCATATTTTGCACTTCTTTAGGTCTTAAACTGCCGAACCCTAGTTATAACTCTTCAATCAGTCTACACAAATTTGCCCAAATGACTAAAAAAGAGAAAAAATATTTTTTTAAAATTAAATAATTATGAGAATAAATCTGTAACATCAAGAATCCAAAAAATGGAGGTTGCTTTTCAATACACAAACCATGTTTATAACAAGCAAATCTTGTCACGGAATAGTAAAATTCGCCATTACTTAACAGTGATTAAACCGGAAGCTCTTTGTGCTCCAGAAACGCTCAATTTACCACTTAAAACATTAAGGGAACAGTTAGAGATTAAGGAAAGGAAAAGTATGCGAAAGATCTTAGGGCCCAGAATTAAAAATGGCATACACTATCCCAAACCCAACTCTGAAATATATAGGAAAATTTCTAAACTTACCGATACCATGAGAATGAGACGAATACAATTTTTGGGCCATTTGGAAAGAATGAATCATACGAGACTTACTTACCGAATCCTCAAATTTCTGCAGATCAAACGTACAAGACCAAAGTGGTACAAACAGGTGGAGAGGGTCCTAGTGGAGATGGGATCGCCAGATCTGATGAATAGAAATTTAATCAGGAATATTGTTCACACAAGGGGATTTGAGGAAGATCAGAAGAAACCAACACGACGTGCATGGTCGGGGGAACAGAAACTACAACAATCCATGCATATGAAGAGCTACTGGGCAAGGAGGAAGGCTCAACATACGTTGATTCCGCGTGGTCCTAAGTGAGCCATCCGCAAGGGGGAGAAGAAGAAGAAGACGACGAAGACATTAAGAATATGAAAAACAAAAAATTAAAAAAAAATGAAAAATAAGTTAAAATAAACAAATACAAATTTAAAAAACTTTACAGCCTAAAATATTAAAAAATCAAATAAATCAAGATAAAACTGAGAATAAACAAATAGAAAATTTAAAATTAATATATTTTAAATGAATTACAAATTAAAAAGTAAAACTAAAAATAAGAAATAAAATAAAGCACAACAAAACAAGAAAAATAAAAACAATATAAAAACGAAACATAACTCCTGAAAGAACACACGAATTAATTATAATCACTCGCATCCGCACGTTTGTTATCCGAATCTACTGGCTTTACAGCAATATTTTTAATTATGAAAAGAACATAACAGAAAAATGTATGGCATATACATCCGGGCCCTAGTCAGGGATAATACTGGGCGTCTGGGAATGTTATCCGCAGTTCGTACAAGCTGCTGCGAGAGATTACGTCACCAGTTACGTTGGCAGCACGGCTGTCGCTTGTATCATAACAAACAAACAAACAGTAAACTTTATACTCACCACAGCCATTCGTAACATACCGTACTGTTGCACTCTTCCAATAATCTATCAATACACACTGACGATTTCGAGAGCCCACAGCCCACACGTGGCCTTCACCCTATCAACGACACTGTGCTGCCAACTAAACTGATGATGCAACCTCTCGCAACTGCACGTAGCCACTGCGGAGAAAATTTCCTGGCGCTCTGTAGTATAGATACTCGAGTTTAGAGGTCAATAAAACCTTTACCCGTCGTCTTACATAACAACAACCTACACCAAAATGTTCCTTGTTTTGTTTGTCGTTTAACGATATAAAGTAAACATTTGAATTGTACCTCGTTAAAATTTTATAGCAGATTGAACAAAGGAAGTGCCGGTTTTTCTTACCAAGTTTACGGAACGCTCATTTAGAAATATCATTACATTAAAAGTAATTATCTGATCGTAACGAAACTTTAATTGTTATTGTGGGGGACCACTGTTGCTCACGTCCGCAGGAATGACCAAACCATTACCCTGCACGTGTCCCCTGGGTGGTGCTAAGCGAGCAACAACAATCAAGATGAGACCGAACTGTCGTAAACGACCTCTCGGTCAAAAGTCAAGGAGAAAAGATACCCAAATAGGTCCTTCTCAGGACCCTCATGTTCGTAAGATTGGACCATCATTACAAATCTACCACTTCAATATAGAAGGTATAAGCAGGGCAAAGTGTGAATATCTATACAAAAGCTTGAAAAATCATCAAATTTACATCATCTTACTCCAGGAAACCCATGCTGAAGACGACTTGCAACTTTACCATAGGGGAAAGATCCCAGGGTACAAGCTTGTAGCAAGAAACAATCACCCCAAGTATGGATTAGCAACGTACGTAAGAAATAACATCAGCAATTATGAGGTCCTCCCATCAACTTCTGATGACAACATCTTTACAGCAACAATCAAGATGGGTAACTTGACGATAGTCAATTTATACAAACCGCCAGGATACATCTGGCCTTCTCCACCTCTGCCCTCACTACAACATCCTAGCATCATCGCTGGTGATTTCAACAGCCATCACACCCTCTGGGGATACCAAGAGAATGATGAAAATGGACAAAAACTTATTGACTGAATGGAAACAGAAAACTTCACACTTGTGTATGATGCTAAAGACAAGGCAACGTTCTTCTCTGCGCGATGGAATAAGGGATATACACCCGATCTAAGCTTCACTACGCAGTCTCCAAACTTGCCCAATGAGGTGCGCCTCACAGTATTAACCAGATTCCCCCACAGTCAACATCGGCCAGTAATTTTCGAGTCAGGATTTTTCATACCCACCATCCTTTCCTACCCAAAGCCAAGGTGGAACTTCAGCAAAGCTAACTGGCCGGGGTATTCGAAACAGACTGATTCCAACATAAGATGGATAAAGCCAACATTCAACAACTATAGCAGATTCATTGGTGTTTTAAAATCTGCAGCACAACGGTGCATACCAAGAGGTTATCGTAAACAGTACATCCCAGGCTGGAACGAAGATAGTGAGAGGCTCCTTAAAAAATTTGAAGATAATGGTGATCCTATAACTGCTTCTGATCTCCTACAATCATTAAATGAAAACAGACGTAAGAAATGGCAAGAGACTGTGGAATCTTTGGACTGTACTCACTCTAGCATAAAGGCCTGGTCTTTAATCCGGAAACTGGATACAGCAAGAATCACAGTCCGACAAAAATGCAGTGTAAATATGGATGATGTAGCCAAGCATATGATCTCTATCTCAAAATCAACAAAGGATAAGCACATAAAAAGGGAAGTCAGACATTTACTGAATGCAAGAAAACGGTCAGCCCCAAAAACTTCAGAGTTCTCTGCACCGTTCCAACTGAAAGAGATTATGGAAGCCATGAAAAGCATAAAACCTGGAAAGGCAGCAGGTGTTGATGGTATCTACCCTGAGTTCCTTTTACACTGTGGCCAAGCTACTATCAGATGGTTGACCAATTTCTTTTCAAACCTCTTAGAAACAGGTAATCTGCCACCTCTCTTCAAGAAAACTAAGATCCTTGCTATTCTAAAGCCAAACAAACATGCTTCAAAAGTTGAAAGCTACCGACCAATTGCACTCCTTAGTGTGACACTGAAACTTCTGGAGAGGCTAATCCATAACAGAATATCCTCCGCTATCAACAAGGTTGTACCTGTGGAGCAAGCTGGATTTAGACCAGGAAGAGGATGAGAGGAACAGGTGCTGGCATTAGCAACTCATATCGAAAATGGATTTGAGAAGAAGTTGATAAGCATTGGTATTTTCTTAGACCTAACTGCTGCCTATGATACCGTTTGGCGTGATAAACTGCTGCTCAAACTCATCAGCGTTATTCCATGTCGGAAACTAACTACCCTAATAGGCAACATGCTGAACAACAGATACTTCCAGGTGTTCTCAGAGAACTCTAAAAGCAATGTGCACAAAATAAATGATGGACTCCCCCAAGGATCAGTGTTGGCTCCACTCCTTTTTAATTTCTACACGCACGACCTTCCAGTAACCAAGTCCAGAAAATTTATTTACGCTGATGATATTACTTTGATCGTGCAGGATCAACGATTCCAGGGAGCTGAAGCATCATTAACATCAGACCTGAAGATATTAGAAGAATACTTCAAACAGAATTGTTTACGACCGAATCCTCAAAAGACCGTTGTATCAACTTTCCACCTGCGGAACAAAGATGCGAACTACAAACCTACAGTTACATTCGGGGGCGAGATTCTTCAACACTGCAGCAATCCAAAATATCTAGGGATGATCCTGGACAGGTCAATGACGTACAAAACTCACATAAAGAACCTAGCAGCTAAAATCAAAACGCGGAACAACATACTCCAGAAACTAACAGGGACCTCCTGCGGTGCCAACGCAACAGTTCTGAGATCCACAGCCTCAGTTGCAGAATATTGTTGCTCTACCTGGCTTAACAGTGCCCACACCAAAATTATTGACACACAACTCAATCAAGCAATGCGCCTCATCACAGGATGCATGCGATCCACAAACACACATTGGCTTCCGGTTCTAAGTAACATTCCACCTCCACCCCTTCGAAGACTTCAATCATTGCTGAACACATGGAAGAGAATTGAAAACAACCCATCGCTGCCAATACACTCTGAGCTCGCAGTACCTTTACCGCAGCGACTGAAGACCAGACAACCATCATGGCGAACATCAGTCAACCTGCAGGATAATCACTTCAACATTCTAGATGCCTGGAACAATCAATGGCAGGAAAAAACTTCCCTGACACATCACCACCTAATTGTGACTCCTTGGGAACGACCTGCAGGTTTTCGTTTACCTCGACGTCAATGGAGCACACTGAACCGGATAAGAACGGGCCAAGGCAGGTGTGCAGGGATACTGAATCAATGGGGCTGGAAGTCCTCCCCTGAAAGTGACTGTGTAGAAGATCGGCAAACTATGGACCACGTAGCTTTCGAATGTCCTCTCAGAGCATTCATAGGGACAATACAAGAACTCCACCAGCTTAATCAAGAAGCCATCGATTGGATTCAACAACTTAAAATTGAACTCTAATTTTACAAACATGAGATCATGTGTATCTTGTTGTATATATTTTTGTGCATATTCCTCCTTTCATCATACGATAAATAAAATAAATTTTTATTGTTATTGTTAACGCGTATATGAAGTTTTAATGTGATCTGACGCTTCTAAGAATACTGGGTATTTCATATAAAGTAAGAACGAAGAGCGGCGGATTTGTTGTCCGCAGCTACAGTGGCCCTGGCCGAGCTTTTGGCGCGCCACGGCCCCCTGCTGTAGTATTGAAAGCGCGTGCATTGTACATACTTGACCTTGCAATAAGCGTGCAGGTGTTATCAGTCACCAGTCTGAACCTCAGATGCTAACATGGTGAGACAGTTATCATTACAACATCGTATTTTTAGCCTATTTTCAATTTTGAAAAAATAGGCTTATGAGATCACCTTTTGTCCGTGTGTGTGTGCGTGTGTGTGTGTGTGTGATTCGTGTGTGTGTCCCCCCCCCTAATAAAATCTAAACGGCAGGAGCGATTTCAATGAAACTCGGAAAGTTCATAGCACTATTCCCGGCGACCTCGACCGTGCCCTTCAAATTTTGTTACGACTCACCAATCCAACATGGCGGCTGTGCGAAATATTTCACCAGCATTCAATATCTCCGAAACTATTACCGATATTACCCTGACATTTTCTATGGTGATAGAGGGAACTACTATAAGTTCACTTATGTGACCTTTGAAAACCTGGTAACTACAAAACCAACATGGAGGCCAAGCGAATTTGCGACTTTTAAATAGACGTTTCTCGTGATTTGACCAACCAAACACAATGAAACTTGGTACAGTATATGTTTATATACATTGTAATGCACCGACATCTAACTTCGTTCAATTGTTTACATAATCACAAGATGGCGGATGTGCGAAATATTTCACCGGCATTCTATATCTCTGAAACTATTAGCGGTATCTCCCTAAAATTTTGTACGGAGATAAAGGGCACTACTGGAAGTCCATCTATAAGACTTTCAAAAACCGGTTGACTACAAAACGAACATGGCGGCCAAGCGAATTTGAAAATTTTAAATAGACCTTTCTCGCGATTTAATGTTCCAAGCGCACTGAAACCAGGTACAGGAAATATTTATACACATTGTAGTCCTCTGGTATCTAATTTAGTTCTATTGTTTACATAACCTCAAGATGGCGGCAGTGCGAATTTTAAAATTAAGTTTTTATTTCTTGTGATGTAGTCATGGGATCGAAGTGAAAGTTAGAATAATGAACCTACGCAATAATTTTCCTTTAATGGTACATGACTCTATGGCCTATACATTTAACAATCCAACATGGCGACCATCCGAAATATTTAGACGATACTGAATATCTACGAATCTATTTTAGCAATCAAACTGCATTTTTTAATGTTCATAGGGGCTATGAACTTAAGTTCACCTATAGGACTTTAAATAACCTGGTGATCACAAATCCAACATGGCGGTGACGCGAATTATAAATATTCACATGGACGTTTCTCGCAATTTAACCATCCGAGTGCAGTGAAACTTGGTACAGTAAATCCTTATACGAATGTTAATCCACTGGCATCTAATTTATTTCAGTTATTTCCATAACCTCAAGATGGCAGCTGTGAAAAATTTTAAAATCTCCTTGTTTTTTTTGTGTCCTAATTATGCGATTGAAATTTGAATACTACACGTTCACAATAATCTGCATGTAACAGTACATAACTATAGGACCTACATATATAAAATTCAACATGAGGACCATCCGAAATATTTAGTCGGTTCTTAATATCTACGAATCTATTACAGCAATCAAACAGAAATTGTGTATGTTGATAGTGGCAATTAACATAAGTAGGATATATGAAAATAGGCTGTATAGTTCTTCACGGAACTACTTGTTGTTGTATGTAAAACTTATTTTAAGTACGAGTCGGCTCGGTGGGTACGTGATGCATTTGTTTAGCAATTTCCTGATGAAATGCCACCTTCACCAGCACATATTCACGTAAATAAGTTTGACACTACTGGCTCATTGCTCAATAAAAGAAATAAAATAACTGATCAGAAACATTACAGTGGCAGGACTCACTCGCGTCAACCAGAATGTGGTTACAAGATGCAATGCCTGTATAACCCAGGAAGGACGACACTTCCAGCATCTTTTATAAGGTAATATTTCATACAGGATTGTACACACGCTTAAAGCAGGGGGCCACGGCGCGCCACAAGCTCGGCCAAGGCCACCGCAGCAGCGGATAATAAAACCGCCGCTTGCCGTTCTTACTTTATATGAAAGACCCTGTAGTTGTTAATTCTGTAAAACAACTGTTTCTCGTGCCTGGGTGGTCATAGCAGTATGAAATGTGCTAATGTAGTAATGATATTCAACAAGTTCGAATTGTATGCTAAAAACTACCCGAAAATTTACTCCAAACATTATCCACAGCTTATCCGCTATCCGCAGAGCCATGCAAACTATATCCGCATCCGCGCAGAGCTTTACTTATAAGTCGTAGAGAGCACTTGCGGGCGCTCGGACTAATCCCCCCGACCCCCGTTTTTTGTACCCCCAATGCATGTCAATGCATGTGTTCCAACAGTGACATTGTCATGTGCAAATCTACTAGCCGGAGAACAAAACAAGAAACTTCAGAGAGCTTCAAATTCCTGCATTAGTTTTATATTCTCCTTAAAATTTTCCTCACACGTGTCTTCTTTTTATGATCTACTTTCCTGGTTAAAAGAAGAACAAGAAAGAAACCTGCACATAGGCTATGTACGCTCATCTATCGACTTCTCAATGAAATTACACCCCACTATCTCTCTTGTAATTTTCGTTTTCTTTCTTCCTTTCATGATCGTCACACGCGATCTGGATCTATAATTACAATTCCTCTACATCATTCATCTGCCGTCAGTAACTCTTTCCTCGTGTCGGAACTAGAATTTGGAATAATTGTCCTCGTGACGTTAGAAATTCTAGATCTCGAATAACTTTCAAACGTGCATGTAAAGATTTCCTCTTGAATTCGTAGGCCAACTAGAACAAATTGTGTATGAATGTGTGAGTGAATGACCGTAGTAAAACTCCATGTATTGTTATTACTGTGTGCTCAGTTTGCTACGGTGGGTGAGTGGATAGCGTGTCGGTCTACCAACCCCAAGATTGCAGGTTCGCTCCTGGCCATGGTAAGTGATTTTTGAAAAGCGGCAAAAATACGACACGCATGTCATACGATGTTGGCATGTCAAAGAACCCTTTTGTATTCAGTAGGCCGTGTTAATAGTTGCAAAATTAATCTCGGGAGTTTCCGCCAACACAAAGTTCCTCATTTCTCTACTAGAAAGCGCTATAGTGTTCAAGGAGCTTAGATATCTAACCTCCTTGACATTCATAGTGATTCAAGGAACAACGCAATTCGACATGCAATCTACCCCCTGGGTGTCAAATTACAAAGCTAGCGCCCGGTACCCGAGGCCATACGATATATATTTTTTATTTAGTCAATTTACCCTCTAGGTTGGTGGATCCCACGGACTCAGCGAGGGAACTCACCACTACCTCCTCTATGGGCAGTGTCCTGGAGCTTGGAACATCTGGTCGGGATGGATACAACTGGGGAGGTGTGATCAGCACTTCGCCCAGGCGGCCTCGCCTGCAAAGCGAACAGGGGCCTCATGAGGGATGGGAACGGATGGATGATTGGGATGGATAGGCTAGGAAGAGGGAAGGAGGCGGCCGTGGCCTTACAGTAGGTACCATCCCGGCATTTGCCCGAAGACGAAGTGGGAAACCACGGAAAACCACTTCGAGGATGGCTGAGGGGGAATCGAACCCCCTCTACTCATTTGGGCCACCCGAGGCTGAGTAGACCCCGTTCCAGTCCTCGTACCACTTTTAAAATTTCGTGACAGAGCCGGGAATCGAACCCAGGACCTCCGGGGCGGCAGCTAACCATGCTGACCGCTACGCTACGGAGACGACTTATTATTATTATTATTATTATTATTATTATTATTATTATTATTACTGTATGTAATTTGTATAGCTTAGTTAATATCACGCAGTTGCCAATTTAATTCTAGTATTTAAGTTGTCCTAGTATTTAAGTTTGGTAGGTTGAGAATGACATATATATGTATTGATGTAAGTTGCACTGTGTGTGGTTAAGTGTAAGTGAGCCCTAACTTCGCCACAATAAAGGCGCCAATAAATAAATAAAATAAAGCTCAATGCAATGTCGTAGTTGTTTATTCATTTTAGGGGCCTGAAAAGTATTTCATTATCAGCTTCGTGCACTTGAGTATGTGTTTAATTTGTCTGATAACCTGTGTTATTTTGATAACCATAGTAGTGTGTGACAGCTGTAACATGTACAAGTGCCTGGGACTTGTAGTTGGATGGTATTCCGCCATTTGATTGGAGCGAGTGTGGAAGAATCCGGGGAATAACCACTCTCAGTATAGCCACTGTCAGCGCCGGGATTCGAACCTGCAAACTCGGGCCTTGCTGCAGCTGCCCTCACAGGCGTTGTGTGCGATATAACCCGTGGCATTATTATTATTATTGTTATCATCATCGATATTATTGTCATTAATATTATTACTAATATATTATTATTATATTTATTAACATCATTAATACTGAAGAGCCTCCGTGGCTTAGGCGGTAGCACGCTGGCCTCTCACCGCTGGGTCCGTTGTTCAAATCCCGGTCACTCCATGTGAGATTTGTGCTGGACAAAGCGGAGGCAGACAGGCTTTTCTCCG
The DNA here is from genome assembly GCA_946902985.2 of Meconema thalassinum. Taxonomy (NCBI): domain Eukaryota; kingdom Metazoa; phylum Arthropoda; class Insecta; order Orthoptera; family Tettigoniidae; genus Meconema; species Meconema thalassinum. Next base: position 68,062,468 of record OX336397.1, read on the forward strand.
GGTACTCTGGTTTTCCCTGTCACCAATTTCATTCCAGCAACACTCTCCACTATCATTTCATTTCATCTGTCATTCATTTATTCATTGCCCCCGGGGAGTGCGACAGGCTTTGGCGGCCGGTACAGTTCATATCCTCGCCGCTAGATGGGGGCTTCATTCATTCCATTCCCTGAACCGGTCGGAGACTGGAAGCAGGCTGTGGATTTTCATTTCATTAATACTGAAATAGAAGTGAAGAGCTGTACCACTTCTGGGATAGCTAAGACAGGAACCGAACTCGGGGCTTTTGAAACATTTATAGCAAAAAGATGGTATATTGGCTTTCACGGCCGGTGAATTATAACTCAGCAATTCTTCTAGGTTTGTGCCGTGTCTCGTGTGGGGTTTCACCTAGGACACCAAGCTGGCTCATCGGCGGGCTCTTGGTGTCCCAGCCCGGACCCCCACTGGAGTAGCGAACTGCGCGCCACCTCCCTTTATATAAGGTGCAACTGCACCACTTAACTGCGAGAACTAAAAACCCAAGCAGCCTCAACCTCCCTCTGAAGGCTTCTAAGAAGATGGTATATTGGCTTTCACGGCCAGTGAATTAAAACTCAGCAATTCTTCTAGCTTTGTGCCGTGTCTTGTGTGGGGTTTCGCCTAGGACACCAAGGATTTTTAGGTCAAAATCTGCACCCTGTTGATAAGCAAACAGTAAATGAACAAATAACCATTTCGTGATACAATAAATCGTTTTGAATGAGATGCAAGACAAAATTGTTGCTTTATTTAGAGGTTTGAAACATCGAGGTTGTCAGTCCCATTTACTTGCATGTGTGCACTAGCGTATTTGTTGTTGTTTGTTGTCAATTAATTCTCGGCACCTATCCATTTAACAACCGTCCGCCTCATTGCGTAATGGTTAACATTCTTGGCTGCCACCGCAGAGGCCCGGGTTTGATTCCCGGCTCTGCTAAAAGCTTCAATTCTGGTTTGAGAGCTGAAACGGGGTACACTGAGCCTCGTGAGGCAAAACTGAGAAGAAGCGGGTTCGATCCCCACCTCAGCCATCATGGAAGTGGTTTCTCGTGTGGTTTCCCACTTCTACTTCAGGAAAATGATGGGATGGTTCCTAGCTTAAGGCCACGGCCACTTCCTACCGAAATCCTACCTTAATTACAAATACACACACTAGTACAGACATCACAATCAGTGTTGCCAATTTGGTGTTTTTAGCACCAGATCTGGTGTTTCTGAAGTTCGTCTGGTGCCAGAAATGTTCTAATACCGCCATAGCAAAATACTGGTGTTATTTCAATAAAATCAGTGCCAAATCTGGTGCTTAACGGATTTTTCCATGAAATTGTCTCCTATGACTAATAAGTAAATCCTGGAAGCCGTGTAATAGTTTTAATAAAGTTATTACCGACAGTAGTGGCTACGCGGTCTAAAACGCTGCGTTAGGTCAAGGGGCCAAGCTCTCTGCTGACTCGGTAGACGCGTGGGTTCGAGCCCCACCGTCGGCTGTCCTTGAAATGGTTTTCCGTGGTTTCCCATTTTCAACAGCAGGCAAATGCTGGGACAGTACCTTCTGACAGGCCACGGCCGCTTCCTTCCACATCCTTGCCCAGTTTCATTCATCTTCATCCATTCCATCTCTCATCCCGACACGCAGGTCGCCCACGGGCGTCGACTAGAAAGACCTGCACTCGGCCTCTCAGGAGTCTACACGAAAAAAAAAAGTTATTCATTTAAGATAGGCATTGTTCAGCCTTACACGTGTCAAGGTCAACACTCCAGCAGGGGAAGTCCCCGAAATTCTCATCCTCGTGCATAAGTGCTTTGTAAGCGCAACACGCAGGGCTCAGTGCAAGTGCACTTGTACAAAGAATACACCTATCATCTATTTTCTTCCCAGCTCCCAGGGGATTTCCCAGTTTCATGCGAAGGCAGTTTATGTACTTTCGCTCCGTCACTCTAATGCAGATGTAGGGAGAGTGTTTAGCCAAGTTTAATTGGTGAAAACAAAGCAAAGAAATCGAATGTACGTTCAAAAATTGCATTCCATTCTGTGTGTGCGATTTGGACTAAAAACAGAGGGAAAATGCTATCACGACTACTAACTTCCGAAGGATATAATAGTGGCCAAAATTGGAAGTATGCAGAGCTACAGCAGTATTACACCTTCTTGCTCTAAAGATGTAATAGCGGTAGCAGGCTCCGCAAGTGAGGAAGACGATTTTTAATGAAAGAAATGTAAGTAAAAAGCCGTTTGTATATTTATAATTTTTTGTGTTTTTCTAGTGTTTTGAATCATAGAGTCCAGCTGGTGCTTTTCTGGTGTTTAAAGCGTAGGGTTTAGTTCTTTCCCATTTCAAGATTTGGCAACACTGATCACAATAACTCAGATTATTGGGGGTCGTGGTGGCACAGCGGTCAAGCTGTTGGCTTCTCACCAAGGTGGACTAGGTTCGATTCCCGGTCAATGCGTGTGACATTTTCGAAGTGAAATTCCATGTCCTGTGGTTCGGATTCCACGTAAAAATGATATCCCGTGGCTCATGATCACATTTTTTGTCGTGTAGCCTCCTGAGAGGCCGAGTGCAGGTCTTTCTAGTCGACGCCCGTGGGCGACCTGCGCGTCGGGATGAGAGATGGAATGGATGAAGATGAATGAAACTGGGCAAGGATGGGGAAGGAAGCGGCCGTGGCCTGTCAGAAGGTACTGTCCCAGCATTTGCCAGGTGTTGAAAATGGGAAACCACGGAAAACCATTTCAAGGACAGCCGACGGTGGGGCTCGAACCCACGCGTCTACCGAGTCAGCAGAGAGCTTGGCCCCTTGACCTAACGCAGCGCTTTAGCGCGCGTAGCCACTACAGTCGGTTCATGATCACATGATTAACGGTCACGTACAACTAAAAGCTTCCTTCCTTTTTTTAATTCATGTTATCAGACAAATTCTACACACACCCGAGTACACGGGGCTACATGACCACGATATCGCAGCCCTAAAGAATTAACAACAAAAGTTAAAGTAGATATCGTACATTTCATTTTAATTTCATTATCATGTTTTCACTATCACCCGAACCGTTAGGGACCGATAACCTAGATGTTAGGCCCCTTAAAACAACAGTTATCATCATTATCATAGCGGCTTCGGTGGCGTAGTCGGTAGCATGCTGAGCTTCTATGCCTATGATCGCGGTTTCAAACTCGGCCGAAGCCATCGGATTTTTAAGAGCGTTAAAATCCTTCTGTATGCCTTCCTTCGAAGGGGAAGTAAAGCCAGCGGTCCCATGTCATAGATTTATGGCATGTAAAAGAACCTTCCACTAATTGAACTTGTGTGAAGATAAATTTGCAGGTTACATTTCGTTGAACCGCTCTATAAAAGTGCCAACGTTCACCACCACTTGTGACTAGTCAGTGACATCTGGTAGCGAAAGTTGGATCTACTTGAAATTGAACGGAACTTGTAGCTCACCCCATGGGTGTCCGCATTGAAGCAGTCACAGCCTCTGGCGACTCGAACAAGTCCTCGGACACTCCCGGCACTAAAAGCCATACGATAAATAAATAAGTAAATCATTATCATGTTTGAGAACCGACAGTAGTGGCTACGCTGGCTAACGCGCAGCATTAGGTCATGGGGCCAAGCTCTCTGCTGACTCGGTAGACGCGTGGGTTCGAGCCCCACCGTCGGCCGTCCTTGAAATGGTTTTCCGTGGTTTCCCATTTTCAACACCAGGCAAATGCTAGGACGGTACCTTCTGACAGGCCACGGCCGCTTCCTTCCACATCCTTGCCCAGTTTCATTCACCATCATTCATTTCATCTCTCATTAACTCCTCTCATGAGGTTGGTGTCAGGAAGGGCATCCGGCCGTAAAAACCATCGCCATAAAGACTTCCATCGCATCTCATCCCCGACCCCGTTGGAACACGGGAATAATAAGGGGTCGACATACAATACAATACAATACATTATCATGTTTGAGAATCCCTGCAGTCGACAGACGATATTGAAGTATCCAGCAGGCTGACTGACAAGGCCAAGACCACATCGCACGGAACCATGTCTCCAGGCGAGTGTCCCTGACTTGATTTCTCGTTCGTACGATAGCCTGACTCACTGTGTCTACGACCAGGCAGCAATAACAAAATATCTATGACTAGCAACCCGCCCCGGCTTCGCCCGGGAACAGTTATGAATGCATTACGTGATAAGAGCTTTTTTTCGATGTCAGTGAACTACGACCTATATGCGTTTTACGCCTCGGCATGATGGGTTAAAATCACTTACTGGACTATTATAGTACATTATGCAACGAGCCTATAATGTCAATAATTAAGACACGAGTATGTTTATAAAACGAGCGAAGCGAGTTTTATAATTTCCATACGAGTATCTTAATCACCATTATAGGCGAGTTGCATACAACTGTTTATGTTCGACGATAATTATAACTTTATTATATGTTTTAACATAAATATTCATAAATATCTGTGGGATTCAGTAACTTCAGTTAGTGAACAGGGTGCGCTGGCTTTGCTGACTGAACAGAGCGCATGCGTGGATCAAAGAATTTCGAAAGCAGAGACCATTTACTTTGCTTGGCAATGCTATTGTTTACAGCCTGCATGATGTCTGGTGCCGTCCAGCTCTAGCATTCACTAATATTGTCACCGAAGTCGTTTGAAAGCAATGCGCTGTGTAGAAATTGGAGTTGGGGATATTAATGTACAGTGCTATTTCTTGACTCAAATTCACCAGCTTATTTACGTGAACATATGGGACGGTGCACTTTCCATGTCGGTAATTTATATAGAAGGATGCTGTGTTGCAAACTTCTGGACGTAGATTCATACATTTCTTGCATATGTCATAGTATTTTCTTGTTACCGTAAAGGTTCGTGCTGATTTTGTCTTTGTGTTTGGGATTGTAACTACAATGGTTGAACTTTCGAATCATGTAATTCATATCCGACATGTTGGATGTTGAGCGCATGCGCGAAGCTATTTTTACCTAATTGGTCAATGAATTAGCTCTGATTGGCTGGAGAAACTATCTCATAATGAAGAATAGTACTATAATGACCCTCATTATGATACAGTTTTCGGACATATAACGTTTACATTTCGACATCGTCAAACATAAATTATATTGTCATGGAGATGTATGTGCAACGAATTCTTGTCAGACCAGTTTGTTTGGTGACCGAATAATCTCAAAGAATTTTGTGGCCCCCCGATCACCAGACCTAACCTCGCAGGACCTTTTCTTATGGCAGAAGTGTACAAAAATAGACCTCGGATCACTGTTGAACCCTGTGAGATCATTAGACAAGAAATAAACAACATTGGTGAAGAAGAGAATCCGTGCTATCTCGTCCAGTTCGGGTTTACAAATTATTTCACAAGTTAATGAGTGCCATCTCGTCCAGACGAAATGTTGACAAGGGTTGAGGCAGTGCAGTTAATAGTGAGTATATTATCTTATATTTAATTTCGTTAGGAACTTTTTGTCCAGTGAACTACTTTCTTATTATAAGTCCGATTTTGATGATTGAAGTGTCAAATTAAAGGGAAGATTCCCTAGATGTTTCGAAAGGACATGATTTCCCTAAATTCCCTTAGAGCTCCCTCCCCAAAGCCCTTCAAAGTTCCCGTGTAATTTTAATGAATATACAAATAGTCCTGCTTTATGATAAGATATTTAAAAAGATGTTTTAGTAATGCAACTTTGGATATATTTTAATTATCACCTGATTTATGAAAATATTTGTTTTTATTCTCACTATGTTGTCTACATTATAAGCATTTCATTGTAAACTATAGTTGACTGGTGGCAAACGAGCGAAGCCAGTGACGTCCATTAATACAAACATCAAAAAATTACTTATTTTACTGCCTACTTGATATTTCTACTCTCGCACTGCCTTCTTGATACTCTGCTGTTACATCACTCTCCTTCCAGTAACTAAGTTACGTTAAAAGAGACTGACTTTTTTTTTCTTCACTGCCTACTTGATATTTCTACTCTCGCACTGCCTTCTTGATACTTTGCTGTTACAAAGTAATCCGTATGTGATAAACATTCCAGGAGCCAGGAGGGATGCGATCCAACTGGCAGTGAGTCTTACACACTTCCGTCCGATCCACTTCCGTCCCATTCTTCAAAATCACTCCCACAAAAATACCCAGCAACCGAGTGGGAAGATGTTACACATCAAAGAGAAAAAGAAAGTTCTTGTGCACCGTTTATAGACGGGCGTAGCACTCAAAGTGTTAATATGTTTCGCTCTATACTTTCAAAAGTGACAATAGTGGTGATATGCGTAAATGAGGGACGTTCAAATTGACTTAGTACAATTATTTCACCAACAGATGGCATGACTGTGGAGAAAACACGTATTTACTAAGGATCTCAATAAGTGATCCTTGGCACTTCATGGGTTAAACACTATCCTTGTACAATTTCCTGGCCGAACTTACGTTGCCAGTGAACCAGATTGGTATCTCGGAGAATTGTAGCTCTGTAGTCACCACACCTATAGGTAAAAATACAATCCTTAGCCAGTTTTCGTTGCTGATGTTCGTGATTAGAAACACTGTGTATTTATGAAGGGCGATGACGTCATGAACACACCCTTCTTTAATAGGGAACGACGTTCTCAGAGTCTGTGGCCTATGTAATCAAATGGGAGCGGCTTTGGCTGGCCTCATGCATGGGCGATGTTGCGAATCCTAGGGACTCCACTCTATATTATATTGCCACAGCCAGGAAACCACACCCACTCTGTCTTCCGCAATGTTGCCAAATCTTCAATCATCTATTCCTTTCTATTGTCCCCGACATTCTTGGCTGTTGCTCCGAAGACCCGGGTTTGATTTAATTCTGGTCTGAGGGTTGAAACGGAGTACACTCGAGAATGGGAAATGTTCATTCATTAATCGTGGTACTGATAATTGAAACTCGTTACCTCAATTTATGGCGGCTTCGGTGGCGTAGTTGGTAGAATGCCCAAGGTCGCGGGTTCAAATCCGGTCGAAGACGTCGGATTTTTAACAGCATTAAAAATCCCTCAATATGCCTTCCTTCGGAGGGGGTAGTAAAGCCGGTGGTCCCATGTCATGGATTTATGGCATGAAAAGGAACCTTCCACCAGGGGCGTATATAAGGAGGGTGCTGAGGGGGCTCCCCCCCCCCCTCTTAAAAAAAACAATAAGAATTAAGAAAGTGTTGCTTTGGTAAGAGCATAAATGGTAAATTTGGTTGTACCCTAATCTTAACTTATTGGCTAAGTTATAAACAATATTAAGATTGAAATTAGACTAACTCGTGGTGTAGTGGCTAGCATTCTTGACTGCCACCCTGGAGGTCCAAATTCGATTCCCGGCTCTGCCAAGAAATTTTTATTGTGGTCTGAGGGCTGGAATGGGGTACACTTAGCCTTTTGAGGCAAAATTGTGAATTCCACAGTACAGTACTTTTGAGAAATAAATTATCAGCTTGTATTGTATGTCTACCCCCTTATTATTCCCGTTTTTCCAACGGGGTCGGGGATGAGATGCGATGGAAGTCTTAGCGGCGATGGTTTTTACGGCCGGAAGCCCTTCCTGACGCCAACCTCAGGAGAGGAGTTAATGAGAGATGAAATGAATGATGGTGAATGAAACTGGGCAAGGATGTGGAAGGAAGCGGCCGTGGCCTGTCAGAAGGTACCGTCCCAGCATTTGCCTGGTGTTGAAAATGGGAAACCACGGAAAACAATTTCAAGGACAGCCGACGGTGGGGCTCGAACCCACGCGTCTACCGAGTCAGCAGAGAGCTTGGCCCCTTGACCTAACGCTGCGCTTTAGCCCGCGTAGCCACTACTGTCGGTAAATTATCAGCTTGTAAAAAGTAAAAATAAATATAAAAATACTGTTTACCTTTCTGCTTAGTCAATTGACAAATATTTATATATTTGCCATTCATACTCCATAGATCGTAATAGAAAATTCATTAAATATAAAATTGTATTTGTGTGTTGTGTTGTGTTGTATTTTTCAACTTTTTTTTGTATTGCCAGTAATTGTAGGCTATATAAACTTTGAATCTTATCTAAAATAATTACACAAAGTTATATGCTCTAAGATCAAGCCTCCGTGGCTTAGGCGGCAGCACGCCGGCCTCTCACCGCTGGGTCCGTGGTTCAAATCCCGGTCACTCCATGTGAGATCTGTGCTGGACAAAACGGAGGCAGACAGGTTTTTCTCCGGGTACTCCGGGTTTCCCTCTCAAAAATTTCATTCCAGCAACACTCTCCACTATCATTTCATTTCATCTGTCATTCATCTAATCATTGCCCCAGAGGAGTGCGACAGGCCTCGGCAGCCGGCACAGTTCATATCCTCGCCGCTAGATGGGGGCTTCATTCATTCCATACCTGACCCGGTCGGAGACTGGAAGCAGGCTGTGGATTTTCATTTTCATATATGCTCTAAGATATTGGTTGCTATTCCTGGGTATTTTGCGGTGACAATCCCCTGAGAACCCTCACAATTTTCCAGGATTGTCAGCCCCCCGAAAAAAATTGTATATACGCCCCTGCCTTCAACTTACTACACTACTTGTGTGAAGTCAAAAGTTGTAGGTTAGAATTGATAACGCTCTATTAATTCCAACGTTCGCCGCTAGGTGCTGACTGCAATGCCATTTAGTTGCCAAGTCCACAAGCTAGATGTAACGGTAACATTTGGTAGCAAAAGTAGGAACTACATGAAATTACTGTCTGCAGTCCTCACTTGAATTAAATCAGATAGCACACACTAATACAGCCATCATAATAAACACCGGTTATCAGACAGATTCTACACACACCCAAAGTACACGGGGCTACATGACCGCTTTGTCGCAGCCCCTAAACTAAGGAACCAACCAAATGAATATCGAAAATCCACAGCCTGCTTCCAGTCTCCGACCGGGTCAGGAATGGAATGAAGCCCCCATCTAGCGGCGAGGATATGGACTGTGCCGGCTGTCGAGGCCTGACGCACTCCTCTGGGGCAATGAGTAAATGAATGACAGATGAAATGAAATGATAGTGGAGAGTTGGTTGGTTGGTTCTTAAGTTTAGGGGCTGCGACAACGCGGTCATGTAGCCCCGTGTACTTTGGGTGTGTGTAGAATCTGTCTGATAACCGGTGTTTATTATGATGGCTGTATTAGTGTGTGCATCTGTTTTAATTCAAGTAAGGACTGCAGACGATCAATTTTCAAGTAGTTCCTACTTTTGCCGCCAAACGCCACCGTCAACGACTACTAGTTCAGAACTTAGCTACCAGATGCCACCACAGTCGGCTCTTGGCAACGAACGTAGGAACCTAAGAGCGTTGTTTACCTTCTTAACCTATACAATTTAGCTTCACACAGGTGTAATTAGTGAAAGGTTCTTTAACATGTCATAAATCTATCACATGGGACCGCCGGCTTTACTTCCCCTCCAAAGGAAGGCATACTGAGGGATTTTTAACGCTCTTAAAAAATCCGACGACTTCGGACGGATTTGAACCCGCGATCTTGGGCATAGAAGCTCAGCATGCTACCGACTACGCCACATAGTGGAGAGTGTTGCTGGAATTAAATTTTGACAGGGAAAACCGGAGAACCCGGAGATAAACCTGTCTGCCTCCGTTTTGTCCAGCACAGATCTCACATGGAGTGACCGGGATTTGAACCAACCAACTACTAAGTACCTTAAATTATAAGAGCCGCCTTGTCTAACACTAGAAAGTAGTTTAATAATTAAATTAATGCGTAAATGTTTCGTTACATCAATGATAACTTCGTTAGCGTGAAAAATCTTAGAAACTATGGTATCTTAACAAAACCCTAAAAAGAAAATGGATATCCTTACAGTAATAATAATAATAATAATAATAATAATAATAATAATAATAATAATAATAATATCGTATGGCCTCGGGTGCCTGGTGCAAGCTTTGTTAATTGACACCGAGAGGGTAGCTTGCATGTCGAATTTCGTCGTTCCTTTGAACGCTATGAAAGTCAAGGAGGTTAGATATCTAAACTCCTTGACACTACAGCGCTTTCAAGTAGAGAATGGAGGAACTTTTGTGTTGGCGGAAAATCCCGAGATTAATTTTGCCATTGAACACGGCCTACTGAATTCAAATGGGTTCTTTAACATGCCAACAACGTATGACATGAGTGTCGTGATTTTTGTCGCCTTCAAAAATCACTTACCATGGCCAGGGGCGAACCTGCAATCTTGGGGTTGGTAGTCCGACACTATAACCACTCACCCACCGTGGCAAGCTGTCCTTACAGTAAGACATCCATTTAAATAAATGAAAGGTCACAACAATAAATGAATAAAATAATTATAGGATGTGTAAAATACTTGGTCGTACTATATCCACCTGAGATATCAGTCATTTCAATAAATTTTGCACATGGGAAAGGTTTGCTTCAGGACATAGTCCTGCTGAAAAACATCTGTCGTTATGTACAGTATACAGGGTGATTCTTATTAACGTTTAAAACTCTCTGTAGCGACGTAGATGGCATTGAGACAAGTAATTTGATATAGGACACTTAGGGTCGCAAGTGTCCGGAAATACCTTAAAAGTGAACCACAAGTGTTAAACATATGACGTCATCAGATGACGGCTCAGCTCGAGCGGTCTGGCCCGTGCTCTTTTACGCTCACCAAAGCATCCAAAGCAAACATTGAATATCATATCACTCTGGCTCCGAGTCTGCGTGCGACTAAGGCGCGTGGGGTTCGAGGTTCAAATCCGGGGCCTATCCATCAGCTTTCTTTGTTCTCTCTCTTCTCCTTGCAAGTGGAAGCAGGACACGGAACCAGAGTGATATGATAGTCAATGTTCGGTTTGGTGTGTGTGTGTGTAAGAGTGCACGGGCCAGACCGCTCGAGCTGAGCCGTCACCAGATGACGTCATATGTTTAACAGTTGTGGTTCACTTTTAAGGTATTTCCGGACACTTGCGACCCTAAGTGTCCTATATCAAATTACTTGTCTCAATGCCATCTACGTCGCTACAGAGAGTTTTAAACATTAATAAGAATCACCCAGTATATGAAGGAAGGACATGGAGTGCTCACCCCACCACTCTCAGAACATCAGCCCTTGGACTGAGCTTCTCAGCTGCTGAATATGCAGCACCAGTTTGGCTTTCCTCTCCACATTCCAAAGAGGTGGATATAGATCTGAATGATACTTCCAGGATTGTGTCTGGATGTCTTAGACCAACATCACTTCAGAATATCTACCCTCAAAAACATTAATGAAAAGAGAGTATTTCTCAAAACAAGACGGAAACGACGAGATCAACTGATAGGACATCTCTATCGCCACAATGACTTTATGGTAATGTGTTAGATGGCAAAATTTGGGGCAAGAGGGGAAGATGGCGACCGAGACTGCAATACATCAAACAGATCATAACAGATGTTAATGTCCATTCATACAGAGACATGAAGAGACTGACTGGCGACAGGGAAGAATGGAAGAGGAGGATTGCTGCCGACCAATCTACGGATTGAGAACATGAATGAATATTGGAATTTCTCCACCTCATGTCCGAAGAATGGTAGCTGCAGCATCTGAGAAGAAACAGCAAGAAACCGATTCAAGGCATCCACTTTTCGGCCAACAACCAGCCCGAAAAAGACTTAAGTCCAGAAACAGCTTCATGAGGGGAGTAACAGCCCTAGAAGGCTCACAAGAAGCTGCCTGTGTGAAAATATGGAAGACAGAAACCGAAGACCCAATTATTCCTCTATCAGAAAAAATGGTTGATGATGATAATTCTTGTTTTAAGGGGCCTAACATCGAGGTTATCGGCCCCTAATGAAATGAAATGGCGTGAAATGAAAGAATGTAGATAAAAACAACTCACTGCCATGGATGAAACGAAAATGGTGTTTGTAAAACAGACAGTGAGCCCCAAAAATTATGCCTTATTTGAATAAAAAGAATAAAAGGCGGATGGTAAAAAAGGATAAAACAAATAATGCATAGTGAACAATAAAATAGATGAACACAATAAAATACATAAAACATACTTAACCTGAATTAAAAGTCGTAACTACATATTAAAACTTAAAAATGTAACCACTCTCCCTCATGAACCGGATGACGAGGTCAGCTGACGGCCCGCCATCACGGAGAATAAGGGAGAGGGTATTAGGCAGTTTAAGAGTCCTGCGCAGATCGGCCAGATCCACGCACTCCAAGAGAAGGTGTGCCACGGTTAGGTGGGCGCCGCAAGGACATACAGGGGGATCTTCTCTCTTCAGCAAGTGGGAGTGCGTAGCAATGCCATGGCCGATCCGGAGTCGACAGAGTACCACAGCTTCCTTCTGGAGAGATCGGAAGGAAGATTTCCACACACTCGTTGTCTCCTTGATGCCTCTCAGTTTGTTGGGTGGAGGCGTGGCACGCCATGCTTCCTCCCAATGCGACAGGATCGAATGCCGCAACTGAGAGCGCACATCACTAGCAGGCACCTTATACGGTAGCGAGGGCAGTGCGACTGCCTCTCTCGCCGCCTGATCAGCAACCTCGTTTCCCGCAATACCCATGTGGCTAGGAAGCCACACAAAGGACACTCCGGCCCCAACGTTACGCGAACTGACGAGCAGGTCGTGCACACGCTGGACCAACGGGTGCTTCGGGAAACACACATCGATCGCTTGCAGCGCACTCAGAGAGTCAGTACACACAAGAAAGTGCTGGTGATCGTCTGATAACGTGTACCGCAGAGCCTCTAAGATGGCATAGAGCTCCGCTGTGTACACGCCACAGGCATCGGGAAGTGAAAAGAGAAACCGACGATCCTCAACCACAAATGCACAGCCTACTTTCTCGTTTACCCTCGAACCGTCCGTGAATAGAAGCCCTGATCCCTGATACCGGCTCACCACGGACTGGAACAGCCTCCGATGGACGGAGGAGTCAGGGTCCGACTTGGGGCCGGTGTGCAGATCCAGGATGATATAAGAGCGAGAGACCATCCACGGAGGGGCCTTGCTAGGTACTCGGACGATACAGGAGACAGAAGGAAATCGGAACTGACGATATAAGTCATCCAAGCGAATCCCCGCCGGCCGAGTGGCTCGCGCGAGCGCACCATACAGCCGGCGATTCGGATTGGAAAACAAACATGGATAGCTTGGATGAAGGGGCATCTGTCGAATAGTTGCAGCATAGGTCAGCAGTACTTGTTGGCGCCTCAGGTGTAAAGGAGGTACGCCAGTCTCGGCGAGCAAGCTGACGACTGGGCTCGTCCGAAAGGCACCCGTCGCCAGCCTCACACCTCCGTGGTGGACACTGTCCAGTTTAACAAGCACTGACTTACGGGACGAACCATATGCTACACTGCCATAATCTAATCTAGATAAAATCAGTGCCTTATAAAAGCGTAGGAGCACCACGCGGTCCGCCCCCCATGATGTGCCGCTAAGATACCGCAACATGTTGAGTTTCTTAGCACAGGCAGTTTTCAAACACCGCACGTGTGGCTCCCACGTCAATTTCTGATCGAAAAGGAGCCCCAGGAACCGGTACGCAGCAACAACAGGCAAAGTTACATTGCCCAGATAAAGCTCAGGATCAGGATGGAGAGTGCGCTTTCGGCAGAAATGGACAACCGAGGACTTAGCGGTTGAGAATCGAAAGCCATGCTCTAGTGTCCAGCGTTCCACTCTCCGAATAGCTTGTTGTAGCTGTCGTTCAGCGACCGCCATATTTTGCGCACTATAATGTAGAGCGAAGTCGTCTACATATAGCGACGGTACCACTGCTGGACCAGCATCAGCGACTATACCATTTATGGCAATCGCAAATAATGTTACGCTAAGCACCGATCCCTGTGGGACTCCGTTTTCCTGTATATGATATTGCGAATATGTCCCCCCTATTCGGACACGGAACAGGCGAAGGGACAGAAAATTCACAATAAAACCGGCAAGTTACCTCGGAATTTCCATTGATGCAGGGTAGAGAGGATGCCGTAACGCCAAGTGGTGTCATAGGCCTTCTCGTGGTCAAAGAAAACAGCGACTAGGTGCTGTCCCCGGAGAAAAGCGTCCTGTATGGCGGTCTCAAGGCGTACCAGATGGTCGTTGGTACACCGAGACGCCCTGAAACCACACTGGTATTCAGACAGGAGTTCCCGTTTCTCCAGGACCCACACCAGGCGCCGATTGGCCATCCTCTCAAAGAGCTTGCACAGACCGTTAGTGAGACAAATAGGTCGGTAACTCCCTGTCAAATTGGGATCCTTATCGGGCTTCAGGATAGGTATAATGATACCTTCCTGCCATTGCACTGGAAACACACCTTCCAACCAGATTCGGTTAAACACCCTGAGCAAATAACGAATGCTCTCATCGTTAAGGTGCTTAAGCATCTGGTTGTGAATATTATCCGGGCCGGGAGACTTGTCCCTGCAGAGCGCCACGCTCCGCGGAGTTTCCACTCCGTAAAGGGCACGTTGTACTCCTCCGAAGCGCGGGAAGCAAAACTAAGCTGGAAACGTTCCGCTTCGCGCTTCAGGGCCACGAAGGCAGGGTCATAGTTATCGGAACCGGATGTATCCGCAAAATACGAGGCGAGATGGTTTGCAACGCGATAAGGATCTGTAACCAATTCATTATCAATGGACATTCCCGGTACAGTAGAAGATGTCTGAATTCCCGAAATGCGTCGTAGTTTAGTCCACACTTGAGAGGAGGGGGTATGTGCCATTATAGAAGACACATACCGTTCCCAGGATTGTTTCTTACTCTGGCGAATAAGAAGCCGTGCCTTGGCACGAAATTTCTTACACGCCACCAAATTGGCCATGGTTGGACGCCGACGGTAGTGCTTATGAGCTCGACGATGGTCTCTTATTGCCGCTGCAATATCCTCTGTCCACCAAGGGACGAGTTTGCGACGAGTAGTCCCAGAAAAGGATGGAATGGACTCTTCGGCGGCAGCAAGAAGCACATCGGTGATGTGCTGTACCTCGTCATCGACGCTCCGGCAACCAAGATCAACGAACACAGCTCGTTCTTGAAACGAGGGCCAATTTGCCCGCTTAAGTACCCAACGACTGGGGAACTCCACGGGCGTCTGGTTCAGAAGTGTAAGAACGATCGGGAAATGGTCACTGTCACAGAGGTCATCGTGTACATACCAACCAAATAGGGGGACCAGCACACGGCTACACACACTCAAGTCAATGTGTGAGTACGTGCCGTGCGCTAAGCTAAAATGTGTAGCTTCCCCTGTATTTAATAGAGATAAATCCAACCCTTGAATTAAGCCCTCCACGTCCCTTCCTCTGGGGCAGGAAGATGGTGATCCCCATTGGGGGTGATGAGAGTTGAAATCACCCACGAGTAGGAAAGGGACTGGAAGTTGAGCAACAAGATCAAAGACGTCATTAATATCAAAGGGCTGGTTCGGTGGAAGGTACACGTTACAAACAGTTGTCATAGCAGGCAAGGACACGCGAACTGCAATAGCTTCCAGAGGAGTGGCGAGTGGAAACTCCTCACTATAGCTGTCAGAGCGAACGAAGGTACAAACGCCCCCCGGAAGCCCGGGCGGCGTCTTGTCGCTCTTTAGAGTATAGTCGGAAACCTCTCAGAACAGTCCTGTGATCAGGTCTGAGGTTTGTTTCCTGCAGGCAGACAATACTCGCTGCGTATTGTGCAATAAGCTGACGGAGCTCTGTCAAATGCCTGTCATAACTGTTACAATTCCACTGTAACAGTGCCATTGTGTGAACTTATAAACTAGGGATAAGTTGGAGCAGCAAGCTACAACTTATCCTCAGGAGGATCATCAGCCACTACGTCGACTATAATCTCCATGTCCTCAGGCGAGGTCGTGGAGTGAATCGACTCGGTGGAAGATTTCCAAGACGCAGTTCGGCGGCGGGGGGATCTCCGTGGGGAGCGCGCAGATCTGGGGACCGAAACGTCCCCGTGCGCAGAAGCATCCGCAGGCGGTGGGGCGGATGGCTTCCCCTTTTTTGGAGAAAGGGAATGCGTAGTGCGGGGTCCCTTCTTCCCCGCCTCTTTAAGATATATAGACGGGTCAGGAGCCGAATTCCTGACCCTGGTCGACGATGCCGCCTCCGCCGGCTTCGGCGCGGCTTTCGCCGGCCGTTTGGGTGGGGAGGAAGTCTTGGACTTCCTCTCGAGTGGGGAGTAAGTCTTCAACTTCCTCCCCTGCTGTGCGGGCGGAGCAGCCTTCGCTCGCACAGCCTTCCTTGGGGGCCGAAGGTGGGGTTGAAGTCACCTTCGGGCTCTCTCTCCGATTCTGGGGTGTAGATACAGATGTAGATGGCGTTGGTACATTAGAAGGTTTCACAGCTGAGACAAAAGATGAGGTAGCCGGAACCAAATTGGGTTTTATAGCTCTATAATCAATCTTTGGAGAAGGCGAAATCGTGGTATGGTACTTCTTGCGGGCCTCCTGGTAGGTGAGACCATCCAGGGTTTTGATCTCCTGGATTTTCTTCTCACTCAGGAAGACAGGGCAGTTCCTGTCCCGAGGAGAATGAAATCCAGGGCAATTAGTGCACTGATATGGTGTGGTGCACTCTTCCGCTTCGTGGGGTACCTTACCGCATGTGCCGCAGATTTGAGGGCTTGAGCATCGGGATAACATATGTCCGAACTTCTGGCACTTATAACACTTCATTGGTGGAGGGATATAAGGCCGTACGTCACAACGGTAACTTGTAACCTTGACTTTCTCCGGGAGCACCGAAAGCTCAAAGGAAATAATTAAAGCACCAGTATCCACGATTTGACCATTGACCTTGCGCGTAATGCGCCGGACATCAGTCACGTGACGGTGCTGCAAATCCTCCTTGAGCTCCTCGTCGGTGTTCAGAATCAGGTCCCGGTGGTAAATAACTCCTCGGACCAGATTCAGAGACGTGTGCTTTTCCACTTTGACAGGGATATCGCCAAAGTGGTCATATTTCAGAAGTGGTTCAACCTGCTCACCAGTCCTAGTCTTGAGCAACAAGCTACCGTTTCTCATCTTTTGTACCTTCTCAAGTTCACCATAGACCCCTTCCATGTGGCGAGAAAACAAAATAGACTTTACCATCTTGAAATCACCCCCATCCGTTCTGGTTGCGACCAGAAACTTGGGAGTGTTAGCACCCAGATTCTCACGAACAGACTGTTCCCAGGGGGTTGATCCCCGTAGGGAATCAAAAGTTAAAGACTTGGGTGGCGGACCACCCTGGTGGGAGATATTCCTTTTCTGTCCCATGGCCATTTCATCCTCCCTGAATGCCACCGACTCCAATCACGGGCTGTCTATGTAGGCGCTACCCAGCCAAGGCAAGGCCCGCCTAGCTTGGAAGGCATTGCCCGGGGGTCCGATGTTTGACATGCCGTACAGGCATGTACCCCTTGGCATATACTAGAGAGTTTTCCAGCACAGGCATGCAGCTGTGCGGGGACCTGCGTTGTCAGGCGGATACTACTGCAGGGTACATGGCGCACCCACCTGTCGGTGTGGCCAGACCGAACAGGCTCTCGAGCGTAGTCGCACACTTCCCCTGACAGCACGCACATATAATTTTGAGTGCCAGACCTCAAAAACATGAACGGAAAAAGGCGTGCGATATAACCTAATGAGAGTTATATCGCACAAAGTGGGGCGTTTAGAGCTGGCTGTCAAACCCGTAAAGGGGACCTGGGCCAAGAAACCCTTTTCGTCGCCTTCTACGTCTGGCAGGGTATACCTGTGAGTGTATTCCATCCCTCCCACCCACGGGAGGTCCAATTCGCAAGACAAGCCGGAAACCTAAAAGAATAGCCAAGGTCGACCCTTTTAGTCGCCTCGTACGACAGGCAGGAAATACCGTGGGTGTATTCTAAATCCCCCACCCACGGGGGGAAGAAAAAATGGTATCTGATCACAACTTGTCATATGGAATTTGGAAATCATTGAACAGGCTGAGGACGGGGGTTTCAAGCTGCAAGAACAATCTCAAGAAATGGAACATGCTCGTCAACAATGATGAGTTCTGCGACTGCAGCATGTTACAAGATCCAGAACACCTGCTGATCTGCCCCTTGATGGAGGTCATTTTATGTTCAAATGACGATATTTTGACTGCAATTACTAATGCTGTGTTGCTACTTACTGGCAAAATGTAATTTGATTCGGACACGGAAAATAAATAAATACCTGCCACAAACTTAGAGCCTTTTCCCAAACATATCGATGTGTTTCAGAGAAGACTGGATTGTTGTGTAAATATTACGATGTAATTACTATAGCTTCCCAAATCGCGACTTGTGTGCATTACGTGTGTTTGATATTAGTCTATTATTGGTAATTTCCTGTAATTTACTGTACAACTTTCCCCTGGGGTATTACCACCATTTGCATTTTAATGAATGAATGTATTATTTATTTATTTATTTATCGTATGGCTTTTAGTGCCGGGAGTGTCCGAGGACATGTTCGGCTTGCCTGAGTCTGTAGCTGCTTCCAGCGGACACCCGAAAGGGTGAGCTACAAGTTCCGTTCAATTTCAAGTAGTTCCAACTTTCACCACCAGGTATCATTTGATAGAGCCGTTCTGACGAAATCTAACCTAACAATTTTGCTTTACACAAGTTTAGTCTGTGAAAGGATCTTTTACATGCCATAAATCTATGACATGGGACCGCCGGCTTTACTTCCCCTCCGAAGGAAGGCATTCTGAAGGATTTTTAACGCTCTTAAAAAATCCGATGGCTTCGGCCGGGTTTGAACCCGCTTTCTTGGGCACAGCAGTTCAGCATGCTACCGACTACGCCACCGAAGCCGCCAATGAATGAATGAATGAGGCAAACTAGAGCTGGTAATATGCGATATTCGGTTAATTGATTAGTAGACTCGAGATAAGAAAAGAAGTTTTGAAAATGGTTTAAATCGAGAGGTCATCGCTTTAGTTGAGTTACGCTTATTTTCGGAATGGTGTATAGAAATCTATAAAAGTTACTTTTTGCCTAAATATACAAAGTATCCTTCCTTGTTTACTGTATGTTAACAATAACCATTAACCTCTCATTTAAGTGGTTCAGGTTTATACCGAGTCCGCCAGAAAAATGTATACACTCTTTCTCAGACGATATGGACATTGTCAACTGTTATCATTGTTTTAAAATATTGTAGTATGGTCTTTCGCTCAACAGATGTCGGTACTTGCATCACGATAGTGGGAAAACGAAATAGATGGTGCACGCTTGACGTTCGAGCAGCGAAAGTACATTCTGAAGTGGTTTATCAGGTTTGTTCCGTAAAGAGAGTATACATTTTTCTGTATCGCTCTGTACTTTCAAAAGTGACAATAGTGGTGATATGCGTATAGGGACATTCAAATTGACGTAGTACAAATATTTCACCAACAGCTGGCATAACTATGGAGAAAACACGTATTTACTAAGGATCCCAATAAGCGATCCTTGGCACTTCATGGGTTAAACACTATCCTTGTACAATTTCCTGGCCGAACTTACGTTGCCAGTGAACCAGATTGACATCTCGGGGAATTGTAGCTCTGTAGTCACCACACCTATGGGTAAAAATACAATCCTTAGCCATTTTCCGTTGCTGATGTTCGTGATTAGAAACACTGTGTATTTATGAAGGGCGATGACGTCATGAACACACCCTTCTTTAATAGGGAGAACAAACATCAATCAAATCAAGAAGAGTTTTCAGCAAAGATTCTTGTTCATGTTGGGAAGGCTGTTTACTCCAGACAAATGCCGGGATGGTATCTAACTTAAGGCCATGGCCGCTCCCTTCCCAAATATCTACCTCAATTACAAATACACACACTATTACAGACATCACAATGACACAGGCCATCAGATATGTCTTACAGGCACCCAAGTACACGGGGCTACATGACCACGATGTCGCAAAGCCCCTTAACTGAGGAACCAAACAACCAACAACATAGAATAGACTTCTGTTGTTTGAGTCTTCAGTCTTCTCACTGATTTGATGCAGCTCTTCATACCACCCAGCCCTGAGCTAATCGTTTCATCGCTACATAGCTACCAAACCTTAACACCCGAGGCAATCGTCTTTAAACATATTCTAACCTAGGTCTACCCCTACAGTTCTTGTCTTCAACCCTCCCTTCCATAACTAAGCTTGCTATTCCTGGGTCTCTTAGTATCTGTCCTACCAACCTATCTCTTCTCTTCTTTAGCAGTCGCCAGAAGCATCTCTCCTCTCCCATTTGTCTTACTACCTCTTCATTTGTAACCCTATCTACCCATCTGTTCTTAATTTTTCTCCTGTAACACCACGTTTCAATTCTCATCTGTTCTGCTGCACAAATAGTCCAACAAAGGCTTTCAAAAATGATTTCCTAATACCTAAATCTATATTTGATGTAAACAGATTCCTTTTCTGTAGAAATGCTTTCCTTGTCTGAGCCAACCTACTTTCTATATCCTCTTTGCTTCGTCCATCACTGGGTATTTTGCTTCCTAAGTAACAGACGTCTCCTACCTTCTCAAACCGGACGTCAGGGGGCGACAGCCCAGAGTGTTAGCTGATGTATGAAAGCACGCCAATATTATTTAAAGTGCAACACTTGTATTGTAAAATTCCGTTCTAAACAGGAAGTGCGAGGCGGGGGTTATCGAAAGTTTGAATGACGCTTCTTAATTATTTATTTCAAACAGTGACGCAGTTGAACCTGCCAGGACATTGACCTCTGTGCAGTGCAGAGCAATCGATTTTGTTGTCCGAGTCCCTGCCCTGCTTCCAGGGGGTATTTTACAGCAAAGCAGTAATCATTCTTTTAGACCAGTCCTGCTAAAGTATTGCTCGTTTGTTGGCTACCTACCATCTCTGAGCCAAGGGTTTGATTCCTGGTTTTGCGAATATATTTAATTTTTGGCCTATTCATCATCATCATCATCATCATCTTGCACAGTTTCCAGCCACTGGCCGGATCTGTTTGGAACACAAGCCTCTCCAACGTCTTCTGTCTTCCCACCATCTCTCAGCCTCCACCTTTGTCCAGTCTTCTCCTCTCTTCTTCACGCTTTCTTCCACTCCCTTCAGCCACCTGTCTCTTGGTCTCCCTCTCGGTCTCTTTCCTTCCCACTTCGTCTCGTGTATCCTCCTGGGAATCCTCTTCTCCTCCATTCGTTTTACATGTACATACCATCTAAGTCTAGATTTCTCTATACAATCCAGTAATGGTTCCTCCTTCATTAGTTCTCTGGTCCTCTCATTTCTTATTCTGTCCATCTTTGTAGCTCCAATACTGCTTCTCAAGAACCTCATCTCTCTGGCCTGTATTTTGCTCTTCTCCCTTCCTTTCATAACCCAGGTCTCCGAGGCATACGTCAGGATAGGAACATAGTACGTCCGATATATGATCTTTTTTGCTGTTCTGAGGGACAACCTTGCTCCATAACATGCATCTCACACTCCTACTATTCACATTTTGCAAAAATGAGGAAAAGGTAGATTTATGAGATCGATCCGGGCAAATGTTTGTTTGTCTGTCTGTCTGGCTGTGTGTGTGTGTGTGTGTGTGTGTGTGTGTGTGTGTGTGTCCCTCCTATCAACTCCTAAACGGCTGCAGCAATCGAAACAAAATTTGGTATGAGTAATGATCTATACCTGAATATCTCAATGCCGTATTCGAAAATTATGTCAGTGCTACCAACTGCTGAAAAATCGCATTTGAAATTTGAACTCCATGTTGGATATCTTGGAAGGTATGAATGGGAGCTTTATCAAAATTGGCACATGTATAGATAATAATATATCAGTTTAATTTCCAGTAGGCCATACATGGCAGTGTTGCCAAAATTATTCTAAGCCTGCTGATAGGTCCAACTTTAAATACATGTAACTTCTATACTATCATTTGGATTTCAACCAAATTTCGTATGTGCTATGTGTACCATAAGAGATATGACTATGCGTATTCTTAAGAACAATCAGGGCTGCCAACTGTTAATGAATGCTGTCTCTATTTTTGTTACACTTATATCAATAAATCAGAAAGTATGCAAGCCAATAGCTCTAAACTTTGCACACCTATAGTACCTGGCATTGTAGATTAATTTGTAGTAACTAATATACGTCAGTGCTGCCAACATGATTCTAAGCCTGCTGATAGGACCATTCTTAAAATGCATGTAACTTCTATACTAACTAATGGATTTCATTCCAAATTGGCCCAACAATAGATCATATTATTTTAATCTGTTATCCTCCGAGCTCGGCTTCACCCTCGGACTTTGCGAATAATCATTCCTCTACCGCCGCAAGAACGGTGTCTGGGAGCTGAACACACTTTGTCAGCAGATACAACTGGGGATGGAGACAGGTGACCGCCAGCTTCGATCTGTTGTTGATTCTTTAGGAGTTTTGTGACATCGTGGTCATGTAGCCCGGTATACTTTGGGTGTGTGTAGAATCTGTCTGATAACCGGTGTTAATTGTGATGACTGTATTAGTGTGTGTTATCAGTTTTCAATTCAAGTAAGTACTGCAGTCATTGATTTTTTTCAAGTAGTTCCTACTTTTGCCGCCAATCGCCACCGTCAACGTCTACTAGTTCAGAACTTGGTTACCAGATGCCATCGCAGTCGGCTCCTGGCGACGAACAACCAAACCTAAGAGCGTTTGTCAATTTTTTAACCTATAATTAATTTATATTCACACAGAAGTAATTAGTGGAAGGTTCTTTAACATGCCATTAATCTAAGACATGGGACCGCAGGCTTTACTTCCCCTCCGAAGGAAGACATACTGAGGGATTTTTAACGCTCTTAAAAATCCGACGACTTCGACCAGGTTTGAACCCGCGATCTTGGGCATAGAAACTCAGCATGCTACCAACTATGCCACCAAAGCCACCAGGGTCAAAAGACTGAAGACTAAAAACAACAAAAGTCTATTCTCTGATGTTGTAGATTATCGTGTTTGCGATCTACGTATGAATATTATTCATTATTTCAAATAATAAGATTCATATTTCTAAATATTTGTATAATTTTAAACTTCAACCCTAGTGATCATCAGGATCTGATGATGACCACGTGACGGTTGAAACGCGTAATCGTAATTCCCCCCCCCCCTTTATCAGTGAATAATATTAATAGTGTGTTATATATTTTATAGTTACCCTGCCTAATCTAAAAACTATAAAATGACGGTTTGTACAGTCTTTAAAACTTTTCCAGGACTTTTGAAGCAGCAATAATTTCATCAGTGTATCTAAAGTAACTGCCTGCATCCTGGGAAAATAATCGACACCTTGTGTTGTGTTGTCATTGTTTTTATTTAATGACTTGGTATTAATAATACTAATTTTAAATTTATTTATTAAATAATAATAATAATAATAATAATAATAATAATAATAATAATAAGCCTCCGTGGCTTAGGCGGCAGCACGCTGGCCTCTCACCGCTGGGTCCGTGGTTCAAATCCCGGTCACTCCATGTGAGATCTGTGCTGGACAAAACGGATGCAGACAGGTTTTTCTCCGGGTACTCCGGTTTTCCCTGTCAACATTTCATTCCAGCAACACTCTCCACTATCATTTCATTTCATCTGTCATTCATTTAATCATTGCCCCAGAGGAGTGCGTCAGGCCTCGGCAGCCGGCGCAGTTCATACCCTCGCCGCTAGATGGGGCTTCATTCATTCCATTCCTGACCCGGTCGGAGACTGGAAGCAGGCTGTGGATTTTTTCAATAATAATAATAATAATAATAATGGTAAACGAATAATAATAATAATAATAATAATAATAATAATAATAATAATAATAATACCGTATTGGTCTGAATATAAGCCGCACTCGAATATAAGTCGCACCGTTAAAATTCGAGGGGAAAAAAAGGAAAATACAGAAAACACAGAAAGAAAGGAGAAAGAAGAGAGATTATGGAGAGGCAACTAACAATTTTATTTTACAGAATTTGCTTGTATTACCCATTTAAGATTTGATTGCCGCTGAGCGTGGCTGCGCCACTGTTTGTTGATTATTGTAGCAGGAGCCCCGCGGAGTGAAGCGGAGGAGACAGTGATGACAGAGTGCAGTCTGCACATAAGTCAAGCAGCATTGCGCGCGTTACCTGTCTTAGAAGCGCAGATAAGCGTCATGTCACCACGAACAACTACCGGAGCTGAGTCATATCCTACACGCGCAGCTGTACCTGTCAACGAAGCAGAGTGACACAAGTAAACAGAGAATAGTTCCCATCTCGACCGCCAGCAGTCAACTCGTGAAAGGGTAATAGCATAACACACAACTGCTAGTTTGAAATTTGCATCGTTACCACACCGAATTCCTTAGCTTGATGATGCCTTGAGCTCCAAATACCGGTAATCGTTCATAGTAGCAAAACATTAACGTTTACTGTACTTGAATAGCACAAGATTGGTTGGTTGGTTCTTCAGTTTAGGGGCTGCGACAACGCGGTCATGTAGCTTCGTGTACAGGCCGGACGTTTGTTTTAGACGAGTGGAAAATCTTAATGGAAGCCTGGAGGCGAGTTACTACAGTACCTGTGTAGTTGTCAGCTGCTCCATGTGGTCAGATGATGGACAAAGTTATCTCACGCTACTGCTGAAGTACAGTCATTGACAAATATAATGGTGTTCTGTTCGTAACTATGTAACGTGTACTTCCGCATCACACAATACTTAGACGTCGACTGTACTGTCTGCACCGTGGTGTCGTCACGTGCTCAAGTCTGGAATTCCATTACATTAGACCGATGATGACAAATGTGAAGCGATAGGGCTAGAGACTGACTGTGTACAGGCTCACCCGCATGCTTAAATGTCAAGGGCAATCGTCTAAATCAGATAACCGGTGTTAATTGTGATGACTCTGTTAGTGTGAGTTATCTGTTTTCAATTCAAGTAAGGACTGCAGTCATTGAATTTTTTCAAGTAGTTCCTTCTTTTGCCACCAATCGCCACCGTCAACGAGTACTAGTTCAGAACTTGGTTACCAGATGCCATCGCAGTCGGGTCTTGGCGACGAACGTCGGAACATAAGAGCGTTTGTCAAATGTTTAACCTATAATTAATTTAGCTTCACACAGGTGTAATTAGTGGAAGGTTCTTTAATATGCCATCTATGACATGGGACCGCCGGCTTTACTTCCCCTCCGAAGGAAGGCATACTGAGGGATTTTTAACGCTCTTAAAAAATCCGACGACTTCGACCGGGTTTGAACCCGCGATCTTGGGCATAGAAGCTCAGCATGCTACCGACTATACCACCGAACCGCCAGTCACAAGATTAACAGCGGTTACAATAATGCCGAGTTAAAACATTGCATTCTTACGCAATAAAATAACCTTAAATCTGTAACGTCTGTGAAGATCTCTGGCCGTCCGTGAAGCAAGTCTGATAATGACTAAGTAGACTGTTATCTAGCGATAAGAAATGACCAACTCATAAGTTAGAAGTGAGTCAGGTGGGTTATTTCCTACATTCCATGGCCTCCTATCACTCTAGTGCTAATACGTACGAATAGGTTGGTTGCTATTGGGCAATCTTGGTGTCTGTGACGTCATATCAAGCTTTCCACGTCCCCCCACTAATTTCCTTTTAAACACCTGTCGTCTTATGTAATGACTAACAGTTAACTTTTATAGGGCCCGGATGTTGATGACTTGTCATCTTTTTACTGATCTGTCTAAAACAATGCTGAAGTACATACTCCGGACGGGCCACCCCGTCTTCAAATATGTGGGTTTTATATTGCATCTTTTTGCATGTCGCCTCCTTAGCGTAGAGGTCAGCATGGTTAGCTGCCGCCCCGGAGGTCCTGGGTTCGATTCCCGGCTCTGCCACGAAATTCGAAAAATGGTACGAGGACTGGAACGGGGTCTACTCAGCCTCGGGTGGCCCAAATGAGTAGAGGGGGTTCAATTCCCCCTCAGCCATCCTCGAAGTGGTTTTCCGTGGTTTCCCACTTCGTCTTCGGGAAAATGCCGGGATTGTACCTTCTTCAAGGCCACGGCCGCCTCCTTCTCTCGTCCTTGCCTATCCATCCTCACCATCCCTTACCTTCCCTCATGAGGCCCCTGTTCGCTTTGCAGGTGATGCCGCCTGGGCGAGGTGCCAATCCCACCTAACCAGTTGTATCCCTTCCCAGCTCTAGGACACTGCCCGTAGAGGCGGTAGTGGTGAGTTCCCTCGCTGAGTCCGTGGGTTCCACCAACCTGGAGGGTGAACGACAAAAAACAAAACAAAATTCCATTTCCTAGTCTTAGCAACAGTCGTGGCGAAATTGCTGTGGGTATTGTATCAAAACTGAAAAAAGTGCTGGACAAAAACACCGGGTATTAAACATTTTGCAAAATCTTAGACATGATTTCTGGTGAAAACTACTGAATGGATGGGATTGAGGAGGATTAGCAGCAAACGACCTTCCTCACTTCAAGTTGAACGCAGCTTTTCGAGATATAAAAACTTGTTGGCTGATAACCGCAGATCATTTACAGTTGACAACATCAGAATGACATTCGTAGTGCAGTGCAACTGAGACAAAAGTGAACATAAACATTTTGTTAAGCGCTAGGAATCTATTTTGATTGACTTTTCAGTTTGAGCTTAAGATGTTATTTTTGAAATTTTATAGTGCATTTTTTGATTTTTTGAAATATTATTATTGTAAGTTCATTTCCACAATGTCATTTTTGAAAATTTTGAGAGCATTTTTTTTAACTTTTTGATGGCTTCAACATCCGGGCCCTCCGGTTATATCCATCGTTAAAGTGACCAAATATCCCTCATTCTGAGAAGGGTGGCTTCAGTGGCGTAGTTGGTAACATGCTGAGCTTATATGCACAAGGTCGCGGGTTCAAACCCGGCCGAAGTCGTCGGATTTTTTAAGAGCGTTAAAAATCCCTCAGTATGCCTTCCTTCGGAGGGCAAATTAAGTCGACGGTCCCATGTCATAGATTAATGGCATGATAAAGAACCTTCCACTAATTACACTTGTGTGAAGCTAAATTATAGGTTATCTTTGATTAACGCTCTTAGGTTCCAACGTTCGACGCCAGGAGCCGACTATGGTAGCATCTAGTAACAAAGTTCAAAGGTAGTTGGTGGTTGACGGTGGCGTTTGGTAGCAAAAGTTGGAACTACTTGAAAATGGAATGTCTGCAGTCATTACCTGAATTAAAAACAGATAACACACAGTAATACAGCCATCACAATTATAACCGGTTATCAGACAGATTATACACACACCCAAAGTACACGGGGCTACATGACCTACAGCCCCTAAACTTAGGAACCAACCAGAAATAATAGTTTCTTGTAACTTTAAGTCCATATATAATTCCATCGTAAATGTATACAGGGTGTCTTTTATGTACCTTTGGAGAATGATAGGTCGTGTAGGGGACGGGTATAGAAGTAATTTGAGATAGGGAACTTGGGGTCGGAGCGGCCTCCTTAACCCCTAAAATAAGGGTTAATTCAGGCCCTCCACCCTGTAGGATAGGCAACCGACCCAAGCCATTAATACCTTTCCCAATCCTTTAACTCTGTCAAGATTCATTTCACCATGTGGATCTGGCGTAATGGATAGCGTTGCGGTGCGAAAGTCCGGTAGTCCCGGGTTCGATTCCGGGCTTGGGCAATTTTTTTTAAATATTATTTTAGGTGTAAGGGTGTAAGAATTTTAAGCTTGTTTTTTTTTAGCCGTTTACCCTCCAGGTTGGTGGAACCCACGGACTCAGCGAGGGAACTCACCACTACCGCCTCTACGGGCAGTGTCCTAGAGCTGGGAACATCGAATCGGAAGGGATACAACTGGTGAGGTGTGATTGGTACCTCGCCCAGGCGGCCTCACCTGCAAAGCGAACAGGGGCCTCATGAGGGAAGGTAAGGGATGGTGAGGATGGATAGGTAAGGAAGAGGGAAGGAGGCGGCCGTGGCCTTGAAGAAGGTACCATTCCGGCATTTGCCCGAAGACGAAGTGGGAAACCACGGAAAACCACTTCGAGGATGGCTGAGGGGGAATCGAACCCCCTCTACTCATTTGGGCCACCCGAGGCTGTGTAGACCCTGTTCCAATCCTCGTACCACTTTTCAAATTTCGTGGCAGAGCCGGGAATCGAACCCAGGACCTCCGGGGCGGCAGCTAACCATGCTGACCGCTACGCTACGGAGGCGACTTAAGCTTGATACCTTCGGTAAATTAAACTGATCGTTGTAAACTTCGTAGCATTAAATTGTTTAAGTCCGTTATTTAGTTTAAATCACGTTGAGAAAGAGAAAGTAGGGTTTAGCTAGGCTATGCATGCTTAGCTTAATTTTTGCCGTAGGGTTGTTCTCTAAAACTCTACGACTGCACTCTCTTCTCTGCCGTAGCACCACACTGTATCATGTGACTACAATACGACAAATAACGTTAAAAAAAAGATTTTACCCAAGCCCAGAATCGAACCCGGGACTACCAGCCTTTCGCACCGCAACTATCCATTACGCCAGCGCCACATGGTGAAACGAATCTTGCCAAGAGTTAAAGGATTGAGAAAGGTAATAGAGGCTTGGGTCGGTTGCCTATCCTACAGGATGGAGGGCCTGAATCAACCCTTATTTTAGGGGCTAAGGAGGCCGCTCCGACCCCAAGTTCCCTATCTCAAATTACTTCTATACCCGTCCCCTACACGACCTATCATTCTCCAAAGGTACATAAAAGACACCCTGTATATTTCATTGATTATTTTTTTTTTTTTTTTAGCGTTTGGCTTTTTAGTGCCGGGAGTGTCCGAGGACATGTTCGGCTCGCCAGTTTTGTAGCTGCTTCGAGACGGACACCCAATGGGTGAGCTACAAGTACCGTTGAGGAGGGAAGTTGGAAATTTCATTGATTATGAGTAGCCTACATAAAAATCCGTTAACTGGCCATGCTCTTAGTATAGGAACCATTCCGACTTTGCCTGGACTAGAAGTCGAGAAACCACATGAAACCACTTCTAGGATGTCAGAGCCAGAAATCGAACCCGGACGTTAAGAATCCTAGACCACTACGTGACGAGAGGAAAACTACCAGCCAGGAAAGGCAATCATAATTATGTTTTCAAAATATGAAGCCAATCACAGCCGCGAGGGTTTGTGCTTACCTGTGTATTGCGTCAAACATTCTACTCTTCCCGTCATCACAAGGATGGAGTTGATGGTATTAGAGCTATCCTTAAATAGTCCACCTTCCGGAAATCACCTAAGGCCACCAATCGTAACATCCCTCCCTATATTATTTTGCTAAGGTCCCAGTCCAGTTTTGTACCGAAAATAAGGTCCCATTAACACCAACCTACACATATGAGGTACCTACAGGTACAGCATGACCCAATGCGTAAGCGAAACGCACGTACTTACTCTTTAAATGCCTCACAATTAAATAAATACCTTAGAACATGTATATTTACAATGAAATAATGAAAGAATGCAACACGGTAACCATGGTAACAGAATCTCACAGGTCCATCTATTTCTGTAAGACGCAATGCAATTCCGATTATTACATTACTGTGAAAGTTTCCGGACGGTTATAAGGTTATCACTGAACCAAATTAAGCTGTAAAATTCATCAATACATACAGTATAATGCGCTTAAGGGGGTCAAGGGGCACTCGAGAATTTTTTCACGCAACTTTACCGTGAGTGTGGTACGAAAGGTCTTTTTCACCCGACTATAAAGGGTCTCCGAAAACCACATTTAAAGGCCCTTAAATTAACAGTGTCTGTGATGAAAATGAAAATCCACAACCTGCTTCCAGTCTCCGACCGGGTCAGGAATGGAATGAATGAAGCCCCCATCTAGCGGCGAGGATATGAACTGTGCCGGCTGCCGAGGCCTGACGCACTCCTCTGGGGCAATGATTAAATGAATGGCAGATGAAATGAAATGATAGTGGAGAGTGTTGCTGGAATGAAATGTTGACAGGGAAAACCGGAGTACCCGGAGAAAAACCTGTCTGCCTCCGCTTTGTCCAGCACAGATCTCACATGGAGTGACCGGGATTTGAACCACGGACTCAGCGATGAGAGGCCGGCGTGCTGCCGCCTAAGCCACGGAGGCTAGTGTCTGTGATATTCCCAGAAAACTAACTTCGCTCTGATATACCTATGAAGGAATGACAAACCCCTAACCACTGCACCAGAAGCTGAATTGATAAAGTCTGATTATTCATACCAAGGATGAATCAGTCATAGCTTTCATGATTGGGATTTTGCTAAGTGTATTATTTACAACTGCCTCCGTGGCTTAGGCGGCAGCACGCCGGCCTCTCACCGCTGGGTCCGTGGTTCAAATCCCGGTCACTCCATGTGAGATCTGTGCTGGACAAAACGGAGGCAGACAAGTTTTCCTCCGCGTACTCCGGTTTTCCCAGTCAAAATTTCATTCCAGCAACACTCTCCACTATCATTTCATTTCATCTGTCATTCATTTAATCATTGCCTCAGCAGCCGGCACAGTTCATATCCTCGCCGCTAGATGGGGGGCTTCATTCATTCCATTCCTGACCCGGTCGAAGACTGGAAGCGGGCTGTGGATTTTCATTTTCATTTCACTATTTACAACTAGAATATTCGCGGGCGAAGCCGCGACGGGTAATGCTAGTAATTATTATTACTGCTTGCCACGGTGGGTGAGTGGTAATAGTATCGGACTACCAACCCCAAGATTGCAGGTTCGCCCCTGGCCATGGTAAGTGATTTTTGAAGGCGACAAAAATCACGATACTCATGTCATACGTTGTTGGCATGTTAAAGAACCCATTTGAATTCAGTAGGCCGTGTTCAATGGCAAAATTAATCTCGGGATTTTCCGCCAACACAAAGTTCCTCCATTCTCTACTTGAAAGCGCTGTAGTGTCAAGGAGTTTAGATATCTAACCTCCTTGACTTTCATAGCGTTCAAAGGAACGACGAAATTCGACATGCAAGCTACCCCCTGGGTGTCAATTAACAAAGCTTGCACCAGGCACCCGAGGCCATACGATATTATTATTATTATATTATTACTATTATTATTCTGTCTGTTAGGTAGTCAGCCCGAAGGCTGGTTGGATCCTCAAAAAGCACCGCCGTTACGTTATGAGAGTAGATACCCACAAAAATCCAAGGCAGCGCTATTTTGAGGCGTTCTAGGCAAGAGAGGAGTGAGGTAGTTTGCCATTGCTTTCCTCGCTGAGTCAGAACAGTAGTCCTAACCCTATGAGTAGAACCTTTCACAGCATTCACAGGCACTGACTGTGCCCCGAATGCCATTACTAAGCACCACCCATACCTCAGTAGCGTCCATATAATCACAGCCATGAGTGAGACTGAGACATCGGTGAAAAGCCACCTTTTACTCTAGCCTGTGCCAACTGACAAATGCAAATGTACTGCATCCATCAAGAGATGGCAAACAGGTCAGTAGTGTCGTCTATACGTTGCTATTATTATTATTATTCCGTAATTACTTTCTGACTCAGATGTTGACAGGTCATGGCTACTTTCGGTGTTACCTGGCTTCATCGTATGGCCAAAGTAAGGAGTCCAGTATGTATTTACTGCGAGAACGAATGAGATGACGTATATCATATGTTCTTCGTCTGCGCTCGTTGGGCAGCGGAAAAACAACGACTTTAAGCTGAGGTTTGTCCAATAACGCCGGAAAAGATAGTTGGAATTATGCTGAGGAACCAGCTCAGCTGGGATCCGGTCGCTTTCTTTGTTGAGGTGGTCCTTCGTCAGAAGAAGTCGGATGGGGACTTGCAGGATTTAGTTGATTAAGTCTGCGATCCGCAGACTATGAATTGAGAAGTAAGAAGGTTGCTCTAAGAACACAAGCTCTTAGTTACGTGTTTGTTCATCTATGCATACTAGGTCAGTAGCGTCATCTATACGTTGCTCTAAGAACATAAGCTCTTAGTTACGTGTTGTTTGTTCATCTATTCATACTAGGTCAGTAGCGTCACCTATACGTTGCTGTAAGAACACAAGCTCTTAGTTACGTGTTGTTTGTTCATCTATAGAATACATACTAGGTCACTAGCGTCACCTATACGTTGCTGTAAGAACACAAGCTCTTAGTTACGTGTTGTTTGTTCATCTATACATACTAGGTCAGTAGCGTCACCTATACGTTGCTATAAGAACACAAGCTCTTAGTTACGTGTTTTTGTTCATCTATACATACTAGGTCAGTAGCGTCACCTATACGTTGCTATAAGAACACAAGCTCTTAGTTACGTGTTGTTTGTTCATCTGTACATACTAGGTCAGTAGCGTCACCTATACGTTGCTCTAAGAACACAAGCTCTTAGTTACGTGTTGTTTGTTCATCTATACATACTAGGTCAGTAGCGTCACCTATACGTTGCTATAAGAACACAAGCTCTTAGTTACGTGTTTTTGTTCATCTATACATACTAGGTCAGTAGCGTCACCTATAGGTTGCTATAAGAACACAAGCTCTTAGTTACGTGTTGTTTGTTCATCTATACATACTAAGTCAGTAGCGTCACCTATACGTTGCTCTAAGAACACAAGCTCTTAGTTACATGTTGTTTGTTCATCTATTCATACTAGGTCAGTAGCGTCACCTATACGTTGCTATAAGAACACAAGCTCTTAGTTACGTGTTGTTTGTTCATCTATACATACTAGGTCACTAGCGTCACCTATACGTTGCTCTAAGAACATAAGCTCTTAGTTACGTGTTGTTTGTTCATCTATTCATACTAGGTCAGTAGCGTCACCTATACGTTGCTGTAAGAACACAAGCTCTTAGTTACGTGTTGTTTGTTCATCTATACATACTAGGTCACTAGCGTCACCTATACGTTGCTGTAAGAACACAAGCTCTTAGTTACGTGTTGTTTGTTCATCTATACATACTAGGTCAGTAGCGTCACCTATACGTTGCTATAAGAACACAAGCTCTTAGTTACGTGTTTTTGTTCATCTATACATACTAGGTCAGTAGCGTCACCTATAGGTTGCTATAAGAACACAAGCTCTTAGTTACGTGTTGTTTGTTCATCTATACATACTAGGTCAGTAGTGTCTTCTATACGTTGCTCTAAGAACACAAGCTCTTAGTTACGTGTTGTTTGTACATCTATTCATACTAGGTCAGTAGCGTCACCTATACGTTGCTATAAGAACACAAGCTCTTATTTACGTGTTTTTGTTCATCTATGCATACTAGGTCAGTAGTGTCGTCTATACGTTGCTATAAGAACACAAGCTCTTAGTTACGTGTTGTTTGTTCATCTATACATACTAGGTCAGTAGCGTCACCTATACGTTGCTATAAGAACACAAGCTCTTAGTTACGTGTTTTTGTTCATCTATACATACTAGGTCAGTAGCGTCACCTATACGTTGCTGTAAGAACACAAGCTCTTAGTTACGTGTTGTTTGTTCATCTATACATACTAGGTCAGTAGCGTCACCTATACGTTGCTGTAAGAACACAAGCTCTTAGTTACGTGTTGTTTGTTCATCTATACATACTAGGTCACTAGCGTCACCTATACGTTGCTGTAAGAACACAAGCTCTTAGTTACGTGTTGTTTGTTCATCTATACATACTAGGTCAGTAGCGTCACCTATACGTTGCTATAAGAACACAAGCTCTTAGTTACGTGCTTTTGTTCATCTATACATACTAGGTCAGTAGCGTCACCTATACGTTGCTATAAGAACACAAGCTCTTAGTTACGTGTTGTTTGTTCATCTGTACATACTAGGTCAGTAGCGTCACCTATACGTTGCTCTAAGAACACAAGCTCTTAGTTACGTGTTGTTTGTTCATCTATACATACTAGGTCAGTAGCGTCACCTATACGTTGCTATAAGAACACAAGCTCTTAGTTACGTGTTTTTGTTCATCTATACATACTAGGTCAGTAGCGTCACCTATAGGTTGCTATAAGAACACAAGCTCTTAGTTACGTGTTGTTTGTTCATCTATACATACTAAGTCAGTAGCGTCACCTATACGTTGCTCTAAGAACACAAGCTCTTAGTTACGTGTTGTTTGTTCATCTATTCATACTAGGTCAGTAGCGTCACCTATACGTTGCTATAAGAACACAAGCTCTTATTTACGTGTTTTTGTTCATCTATGCATACTAGGTCAGTAGTGTCGTCTATACGTTGCTATAAGAACACAAGCTCTTAGTTACGTGTTGTTTGTTCATCTATACATACTAGGTCAGTAGCGTCACCTATACGTTGCTATAAGAACACAAGCTCTTAGTTACGTGTTTTTGTTCATCTATACATACTAGGTCAGTAGCGTCACCTATACGTTGCTATAAGAACACAAGCTGTTAGTTACGTGTTGTTTGTTCATCTATACATACTAAGTCAGTAGCGTCACCTATACGTTGCTATAAGAACCCAAGCTCTTAGTTACGTGTTTTTGTTCATCTATACATACTAAGTCAGTAGCGTCACCTATACGTTGCTATAAGAACACAAGCTCTTAGTTACGTGTTGTTTGTTCATCTATACATACTAGGTCAGTAGCGTCACCTATACGTTGCTATAAGAACACAAGCTCTTAGTTACGTGTTTTTGTTCATCTATACATACTAGGTCAGTAGCGTCACCTATACGTTGCTATAAGAACACAAGCTGTTAGTTACGTGTTGTTTGTTCATCTATACATACTAAGTCAGTAGCGTCACTTATACGTTGCTATAAGAACACAAGCTCTTAGTTACGTGTTTTTGTTCATCTATACATACTAAGTCAGTAGCGTCACCTATACGTTGCTATAAGAACACAAGCTTTTAGTTACGTGTTGTTTGTTCATCTATACATACTAGGTCAGTAGCGTCACCTATACGTTGCTATAAGAACACAAGCTCTTAGTTACGTGTTTTTGTTCATCTATACATACTAAGTCAGTAGCGTCACCTATACGTTGCTATAAGAACACAAGCTCTTAGTTACGTGTTTTTGTTCATCTATACATACTAAGTCAGTAGCGTCACCTATACGTTGCTATAAGAACACAAGCTCTTAGTTACGTGTTTTTGTTCATCTATACATACTAGGTCACTAGCGTCACCTATACGTTGCTCTAAGAGCATAAGCTCTTAGTTACGTGTTGTTTGTTCATCTATTCATACTAGGTCAGTAGCGTCACCTATACGTTGCTATAAGAACACAAGCTCTTATTTACGTATTTTTGTTCATCTATGCATACTAGGTCAGTAGTGTCGTCTATACTTTGCTATAAGAACACAAGCTCTTAGTTACGTGTTGTTTCTTCATCTATACATACTAGGTCAGTAGCGTCACCTATACGTTGCTATAAGAACACAAGCTGTTAGTTACATGTTGTTTGTTCATCTATACATACTAAGTCAGTAGCGTCAACTATAAGTTGCTATAAGAACACAAGCTCTTAGTTACGTGTTTTTGTTCATCTATACATACTAGGTCAGTAGCGTCACCTATACGTTGCTATAAGAACACAAGCTCTTAGTTACGTGTTGTTTGTTCATCTATACATACTAGGTCAGTAGCGTCACCTATACGTTGCTATAAGAACACAAGCTCTTAGTTACGTGTTTTTGTTCATCTATACATACTAGGTCAGTAGCGTCACCTATACGTTGCTATAAGAACACAAGCTGTTAGTTACGTGTTGTTTGTTCATCTATACATACTAAGTCAGTAGCGTCACCTATACGTTGCTATAAGAACACAAGCTCTTAGTTACGTGTTGTTTGTTCATCTATACATACTAAGTCAGTAGCGTCACCTATACGTTGCTATAAGAACACAAGCTCTTAGTTACGTGTTTTTGTTCATCTATACATACTAGGTCAGTAGCGTCACCTATACGTTGCTATAAGAACACAAGCTCTTAGTTACGTGTTGTTTGTACATCTATACATACTAGGTCAGTAGCGTCACCTATACGTTGCTATAAGAACACAAGCTCTTAGTTACGTGTTGTTTGTTCATCTATACATATACTAGGTCAGTAGCGTCACCTGTACGTTGCTATAAGAACACAAGCTCTTAGTTACGTGTGTTTGTTCATCTATACATACTAAGTCAGTAGCGTCACCTATACGTTGCTATAAGAACACAAGCTCTTAGTTACGTGTTGTTTGTTCATCTATTCATACTAGGTCAGTAGCGTCACCTATACGTTGCTGTAAGAACACAAGCTCTTAGTTACGTGTTGTTTGTTCATCTATACATACTAGGTCACTAGCGTCACCTATACGTTGCTGTAAGAACACAAGCTCTTAGTTACGTGTTGTTTGTTCATCTATACATACTAGGTCAGTAGCGTCACCTATACGTTGCTATAAGAACACAAGCTCTTAGTTACGTGTTTTTGTTCATCTATACATACTAGGTCAGTAGCGTCACCTATAGGTTGCTATAAGAACACAAGCTCTTAGTTACGTGTTGTTTGTTCATCTATACATACTAGGTCAGTAGTGTCTTCTATACGTTGCTCTAAGAACACAAGCTCTTAGTTACGTGTTGTTTGTACATCTATTCATACTAGGTCAGTAGCGTCACCTATACGTTGCTGTAAGAACACAAGCTCTTAGTTACGTGTTGTTTGTTCATCTATACATACTAGGTCAGTAGCGTCACCTATACGTTGCTGTAAGAACACAAGCTCTTAGTTACGGGTTGTTTGTTCATCTATACATACTAGGTCACTAGCGTCACCTATACGTTGCTGTAAGAACACAAGCTCTTAGTTACGTGTTGTTTGTTCATCTATACATACTAGGTCAGTAGCGTCACCTATACGTTGCTATAAGAACACAAGCTCTTAGTTACGTGTTTTTGTTCATCTATACATACTAGGTCAGTAGCGTCACCTATACGTTGCTATAAGAACACAAGCTCTTAGTTACGTGTTGTTTGTTCATCTGTACATACTAGGTCAGTAGCGTCACCTATACGTTGCTCTAAGAACACAAGCTCTTAGTTACGTGTTGTTTGTTCATCTATACATACTAGGTCAGTAGCGTCACCTATACGTTGCTATAAGAACACAAGCTCTTAGTTACGTGTTTTTGTTCATCTATACATACTAGGTCAGTAGCGTCACCTATAGGTTGCTATAAGAACACAAGCTCTTAGTTACGTGTTGTTTGTTCATCTATACATACTAGGTCAGTAGCGTCACCTATACGTTGCTATAAGAACACAAGCTCTTAGTTACGTGTTTTTGTTCATCTATACATACTAAGTCAGTAGCGTCACCTATACGTTGCTATAAGAACACAAGCTCTTAGTTACGTGTTGTTTGTTCATCTATACATACTAAGTCAGTAGCGTCACCTATACGTTGCTCTAAGAACACAAGCTCTTAGTTACGTGTTGTTTGTTCATCTATTCATACTAGGTCAGTAGCGTCACCTATACGTTGCTATAAGAACACAAGCTCTTAGTTACGTGTTGTTTGTTCATCTATACATACTAGGTCACTAGCGTCACCTATACGTTGCTCTAAGAACATAAGCTCTTAGTTACGTGTTGTTTGTTCATCTATTCATACTAGGTCAGTAGCGTCACCTATACGTTGCTGTAAGAACACAAGCTCTTAGTTACGTGTTGTTTGTTCATCTATACATACTAGGTCACTAGCGTCACCTATACGTTGCTGTAAGAACACAAGCTCTTAGTTACGTGTTGTTTGTTCATCTATACATACTGGGTCAGTAGCGTCACCTATACGTTGCTATAAGAACACAAGCTCTTAGTTACGTGTTTTTGTTCATCTATACATACTAGGTCAGTAGCGTCACCTATAGGTTGCTATAAGAACACAAGCTCTTAGTTACGTGTTGTTTGTTCATCTATACATACTAGGTCAGTAGTGTCTTCTATACGTTGCTCTAAGAACACAAGCTCTTAGTTACGTGTTGTTTGTACATCTATTCATACTAGGTCAGTAGCGTCACCTATACGTTGCTATAAGAACACAAGCTCTTAGTTACGTGTTTTTGTTCATCTATGCATACTAGGTCAGTAGCGTCACCTATACGTTGCTATAAGAACACAAGCTCTTAGTTACGTGTTTTTGTTCATCTATACATACTAGGTCAGTAGTGTCGTCTATACTGTTACGTGCCACCCCCTAGTGGTACTTTTGTTAACTGGATTACGGTAGGGGTACAAAGCACAACACCAATTACTGCTTAAAGAAATAATTAACTTTATTGTGGCCAGAAAATTACACTAATCAGCAAATACAAGCAATTAGGAGCCTTCTCCAGTTTCCTCAAGTCTCTTC
The DNA here is from genome assembly GCA_946902985.2 of Meconema thalassinum. Lineage (NCBI taxonomy): Eukaryota > Metazoa > Arthropoda > Insecta > Orthoptera > Tettigoniidae > Meconema > Meconema thalassinum. The sequence goes on from OX336397.1 coordinate 68,100,820, forward strand.
CTTATGCGCTCTTGGCCCCTTTCACTTGCAACAGACCACAGAAGTTAATCCGTCCTAATGAGTCCGGTGGCCTTGGCAGAAGCTACCTGCCCCTCTTCCAGGTACAAAAAATACAGTTACTTACGAGCACTTGATGTACGCTGTTCACAAGCTGGGAGAAACAATGTCACAGGATTTCGTAACTCGCACAGCACTTCGTCACCACACTTCTGTCGCACAAGATAATCGCTCGCACTAGCTCGTAAAACACAACAACAACAACTGCTTCACGGGTCACTCTTATATAGCCGGCCGGTGACTCAATAAATGCTTCTAGATCCATCCAGAGTTCACGGCTTCTCGAGGTTTCCAGCGCTGGTCCAGTCACGAATCTTCTGGACTATCCCTTTGTCTCAGTAGCCCTGTTGCATAAGGCACACGCAATACAGGAGGCATGCCACAGCCCAGCCCCTGGGGCAGTTGTGACTCAAGCGGCGAGCGATGACACAAACTCACAGCCGTAACACCGCCCCCTTCCTAAAAAGGCTGATCGTCCCGATCAATCATTGGTCCGTCTGTGTCCCTCCGTAGGCTGCCAGGCGATCTCGATGCACGATCTTCATCTTCGCCCTCGGGCTCCGCTGGATCCTGTAGACGACATCGTTGATCCGTTTCACGACTCGGTACGGGCCCTCCCAGGACTTCTGAAGTTTGGGTGACAGGCCTTTCTTCCGTAATGGGTTGAAGAGCCAGACCAGGTCGTCCTCGTGGAATCCGCCGGCATCCGTCTGCTGGTCGTATCGGGTCTTCATTCGGTCGGTCTCGATCCGCAGTTTCCTCCTCGCGAACGCGTGCACGTCCTCCAGTTGGTCGACCAGTTCTTGACAATACTGGCTTACCGGGATCGGATCATTCCCAGGTCGGCCGAAGGCAAGATCGACAGGTAGACGGAGCTCCCTCCCAAACATGGCCCGGGCTGGTGTGCACCCGGTGGCTTCATGCACGGCGGCGCGGTAGGCCAGGAGAAATAGTGGAAGATGTTTGTCCCAATCCCTCTGGTGCTCGCTGACGACTATTCGAAGATGGTTCTCGATGGTGCGATTGAATCGCTCTACCATCCCGTCGGACTGAGGGTGTAGTGGCGTTGTCCTTGTCTTCCGGATTCCCAGCAGCTGGCATAGGTTCTGGAACACCTGCGACTCGAAGTTCCTCCCTTGGTCGGAGTGCAGCTCCAGGGGTACTCCGTACCGGCTGACGAATTCCTTCACCAGGGTCTCTGCAATCGTCGCGGCTTCTTGGTTAGGGAGCGCATACGCCTCCGGCCATTTGGTAAAGTAGTCGCTGACGACTAATATGTAGCGGTTCCCTGCCTCGCTTAACGGGAATGGCCCAGCAACATCGATGGCCACTCGCTCCATGGGCCGCCCACGTTGTAGGTCTTCAGTGGACCCCGTCGTCTTCGTCCTGGGCCCTTGCTGGCTGCGCAATCGTGGCACCTCGCACAGTGGTTCTCCACGTCTGTTCGGCATCCGATCCAGTAGAACCGCTCTCTCAGCTTCTCCAGGGTCTTCTTTATCCCTCGGTGTCCACCAGATGATCCTCCATGAACTTCCTTCAGGACTTCCTCCGTCATAGCCTTTGGAACGACGACTTGTTCCCGAGATGTCTTCCCGTCGGTGCTCTCCCAGGTACGGCAGATGAGGCCATCCCTTACAATCAGCGAGTCCCACTGTGCCCAGTAGGACTTAAACTTTGGGCTGCAGTCACTCACAATGTTCCACCCGGGTCTGGGGACACAGGCCCTCTTCCATTCGGCTATCAGTCCCAGGTCATCATCCTCTGCTTGTGCCCGCGTGAAAGATTCGCGGCTCCAGTTCCTTTGAAGTTCCACAGTAGTCCGTCGGCACAGTATCCCGGTGTTCTCCTCCCTTCGGGCACAGAAGGTGCAGTCTTCGGGGCACGGTCTTCGTGACAGGGCGTCGGCGTTAGAATGCAGTTGGCCTTTCCTGTGCTGAATCTCAAAGTAGTACTGTTGAAGCCTCTCTAACCACCGCGCGAGTTGACCCTCGGGCTGCTTGAAGTTCAGGAGCCACCGCAGGGATGCATGGTCGGTCCTGATGAGAAATTCTTGCCCGTACAGGTACTTGTGGAAGTGTTCAATGGTCTTCACGATGGCGAGCAGCTCCTTCCTGGTGACGCAGTAGTTCCTTTCTGGCTTTGACAGGGCCTTGAAATAGGCCACTACTCTCTCCTCGCCGTCCACTACTTGCGACAGGATTCCCCCTATGCCAAAGTCGCTGGCATCGGTATCGACGATGAACCTTGTTCCAGGTCTGGGGTAGGCCAGAATAGGTGCGGTGCACAGAGCCTGCTTGAGTTGTTCGAAGGCACTGTGTCATTCTGCTGTCCACGTGAAGAGTTGGTCCTTCTCAGTCAGTCGATGTAAAGGTTTGGCGATGTCGGCGAATCCTCTCACGAAGCGACGGTAATAAGTGCAGAGTCCCAGGAAGCTTCGTAGTTGGGGCTTGTCCTTCGGAACTGGCCACTCCCTCACAGCTGCGGTCTTCTCTGGGTCGGTGCGCACCCCTTCCTCGGAGACGATATGCCCAAGGTACTGGACCCGCTTCTGGAAGAGCTGACACTTCTTGGGGCTCAACTTCAGCTGGGCAGCCCGTAGCTTCAACAAGATCTCCTTCAGGTTGCTGTAGTGCTCCTCGAAGCTTCTCCCCAGAACGATGACGTCGTCTAGGTATACCAGGCAGGTCTTCCAGTGTAGTCCCCTCAGAATGGACTCCATTAGCCTTTCGAAGGTCGCAGGGGCGTTGCACAGACCGAATGGCATGACGGTGAACTGCCAGAGCCCGCTGCCCACAGAGAACGCCGTTTTCTCGCGGTCCTTAGGGTGGACCTCCACCTGCCAGTAGCCACTCTTCAAATCCAAGGTGGAGAACCATCTTGACCCTGATATGGTGTCCAGCGTGTCGTCGATCTGGGGTAGAGGGTAGCTGTCCTTCTTCGTGACGTTGTTCACCCGCCTGTAGTCCACGCAGAACCTGGTGGAACCGTCCTTCTTCTTCACAAGCACGACCGGAGAACTCCAAGGACTATGTGATGGCTCGATCACCCCTTGCTCCTTCATCTCTTCTACCATCCGGTCGACTTCGGCTTGCTTGGCGAGCGGGACACGTCGGAATGGGGCCCTAATCGGTGCGCTGTCCCCAACGTCGATTCTGTGCTGGACCAAGCTTGTCCTGCCGAAGTCTTTGCTCCCCACGGAGAAGACATCCTGGAATTCGCGTAGCAGGTCCTGAAGTTGGCGTGATTGTTCCTCGTCTAAATGGTCCTGCGATCCTTGGTACAGCTTCTGTAGTTCTTCTGGCAGTGTGCGTCTTCTTCGGTTGTCCGTCTGCAGGTGTCCGTCCGTCGTGTCGGTGATGCGGGCAATCCAGGTAACGGGCTCGCAGACTCCTAGGTTGGTGTCCCGGTGAACCGTAATGTCGTAGTCGTTCAGGTTGGACAGGCGGACGTACGGCCGAGACGTCGTGTTGATGAGGGTCTTGGCAACTAGCAACCCTTTTGTCTGGATGTCCTCATATTTTGGCTCGATGACAGCCACCACTCCCTCAGCAGTTCCGTCGACAATTACGGCAGCGCTGACTTCCGTCCTGGCGGGAACGATGACGTCTTCTCTCAGCCTTACTCGTCGTGCGGTGATGGACTCGTGCGCAGGTTGCAAAGCAAGTTCCTCACCTCCGAAGTGCAGAGTGTTGGTACTCAGGTCCAAGATGATGTTGTTCTGGTCCAGGAAGTCCAGTCCGATGATCACTTCGTTTGATACGTCAGCCACAAGCACTGGATGCTTTATCACCCGTCGACCTATGACGAACTCCAGTGATGCTTCGCCATGTACCGGTGCGGTCTCTCCGGTCGCGGTTATTAGCTGGAGGTTCCTTTGTGTGGGTTGCACTCTCCACTTCGGGATCACAGTGGGATTGACGATGGTCCTCGATGCTCCCGTGTCGATCAGCATGGGCCAGCTCACTCCGTTGATGACTCCGTCGACCATCAGGCTGCTATTGTCCCTCCGTAACTTCGTCACACGCACTTGGACTGCCGGGGCTTGACGACTGTCACAAGCCAACCTTTGCCCCCCAAGGCTGGCTAATACTCGTTTCCCTGGGCCGCGCGGTTTTCAGACGACTGATTTCCCGTCGGATACCCTCGGCGGCGGCGATCACCGCAGTCCTTGCTCAGGTGGCCTTTCTTACCGCAGGCCCAGCAGGTCGGTAGTCCTCTTCCAGGCCGCCTCTCCGGTTGTCTTCCGGCTGTGTCGTTGCTGGTGGTGCCGCGACTATCGAAGAAACGGCTTAGCGCCTCCATCAATTCGTCGGCCAGGGGCTTGGTCTCGTTGGTTTTTGCTGGTTCGTCGACGTCCACTTGACGCACCCGCGCGTGCATTCTGGATGCCTGTTTTGCCGTCTCGAATTCAAGTGCGTGGCTCAGCGCATCTGCCAGGGTCTTATTGCGCGCGAGTCGCAGCGCCTGTTGAGTGTCCGAGTCACGTAGCCCGTCGGTGAAAGTCTGCGTCGCTATCTGCTCCAGAAAGTCGGCCGGCGCTGTTGGGTAGGCGAGCCTTACGAGGCGTGCGATGTCCATCTCGAACTCCTGCAGGGTTTCCGCGTTCTTCTGTACCCGGGTCCGGAGCTGCATCTGGTAGGCCTGCTGAAGATGGCTATCTCCATATCGGGACTCCATATGGGCGATCAGTGCAGCGTAGTCCTGGGATCCAGTCGGGATGGCCTGAAGGACGTTAAGGGCGTCGCCTCTCAGCGCTACAATGAGAGCTGTAGCCTTTTCTGTGTTGTTCCAGTTATTTATGGAACAGGCTGCCTCGAACTGACGTAAGTAGGTGCTCCACGGGACCTTTCCGTCGAAGGTTGGGGGCGTCACTCTGCTATGTCCCGTTCCTGATATTCCCGGTGTAACGGTGGGCGGGCGTTGGCGCAGCTCGGCAACTTCCTCTCGTAGAGCGTTGAATTCCTCTTTCACCCCCGTCAGTGGGCGTTGGCACAGCTCGGCAACTTCCTTTTGTAAGGCGTTGAATTTCTCTTCCACTGCCGTGACTTCCTCACGCAGACCCAGTTCTAATTTCTTCAGGTCCTGTGTCAACTTATTCTGACCGTCTTCCATCTTCTTCTGGCCGTCCTCTATCCTTTTCAGGTCCTCCGCTAGCTTCTTCTGGCCGTCTTCTAGTTTGGCAGTTAGGTCCTCGGCTAATTTCTTCTGGCCGTCCTCCATCTTCTTCTGGCCGTCCTCCATCTTCTTCAGGTCCTCCGCTAACTTATTTTGGCTGGCCTTCAGGTCCTCTGCTAACTTCTTCTGGCCATCCTCCATCTTCTTCTGGCCGTCTTCCATTTTGGCAGTTAGGTCCTTGGTTAAATTCTTCTGGCCGTCCTCCATCTTGGTTTCCATGCCATTTAACTTTTCTAGCAGTGCTGCCAATTTCTCCTCCATTTTAGTTGTTTGTCTTGTAAAGGGCATGCACTCACAGGAAAATTAGAGAAAATGACCTGCTCGGGTTTTGAAACCAGGACCGTCAGGTGTTATGCTTGAGTTCGTAATCCGGCTTCTGACACCAGTTGTTACGTGCCACCCCCTAGTGGTACTTTTGTTAACTGGATTACGGTAGGGGTACAAAGCACAACACCAATTACTGCTTAAAGAAATAATTAACTTTATTGTGGCCAGAAAATTACACTAATCAGCAAATACAAGCAATTAGGAGCCTTCTCCAGTTTCCTCAAGTCTCTTCCTTATGCGCTCTTGGCCCCTTTCACTTGCAACAGACCACAGAAGTTAATCCGTCCTAATGAGTCCGGTGGCCTTGGCAGAAGCTACCTGCCCCTCTTCCAGGTACAAAAAATACAGTTACTTACGAGCACTTGATGTACGCTGTTCACAAGCTGGGAGAAACAATGTCAGAGGATTTCGTAACTCGCACAGCACTTCGTCACCACACTTCTGTCGCACAAGATAATCGCTCGCACTAGCTCGTAAAACACAACAACAACAACTGCTTCACGGGTCACTCTTATATAGCCGGCCGGTGACTCAATAAATGCTTCTAGATCCATCCAGAGTCCACGGCTTCTCGAGGTTTCCAGCGCTGGTCCAGTCACGAATCTTCTGGACTATCCCTTTGTCTCAGTAGCCCTGTTGCATAAGGCACACGCAATACAGGAGGCATGCCACAGCCCAGCCCCTGGGGCAGTTGTGACTCAAGCGGCGAGCGATGACACAAACTCACAGCCGTAACAATACGTTGCTCTAAGAACACAAGCTCTTAGTTACGTGTTGTTTGTTCATCTATTCATACTAGGTCAGTAGCGTCACCTATACGTTGCTATAAGAACACAAGCTCTTATTTACGTGTTTTTGTTCATCTATGCATACTAGGTCAGTAGTGTCGTCTATACGTTGCTATAAGAAAACAAGCTCTTAGTTACGTGTTGTTTGTTCATCTATACATACTAGGTCAGTAGCGTCACCTATACGTTGCTATAAGAACACAAGCTCTTAGTTACGTGTTTTTGTTCATCTATACATACTAGGTCAGTAGCGTCACCTATACGTTGCTATAAGAACACAAGCTGTTAGTTACGTGTTGTTTGTTCATCTATACATACTAAGTCAGTAGCGTCACCTATACGTTGCTATAAGAACCCAAGCTCTTAGTTACGTGTTTTTGTTCATCTATACATACTAAGTCAGTAGCGTCACCTATACGTTGCTATAAGAACACAAGCTCTTAGTTACGTGTTGTTTGTTCATCTATACATACTAGGTCAGTAGCGTCACCTATACGTTGCTATAAGAACACAAGCTCTTAGTTACGTGTTTTTGTTCATCTATACATACTAGGTCAGTAGCGTCACCTATACGTTGCTATAAGAACACAAGCTGTTAGTTACGTGTTGTTTGTTCATCTATACATACTAAGTCAGTAGCGTCACTTATACGTTGCTATAAGAACACAAGCTCTTAGTTACGTGTTTTTGTTCATCTATACATACTAAGTCAGTAGCGTCACCTATACGTTGCTATAAGAACACAAGCTTTTAGTTACGTGTTGTTTGTTCATCTATACATACTAGGTCAGTAGCGTCACCTATACGTTGCTATAAGAACACAAGCTCTTAGTTACGTGTTTTTGTTCATCTATACATACTAAGTCAGTAGCGTCACCTATACGTTGCTATAAGAACACAAGCTCTTAGTTACGTGTTTTTGTTCATCTATACATACTAAGTCAGTAGCGTCACCTATACGTTGCTATAAGAACACAAGCTCTTAGTTACGTGTTTTTGTTCATCTATACATACTAGGTCACTAGCGTCACCTATACGTTGCTCTAAGAGCATAAGCTCTTAGTTACGTGTTGTTTGTTCATCTATTCATACTAGGTCAGTAGCGTCACCTATACGTTGCTGTAAGAACACAAGCTCTTAGTTACGTGTTGTTTGTTCATCTATACATACTAGGTCACTAGCGTCACCTATACGTTGCTGTAAGAACACAAGCTCTTAGTTACGTGTTGTTTGTTCATCTATACATACTAGGTCAGTAGCGTCACCTATACGTTGCTATACGAACACAAGCTCTTAGTTACGTGTTTTTGTTCATCTATACATACTAGGTCAGTAGCGTCACCTATACGTTGCTATAAGAACACAAGCTCTTAGTTACGTGTTGTTTGTTCATCTGTACATACTAGGTCAGTAGCGTCACCTATACGTTGCTCTAAGAACACAAGCTCTTAGTTACGTGTTGTTTGTTCATCTATACATACTAGGTCAGTAGCGTCACCTATACGTTGCTATAAGAACACAAGCTCTTAGTTACGTGTTTTTGTTCATCTATACATACTAGGTCAGTAGCGTCACCTATAGGTTGCTATAAGAACACAAGCTCTTAGTTACGTGTTGTTTGTTCATCTATACATACTAGGTCAGTAGTGTCTTCTATACGTTGCTCTAAGAACACAAGCTCTTAGTTACGTGTTGTTTGTTCATCTATTCATACTAGGTCAGTAGCGTCACCTATACGTTGCTATAAGAACACAAACTCTTAGTTACGTGTTTTTGTTCATCTATGCATACTAGGTCAGTAGCGTCACCTATACGTTGCTATAAGAACACAAGCTCTTAGTTACGTGTTTTTGTTCATCTATACATACTAGGTCAGTAGTGTCGTCTATACGTTGCTCTAAGAACACAAGCTCTTAGTTACGTGTTGTTTGTTCATCTATTCATACTAGGTCAGTAGCGTCACCTATACGTTGCTATAAGAACACAAGCTCTTATTTACGTGTTTTTGTTCATCTATGCATACTAGGTCAGTAGTGTCGTCTATACGTTGCTATAAGAACACAAGCTCTTAGTTACGTGTTTTTGTTCATCTATACATACTAGGTCAGTAGCGTCACCTATACGTTGCTATAAGAACACAAGCTGTTAGTTACGTGTTGTTTGTTCATCTATACATACTAAGTCAGTAGCGTCACCTATACGTTGCTATAAGAACACAAGCTCTTAGTTACGTGTTTTTGTTCATCTATACATACTAAGTCAGTAGCGTCACCTATACGTTGCTATAAGAACACAAGCTCTTAGTTACGTGTTGTTTGTTCATCTATACATACTAGGTCAGTAGCGTCACCTATACGTTGCTGTAAGAACACAAGCTCTTAGTTACGTGTTGTTTGTTCATCTATACATACTAAGTCAGTAGCGTCACCTATACGTTGCTATAAGAACACAAGCTCTTAGTTACGTGTTTTTGTTCATCTATACATACTAAGTCAGTAGCGTCACCTATACGTTGCTATAAGAACACAAGCTCTTAGTTACGTGTTGTTTGTTCATCTATACATACTAGGTCAGTAGCGTCACCTATACGTTGCTATAAGAACACAAGCTCTTAGTTACGTGTTGTTTGTACATCTATACATACTAGGTCAGTAGCGTCACCTATACGTTGCTATAAGAACACAAGCTCTTAGTTACGTGTTGTTTGTTCAACTATACATACTAGGTCAGTAGCGTCACCTGTACGTTGCTATAAGAACACAAGCTCTTAGTTACGTGTTTTTGTTCATCTATACATACTAAGTCAGTAGCGTCACCTATACGTTGCTATAAGAACACAAGCTCTTAGTTACGTGTTTTTGTTCATCTATACATACTAAGTCAGTAGCGTCACCTATACGTTGCTATAAGAACACAAGCTCTTAGTTACGTGTTTTTGTTCATCTATACATACTAGGTCACTAGCGTCACCTATACGTTGCTATAAGAACACAAGCTGTCAGTTACGTGTTGTTTGTTCATCTATACATACTAGGTCAGTAGCGTCACCTATACGTTGCTATAAGAACACAAGCTCTTAGTTACGTGTTGTTTGTTCATCTATACATACTAGGTCACTAGCGTCACCTATACGTTGCTATAAGAACACAAGCTGTTAGTTACGTGTTGTTTGTTCATCTATACATACTAGGTCAGTAGCGTCACCTATACGTTGCTATAAGAACACAAGCTCTTAGTTACGTGTTTTTGTTCATCTATATATACTAGGTCAGTAGCGGCATCTCTACGATGATATAAGAACGCAAGCTCCTAGTTACGTACTGTTCATTTCGTTAGGAATATATCAATTTCGTATAATATTGAAAGTGTAAAAATTATTGCGAAGGGGAACATGAGAAGAAGGAAGTGAATGAGTTTCAAAAATGTATTCTAGATATGCCATTCTTCTCTTCAACTACCGAAGAGTACAAAGCGTTTCAAAGAATCAAATAAACTATGACTTAAGAAAGTCGTAAACATCTCCATGTTTCTTTGTTTAACGGCGTAGCGTAGAAATTAGGTTTTTTGTTTTGCTTTTGTTCATTCTCCTCTTGCCATCGATATATATTTAATGGAGCACATTTCACTTGTAACTACTGAAACTCCGTTACATGGTGCGTGTTGACATCAAATGTAGAGAGATTAGATTACAATTGATTAGATACGAGGATTTGAAATGTAATAGTGGCAAGTGAGTGATATCCGTTTGAAACGTCTACAGTGCAGTCACCTGCATTGTCAGCGATGTGGAAGTAGTATAATCCCTGTACCGGCTACTGTTCTGTTGATAATAAATAATATCATATGGTCTCGGATGCCGGGTGCAAGCTTTGTCATTTGACACCCAGAGCGTAGCTTGATTGTCGAATGTCGTTGTTCCTTGTCTGTGAAACTCAAGGAGGTTAGATATCTAAGTTCCTTGAACACTATAGCGCTTTCTAGTAGAGAAATGAGGAACTTTGTGTTGGCGGAAACTCCCGAGATTAATTTTGCCATTATGAACTCGGCCTACTGAATTGAAATGGGTTCTTTGACATGCCAACATCGTATGACATGCGTATCGTATTTTTGCCGCCTTTCAAAAATCACTTACCACGGCCAGGAGGGAACCTGCAATCTTGAGGTTAGTAGACCGACACGCTATCCACTCACCCACCGTGGCAAGCTGTTCTGTTGATGATCATGATCGTGTGGCCTCCGGAGAGGCCGAGTGCAGGTCTTTCTAGTTGACGCCCGTGGGCGACCTGCGCGTCGTATTGAGGATGAAGTGATGCTGAAGACGGCACATACACCCAGTCCCCGAGTCACGGAAATTAACCCAAGGAGATTAAAATCCCTGATGGTTCAGCCGGGAATCGAACCCGGGGCACTTTGGGCCAAAGCCTAGCGCGCTAACCAAGTAGCCACGGAGCCGCACTGTTCTGTTGATGCTTCTTATGAAGCCTTCTACTTACTGCGTGCAAAATCTCGGGATCAGTCCGGATACGAATGCCACAAAGTAGATCCTCCATCTTTGAGATTAAGTCATAAACACAGAGACCTAAGTCCGGTGAATATGGTGGTTCGAAAAGCACTTCCCAACCCCAGCGACATAAAAACTGGCTACATGGGAGAGTTCTGCAGGAAGTGGTGACATTACGAGTCACCACGGAAAATAACTCTTATCTCGTAAGCACAGAATGTTAAGGCACAGTATTTCCATAATCACTAGAGGATAAGATAAGATCAGCGTTGCAGAGAATGCAGTAATACTTCTTGCAGAACACTCTTGTCTATTATAGGATCAGTGAGGTTGGTAAGTGCTTTTCTATCCACCATATTCACCGGACGTAGCCTCTGTGATTACACCCTGACCCCCCCCCCTCCCCCCAAAAAAGGTGGGTTCGATACCTAACTCAGCCATCCTGCAAGTGGTTTTCTGTGGTTTCCCACTTCTACTCCAGGCAAATTTCGTGATAGTAGCCTACCTAATTAAGGCCACAGCTTCCTCCTAACCAAATCCTAGACCCTATTTACATTCGTACAGCCATCACAATACCACAGATTTTCAGACATATTCAACACACATCAAAGTGCACAATGTCGCAAAGTCGATTCCTATCTCAACATCACTATGTACATACGATCCACACACTCTATTAAAATGTGGGCCACGGAGGAAGGAGTGTCTTGTTTTGTAGTGATCTAGGATCCATGATGACGTTGTTTAACGGTATCGCTATGTTGAATGTCTGGCATAGAGTGATGTGGGCCCCCTGATGACGTTCATTAAACGGTATTGTTATGATGAATGTCTAGCTTAAATTGATCTAGGTCCCCTAATGTCGTTGTTTAAACTGCATTGTTATGATGAATGACTGGCTTAGATCGATCTAGGCCCCCTGATGACGTTGTTTAAACGATATTGTTATGATGAACGTCTGGCTTAGAGTAATATAGGCCCCATGATGACGTTGTTTAAACAGTATTGTTATGATGAATGTCTAGCATAGAGTGATCTAACCCGCCTGATGACGTTGTTTAAACGATATTGTTATTGAATGTGATCTAGGCTCACTGAAAACGTTGTTTAAACGGTATTTTTATGATGAATGTGTAGCTTAGAGTGATCTAGGCCCCCCAGATGACGTTATTTAAACGGTATTTTTATGATGAATGCTTAGCTTAGAGTGATCTAGGCCCCCTGATGTTGTTTAAACGGCATGTTTATGATGAATGTGCAGCTTAGAGTGATCTAGGTCCCCTGATGTTGTTTAAACGGCATGCTTATGATGAATGTATAGCTTAGAGTGATCTAGGTCCCCTGATGTTGTTTAAACGGCATGTTTATGATGAATGTGCAGCTTAGAGTGATCTAGGTCCCCTGATGTTGTTTAAACGGCATGTTTTTGATGAATGTGCAGCTTAGAGTGATCTAGGTCCCCGGATGTTGTTTAAACGGCATGTTTATGATGAATGTGTAGCTTAGAGTGATCTATGATGAATGTTGCACATTCCGCACAAGTAGAGTCAGCACTCTGTCAGCTACAATACGACCTTGTGTCATGTTGTACCGTGGGGCTTCTGAACGCGGCTTGGCTTCTTTTCTTCTCGTTTTACGTCAAACAGCGTCACTGCTCGAGAACGATATCATAGGGGATATGCAGGCTACAGGAACATAGCCAGAGTTTCCTCAACTCCCACCCTTCCCGGAGATAATGGGAAAAGGAAATTTCAACAAAATTGCTTACGTGATAACGTCTGAATTATTATTATTATTATTATTATTATTATTATTATTATTATTATTATTATTATTATTATTTATTTATTTATTTAAACGAAAATTCCCCTACAGGAGAGCGATTGAACTAGATAACATGATGTCATTTGGAGGTGTGTCTCCTCCGCTCCTCCCAAAACCTCTTCATTCTCGCGGAATGCTCCCTCTTCCTCTCATCCGTCCACTTTTTCCCAGGTTGTCGTAATGTTCTTGGTTCAAACTTAACATTCGCGATTTTCGTCTGGAACTCAGTTCAGTCTTAGAAATTTTCTATATTGATTAATTGAAAGTTTCTCTGTACCTCTTTAAGCCATTCTGTTCCGCATTTACTCTGTGTTATGATACCAAGTAGTTTCTTTGGCAATCTGGAAGTGGCTATCCTGTAGTTTTTTTTTTTTTTTAGTCGTTTACCCTCCAGGTTGGTGGAACCCATGGACTCAGCGAGGGAACTCACCACTACCGCCTCTACGGGCAGTTTCCTAGAGCTGGGAACATCGAATCGGAAGGGATACAACTGGTGAGATGGGATTGGCACCTCGCCCAGGCGGCCTCACCTGCAAAGCGAACAGGGGCCTCATGAGGGAAGGTAAGGGATGGTTAGGATGGATAGACAAGGAAGAGGGAAGGAGGCGGCCGTGGTCTTGAAGAAGGTACCATCCCGGCATTTGCCCGAAGACGAAGAGTGGGAAACCACGGAAAACCACTTCGAGGATGGCTGAGGGGGAATCGAACCCCCTCTACTCATTTGGGCCACCCGAGGCTGAGTAGACCCCGTTCCAGTCCTCGTACCACTTTTCAAATGTCGTGGCAGAGCCGGGAATCGATCCCAGGACCTCCGGGGCGGCAGCTTACCATGCTGACCGCTACGCTACGGAGGCGACCATCCTGTAGATATGAGTGTAAAATTTGGCTCTGCGTTTTCTAATTTCGTCTGTTATCGTATTGGTCTTTTGATAGAGTTCAGTACTAGGTCTCTTCACCCAAATGCCGTTTCTGTTGATTGCTCTGTAGATCTTCCGGAGAATTTTTAGTTCATGTTTTTCCAGTTCCCCAATCATGGATGGACCATCGATTACTATTGTTTCAGCGGCATATGTTGCTTCTGGCAGAATAACTGCTTTATAATGCCATCATTTGGCGTTCGTCGAAATGCATTTCTTGTTTTAATGGGGCTCACGTTAGCCTGTATGCCTTCTGGAGCTTACAAAGTGACTCTGTCTTCATTGGCGATTCGAGTAAGTCCTGAGGGCTGTATAATTTCACCAAGGTATTTAAGAGTGCAGACTTGAGCGATTTTACCGTATTTGGTGTTTATTATTATTATTTTTCTTTCTCCGTTAGAGTCTTCTGAGGACCACTGTGATGGTCCCAATTTGTGACCAGAATGAAATAATTTTATATATTTTATTATTATTATTATTATTATTACTATCAATATTTTTTTTAATTTTACATTTTACCTTTTATTAGTTATTATGTTAACTAATATGTTTATATCTATTATTATGCGGTAATGTAGAATATTATGGCAATTGAAAGGACTTGGAGCGATACACATTATATTTGAAATAAGTTAGACGCTTGACTGAATATTATTTCTGAAGAAAATACGAACAAGAGAAGAAGAGGGTTGTTCACAGAAGGCCGGCTTATATACCGCTTCTTGGAAATGACATAAATAGACACTTATGTCTGTCACATCAAATATTCTACCAGTATACAAATCATACTAAGAAGAGATTCTATGAAGACTTGCCTCTAACAATGCTGGGCCGATGAATGAGTCCTTTGCAACTATGTACAAAAGGTGGGCTGGACCTCCCGAGAAATGCTACAATGAAGTATTGTCATTGTTGATATGTGAAAGGCGGGCTAATCTTGCCTAGCGCCGACTTCGCTTGCGTGGGCCAGGCCAGGCCAGGATTAAGAATATTATTGAATTGCTGTGTGGAGGAGAAGAATGGAACTTGTAGCGAGATGGAGTCTATAACGCAGTTCTAAACTAGACAGTTGAATATTAAGTATGTGAATTTGATAAGACATTCTGTCTCATCAAACTGTGACATGGTTGTGTACGAGGCTATTGTCACAGGGATGATTTTTGGAATTTATTCCGTCATCCACATATAAATTAATTACTTCGAGGAACATCAGGAACTCTCTACGCAACAATCCAACTACAAAGATCTTCAATGCGGTGAGCGATGTAAACAGTTATACTCCAGTCAAATCAGAAGGCTCTCATCCATATAAAATTCAATCTATATTTTATTCAATTAACTCAGTATACTCCAATTTCCTATCAAGACCCGTAATATAAGTAAATTCAGTAGATTCTTTCATTTAAATTTATTATTATTATTATTATTATTATTATTATCTTCAGTATTTTATTCTTTTTGCACTTGTTGTTTTTATATATTAAATTCATTTTAAATTCAAATGTTTGACTGGTTTCCTTTAGTAGCTAGAAATTACTATAAGGCAACACCATACTCCTGAACTAATTATCGTAAGGTTAGATTACGTAAGTTTCACTACGGCTGGAGATAGGAATTTCGATGCTCTACCTATGATTAACCGAGGATTAATATATTATTTTGATCATTATATACAAATGGTCTGGCGCCCTGGCAACACATATATTACACATTATGTACTTTTTTAGTGAAGCTGACAACAATACAGATACACTATTAGATTAATACACAATTAAATGTTTCATTTTCATATACAAAAAGTGGGCGACTATTTAAATAATAACCTTTTTTATTAAATTTATTCTTATTAACAGTAATCAAGTTTAAGATCTCTCTAACACATTACAAATTGACGCCCAACTAGCGGAGCGCTTTTCTTATTATTAATAGAACCCTAAACTTCTCTATAACCCATTACATATAACGCCCAACAGTGGAGCGCTTTTACTATTAACAGTAACACTCACTAAAAACTCTAAACCATTACAATTGGCACCCAACTGTGCGGCACGAAAACCTAACGATATTTACGGAAGGAGTGAGTGTAAATTCAGTGCAAATTGTCAGTGATTTTGGGGGAAAGTGAAGTGAATTAGTGTATTATTAGTGATTGATTTGGGGGAAAGTGAGGTGAATTTTGGAACGGTAAACTTTATACGGTGTACTTCGAGATGGCGGATGAGGAACAAAGGAAATTGAGGAGTAGGGGTAAAGGCGAGAAAGCTAATTATACGAAAGTTGATAGTGATACTGAGGCTGAGAGCGTAGAGGATTATACCAAGATGTCGGAGGTAAATCTTGAGAGTATTCCTGAGAATAATCCCGAGGTTAACCCTGAGACGAATATAGAGGTACATCCTGAAATAAATCCTGAGACTTGTGGAGGGAAGGAGAAACAAAAGCCTCTTCATATTTCGGAAAATAAATTTGATAAGATCATAGGAATGTTTCTGGAGATAAGTAAGCAAAATCAGGAGAGGAATAGGGAGATGAGAGAGGAAATAAGTAAGCGAAATCAGGAGATAATCAAGGCAATATACAAGAAGATAGAAGATAGCAATAAGGAACATCAGGAGTGGATGGAGAACTCAGTTAGAGAACGTCAGAAGCGGATGAGGGAGAGAAGAGGTGAAAGTAGCTTAGATGAGGAAGAACAGTTAGCGAAGATAGTAGGAGAAAGCATAGTAGAGTTGGTAGAGACGGTAGAGGATTGTGAAGTAGATGTGCAGTATTTAGAGACGAGTGTAGGTGAAAGTATGCCAGACATAGGTGAAAGTAGCTTAGATGAGGAAGAGCAGTTAGCGAAGATAGTAGGAGAAAGCATAGTAGAGTATGTAGAGACGGTAGAGGATTGTGAAGTAGATGTGCAGTATTTAGAGACGAGTGTAGGTGAAAGTATGACAGGCATAGGTGAAAATAGCTTAGATGAGGAAGAGCAGTTAGCGAAGATAGTAGGAGAAAGCATAGTAGAGTTGGTAGAGACGGTAGAGGATTGTGAAGTAGATGTGCAGTATTTAGAGACGAGTGTAGGTGAAAGTATGCCAGACATAGGTGAAAGTAGCTTAGATGAGGAAGAGCAGTTAGCGAAGATAGTAGGAGAAAGCATAGTAGAGTTGGTAGAGACGGTAGAGGATTGTGAATTAGATGTGCAGTATTTAGAGACGAGTGTAGGTGAAAGTATGACAGACATAGGTGAAAGTAACTTAGGTGAGGAACAGCAGTCAGCTGAGGTAGCGGAGATGATAGCTAAAAGCTGGATACCTGTAGAAGAGATTATAGAACGTAGTAAGAAGGAGGAGAAAAAGAAGATATTAAGATATGGATTAATAGAAAAAGAGAATAATTTGAAAGAAAGAGCGGAAGTATGTAAAACAAATAAAGTACTAAGCGCTCAAGAAATAGAAATGCAGAAAATCATATATGAAGTGATTAGGCAGACCAGGGAAGAATTCAAAGCCTGTATAGAGGAAGTTAATATGAAATTAACAGAGATAAAGAAGCGTGCGTTAAGTCATAGTCAGAAAGACATAATTATTGAACAAGAAAAGCAGAAGACGGAGATAAGGAATCTCAAGAATATGAAGAAAAAGCACAAGCAAAGCACGATGTTAGAGGAAATGGTGGGGAGAGATAGTGGAGAAATTAAGGGAAGGTATGCAGGAAGAACTTTTAGAAGTAAAATGAAAGAGAAAAGGATTAAGGTGATAGAGGAAAGGGAAAATGGGATGAAAGAGAGAGAGAGAAAGATTATCAGGTGCAGTGGCGTGCCATAGAAGGTAGAATAGGGGAAGTGATAGGCGGAGATGCGAAACACAGTGTTACTATTAATAAATATAATACGGAGGAGGAAGAAACTGTTGTTATGATGTAAGAGGAAAGTGTAACTATAAATAAATATAGAAGCGAAGAAGAAGGTGATAAGAACTTAAAAATGCCAGATAGAGTAGTTATGTGAGTCGGTATTACTATTTTGAGCGAACCGTATGACCTAAATATCCGTAATGATTTGTTAAGTGAATTTATGGAGGTATCTAAAGAACCTACCGTTATTAATTTTAACTCAGTCTTAAAATTACAAGTGTTAGGGGCGTGTATCGATACACTTTTTGACAGTGGCTGTCAGGTTTCTTGCATCAGTGCAGCATTTTATAATAATAGGAAGGAAAATGGTATTAAAATTGAGGAAATTCCAATTAGAACTACTATTGTGTTAACTGCGGTGGGCAAGAAATCTCACATAATTTCTAAACAAGTGGTTGCAGAAATTTTAAAAGAAAGTAAGATTGGAACACAAGTATGTTTTTTGATTCCAAATCTGATATATTCACTAATTATGGGTTCGGACAGGATGTCGCAACATTCTGCACAGCCAAGTTATAAGGAGGGTAGTGTTAAAATTCAGATGAATGGGTGGAGATATGATCATGTCATTTAATAATTGAAGTAAGTTATATGGTGGTTCTAAGAATAGATGTACGCTTGAGGAGGTATTAATGACTAAAGGAGTCGATATTTGTAGTGAGGTGGTGAGTGGTGAGATTGTTGGGGTATCTCTTGAGAGGGAACCTTGTTTTTTTTACATTTTTAGGCAGTATGATGACGAAGGATTATCTAGAGGATTCCTTGCGTGAGGCTGCATTACAGAGTGCATTAGAGTGTGATCGTGTGGATCGATTGTTGATCGTGTGGATCGAGTGTTGAAGGTGTTGTAAGAGAATTAGTATATATTTGAGAACCGTATTGGATTAGCTAATTGCTACGAACATTAATTATATGTACATGATCACAGTATTTTTGTAGGTCATCGCTACCCCGTGCCTTACAAATTTCAGGAAGCTGTGAGAAGGCAGATGGAAAGCATGTTGCAGGATAAAATTATTATAGAACCCTATATTAATTAGCCCATATATTAATTCGTTAAGGGTAGTTCCCAAATCAGAAAGGAAAGTAAAGCTATATTGTGATGCCCGTAATTTAAGTAGGCAGATTGAAAGCATGTTGCAAGATACAATTATAGAACTCTATATTAGCCCATATATATATTAATTCGTTAAGGGTAGTTCCCAAGTCAGAAAGGAAAATAAAGCTATATTTTGATGCCCGAAATTTAATTAGGCAGATTTTGTGAACAGTTAATATTTCAGTAGCTAGGATGGTAATGCAAGGATTTAAAGGAAAGTCATTTTTAGTAGTGGAGAAATTAAGTTTTTTATTGGTCATACGGATTCCGCGAAAGAAAGGTAATCTTGAATAGAAGTGTAATTTTGAGAAATAAGGTGAATAACTACGGGTGATAAACAAAGGTAATCATGAGTAGAAAGAAGTGTAATTTTGAGAAATAATGTAAGTAATTACGGATTTCGCGAAAGAAAGGTAATCTTGAGTAGAAGGGTAATTTTGAGAAATAAGGTGAATAACTACGGATGATAAACAAAGGTAATCATGAGTAGAAAGAAGTGTAATTTTGAGAAATAATGTGAATAACTACGGGTGATAAAAAGGTAATCAATCTTAAGTAGAAAGAAGTGTATTATTGAGAAATAAGGTGAGTATCTACATGTGATTAAGATGTGTAATCTTGAGTTGAATGGAGTGTAATTGTGACAAATAAGGGGAATAACTACGGTTAAAAAGGTGAGTAACTACGGTTAAAAAGGTGAGTAAATACGGTTGAGAAGGTGAGTAATCAGAAAATGCAGGAAAACGATTATACGGCACGTACAATGTGAGATCCTTAAGGAAATATGTATCATGAGTAATAAGATGTGAAGTTGATGGTAAGTAAGGAAAGTCGCTTAATATTAAGTGAATGATTGTGGTCTGAACGAGCAGGTAATGGCGAGGGTTTGCATCAACCTATGATATTGTGTGTCTTGAAGAGCACAGAGGAAATATAAAGCGTATTTTGTCGGCTATAAGCTTGTGCATTTGAGTGTGATATATATACATATGTGGGGTAAATTAGCGCACTACATTTGCACTGAACGATGTTGCCTTAGGTAATATAAGCTAATAAAGTTTCATTTTTTCTATAATATGCCTGTGTTACTAGATACATATAATTCCTGAGAGACTGGAGTAGATCTGGTGATTCGCATCACGTACCAAGTGTTGTGAAGTGATAAAGTGAATTAATCAGTTGGCAGTCCCACCAACTAGCCATAGTGTATTCAGTTCGACACCAGGCTGAAAATTGATTCTACGTCCTCAAGATATAAAGCAAATGTGTATGCCACCCAAATAAACATAAGTGCAACGATGACTTATGTCCAAAACAAGAATATAAAAGTGAAGGGTATTTTGATGTACATTGTTTACAGGTCGCTTTAATTATGTAAAGAAGAAAGAAAAATACATTATGAACAGTGAAAGACTGAAATGATGAGATTTAATATATATTTAACTTGAAGGGTATATTTTTTGTATGTTGGTAATTGCTTTGAAGAGTATAATATTGTCGATGTTGGTAATTTCTTTGTAGGGTATAATAATTCATATTTGTACAAGTGTTGAAGAGAAGTATGGTGATATGATTGTTGACATATACCATAATTCTCTGGGGCGAATATGTGATGGTCCCAATTTGTGACCAGAATGAAATAATTTTATATATTTTATTATTATTATTATTATTATTATTATTATTACTATCAATATTTTTTTTAATTTTACATTTTACCTTTTATTAGTTATTATGTTAACTAATATGCTTATATCTATTATTATGCGGTAATGTAGAATATTATGGCAATTGAAAGGACTTGGAGCGATACACATTATATTTGAAATAAGTTAGACGCTTGACTGAATATTATTTCTGAAGAAAATACGAACAAGAGAAGAAGAGGGTTGTTCACAGAAGGCCGGCTTATATACCGCTTCTTGGAAATGACATAAATAGACACTTATGTCTGTCACATCAAATATTCTACCAGTATACAAATCATACTAAGAAGAGATTCTATGAAGACTTGCCTCTAACAATGCTGGGCCGATGAATGAGTCCTTTGCAACTATGTACAAAAGGTGGGCTGGACCTCCCGAGAAATGCTACAATGAAGTATTGTCATTGTTGATATGTGAAAGGCGGGCTAATCTTGCCTAGCGACTTCAGTAGAGGGGATTGACACGTGCCTTACCTGGGAACGTTATATATACGACGGCCGCCCAAATGGATTAAGAATATTATTGAATTGCTGAGAGAAGACGGACTGGTGCTGTGTGGAGGAGAAGAATGGAACTTGTAGCGAGATGGAGTCTATAACGCAGTTCTAAACTAGACAGTTGACTATTAAGTATGTGAATTTGATAAGACATTCTGTCTCATCAAACTGTGACATGGTTGTGTACGAGGCTATTGTCACTGGGATGATTTTTGGAATTTATTCCGTCATCCACATATAAATTAATTACTTCGAGGAACATCAGGGACTCTCTACGCAACAATCCAACTACAAAGATCTTCAATGCGGTGAGCGATGTAAACATTTATACTCCAGTCAAATCAGAAGGCTCTCATCCATATAAAATTCAATCTATATTTTATTCAATTAACTCAGTATACTCCAATTTCCTATCAAGACCCGTAATACAAGTAAATTCAGTAGATTCTTTCATTTAAATTTATTATTATTATTATTATTATCTTTAGTATTTTATTCTTTTTGCACTTGTTGTTTTTATATATTAAATTCATTTTAAATTCAAATGTTTGACTGGTTTCCTTTAGTAGCTAGAAATTACTATAAGGCAACACCATACTCCTGAACTAATTATCGTAAGGTTAGATTACGTAAGTTTCACTACGGCTGGAGATAGGAATTTCGATGCTCTACCTATGATTAACCGAGGATTAATATATTATTTTGATCATTATATACAAATGGTCTGGCGCCCTGGCAACACATATATTACACATTATGTACTTTTTTAGTGAAGCTGACAACAATACAGATACACTATTAGATTAATACACAATTAAATGTTTCATTTTCATATACAAAAAGTGGGCGACTATTTAAATAATAACCTTTTTTTATTAACTTTATTCTTATTAACAGTAATCAAGTTTAAGATCTCTCTAACACATTACAAATTGACGCCCAACTAGCGGAGCGCTTTTCTTATTATTAATAGAACCCTAAACTTCTCTATAACCCATTACATATAACGCCCAACAGTGGAGCGCTTTTACTATTAACAGTAACACTCTCTAAATACTCTAAACCATTACACCACGAACCAATTTCAATGTTTAGTCCTTTGGTGTTCTTTCTTCTTCCTCCAGTGCTCCTTCATCTTTTCGCTGTGTATTCTTTCTCTCTTCCAACTATGTTGAGCCTGTTTTCTTATATTGCCTTCCTTGGAGTCCTTCCATTCCCAATACTTTTTTTTTTAATTTCTCTCTCTAGTACACCCTTCTTCTCATACATTGTTTCTTTCTAAGTCTTTCTTTACTTCTTGAAACCAGGCTGTTGTCGATTTCTTTTTCCAAAGATATTTAAAAATCTGTTTGGTTAACCTGCTATCATTCATTCTATATAAATGTCCGAAAAATAACAATCGCATCTTCTTTATTGTCTCCGTTATGTTTACTATGTCCCGATATATTTCTTCGTTACTTCTTAATTTCCAAAACTCTGTAGTTCTTAATGGACTGAGCATTTTGCGTATGATTTTTCTTTCTGATACTTCTAATTTATCCAATTTATAATTTAGTATTAGACATTCACTGGCATATAAGCATTCTGGTTTAATTACTGTTCTATAGTGCTGTATTTTCAATTTCTTAGATAAATATTTTTTGTTATAGATATTGTTACGGCTGCGCGGTTAGTTCATCACCTCGCTGCATGAGTCAAAGCTCGCCTCGGGCTACCCCCTGCCCCTATGTTTACCAGCGATTTGCGCAACAAGAAGACTGCAGTAACAAAGAGACCGTCCAGAATGTTCGTGACCTAACTAGTGATGGAATTCTCGAGAAGCTGTGAATCCTGGACTGCTTTGGAAACATCCATTGGGTCACCAGCCCGCTATATAAAGCGACCTGGCCAGCGAGGGACAAAGAGTGTTCAGAGCGAGTGCGTGCTTTTACCTGTGCGACAGTATCGAGGCGAAGTGCCGTGTGGATTGCGAAACGCAGTGGACAGTCTTCCTAGTCTGCAGACGGCGAGATAGTGTGTACTCAAGAACAAGTGTGTCAGATTGTGGCTTATTGACAAGAGGAAGGGTACAGTTATTTCTAGCCAGCGCACGGGTCTACCTAATTTGTGAACGGACAGCTGCTCGAGAAAGTGAAAGGGAAGTGTCCCCAACAAGAGGGAAACTAGAGTGAGATACTAATTGCTTGTATTTGTTTATTGTGTGGAGTACTGTAACTTGCTAGACCTGCAATAAAACTTATATTTCTTTATAGGGCCAAACTGTGTTGTGCTTTTAACCACTGTAGTCCAATTAACGAACGTGCTACTAGGGCTAACACGTAACAATATTCCTGGTTATACCATATGCTCTTTGAATCTTGTGCACTCTTTCTTCTACAGCAGATTTTTTCTAAGCAATTCTTCTGAATTATTTCCCCCAAATATTTGAACTTATCTACGCTCTTCATTTGACCAATTTTTGTTATTGGGGTTTCTGGAGCATTTTTAGTATTTGTCATAAATTTTGTTTCTTCTACAGAAATGTTTAAACCTGTTTTATTGGCTATCTCTTCTAATAGATTGATTTCTACTGTTTATTATTCGTATTCTTATTCTTATTATTATTATTATTATGGGTTGGAAGTTTTAGACATAAAGAAATACAAAACATAGAAGTAAATATGCCCTAAAGACTAGCTGCATATAACCTGATAATCGGACAATATGACCTTCGCATTTTACTGTATAGGGATATTCACTACGATCGCTAGCGCGCCGAGCTAGGCCATGGGGCCAAGCTCTCTGCGGACTCGGCAGACGTCGGCCGTCCTTGAAATGGTTTTCCGTGGTTTACCCATTTTCAACTCCGGGCAAATGCTGGGACGGTACCTTCCTTCCACATCCTTGCCCAGTTTCATTCATTTCATATCTCATGAACTCTTCACATGAGATTGGCGTCAGGAAGGGCATCTGGCCGTAAAATCCATCCGTCACATCTCATCCCCGACCCCGTTGAGAAACGTGAATAATAAGGGGTTGACATACATACAGCAAGTATTTTAATATTACTACTGTAACATAAAACCCTATAATATAGCAGACACATTTATGATGATGATGATAATTGTTGTTTTTAAGGGGCCTAACATCTAGGTTATCGGCCCCTAATGGTTTGGGTGATCGTGAAGATGATAATGAAATGTAAACTATAACTAAAACTAACTACTAACTTATATACTAGAAGCAGAAATGGAAAACAAAATGAGAAAAATGCAAATAAAGGACAGGAGGAAAAGAAATGCCCTCAACCCTCGAATAATGTGGATTGAGGGACTTGGAAGGAAAGAGAGCCATGAAAGGCAGATAGGAAAGTGAAAGAGGAGAGGGTCTTCCCCACAGGTAATGGAAAAAAGGGGGAAAACCGGACCAAGCTCAGGAATCCCTCGGGGTCGCCAACTCCCGAACTCGCCAGCCGTGAGCCCCTGAGGGTGTAGCAATATCTAGGGTGCACCAGAAGTGGTGGGGCTACATACACCCTTCCTCCTTGAGGGCCTTGAGCAGAAGGCAGGAGATAACAGGAAAAGAAAAAGAAGGCTGACCCCTCGCAGAAGGAGGGTATCAGAAAAGATGAGACAAGGGCCAATTAAGGCGGGAAAGGAAGAGACTCCCTAGGACTCGGATAAGCAGACACATTTAATCATACAAAGTGATAGAGCTACAATACCTACATTTAACCTTTCAAAATTCATTTAGTACGATATTAGCATAGCCTTAGGTCGCTTTTCCCAAGAAAGAGAGGTAACGGTGCAGGAGACATGAACCTAAGGGTAAAACAATTTAACTTCTCAAATTTGCAATAAATACCTTTTCTAATGATTGTAAATTGATCTGGGAATGATGCAGTTCACTCCTCGGCTGTCTATAACCCACCCGCCGTCCCAAATTATAGTACGACTTATACTGTGCCTATAGTAAAATGTCCAGCTGTGTCGGTCATTTTCGGCGTTAGAACAGTATTGCCAACCCCATGCATACGGTACTAATTCAGATGAATGTTTCTTGTCAACCGTGCCCCACTAGCTTCCCGCGGCCTAAGGCCGCTCCTACACTCGATCATTCTAACCTTGCTGAAACAATTTACCTGAATAGTGCAATAAATTGAAACCATCACGGACAGCTAACCTCAAGCAGTAATATTGCAACTGAGTCGTTGTGTTTCAAGCCACTGTGCTACGTACTTGAACGTGAGGCATACCAGGTTTCCATCCAGCATCACCACAGGGAAACAGAAGTGGATAACACATGGGATCTGAATGGGTATTGAGGTTGTTGATGGTGGAAAGTCGTCCCGTTGCTTTGTGATATACAGTGAAGTTAAATTCACCTGGTGGTGCACCATCCAATGAGGCAAATACTGCAGCAATTTCACCCGGTGCTGTGGGAGCATTGTATCTCCTCCTATCAAAGGCATTATTCACAGTGAAATGTAATTGAAGGTCTTGGGAGTCTCTTACCCTTGTGCCTACAGACGTGAACAGCTGTGCGTATGGATTGCATTCCTGTAACATTGTCTGTAAAGTATTCATTACGACAGGACAGCAGTCTTTGTTTGCTGCATGAGCCATACGTATTTGTAATGCTTCTTCAGAATCAATAATGAATAATGAAGCATACATTGGGACAGATCCCTGAGGTACATTCAATGTGCCGACTGAATGATAAATTTGCCCATGTTTTTTTTCCCTTGGTGGAAAATGTATTGCTTGCGCCTGAACAGATGCAAAAGCTAATGCACTGTTATATTGCCTAACATTAGCAAAATATTCTTGTGTTTGCGTGTCATTTCTTTCTATGAGGTTCTTTATCACGGGAGGTACATCTAAAGGTGGCAAATGAATCTTACCCGTATGGCAGCAAATCTTGGACGATGTTTCCATAACCTCTGATTTGAATAGCAATGCACCGCAATACATACAAACTTTGCTCATACTGCCAATGTCACTGTCAGGCACAAAGCTGCCACATAATATTGCAGCACAGTAAGTTATTGGTAGGTGTTCTTCAATCCTCCTATGGTTAATTGCCAAGGCAATCAGATCTTGTGGCGGCATAGTCACAGGCAAATTTTGTTGTTCGTCCTGAGTTGGCACTTGTGTGTGGTAAGAAATTGGTGAACGAACACTAATTCTTATCGAACACCTGGTTGGTTGAGGTTGAATGGATTGAATCCTTCTACGCCTCCTGGTTGGTGATGTGACACCTGAAAGTAGCTCGACAGGATGTGGTGAATGGATTGGATTGTTTGGAGCTGTTTGATGGGTTGACGTAGAAGGGATCCTGTGGGCATGTTGAAGTACCGAAGTTGATGGATGTGCAGTTGTTGTCGGAGTAGAGAAGATGTAACACAGCCAGTCACCAATGCAGTTGGCTTCGGGCTTGGTTGTGATGAGGGCACAGTTTTAGTACCTGTTGTTTCACCATGTTTCTGCAGGTTGCGTTTATCTCTTGCAGTACGATAGTTCAGTGGCTTTTTCCTTGGCATATTTCACGCAGCATGGAGGTCACTGCAAGGGAAATGAATGAGTAAACGTATTGTACAGAAATCTGAGATTAGGTAGTAGTCTATTGTAGGTCTTACCTTGTTCACATATGTTCAGGCACATGAGAAGTAAACATGCCAATGCAATGCAAGAAATGCAAAGCATAAATACAGTCTGGAAATGATCACATACGTTCAGGCAAAAGAAAACATGCCAATGCAATGCACGAAATGCAAAGCATAATTACAGTCTAGAAATACAGAAAGACATTTAGGTTAGGTATCTTGCCAATGCCGCCGCGCTGCCCTGCGCTCTAGGGGCAGGTTCGCCTAGCAGTACGCCGCGGTACAAATAGTGTCAAGTCTTTGTTAAGCTATACTGGGTTGACAGTGCTGTATGAGCAGTAGAGTAACTAACAGGATTTCATGTAAAGAGCTTCATTTTCTATACCAGTAGTGGAGAGCGCTACTCGCATCCAGTCGGCCGTGTCTCGTCAAGAGCTACTGTTGCCTGGAAACGACATGACTTGCCATTCCTTCATGAGTTTATTTTATGACTTTATAAGCCTTTCCTCGAGTGCAAAATGGTATTTATGTTCGACCCTCACTATTATGTGTCAGATAACTGTATCATAATGATGGTCATTATAACACTGTTTTCCATTATGATACAGTTTCTCCAGCCAATCAGAGCTCGTTCATTGACCAATTAGGTAACGATAACTTCGCGCATGCGCTCAAAATCCAACATGTCGGACATAAACACAACATCGAACTATAATAAATTACCGACATGGAATACGCACCGTCCATATGTTCGCGTAAATAAACTGGCGAATATGAGACAAGAATTAGCACAGTACCTTAAAATCACCAACACTAATTTCTACACAGCGCATTGTCTTCAACTGACACCGGTGACAATATTACTGAGGGACGGCAGATGTAAACATATGGTTTGCATATGGCATTGCAAACACATAGAGCGCATGCGTCGGTCGTTCAAAGCTCTTGAAAGGCAGAGATATAACACCCAACGCTCGCTCTGCGATCACAAAATTCCAGTAGCTGACTCTCAACAGATATTTATGAATATTTATGTTAAAACATATAATAAAGTTATAATTATCGTCGAACATAAACAGTCGTATGCAACTCGCCTATAATGGTAATTAAGACACTCGTATGGAAATTATAAAACTCGCATACGCTCGTTTTATAAAAAAATACTCGTGTCTTAATTATAGCCATTATAGGCTCGTTGCATAATGTACTATTATTTGATTGTGAGGCATTTAAGGTTCTGTCAAACAGGAAGCGGGCTGCCGGCGCGGACGAAACGACCGCAGCCCGTCGCGGACTGGAGTGGTCAAACTGAATGCGGGCAAGTCAAGGCGAACCAGTATGAAAGCGATCGCCATCAAGTGCATATTACAGTGTTTTCTGTTAATTCAACATGTCCAGAAGTTCCTCGGACGAAGAAGAATTGCTTCTTCTGTTCGCTTTGAGTCAAGCGAGACGAAAAAGAAAATGGGTGCATGATACTGACGAAAAAAGACAGGAGTTAGGCGAGTATCACAAACTATGCTGCGAGTTGAGGTCATTTCCAGACCGAAATCTCTTTCCACCCTTCTCCTTTCTTCACTACATCCTTGTAGTCAGGGTGTTGCAAATCAGACAGGAATACGCACTCGCGCACAAGGTCAATTAACCTCTCTGTTTCATCGGCCATGCTTGCAGCCCCCGCGGTCCTTGTGGAAAATCACAAATGCTCACTTGCCCGCCGCGAACAAGATTGGTCCGCCGCGGTAGACCACCTCCTGTATAACCAGGATGATGCAATATTACACAATACAAAGTTCGCAGCGGTCGGGCGTGCTGGTTCGCGCGGGCAGCCTGCTTCCTGTTTGACCGAGCCTTTAAGGAGTAAGTGAGTGTGTTTGGCGCACACGTGGGGTTATGCGGAACCTGTAGGTACCCCATATGTGTAGGTTGGTGTTAATAGGACCTTATTTTCGGTACAAAACTGGAATGGGACCTTAGCAGGATAATATAGGGAGGGATTAGGTGTCATATTTTGAGCATTTTTTGGGAAGAACGTCATAAATTGGTAGTTTGACGGCAGCTGTAGGTGTGCAATCATCCTAAACTTACTGAACGGGAACTAGTGTTTACAGAAATAGACTGGAAATAACAACTTAACACTTAGAGCGCGGGCGCCGTAATATTAAGTTTGAAGGTAACTTTTTAGAACTGCGGCGAACGTAATATTACGTTGATCGATTTCTCGCGCTTTGTGTTGGAGACGAACGTTATATTACAGCTCTAGCACTCGCGTGGGGGTGCCAGTAAGCATGAAGTTGCACATACAATCGCTAGATAGCACCACGTCACTGTTCAGCGGAAGAATATCGATCTGTTCGAAGGCAAGCGATGCAAGTTCAAGTAGCTTAACTCTGTTCTCCTTTCCTTTGTTTTTATTCTTTGTGGACAGATTTTTCTCTCGCAAAAACGTTGAGTTTATTCTATGACTGGTATATATATATTTGGGGTTATAATTCGCATTACAGATTCTGAATCTGACGCAACCGAATTTTCCCGGGAAGACAGCGCGCGCAACAGCTGTTTACGGCATTTTTTACAATATAGTTTTTTTCAATCGTGTCGCATTTTTATTATATTTGTAGTGTGGTGTAGTGTAAGGGTTCGGAAATCGAACGGACTTTTCAATTTATTTGTAACTCAAACCACATTCAGTTTGTGCCATTCTGAACATAGCCATTAATTCCTGAAATCAGCCAGCACACGGGTGAGGAGCAACACTTAAGGCATCAGCAGGGTAAGAGTTAAACATGTATATTTAGAACATTAATATGAAAAAAGGAATAATAAATGTAGTTAACAATTTAATCTCGAAGGGATTGCCACTTGGATTTATAATTAAAAAAACGGCCATATTTAAATCAGTCATTTTCAGGTCGTATTTCGTCATTTTAAGGTCATATTTGCTCGCATATTTGGGCCATTTTTAGGTCTTAAACATCCGAGTCCTAATTATAACAATACTACAGTGACATCACGCCGATAAGGCCTAGTAGGCCTGAAACTTAGCTCCTCGTGTCGAAGCGTCTTATCTGAAACTGTGACTGTCATGCATACACAACGTTCAAAGAGATATAGCACGCAAAGGTATTCTATCTTCTTTATTGACGTACCCCAAAAAATAAACGATTACTCTTCCCCTGTTCTCTCTACTCTCCCGCCAAATCGAAATCAGGATCTCCCTATTCATGCTGATATACCTGCTGCTTGTCAACCCAGACTTCGCCCCTGTGAAGACAGTTACGAGACTTATCAATAAGAATGTTGACGTAGTCCAGCAGTGGTCTCATGATTGATGCCGAGACATGCCATCTGTCACATCTAAAGTACCTGGCTTTGATCTTCCTCGTCAGATAAGGTCGTAATTAAACCGGATCAGGACCAATTCTGGTGTTTGTGGCAGTGGCGGAGCCAGGCCTTGCGGAGCCCTGGGCGATATGATAAAGTGGAGCCCACAACTATAGGAAATTTTAAAAAAGATACGAGCCTTACAGTAGTCGCATATGAGATGTAACATCTGACATGTTATCCTACCTTGAAGTTGTTACCGTTTTGATTATCCTTGACATTCATCAACACACACAAAATATTTTTATTTTTTACACTCTCATAATACATTACAATTCCAAGACTCTCTTTTTGTCTTCACTGTCTACTTGATATTTCTACTCTCACACTGCCTTCTTAATACTCTGCTGTTACATCACTCTCCTGCCAGTAACCAAGTTACGTTAACAGAGACTGACTTTGTTTTCTTCACTGCCTACTTGATATTTCTACTCTCGCACTGCCTTCTTGATACTCTGCTGTTACAAAGTAATCCGTATGTGATAAACATTCCACATGGTACCACTGCCACCTGGATCACATCCCTTCTGGTTGCGAAAGCAGCGAGGAGGGCCAACTGGCAGTGCGTCTTACACACTTCCGTCCGATCCACTTTGCAACTTTTTTCCTGGCTTAAGTCTTCTATTATTTCACTGAAATCTTAACTTGCTAAACGGCCACGGGAGGTCATAGCTGCTCTGAAAAAAAAAAAGGAACATGAATTATAAATTAGTTTGAAAAGTATAATTAATTAAATTTAATAAAATCCATGTCGCGGGGCCCTGGGCGGTCGCCCTCCTCGCCCTCCCCTAGACCCGCCCCTGTTTGTGCGGACTCTTTGTTCAAGTGGAACAAAGTGTGAATGTGGAGCCGATAGACAAACTGTGAAGCACATCATTGAGGACTGTCCTCTAAGATCCTATGGTGGCAACATATTGGATTTTCTCTCAGTGAATCCTGCATCAGTGGACTATATTTTGAATTTAGATATAACATTATGAGACTGTCTGTTATCTTCTTCTTCTTTTCTTCAATATTTCATTAAGATGTATTATGATGTGTGTACAATACCATACGATAAATAAATAAATCCCGCCAAATAGTAGTTGCTGGAGGGGACAGGTGTGTAAAGAAATAACGACAGTAATTAATTTAGAGACCAAAGAAATATCAATCCCATTTCATGAATATTTAATACAGAGAAATAAAAATACACATATGAAACATTAATATAAGAACATAACATCCAAACAAATCAAAGGTACACAAATACATTCTTGACTAAAACAACAGTGTTAAAAAAACGGAGACTTTTACTATTTATTGTGAAGAAGAGGTTTACCAAATGAAGAACATTATTACTATTCTGTGACACCTTTGATTGAAAATGAATGAAAATCCACAGCCTGCTTCCAGTCGACCGACCGGGTCAGGAATGGAATGAATGAAGCCCCCATCTAGCGGCGAGGATATGAACTGTGCCGGCTGCCGAAGCCTGTAGTACACCCCTGGGGCAATGATTAAATGAATGACAGATGAAATGAAATGATAGTGGAGAGTGTTATACGACTTACTTAATTCCTGCCGCTCCTTCCAGAGCATAGGGCCTTGGCGAAATTTCTCCACGCAGTACGGTTCCTGGCCATTCTCTTCACTTGACTCCAGTTCTTGTCCACCTCTGCAATTTCATTTTCGATCGTCCTCTTCCAGGTCTTCTTAGGTCGACCTCGCTTCCTGGCGCCTTGAGGATTCCAGTCTAGCGCCGCCCTCTCAATAGCTCCGTCCGGCTTCCTTAGTGTGTGACCAATCCAGCGCCATTTCCTCTCCTTGATCTGGATGCTAATCGGTTGTTGATTGGTGGTGGTCCAAAGATCTTCATTTGAGATTATGTCCGGCCACCTGACATTCATGATGCGACGCAGACATCTGTTAATGAACACCTGTAGCTGGTTGTTGATCGGTTTTGTGACTTTCCATGTTTCACAGCCGTAGAGAAGAATCGACTTTACGTTGCTATTGAAAAGGCGGAGCTTGGTCTTCCTGGAAATGTTTCTATTTCTCCAGATGGGGTAGAGCTGGACAAAGGCACCATTTGCCTTCCTGATACGGCTTCGAACATCTTCCTCTACTCCCCCATCATTTGTGACTATACTTCCAAGGTAGAGGAAGGACTCAACTCGCTCAATGTCCTTTCCGTTGACTGTCAAACTAGTCGTGATGTCAGAATTTATCCTCATCTCTTTGGTCTTATTGGTGTTGATCATCAGTCCTGCACGTTCTGCTTCTCTCTACAACCTCCCCAGCTTATCTTCTATGTCTCGGTACCGTTGTGCCATAAGACAAATGTCGTCTGCGAAATCCAGATCTTCAAGCCTGTCATTTATACCCCATTGAATACCCCTCTTCCGTCCTCCCATTACCTTCTTCATCACACTATCCAGGACCAACAGGAACAGAGTGGGGGAAAGGACACACCCCTGTCTCACTCCGGAACTGACTTTTATCTTTTCTGTTAATTTGCCTTCGTGAAGAACCTGGCACACATACCCTTCGTACATCTCTTCCATGATTCTGATGATCTTTGTTGGAATTTTATATTCCTCGAGGGTCTTCCACATGATTCTTTGATTTACGGAGTCGAAGGCTTTCTCGAAGTCAACAAATGTGAGGTAAAGGGTATTCCGCCACTCCACACTCTGCTCCAGGATGATTCGGAGGGTGTTGCGTGGAGAGTGTTGCTGGAATGAAATTATGACAGGGAAAACCGGAGTACCCGGAGAAAACCCTGTCTGCCTCCGTTTTGTCCAGCACAGATCTCACATGGAGTGAACGGGATTTGAACCACAGACCCAGCGGTGAGAGGCCGGCCTGCTGCCATCTGAGCCACGGAGACTATGACACCTTTAATTACCTATCTTTAAAAAAAATCATAAATATTTTCAAAGGATTAAAATTTTACTAATTATTTTGAAGAAAATATTTACCAAACGAAGACTATTGTTACAATTAAGTGACACCTATAATACCTATAATATGGATTTTTAAGATATTTTCAAAGGATTATATGTTAATGTTTTTTCTTAATTGAATTCTTAATTCAAATTTGTAAGGATATCCAATTCTTATATTAGTCTACTTAGGATAAGTTCTATTTATGTGCTGAAGAAGAAACCAACGAGCTTTGAAACACGTACACCTAGTCTGTAAAATATAGTGTTTTTAAGTATTGTTACGGCTGCGTGGTTGCTTCATCACCTCCTCGCGTGATTCACAGTCCACCCCGGGCTACCCCCTGCCTCTCTGTTAACCAGCGATTTGCGCAACAAGAAGACGGGCAGTAACAAAGAGACCGTCTCGAACCTTCGCGGCCCACCCGGTAATGGAATTCTCGAGTAACCGTGAATCCTGGTCTGCTCTGGAAACATCCATTGAGTCACCAGCCCCGCTATATAAAGCGACCTGGCCAGCGAGGGACAGACGGAGTTTTGAGGAGTGTGTTCTTACCAGTGCGATAGAGGTGTTACGGTGACGTGCGAATTGCGAAACAGTGTGTATTCAAGAACAGTGAGTGCCAGACTAACGTAAATAACTGTAGCTTGTGTACTCAAGGCAGTGTTGCAGGTATTTCTACCGAGGACACTGGTCTCATTAGCGAGGGATTAACTGCGTGAGCAAGTGAAAGGGTGAGTGTCCTCCATAAGGGAGCAAGCACGAAGAAAGACAGCTAATTGTTTCTATTTGCTTACTGTGTAGTGTAACTTTCTGACCTGCAATTAAGCTAATATTTCTTTAAAGGACCATTTGTGTTGTGCTTCACCTACTTTGATCCAATTAACGAACTTGCTACTAGGGGTAGCACGTATCAGTATTGATTTGGCGAATACAGTATTATAACATAAGAGATTTTATGTTCGACGATGTCGAAATCTGAATATTATACGTCAAAAAGCAGTATCATAATGATGGTCATTATAGTACTATTTTCCATTATGATACAGTTTCTCCAGCCAATCAGAGCTCATTCATTGACCAATTAGGTAAGGATACCTTCGCGCATGCGCTCAAAATCCAACATGTCGGACATGAACACAGCATCCTTCTATATAAATTACCGACTTGGAAAGTGCGCCGTCCATATGTTCGCGTAAATAAACTGGCGAATATGAGACAAGAAATAGCACTGTACCTTAATATCCCCAACTCCAATTTCTACACAGCGCATTGCTTTCAAACGACTTCGGTGACAGTTTGACTGAATGCTGGTGCACATCGCCAGGCTGAAACATATGGCATTGCCAAGCACACAGAGCGCATGCGTCGGTCGGTCAGAGAACTTGGAAAACAGAGACATCAAACCCAGCACTTGCATTCCGTTAAAACATATAATAAAGTTATAATTATCGTCGAACATAAACAGTCGTATGCAACTCGCCTATAATGGTAATTAAGACACTCGTTTTATAAACATACAAGTGTCTTAAAACTCAGCAATTCTTCTAGGTGTCTTAATTATTGCCATTATAGGCTCGTTGCATAATGAACGATAATTATCCTATCAATACGAATTTACACAATTTGCTATTATGGCAAATATAAGGTGCGTTCAAAAAGTAACGAGCCGGAGGCTGGAATGCGCAAAGCGGTGACTACATCGGCTAAACGTGGCGTGTGTAACGAGGTGTGATTCCGACCAGAGCTTGGAAAGTCACAGCCCGTCACTAGAGGACACGCGTGCACGTCACGTGACGATACAAAGCGAGCAACAGTATGCGTCAATCGTCCAACGCTGCCAATCGCATTGCAAACAGTGACATGGAGGCGTCAACCGAAGAGCAAAGAGGTGTTGTTCGGTTTCTGGCAGCGGAAGGAGTAGTTGGAACGGACATTCATTGCCGAATGTCACAAGTGTACGGCGAACACTGCTTATCCCTTGCAAGGGTCAAGGCGTGGCACAAGCGCTTCAGGGAAGGATGGGTGTCGTTAGCCGATGATGCCCGGTCTGGGGAACCCACCCTGCATTACCGATGACAACGTCCAGCTGGTTGATGCACTCATTACCCAGGACCGCCGAGTGACAGTGAACGCCATAGCCGCCGTGCTCGCTCCACGACAATGCACAACCTCATACGGCCAGCACAGTCGCGGCACTCCTGCAGAAATTCTAATGGGAGGTTCTCGGCCATCCTCCATACAGTCCATACCTCTCTCCCTGTGATTACGCCATGTTTGGTCCCCTGAAAAGGGCTCTGCGGGTCCAACGATTCACCTCGGACGACGACGTCCAGCTGTACGTGCGGAATTGGTTCACATCGCAGCCCAGGGAATTTTATGAGACAGCCATTCACCGCCTCGTGTCACAGTGGGACAAGTGCCTCAACAGCCAGGGCCAATACTTCTAACATACAGGTACTGGTTTCTGTAATTATGCCTCCGGCTCGTTACTTTTTGAACGCACCTTATATTTTTGCTTATTGAGAACAAAGCATTTTGAAAAGTAGGAATAGAGGACCTTTGCCTTTTTCTTTATCTGGGAATGCAGTGAAACCAAAACAGTAAAAGCAAAGATAAGGGATGTGTTAACAGAATAGGAAGTGAATATGAATATCATCCTTTAACCCTTTATAGGGCAGAATATTGAAGATATTTTATTGTTATTAAAAAAATAGCATAATATTAAATATTATTAGTTTTAATTTTTGTTTTCATTACCATTTTAATGTTTATTTTTAGCCTATTTTCTGTGTGTGCATATGTGTGTGACGCGTGTGTGTGTGTCACCCCAACCTAATAAAATCTAAACGGCTGGAGCGATTTCAATGAAACTCGGTACGTTCATAGCACTATTCTGGACGACCCCAACCCTGCCCTTCAAATTTTGTTACGTCTCACCATCCGACATGGCGGCTGTGCAAAATATTTCACCAGCATACAATATCTCCGAAACTATTACCGATATCACCCTGAAACTTTGTACGCTAATAAAGGGAACTACTATGTGACTTGTGAAAACCTGCTATCTACAAACCCAACATGGCGGCCAAGTGAACTTGCGACTTTAAATAAACGTTTCTCGCGATTTAACAAACCAAACGCATAGAAACTTGGTACAGTGTATGTTTATACACATTGTAATGCACCGACATCTAACGTCCTTCAATTGTTTTCATAACCTCAAGATGGCGGCTGTGCGAAATATTTCACCGGCATTCTATATCTCTGAAACTATTACCGGTATCACACTGAAATGTAGTACGAAGATAAAGGTCACTACTGGAAGTTCATCTATGAGACTTTCAAAAACCGGTTAACTACAAAACGAACATGGCGGCCAAGCGAAGTTGAAAGTTTTAAATAGACTTTTCTCGCGATTTAATGATCCAAGCGCAATGAAACTTGGTACAGTAAATGTTTATACACATTGTAATGAACTGTATCTAATTTAGTTCAATTCTTTAAATAACCTCAAGATGGCGGTTGTGCGAATTTTTAAGTTAAGTTTTAATTTCTTGTGTCGTAATCATGCGATCGAAGTGAAAGTTTGAATAATGAACCTACGCAATAGTTTTCCTTTAATGGTACATGACTCTACAGCCTATACATATAACAATCCAACATGGCGACCATCCGAAATATTTAGTCGGTTCTCAATATCTACGAATCTATTACACCAATCAAACTGAAATTTTGTATGTTGATAGTGGCAATTAATATAAGTAGGATATATGAAAATAGGCTGTATAGTTCTTCACTGAACTACGGTACTTGTTTATTTTTAAAATTTGAATTTTCATTTTTTTTATAATTTTAAAAGTAAGAATATTAAATTATCATTATTTCAAATTCTATACGGTTATTTATTTTTAATTCTTACAACCATATTTAATTTAATTCTGATTTTTAATATCATATATATTCTTTTTTAAATTTCAATTGTTTTTATTTTTTCAATCACCTTAGATCAAGGAGGTGAAGAGATACTAATTGGTTTTCAGAAATATTAACACTTCCACAAGAAAATATCGTTCTAACGCACAGCCTACTTTCCTACAAAGTTTGCCGATATCTCCCGAACCCATGGATCGTTTTTGACGTGTGACATGTCAAATGGCTTCTCTCGAAGCCCTCTTTATGTTGGTAATAGGTTCAAGTTTTTGAGAATGAGGGAAACAGAATTTTTTGTGGGGTAAAACTGTGATTTTAAACTTTTTGTTATATCTCGCAAATCAATAACGGTAGAGACGTGTACGAGGGGTCGTAGGACTCGGGGTGACACTCCCTTTTCGATTGTATGTTTAGAATTTTAACAAAGGGGTTAACTACACTTTTGTTGAAAAAATATTTTGTTTTACCTGTTGTTGAGAGAGACGATACTGCTGGGCGTGTGTTTTAACAAGGCTAACATTGACCACAGTGGCCGTGCTTAATAGAACAATCGATATTTCGGCGGGTCGGTTTATGACAGAGCGAGGGTTCGTTTTTCTGTTCGTTCCTATGGCAGATGGATGGAGGCTAATGCAGAGTGCGGTAGAAATAACTGACGAATTTCAAGCGTAAATAACACAGCAACACAACACGATATTCACAAATTTATTACGCAGTTTATTTACGTTTGAAATTCGTCAGTTATTTCTGCCGCACCCTGTATTTGAAAATGCGTGAAGCATGCTAAGATTTTTTTTACCCCCGAAGAGGGTCTTTAACATATAAACGGCCACGGTTCTTATAGTAGGTGGTTAATATGGAGACCACTGACCTAGGGGACCTGGTGGCCTAGAGGGGAGTGAAATAGAATTAGAAAGGGACTTCATTTCCCCTTTTCCAGCTGACACCAGGTGGGGGCAGATATGGTTCCTCTCCACTTTGTTCTGTCGTTCCACCATTCCTCTTCCGATACGGTGTTCCAATCCAGGTTCCGTTTACTAATGCTATTCTTCACCGAGTCCATCCAACGCATTCTTGGTCTTCCTCGTCCTCTCTTCCCTGCCATCCGTCGTTCCAGTGCTCGTCTTGGTAGCCTTACTTCATTCATCCGTTTGACATGTCCAAACCATCTCAATCTGTTTTGCTCCAGTTTGTCATTTAGTTTCTGTACTCCCAGTTCTTTCCGTATATCTTCATTTCTCACTCTGTCTCTCCTCGTTTTCTAGACCATACTTCTCAGGAATCTCATCTCAGCTGCTTGTACTCTGCTCTCATCCCTCTTACTCATTGTCCAAGTTTCTGCTGCATATGTCATTATAGGAACATAATACGCTTTATACATAACTTCTTT
Organism: Meconema thalassinum; assembly: GCA_946902985.2. Lineage (NCBI taxonomy): Eukaryota > Metazoa > Arthropoda > Insecta > Orthoptera > Tettigoniidae > Meconema > Meconema thalassinum. Next base: position 68,138,830 of record OX336397.1, read on the forward strand.
AGCCTTAATTGGTATATCCTTGTTCCATACTAGTCCCCGAACCTGTTGGTAGAAAGCACTCCCGAGTTGTATTCTTCTGTCTTTAATGTATGTTGTGATTTATTAATCTTACCGAGCAGGATGTTTGTATTAGGCTATTGGGGAATCGCTGTAAATAAAAATCACATGTATCAGGTGGTGGTTGCAATCAATTACTGTATATTCTCGCCCCAATCTCTGGCTGTCTGGGATATTCTAAACTAGCAACCCACTCCGGCTTCGCCCGATATCTTTAACGGTTTACCCATCGTAAGCTTAAAAGGCGCACGGATGTCAGGTCTCAGACGCAATTCAGGAAAGCCGAGGTGAACAGCGAAACTCAAAACGCATAATATACTCTTCTCTGAAGTCTTAACTCAACACGGCTCGAGAGTTTGATGCTGGCCGAAACTAGGGTGATAGGCTCGCTCCGAATCTAGCAATTTTAATTTCCACTGAATGGAGATTGTTGGAAGAAATGAAAACGTAAAAACACTTATAGTGGGCGTTGTATTGAAGATAGAGATATGCTCTCGGGGACTTTATTGTAGAACCTTTCATGCTGAATAATTCTTACACTCATAGGCCTAGTATATACTGTAGCCAAGATATTTGTAACGGTTTACCTAGCATAAGCTTAAAAGGCGCACGGACGGCAGGTTTTTCTTCGACTCGATTCACTGAAATCGTTACTGCTCGGCTTCCTTTGGTCTTAAATGAATGTTTTTCTACAGAAACCTTCCTCGAGAAATCCTTTACAGAATGGTGAAAACCGCATCAAAATCCATCCAGTGGTTCTCGAGATTACCCATTACATCCAAGAATCGGGGGCTTTACTTAGTTAGTTGGTTGGTTAGTTATTGGAGTTTAAGGGGTGGAACAGTGAGGTCATCTGCCCAAATCGGGGACTTTTCTACACTATGTAGAGATCATCGAAATATCATTTATGTTCGACCCTGACTATTTATTATTTGTCAGAAAACTGTATCATAATGAGGCTCATTATAACACTATTTTTCATTAGGAAACAGTTTCTCCCACCAATCAGAGCTCAAGAAACAGTTGTTTGACCAATTAGATAAGGATATCATCGTACCTGCGTTGAGTTCCACGGCCTTCTAATTTAAATTTCACTGCGTGACCTAGTGTCATAGTAGGGTAATCGAGGAGGCCACGGTCAAATACAAGGCATTCTCTGCGTCACATGCGCTCTGTTTAGTACATAAAACTGGCGAAATCTTGACAGATATTTATGAATATTTATGTTCGAACATAAAATAGTTATAATAATTATCGTCGAACATAAACAGTCGTATGCAACTCGCCTATAATGGCAATTAAGACACTCGTAAGGAAATTATAAAACGCGCATACGTTCGTTTTATAAACATACTCGTGTCTTAATTATTGCCATTATAGGCTCGTTGCATAATGCACTATTTTAAAAATGTACAAAACTATAAAAGAGCACACACCAAACACCCCACCCCCTCAGAAATAAATCAAGCGTATGCCACTGTCATACGATAAAATAAAATTATACGAGCCTTACAGTAGTCGCATATGATGTGTAACATGTGATATGTTATCCTGCTATGTGTGTCCCGGGAGCGCAAATCCCTTGTTGACAGTGAACTCTGTTGGTCATTGAAATAACTACTTGTAAGACTCCAGTGCCAAATCCTGACCGTAATGAATCATAATTGTTATTTGCCGAGGCTGCGCTCTGTACCGGCGAGTTAGTGAAGCCATGCCAGCGATGTTATTGATTGCCGATCAGCGCACTGCCAAGTATAGGCGCGATTAAAAATTAGGTGTGTGCGGAAGGTATATTAAATGTGTTTCTCCCAGTGATATGTTTAGACCAACGAAGTTTTAATTATTTTTAGTAGTCTGTGTTAATATACTGAACTTCTTGGAGTGTTTGTTGATGCGATATAGATTCCACATAGCCACATGGCCGACAGTGCATCGAGTGTTCACATTAAATAAGAATAAAGCAAAAGTATGAAGATTTAATAAATCGTAATTGTTTTCAGCAAATATGATAAAATGAATATTTTCACACCAAAGATCGACAACTTGAAGATGATTTAGTATATGAATATCTTAAATGGGGTCTCGAAACCTTGAACTAAACTGTATGCGATATACATTCACCATAGCCACATGGCCTTCAGTACGTCGTTATACCGATCTCCACCATAACGCGCGCTCATTGTTTCCGTCCCATGTACTTCCGTCCCATCCATTGCCGTCCCTTTTCCAAAATCACTCCCACAAAAATGTCCAGCTACCGAGTGGAAAGATGTTACACATCAAAAAGAAAAGAAAAAGATTAAAAGAAAGGTTTGTGAAATTGAAAGCAAGTGCACCTTTTGACAATGGGATGTGACTCAATGGTATCGTTTAGCATTAACAGAGAAGCCATTAGCTATGTGATGGAAGAGTTTAGTGCCACATCTTATCTGCTGTAATCTGAGTACTTTAAGAGATAATGTCAGGCACGCGTTTACGATAACATACAGAATATGCTCAGCAGTGTTGCCGACCTTGATGCCGTGTATCACAGATTCTAAATCATTCTTAGTTACAAGTGTGCAAAACGCAGCGCAAACAGGACTCCACATTTTGCAAAAATTGGCATAAGTCGTCGGATTTTTGATGTGTAACATCTTTCCACTCGGTATCTGGATATTATTGTTGCACTCGGTAGCTGGACATTTTTGTGGGAGTGATTTTGGAAAAGGGACGGAAGTGGATGGGACGGAAATGGATGGGACGGAAACAATGAACGCGCGTGGTGGTGGAGATCGGTACAATGACGTACTGTAGGCCACGTGGCTATGGGGAATGTATATCGCATAAAGTTTAGTTCAAGGTTTGGAGACCCCATTTAAGATATTCCTACAATAAATCATCTTCAAGTTGTCGTTCTTTGGTGTGAAAATATTCATTATATCATATTTGCTGAAAACAATTACGATTTATTAAATCTTCATACTTTTGCTGTATTCTTATTTAATGTCAGCACTCGATGTACTGTCGGCCATGTGGCTATGTGGAATCTATATCGCATCAATAAACATTCCAAACAAGGTAGGAATTCAGTATATTAACACCGACTACTAACAATAATTGAAACTTCGTTGGTCTAAACGTATCACTGGGAGAAACACATTTAATATACCTTCTGCACACCTAATTTTTAATCGCGTCTATACTTGGCAGTGCGCTCTATCGGCAAAAAGAGGCCATTTCCAATATCATCGCTGGCATGGGTTCACTAACTGGCCGGTATAGAGCGCAGCTCGCATCAAGTAGGCTAACATGTCACATGTTATACATAATCTGCGACTACTGTAAGGCTCGTATATTTTTTATTATTTTAAGAGCGTTAAAATCCTTCAGTAGACTACGCCTTCCTTCGGAGGGGAAGTAAAGCCGGTGGGCCCATGTCATAGATTTATGGCATGAAAAGGAACGTACCACTACAATTTGTAGCCAAATTTGTAGGTTATATTTCGTTAGAAACGCTCTATCAAGTTCCAAAGTTCCTCGCTATTTTTCAGTGGCATCTGGTAGCCAAGGTTGGAACTACAGATGAAATTGAACTTGATCATTCATCTTCATTCATTTCATCTCATCCACCCGCGTCGGTACTTGTAGCTCACCCCATGGGTGTCCGCATAGAAGCAGCTACAAACTCTGGCGAGCTGAAATGTCCTCGGACACTCCCGGTACTAAAACCCATACGTTAAATAAATAAACTAAATTTTTGAGAAAAATGATCGTATATTTTAAGTTTTTCCTTTTTGTCGTTTGACTTTTACGGTTTAGGAAGTCCACCTTATTTTTTTTTTTTTTAGTCACTGCGGTGTGTTTAAGGCCGCGTCTCATAGCTCATGATTTCTAACTAGTTGCTGGCAACTACTCACTAAGAGCTTTGGAACATGTGTGCTTGAAACATGACCTTCTGAATAGACTTGTGGTTTCCACCGGAACAGTGTGGGTATCTGTAAGGCTGTACTCCAAAGCTTATGTTCATAACTACTAACTGTTAGCAACTATTCACTAAGAGCTTTGGAACATGTGTGCTTGAAACATGGCCTCCTGAATAAACTTGTGGTTTCCACCGGAACACCGTGGGTATCTGTAAGGGTGTGCCCCCAAAGCTCATGTAGATTACTGCTGTTAGCAACTACTCACTAAGAGCTTTGATACATGTGTGCTTGAAACATGGCCTCCTGAATAAACTTGTGGTTTCCACCGGAACAGCGTGGGTATCTGTAAGGGTGTGCCCCCAAAGCTCATGTTGATAACTACTATCTAGCTGTTAGCAAATACTCACTGAAAGCTTTTGAACATATTGTGTGCTTGATACTGTACCCATTTGACATTATATGGAGAACATGTATTCGTAACCCGACTGCTCCCGGTCTTCCGTTGCATGTTATGTTCCCCCATCTGCACGAACACATGTTCAGGATTTGATGACTACAAGGTAACTACTCTACAGGAAAAACAAACATATTCCTAAAGTGACTGCATTTAATTCTAAATCATGGCATAATAAACAACAACAGCAACAAAAAATCATTACATTTAAATTACTCCCAAAAAATGCAAAACAAAGTTTGGAGCACACAGATGATAGTTCTAAAGGGTCACAAGTCCTAATTTGACTCATCTGTGCTCACAGCTCGGATCAGAATCTCATCTCCTCAGGCATGCTGCAACACTGTCTCTTGTGAGTTCTTGAGTCTATGTGCGGTGTCTCAATAAACCCTAATTTACACTTTCACTAAATAAATTTCATACTTAAAAAGCATTCATTGTCACTTGACGAACGTTCATGTTTCATGCACATCACTTACACGATAATAATAATAATATCAATCAAAACAAACATTACATAAAACTGTACACATCTAGCACTTCTCATTCCTTAATGATACTCTACTTGTATCAATCTGACTGTCCGTAGTGTTCACGGTACATTTATCTCTACTTTACGATTCAACAATGCATTTACCATTTACGTTTGGTTACTTGTTAAAAGGCTTTGTTGTTTGTGTAACAATCATCTTCCCTCTCCTTTCCTTAAATGCGGATTACAGTACCTTCATTACTATACATAAACAATGCTAGTTAATTATACGCTACACCATATGTCCTCGTGTTGGTCAATAATAAGTCGATCTACTGTTAACTGTTAACATTGCGTCAACCGTGTTTTGGGCTACCCGTATGAATATATTACCATTTTAAACTGGGTTTCCATGCCTCAAAGTGTGTCAGTACGTTTAGCGAAGTTACATGTTATGAAACATTAACTTGGCTAAATCTTGTGCGATTTCAACAATTAAAAGAGGGATTCATATCCTCGGAAAGCCTATAATTGATTTCCGCAATCAAAACAATCAGTTTCTCAATATTTTAGAATACCAGTCTATACATTTGAACTGTCCAGTACACTCTGCCAAGGGTCGGTCATTAGCCGTACCACCCGCTGTGTGGACAAAAGGATCTGACCTGCTCTTCCCAAAAGATCATGGCTGCCGGCTCGATCTTCGTCGTCTAGCCCTCTCCCCTCTACCAGCTATCTCATTATTTATTCACACAATAACAACAAGGTTTCAACTGTTACTCACTCTCTTTTTCACGGACAAGGCGTAAACTGTGCCATCATTATGATCTGAATATCTAAATATTTACTCCTATCACGTAGGGTAATGTTACTTGGCTCATATAAGGCTCACAAAATTATTAATGGCAAAGGAATGAATATCTTATAGCGACGAAGTCGTGGGGATCGAATACGGCTTAAATATGCGTGCGATTGTGGTTTCTACAATTTTCCACATCCACGTGACGAAGTATTGGTAAGGTGTCCTCGGACCCTTCCATTATTAATGGAGTCACGCCTCGACGGGCGGATCATTCCATAATCCAGCTAACTTAAGGTGACACTGTTATTCCTTAATTGCCCTCATGACGCTGGTATGGCAGACCAGATACCATATCTGTCTCCATCCGCTGTCAACTATATACCTGTACGCCCTCGGCTGTACGTCAATGATACCTTCGAAGAATATCGCATATTTTCCTGACATCGTGTTATAGAATTTTCCTTGCATCTATTAAAAGTAAAAATCTTGGCTTTACTTTACAGCGCTCGCATTTTAGCGGCTCAACACTAGATCTGTTAGATTATTCTGATCATATGACACTCCAGTTTCCTTCCGTTTAGCTGTTCATGACTTCACATCATCTATCATTTTACTGGCATTTATTACTGGTTTTATTAACTGGCTTTATTTTACAACGCTTACTGCGTGACTCATGACACTTATTACATTTAAACATGTATAATAACATCCTGACACATATATTTTTCCACACTTTCACTTATATTACCTTACAATTTCTTGGAATTGACGCAATTTAACGTTTCATGCATAATCATGCTGAATATTAATCTCTCTTTAGACTTTGACCACTTCATTAAGTTATTCATTAACTTTATTATTATATTTAGCGTGCTCTTATGCATTTCTGTCGTAAGCCAACTCATTCTTATGTGCAAACTCTTTAGTGGAATTACGAGGAATGAAAACTCGTACAAATCTTTATCTCAAGTTCCCTATTACACTTTATTAACACGGACACATGGTGAGCTTAACTGATACATTATAACATTGGAATGGCACTTACATCCATCTCACTCGGTGGTCGAATCCAATAATACTGCATGTGACCCACCATTATGCGTCTAGCAATGCTCCATGGTGATCACAATATACATTCCTTGTGGTTTCACAACACTTATTTTCATTTCGATGTTACACATTTTGAATTTAACACTTTCATTCATTTTTATACAACACTTTATAATAAACACGTTATGTTAACAACACTAAAACACATTAAATTTTATATTACACTCGCTTTATACAGTGGTGCCTCCCTGGGCTTCGAAGCTGCATGATTCCAGAGGTACAGGCTGCGCATTTCCTGACATATCCTTCCTCCCAATGAAAGTCTCTATCCTCTGCGCGTATCTTCTGACTAATCCTCTTCTAGGGCTCCCAGAATCTCCTACTTCAACTATTGGTGTATCTGCTATAGTGTGTGTGCTTCTTGCTCCAGATCACCTAACATATCAATGTAGTGTCTGTGGCTTGACATTAATCACAATGCCTGTGATGCTCTTTCCATCCCATGATCTATCGTGTATAGTTTATATTTGTATTATCACGATAAATAACTAGATCATGACTTCGCGATTTTACTACTGTGTTACACGTTAAACTGGTGTAATTAAATTGTTCACTCAACATACGCGTCACTTACTGCGCGGCTTTAGGTAAATGTAAGCTTTGCTTATCTTCACTTTCCGTTTCATTGTACTTCACTCGCGGCTTTGTTTAACAATTTCCGTGCGGGAGAGTCATATCCTCCCCGCCTGAGTTCTTTCAAATGACTTTTATAAGACTTTATATTTCACTCGCGTGGCGTTGTTTACCAATTTCCGGTGCGGGAGAGTGGCATCCTCCCCGCGTGACTTCTCCAAAAGGCTTTTATATTTCACTCGCGTGGCTTTGTTTAACAAATTCCGGTGCGGGAGAGTGGCATCCTCCCCGCCTGAGTTCTATCAAATGACTGACTGTTCCAAGCTTCCCTGCTTTATATAAGGGATTTGTTCAAAAACATAGTTTCCTCAGATTTCCAGAGCGTCTTCTTCTCTGATAGTGCACTTTCCGAGCTGGAATTGCATTTTTCTAGATCATTTTTGCATGGAGGTTACGGTTCTTGTCTCCTGCAAGGAATCCGATCGTCCAATTAATTAATATTAATTGGTTTACAGTTAGCGTACCCACGCCATGCTCCAGGGAATCCCCGATAGCTGTCCGCTAATGACTTCCCTTCTGCACTTTGCGTGTTATTTTCCCTCCGATACTTTATAGGCTTCGATTTGCATATCTGAAGGCTCTATAATTATCTCCTCGAGATTTTATTCAACTGGGTGTTACTCTCAAGTCTCTTGCTTTCTTGGTTTGCGAGTAATCAATTAATTTCTCCTGGCTTCCTCCTCTTTCCACTCTCTGGCCTTTGTGGCGCGGGGTTTCCTCCTGTCAATTTTGACTCTCCCCAACCCACCGGACGCGTGGAAATAGGTCGCTGTGATGTATCTGGCGTCTGTCTGACACGCCTACTCGTTCGAGCTAATTTGTAAACTGTCACACAGCCTCCAGATCTGAGCTCTTGGCTAGAATTTTGTATGTTAAAGCATTAAGCATACAATTCTTTTCCATAAAATTGCTTGTAATTCCTAACAGGTAAATGGAATCAAGCTGGGATTACATCAGTAATCATTATTTACTTGTGTCTTGGGTTCCATGTGGTTGTTTCCCCCCAGAGACCATAGGTTCGATACCCTATAAAATCATAGGCATGATTTCTCCTCCTTAGAGTCTCAGGTTCGATGTCAGTCAGCATCACTACCATCGGGTACAATACATGGCCTCATGAATAGACTTGCAATTTCCACCGGAACAGTATGGGTATCTGTAAGGCTGTGCCCCCAAAGCTCATGTTGATAGCTACTAACTAGCTGCTTGCAATTACTCCCTAAGAGCTTTGGTACATGTGTGCTTGAAACATGGCCTCCTACTTCATAGATTTATGACTGATTTCCACCGGAACAGTGTGGGGTATCTGTAAGGCTGTACTCCAAAGCTCATAACTAGCTGTTAGCAAATATTCACTAAGAGCGTTGAGACTGGCTGCGTGGCTCATCGGTAATGTTCTCCCTACTATGCTTAAGGTTGCAGGATCGAATCCTGGCGCAGTCAGCTGGCATTTGAGGGTGCGCAAATTCGAGGGAGCCGTATCAGTACATTTACTGACACGTTAAAGATCCCCTTCGGGGCAAAATTCTGGCATCCCGGCGTCTCTAAAAGCCGCAGTATTTAAAAGGGACATAAAACCAATAACATTATTATTATTATTATTATTAAGAGCTTTGGAACATGTGCTTAAAAGATGGCCTCCTACTTCATAGATATATGTGACTGATTACCAACGTAAAGAGTGTAGATATCTGTAAGATTGTGCTCCGAAGCTCATGGGGGCGTGGTGGCGCAGCGGCCAAGCTGTTGGCCTCTCACCAAGGTGGACTAGGTTCGATTCCCGGTCAATGCATGTGAGATTTTCGAAGTGAAATGCCATGTCCTGTGGTTCAGATTCCACGTGAAAAGGAGGTCCCGTGGCTCATAATCACAAGATTCATGGTCACGTAAAACTACAATCTCCCTTCCAAAGCTCATGTTGATAACTTCTTACAGTAGCTCCTGGCAGCTACTCACTAAGATCTTTGGAACATATATGATTGAGGCATGACCTCCTTCACAGACTTGTGAGCCAAAACTGAGAAGAGACAGGTTCGATTCCCACCTCAGCCATCCTAGAAGGATTTTCCGTGGTTTACCACTCCTACTCCAGGCTAATGCGTTAATTGTTCCCAAATTAAGGCCAAGGCCGCCTCCTTCCCAATTCACATCTGAATTACAAATACACAAACTAATACAGCCATCAAAATAACAGAAGTTTTCAGACAACTTCTACACATACCCAAGTACACGGGGCTGTATGACTACGATGTCACAAAGCCCCTAAAGAATAAACAACAGCAACAGTTGTAAGTCAGTAGGTAGTTTTAGTTGCCGGCCCTGTGGTGTTGGGGTAACTCGCTTGCCACGCACTCGGAGGCCCCAGGTTCGATTCCCGGCTCCGTCGGGGATTTAAGAAACTGAGGTGAGGGCTTGAACGGGGAGCCCTCAGCCTCGTAAGGACAATTGCGTAACTGTCTGACAATAAGGCAGCGCCCCGGTCACGGAGAGCAAGATTAACGGCCGAGGGAACCCGATGCGCTGACCACTCTTCACCCTATAATCTGCAGGCCAAATGGCTGGACAGCGGTCGCTTGGTAGGCCTAGGCACTTCACGGACTGTGGTGGGGGGTACTTTTAGTTGCTGTTTTCGTTTCATCATACGAGTATCACCCCAACCGTTAGGGGCTGATGACTAGATATATATTAATTTATATTATATTTCCGTATCCGGGAGACACACTAAATTCTTCCTTTCCAGAACTCTGCAACTCTTATCCCTCGGTCTGTGGGCAGCATAAGGTCTTCCTGGCTGCAGGTGTCATTAAGATCTTTGCACGTGAGCAGGTGTTATGGAGTGTGGATTTCTCCACAGTCACATCTTGGATCTTCTGCATAACCCCACTCCACAAGGTTGCTACGACACTTAGGCACTCCTGTTCCCATCCGGTTTAGGGACCTCCAGGTGGTATAAAGCAAATGACTACCACTGCTCAGTTCTTCTTTTGGGGTAAACCCCTCTGGTACTATTTTGTTTCCAGAGTGACACACGCCGGACGTCTTATTTGGTATGGAGGGGTGCTGTTCTCTTAACAAAACTCTTCCTGGATCTTAGGCGAGGAGTGGTCACCTTGTGGCTGAACATAGAATGTCTGGGATCTGTCTCAAGCTTTTGTCTCTCTTTCTCTACTGCCACCTTGCGTCGAATAGCTTGAGGTGCAATGACAGCGAGAGGGTGGATCTTCGGTGTCGTGCCATTTCGTCCAGGTGACATTTCGTCCAAGTGCCATTTCGTCCAAATTCCACGAACAGAGGCAGGTGGGTTGACTCTCTACCGGCCCACTAGTGCTATTTCGTCCAAACACCTAAGATTGGCAGTTTGACAGGTCTACAATAACTGTTTCATTTCATTGCGTTTCTTGTTAGAAATAAGTACTTTTTGATGTTTGTAATAATGGACGTTACTCGCTCCGCTCGTTTGCCACTAGTCAACTATAATTTACAAAGAAATGCTTATAATGTAAACAACATAGTGAGAATAGAAACAAATATTTTCACAAAACAGGTGATAATTATGATGATGATGATGATGATGATAATTGTTGTTTTAAGGGGCCTAACATCTAGGTTATCGGCCCCTAACGGTCTGGGTGATAGCGAAAATGACAATGAAGTGTAAACCAGAACGAAAATTAAGTGAGAAGGAAAATACTTACAAAAAAAGGAACTCAGATTGAAACTACTCACAAAATGGAGAGCGGTAATACTTACAAAACGGAATTTAGGACGAAAATACTCACAAAAGGAATAGATTGAATAATACGCACAAAATGTACGTCAGGTTCAAAATACATCCCACAACCTGTGGTTGTGCACGTAAGCACAGGGGTGACCTCCGACTACCAGCACTGCATCAACCCTTGTCAACGTTTCGTCTGGACGAGATGGCACTCATTAAATTGTGTAATAATTTGTAAAACCGAGCTGGACGAAATGGCTCGATTTTCAAGGAAATTTGTTGCTGGACGAAATGGCACTGAACCCAGAGACCTTCAGCACTGGAGCAGGTCTCGAGACATCCAGTGACAATACGGGTGGACTCGTTAAGAGCTATATCCACTTGCTTTGATATGGGCAGATGCTCCCCACACTGATGATCCATACTCTCCTGCTGCGAAGCAAAGTCCCAAAGCTGTTGAACGTAGAACCTCCCCGTGTTGAACCTATCACCTTCGACAGTATGCTGTTCCTGACCTAGGATTCACCCCTTGAAACATCAATCATCGGGTGTGAGAGAGATGGCACGGTATTGTTGCCTGTAGACAAACAAACTGGTTTCCGTGGAAACATGCTGAGCTCTTACGATGGGGCTTGGCATCCTTTTGGTCTCCTTTCTGGTTTTCTTGGTAACGTCCAGCTGTCTGTCAACTCACCGGCGATACGAGGAGGACCCATGTGGACGTCCTTGCTCATGCCCCGACAAAAGCCTATTGAAAAAAATAAGCTACTGCGAGATCTGTCCTTATTAATTTAAAAAATAGGTGAGTGAGTACAACAGCTGTCTGACACCGCGTCTTGATAAAACACTTCAGTAACAGTGAAGAAGACGAGAGCCTACGAAAAAAGAGTTCTTAAATATTGAAATTAGCCATACATACCTTTTGTAATGATTCAAAATTGATCTTGAAATGATGTAATTCACTCCTCCACTGTCGATAGCCCACCCACGTCCCCAAATTATACCACGACTTATATAGGCTAGTAAAATTACAACTGTGTCGGCCATTATCCGCGTGAATTATGTACAAGTACAGTATTGCCAACCCCATTCATACAGTACTAATTGTATAGGCGATCTAGGTAGAGTTCTGTGAGGGGTTCAAATGAAAGGAACAGTGGTTTTGACAAAGGTTACAGACTAACACGTCCAATCTAATGGTTTTTGATAATGGTTACAGACTAACACGTCCAATCCAATGGTTTTTGATAAAGTTTACGGCCTAACACGTCCAATCCAATGGTTTTTGGTAATGGTTACAGACTAACACGTCCAGTCCAATGGTTTTCTGACAATGGTTACTGCCTAACGCGTCCAATCCATTGGTTTTTGGTAATGGTTACAGACTAACGCGTCCAATCCAATGGTTTTTGACAATGGTTACAGCCTAACGCGTCCAAGCCAATGTTTTTTGACAATGGTTACAGCCTAACTCGTCCAATCCAATGGTTTTTGACAATGGTTACAGCCTAACTCGTCCAATTCAATGGTTTTTGACAATCGTTACAGCCTAACGCGTCCAATCCAATGTTATTTGACAATGGTTACAGCCTAACTCGTCCAATCCAATGGTTTTTGACAAAGGTTACAGCATAACGCGTCCAATCCAATGTTTTTTGACAATCGTTACAGCCTAACGCGTCCAATCCAATGTTATTTGACAATGGTTATAGCCCAACTCGTCCAAGGGGCGTGGTGGCTCAGCGGTCTAGCTGTATGCCTCTCACCAAGGCGGTCCGGGTTCGATTCCCGGTCAATGCATGTGAGATTTTCGAAGTGAAATGCCATGTCCTGTGGTTCGGATTCCACGTAAAACGGAGGTCCCGTGGCTCATGATCTACAGATTAACGGTCACGTTAAACTACAAGCTTCCTTCCTTTTCCAACTCGTCCAATCCAATGTTTTTTGACAATGGTTACAGCATAACGCGTCCAATCCAATGTTTTCTGGCAAAGGTTACAGCATAACGCGTCCAATCCAATGTTTTCTGACAATGGTTACAGCCTAACGCGTCCAATGTAATGTTTTTTGACTATGGTTACAGCCTAACGCGTCCAATCCAATGTTTTCTGACAATGGTTACAGCATAACGCGTCCAATCCAATGGTTTCTGGCAATGGTTACAGCATAACGCGTCCAGATCAGTGTTTTTTTTCTGTCAACGTGCCCCAATACTAAATTACGTATGTCGTGTAGTGTATTTTGCATCGGACATGTTGGCAATTAGTCCGATTCGTTGTGATCGCTTTGGCGGCAGCTCTCCATGCCTCCCTGTCCTGAGCTAATCGTTTCATGTCTTATAGCTACCACACCCTACATCCGAGGCAATCTGTTCAACGTATTCTAACCTTGGTCTACCCCTACGGTTCTTGTCCTCGACCCTTCCTTCCATAACTAAGCTTGCTATTCCTGGGTGTCTTAATATGTGTCCTACCAACCTATCTCTTCTCTTCATTAGCAGTCGCCAGAAACTTCTCTCCTCTCCCACTCGTCTTAATACCTCTTCGTTTGTAACCTTATCCACCCATCTGATCTTCATCATTCTCCTGTAACACCACATTTAAAAACGCTTCAATTCTCCTCTTTTCTGCTGGACCAATAGTCCAAGTTTCACTTCCATAGAGTGCCACGCTCCAGACAAAGGCCTTCAAAAATGACTTCCTAATACTAGTGTTTACAGAAATTGAATCTGGATGTCATAACCACTTAAACATGTACAGTATATTCAGAAATTAGACTGATATGAAAATAGGAACATAGAATTTCGTTAACAATTTAATCTCCAAGGGATTGTCGCTTGGATTGAATTTTCTTTTAAACGGCCATATTTAAATGTCATTTTTAGTGATATTTCGTCATTTTTAAGGCCAAATTTGCTTGCATATTCGGGCTATTTTTAGGTCTTAAACATCGCGCCCTGTTAATCACATATTTCCAGTACACTAGTCATGATGGACGGCAATTTTAATTAGTATTGTCCCCTGGTATCTTTCTCAGGTGAGAGATTTAGGTATTATTCACGATGATAAACTGACATTCTCTCCCCACATTGACCATATCAAATCTCGCGCAATGCGCAGTCTCGGCATTCTATACAGATTCACAGAAATTAAAGACCTCACTGCACTTTCTCTTCTCCAATTTGGTCTACTTCGGCTATAACCAATATTTCGAAATTGAACAGTGTCTTTAATTTCTTCATATCAATAGTCAAAGCTCGCAATCCTTCACTAAGGCACATTGCCAAATCCGATATTCTAAATCAGCTCAATGTACTCGACCTGAGAAGCCGTCTACAATTTACTGACCTGTGTTTCTTACCTAGAATTATGAATGGTTACACAAAATGTAACATGCTACTAAGCTACTTCCCACTCCATGTTCCCTCCCCTTCAACACGTCAGAACCATTTACACCACATACCTCGCCCACGTCTTGAAGTACAGAAGCGCTCGTTTTCCACCGTCTACCTACCCTTAGCAACTCCCTTCCAAATATTGACATATTCTCTCCCGATAGAACATTCAAACATAACATTAAAAAATCCCTTTCATCCTCAATCCCTACCCCCTCACCCTCCTAATCACCCACTACCCCAATCTTTCCTGCGTCTTTCCCGAGATTTGTCCCTTGCTGCCATCACTGCCAATTGTTACCTGTTATTGTTGTTGTTTTTGTCAATATTATTTGAAATTGTTAAAATATTAGTCTAAAATGACCTTTCATGGTTGTATCTAATAATTATTAAATAAATAAAAATCATATATTATCATACTGTATGTTATCCAAGTGGATATGTAAAAATCAGGTTCTCGTCTTCTTCACAATGCTGGGTCATCGAAAAGGGTTGCAGCAATTTCAAAAAATCATCGCTAAGGAACTATTTGAGATATTAAAACAAGTATTGTTTTTGTTAAATTCACCAACTCAAAATAGTACATTATGCAACGAGCCTATAATGGCATTAATTGAGACTCGAGTATATGTTATAATTTCCATACGAGTGTCTTAATTACCATTATAGGCGAGTTGCATACGACTGTTTATGTTCGAAGATAATTATAACTTTATTATATGTTTTAACATAAATATTCATAAATATCTGTTGAGATTCAGTCACTAGAATGTTGTGATCGGAGTGAGAGTGCTGGGTAGGATATCTCTGTTTTCCAAGCTCTCTGACCGACGGACGCATGAGCTCTGTGTGCTTGGCAGTTTATTTACGCAAACATATGGACGGTGCACTTTCGGTAATTTATATAGACCTGTTGGATTTTGAGCGCATGCGCGAAGGTATCCTTACCTAATTTGTCTCACAACTGTTTCTTAAGCTCTGATTGGTGGGAGAAACTGTTCCATAATGAAAAATTGTGTTATAATGAGCCTCATTATGATACAGTTTTCTGGCACATAATGTTTACATTTCGACATAATCGAACATACAGTTTTTTTCTCATACCTGATAATGCTTCTTTATGTTCGACCATGGCGAAATGTAAACATTATATGTGAGAAAACTGTACCATAATGAGGCTCATTATAGTACAAGTTTTCATTATGAGACAGTTTCTCCCACCAATGAGAGCTCAAGAAACAGTTGTGTGACCAATTAGGTGAGGATAGCATCGCACCTGCGATCACTTCCATGGCCCCCTATTTTAAATTTCCCTGCATGCCTAGTGTCAAAGTGGGGTATTCCAGGAGGCCATGGTCAAATTCAAGGTATTCTCTGCGTCCCATGCGCTCTGTTCAGTACATAAAACTGGCGAAATCTCGACAGATATTGATAAATATTTATGTTCGAACATAAAATAGTTATAATTATCGTCGAACATAAACAGTCGTATGCAACTCGCCTATAATGGTAATTAAGACACGAGTATGGAAATTATAAAACTCGCTACGCTGGTTTTATAAACATACTCGTGTTTTAATTATTGCCATTATAGGCTCGTTGCATAATGTACTATTGTGCGCTTCCTTGGTTGCTCTGCAAACATCCAGTCGATAGTCGATTTCGGCCCGTGATAATAGCAACAGCAGCGGTGATGTTTTATCTTAAATGTTGCTGATCTCTGTCCGGTTCACTGAATACAATGTTTTTTACGTATCCCTATAAAAAAGATAGTCTAGGGGTGTCAAGTAGGGGCTTCTAGGAGGCTATTGAATAGGACCGGCGTGGCAGCTTCCTTTTGCGCATTCATTCTGCGCATCGGCTGAAGGTCACGGTAGGAGTACAGTCACATCTAAAACTAAAACCCAATGGGTTCCTGGTTAGTTTTCAGGTTGAATTATTAATTTGTCTTACTTACAACGGGAGATATGAGTTCTTGAAATTGCTGTAACCATTTTCAATGACCCTGTAACTTA
Organism: Meconema thalassinum; assembly: GCA_946902985.2. NCBI lineage: Eukaryota > Metazoa > Arthropoda > Insecta > Orthoptera > Tettigoniidae > Meconema > Meconema thalassinum. The sequence goes on from OX336397.1 coordinate 68,155,390, forward strand.
TTAGATCTGTTTTCTGACAGTTGCTTACAGTTTACGCCATCTTTTTTCTTCTTTTTCCGCTCAGACGATAAGTATGATAAAATGATTCAATAACACATGATTGCTGTGGAACACTTTTTATTACCTTGTTATAGACAGTAAATATGATCCTTAAAATACTGACAGTATTATTTAATAATATATTATGCAACAAGCCTATAATAGCAATAATTAAGACACGCTTACGCTCGTTTTATAATTTCCATACGAGTATCTTAATTACCATTATAGGCGAGTTGCAGACGACTGTTTATGTTCGACGATAATTATAACTTTACTATATGTTTTAACATAAATATTCATAAATATCTGTTGAGATTCAGTCACTTAAATTTTGTGATCGGAGTGCAAGCGCTGGGTTTAATATCTCTGTTTTTCAAGTTCTCTGACTGACCGACCCATGCGCTCTGTGTGCTTGGCAATGCCATATGTGTACCAGCATTCAGTCAAACTGTCACAGAACTCGTTGGAAAGCAATGCGCTGTGTAGAAATTGGAGTTGGCGATATTAAGGTACAGTGCTATTTCTTGTCTCAGTTTATTTACGCGAACATATCGTCGGTGCACTTTCCATGTCGGTAATAATAATAATAATTTCGTATGGCCTCGGGTGCCTGGTGCAAGCTTTGTTATTTGACACCCAGAGGGTAGCTTGCATGTCGAATTTCGTCGTTCCATTGAACGCTATGAAAGTCAAGGAGGTTAGATATCTAAACTCCTTGACACTACAGCGCTTTCAAGTAGAGAATGGAGGAACTTTGTGTTGGCGGAAAATCCCGAGATTAATTTTGCCATTGAACACGGCCTACTGAATTCAAATGGGTTCTTTAACATGCCAACAACGTATGACATGAGTATCGTGATTTTTGTCTCCATGTCGGTAATTTATATAGACATGTTGCATTTTGAGCGCATGCGCGAAGGTATCCTTGCCTAATTGGTCAAACAACTGTTTCTTGAGCTCTGATTGGCGGGAGAAACTGTATCATAATGGAAACTTGTACTATAATGAGCCTCATTATGATACAGTTTTCTGACATACAATGTTTACATTTCGACATGGTCGAACATAATTTCTTATATAACTGTGATCTAATTTCTGTGTTCCACTAGATTTTATGAAAGACCGACAGTGGTGGCTACGCTCGCTAAAGAGCAGTGTTAGGCCATGGGGCCAAGTTTCTGCTGACTTGGTAGACGCATGAGTTCGAGCCGCACCGTCGGCCATGCTTGAAATGGTTTTCCGTGGTTTCCCCCATTTTCAACACCAGGAAAATGCTGGGACGGTACCTTCTGACAGGCCACGGCTGCTTCCTTCCACATCCTTGTCCAGTTTCATTCACCATCATTCATTTCATCTCTCATTAACTCCTCACATGAGGTTGGCGTCAGGAGGGACATCCGGCCGTAAAAGCCATCCGCCACAAAGACTTCGATCTCATCCCCGACCCCGATGGAAAAAGGGGAATAATAAGGGGTAGACATACATACTGGATTTTATGAAAATTTCGAATTATCAACCATTAGTTGTCTGCTCGGATTTGGTTGGTTGCTCAGTTTAGGGGCTGTAACAACGAGGTCATGTAGCCCCGTGTACTTTGGATGTGTGTAGAATCTGTCTGATAACCGGTGTTAATTGTTATGACTTTATTAGTGTGTGTTATCTGTTTTTAATTCAAGTAAGGACTGCAGACAATCGATTTCCAAGTGGTTCCAACTTTCGCCACCGTCAACGTCCAACTAGTTCTGAACTTTGTTACTAGATGCCACCACAGTTGGCTCCTGGCGACGAACGTTAATCAAATATAACGTATAATTTAGCTCCACACTAGTGTAATCAGTGGAAAGTTCTTTATCATGCCATAAATCTATGACATGGGACCGCCGGCTTTACTTCCCCTCCGAAGGAAGGCATACTGAGGGATTTTTAACGCTCTTAAAAAATACGACGGTTTTGGCCGGGTTTGAACCCGCGATCTTGGGCATAGAAGCTCAGCAAGCTACCAACTACGCCACCGAAGCCGCCTTCTCCACATCGTCATGAAACCATTCTTTCGGAGTGCTGCGTACCTATGCCTTGACAGCTGTGTCCAGTTCTACAAAATCCGTAAAACGGCGACCTTAAACGCGTACATAGTTCCATTCCTCGTGGCGAGGAAAATGGGCTAAAGGTGTGATTCTGTAACATGACAATGCCCGCCCCCACACTGGCCGAGAGACCACTGCTGACGTTGATCAAATGAGATTCACGGTGCTGCCATAGCCGCCATACTCTCTCGACTTGGCAGCAAGTGATTATCACCTGTTCAGGAACATGAAGAAACCCCTGCGTGGTCGCCGTTTTGCGGATATTATCATTTCAAATGATCTTGTCGACTTCGTCGTTAAGCTTTGGGTCTAACGTTATGCGAGACGGAGACGGTTGCGTTACGGAGACGGAGACTGTGACGTCATGCAGCCGCGCGGGAAGCCTAAGGTAATGGGTAAAGGACGGCAAGTGCGTGACGTCATTCAGCCACACGGGAAGCCTAAGCTAATGGTTAATGGAGTCTGTTGAAAGAGTCCTGGGGCGTCGAGCGACCTGGGGCTTCGAGCGAAGCGAAAATAATACAGGATGACTCCTAAAGAGGTGTACAAGATGCCAGATAAGAATACAGGGTGACTCCTAAAGAGATATACAAGACGCCAGATAAGAATACAAGGTGACTCTTAAAGAGGTGTACAAGATGGCAGAGAAGAATACAGGATGTCTCCTAAAGAGGTGCACAAGATGTCAGACAAGAATACAGGGTGACTCCTAAAGAGGTGTACAAGATGTCACACAAGAATACAGGGTGACTTCTAAAGAGATATACAAGATGCCAGATAACAAAACAGGGTGCCTCCTATAGAGGTGTGCAGGATGTCAGAGCAAAATACAGGGTCACACTTAACGAGGTGTACAGTATGTTAGATTCAATTCAAATACAGGGTGACCCTTAAAAAGGTTTGCAAGATATCAGATTCAAATAATGGGTGACCCTTAAAGAGTTGTAAAATATGTCAGACTCAAATACAGGGTGACCCTTAAAGAGGTGGGAAACAATTCAGATTGAAACCTTTAACCCCTTATTGGATGGAACTAATTGTTGAAATATTTTGTTCTAAGTTCGTACTGGAGTCTATTGAAAGAGTGCTGGCTTTCTAACATGTGTAGCATTTGTAGCATGCGTCATTTGAAATGATATAACGTCTAGTCTTTCAGACTGACTGTAATTTTTTTGCACAACTGGACACAGCTGTCAAGGCACGGGTACGCAGCACTCCGAAAGAATGCTTTCAGGAAGGTCTGGGGAGGCTGACACATCGATGGCAAAAGTGCATAAAGTTACAAAGAGATTATATTGAGAAGGTGGACGTAACAAATGGTGTATAATGTACTTCATTTTGGGTAGAAAAAATAAATTGTAAAACAATATACAAAATATAAAATACACAAAAATGTTCAGACATAAACGTACTTTATTTATACGGTATAGATTAAGTTTTTCTCTTTTGACGTGGCAATCCAACTTACCCGAACAGGTGTCATAGCAAACTGTTGCCTCCAAGTAGGCTACTCGTAAGTTTTAATAAATATACTTTGACCTAGTTCATCAAGTGAGATCGTGAAGGTTGGAGCACGTTTAAACATGCTATTGTGTGTGATATGATCGTTAAAACTGCAATTTTAACTTCCGTTGTTCCCTCTCAGAAAATAAATTATTAGTTTGTAAGAACCAACTCTTGTGTACCCTCATGCCAACTCATTGAGTTTATGGCCTGGCAAATTAGTTCTCGGTTCCGCTCGGTATGGCCGATACAGTCTCAACGGTCTCAACCTCCACCAAGGACACTCAAGGTCAACTAAGTCTCGATAATACTTGAATTCTTTATTTTCGGCGTTAGGGGCCATCCACATATTACGGAGTCACAAAGACGGGGGGGGATATTCAAAGCTTATGATTACGTTTATGACGATTGGGAAGAGAGGTAAATCGCTGAATGGAGTGCGTCTCCAGGGTCCCTGGAAGGATAATTGCAATCCATCACCCAAAGAATGAAATGAAAATCCACAACCTGTTTCCAGTCATCGACCGGGTCAGGAATGGAATGAATGAAGCCCCCATCTAGCGGCAAGGATATGAACTGTGCCGGCTGCCGAGGCCTGACGCACTCCTCTGGGGCAATGATTAAATGAATGACAGATGAAATGAAATGATAGTGGAGAGTGTTGCTGGAATGAATTGTTGACAGGGAAAACCGGAGTACCCGGAGAAAAACCTGTCTGCCTCCGTTTTGTCCAGCACAGATCTCACATGGAGTGACCGGGATTTGAACCAAGGACCCAGCGGTGAGAGGCCGGCGTGCTGCCGCCTAAGCCACGGAGGCTTCCCCACCCAAAGAATATGTTAGTTAAATGTAAAGGTGATTTTTTGTTTTACTTATAAATCACTAGCAACCCGACCCGGCTTCACCCGGGAACAGTTATGAATGCATTACGTGTTAAGCGCTTTTTTTTTTTTTTTTTTTTCGATGTCAATGAACTACGTCCTACGTCTTGGCATGATGGATTAAAATCAGTGATTGGACTATTAGGCCTAATTATATTATCATGGAGATGCATGTGCAACGAATTCTTGTCAGATGTAATTTAAGAATGGCGAGGTGCATGAAACACAAATCCCCCTTCCGTCCAACCTTAACTTGCCTGTGTACTTTGCGGAACAAAACGTTCACAGGCAAAATGAATAAAGGCCAGCCGATCTGCACTTCCAAGGAAACTCCAAATACAACCACCCTTCTCTGAAGTATTATCTCAACATGATTCGACAGTTTGCTGCTGGATGCATCTGGGGTAATAGGCTCGCCCCTAGCTAGCTCGTAAACTGTCGCCTCAGTAATTGAATGGTGATTACTGGAAGAAATGTAAACGTAAAAATACTTACAGAGGGCGATGTATGCTCTCGCGGACTTTTTTGTAGAATTTTTCGTGCTGAACAATTCTTACACTCATAGTATATAGATATTTTTAACGGTTTGCCCAGCATAAGTTTAAAAAGCGCACGGACGCCATGACATTTTCGACATTTCACTGGAATCGTTACTGCTTGGCTTCCTTTTATCATAAATAATTTTCCACAGAAACCATCCTCAAGAAATCATTTACAGAATGGTGAAAACCGCATCAAACTCCATTCAGTGATTCTCTAGATTAGCCGTGACATCCAAGAATCGGGGACTTTGTTTTATACTAAGTAGAGCAATGGCAAACTACCTCACTCCTCATCTTACCTACTGTCGACCAAAGTATTATGTGCACTCGAGTTTGAAGGTTTTTTGTGAAGTAACCAATAGACCTGCATAAAATCCAATACCATCATCATTTTCATCGTTCTATTTTACGTTAGTTCATGTAGGCTTGGATTTTTAATTTATATTTTAATATTTTTTATCGCAGTTGGAACACAAAAAGTGCACGCTTTTAAGCGTGTCTCAACCATGCGTCACATTTAAGATTTATTATCTCAAAAACCTGTCATCAGATCGAATCCAAATTTTAACACAATATGCATTGGAATGTTGTATAACTGGTTTATTAATTTCACAATTTTGTGTGTCCAAGAAACAAAGTTGTTATCATTGTTGTAAGATAACTTTTTCTCGGCTCGGGGTGGTTGGAAAATGTAGTTCTTGGTTGCGTTGTAATCCTTATACATCAAAACGTTATGCTGTATGACTGTTAAATACGTAAATTAATTCACTTATTTTATATAGGTTTGTATTTGTACGGGGAAATAACACATGGTTCACCAGCTAGCCGCTCCTGGAAAAGCTGTACAGCGTTGCTGAGATGCAGCCCATCATTTCCGAGCGAGGCGTGCCATGATGCATTAAAATATAAATTAAAAATTTCAAACCTACATGAACTAACGTAAAATAGAACAACGAAAATGATGATGTTATTGGATTTTATGTAGGTCTATTGGTTACTTCTCAAACAACCTTCAAACTCGAGTGCACATAATATTTTGGTCGATAGCAGTACACCAGCTTTATATTGCTACTTTGGGATGTTGTGGGTATCTATCGCCCTAACCTACATTTTGAGGATCCAACCAAACTCTGGGCCTTACCCAGTGCGTTGAATGTAAAGGTCATTCTTGTTTAACGGGTTTGGACTTTTGTGTAATTTGTCTTGGAACTTTATATTTTCGTCTTTAGTAATTATTTTAGCTTTCCGATTGAGTGGTCAATTTTCTGTAATTTTTAATTATATTGGGTCTTTTTGAGTTTTTATAAAACATGTCGGTTTTGTTTTGCGGTTACGGAAGAAATCCAAGATTTGTATGGTTAATCTGTTAGAGCTCATTGTGTGAAGATGACCGAAAAAATAGCGGCTTCGGTGGCGTAGTCGGTAGCATGCTGAACTGCTATGCCCAAGATAGCGGGTTCAAACCGGGCCGAAGTCATCGGATTTTTAAGAGCGTTAAAAATCCTTCAGTATGCCTTCCTTCGAAGGGGAAATAAAGCCGGCGGTCCCATGTCATAGATTTATGGCATGTAAAAGATCCTTTCACAGACTAAACTTGTGTAAAGCAAAATTTGTTAGGTTAGATTTCGTCAGAACGCTCTATCAAAGTTCCAACGTTCACCACTAGGTATCATTGATATCTGGTGGCGAAAGTTGGAACTACTTGAAATTGAACGGAACTTGTGCTTGTAGCTCACCCTTTAGGGTGTCCGCTGGAAGCAGCTACAGCCTCTGGCGAGCCGAACATGTCCTCGGACACTCCCGGCACTTAAAGCCATACGATAAATAAATACCGAAAAAATGTATCCTCCTTTTTCGCATAATTGCTGAGTTTTATTTCACTGGCCGTGAAAGCCAATATACCATCTTTTTGGAAGCCTTTATAGGGAGGTTGAGGCTGCTTGAGCTTTTAGTTCTCGCAGTGAAGAGGTGCAGTTGCGCTCAGGACCGTGGAGAGCGATCACGGGCTCTAGGGCAGTTTTCCGGGCCACTCCATTTTTGTTCAGCCTGAGTCATTATTTTGGAAGTAGTAAGATGGCTTTCTGGTAACCCTTAAAATAATCTCCATGAAATTTAACTTGTTCATATGGATTATAAGTTTACTTGGTTTTCAGTTATTCAACCACTCTTCTTTATGTCTCAAGCCTTGTTCCCACCCCTGTGATTCGGCGAGCCTACTCACAGACGAGTAGTCTGTTGTGGCCTGTCGTGTTCTGTCGTCACCCCGACCTCAAGTCGTTCCCATGGAGCGGAAAGGCTCGTGGCTTGGCGAATCTCGAGCGGCCACAAGCTAGTAGAAGAGTCACCACAGCTAGTAGGCACAGTGTTCAGTGTGTTTATAGAGGCCGAAAAATGGATTTGGACAGAGGAAGTAGAGTGTGCCCTAGCGGCTTATGTATTATTGAGTGACGATTGTTTGAAGAATACAAAAAGAACGGCTCGCAAAAGGCGTTGGTGGATGGGAACACTGAATAAAAGCCGTGAAAGGTAATTATAATTGACTAGTTAAATGTAAAAAAGTATCTAGGCACCTGTAAAATATTGGTCGTGCTTATCTTCTGCGAACCATCAGCCTAATCTAGCACTGAAAACAAGGAAAAAGCCAGCAGAAACTGTAACACACCACAACATATCGTGGGAACGGGTGTTCGAGCTGTACTGCGGCCCGTCATCCGTCGAACCACAAGCCTTTGAGGTACCGACAATACGCGGGAAAGGCCGAGCCACCACGCGCCAACCCGAGTACCGTTGTAACGAATCTTTGCGTTTCCACGGCCCGAGGTCTGGCAAACTACAGACCAGGCTCGCCGAGTCACAGGCCGTGGGAACGCGGCTTCACAATGCTTGTTCCCTTACTTCAAGATGTTGATCAACATGCATTTTAAATTTCATTTACATTGTATATTTCAGAAATGCATGAAGTAAATAGTCAAATTATTCAGAGATTGAATTCAAACCTTTCCGGTCTATACAGAATTTTCGTACATAATAACGTAAGTGGAGAATTCTGGCAACTGTGCCCTTTACCGACGAGAGCGGCGAAAAACACAATGGGTTGTTTGTTGTTTGAGTCTTCAGTCTTTTGACTGTTTTGATGCAGCCATCCATGCCTCCCTGTCCTAAACTAATCGTTTCATCTCTACATAGCTACCACACCCTACATCCGAGGCAATCTGTTTAACATATTCTAACCTTGGTCGACCCGGACCCTTCCTTCCATAACTAAGCTTGCTATTCTGGGTGTCGTAGTTAGTATGTGACCTACCAACCTATCTCTTCCCTTCATTAGCAGTCGCCAGAAATATCTCCCCTCTCTCCCACCTCGTTTGTAACCCTATCTGGCCATAGCGCCACGCTCCAGACAAAGGCTTTCAAAAATGACTTCCTAATACCTAAATCTATATTCGATGTCAACAGATTCCTTTTTTTTTTTTTTTTTTAGAAATGCCTTCCTTACCTGAGCCAACCTACATTTTATATCCTCTTTGCTTCGTCCATCACTGGTTATTTTGCTTCCTAAGTAACAGAGGTCTCCTACTTCCTTCAGCTCTTCACCTTACAATTTGATGTCCATAGAGGTTTCTGATTTATTTCGGCAGCATTCCAACATTTTTGTTTTAATTAATTTTCATCATGAATTCTTTCCTCAAGACGGAGTTTATACCATTCAAAAACTCACTCAAATCCTCAGGCGTGTCGAACCAAGATGACAATGGGTACCGTATTTATAAAATTTCTTACGGTATAACCAATGTTCTCCTTATAATGTTTTGGGTACCATTCACTGGTTCATTTACACCGAATAAAGTCATATAAGAATTCAGTATTTCAAAATAGAGTGAAGTTGTCCACTCTTAGCCCTTTTGCCGCCTAGGGCCCCTCAGCAAATCCGGGCCCTAGGGCTACACCTCCGCTTGCCCTTCCCACTCGTCGGGCCTGGGTGCGCTTTATAAAAGGGAAGGTAGCGCGCAGTTCGCTACTCCTGCGGGGGTCCGGGCGGCGAGATTGCAATTTCTAGTTCACTTTTATCATTGGAGAAAGACACAGCTTCCAGATTGGCCATTCTGTCGAAACACGACTGCAGCAGAGGATGTGATTCGTCAGCGTAGTTATACGCTGGAACCTATCAGCCATGTCATTCCAGGTTTGAAAAGAAATATGTAGAACTCCCGCTATTTCAACTTCGTAATTTCTTGGTACCCGTATACATTGTAATGTGCCTTGAAATAGTTGCATGATCATTGTTCCTAGGCCATAAGTGTTTCCAGGGGCGGCTCATGATTACAATTTTAGGGTCAGCCAGATGATACTATTTTTGTTTCATATTAAATATTGTTTTATTTTTGGCATTTATTGTTGCCAATATTGCCATTATCATCATTCCACACGACACAACATTTGAAACAAGTTTTAATAAATAGTTGATGCATTAAAAACTCTACTCACATGGCTGTTTATTAATACATATATTCTCCATATTATGTATTGGGAGCAGAAGGATGGGGTGGCAGGAATGAAGAAGGGAGAAAGTTGCTGGATTTTTTCAAGAGAAACGGTTAAGTGGTAGGCAACTCCTGGTTCCGGAAGAAAGAAACCCACAAGGCAACGTGGTACAGCAGTGATTTAACAAAGAAATCTTTGGTAGATTACATGCTGTACGACTGGGAAATGAAGAGAAGTGTCAGAGATATAAAGGTAATACCATCAGAGGCCTTAGATAGCGACCACAGAATACTTGTAATGAACCTGGGAGTTGTTAAGGATAGCAAGAGGACAGAGTACCAGGAAAGGAAGTCAAGGAATAATTCCAGAAGATAATAAGGGAAAGGATGCCAACAGACAATCCTAAAACAGGGGAAGAGGAATGGAAGCAATTCAAGAACACAATGGTGGAAGCTGCAGTGGCAGTATGTGGAAGAACTAGCAACAGGAAGCGGTGTAAAGAGACACCATGGTGAAATGAGAGAGTAAAAGAAGCTGTGGGAAGGAAGAACAAGGCTTTCAGAGTGTGGTTCCAGGAAAGAACTGATCTGGCAAGGGAAGATTATAAGATAAAGAAGAAAGAAGCAAACAAGATTGTCGCAGAGGAGAGGAAGAAGTGGATGGTAAAGTGGACAGAGATGATGGAGGAAGACAGCAGAGGAAATAAGAAAGTACTTTATGGGATGCTCAAAAGTAAGAGAAGAGGTCTGCGAGAGGATGTGGTAATGATGGACAAAAACGGAAATGAGGTACACAACAAAGAAACACTCAAGACAGTGTGGAAAGAGTACTTTGAGGATTTGCTGAATCCAAATGGTCATAGGGAGGAAGACAATGTATTGGAAGATGGAGAAGACAACACAGGAATGGAAAAAGACCTGAATTGGAGAGAACTGGAGATGGCTATAGACAAGATGAAAGGAGGAAGGGCACCAGGTGTGGATGAAGTGAGTGTTGAAATGGTGAAGGCAGCAGGGGAGGTTGGGAAACAGTGGCTGTACCGTGTGATGAGGGTGATATGGAAGGAGAAAAAGACCCCAGAAGATTGGAAGAAAGGATTAATTGTCCCAATATTTAAGAAAGGAAGCAGAAAGGAGTGTAGAAATTACAGGGGAGTCACACTCATACCTCACTGTGCCAAGATATATGAAAAGATATCAGAAAGTAGAATACGAGCCAAAGTGGAGGGAAAATTGAGATAGGAGCAGTATGGTTTTAGACCTGGGAGATCAACAGTGGATCTCATATTTTCAGTGAGACAGCTCCAGGAACACCACTACGAATTTGGAGAGGATCTGTTGATGGCCTTCCTGGACATCGAAAAGGCCTAAGATAGTGTGTGTAGGGAGAGGGTTTGGAAAGCAATGGAAAACATGGGAGTGGAAAAAGGGACTGTAGGCAGAGTGAAGGAGATGTATTGTGGAAGTGTGAGCTGTGTGAAAGTTGGAGGGGAAAGAACAGACTGGTTCAGACAAATGAGTGGCCTGAAACAGGGTAGTGCGCTGTCACCCCTTCTCTTTATTGTGGTTATGGACGAGGTAATAACACGGATAGCAGGAAAGGTAGGAGAAGATAAGATGAAAGCAATGGTGTTTGCAGATGATCTCATGGTCTGTGGAAACAGGGAGGAGGAAATTCAGGAGCAACTGAAGGCTTGGGAAGAAACAGTGGGAGAGTACGGATGGAAGTTCAACATCAGTAAATGTGAGATCCTGTTAACGACCAGGAAAAAGGACAGACCAATGAGTGGGATAACACTTGGAGGTGGACAGCTGAAGAAGGTGGAAAGTCTCAAGTACTTGGGAAGTATAGTGGAGGAAAATGGGAGAAATTACAAAGAGATTACGGAACGTGGCAGACAGGCAGAAGCATTTCTGAGAAGCATTAGGAGCTTAGTGTGGAATAAAGATGTCCCACAAAAAAGCAAGGAAGTGTTATACAGAAGCTACTATATCCCGATACTGACCTATGCTTCAGAAACGTGGACAATGAAGAGAAGAGACATAAGCAGAATACAGGCAGGTGAAATGAAGTTCCTGCGAAGTAGGATCGGAGTAACAAGAAGAGACAGGGTGAGGAATGAAAAGGTCAGGGAAATGGTGAAAGAGGAGCCCTTGCAAGGAAGGATTGGGACATCAAGACTGAGGTGGTATGGACACTTAAAGAGAATGGATGAGAAGAAGATTCCCAAGAGGATACATGAGATGCAGATGCAGAAGAAACGACCAAGGGGAAGGCCAAGAGATAGATGGCAGAAAGGAGTGGAGGAATGTGTCAAGAAGAGAGGCGAGGACTGGACCAGAGTGACAGCGGAGAAGTGGTGGGAAGAAAGGACTAAGTGGCGAGGCTTATGTTCCAAACAGACCCAGCCTGGGGCTGGAAACTGTACAAGAAGATGATGATGATGATGATGTTCTCCCCTGTGCTTGGATGAAGCACATTTATCTATCAGCTTGGTTGATGAGGTCATAATTATTTAATTTCTAACTTTGTTTTCAGAGCTAGAAAAGAAAATGAATTTGTTAATAAATATTCCACTTTCATTTTCCTATGTCGCATACAATCGACATATTAAATAACTACGTACCGTGCCACAAAAGTCAAAAACACATTTATACAGTAGAAATTAACTTCAGACTACTGAAAATGCATAAATATAGTTTCGTCTAATATCAGAAAGCTACAAACAATGGATGAATACCTGTTCAAGGGCGTGGGGTGGGGAGGACCCTTCTACCGTATTTAACAGAGTCAGAAGCTGAAAGTGAAATGAAGAGATCATCTGTTTCTCTTCAAAGCAACGCTATGGACCCAATCTGCTGGCCCTTAAAGAGAGAGAAAAAGTTCCCTTCATAGCACTGAAGAATTCGCGTGCAAGACAGTGCTATGTCCACTGTTTCCTCACCTGGTCCATCAAGCCATATACTTTACATGGGACTTTCTGTGGACCGGCCCTCGCTATGACGATACACCGTACGAGACTGTCAGGATCTTAACCTAGGGATGAGTTATTTATAATGAATTCTCTTTAGAGATTCTAGAAGGGTAAAACACTTATTTTAAGTTGAGTATCTGCATTATAAAGTAATTTAAAAAAAACAGTAAAGAAACAAATTCTTTGCAATGCTGCCTAACGGCCTTGGGTGGGCAGGGCCCATACGGCCCTTAATGACGCACCGTCACTGAGTGTTTCCATATCATCTTAAATCAATAAGAAGCTTTACCATAATGTTTTTCATTGAATTAACACCCCTTGTAGCCTACCATTTGGGTGACTCTACAAATAGGGGACACTTTATGGTCCCATAGCTGTATGGAGTTTATTCTAACAACACAGTTCTATGAAAAATTTAACATTGAACAAATAGACAAGATTTTAACAAAATTTTGGGAATTGAACAATACAACAAAGAAAATACGCAATTTGCCATTAGCATGGATGTCCCTAGCCATCACTTCCTAAGTGTTTGCTATTGCATTTATTGAAGTTTGAGGTTTCTTTTCGTTATGGATGCATACATTTGACTAGCATACAAACCTTAACTTAATGGAACGACATCGCTGATAGATTCCACGCTATATTTACGCTGATTAATCATATCCTTTGCTACAGTCTTGTTCCATCAGAATAGCCAATCAGGAAGCCGTATCGCTATCTAATGCTAAAAGCGAACTAGAAAATTCCATCTCGCGTCCGGGCGCGGACATCAAGAGCTCCCTGATGAGCCAGTTTGGTGTCCTAGGCGAAACCTCACACAAGACACGGCACACACCTAGAAAAATTGCTGAGTTTTAATTATTATTATTATTATTACTTACACTGCAATTCCACTGCTCCCTGCAAATAAATAATTATTCGTCATCCATATTAATACAATCCCATCCTTGAGAGATCCTTCAGAGCGATAGCTGGTTTCTTCCTCACCAATCACAATCGCCTTGAGCTGGAGTTGTTATGAAGGAAACATTCCCGTGGCAAGGGAAAATTCCCATCGTCTCTTTTTATAGGTGACGAGCAATTATATCCAGCAGTGGCGGCAAGTGGCAGGAATTTAGAGGTTCATTCTCTTATCCTCTCCCTCTTCTCAGTGGCTCACATCTAGTGGGACGTGGGTTGGTGACCACAGGACCCCAGCTGAGTCCGGCATTGCTTCCACTTACTTCATCTTTCCTGTCGACCTCCCTTGGTCAGTTCCACAGCATAGTTCACCAATTTCCGGACGCTGGCATTCTCTACACGGATGGTTCTAAGGTGGACGAGAAAGTGGATTGTGCTTACGTTATTGATGGTGCAAATACCAAGATCTCTTTGCCTGAAGCCTGTAGTGGGTTTACTGAAGAGCTCGTTGCCATCTATGAAGCTCTGCAGTTTTCACTACAGGATGCTCGAATCCACTTTCTCGTGTGTACCGACTCTTTGAATTCGTTGCAGTCAATTGCTACATGTTTCCCGCAACATCCCCTAGTGCAGCGAATCCACGACCTACTAGCCGGGCTCTCGAATCACCTTCCTGTGGCTTCCAAGCCACATGGGAATTGCGGGAAATGAGTTAGCTGATCAAGCTGCAAAAGAGGCGGTATCACTACCACCTCGACCAATGGAGGTACCCGCTAGAGATATTCGCTCTCAGCTACGCCTACAAGTTCTGGCTTTCTGGGAGAGTCAGTGGCTAGCTGACCCACTGCCCAGTAAACTGAGAGCGATCAAGGGAACTACTCGCGTGTGGCGGAGCTCTTTCCGGTCACGGAGAGAGTCCGTCATATTGTGTAGGCTAAGGATAGGTCATACAAGATCCACCCACTTGTAGCTAATGAGAAGGGAAGACCCCCAACTTTGTACCTGTAGAGCCGTTTTCACCGTGGCCCACGTTTTAACCGAGTGTGTGGATCTAGCTGACTTACGAAGAAACCTTGGTTTGCAGATGACACTCAAACTTAAATTAGCCGATGACGCGGTGGCTGCTGATCTCGTTATCTGCTTTATAAGTGAGAGTGGGTTAGGGCCAGCAATCTAAATTCTCCAGTGTAAATAAACTCAACGACATGTTCGTTTTTGAATGATAATTTTTTGTTTTTCCGTAATTTTTGTTAATTTTTATAATTATTATTTTTATTTAACTTTTGTTTTATTAATTTTAGGTCTTTTCAAATTTAAGTGTCCACCTCTAAATTTTAAATTCAATTCCAAATTTATATTCATTAATCTGTGTTAAGAGGGGCAGATGACCTCGTAGTTACGTCCCTTAAAACAACAATAACTACTATAACTCCCTTGGTCAACTATTGTTGTCTTCCTTCTCCGACGGTTTAGGGTATCTATTGGTTAATGTCAATGCAATGGGTGGAGCCCTGAGAGGATTAAAAAAAACTTATCCGCTTACACACCGCATCCGCCCGACTGTTAACCGCATACACATCGCATCCGCACGACTGTTATCCACATACACACCGCATCCGCCCGACTGTTATCCGCATACACACCGCATCCGCCCGACTGTCATCCGCATACACACCGCATCCACCCGACTGTTATCCACATACACACCGCATCCGCCCGACTGTTAACCGCATACACACCGCATCCGCCCGACTGTTATCCATCCCGCATCCGCCCGACTGTTATCCGAATACACACCGCATCCGCACGACAGTTATCCGAATACACACCGCATCCGCCCGACTGTTATCCACATACACACCGCATCCGCCCGACTGTTATCCGCTTACACACCGCATCCGCACGACTGTTATCCGCATACACACCGCATCCGCCCGACTGTTATCCGCTTACACACCGCATCCGCCCGACTGTTATCCGAATACACACCGCATCCGCCCGACTGTTATCCACATACACACCGCATCCGCACGACTGTTATCCGCATACACACCGCATCCGCCCGACTGTTATCCGCTTACACACCGCATCCGCACGACTGTTATCCGCATACACACCGCATCCGCCCGACTGTTATCCGCTTACACACCGCATCCGCCCGACTGTTACCCGCATACACAGCGCATCCGCCCGACTGTTATCCACATACACAGCGCATCCGCCCGACTGTTATCCGCATACACAGCGCATCCGCCCGACTGTTATCCACATACACACCGCATCCGCCCGACTGTTATCCGCATACACACCGCATCCGCACGACTGTTATCCTCATACACAGCGCATCCGCCCGACTGTTATCCGCATACACACCGCATCCGCCCGACTGTTATCCGCATACACACCGCATCCGCCCGACTGTTATCCGCATACACACCGCATCCGCCCGACTGTTATCCGCATACACAGCGCATCCGCCCGACTGTTATCCGCTTACACACCGCATCCGCCCGACTGTTATCCGCTTACACACCGCATCCGCCCGACTGTTATCCGCTTACACAGCGCATCCGCACGACTGTTATCCGCATACACAGCGCATCCGCACGACTGTTATCCGAATACACAGCGCATCCGCCCGACTGTTATCCACATACACACCGCATCCGCCCGACTGTTATCCGCTTACACACCGCATCCGCACGACTGTTATCCGCATACACACCGCATCCGCCCGACTGTTATCCACATACACACCGCATCCGCACGACTGTTATCCGCATACACAGCGCATCCGCCCGACTGTTATCCACATACACAGCGCATCCGCACGACTGTTATCCGCTTACACACCGCATCCGCCCGACTGTTATCCGCTTACACACCGCATCCGCCCGACTGTTATCCGCTTACACACCGCATCCGCCCGACTGTTATCCGCTTACACACCGCATCCGCCCGACTGTTATCCGCTTACACACCGCATCCGCCCGACTGTTATCCGCATACACACCGCATCCGCCCGACTGTTATCCGCTTACACACCGCATCCGCCCGACTGTTATCCGCATACACAGCGCATCCGCCCGACTGTTATCCACATACACACCGCATCCGCCCGACTGTTATCCGCTTACACACCGCATCCGCAGGACTGTTATCCGCTTACACACCGCATCCGCCCGACTGTTATCCGCTTACACACCGCATCCGCCCGACTGTTATCCGCTTACACACCGCATCCGCACGACTGTTATCCGCTTACACACCGCATCCGCACGACTGTTATCCGCATACACACGTTTCTTATCTGAATCTATTGGCATTACAATAATATTGTAATTAGATAAAGTATTAAACAACACAAGCATCCGTGGCTTAGGCGGCAGCACGCCGGCCTCTCACCGCTGGGTCCGTGGTTCAAATCCCGGTCACTCCATGTGAGATTTATGCTGGACAAAGCGGAGGCAGACAGGTTTTTCTCCGGGTACTCCGGTTTTCCCTGCTACAATTTCATTCCAGCAACACTCTCCACTATCATTTCATTTCATCTGTCATTCATTTAAGCATTGCCCCAGGGGAGTGCGACAGGCTTCGGCAGCCGGACCAGTTCCTATCCTCGCCGCTAGATGGGAGCTTCATTCATCCATTCCCTGACCCGGTCGGTCGACTGGACGCAGGCTGTGGATTTTCATTTTCATTAAACAACACATTTATACATCTAAGGAGAAAGTCTTCCCTTAAGCTATGTATGTCATATGCTATGTTTAAAATGAATGCCACACAGTCAGAGTTGCAACTCTTTACAGTTCGGAGTCTTTGTTAATTATGCTTAATGACATAGTTTGAATGAGATTACCGAAATCATCATCTAACATTTGTCATGAAAGGAAAAGAAACATAACGGAAGAATATGATATGTCATAAACATCCTGGTTCTAGTAATGATATTGAACAAGATCGGATTGTATTCTAAAAACTATCCGCAAATTTACTCCAAACATTATCCGCAGCTTACCCGCTATCCGCACAGACATGCAAACTGTATCCACATGGCGAAAATATTTGCAGATATCCGCTCAGGGCTTTAGCAATGGGCCGCCGAGATCTCTTTGGAATATTCTTTTCAAAGATTATAGTAAGCGAAGATATTAATCATAATGGTTAAAATTAATATTCCATGTTGTCTAATTAAGGTGCCTGTACACTGGAAAGCCTTTGCCTTAGCTAGAGCGTAGAGTAGCTCTAGCTAGGGCACTCTAAGCTCCTCTTCAGTGTACACAGGTGGTAGAGAACCCTAGCGGAGACCACTCTAAGCTCTAGCTAGGGCCGGCTGACTCTACGGTGTAAACAGTATTTGGGTGCCCTAGCCTAGCCAGACCAGTCTAGCTCTATTCGTTCGGTTGAATATTGGGAAGTGCTCTATGTAGAGTCAGTGGTGGATTGTTGAGGTTATTTGTTTGTTGTAAATTATAGAGTTTGAATATGGCTGAGTTTGTGTGGAGTCGCGAAAAAACAATAACATTAATTGAAAATATTGAAGCCCATCCAGAAACTCTGAATTGTACTCTGAAAGAATACAAGGCAGAAATTTGAAGGCACAGTCGTTTCGGGTGATCCCTTTTGCTGATTCTGGGGGTAATTTTGGCCAAAATTTACTCATAGTATTTTTTTTTTCATTCATTCAGAATCTTCTGAACAATCTTCTGCAATAATTTAGCGTGCATTCCCTCGTATTCTCTTATTGATATCCAATTCCTCACCCACAACCTTCTTTTCCACTTCATAGTTTTCTTTTTCAACAAGGCACACACAGCCACCACAGATGCTAAAAGCTCTCTTGAAGGCATTTTAACTTCACAACACAGCGCAAAAAACCTAGACTCACCCTGCTCTCAGAATGTTTTAGCGCTGCTCTAGCTAGTGCATTTACGATTGACAGAGTATACAGGTTCAGAGAGTGCTCCAGGTAGATTTGTCTATCTCCACTCTACGAATGCTCTACCTAAGGAAAATTACTCTACAGTGTACAAGCACTCAGTTTAGCTAGAGCAGTCTAGCTAGACTTGCTCTATGAAAATTACTCTACAGTGTACACGCACTCAGTTTAGCTAGAGCAGTCTAGCTAGACTTGCTCTATGAAAATTACTCTACAGTGTACACGCACTCAGTTTAGCTAGAGCGGTCTAGCTAGACTTGCTCTATGAAAATTACTCTACAGTGTACACGCACTCAGTTTAGCTAGAGCGGTCTAGCTAGACTTGCTCTATGAAAATCACTCTCCAGTGTACAGGCACCTTTAATAATATATTAGATAAAGTTCTGAAATACAAAAAATCTTCCGTATTGACATTGTTCGGCATGGTTTTTTTAGCCAGCATGGCATTTTTATCGCCTTATATCGATAGTTTTGTTAAGTCCGTCTGTTAGGTATTCATCCCAGAGGATGGTTGGATCCTCAAAAAGTTTCGCCATAGGCAGCACTATAATGAAGCGTACTAGGAAAATTGAGGAGGCGGCTTCGGTGGCGTAGATGGTAGCATGCTGAGCTTCTATGCTCAAGATAGCGGGTTCAAACCCGGCCGAAGCCGTCGGATTTTTTAAGAGCGTTAAAAAACCCTCAGTATGCCTTCCTTCGGAGGGGAAGTAAAGCCGGCGGTCCCATCTCATAGATTTATGGCATGTTAAAGAACCTTCCACTAATTACACCTGTGTGAAGCTAAATTGTATAGGTTAAGCATGTAAACAACGCACTTAGGTTCCTACGTTCGTTGCCAAAAGCCGACTGCGGTGGCGTCTGGTAGCTAAGTTCTGAACTAGTAGTCGTTGACGGTGGCGTTTGGCGGCAAAAGTAGGAACTATTTACAACATTCAAAAGTCTGCAGTCCTTACTTGAATTTAAAAAAAAAACCAGATAGCACACACTAATACAGTCATGACAGTAACACCGGTTATCAGACAGATTCTACACACACCCAAAGTACACGGGGCTACATGACCGCGTTGTCGCAGCCCCTAAAACTGAGGAACCAACCAACCAAAGTTGAGGAGTGAGGTAGTGCTTTCCTCACTGAGTCAGAACAATAGCACTGACCCTATGAGTAGAACATTTCACGGTATCCACAAGGCACTGACTATGCCCTGGGCCTGAAGGCCGTTTCTCAGCACCACTCGTATCTCAGTAGCTTCCATATAATCACAGCCATGGGTGGGACTGAGACATCGGTGATAAGCCACATTTTACTCTAGCCTGTGCCAACAGACAAATGCAAAAGTACTGTATTCATCAAGAGATGTTGGTTGGTTGGATGGTTGGTTCCTTAGTTTAGGGGCTGTGACAACGCGGTCATGTAGTCCCGTGTACTTTGGGTGTGTGTAGAATCTGTCTGATAACCGGTGTTAATTGTGATGGCTGAATTAGCAAAGAGGATATAAAAAGAAGGTTAGCTCAGGCAAGGAAAGCATTTCTACAGAAAAGGAATCTGTTGACATCGAATATAGATTTAGGTATTAGGAAGTCATTTTTGAAGGCCTTTGTCTGGAGCGTGGTGCTCTATGGAAGTGAAAGTTGGACTATTGGTGCAGCAGAAAAGAGGAGAATTGAAACGTTTGAAATGTGGTGTTACAGGAGAATGATGAAGATCAGATGGGTAGATAGAGTTACAAACGAAGAGGTATTAAGACTAGTGGGAGAGGAGAGATGTTTCTGGCGACTGCTAATGAAGAGATAGGTTGGTAGGACATATACTAAGACACCCACGAATAGCAAGCTTAGTTATGGAAGGAAAGGTTGAGGACAAGAACTGTAGGGGTAGACCAAGGTTAGAATATGTCAAACAGATTGCCTCGGATGTAGGGTGTGGTAGCTATGTAGAGATGAAACTATTAGCTCAGGACAGGGAGGCATGGAGCGCTGCATCAAACCAGTTAAAAGACTGAAGACTCAAACAACAACAACAACAACAACAACGAATTAGTGTGTGTTATCTGTTTTAATTAAAGTAAGGACTGTAGACAATGATTTCAAGTATTTCCTACTTTTGCTACCAAATGATTCCAAAATCCTTCCCTGGCCTTTTCTTAATTAGACCCAAGTTAGCGGCCTGTCACCATCCCCAGTTGTATCTGCTCCAAGTGTGTTCTACTCCCAGACACCGTCCTTGACCACACTCATCCTATATGACCCCCAGGGGCTCACATCTAGTGGGATGTGGGTTAGCGACCACGGGGCCCCAGCTGAGTCCAGCGTTGCTTCCACTTACTTGCGCTGGGCTCCTCTGTCTTCTTTCCTGTCGACCTCTCTTGGTCAACTCTTGTTTTCTTCTGACCGCGACGGTATTAGGGTATCCAAGGCCTAGGGAGTCTCCTCCTTTCCCACCTTCATTGGCCCTTCTCTCATCTTTCCGGATCCCTCATTCTTCTAGGAATCAGCCTTGTTTTTATTTCCATAGTTCCTTTTCTCTTTACGATTCCTGCCCTGTTTTCCTGAATTGGCTCCCTGTGTCCCTAAATTACATTTTGTAAGCATTTTCAATCTACTTTGCATTTTGTAAGTATTTTAGATCTAAACTCCAATTTGTAAGTATTTTCAATCTCAATTGCATTTTGTCAGTACAGTATTTTGTATCGCGGGCTTCCACATATTGTGCGTATTTTTAATCTACCATACATTTTGTAAGCATTTTCAATTTCAATTGCATTTTGTAAATATTTTGAATTCCAATTGCACTTTGTGAGTATTTTGAATCTGAACCGGCCTTTTTCAATCTCACTTACATTGTGTAATTTCAATTTCAATTGCATTTTGTAAGTATTTTGAATTTCAATTGCATTTTGTAAGTATTTTGAACCTCAATTGCATTTTGTAAGTATTTCGAATCTACATTGCATTTTGTAAGTAGTTAGAACCTAAACTACATTTTGTGCGTATTTTTCAATCTAAATTCCTGTTGTGAGTATTTCCACTCTCCATTTTGTGAGTCCTTCTTTCAATCTGAGTTCCATTTTGTAAGTATTTTCAGTCCGGCTTAATTTTCGTTATGGTTTCCATTTCATTGTCATTTTCGCTATCACCCAGACCATTAGGGGCCGATAACCTAGATGTTAGGCCCCTTAAAACAAGTATAATCATCAACCTATATGCGATCCACTCATCGATGTGGTTCTATTAACCTAGAAATATTCCTGAGTTCTGTCTCAGTAATTTAATTCTGTATATTAAACTAGAAAGAAAGATCTCATCAACAAGATCTAGGTGGCAGTGTACAGTATATGCACGTAATCCACCTGCAGTGCAGCTGTTGGAACTCAACAAAGTTTCCTGATGCTCTGGTAATCAAGCAGGCAGTGAAGTAATAAAAAAGAAACTAGTCCAGTTTGAATGGCTGCATCTCGAGAACCATATGAGAGCGAGGAAGGAGCGGACAGTTGAAAGGCGGTCTGTGTCTGTGTGAACTGGAGCAGTATTCAGCAACCTTGCTTGTTCTCCCGCCGTAAGCAGAACGGGTTCCAAGCACACAAGCGACCAGCTGGCCGAAAATTATTTTGTTCACCCCTGATTTAGATTCGCAGTTCATAAAGGCAGGAGAATGAGGAAGATTATAGAGCATCTCTACCTTAGTTAGTTATTGTTGCTTTACGGGGCGGAACAGTGAGGTTATTATATTTATTTTATTTTTGTAATCGTTTCGGTCTTCTATGGACCACGTTATTTCAACCGCATTTTCCCTCGTTCTTTCACATTGGCCCGGTATTCGCGCATTTTTCTTCGGTGAGCTTCCTTTCGTTCTTCGGTCCACGTCTTGCCGGTTTTCAATATAGGTTTTGGCTGAAAACTCAGTAGCCTATTTTCCCAAGTTTCTTCTTCAAAGAGTCGCGTTTCAAGATGTCCTCATGTGATATCCCCAGTTCTTAGGTCTTTTTCCACCTCTGTAAACCAGACCCCTTTGGTTTTCTTTCCCACAAAGTAGGCACAGATTCGACAATCGATTGGACAATCTTCCGGAGTTCATTCGTGTTAAATGGCCATAAAAGGAGAGTCTTCTTTTGCGAATGGTGTCCGTTATTTTCTCCACATGTAGATGAAGTTCATCGTTGTGTCGTCTTCTATACTCTCCTCGTTCCCAGGATCTTTCTCAGAATCTTCCTCTCTTTGGCTTCGAGTTGTTCTGCCAGGCCTTTCTTATTCATCGCCAGGCATTCTGATGTATATAACGCCTCCGGGCTAATAACGGTAACGTAGTGCCTCAGTTTGGCCTTAAAGGGCATTGATCGTATTTTGCAAATATCTTTGGTTAAATGGTAAGCCATGTTAATCCGTGACACGAAAGCTTCCTTTTCACGAATGTTCGTCTCAATCCATTCACCCAGGTATTTGAATGTCTCTACCTGTGTTATTTTGTCCTCCATTCACCATAAGTTCTCTGGGTCCTGACTTGATGTTCGTTATAAACTGCGTTTTCTCAAACGAAATCTGAAGACCTGCCTTTGCTGCTTGCACCTGTAATTGATAGTGAGGTTATTTATTATTATTAGTAGTAGTAGTAGTATTAATTATAGCATTTTTGCCCTTATGGACAGTGCTTGAACTTAAATATCTCATGATGACATAATCTATCTCATGATGACATAATCTTCATTTCTCTCCCTTCTTCCTCTTCTCTTCCCAAAATCTCTTCATCCTTTGACTGTGCTCCTGTTTCCGTTGTTCCGTCCACACTGTTTCCGTCTTCTTCTTTTCATTTGCTTGAATTGTTGTATTCTTAATTTTGTTTCTGAATTTTCCTCTCTCTCCAATCATTGGCCTGTCGCCTCCCACCTGCCTTAAGTCTTCCTCTATTTGAAAAATGAAAATCCACAGCCTGCTTCCAGTCGACCGACTGAATGAATGAATGAAGCCCCCATCTAGGGGCGATGATATGAACTGTGCCGGCTGTCGACAGGCGCGGATTCAAGGGGGGGGGGGGGGGTGTTACGGGGGTCATAGACCCCCCCCCCAAACGGAGACCAAATTCTTTTGCAAATTCAAAAAACGAAAACACAATAACCAGACAAATAAAACTTAACGAATTTTATCTGAAAAACAGTTTTTTTCTTTTTCATTTTATTCAATACTGAAAATATCTTTATTGCAATTATTATGTTCTGTTACAACTGCATACCTGTTATATAAAAACGATTATTTATATAACAAAATCAACTCGTCTATTTTGTTTAGCAAACCTTGTGATTACCGAATCTATGTTTATAGTGATGTCACGATGAATGTGCAGCAATGCACGGATAGGAATTTGGGGCTTTTTTCGCACCAAGAAAATTTGCCGACGTCCAAACTGCAAGCTTGGTTGTCAATTTAAGCTGTGACTTTCTCCCTTTGTCGGTACCAACTCGACTTGCCGAAACTGTAACGTACCTTGATGCTTTTCTCGAAGCTCGATGTAAAAGTCGCAAAACACGCCGTTGCAATTTGTACGAATATTTTTGGTGCGCTAAACGCATCAAATTTCTATCCATGTAGCTTGCAAAAAATTGGTCTGGTTTTGTACGTTTGGTTATTTTGTGATTGCGTTGTTAGTGATACCATTTTTCTTAACAATTTCGATTCTGTGCCCCCCCCCCCCCAAAGCCAAACTCTAGATCCACGCCTGGCTGTCGAAGCCTGTCGCACTCCCCTGGGGGCAATGATTAAATGAATGCCAGATTAATTAATGAAATAATGAAATTATAGTGGAGAGTGTTGCTGGAATGAAATTGTTGACAGGGAAAACCGGAGTACCCGGAGAAAAACCCGTCTGCCTCCGTTTTGTCCAGCACAAATCTCACATGGAGTGACCGGGATTTGAACCACGGACCCAGCGGTGAGAGGCCGGCGTGCTACCGCCTAAGCCACGGAGGCTTCGTAAGGGCAAGAGAATTATGAAGGTACGGTGACCATACGTCCCGAAAAGGTCGGGACAGTTCCGATTTAAAGAAGCATGTCCTGGCATCCCGAATATTAATAAAAGTGTCATGGTTTTTTAAGTTTGAAAAAATTAATAATAATTTTCTGAAAAATATGCGTAATTAAACGAAAAATACGTTATGTTTTTAGGGAATGAGGAAAATCTTACCTGAACATTTTGGTAATAAATTACTAAACAGTATGAAACTAATCCTAATCCATCCCATCCTAAAAGAATTCTAATAAATTAGGTCTAATAATTAGAAATATTATGGATAAAAGGGCCGTCCACACGTGCAGGCTTTCCCTCAAGCATACTTGTGCAAACCGGTTTGCAGAGGAAAGCTTGTACGTATGGACGGGAAAACTGTAGCTCGTGCAAGCCAAGAAGCGCGGCTTGTGCAATCGTTGCAGCCCCAAAGATTTTACTTGTGCAAACTAAGTTGCGCAGTGCAGTTTGTGCGTGTAGACACGTTGCTCAAGCCTTGCCTGTCTGAAACTTGAAATAAGTTATAAGTAATTAAGCATAAACAATAATGTCCGATATAAGGAATTGTTCGAAACAGTTCATTGCGGACTTTATTGAGCTCTACAAGTCTCTACCCCGTCTTTGGAAAATAAAATCCAAGGAGTATTCCGACAGGAATAAAAAGAATGCTGCATACGGAAAACTGGTAGAAAAATTAAAAGAGTTAAGTAGGATTATTAAGTTATACAGTATATTCAGAATGAGCAGTCAAATTTACTTTTTATTTATTTTATTATATTTTAAAACACAGTTGTATAAATGGTGTATATAAAATATAAATGGACTTAAGTTTTGGTACACATTTTCGGAGCACATTGAAGTAAAATAGTACATTAAAGGAATAGTTTTTATAACGTTTGTCCATCCATCCATCCATCCATCCATCCATCCGTGAATCAGTTCAGTTCTGTGATATGTGAAATGTTTATAGTTCGCTAGTGGTCACGACTACCACTTCTTCCCATTTCATCTGTACAGATAGAACCAAGCGCAGACAGAGATTCGGCGACAAAAAAGTGAATTCTTTGTGTTGAGTACAGCCGTCTCGATCACTCGACAGCCATTTCGATTGCTCGCTCTGCAGCGCTCGACGGGAGACGAGAGAACTTTTGCGTGTTTGGCTACCAGTTTTTTTTGTTGTTGTATGTGTGTGTACAGTCCGTAATGGCAGTAAATGTTCTAGTACAAGACATGTCTTAATCTTATTTACAGTCCACTTATTGGTGCTCTCCTGTTTTTCTGGGGACCCTAATGCACAATTTTATTCATGGTCCTCGCGTACCGGATATTCGCGTTGGAAAGACATGTTCTCTGTACGATATAACAGAACGCGGACAAAGCACATGGTCACCTCGTGGCGAAATGGATTCTTCCAAGTATGAGACGACATCGTGCATACTTCGGACGTGTAAAACACTAATCGTTGGAACACAACTCTTAACGAACGTCTAGAAATGCAACTCGTGTGTTTTACATGTTACATACGTAACATAACCTACAACACATACCACGGCACGTGTTCAGCTGCCGGTCTTATAGCTCCAGTTTGTGTGGTCATGCAGAACATAGACAGTGTATTATTCAGCTCATCATGGATGACAGTGGCGGATCCAAGATTTATCTCTGCATAACAAGTAAGTTGAAACATTCTTAGACTGGCACCTTAGATTATGCTCCCAACCTTGATCCTATTGGTTTATTCTGTCTCCTTGCGCCCGTTATGCTCAAGTACTAAGGATCACATTCTTAGTTAATTATTCTATAAGCTAGCCTTCCTTGTTTTCACCCTTTTCGAACCTTTTGTACTCGTAACGCGTCTGCAGCAATGGAAGAACAAACCAGGAAGCAACTCGTACAGCAACGAGCCGTTGCCAAATCAAGTTTAACACGAATGTCAAAGTATATTACTGAATTCCAGCGTGAGTCAGAAATTCAATTAGTAATTGTTAGACTGAAAGAATTGCCTAACATTAGAGATAAATTTGAAGGTGCTCAAACGCAGTTAGAACTATTTGAGGGTATTGAAAAGCATGCAGCTGAAAGAGAAACCTTTGAATCAGCATACTTTGATCTCGAAGCTGCAATGAATATCGAGATCAATCGTGATAATGATCACAAGGCTGATGGTAGTATTACTCCACCTCACTCACATTCTAGTACACGGAATGCTATTAGATTACCGACACTACAACTTCCCAGCTATGATGGTAATGTGACCGGTTTCAAGCATTATATGGACACCTTTGATAGCCTAGTTGTCAATAATGACCAGTTGGACAATATTCAAAAATTTCACTACTTGCTGTCTACACTCAAAGGTGAAGCTCATAAGTTAATAGCTAATATCCCAGTTTCTAGCAGTAATTTTGAAGTTGCTCTGCAAACTATTCGCAGTCGTTATGATAACATAAGACTGATTACTACGGCACACTTAGGTTACTTATTAAACTTGCCGGTTGCTCACAAAGATTCTGTTAATGAGCTTCGGGCACTAGTTAACCAAACTCTGAGTAACCTAAATGCTATTAAGGCCCTAAATCTAGCAGTGCCATTGGAAGACCTACTGGTTTCGCAGTTGATTTTGGAGAAAGTGCACGTGTCCATTAGGAAAGAATTTGAAGATACTGTAGACTCTGAAATTCTTCCTACTCTTGAAGATCTTATCAAGTTCTTAGAAGGTAAATGCAAGGCTTTAGACATAGTGAACTCAAGCAACCTCCTCAAGCCTTCAAGCAGCTCAGACACTAAAGGTAAAGAACCCTCCAATCGTAAGACAACACCACATGCTCATCAGACGTATGTTACTACAACTGTAAACTGTGTGTACTGCAACGCTCCACATGCTTTGGCTAGATGTAGAGATTTTAAGCAAGTTCCTACTCTAGAACGTAGAGATTTTGTCAAGCGTAATAATCTCTGTTTCAACTGTCTACATGCTCAACACAGAGTCGCCCAGTGCAAGGCTGGTAACTGCCAAACATGCAGGAAGAAGCATCACACGTTACTGCATATTGATGTGTCCCAGCATTTGTCAAACGTAGATAAGTCGGAAAACGTCCCTAATCAGAACGTGACTCAGGTGCAGCATGGTGCGAGTAGTTACTGTACTCTCAAGATAGAACCACGTCAGTCCATATTGTTGTCCACAGCCTTGGTGAAGGTCAAGGATGCTCAAGGGATCTGGCAGACTTGTAGAGCCCTTTTAGACAGTGGCTCGCAATCTTGCTTTATTTCAGAATCCTGTGTTCAGCGATTAAGGCTGCGCAGATCTCATGATCGTAAACCGATCCAGGGTATTGGGAATACGACGTCAGAAACCAAGCATAGTGTTTTGGTGCAAATAGGCTCGCGTATAAATGATTTCGTGACCTCAGTCGAGTGCTTAGTTCTACCTAAGCTTACTGAAGATCTTCCTGGCGAATACATTGATAGCAAGGAGTGGAACTTACCCAAAAATCTGCCATTTGCTGATCCGAAGTTCAACGAACCGGGTCACATAGACTTGTTAATTGGGTCAGAGGTATGCCCATACATTCAGCTCGCAGGAAATCTAGCTAGGACTAAAGATTATCCTATTCTGCAAGAAACAGAGTTAGGTTGGGTACTTGCAGGTAAATATACAGATTCCAGTAAGCCCCTACATGGACCACGGCGGCCGGTAGTATCTTACTTTGTACAATCTGCAGGCTGCATCCAACAGCAGCTACAGAGGTTCTGGGAAATCGAAGAGCTACACCATACTCCAAGAACTAAGGAAGAAAGGGACTGTGAAGCTCACTTCAAACGGCACGTCTCGCGCAACTCTTCTGGCAGATTTGTAGTGCGTCTTCCCTTCAAAGAAACCCCAGAAAATCTAGGAGACTCCAAGCAGATGGCAACAAAGAGGTTTCATCAGTTGGAAAGGAAGTTGACCAAACATCAAGGACTGAAGGAAGAATATAGTCGATTTCTTCAAGAGTACGAAGATTTGGGTCATATGGATATTGCTGAAGATACCACAGCACGTTGCTACTATATGCCACATCATGCAGTGGTTAAGGCAAGCAGCTCGACCACTAAGACTAGAGTAGTATTTGATTGTTCTGCAGCATCCAGCAACGGAGTATCATTGAATGACCTTCTACTCGTCGGCCCAACCATCCAGCAAGATTTCTACTCTATTATCTTAAGATTCAGAAGTCATGCCATTGCTTTCACTGCGGACATAGCAAAAATGTACCGTCAGATTCTGGTACATCCCCAAGACTGTAGATATCAAAGGATAATATGGAGAGAGAAATTGACAGATCCTGCCAAGGAGTATCAATTGAAGACTGTTACGTATGGCATGTCATGTGCACCATTCTTAGCTATTAGATGTATTCAACAACTGGCCAGTGAGGAAGCTCATGCCTTTCCGAAAGCTCAGAAATCATTGATGGAAGATTTCTATGTTGACGATTGTATCTCGGGATGTGCGACCGTCGAAGAGGCTCTTCAAGTGCAACAAGAGTTGATAAACATACTACAGAAGGGTGGATTCTCACTACGTAAGTGGTGCAGCAATCACCCAGGTATTCTAGAGAATGTCTCACCGGAGCTAAGGGAGGCTCAGTTACCACTACAGCTGGACAAGGGTGAAGTTAAAACGTTAGGATTGGTATGGCACCCAGCTGCTGACCAGTTTCAAGTTATTAGCAGTTTCAAGCCAAAACCCTATCCACATGGTTTCACAAAACGCCTAGTTCTATCCATTGTTTCCAGCATTTTTGACCCTCTAGGCCTCATCAGTCCTATAGTAATTTTATGCAAGATATTTCTTCAGAAGTTATGGCAAGAACGGCTATCTTGGGACCAGCCTTTATCAGAAGAATTGGCTGCAACTTGGACATCACTCTATAATCAGCTCCCATGGATTGATGAAATCTACATTGATCGCAGAATTCTAGGTGACCGCTCAGTAACTGTACAGCTTCATGGGTTCTGTGATTCATCGGAAGCTGCGTTTGGAGGGTGCTTGTATGTACATTCCACAAACAAGGATGGAACCACTTCTGTAAGACTTCTTTGCTCCAAGTCCAGGGTAGCACCATTGAAGAAATTATCTCTTCCACGACTGGAATTATGTGGAGCATTGCTATTATCTCAATTATTGCAAAGGGTAGTCAAGTCCTTGAATCTTACATTTGCGAACATATTCTTGTGGACAGACTCTACTATTGTATTGGCATGGCTTTCGGCACCATCATCAAGATGGAAGACCTTTGTAGCCAACCGAGTAGCTGAAATACAGGAAATTACAGAAGGTGCTACTTGGCGACACGTTTCTTCACAGTTTAACCCCGCTGATCTGATATCACGAGGTGTACATCCTAAGGATCTTAAGGATAATAAGTTATGGTGGAATGGACCAGCTTGGTTGGGTGAAGATTCTAAACACTGGCCTACATTAAACAATCTTCCAGAGCAGCAGGAACCACCAGAGCAGAAGATTAAGCCTGTATGTTACTTAATGACTACTCCCGAGGATGGACTCGTCACAAGATTCTCTAGCTTATCGAGATTGCAACGAGTTGTAGCATACATCTTTAGATTTGTACATAATTGTTCAAAATTGAAGACAGAGCGAGCTACTGGACCTCTTTCTTTAAAGGAATTGCAGAATGCTCTGACAACATGCATTAGGCAGGCTCAGGAGTTAGCATACCACATGGAAATCAAACAGCTGGAATCAGACCAAGAAGTTCATTGTAAGAGTCACTTGAGAAGTCTACATCCTGGTTTAGACCTCAACGGGCTGCTACGAGTTGGTGGACGGTTAGAACGGTCTAATCTGCCTTATGAGCAAAAACATCCTGTGATCTTGCCACCTCATCATCACATCACCAGATTGATAATTGAACATGAACACAGTCGTCTCTTGCATGCTGGCTGTCAACTTCTTCTGGCCTCCCTTAGGCAGAAATACTGGATTGTGAATGGTAGAACGACAGTCAGACGGATAATTCATAATTGCTTGACATGTTTCCGACTAAGAGCAAAATCTTCAACTCAATTAATGGGCCAACTACCACGTGTTCGCGTTGAATTAGTTCGACCCTTTTTAAACTGTGGGATAGACTATGCAGGGCCATTTCTTGTAAAAACTGGTTCTCTCAGGTCAAAGACAAGAGATAAATGTTACGTAGCACTATTTGTATGCCTAGCTACCAAAGCTGTACATCTCGAAGTTGTTAGCAGCCTTACGACACGAGCTTTCATGGCAGCATTGAGTAGATTTGTATCACGTCGTGGACGTTGCCAAACTATCTACAGTGATCATGGCACTAACTTCGTGGGAGCCAAGAAGGAACTTCAAGAACTTCTCGACTCAGAAGAAACGAGAACTGAGGTACAGAATTTCACCAGCAGAGAAGGCATCGAGTGGAGCTTCATACCTCCAAGAGCACCTCACTTTGGAGGCCTGTGGGAAGCAGGTGTTAAATCTTTCAAGCATCACCTCAGACGTGTTATGGGTACGTTATGTCCTACCTTTGAGGAATTAACTACTTTAACCTGTCAAATAGAAGCTTGTCTGAACTCCAGACCACTCCTTCCTCTCTCCTCCGATCCTAATGATATTGAAGTTCTCACTCCTGGCCATTTCCTTATCGGCACTGCCTTATCAAGTTTACCTCAGCCAGATCTAAGTAATGTGAAGCTTAGCTTGTTGTCCAGATGGGAGATTCTGCAGCAACAACTTCAGATATTCTGGTCCAGGTGGTCCAATGAGTATCTACACCACCTGCAGCAGAGGGCTAAATGGTCCAGTTCTTCCCCAAGTGTGAAGCCTGGGACGCTTGTCATTGTGAAGGAAGACAACCTACCTCCTCTGCACTGGAAGATTGCAGTGATCGATCAAGTTCATCCTGGAGATGACGGACTGGTTCGTGTGGCAACCATACGCACTACCAAGGGATTGTTCAAACGACCTATTGTGAAATTGTGTCCTCTGCCTGAAGCAAGTGCAGTGTAATTAATGTACCATAGCACTTCAGTTTTGTTTCTTTTGTTTCAGTGTAACATTGTATTGTATATAGACTTCTTGTTCAAACAGACATGTTGGACTATAGTGCAGTGATTGATTCGATGCAATTCGTTTGTTATGTTATTTGTAGTGTTAAGAAAGTAAGTATTTCTTGGCGGCCGGTATGTTGAGTACAGCCGTCTCGATCACTCGACAGCCATTTCGATTGCTCGCTCTGCAGCGCTCGACGGGAGACGAGAGAACTTTTGCGTGTTTGGCTACCAGTTTTTTTTGTTGTTGTATGTGTGTGTACAGTCCGTAATGGCAGTAAATGTTCTAGTACAAGACATGTCTTAATCTTATTTACAGTCCACTTATTGGTGCTCTCCTGTTTTTCTGGGGACCCTAATGCACAACTTTATTCACTTTGCGTAGTTCCTACCGCAAAGAAAAGAAAAGGTGAAAGACTCACAGAAGACAGGTACTAGCGCAGAAGACGTTTATGTACCTACCTCGTGGTACTACAACCTACTGCGGTTTGTAGATGACCAGGAAACCCCTCTAATACCAATCTCCAATTTTGAAGAGACACTTTTTGAGGTACGTGTTGTAACATAATACGTTTTTTATTGAGTTTATTACTGCATTTCACACAGTCCCCTCTGTCGGTAAACACTGTCTTCATTATTGAAGATATTTATCCATTATTTACATCACACAATCTGCTCTGACAGGGAACACTGCCTTCATTATTGAAGTAAGCTAAAAACTCTTCTCTTATCTCCTTGGCATCCCTGGAACTGCTTCTGTAATGTCCTCTTTCTAAATCAGTCAGATTAGAATCACTTGTTCTTAACCCTAACGACAGTGTGCCTAACATAGAGTCTTCAAAGTCCAAGTTTCCGATTGGTGTGTAGGTGGTAGAAAATTTTCTTCTTAAGTAGTTATGAAGCACACAGCACGTTATGACTACAATGTCTATATTTTCAAGTTTCAAATTAATACTGCCATGAAAAATTCTAAATCTAGATGCCAATATGCCAAACGCATTTTCTTCAGTGCGCCTTGCTCTTAATAAACGATAATTGAATATTCTACGCTCATTTGTTAACTCTCTTTGATTAAAAGGCTTTAAAATAATTGAAGTCAAGGCAAATGCTTCGTTGCCTACATATACATAGTTGAGGATTTTATCTGAATTATTTAGCCGTTGCGGGCCAGGAAAACATAAAGAATTATTTTTCAGTTTATTATAAAATACTGTTTCTTCAATAACACCTCCGTCGGAAATTCATCCATTCACACCAAAATCACAATGAATTCATAATTTGCACTGACGACTGCCATGAGTACCATGTTATGGAATCCTTTATAATTGTAAAAATACGAACCACTCCCTGGCGGTGGTACAATCATGACGTGCTTGCCATCAACGGCACCCAAACAATGAGGGAAATTCCATCTATTCTCAAATTCTCGTGCTATGTGTCTCCATTCCTCTTGCGACCTTGGAACCTACAAGAAATATTTCTTTTCAGGATGAAAGTGACACAGATTCGGTACCGAATAACTCTACCGCAGAACCTCGCCCACCGTCACAATCGTCAGCAAGCAATTCTGTACAGGATCGTCCACATTCTAGCTTAGGCGTGTTATCTCCTACCAAGACCACACTCTTACCGCCCAGACAACTCAAGAGGAAGAGAGAAAGAGCAGTAGAAGTAGACAGCATTCTAACTTGTATTGGAAAACAATTAACAGAAAGAAGAGATGACGATCAACACGACATTTATGGTCGAAATATTGCTCATAAGCTTCGACATTTACCGAATGATCAACGCATTTATGCGGAAAAGATAATTAATGAGGCTGTTTTTGAAGCTGAATTAGGGAACCTAAACAGAAGTTGTTGTGTATATCTACCTACGAGGCACATGTCTTCAAATGTGCCTGCTTATAACAACAGTTCTCTTCCATCTATCCCGTCAGTGTCAGTGTACAATCCACTAAATATGCCGCCATACACCGCGATAAACTATTCACCAGAAATGCCGTGTTATACTCAGTCATCTAATACGACAACCATGAACAGTAACGATATTCAAAGCATGCATTTAGATAGTGCTGCGCGAAACAGCGTTGCTGATTTTGTAAAAAGTTACAAACCTGTTTAACTCATATTACTAACAGCAATTATTGTATAATCACTCTGTATTTCTATTATTTGTATTTTTTATTTAATAAATAAATATTGATTGTAACGTGCCTTCATGAATTCTTTGCTTAAAAGCTTGTAAATGGCACGGCATGTGTGCGGAATGATTCTAGACAAAGCTTGATGAGAAATTGCCGTCGTAAATCTCAAGTCCCTATACGATTTTCCTGTAGCTAAGAACCTTAAAGTGCAACTCAGTCTTTCGTGAGGAGATATAGATACGCGCATGACAGTATTTTGACGTTCAATTAGAGGCGTTACCGAACAAAGCAATTCTGTATATGTGTTTTCATCCATTCTTAAATAATTACGCCAGTCATCTGGATCTTCTCTTAAGTCGTTCATTAAATTTACATGTGAATATATAGACTATTTCTTTTCAATAGCTATTTTTGGCTCCATTTTGATCTACAACGTTTACTTCTCCTCTTCTTTAGCAGCAAACAGTAAAAAAATAACTGTAACAAAAGTAAATCGTCACTTGGCCACTTTGCTGTGATAGCACCTACTCCAAAGTCAAACTTTGCCGTACTGAGGTTTGTGCAAATTTACTCGCGCAGTGTGGACGCTGCACAGTGTTCCGTCTGATTTGCGCAAACTATACCGCGCAAGTAAGTCGCTGACGTGTGGCCGGCCCTTAAGACAAATATTAATACTAAAATAATAAGTCGATTAATTACCAAATCACCATGTATTTATATTCTTCGCTGTAAAAAATTACCAGTGAAGAAATGGATAAATCAAACCCCATAAATAATAGGGATATCCAATCAAATATAAAAGTTATAACTAAGGAAGATCTATTCAAATTAAAAATCTCTCACTCAATAAAAATAACTATATCATTTATAATAAAATAAAATCCTATTATTATTAGAAACATTGCCATATAAAACAAAAAAAGAAAACTCACTAAACAAATTGATATTGATCATAAAATGATTTAAGGTAAATTCATTACTTCATTGACGCCACAAATCTTTGTTTTTTATAAACTACTTAAATACAACCATAAAGTACATAAATCACCCTTTAAAATTAAAATATTTATGGGTAATCAATGCAATATTAATAATAAATATTCTCGTGAATAACCTATAGAACAAGAATAAATACCGGAATAAATTATACCATGTTGACTATAAGAATATAAATATAAAGAATAAGCAGCTCTAAAAAAAGAAATCAATATTAATATAATTATTGAAACCCAGGATCATAAACTAATCTATTTAATAAGCCAATTTCCCCTATTAAATTTAACGAATGTGGAGCTGCTATATTGGAAGATCTTAATAAAGATCATCATAATGTGAGTCCACACTCCCACAGGGGTGTGGGATTCTTACCCACTATAAACCACATTTCCTTCTCCCACGACGTGTGTCTCCGCCACATCTAAGTCGCTTTTCTTTTGGTGCAATGTACTGCCCACGTACAATGCTACCTGATCCCAGGATTCTTGATTTTTAGCTTACTTTTCACATTTGATAAAACTGAGGAAAAGGTAGACTTATGAGATCGATCCGGGCACATGTGTGTGTGTCTCTGTGTGTGCGTGTGTCCTATCAACTCCTAAACGGCTGCAGCTATCGAAACCAAATTTAGTATGAGTAAAGGAGCAAAGGATATCGCAAGGCCATATTTGAAAATGACGTCATTGCTACCAACTGCTGAAAAATCACAATTGAAAATTGAGATCTATGTTGGATATCTCGGAAGATATACATGGGAATTGTTCCAAAATTGACACAGATATAGATAATATTACATCAGACTAATTTACATGAGCCCATACATGAGAGTGTTGCCAACATGATTCTATGCCTGCTGATAAGTCCAATGTTTAAATGCATATAACTTCCATACTATCTATTGGATTTCAACCAAATTCGGTATGTGATTTGCGCACCAAAGCAGGTATGAATATGCGGGGTTTTAGTGTCAACAGGGCTGCCAACTGTTAAATGCACTCTATATATTTTTATCCTAATCCCAATATATCACAAACTATGCAGGTCAACAGTTCTAAACTTTGCATAACAGTACCTGCAAATGTAGGTAAATTTTCAGTAACCGATATACGACAGTGCTGCCAACGTGATTCAACGCGTGCTGATAGGTTTAATGTTGAATCACATATAACTTCCATACTAAAATTATTGGCACATATATATAGACTTGATCATAATATTTCAATATTTTAGTTTGAGCATCCAATTTGTGGCAGTGTCGCCAACCTGATCTTACGCTTGCTGATAAATTCAAGACTTAAATGCATGTAACGTTCATACTATCTATTGGATCTCAACCAAATTTTGCATGTGCTTTGTGGACCTTAAGAGATGAAACTAAGAATGTATTTAGAGTCGCCAGGTCTGCCAACTGTAGATATATGATCTCTATAATTTGAAGAAAAGTAGGCTCTTTAGTTCGTCACGGAACTACTTGTTCAGCATAACATGCACGATGTTGTCTGGAGTCAGTTCACCCTGCTCAGCTTCCAAGCATCTTCTTTGTGGCAGCCAATGGATACAAACAAAGAAAGTGTGGAATGCGTCATCGATATCATTGCAGTAAATGCACACCGGACTACTCACTCTATTCTGTGGAGGAATTTCCGGAAGTATCCATGACCTGTCAGGAACTGTGTGAGGCCAGTAGAACCCCTCTTGTCCGCCCTAGGCTAGTCCGTCGCTCCGGTTGATCCGACCGTGCTCGAGCCGAACTTGCCCCGACCAGTAGCAGTGACTCACTACCCGTCGCGCCATTGTTGTTTACAGGTACATGTTACCACATGTCCGTTTTAGTGCTCCGTCATTATCTCCTATCGTGTCTGTCATTGTCCGTGTTTTGTACAGTACGTACTGCACTGTGAAGTTTTAAGTGCTTTCTGTTCGTTGGTTTTACGATATTGTTCTTCTGTGTTCGTTACAGTCCTGTACAGTAATTTGTTCTATGTACATTGTGCGTACTGTACAGTTGTGTGTGTGTTTTTTTCCCCAACATGTCAGGAGTGAAACGTAAACACGTTATTCTTTCATTAAATGAAAAATTAACAGTGCTACCAAGACTGGACAAACGGGAAACACTCCAAAAAGTTGCCAAGGAACTCCATGTAGGCGTTACGACAAATAAAAAATGGAGAAGAAATCGGAAAGACATTGAATCATGTACAGTAACGACAGATGGTCAAAACGCTCTTATGAAACACAAAACATTCAAAAAGCCTAAACTTAAACTGCTTGATAACGCATTGTTGACGTGTTTCTACCAAGACAGAAGGAAAGGAACCGCGATATCTTGAGTTCAGAGATTGTTTATTTTAATGTAAATCCGTATGTTTCTGTACTATCTGATAATCCGTCCTTTTTTGCGTTCCGACCATACCCTTAGTCCCAAAGGTGACGGATTACAGAGGTTGTACTGTAGTTCACTTCACCATGATTCCGGTCGATCCAGTTAGCTAGAGATGGTATCAGTCTGTTCATCCATTTCCCTCGGGAATTATCTTCTTATCTCCGCTGCCATCGATCCATTCTGTGGCTGACAGCTAGCTCCTTTGCCCGTTTTCTTCCCATCTCTCCTTGGGTACGCCAGATCACCTGTCTTTCTAAAGCTAGTAAGTCAATTGACGTCAGAAAAGTTGGATGGCGCAGCCACGCGGTAGAATGTTGAAGCTGTAACATTGTGACTGGTGAGGTTTACTTTCAAGGTGAAGCATTGATATCGTGATGGAAACAGAAAGGAATTTGTCAAATTCGAGGAGGTACTGCTCTGTATACGGTTGCAAATCGTATAAAATGGGTACGAAATCTCTTCACTACTTTCCTGTACAAAAAGTTCAGAGAGAAAGATGGGCTTCGGCGCTGTCGATTGGAAAACGTGTTACACGTTACATGACAGTGTGCAGTCTGTATTTTTGTGAAGACGATTTCTTTCCACAGCATAAGCACCGGTACTGTTGATTATTGATAGTTATTGTCTCTAATTTGTATTCACAAGGATTTAGCTACATCAAAAATACTGATAACTTGTAGCCTAATACTTCTGTGCCGTACATAGAACCGAATGTAATCCGCTCTTCGTAAACTTATTTTAGGGGTTCTTCCGATTGACAATAGTCGAATGGTTAGAAAACTTAAGAAAAATGCTGTTCCTAGCCTTAATTTGCCAGAAAATGTATATTCTTGCCTTTGAACAGCAAGTATGTAGCTCAATATTTGCAATATTGAAGTATGATTTGGCTTAAATTGTGTTTTTGTCTATGATCTCCTTACTGTTGAATTTAGTTAATTAATGTGTAAAATCTTAGTTTTAAGTACCGGTTTGGTGACCCATCATCCCAGGCAGTCCGGTAACACCTATACTACTCAGGCAGATAGGTCACTTAGCCGTAATTTAGAAGTTATAGTGATGTTAGTTATACATATGCGGTAATGTAGTAGGAGACCTGATCGGCCTAGACTATTCTAACTTTAATTAGTTCCCATTTCAGGGTTTTTCAGTTTTGAGTGCGAATAGTTGGTTTGAAAGTTGTACAACAGTAAGGAGAGTATGTTTTGTATAGGTTTTAATTGGTATTATGGTTTATGTCAGCTGAGGAGTGAATTTGATTTGGCTTAAAGTGTACTTTTTGATCTGTTCCGTTTGCTTATGACAAGTTCAAATGGAGACTCCAGCTTTGTTAGATATCTGTATTTTAAATATTTAATTAAATATATTGATAAAGAGGATGCCTCCATTTTAACTTGCCTGTGGCAAGAGATTAATTAATTTATATTCTTGCCTTTGAACAGCAAGTATGTAGGTCAATATTAGCAATATTGAAGTATGATTTGAGCATCCCAAGTAACGCTTCTTTGAACCCAAAACATTCATGCAAATTCAGGGTTGCTGGATTCAATTTATTATCAGGGAGTCGTCCTTTGTGTTATGTGATATATAAATATTGTGAAATTAATAAAAACATCGATACCGCTAGGCTCCCTAGTACAGGCTTCATATATGTAACAGCAGACAGTAAATTAGGTTTAACTATCTACAGGTGGGTAATATTTTCAACTGGTAGTAATTAAGCACTGCATTTAAATTGATTATAAAAATATTTCTATCAATGAAAGAAAATATGTAGTATTTTGCCATCATAAATTAGAAGCCATAACAAACACACCCTATCACTGTCTTGCTTACTTCTCGTCACTATCTCGCCGCCATATTGAAAACAGCTGACCGTAAGCTCCTCCCCCGTTTCGGACGTCAATAGGAGCTACTGATGCTACTATGAGAACCGCAGGTTCAGACACCGTACGATATGCGCATATAATTCGTAAAGCTGGGTTTTCCTAGGCGCGGAAGCGGAGAGCGAGTTGGCTCTCCTCTGGTCATATGTAATTTTAATGGTGCTGTTTTCCTAGAAGCGGAGAGGACCGCCGCTGGACGAGCGGAAATTGCTCCTCCGCGTTCCTCTGCTCCGAGAGCAGACGAGTCCGCTGTCGGCTGGCGGAGTGGCTGGACGTCTGTACAAGTTGTGTGTAGTTTTATTCAATTGTGTCCCTCGTGTGTTTAGTATAAAGTGTGTGAACCATGAGTGTGTGTCGGTTTACTGCTTCCAAAGATGAACAACTCATTGAGTTGATTCATGGTCATCCTATAATATGGAATCTAATAGAGAAAGAATATAAGAATGTTGTGAAGAAAGATGCCATATATTATGTCACTTGCACATTTTCGATCCTTCACTAAATGCAGTAGTAACTCTTCCTCCTCCTCCTCTTCCAAGTGTAATAAAATAGAAATTCTAGATTCCACGTCCATATCACTCACTCCTAGTATACAAATGAGCAATCGTTCCGCTCTCCGCCAGAGGACAAGTCCGCGCCTAGGAAAACCCAGCTTTTGGCTGATGATCACCGCTGTACTGCCGCCATCCGTCTCCGATACTTTTCAAACTTCAAGGACTCAGCCCAGATCTCAGAATCGTATAGAAGGATCGATTTGACAGTCGACATTAGAAGCCGCCGTTTACTGGGTTTCGGGCCTCTAAAATTGCTCATCAGTCTACTCAATGCAGTCATGGATTTTGCCGCCTCATCTGTTACCCGTTGAATGTGGTTCCAGAATGTGAACTTGGTATCAAGCGTTATACCTAAATAATCTGTGCTCCTAGATGTTTCGATGACTATCTGCCCGACCTGCATCGGCACGAGGGAATCAATCCTTCTTCTTGTCAGAAGGACAATTTCCGTTGTATGGTCTGCCAGTTCTAACCTGTGATTCGTCATCCATTCTTTTACCCGCCGCATCACTTGGTTCAGTTTAAATTGAGTCATCTCCAAGTTACGGGTTACTATCAAAGCAGCCACATCATCAGCATAGCCCACAAGTGTCGCATCTTCTGGCATCTCTCGTCGTAATAAACCATCGTTAAGTGATGTTCCACAGGTTTGGACCAAGAATGGACCCTTGCGCTGCGCCAGCAGTGAGCCGTTTTGTTCTCTGGCCATCTCCCGTATCATATAATAAAGTGCGATCTTTCAAATAGTCTCTCATTATGCTCATGAGGTACTCTTGGAGCGCTTCCAACATATCACTCCATCCTGCCGCGTTGAAAGCGTGTTTAACATCTAAGATCACAAGAAGCGTCATCTTTCTAGAGTAATGATTGCCCATTTGTGCTCTTTCTCTGTGTTCACCACTTCCATCACTGCATCAATCGTAGTGACCCCTGCGGAATCCATGTTGACTACCAGATAGATCCCCAGCTAATTGGACTGCCGAAATTATTCTGGGCTGTAGAAGCTTCTCTAAACCCTTACCAGCAGTGTCCAGCATGCATAAAGGTCTGTAACACCCAGTTTTCCCTTAACTGATTAATACCAGTCGGGCTATTTTCCAGTAAAAACTAAAAACACCCGCCTTCAAGCAGTAATTGTACACTCTTAGCAGTAGATGAGGGCAGAAT
The DNA here is from genome assembly GCA_946902985.2 of Meconema thalassinum. Classification (NCBI taxonomy): domain Eukaryota; kingdom Metazoa; phylum Arthropoda; class Insecta; order Orthoptera; family Tettigoniidae; genus Meconema; species Meconema thalassinum. Next base: position 68,195,932 of record OX336397.1, read on the forward strand.
TCAGCTATCACCTTTAACACTTCTGTTGGAATACCATCTGGTCCAGGGGCTTTCTTATTTCTAAGAGATGACCCTGTCCTAGTTCGTAAAGACTTCAGGCGCTTGTAAAGACTCAGTAAGAATTGTTTTTTGTTATTGTAATCATAAGATGTAAAGTAAGAAACTTAAAAATAAACTTACTAATGGTTTTTTCTTCACACAGAACTTGTAAGGTACTTGCATAAAAAGAACACTAACATAAACTTTGAATTAATTTATCGCTCTATATTGGATGTTTCGTGGATCGATTTTTTGTGGAACTTCTTAAAATTAAATTTTGTATAAGGCCATAACTTAAAAAAAAACTATATGTTAAAGTCAAACTATAATCTCTCTATCCTCCTACAATCGGCATCTTGGCCGACAAGCCTGAGGATTTGAAGGAGTTTTTGAATGGTATGGACTCCGTCTTGAGGAAGGAATTCATGATGAAAATTAATAAATGTAAAACAAAAATACTGGAATGCAGCCGAAATAAATCAGAAACCTCTATGGAGATCAAATTGGCAGGTGAAAAGCTGAAGGAAGTAGGAGACTTCTGTTACTTAGGAAGCAGAATAACCAGTGATGGACGAAGCAAAGAGGATATAAAAAGTAGGTTGGCTCAGGCAAAGAAAGCATTTCTACAAAAAAGGAATCTGCTGACATCGAATATAGATTTAGGTATTAGGAAGTCATTTTTGAAAGCCTTTGTCTGGAGCGTGGCGCTCTATGGAAGTGAAACTTAGACTATTGGTGCAGCAGAAAAGAGGAGAATTGAAGCATTTGAAATGTGGTGTTACAGGAGAATGATGAAAATCAGATGGGTAGATAGGGTTACAAACAAAGAGGTATTAAGACGAGTGGGAGATGAGAGATGTTTCTGGCGACTGTTAATGAAGAGAAGAGATAGGTTGGTAGGACACATACTAAGACACCCAGGAATAGCACGCTTAGTTATGGAAGGAAGGGTCGAGGACAAAAACTGTAGGGGTAGACCAAGGTTAGAATATGTTAAACAGATTGCCTCGGATGTAGGGTGTCGGAGCTATGTAGAGATGAAACGATTAGCTCAGGACAGGGAGGCATGGAGAGCTGCATCAAACCAGTCAAAAGACTGAAGACTCAAACAACACCTCCTACAATCCCCCCTACAAGGCTGTCCCAATTCTGACTGTCAAAAATATGGTCGCCGTAATAGAGCATCTCTACCTTAGTTATTGTTGCTTTACGTGGCGGAACAGTGAGGTTATTTATGTATTTGTTTATTTATTTATTTATTTATTTAACAACTAGCAACTCGGCCGAAGCCGTCGGATTTTTAAGAGCGTTAAAAATCTCTCAGTATTCCTTCCTTTGGAGGGGAAGTAAAGCCGGCGGTCCCATGTCATAGATTTATGGCATGTTAAAGAACCTTCCATTAATTACACCTGTGTGAAGCTAAATTGTATAGGTTAATAATGTAAACAACGCTCTTAGGTTCCTACGTTCGTTGCCAAGACCCGACTGCGGTGGCGTCTAGTAGGTAAGTTCTGAACTAGGCCTAGTAGTCCACGGCCGACTGAATACGAGCTGCGCTCTATACCGGCCTTGACATTCCCAGTCAGAACCCATGTATAACATGTAATTGGAAAGTTTCTACTCGTTGCCGGTAGGGCGCACTCCCTTCCCATTATAGGCGCGATAAGGAATCAGCTGTACAGTACGTATATTAAATGTGTAATCTCAAGAACCACTGGATGGATTTTGATGCTGCTTTCACCATTCTGTAAGGTGATCTCGAGGAAGATTTGTGTAGAAAATAATTTATTTATGAACAAAGGGAGCCAAGCAGTAACGATTTCAGTGAAAAGGTCGAAAAAATAGCCTGGCGTCCGTGCGCTTTTTAAGCTTACGCAGGGCGAACCGTTAAAAATATCATTATATTATGAGTGTAAGAATTGTTCAGCGTGAGAAATTCTACAAAAAAGTCCACGAGAACATATCTCTATCTTCGATACATCGCCCACTATAAGTGTTTTTAGTTTGGACGGGAGGGGCATTTGGCTTGCACCTCGCCATTCTTAAATTACGTCTGACAGGAATTCCTTGCCCATTCATAACTGTTCCCGGGCGAAGCCGGGGCGGGTTGCTAGTGACACTATATAATTATTTTCATTATAATTTCCGCATTATCAAAATTAAAATTAAAATTATATCACAAAATAAAATAGCGTGCTAATAAATCTAAGAGAAATTAGACATACCTTGCACCTTCTTCGGGTACAAGGACACTACTCTCATTAAAAGGAAAGAGAGGATCAAAATTACAGCCGGGAACAAGTAGCAGCTAATCGTGTGTTGTGTTTTGTGCTAAGAGATATTTCGACAAATTATCAGATACCGTGTGCCTTCTTTTTCACGAAGCAGCTGCCAGGACGGGACTTACATAAACTTTTGCTGGACGTTATTCTCGAGGTTGAACAATGCGGTTTCATAATTATAATAACTGTCTCTGATAATCACAAAACTAACACTACAATGATGAGGCATTTAGGGGGAGGGAATTTGCAACCAATGGTCAATCACCCATACGATGAGTCTAGGAATGTATTCCCTAGTTTTGATCATTGTCACATTCTAAAAAAAACGCAGTTTCTGTAACGAGAGATGACTGATGGTACTGGAATAATTTCAGGGAAATACTTGTCATTACTATACACAATGCAAAAGGGTGAGATCGTCAAACCGGTCAGACACCTCACTAAAAAACACATCGAACCCACTAAATTTGAAAAAATGAATGTTCGGCGTGCCAAGGAAGTGTTCTCGTCAGAAGTTATTGGTGCCATTAGTACACTGAAAGAAAATATAGGCATGCACCCGGAAGCGTACACATTCATGGACGCAGAAGCAACCATTTTTTTTTGAAAAACGTTAATAAATGGTTCGCTATGCATGACGTAAGCATCACATATCATCATATTCAGTCTAGAAATCCAGATAAAGGGCATTTTTTCTCATTAAATGTCAGTCGCCTAAACTGGCTGGAGGAATATTTTCTTTCTTACCTTGAAACTTTGAAAGCTGCTAGTAACGCTGCTAGAAAGGACTTCCTGAGTTCTGAGACTTACGAAGCTACCTATACAATTAATCACGGATTCAGCTGTCCAGTGCATAAGGTATCTTCTAAAAATGGGTAGAGGAAAGTCGCCAAATATGGGGAGGTTTTTTTATAGGGCTCACATTAGACATAAGAAGGAACGGAATAATTTTGGTTTTATCACCAATGTAAACCTCAGGCGATATACTATGTATATTACAAATATGGGCACGTTTGAATTTGTAATACCCTCTGATATTATGGTTAACTTTAAAAGTGCACTTTCCCCGTATTAGGCAACCGGGTTTCGTAATATGGGGAGGTGAGAAACCTCACGGTTTTTATTTATAATAGGGACACTGAATAGTATACCCTACTAATTAAAGCATTAATTCTGACATTTTTTTTCGTGTGGCCTCCTGAGAGGCCGAGTGCAGGTCTTTCTAGTCGACGCCCGTGGGCGACTTGCGCGTCAGGATGAGAGATGGAATGGATGAAGATGAATGAAACTGGGCAAGGATGTGGAAGGAAGCGGCCGTGGCCTGTTAGAAGGTACCGTCCCAGCATTTGCCTGTTGTTGAAAAATGGGAAACCACGGAAAATCATTTCAAGGACGGTCGACGGTGGGGCTCGAACACACGCGTCTACCGAGTCAGCAGAGAGCTTTAGCCAGCGTAGCCACTACTGTCGGTAATTCTGACAATGTAATGAAATCATGAACACAAATAGTACAAAAAATACAAAAATGAATATTTTAAGTAAATAACAGTCCTAGTTTCCTGTTGCCGAACTTCCAAACCGTTCAGCAGAAAAATGCATAAACTTTAATGAAAACCGAGTGATTCTGATCGAATTCAACTGTAACGAGGTGCAAGGTATGTCTAATTTCTCTTAGATTTATTAGCACGCTATTTTATTTTGTGATATAATTTGCATTTTGATATTGTGGGAATTATAATGATAATATAATAGTGTCACTAGCAACCCGCCCCGGCTTCGCCCGGGAACAGTTATGAATGTGCAAGGAATTCCTGTCAGACGTAATTTAAGAATGGCGAGGTGCAAGCCAAATCCTCCTCCCGTCCAAACTAAAAACACTTATAGCGGGCGATGTATCGAAGATAGAGATATGCTCACCCGGACTTTTTTGTACAATTTTTCATGCTGAACAATTCTTACGCTCATAGTATATTGATATTTTTAACGGTTTGTCCAGCGTAAGCTTAAAAAGCGCACGGACGTCAAGTTCTTTCTTGGACCTATTCACTGAAATCTAAAATCGTTACTGCTTGGCTCCCTTTGATCATAAATAAATTATTTTCTACAGAAATCTTCCTCGATATTACCTGTACAGAATGGTGAAAGCCGCATCAAAATCCATCCAGTGGTTCTCGAGATTACCCGTGATATCCAAGAATCGGGGACTTTGTTTTACACTAAGTAGAGATAAGTCTTAGTCGTGCAATGCTTGGTTAACAGCGCTGTGTGAGCAGTTGAGTAACTAACAAGATTTCATGAAAAAGGTCTCATTGTCTAGGCCTGTATGAGCGCATTCAGTCGGCCGTGAGTAGTCGTTGACGGTGGCGTTTGGCGGCAAAAGTAGGAACTATTTGATAAATTCAAAGTTGCAGTCCTTCCTTGAATTAAAAAACAGATACACACACTAATACAGCCATTACAATTAACACCGGTTATCAGACAGATTCTACAAACACCAAAAGTACACGGGGCTACATGACCGCGTTGTCGCAGCTCCTAAAGTGAGGAACCAACCAACCAACTAGCAACCCACCCCGGCTTCGCCCGGTATCTTTAATGGTTTACCCAGCGTAAGCTTAAAAGGCGTACTTTTTTCGATTTCAATGAACTATCAGTTTTTCGTCTCGGCATGGTGGGTTATAGAGCCCTGCGCGGATAAACAAAACGTTATTCGCATCCGCAGGACTTTTATTCAAATCCGCTGATATTTCAATATTATTTTTAATTTATTAGATAAAGCATAAAGTGTTAAACCAACACATTTAGACATTTGAGGAGACAATTTGCTTCATTGCAAGGAACTTCAAGTTGGATGACATTTCTTGTTTCTTGACCTCCGCTTTAGACAAAAAATAATGGCTACACTTTTTTTTGGCTACTTTTACACTTGTGCCTCAGTAAGTTTGATGTGCCTGATTTGTGACCTAAGTATGAATACACGTTTTTTTGTTTTTTGTTTTCATGTAGAACACCCTACTATATCGTACACCTTTTCGTTTCCATTGAAAACGTAACCAAATGTCTGTCATATCGTTCACTTGAGTTTTGTTTCACGCACTATTGAATATTCCCCTTGTAACATTCACTATTATTAAGTGAACTTCTCTCTACGCTTGGAGAAAGGGATTGACATTTGGCCGGAAATTCCAAGTCAGTCATCATCCTTCTGCTTGCTGACCCATCCATGTTCGCATATTTGATGTCATAACTCTCTCCGTTGCAATATCACAGTCAACGAATTTCAGTGCCAAGTTGGAAATAATCTACAGATACACATGGAACCAGATCTTCCAGGATAGCTTAGACTGCGAAGTAGCTGACTTGAGGAATGTTAATGATGTCACCACGATGAACTAACAAGTTTATTGACAGCATTATATCTCGTAAGTATAGTAATAATGGCAGTGAGAATTGATGAGATGTCAAGACCATCTACTACAAACATACGGTACTTAATAAAATGCAGTTGAAAGCATATGAGTAAAATAATCTCCTCGTGTATAAGTGCAATACGTGCCTGAATATTTCGTACGCAATAGGCTATAGGGGTATTCTTCTTTAAGCGTGAAGCTGTAGATTGGCATATCAAACATGTAGTCTAATATTATCGTAAGTTCCACATTGCATTCTAAAAATTATCCGCAAATTTACTCGAAACAATATCCGCTATCCGCACAGCCATGCAATCTATATCCGCGTGGCGAAATATTTTGCGGATATCCGCATCCACGCAGGGCTTTAGTTATAATCACTGACTGGACTGTTAATTATATTATCAAGGAGTGCAACGAATTTAAGAATGGCGAGGTGCATGAAACACAAATCCCCTTCCGTCCAATCTAAATTTGACTGTGTATTTTGCGCAACGAAGGCTGAAACTAATGATATAGGCTCGCTAGCTAACTCGTAATTGAATGGAGATTGTTGGAGGAAATGAAAACGTAAAAACACTTACTGTGGGCGATGTATTGAAGGTAGAGATATGGTGTCGCGGACGTTTTTGTATAACTTTGCATGCTGAACAATTGTTACAGTCATAGTATATAGATATTTATAACGGTTTGTCCAGCGTAAGTTTAAAAGGCACACGGACGCCAGGTTTTTCTTTTCGACTTCTTCACTGAAATCGTTACTGCTTGACTTCCTTTGATCATAAATACATTATTTTCTACAGAAACGTTCCTCGAGAATTACGAAAACCTCATCAAAATCCATCCAGTCATTCTCGAGATTACCCGTGACATCCAAGAATCGGGGACTTTGTTTTATACTAAGTAGAGATTTGTTAAATTTGTTTGTTTTTAGCAGCTTTGTAAGTCTATGAAGCCTATTTGGTACCCTGCTCTAAGTGCAGTCTATAGGGGCAGATGACCTCGTAGTTCCGCCACTTAAAACAACAATAACTAATAAGTGCAGTCTCCATAGATGAACATCTCCTCATCCTAGGATTCCCATTGTCTTCTCATTCTAGGATTCCTATTGTCGCCGTTCCCATGGAAACATGATGGCGTTGGGTGAGGTCGCTATGGACGTGGCCGGCCTAATCGCCTTCCTAGCAGTGTTCAGTGGCATTTGGTACTTCTACGTCAAGACCCGAGATCTTCCATTGCCCTGTGAATGTCCAAAGGAGTATTCACTAGATAAAATTAAATATTATCCTAAACATACTCGCTTCGATGACTTCTAAAGGACTTGTCAATCCATAGGTAAGAAAAGAAATTACAGTCAGTCTGAAAGACTAAACGTTATATCATTTCAAATGACGCATGCTACAAATGCTACACATGTTAGAAAGGCTCAGGAGGGCTCTTTCAACAGACTCCATTACCCATTAACTTAGGCTTCCCGCGCGGGCACCTCTTTAAGGGTCACCCTGTGGGTAGATTATTAGCTTGGGAATAACCTAACCCCCAAGGGAAGATGATAAAGAAAAGGAAGTGGGTTTCGGACTGAAGAAAAAGGATGGAAAATAGGAAGAGAGTCCAAAAGAAGTTATAATTTTAACTTTAAGTATACTCAAAGGCAGCTGCCACTGCACATCCGCTCTCCGATACCTAAAGTGGGTAGGGACCTGGGAAAAGCTAACGGGAAACGCAGCTGGAACTTGGGCTGTTCTCGAGAAAGCTGCTTTAGTGTATTCCCTCTCAAGCATAAATATGCTTACTATGGGGAAGGGTGGTGGTCTGGCAAGACAAAGAGTAACGGATTTATTGTGTATCTGTTCAAAAGAGTTTGTTTCTAAACAGGTAATTTGAAGAATGCCAATAATTTGATTCGGCTTTGATATTTTAGTTTTTGAAATTGTAGAATTCCTAAAGAGCGACCAAATGCTTCCAAGAAGGATAGGGATAAAGCAATTATACCTTTGGGAATAATTTTGGTTAATGTACCAATAGTTGCATTTAGAAATGGCTAAGCTGTTACCCAGCAAGGCGCCGACTAAAAGTCTAGACAATGAGAAACACTTATATTTTGAAAAACCAACCATAAGTGTTGGAGAGAATCTCCACAAACAGGAAGCTGCCGTAGCGAGCTATGCTTGCCTTACTGGCCAGTTAGAATTAGCTATTAAAGCTACGAGAGACTTTACTAAGTTATCAACTAAGAGTTCTTGCTCAAATGCAACAAGTGGTGAAAGCCCTATCAATAGATTTATTTGCATGAAGGGGGAAGAGTCAAGGAAGACAGGATCTTGCCTAACCGTTATGTTAGAGAAATGATAAATCCAAAAAGAAATTTTGAATTTATTTAACAATGTTGGGTAGTAGTTTTGTAACAAATATATAATTTTAATTTCTATAAACAATTGGGGTCGCAGACCTCCGAAAACATTTAAAGCTTGCACCAGGCAATTAACAATTCTTTTGGTTTCAAACCTTTTATATTTTCTAAAATCTTCGTAAGATTTTGAAATGACGAAGATAAATAAATGAAAAGTTTAAAGATAACTAACGTAATTAAAGTTAGACAATAAATCAAGTACAAGGTGTGTACTTTAAGAATTTCTAGGTAAATATCTTAGAATGAGTAACAACTTCGAAAGTAACAACAACAAAAAGCAGGAAGAATAAAATAGAAGTTTCTATAACTTCTTGTATTGATGCTGTATTGATTAAGGGCAGGTCACTTATTGTGAAACCTAAAGAGAAAAATCGAAAGGAAGTTTCTAGAACTCCTATGTTTAAGTAGGGATCACGAGACAAATGGGGCAAGTTTCCCTTTCGTGAAACCTAGAGATAACTCACTTATGAGTTGAAAGAATTGTATTCCCTAATTAGAAGGGAGAAACAATATAATTTAAGGCGTGTACTAGACACGAAATTTTACAGACATTAATTCGTTGTACATAAAGCAAGAGAGGGAGGGCACTTATTGAGAGTGACACCTCATTGAAAAAAAGACCTAAAGTAACAATTTTATTATTTTGGTTTGTTAGTAAAGGGTTTGGGAAAGATCAAATGGGATTGTGGAAAAGTGTTCATGGCCGTATTTATTGTATTCGGACGAACGCGACGCGGATGAAAGGTTGAACAAGCACTGTTTTCACTATAGTCTGTTGATATAGATGAAAAGTTCACTGTAGTAGCACAAAAAGTTTATGGCAAAGAAGGTTATTGCAATGGTGGAAAATAACTAGTTACACTAGATTTGCGAGAGTCTATTGCTTGAGAAAGTTGTAGATTATAGTTGAATGCACAGAAAAATCCCAACGGAGGAAGAAAAAATTAGTTATTAATTAGCAGTTCATAAGGAAGATTCCTTAGTTTGAAAAAGTATTCCCATATGTGAGTGGAAAATACATGACAGTATAACTGGTAGATAGAGTGCAGATTCTGGAAGGTTCCAGAGCAATCATGACTGAAGAATAGAGCAAAAGTTAGTCCAGCAGTGGAACGAGCTAAGTATTTTATAGACAGTGGGTAATTTAATGGTATCCCACGTTGTGAGAAAATCTCTCATTTAATTAGCATAATAAATGCTTCTTCCTGTTAAGATTGGCTTAGATAGACAAAAGCCCAACATAGAAAATCCCGCGAAGGATGATTATTGCCCCAAATATAGAAATCTCACACTGCCTATGAAATGATCATTAAAAAGCATGTAGCTATTTAAAATCAATTAAAATAAGTCGAAGAACGTAGAAGTAGTACTTAGCTTTGCTTCATGGCGAAGGCGATGTTCCCTTTGACGGTTGATACTAAAATTCTAACATGGCGTAGAATTTAAAAGTTTGCCTCTCGAGTTGAGGAGGCGAGCTTTAGTAGAGCTCTAACTGGCTGGGTCGACTTCCGACGTACAAGTGAGACACGCACAACGAAGCACGGAGGGACCAGGGAAGGGAAAAGAGTGGGGGTAGGAGACAAAAGGAATACATATAAGAATAGCCAACATTGATATATTAATTTATCTTGATGAAATGATCTTCAAAGAGTTGATAGCAGGCAACACTAGCGCAGCCTGGAGGGTGAAAAAGTAGACGAAGTTCTCTTGATCACGGAGATGATAGCTGGCGATGGCGACGATATCTGGTGGCCAGAATGATAAAGACGTCCTCTTCTACAGGGAAGAATTGAGGAACTTCAGAGATTCGTTGCTAGATGACGCTAGGTGGGTCATGGAAGATATATATCTAGAACAGACTCACAGATAACATGAGAAACATAACCAACAAGGAGAAAACAGAAGATCACTGTTGGTGTTTGAGAAAAAAGGAAGGGATGAACTATAGCAAAGAGAAGCAAAAGCTTGCTCTATCTTACCGTGTATTCCAAAGAATACACCAAGCTGGGAGGGACAAACACCAACAGAGAACAAGAAAAACAATTAAAAGTTTAAAGGTAATGGAGCAATTAAAGTCAGTGGTCTTATGATATGACCGTTAGTGGTCAAGTTCCTGGCCACCCTAACTCTCCCATCCCTTCCAGGATAACACTCGGTCACTCTACCAGAAATCCAGACCAAGGGAGGAGAAACATCCCTAACCAGGACCAAGTCCCCCACTCTGATGTAGGGATTGGAAAGAAACCACTTCTGTCTCCGTTGTAGGGAAGTTAAGTATTCAAAATTCCACCTCTTCCAGAAAGAATTGCGGAGGGCTTCAAGTTTACGTCAAACAGTAGGTAAATTTGAATCCCTGTAAGAGTTGGGAAGGGGAGGAGGGACAGAAAGAGAAGTGTCTATAAGGAAGTGACCAGGTATAAGTGGAAGCAGGTCATCAGGGTCATTGGAAAGCGGAGTTAAAGTGCGAGAATTAACAACACATTCAATCAGAACAGACAGCGAATTAAATTCTTCATAAGTCAGAATGCGATTACCTAAAACCTTTCTTAAGTGACGTTTACGGAGCTTTACGCAGGATTCCCACCTACCACCGTGATGAGGAGCGTAGGGAGGTATAAAACGCCATTTGAAACCCTTTGAGTAGGAAAAATTAGAAATCTGTTCCATGGCAGGAGTAGATGTGAGAGCTTTCTTCCACAAGGAAGCTGCGCCTTGAAAAGTGGAAGCGTTATCAGAGAACATCTCCGAAGGAACACCACGCCTAGCAGCGAAGTGAGAGACAGCTGATAAAAAGTAAGAAGTAGAGGCATTCGTTACTAGTTCCAAATGGATCGCGCCAGTAACCATGCAAACAAAGATAGAAACATAGAGCTTACCAAACAATTTGCGTTTAGCTTCAGGGGAGTTGCGTTGATATTGGAACGGACCCATATAGTCCAAACCAGTTAGAGCAAATGGACGTGTAGGAGAAGAGTGAAAGGAGGGCAGATCGCTCATTAATTGAGTATTGACTTTAGGTTTCGCTTTGAAGCAAGGAATGCACTTGTGAATTACAGAGGAAACTTCATGAATTCCATTTATAATCCAGTACTTTTCCCTTAAGAGGCAAAGCAGTGTGCGTGTACCAACATGCATATTGCGATAATGAAAGTCACGTATGATTAAGGAAGTTACGTGATGTTTAGAAGGCAAAATAACAGGATGCTTTTTGTCCTCAGAAAGCAAAGATTGCGAGAGCCTACCACCTACCCTGAGTAACCTATTGTCATCAAGGAACGGGGCTAAGGCACGAAGACGACTGGATTTGGGAAGATCCTTTTTAGAGGAAAGTAAAGACAATTCAGAAGAAAAGGCTTCTTGCTGTGTTAGTTGCAAAACCTTAATGGTAGCGAGATTCAATTCATGATTGGTAAGGTGTGGTTTGGGGAGAAGAGGTTAGTCAACCACAAGATATTTCCATCTGAGAAGATAGGCAACAATTCGAATTAATTTGTGAAAGGAAGAATAGCGTGACAATAAGGGATGAGAAACGTTGGAAACAAGACACGAAGCAGTAGATTTAGATACTTTAGCGTCAGGCAAGTTGAAGTTTGTAGCTGGAGGTTTAGAAGGCCAACAAGAAGAGTCTCCTATTAACCACGAGGGCCCATGCCAGTACAACTGTGAAGCTGCCAATTGTGAGGGTAAACATCCACGAGAAATGATGTCGGCAGGGTTGTCAGCGCTGGGCACATGCCTCCATTGACATCCCGAAGAAAGAGTTTGAATTTTGGAAACCCTGTTTGCAACAAAAGTTTGCCAATGAGCGGGGTTCTTGGCGATCCAAGAAAGGGTGATCATGGAATCGCTCCAGAGATAGATTTGCGAGAATTCGACTTTTAATACTTCCCGTAATTTCTTAACAAGTTCTGCGGCCATGAGTGCAGCACAATTCAAGCCTAGGCAAAGTGATAGTTTTAAGAGGAGCCACCTTCGATTTGGCACAAACAAGGTTGGAAACTGAAGATCCATTTAAGGAACCGCGATAAACCAAATATGCACAGCAACCGTAAGCTTTTTCGGAACTGTCCGCGAACACATGAAGGAAAAAATATGCATTAGGATGAGCGTTAATTAAATTCCTGGGGATTTCAATAAGGGAAAGATCAAGCAAATTGCAGCGAAAAGAGAGCCATCTGTTAAGAAAAGAAAGGGGAACAGTGTCGTCCCATTCACATTTGAGCGACCATAGCTATAACGATAACTGGGGCAAGGAATTGAAGCGGATCAAAAATCTTTGCAATTTCAGAGAGAATTTGTATTTTTGTGTTAGGGAGCTCTTCTGCGAGCGAAACTTTATAGATGAGAGTGTCAGTGCTAGTGCACCAATGAACTCCAAGACTTTTTATGGATTCGGAGTTTCCACAAATTTCGACGGAGGAGGGATCTACATCTTCAATAGGAAACTGGGAGAGAAACTCATGGGAGTTGGAATGCCACTTATGAAGTGGGAATCCTTCATTCTTTAGCAATGCCTGAAGTTCTAGTGACACGAAAGAAGCTTCCTCCAGAGTGGGGAAGGACTGCAAGTAATCTTCAACATAGAATGATGTAGTTAGTGCTTCGGAAGCTTTAGAATCAAATAAATGATCATCTTGAGAGGCTAACAAGTGTAGGGATCAGATAGCAAGTAAAGCGGAAGGTTTTAAGCCATAAGTAACCGTCTTTAAGCGAAATACCTTAATGGGCTTGCTGATTTCGTCGCGCCACAAGATTCTTTGGAGATCTCGTTGTTCAGGCTGAATTAAAACTTGACGGTACATCTGTTTTATATCTGCTATAACAGCTATGGGAAATAATCGAAAGTTTAAGAGTATAGCAGATAGATCTGACTAAATAGCAGGACCAGAGTAAAGAGTATCGTTAAGACTGTTGCCATTAACGTCAGGTGATGAACCATTGAAAACAACTCGGATTTTATCCTTTACAAGAGGGTTTTTCCACACGGGATGATGATTTAAGAAACTCGTTTCAATTGGGGCATACAATTCGTCATCAGATTTTTTAACAACTTCCATATGATCTGAGCTTTCATACTCATCCATAAAATCAGTATACTGCTGTTGAACGAGAGGTTCTTTCTTGAATTTGCTCTCGATAGCAAAGAGAGCTTTTCGAGCTTTGGGTTGAGAGTTAATAAGTTTAGGGGGATTATGTAATCTTGGCATCAGAACAATGAACCGGCCATCAGATGAACGAGTGGTGGTGTTCAGAAAAAGTTGCTCACATAATTCGTTTTCTGAAGATGTCACGTTAGGAGAATCAACGCTTTCGAGCCTCCAGAACTGTTCCAAGTCAGTATTAGCGAAATAACATTGCGATGCGGGTTGGGGAGAATAATGAGGAAGTTGACCGGTGACGATCCATCCAAAATTAGTGTCTCTGGCAACCACGTTTGAGGATAACTTGCGAACCTGTTTACGAAGGCAATTCCAGAAAACATTGGCACTAAAGAGTATGTCAATGGGGTTTTGTACATTGAACAGAGGATCGGCTAGCCTTAAATGCGAGGGAATGTTTAGCCCAGAAATATCCACAGAGTGACTTGGAGTATCTTCTCCTATGCTATTGAGAATGAGACAATTCAGTTTGAGAAAGTTGTTTCTGTGACAAATGTCTCTTATGGTTAGCTTTGAGAACTGTAAAGCTTGCGATTTTGAGCTGTTAATGCCCGATACGTTAATAGAAGTGGGATTTACAGGTAGGCCTAGTTTTCTAATCAAAGAATTAGACACAAAATCATGAGTTGCCGCTGAATCAAGAAGACCGCGTGTACGGACCCAGTTGCCAAAGTTATCCTGAACTTCGATTTGGACAGTAGACAAGAGTACTTGAGCACTTCGTATGGACTTGGCATTTTGAATGTAAGACGAAGCATTGGAACTGTTAGCATTGTCACTTTTCTGAGAAGTAGATGCCGTCGATGACCTTGCTTGATCATGACGATGTAGTAAAGTGTGATGAGCTTTTTCACAATGGAAGCAAAGTCTTGTGGACTTGCAATTTGAAGCAGAATGCGTGGGTGCTAGGCAGTTGAAGCAATGTTTATTCTGGGAAACTAATTTTCTTCTGTCGTCGACTGACAGTTCTTTAAAAGATTTACATAGATATAAGGCGTGGGTATCTTTACAAAGTATGCACTTTAATGGTTCATTTAAACTCTTGTGGGGTTCGCTTTGAGTGTTTATAACGAGAGAACTAGCAATACGGCGTTCACTAGACCTAGTTGGGTAACCAGTGGCGTTTGACTTGAATTTAGATGAGCTGGACCAAGGTTTTTGGGTACTAGACGCAAAGCGTTCGCTTTTAGGTTTAAGAGACATTGATTCAAATTTAGAACTTGGGGATGAGGGTTCACTTTGATTAGCTAAAGCAGTTAAGAGTTGGCATCTAGCATTTATGAAAGTGACTAAATGCTCTAAGAGTAATCGTCTTCTCTGGAAAGTTCAATCTCCCAAGCTTTTAGGATAGCAACATCGACTTTAGAAACCACTAAATGTATTAAGAAAGTGTTCAGTGGGTTGATCCAATTGGGACAAAGCTTTAACATGAAGTTGTGTAGTATCAATGAGAGTACGCAAACTAGTGACGTCATTGTGCTGTGACGCGGGTAAGTTAAATAGGGCCTTCATATGGCGTTGAATACGTAACCGTGAATTACCGTATCTTTCTTTTAACAAGTTAAAGGCAATGGGGTAGTTTTCGGCACTTAATGGGAGTGCTTCAACTAACTGCAGAGCTTGACCTCGGAGGATAGATCTCAAATAATGAAACTAGTAGATGACTTGAATGTCTTCATTGTCATGAACAAGAGAACAAAATAGTTCATAGAAAGAATCCCAAGTAGATTCGTCTCCAGAGAAGTGGGGTAAATCAATCTTAGGTAGAATTGGTTTGGGCTTGTGAGTGCCATCGCGAGGAAAGGTTTGTTGTTCGTGAAGGGAACCAAGAACAGAACCGTCTTTTTTCTGTTCTTCTTCGAGTTGGCGTATTATTTTAAAAGCAGAACCTATACCTTCGTAATATTGGTTTTCTACTTCGACTCGATCTTCGGTTTGATTGAGCATACAAGTCTCAATTTCAGTTTGGATGTTACAATAATTTTCATATGAACGTTCAAAATCCTTTACACGATGTTTCAACAAATCTAATTGAGCTTCTGAGGGATCTAGCTCTTTGATGTATTTTCTGAATCGGGTGATTTGCCCTTTATAGGATGCTCGTTTAGAAGTAAGTTTTTCATCCTTATCTTTTTCTGTAGGAGCCATGACAAAATAGGTAAATTAAAGTATAACTTACGAAACTGTGGAACCTTGGAAATGCTGTCTGGCTGGCAGCAGCAAATAAGTTGAAAGACAGGGACACACCAAAGGTGACCGGAGCGGCCTCTTTCCACTTCACAGGCTTTGCACGGTGTAGTTATAGCTGAAAAATTCAAAGAAGATATTAATGATTTGCAAAATATTATCAAATAACCCTTGACAAAATAGAAAATGTCATAAATGGACTCTCTCGGTTTTCGGCACCAAATTTTGGGTAGATTATTAGCTTGGGAATAACCTAACCCCCAAGGGAAGATGATAAAGAAAAGGAAGTGCGTTTCGGACTGGAGAAAAAGGATGGAAAATAGGAAGAGAGTCCAAAAGGAGTTATAATTTTAACTTTAAGTATCTCAAAGGCAGCCGCCACTGCAAATCCGCTCTCCGATACCTTAAGTGGGTACGGACCTGGGCAAAGCTAACAGGAAACGCAGCTGGAACTTGGGCTGTTCTCGAGAAAGCTGCTTTAGTGTATTCCCTCTCAAGCATACATATGCTTACTATGGGGATGGGTGGTGGTCAAGCAAGACAAAGAGTAACGGATTTATTGTGTATCTGTTTAAAGGAGTTTGTTTCTAAACAGGTAATTTGAAGAATGCCAATAATTTGATTCGGCTTTGATATTTTAGTTTTTGAAATTGTAGAATTCCTAAAGAGCGACCAAATGCTTCCAAGAAGGATCGGGATAAAGCAATTATACCTTTGGGAATAATTTTGGTTAATGTACCAATAGTTGCATTTAGAAATGGCTAAGCTGTTACCCAGCAAGGCGCCGACTAAAAGTCTAGACAATGAGAAACACTTATATTTTGAAAAACCAACCATAAGTGTTGGAGAGAATCTCCACAAACAGGAAGCTGCCGTAGCGAGCTATGCTTGCCTTACTGGCCAGTTAGAATTAGCTATTAAACCTAAGAGAGACTTTACTAAGTTATCAACTAAGAGTTCTTGCTCAAATGCAACAAGTGGTGAAAGCCCTATCAATAGATTTATTTGCATTAAGTGGGAAGAGTCAAGGAAGACAGGATCTTGCCTAACCGTTATGTTAGAGAAATGATAAAGCCAAAAAGAAATTTTGAATTTATTTCACAATGTTGGGTAGTAGTTTTGTAACAAATATATAATTTTAATTTCTATAAACAATTGCGGTCGCAGACCTCCGAAAACATTTAAAGCTTGCGCCAGGCAATTAACAATTCTTTTGGTTTCAAACCTTTAAATTTTTTAAAATCTTCGTAAGATTTTGAAATGACAAAGATAAATAAATGAAAAATTTAAAGAAAACTAACGTAATTAAAGTTAGACAATAAATCAAGTACAAGGTGTGTACTTTAAGAATTTCTAGGTAAATATCTTAGAAAGAGTAACAACTTCGAAAGTAACAACAACAAAGAGCAGGAAGAATAAAATAGAAGTTTCTATACCTTCTTGTATTGATGCTGAATTACTTTTAATGATTATACAAAAAGGGCAGGTCACTTATTGTGAAACCTAAAGAGAAAAATCGAAAAGAAGTTTCTAGAACTCCTATGTTTAAGTAGGGATCACGAGACAAATGGGGCAAGTTTCCCTTTCGTGAAACCTAGAGATAACTCACTTATGAGTTGAAAGAATTTTATTCCCTAATTAGAAGGGAGAAACAATATAATTTAAGGCGTGTACTAGACATGAAGTTTTACAGACATTAATTCGTTGTACATAAAGCAAGAGAGGGAGGGCACTTATTGAGAGTGACACCTCATTGATTAAGACCTAAAGTAACAATTTTATTATTTTGGTTTGTTAGTAAAGGGTTTGGGAAAGATCAAATGGGATTGTGGAAAAGTGTTCATGGCCGTATTTATTGTATTCGGACGAACGCGACGCGGATGAAAGGTTGAACAAGCACTGTTTTCACTATAGTCTGTTGATATAGATGAAAAGTTCACTGTAGTAGCACAAAAAGTTTATGGCAAAGAAGGTTATTGCAATGGTGGAAAATAACTAGTTACACTAGATTTGCGAGAGTCTATTGCTTGAGAAAGTTGTAGATTATAGTTGAATGCACAGAAAAATCCCAACGGAGGAAGAAAAAATTAGTTATTAATTAGCAGTTCATAAGGAAGATTCCTTAATTTGAAAAAGTATTCCCATATGTGAGTGGAAAATACATGACAGTATAACTGGTAGATAAGAGTGCAGATTCTGGAAGGTTCCAGAGCAATCATGACTGAAGAATAGAGCAAACGTTAGTCCAGCGGTGGAACGAGCTAAGTATTTTATAGACAGTGGGTAATTTAATGGTATCCCACGTTGTGAGAAAATCTCTCATTTAATTAGCATAAGAAATGCTGCTTCATGTTAAGATTGGCTTAGATAGACAAAAGCCCAACATAGAAAATCCCGCGAAGGATGATTATTGTCCCAAATATAGAAATCTCACACTGCCTATAATATGATCATTAAAAAGCATGTAGCTATTTAAAATCAATTAAAATAAGTTGAAGAACGTAGAAGTAGTACTTAGCTTTGCTTCGTGGCGAAGGCGATGTTCCCTTTGACGGTTGATACTAAAATTCTAACATGGCGTAGAATTTAAAAGTTTGCCTCTCGAGTTGAGGAGGCGAGATTTAGTGGAGCTCTAACTGACTGGGTCGACTTCTGACGTACAAGTGAGACACGCACAACGAAGCACGGAGGGACCAGGGAAGGGAAAAGAGTGGGGGTAGGAGACAAAAGGAATACATATAAGAATAGCCAACATTGATATATTAATTTCTCTTTATGAATTGATCTTCAAAGAGTTGATAGCAGGCAACACTAGCGCAGCCTGGAGGGTGAAAAAGTAGACGAAGTTCTCTTGATCACGGAGATGATAGCTGGCGATGGCGACGAGATCTGGTGGCCAGATTGATAAAGAAGTCCTATTGTACAGGGAAGAATTGAGGAACTTCAGAGATTCGTTGCTAGATGACGCTAGGTGGGTCATGGAAGATATATATCTAGACCAGACTCACAGGTAACATGAGAGACATAACCAACAAGGAGAAGACAAAAGACCACTGTTGGTGTTTGAGAAAAAAGGAAGGGATGAACTATAGCAAAGAGAAGCAAAAGCTTGCTCTATCTTACCGTGTATTCCAAAGAATACACCACCCTCTATTTGAGTCTGGCATCTTTTACAACTCTTTAAGAGTCACCCATTATTTGAATCTGATATCTTGCAAACCTCGTTAAGTGTCACCCCCTATTTTGCTCTGACATCCTGCACATCTCTTTAGGAAGCACCCTGTATTCTTACCTGTCATCTTGTATGTCTCTTTAGAAGTCACGCTGTATTCTTGTGTGACATCTTGTATACCTCATAAAGCCCGGTTCACAATAGCCCGGGAACGAGAACCAGAACGAGAACGGGAACGAGAAGGAAGTTGAAATGCACGCTACCTTAAGGGTCGGTTCACAACCAATCTCCGGGAACGAGAAGCTAAAAGTAGCCCGGGAAGGCCAACGGGAAACATGGTCAAGTTTCATGTTTGACGTTCTCGGAGCTTCCCGGAGCCAATCAGAAACGTTGTACATGCACATGCGCAGTACGGAAGGAGTAGCCAGCGATGTAAACATAACCTGTGAATGCGCTTTCTAAACTTGCTTCTCTAAAGCGCACAATGTGTGTTTAATAAAGTTATTATAACCTTATTATATCCCTCTGAAGCATTTCAGTTGTGTAATTGGTGTTTATTAGTGGGCGCTTGCTGATTGTTTTAATATTATTATTACGCTATAGCTGATTGCGCGCGCATGTACAAGTTCACGTTCCCGGGCTAATTGTGAACCCTTTCTGTGGCTTCCAAGCCACATGGGAATTGCGGGAAATGAGTTAGCAGATCAAGCTGCAAAAGAGGCGGTATCACTACCACCTCGACCAATGGAGGTACCCGCTAGAGATATTCGCTCTCAGTTACGCCTACAAGTTCTGGCTTTTTGGGAGAGTCAGTGGCTAGCTGACCCACTGCCCAGTAAACTGAGAGCGATCAAGGGAACTACTCGCGTGTGGCGGAGCTCCTTCCGGGCCCGGAGGGAGTCCGTCATTTTGTGTAGGCTAAGGATAGGTCATACAAGATCCACCCACTCGTACCTAATCACAAGGGAAGACCCCCCACTTTGTACCTGTGGAGCCGTATTCACCGTGGCCCACATTTTTACCGAGTGTGTGGATCTTGCTGACTTACGAAGAAACCTTGGTTTGCAGACGACACTCAAACTTATATTAGCCGATGACGCGGTGGCTGCTGATCGCGTTATCCGCTTTATAAGTGAGAGTGGGTTAGGGCCAGCAATCTAAATTTTCCAGTGAACTTTGACTCAACGACTTGTTCGTTTTTGAATGATGATGTTTTGTTTTTTCCGTAATTTTTGTTTATTTTTATAATTTTTATTTTTTATTTAATTGTTTGTTTTTGTTTTTTTAATTCTTGGTCTCTTTAAATTTAGATGTCCACCTCAAAATTTTAAATTCAATTCAAAATTTGTATTCTTTAATATGTGTTAAGAGGGGCAGATGACCTCGTAGTTCCGCCCCTTAAAACAACAATAACTAACTAACTAATTGTGAACCGGGGCCCCGGGAAGCTTCGCGTTCTCGTTTACGTTCTCGTTCCCGGGCCAATTGCGAACCAGCCTTTAGGAGTCACCCTGTATTCTTGTTTGACATCTTGTGCACCTCTTTAGGAGTCACCCTGTATTCTTCTCCGCCATCTTGTACACCTCTTTAAGAGTCACCTTGTATTCTTATCTGGCATCGTGTATATCTCTTTAGTAGTCACCCTGTATTTTTATCTGGCATCTTGTACTGTATTTTGCTCTGACATCCTGCACACCTCTTTAGGAGGCACCCTGTATTCTTATTCTTATATGGAATCTTGTATATCTCTTTAGAAGTCACCCTGTATTCTTGTGTGACATCTTGTACACCTATTTAGGAGTCATCCTGTATTCTTGTCTGACATCTTGTGCACCTCTTTAGGAGTCACCCTGTATTCTTCTCTGCCATCTTGTACACCTCTTTAAGAGTCACCTTGTATTCTTATCTGGCGTCTTGTATATCTATTTAGGAGTCACCCTGTATTCTTGTCTGACATCTTGTACACCTCTTTAGGAGTCACCCTGAATTCTTTTCGCTTCGCTCAAAGACCCAGGTCGCTCGACGCCCCAGGACTCTTTCAACAGACACCATTAACTTCGGATTCCCACGTGGCTGCATGACGTCACGGACTCGCCATACTTTACCCATTAACTTAGGCTTCCCGCGCGGCTGCATGACGTCACTTCCGTCTCCGTCCCGCATAACTTTAGACTCAAGCATAACGACGAAGTCGACAAGATAATTTGAAATGATAAAAATCACTGTTACGGAATGTAAGGCTGTGTCCCAAAGCTACTTTTTCAGCCTCTGTGAACTAGGCCTAGATAGTACTTGCACTGCCATCGTAATGTACAGGCCATCATGCAGCGACTCTTAACGATTGATCAGCTGATCGGTAGGGGTAGAGATGGCGACCATTTTGCTTTGTGCTGTGTTGTTTATATCTTTTATGAATGAGTATCCACGTGAAAAGTGATACTTGAGAACGCTTCTACTTACGTCATCTAGAATGAGGATTATTTATTTTCTGAAACAAATGTTCATTTTGTAGGTAGGTTATTGTATCTTCGCAAATTTTGCGTTGCATGTTTGTCATCACACAGAAGGTTATGTTTTAGTTAGGACCTCTATATCAATTATTATTTCGACTCATACAAGGTTTTATGGATGGTAATAAAATGTTGTTAGTTCACGAAACCTCCTTCCCAGGTCGCAGGTATGTCAGAGGTTTGTTTATTGCAACTACCGGTATTATGAAAGAAATGATAATGTGGCTTGCTTCTCCTTCCCCACCACGACAATTTAAGAAAGCAATGCATACACAATATTCCTAGAAATTATTTGTACATTACGGGGAATACAAGAGTGTGTGTTAACATTTCCCTGAAAGTAAGATACCATTATTCGGGAGAGAAGAGCTAATCGCCTTGATGGTAGGTTGTTAGTTAATATGGTTTCAATTATTTTAAGAAGTTTCCAAACTTCAGCCAATGCTAGAACTGGAAACATTTCTAATATGATAATGCTGAGGTTAAGTTACTTACCGTATGTAAATCAGAGAAGCGATATCCAGTATTCAGTATCTACTGAAGACAGTCCAAGTTACATTATTTGTGAGAATGGTCTCTCGATCAAGCTCAAGTGAATACCGTATGGTAATGTTTACGTGGCAGCATTTGTGTAGGCTACTGTATTTACATTAATGGGATTGTTAGCACCTGGAGTATGTACTGTAGGTTATTGATACCTGATTTCAACATTACAACCCATTGTAAATTCCTGATGCAAGAAACAAGTTAGATTGAGTCATAGAAAATAAGTGCTGTTAGGATGGGCCCTGTTTAAGTCACTCGAGGGTCACCTGTGCATTCATTACAGTTAGAGATAGGTTACATTGTGCTTTGTCATCCACGAGCAGTTTAGGACGTGATCTGTTGAATAGCCAGTGTGGGGTTTTCTCAGGCATCTACCATAAACCTTTTCAAAGCGGTGAACAACGAGAAAATGGCCAAGAATAGATCTTATTCTCGATGTCAAAATACTGCAATTTAGCCCTGTTTGTGTGTTTCAACGTCCTAGAAAATGTACCGGCAATGTACCACTTTGTTCACTCTCAAAATACCAGCTACATCGGCCGGATTCGAACAAGCGGAGCGATAATTAGGCGTAGCAGTGGTAACGGATGGAAGTGCCTATCAGCCCTAAATAGCATTGCTACATTTCTACGTCTTGAAGCGGGAGCGTAAATTATATTAGGTTTGAAGAGACTGCGTGTGAAGGGAGCTATCTTCTGACTTGCTGCTGCGACTATAACGACCCTATGCGTGACGTCACAGTAGGAGCCTTACGGCCTGTACATTACGATGGCAGTGGTACTTGTCGACCAATATTCCGGATATGACGTCACAAGTCATGATCCCGTGGCCGACGTCATGATCCAAAGCTGCATAGCACATAGCAATCAAGTCTGAAGTAGATAATGAACGAAAATTCTTGCTTGATTGCTGACTAGTGCAAATAATTTATAGATGAACTGTAGCTAGTCTTTTGTCTTTGACTTTTACTCGAAGCATAAATGGATACCTCATCACGAAAAGTTTGGTTGGTTCCTTAGTTTAGGGGCTGCAACAACGTGGTCATGTAACCCCGTGCACTTTGGGTATGTGTAGAATCTGTCTGATAACCGGTGTTAATTGTGATGGCTGTATTAGTGTGTGTATCTGTGATTCAGGAAGGACTGCAGACGATTAATTTTTTCAAGTAGTTCCTACTTTTGCCACCAAATGCTACCATCCACGACACCCAGCTGCCGACGTGGCTACTAAATGCCATCACAGTCAGCACTTGGCGGAGAACGTTGGAACTAATAGAGCGTTATCAGACTAATTACAAATTTTAGCTTCCACAAATGTAGTTAGTGAAAGGTTCTTTTTCATGCCATAAATCTATGACATGGGACCACCGGCTTTACGTCCCCTCCGAAGGAAGGCATACTGAGGGATTTTTAGCACTCTTAAAAATCCTACAACTTTGGCCAGGTTTGAACCCGCGATCTTGGGCATAGAAGCTCATCATGCTACCAACTACGCCACCGAAGCCGCGAATACGAAAAGTTTATGACCTAAAAGAAATTTAAAAAAGAGATGGTGCGGAACACTGCCTTCTAGAGCTTCGGTTTGGGACCGGCATGTAAACCTAGTGTGTTTCAGAACACAAGTCTATTAAGGAGGCCATTCTTCAAGCACACGTGTTCCAAAGCTCCATAGTACTTACTGTCGACCAAAATATTATGTGCACTCGAGTTTGAAGGTTGTTTGTGAAGTAACCAATAGACCTACATAAAATCCAATAAGATCATCATTTTCGTCGTTCTATTGCACGTTAGTTCATGTAGGTTTGGAATTTTTAATTTATATTTTAATGTTTTTATCGCAGTTGGAACACAAAAGTGCCCATTTTTAAGCGTGTTTCAACCATGTACATCGGAATGTTTTATAACTGGTTTATTAATTTCAAAATTATGTGTGACCAAGAAACAAAGTTGTTATCATTTTTGTAAGGTAACTTTTTCTCAGCTCGGGGTGGTTGGAAAATGTAGTCCTTGGTCGCGATGTAATCCTTATACTTCAAAAGGTTATACTGTATGACTGTGAAATACGTGAATTAATTCACTTATTTTATATCGGTTTAGTAGTGAGTAGTTGATAGCAGCAAGCCAATATTTTTCATCAAGAGCTTTGGGACACAGCCATGTTGGAGGTGTTTCGAAGGATGATGGGCACTCGACTGCTTAATAAAGTAGCCGAGTTTCAATATTTAATAATTTTGAGTAACAATATAGGAGACCCAAACATACTGTAAAGTTTTCTATACTGAAATTAGCCGAGTAATGATGAATAATAATGCTTGAAATGATGTAATAGATGTTTTCGCCTCCGCTGTCTATAACTAGAGACCCTGATTTATGGTATTATAAAAGGTTCCAAAGCGGTGAAATAAAATGTTCAAAGCGGGGAAATGAAGTATTTCATGGTGAAATAAAAAAAAGTGAGGGTTGAGTGCGTACAGTGCACGGACTTGGTTAAATTATGAACAATATACAAACATCTGGAGGAATAACCAACAAGTTTCTGTGTTTGAGACCTAACCTAACATTTATTTCAACAAATTCTCTCCATGACTGCGGCTTCGGTGGCATTGTTGGTAGTATGCTGAGCTTCTATGCCCAAGATAGCGGGTTCAAACCCGGTCGAAGCCGTCGGATTTTTAAGAGTGTTAAAATCCCTCAGAATGCCTTCCTTCGGAGGGGAAGTAAAGCCGGCGCGGCGGTCCCATGTCATAGATTTATGGCATGTTAAAGAACCTTCCACTAATTACACCTGTGTGAAGCTCAATTGTAGGTTAGGTTAAACATTTGACAAACGCGCTTAGGTTCCGACGTTCGTCGCCAGGAGCAGACTGCGATGACGCCTGGTAACCAGGTTCTGAACTAGTAGTCGTTGACGGTGGCGTTTGGCGGCAAAAGTAGGAACTACTTGAAAAAATTAAATGTCTGCAGTCATTACTTGAATTAAAAACAGATAGCACACACTAATACAGCCATCACAATTAACACCGGTTAACAGACAGATTGTACACACACCCAAAGTACACGGGGCTACATGACCGCATTGTCGCAGACCCTAAACTGAGGAACCAAACAACTAACATCTCCGGTAATTGTTTGAAGGGAAAGTAGAATAAACCGGGGTGACAAGATGGCAGCTGTCCACGCCGGGAACCGAACCTTCGATCATTGGACTTATAAACTTCCAAATCCCCGTTTCAGTCGTGCTGCGCGACTTAACGCGCATGGATGCACTGCGGAGGTGACAATAAAGTGAAGTTCTATAAACAGATACCCTTTTGACTTCCGTTGCAGAGAATATGGCATTTATTTCAAATACTTTGATATAAATTCAATCATATCTTCACTCCGTCACATCCTTCCTTCCCTCTTTGTGGAGGTTGGCCCCTTCCAACAATGTCTCCGCACTGCGGGAGCTTTTTGGCGCAGCGCGGTAACTATTTGAGGGGGGAATCATTGATAAATATATTCTTTGTCTTCTAAAATGTCTATATTTAATCCTCTCTAATGTTTTCATTATGCTCTTATTGTTCGTAAATCATTTTCAAAGCTTTTTAATTTAAAACAACATGCAGAGCGGAGTACTTTCTAGAATGAGATGGAAGGGAAGTAATGAAACAGTTGAAGTCGAGTCACGAAAGCATTCATCATGTAAGTAGGCCTTGACGTAAGCCATGGCCACCTGTGTGATAGCGTCTGCATCAAATAGCGCTATTTCCTACGTTCCTTTGTTTTACTTTTAATGGAAGAAAAGGAAGTTAAATATGTGTATACAATTAACATGCCAGAGAAGAAACAACTTTCTTTATGAGGATTAAAATGTATAACCTCACTTTTAGTATAAGGGAAGAAGGATACACGTGTTATTGATTCGAATGTACCCTGTTTCCTGTAGTTGGTTGTTTAAAAGAAAATCGATTGACTCGTTTATCGAGTAAAGGTGTTAATATTGATATTGAAAGACACAGATTATTACGATAACCACCAGTAAATTTTACGCTATCGTACCGTGGATAGTAGACTGTCGCATTGATGTTGGTATTTTAATGATGGGACCTCAACGCTTCTTGGCAGACATACCGCACTAGTACACACATGACAGTGACACAGGTATCAGACAACTTATACACACACCCAATTACACGGGAATAAATGACCACGATGTCGCAAACCCCCTAAAGAATAATCTTGGCAGACAATGTATTTTATGGTGTGCAAATAAATAATTGCTGACGCTTCGCCGTTAGACTCGATAGTTCCTGTCCCTGTCCGGCCTACTAAAGTAACTAAAAAATTGCATTATATGCAAATGCCGAGATGGTAACTTATTTCAAGTCGCGGGGCACTTAATCTAATTCTAGCGCATATGCTCTACTTCAGACAAATTTAGTACACACGAAAGCATACGAGGCTAACAACAGCAATGTCCCTAGCCCTAATTAAAGCAACAAATTAAAGTTAAAAGTTAGCCTATGTATTTTAGAATTGAATGTTTCGTGCTTCCTTAAAATTTTAATTTTGTTACAAAAAAGGATTCTGTACTTTGTCAAAATACCAAGTTTCGTCAAAATGTATTTTGCTGTTCTTGCGTGGTAATTGTACATACAGCATGTCACTACCATTTCCCTTCTTAAAAAGTCTTACGCGTGTAAAGTACCAGTAGTGCAAGTTCACCCCAAATACTTATTTTAAAAAAGTTCGTCGTTTCTGTGCTATTTTTATAGAGTATACGTGTCACGATCTGATCGGTGTTTTTTTTATTTTATTTTATTTTTTATAACTTTTTTATTGTTATAGTTATTGGCTTGGGAGAGCAAAAAAGGAGGGCAAATACTGTACCATCTTCTTCGTCGCACAATGCAGCATGAGAAGTCGGCTGCCACGCCACGTTTTTGCCATCGCGCAAGGTAATTTACCTTGTCTGGCTTCTAGAGGAGAGTTCGTCACGGCATGGCTCACCGCAGTGCCGGCTCAGTACGGCTCGGTCTGTCCGCACCCCGCTCTGCAGCGGATCGATTTGCAAAGTCAACTGCACTCCAGTGCGCGTGCGACCTGTGGATGTCTAACTCAACAATTGTTTGAACAAAGAAATTGTCTTAAATAAAAAGTAATATATACTGTATTTGGTTATACTGAATCAAAAAATAAATGCTTGTGTTCAGTTCTTGGAGTCAGTTTATTATAATCGTATTTATTTGATAATAATCAATCCCAAGATCTGGTGGTATATATAATGATAAATTTAAATGCATCAAGAGCAGTATTATATTTACAAAACTCATTAGATTTTAATTACAATAAAAATGTTTAAATAAAATATGTTATAGCCTTTATTTGTCTATATTATGCATATTACATTAACGGACCAATTAGTGCAGGCTAACTCACATAAACTAACAAATTTGACTACAAGCAACTTGATTCAACGTAATCTCAATTTTAGCAAAGCAAGTTGGTTACGCCGTCAAATTTGTACATATTTGGTGTAATATTGAATTAATGTTTTCCATATTTTACAATAATTTACAAATTGCGTCTTGAACCATTTCCCTTATATTAATAAGTAATTAAATCGACATAATATCTAACGTAGAATTAAGTTCCCGCCTTCCACTGCTATTCCATTACCTGTAACTATGTCTCTTTTAACGCATTCATATTCCTTTCACTACACCTATTAAAATGGAAAAGCGTAATATACTAATAATACAAGAATCGTATAAACTCGTTTTATGTGATATACCATATGGACGTTTTGCGTTATGTCATCATTTGGAAGATGGAGTAGTTCGACTGGCAAAGCTTCAACAGGTGCCCTCAGGGGAGCGCTCCATGGCAATAATTCAACAAAGGATTCGAACCTATTTTTCCCTCGTGTGTTCAGGATTTAAAAATAGCCACCTCTTATTGCCATCCACGCTACCCCAAGTTATCAATATTATTATTATTATTATTTTGTTCCTCAAACAATTTGGATTTTTATAAAGAAAATAACTTCGGTGCAGCACAAAGCACAAGAGATCTTTCACATAATCATTATTCACTGTCTCCTCACTACTGTATATGGCAAGTGTCCAGGATGATAGCTTTCTGCATGAGTGGCGCAGTGCTCTAAATCAGGAAATCCGTAAGGTGAACTGTAGTGGTCAAATGAGTAATTCTAGTAGCCAACATTATGATGGGCTGTATCCTAATTCCTTATTTGCTTAATATTTTCAGCTAATTTATTGATCTTTAGGGCGTAGGTTTTGAATGTATCTGCTATATTTGGCTATTATTATTATTATTTTCGTTTCGGTCGTGTAGAGACCACGAGCCAATTTCAATGCTTTATCCTTTGCTGTTCCTTCTACTTCCTCCATTATTTCTTCATCTCACTATGTTTCCTCTTCCTTTCCTCGGACCATTTCCAGCCGGTTTTCTTTCCCTTCCTCCCTTGGAATTCTTCCATTTTTTAGCACTTTTTGCCTAAAAATTTCCCTCTGTGGTGTATCTTCTTCTCTGATATTGTTTCTTTCCAAATCCTTTTTGACTTCTTGTACCCAGGTTGTTGTTGACTTCTTGTTCCACAGGAATGTGAAGATCTGCTTGCTTAACCTACTGTCATCCATCCTGTACAAATGTCAAAAAAATAGCAATCTCCTCTTCCGTATTGTTTCTGATATGTTTTCTATTTTACAATATATTTCATAATTACTTATTAGTTTCCAGAATTGTGCAGTACCGAGTATTTTGCGTATAATTCTTCTTTCTACCACTAATTTATCCCATTTATAATTCAGTACGAGACATTCACCCGCATACAGGCATTCCGGTTTGACTACGGTGTGGTAGTGCTGTAGTCTATTTTAAGATCTGTAGACAATCATTTTTGTTGTATGTATTCCTAGTTATGCCATACGCTCTTTCCATCTTTCGTATTCTTTCTTCTACAGCAGATTTTTCCAAACCATTTTCTTGAATAAATTCCCCCAAATATTTGAACTTCCTCGCCCTCTTTATTTGATCGATTTCTGTTACTAGGATTTATGGAGTATTTTTTTATATGTATGTATGTATGTCTACCCCTTATTATTCCCGTTTTCCAACAGGGTCGGGGATGAGATGCGATGGAAGTCGTTGTGGCGATGGTTTTTACGGCCGGATGCCCTTCCTGACGCCAACCTCATGAGAGGAGTTAATGAGAGATGAAATGAATGATGGTGAATGAAACTGGGCAAGGATGTGGAAGGAAGCGGCCGTGGCCTGTCAGAAGGTACCGTGGGAAACCACGGAAAACCATTGCAAGGACGGCCGACGGTGGGGCTCGAACCCACGCGTCTACCGAGTCAGCAGGGAGCTTGGCCCCATGACCTAATGCTGTGCTTTAGCCAGCGTAGCCACTACTGTCGGTTTTTTAAATATATTATTCATAAATTTGTTTTTTCTACAGAAATCCTTAAACCTGTTTAGTTGGCTAACTCTTCTAAGAGATTATTATTATTAGTATTATATCACTGTTATTCTCAGATCATTGTCTGGTAAAATACAAAGCATGTATGCAAATTACACTGAATCAAAGCATACTCATCCCCTTAATTTAGATCATTGCAAATGAATTTACGAACTATCCTAGTTGTAGCCATTATCACTGTAGACAAGTTACTGTCCAGTTACTTTTAGCCCTTGCAGAAGATGTTTGGGAACCACACCACTGCTTGAGATGACTCTTGGTAAAATTCGAACTCTCTTGACCTGCCATTGCTTCCAGCTCCAAATATTTGGACACATTTTCAGCATGTTTAGGCAGCAGATTGTGCGTATTCGTAATGGCACCGTCAATCTGCGTGATTTCCTTCAATCTTTTGTTGAACATCACTATGTCAGGTCTGTTATGTTAATAATAATAATAATAATAATAATAATAATATTATTATTTACGGTATATATTTAAAACACTAAGGTGATTTTAGTTGCCGCGAGATGGAGAAAACGTCTCAACCGATTGACTTCGTAATGCATTCTAACGAGAGCTCTTGGCATATAGATTTGCAGAGTGTCTTTAAAAGGAAAATATAATTAGGGTATATTTTGAAATTATTAAAGAAAAATGTAATATTTGTATCTCCCGCGCTTGCGCGCAATGGCTCTATTCCACTAGAGAAATGATGGATCCCGCCGCGTCTTACTGAGATCTTTGTTTATCAGAATTAAAAAGGGGGGAAATATTGTTTATGATGTTTCCACGATATACATTAAAATAGAATGATAAAGCGTTGTCGCAGCCCCTAAACTAAGGAACCAACCAACCAACCAGAATGATAAAACAAGGGAACTAAGTATTGGAGAACTTACACTTGCAGTTGAGTGTGTATGCTGTTTAGGTAGCTTAATATTGCACTGGAGTCATATTGTCTGGGTGGGTGTGGGGCTAGCGTTACAGTCTGCGAATTTGTTTATGCATCGTCGAGAGGTGTAGGTCTCGATTTGCCTCATCAAGTTTTCAGTCATGGCCAGTTATAAGTTGCGAAGTCGATCTTTCGACGCCCTTAAAGTTGCAACAGTGTCAAAAAGTAATCGTTCAAAAAATGCATACCGTACTGTATAAGAGAATCCTTCAGTAAATATTCTCCCAATGACCGTCATGTTTTGACGGGTATCAACTAATTATTATTATTCTTTCTTCGTTTTGCCCACTTAGGGAGCGCGTTTGAGATGATGGTATGAAATTATTGAAATTATCTGGGTATTTACGTATTTCAACCGCCTCCCTGATGATTCTGGGACGATATTGCTTCGACACCGGCTACAATCTCAGTGAGTCCTGGCTACCTATTATCAGAACCCTCAGAAAGTAATACACTGCTGCTTTTCGTTGTCCCTAATATGGGGCTAAAATGGCGTCCATCTTAGGGCACCCTTTTTTAGTTTCTTTGTTGCTTTCTCTTAGCAACAATTTAGTCGTATTACTGTTTATTCCTGATGAAGAAAGACATGGTTTCTTTCGAAACGAGTCGAGTTTGATTAAATAAAACACGGCATAAGCCCAAAAATGTGCATTATGGATAAACCTTTCTTATTCATTGCAAGGCATTCTGCTGCGTACAGAGCTTCTGGACGAATAACTGAATTATTATTATTATTATTTACGACGTTATATCCAACTAAGAAGCGCAATTGAACCTATTTTACAAATTAATCTCTCTTCTCTTCCCAAAATCTCTTCATTCTCTCACTGTGATCTTCATTCCTTTCTGGCTGTCCATGCCAGGGGCGTATATAGAGTTTTATTTTCGGGGGTGCCCAACCGGTGGTCAGGGGGCATGGTATAGGCCCCAAAGAATAGGGGGTCCGGGGTTCTTCCCGGGAATCTGTTGTATTATTTGGTGCGAAATGATGAGTTTGAAGTCTATCTGACATGACTTTTTCAACCAATTTGTTGTGATGTTTTATGTTTGGCTAATGTCAAACACAACTAAGACCATTTTATGTTGCGTTTTATTAATACTCATGCTCACTTGATAGTGTTTACATGGAAAGAATTAACATTATTGTTTTGATTTACAGCTTACACTATAATATAAAGTCAAGGTTTCTTGCAGCATTACCAAATCAGTTTATAACTTCATCGTCAGTGGTTAGTATGTCTCTGTGAACAGAAAACAATACTAGACCGTTCAGTCTGTTTTCAGAAGTAAAATTTCTTAAGTATGCTTTTACCCAACTCAAACTCCGTTCGGCAGTACCGGTAGCTACAGAGAGAGGTAAATTTGCCAAACATTTTTATTTAATTTAGTCGATTTACCCTCTAGGTTGGTGGTTCCCACGGACTCAGCGAGGGAACTCACCACTACCGCCTCTATGGGCAGTGTCCTGGAGCTTGGAACATCTGGTCGGAGGGAATACAACTGGTGAGGTGTGATCAGCACCTCGCCCAGGCAGCCTCACCTGCAAAGCGAACAGGGGCCTCATGAGGGAAGGGAGGAGGGGAAGATTAGGATGGATAGGCAAGGAAGGGGGAAGGAGGCGGCCGTGGCCTTCCCGGAACCATCCCGGCATTTGCCCGAAGACGAAGTGGGAAACCACGGAAAACCATTTCGTGGATGGCTGAGGTGGGAATCGAACCCCCTCTACTCATTTGGGCCACCCGAGGCTGAATAGACCCCGTTCCAGTCCTCATACCACTTTTTCAAATTTCGTGGCAGAGCCGGGAATCGAACCCAGGACCTCCGGGGCGGCAGCTAACCATGCTGACCGCTACGCTACGGAGGCGACCAAACATTTGATAAGGGTATAAAAGTTAGGGAAAAACTTTTTGTCACACGCTTCAAGGGCACTTGTTGTGGTTTTTGGTAGGTTCACAAGAGCGAAGACACTGGAAAGTAATAAGAGGTTATGTTGTTACACACCTTGACTTCTTGAAGGTCATTTCCAATTTCTATTACCCAGTTCTTCTTGGCTTTTAATGATGAGAAATGATTAAATTCTTCTTCTTCTTCTTCTTCTTCTCCTTTCCGATAAGACCTGCTATGGACCACGCGCCAATTTGAATTATTCACTCTTTGTTGTTTTCTCTTCCGTTATTCCCAAAATTTCTTCATTCTTGCAAGGGAAGTATCAGGTAAGACAGGTCGAAACCTATCTTGAAACTTTGTGGACGCAATCATTGCACTATAAGAGGACAACGTGCGGTAAATCAGCCGCCAGATTGAACTGCAAGGCTCCGAAATCGTACCTGACATCCTGGTACACAGGCATGACGGCTGGAGGAGCTGGACATCCCTGTAGCACTCGGAGAAATAGCTAGGCGGGGCGTATATGCTGACTGGAGCGTGCGGCTCCTTCCCACCAGCCTTGAGTGATTGGGCGGTCAGGGCTGTCCATTCCAACATGTACGGTACTCCCTACCTCCCTATGATTTATATGAGAGATTCGCCACATGATTTCGCAGCCTTGCAGTTCACTCTGGCGGCTGATTATCTTCTTATAGTACAACGATTGCGTCCACAAAGCTTCAAGATAGGTTTCAACCTGTCTTACCTGAGACTTCCCTTCTTAGACTACAACAATAATAATATAATAATAATAATAATAATAATATCGCATGGCCTCGATGCCGGTGCAAGCTTTGTTATTTGGCACCCAAAGGGTAGCTTGCATGTCGAATTTCGTTGTTCCTTGAAGAACTATGCAAGACAAGGAGGTTAGATATCTGATCTCCTTGAACACTATAGCGCTTTCTAGTAGAGAAATGAGGAACTTTGTGTTGGCGGTAAATCCCGAGATTAATTTTGCCATCATGAACACGGCCTACTCAATTCAAATGGGTTCTTTGACATGACATGCGTGTCGTATTTTTGCCGTCTTTCAAAAATCACTTACCATGGCCAGGAGCGAACCTGCAAGCTTGGGGGGTTAGAAGACCGACACGTTGACCACTCTCCCACCGTGTCCTACAGGATGCACGAATTCACTTTCTCCTGTGTACCGACTCTTGGAGTTCGTTGCAGTCAATTGCTACATGTTTCCCGCAACACCCCTTAGTGCAGCGAATCCACGACCTACTAGCCACGCTGTGGCACGCTGACACATCACCTTTCTGTGGCTTCCAAGCCACATGGGAATTGCGGGAAATGAGTTAGCTGATCAAGCTGCAAAAGAGGCGGTATCACTACCACCTCGACCAATGGAGGTACTGTACCCATGTGAGTAATTTCCATGGAAAACATGCTTCTGTCTCCAGCTAGCTTCAGTTCTCGGCGTGTACCGTTCTCCCACTGAGCAGTTGCATATTTTTGATTTGAGACTAATAGGTATCAACTCTACAATGATAAAGCACAACTCTATTCTAAAGACTTTAATTCAGCATTAAATCATGGCTTCAAACCTATAAAGACACAATCCCAACAAATATAATACACAAACAAAGCAACATTACTCCCACAATCCACTAATTATTCACATATTTTATCATATTAAATTCATATCATTATTCAATCCTTTACCCTTAGGTTGACTTCAAAATTAACTCTAGTGCGCTGATGCACATGTAACTTTCACAAAAATTGTACTTTTACTCTTATGTCACCTTGTGTGACTTCTTTAATTTCACAAAATTACTTGTTTCTTACAACACATCTTAATTTACATAATGTGTATCGTTTGTGTTTGGTCTCTCTCTTCCCACCAAATGCTTTATCATGCATTAGACAATTCATGGGTTGCACAACAAATCTACTTGCAACTCCATAATTATGTAAATCTACCCCTACACTTCCCTATTTTTATAGTTCCACTGCATGCCGTTGTGATTTCAACTTCAAAACTTTCGTTATCGCTGTGTGGCTGTGTCGGATGGTATTATTAAGCTACCCTTGCGAGCGTAGCCTGTGGCATCTAGTGCCCAACTTCATAAATACGTGTCAGTGTCAGTATAAAATGCAACTTCCAACCATTCGTAAGATTGCTAAAATTTTAAATCATCAGGGTGATCTATGATTACCAATGTGTTTTTAACCACATAAATTCATTACACAATATAACAATGCTTCCTTTCATTACAAACAGGGTCTCAAATCTGTCCTTTCTAAACGTTAACTTTCACGGTTCGTTTTAAAACTCAGCCCCTCAGAGCGGCTCGTATACAATGGAGCGGAGTGGAGCGGTCACAGCACGTGCACCGTCCCTCGCTTTCTGACTCCTGGCTTTTATCCCCAAGCAGTAACAAGATTCTAAATACAATAGTGCATTCTCAAAGACGCACATATCCCATATGATTTAAACTGAATGGTATGCAATTTAGGTTCTGGACGAGCTTAAACATTTATTCCTAACCTTAGGATATTAATAACTGGCCTCAATAGGTCCATTTCATTATATGAAGGCACGAGATTCATCCACCACAGGTCGAGTTGGCTAGCCGGTATCTTAATAAATGCTACGGTCAGTCACAAGCTGCCGTCAATAAGATTCGCTTCACAAGAGCCGAATCATTCAATAACAAGTTCTCGGTCGATCAGGTATGGTGCAGAGGTTTCCATTGTTCTCCTCTCACCTACCACAGGATTCGAACCCGGAACATTCCATCATCAGAGTTAGGGTACAACACTAAATACACTCTGGCACATAATAAATATCTCTGTACGCCCTAGGCTATACGAGATTTCACACGTCGAACAGATTACCTGGCTCCATGACCCGATGCTATGATCTCGTCCTTTAATTATTAAGAGAAATCTATCAATTACTCTACAAGCTTATTCACAAGCTACAAATTCAATTCACTATTAAACTCTTCCATTTCCTTGCATAATTATATTCCCATTAACACAATATATTCTGATATTAAACTCTTTTCTCATCCCTTAATGTATAATCTTACTGCTTGGATAGATAAATATTCCAATTAGCGTAAATATTTCTTGCTTACAACATTTTACCCTGATGTATTCATTTATACCTTTTATTATTATTATTATTATTATTATTATTATTATTATTGTTATTACTGACATAAATTACCATAACCCGACACAACGTAACCATTTTAATAATCGAACATCCGTGTTCGTTACGTTAAGTTTTTACATAACTGATTTGCGATTTTTTAAATAGTGGTAACGATTAATCCACTCACTGATGTATAAAAACATCTCAACTCTACTGAAATCACAACAACCATAAACACTTGAGGGTCTACCTTCTAATACTGATTTTTACTGGCACATTTTATAATTCTGAAAACACAGTACATGCAGTGGGCTATAACTTCTATAAAATCATGATTTGTGGGGTACTTACATATGCTTATCCACGTGGCTCCAATCACTCATATCTTCCAGTATCGCCTGCCATTCGCATAATTAGCGAGGCATTTTCACACTGATAATACACATTTTATAAGACCTTTGCTTCACAAACCACACGACACTTTTCATTTCTATGATGAACCTATCGCTTCCTTACACATGACACTTTATAGCACTTGTTATAATATTAATTTAAAAGATATTGCACATATGATCAATACAAAACACACGTCACTATTTACATTTCATACTGGTTGAATTTTCCTGGCAAGATATCAGAACTGCAGGTGTTGACGGACTCTTCCTCGCTCCTACCACCTCCTGATTGAAAGCCTCGATCATCTGCCTACGGATTCACCAACTGTCTATCAATTATCCTTCGATAACCTTCCTGATCTGGTATGAATATGCTTACATATCGTCCTGAACGTTAATTATTGGTATTCTTATGACATTTCATCAATCGTATCATAAAGTTTATCCCGGCGCAGTCCGGCATACTAAGACATGTATAACCAATCAACATTTTATACACTGCGCTCAACATTGTACATTGTATTTATACAAATTGTTACTTTCAATAGTTCTGCAAATTATATCACACGGTACTTTTCTATGTGAACACTAACAATTGCTCGTACTGCCGACTATACACATACGGCACGACTGTCCTTAATAACAAGTATTATAAAAGTTTTACTGCACGGCTTCCCAAACTGATGTCCGAGCCTCCCTCCTTGACTTCGGTAACGCGCATTTCGCATAATAAAGTTTGTTGATTACAGTACTTATTATTACTCCATGACTATGCATGATTATATTATCAATTGGTGCATTACACTGCACGGCGAATATACTGATTAACACTAAAATGTTCAAGTCTTTGTGTGCGCGTCCTTTCCTGGGCCAGAGCGACATACGCTCCGCGCTCGAGTCTGTTCCAACTGACGACAACTGTTTGACTCCATCCCCTTATATTCGTTTCACAAGAAAAAGTAGACCGAGGATTCCCTTGCAGTGTCATCTCCTCTCCCAGGATGATTCTGGTCTTGAAATACTGTTCATATGGTTCCTTTTTCCTCGCTGATCACCAAACTGAATGCGTGCTCGAGGATCGATCGGCCAATTAATTAATATTAATTGCCTTTGCCATGGCGTGGGTACGCGGCGTCCTGTAAAAATCCCCGACAGCATGGTTATAACATTCCGCTAACTCCCAAAGTAGTGTGTCCTTGCGCATTCCATTAAATATGCCTTGATTACACTGTTTAATGGCTCGATAATTAGCCTCCTGGCTAAAGATTCACCTGTGTGCAACTGTCATGTCACTGCGTTGCTCCAATCACGAGTAATCACTAATTTTCATTGGGATCTTCCCCTTCCATTCTCGTTCCTTTTCTGAAACGGGGAACAACATGGTCATTATTTCACCCCCTGACCTGCTCCAGACGACTTAAGTAGGTCAGCGAGAGTGACAAGGCTCCAAGAGTCTCCACCCACAATTCTGGAGTCATTAGTAAAATGTCAAACTCTCCAACTTCTGTGCTCAAATGCAGCATAGCTTAGTTCATACAGCCCAATAATGCTGTATTCCACTCATTTTCCCTGCCTTATTTTAATAAATAATGTCAGCATCAGTTGATATCACACCAGTGATTAAATATGTAATTTCCTCTAGGGGTTTTACAACTAAAACTCCCTCAACAGATCTCGTGTTCGATCCCTGGTGGAACCTTCATTCTGAGCTCAACTTAACTCCGAGATCCACGTTCGATACCAGTCAGCCTAACCCCCTCGGGTTCAGTACCTGCTAGAGATATTCGCTCTCAGTTACGCCTACAAGTTCTGGCTTTTTGGGAGAGTCAGTGGCTAGCTGACCCACTGCCCAGTAAACTGAGAGCGATCAAGGGAACTACTCGCGTGTGGTGGAGCTCTTTCCGGTCACGGAGGGAGTCCGTCATTTTGTGTAGACTAAGGATAGGTCATACAAGATCCACCCACTCGTATCTGATGAGAAGGGAAGACCCCCCACTTTGTACCTGTGGAGCCGTTTTCACCGTGGCCCACATTTTCACCGAGTGTGTGGATCTTGCTGACTTACGAAGAAACCTTGGTTTGCAGATGACACTCAAACTTATGCGGTGGCTGCTGATCGCGTTATCCGCTTTATAAGTGAGAGTGGGTTAGGGCCAGCAATCTAAATTTTCCAGTATAAATTGACTCAACGACTGTTCGTTTTTGAATGATAATGTTTTGTTTTTCCGTAATTTTTGTTTATTTTTACAATTTTTATTTTTTTATTTAATGTTTTTGTTTTATTAATTTTTGGTCTTGTTAAATTTAGGCGTCCACCTCAAAATTTTAAATTCAATTCCAAATTTGTATTCTTTAATCTGTGTTAAGAGGGGCAGATGACCTCGTAGTTCCGCCCCTTAAAACAACAATAACTAACTAACTCCCACCGTGGCAAGCGTTTTTAGACTATGCTGATTATTTCTGTCCTCAGACCACGTCACCCCGGGTTTCCTTTCCACTCTTCCCTGGAATTATTTCATACTTAACACCTTCGCTCTGTCCACAGTGTCTTCTTCTCTTATATTATTTCTTTCTAAATCGTCCTTTACCTCTTGAATCCAGCTAGTCGTTGACCTTTTCTCCCAAAGGTACTTGAATATCCTTTTTGTTAAATTATTATTATTATTATTATTATTATTATTATTAGATACTGTTGTCAGACCTGAATGTCTGTATGCAGCAGAAACACTAGAAATGATTGGGAAGGGTGGCCTTGAAGACAACCGGCAGATAGAAAGGAAAATGCTCCGAAAAATCCTAGGCCCAAGGATGAAGAGAGGAGACTCAAACCTAACAAAGAACTATACCTGAACACAGAAGAAGTCGTAGCCCTATTGAGAAAAAGGAGAATACAGTTTTATGGACACTTGGTGAGTTTCGGGAAGTGAGATTGGACTTGGATTAGATGGGGGGTAAACGAAGAAGACATAATGGACAGAGAGCGATTTAGATGACTGGTTAAGGAGTTTACAGGTTCCAGGAGACAGGGGAGTTGTCAGTGAGGAAAGGAAGATCTTACAGGGATGAACAGAAGAAGGAAGTGGGAGAGAGTATGAAGAGTAATTGGGAGAGAGTGAAGACAAAAAATAATGTAAAAACTGTCAAACATGGTCCGTAGTTGGCCGTAACGAATAAATATAAATATATATGATTATTATTATAAGGTGCGTTCAAAAAGTAACGAGCCAGAGGCATAATTACAGAAACCAGTAAGTTACCTGTATGTTGGAAGTATTGGCCCTGGCTGTTGAGGCACTCGTCCCACTGTGACACGAGGCGGTGAATGGCTGTCTCATAAAATTCCCTGGGCTGCGATGTGAACCTGTTCCGCACGTACAGCTGGACGTTGGCGTCCGAGGTGAATCGTTGGCCCCGCAGAGCCCTTTTCAGGGGACCAAACATGGCATAATCACGGGGAGAGAGGTCTGGACTGTATGGAGGGTGGCCGAGAACCTCCCATTTGAATTTCTACTGGAGTGCCGCGACTGTGTTGGCCGTATGAGGTCGTGCATTGTCGTGGATCGACCACGGCGGCTATGGCGTTCACTGTCACTCGGCGGTCCTGGGTAATGAGTGCATCAACCAGCTGGACGTTGTCATCGGTAATACAGGGGGGTGCCCCAGACCGGGCATAATCGGCTAACGACACCCGTCCTTCCCTGAAGGGCTTGTGCCACGCCTTGACCCTTGCAAGGGACATGCAGTGTTCGCCGTACACTTGTGACATTCAGCGATGAATGTCCGTTCCCCCTACACCTTCTGCTGTCAGAAACCGAACAAGACCTCTTTACTCTTCTGTTTACACCTCCATGTCACTGTTTGCAATTCGACTGGCAGCGTTGGATGATTGATGCATGCTGCTGCTCGCTTTGTATCGTCACGTGATGTGCACGCGTGCCCTCTTGCGACGGGCTGTGACCTTCCACGCTCTGGTCGGAACCACACCTCGTTACACACGCCACGATTAGCCGATGTAGTCACCGGTTTGCGCATTCCAGCCTCCGGCTCGTTACTTTTTGAACGCATCTTATATTATTATGTTCACCATGTCATTGGGTATAATCAGTGTTTTTTTTAGGGGGAACGCGGGGGTACGTGTACCCCTAGAACATTTGAAAACTGTTTATGAAGAAATATTGGTACATTTGAATCTAGTCCGGCAAATATAACTTCCGACTTGAAAGTTCATCGAACAGCTGGCTTAAACAGCTGGAGGAGATTTCGAGTAACCCTCGATTTAAATCGATTTATCGAATGAGTCTCTTTCGGTCGGCAACTCGGCGCTCCGTTCTTATAAGCACGCAAGCTTGTGTTTGGTGGTGGGGCAGGTTGTTATTTTGTGCGTGTGGTTAGTTTTGAAGGATGAGGAAAATATCGAACTATTTAACATCCACTCAGGCATCGGAAAAGCTGAAAGTTAATGATTCGAACACAATGACCGGACTTTGCAAATTGCCGAAAATTGCAAGATCATGATGTTTTGTCGACTACAACTGAGAGTACCCCTTAAATTATTTTTAGAAAAAAACACTGATAGTCAGTCTGAAAGACTAGACTTTATATCATTTTAAATGCTACAAATGCTGCGTGAACTCAAAGTCTGTTAGAAAAAAAAAGCAAGTGCTAACCAAAGTCCAAGGAGGTAGCTGGCTGGATGACGTCACGCTCACCGGAGCGCGCGGGGAAACGAGGAAGCTCAAGCAGTACTATGACGTCACACACCTCCGTGCATTCTCGGTACATTTCGTCCCGTCACCGTAACGTAACGCCAGACCCCAGCGAAGTCGATATAATCACTTGAAAGCACTCGGTATAATGCACCATTTCATCAGCAATTGTTGCAAGATGGAGTGGAATTCTCTATGTTGGTTGGTTGAGGAACAAACTATGGAGCAGGCCTCTAAAATGTCTGTCCCACGGCGTAGAATCAAAGAAGACGGCCGCGAGGGCAGCTGCACCAAGTCCGGAGATCTTAGGTTTGAATCCAGGCGTTGACAGCGGCTATCCTGTGTGGGGTTTTCCCCTGGGTTCTTCCACACTCCCTCCAGGGATAATGTTTTACTTCAAGTCCCGGGGCACCAACCCCATCCCAGTCCCTACACACACTACTGCAGTCATCACTTAAATACAGGTTATCAGACCACTTCAATACACACCAAACTACACAGGCCTGATGACCAAGATGTTCCAAATACCTACATTGAATTTACAAATTAACTCTGGTTGGTTGGTTCC
The DNA here is from genome assembly GCA_946902985.2 of Meconema thalassinum. Classification (NCBI taxonomy): domain Eukaryota; kingdom Metazoa; phylum Arthropoda; class Insecta; order Orthoptera; family Tettigoniidae; genus Meconema; species Meconema thalassinum. Next base: position 68,236,775 of record OX336397.1, read on the forward strand.
AATTAGTTTAGGGGCTGTGACAACGCGGTCATGTAGCCCCGTATACTTTGGGTGTGTGTAGAATTTGTCTGATAACCGGTGTTAATCGTGATGGCTGTATTCATATTCTTTTTTCAGAAATAATTATTCCATTATGTAGTGTTAATAGGTTAGGTCTATATCCTCCACGTCAGTTTATCGAAGAGGATATATAAGCGACGAGTTGCGGGGAGGGGAATGGGGGAGGGGGGGGGGGGGAGTAAGGGGGCGCGATGTCCAACCGTATCTGAAAAGGGGGCGTCAGCTGGCAAAGGTTGGGAACCACTGATCTAGAGATTATCTTAATCACATGTAATTTTTTCACATATTCCAGTAATTGGAATTAGTTTGTATTAACCGACTGACATGTATGCGACGTTTCAGCGAGATTGGGAAGTTCGTGTTCTCGGTGTTCTTTCGTGAGAACAACGAGTTGTGACGAGTAGCATATTTCGTGCGCCGCAATATGAACAGTGCTTATCTGCTGTAATTAAACTTGTATAATGACTGTGTTCAAATACATTAGCTCAAAATAATGACATTTAATCGCGCGTGAAATGGATCGGAAATCATAGCTAGCGCTCATCTACTGTACTAGCCGGGGCAGTGGCGCAATTGCGGAGGGCGATCAGGGGTCCAATCTCCACAGAGTCAAATAATGGAAATATTTGATGAAATTCTTAATTTGAAAAAAAAAACAAAAAAAACTCTTCGGTTTGATTGGATTGTTTTAAACCCTTTATAAGGACAGAATATTATTGTATATCGTTTATTTGTATTTATTTATTTATTTATTTATTTATTTTTATTTCATTTGTTTTACCCTAATATTAATTATTATTAATTTTAATTTTTGTTTTCTTTAACATTTTTATGTTCTTAAAATTAAGATTATAAAATAATAGAAATTTAATTTTTATAAGCTTATTCATTTTTAATTCTAATTTTATTATCATTTTTTACTTTTTAATTTTGACTGTTTCGCCCTAATATTAATTAATATTTTTTATTATTGTTTTCTTCAACATTTTAATGTTTTAAAAATAAAGGATATAAAAGCATTATCATTTTTATTTTATGAGATTATTTATTTTTAATTATAATTTTATTAGGCCTGCCAATTTTAAAACTTTTAAAATTTAATTATTTTATTTAAAAACATTATTTCATGTACTTTAGGTCGAGGAGATAAAGAGATAATATTTGGTTTTCAATAATATTAACACTTCCAAAATACAATTTGTTGGTTTATGGCTGAAAGATTCAACCATCATCATCATTGGCAATATAAATTGTCCTTATAGTAGGTGGTTAATATATAGACCACTAACCTAAAAAGGTTTAAAGCATTTCTTTTCACCCATGTAACATTTTTTAGTGTTATTTTAGAACGTTTTCCAGTCAACCAACAAAAATGTTGTGCCCAATTATATTAGGCGGGAAAACAAGTATTTATATGCCCTAGCATGCAAAACATTACATAAGATAACACAGGTCTATAAAATAACATTTTTGGAGACCCTTTTTGGATTCAATAACTGATTCAATTGATTCAATTGATTTTGTATATTGAAAGTGTATGAAATTTACAGTAGGAAAGTGTAGTTTATCAATATTTATGTTCGACCCTGACTATTATATGGCAGAAAACTGTACTATAATGAGGCTCATTATAACACTATTTTTCATTATGAAACAGTTTCTCCCACCAATCAGAGCTCAAGAAACAGTTGTTTGACCAATTAGATAATTAGATGCGCTGCGTTCCACGGCCTTCTAATTAAATTTCACTGCCTGGCTTAGTGTCATAGTAGGGTAATCGAGGAGGCCATGGTCAAATACAAGGCATTCTCTGCGTCTCATGCGCTCTGTTCAGTACATAAAACTGGCGAAATTTCGACAGATATTTATGAATATTTATGTTTGAACATAAAATAGTTATAATAATTATCGTCGAACATAAACAGTCGTATGCAACTCGCCTATAATGGTAATTAAGACACTCGTATGGAAATTATAAAACTCGCATACGCTCGTTGCATAATGTATTATTATACAATGCGAAGAAAACTGGACTTTATAATTAAATATCAACAAAATTCGAGCATTTGATAAGTGAAAATATAATTTATCAAATGCTAATGAAATCCAACATGAAACGAATGTACAGATAGGGTGTTTTGACATTTTTGAATTAGCTTTCATTTATTACGTCTCATTATGCCCGAACTTTCACAACCACCTTGCACCCCCCGTTCCTTCCCCCCAATGTAATTTTGACTCAGCTCATGCCCTTCCAGACGCAAAGCAAACCCTAGTTATTACGCTACTGAGTATGGAGATCATATTTTCCCTCCCGAAATCGTTGGATTTAACTACTGCCTACTAGATTACACTATATATCCACTACAGGACAGACGGAGGATTATTTAATCTTAGTCGACTGCGAGCTAGGGCAAAGGTATCGACAGGTTCCATTCTCGAACTCCAGTATGCTGACGACAATGTTATATTGACAAACTCGCTAGACGATCTTGAGGCTGCTCTGAATGCTTTTAATGACCCGTATAAGAGCATAGGTCTGGAAATAAACACCAGTAAAACGCAAATTAACCATCAACCTGCTACGTCCAACTGTAATGCTGTTGGTTTTCCCATAATAATAATAATAATAATAATAATATCGTATGGTCTCGGGTGCTGGGTGCAAGCTTTGTTATTTGACACTCAGAGGGCAGCTTGCATGTCGAATTTCTTTGTTCCTTGAATCAGTATGAAAGTCAAGGAGGTTAGATATCTAAGCTCCTTGACTTTATAGCGCTTTCTAGTAGAGAAATGATGAACGTTGTGTTGGCGGAAAAATCCGAGATTCATTTTGCCCTTATGAACACGGCCTGCTGAATTAAAATGGGTTCTTTAACATGCCAACATCGTATGACATGCGTGTCGTCATTTTTGCCGTCTTTCAAAAATCACTTACCACGGCCAGGAGCGAACCCGCAAGCTTGGGGTTAGTAATCCGACACGATAACCACTCACCCACCGTAGCAAGGGGTTTTCCCATTATGATCAATGGGAACAACTTAAAATACATTGAACACTTCCCTTACCTGGGCAGTCATCTCTCAGCAAATGCTAACATTGATGCTGAAATCCAATATCGCCTTAAATGTGCCAGTGCAGCGTTTGGGCGTCTGCGAAAAAGGGTGTTTGACAACCATGACGTTAGTACTCCAACCAAATTGCATGTGTACCAAGCTGTTGTAATACCATCTCCTCTATGGTTGCGAAACCTGGAATAGGCCTACCTACAGAAAGCACTTAAGATGTTTGGAAAGATACCATCAGCGTTGCATCAGGAGAATTCTCGGAGTTAAGTGGCAGGACCGACACACCAATATCAGTGTCCTGGAGGAAGCCAATACTACCAGCATTGAGGCTATAATAGTAGAGCATCAGATTCGATGGGCAGGACATGTTGTTCGCATGCCTGAACGACGTCTCCCAAAACAAATCATGTACTGCCAGTTGCCGATTGGACAGATAAAGCAAGGAGGGAACCGGAAACGCTTCAAAGACGTCCTAAAATACAATTTAACCAAATGTCAAATAGACACGAATAAATGGGAGACTACGGCATCAAATCGTCAGGTATGGCGTCGCATCGTCCACCAAGGTCCACATGTTTCGAACAACATCGACAAAGACGTCAGACTGAGAAGTGCAATGCGAGGAAAGAGCGTGAGGTTTACAGGAGGATCAACCCTCAAGAGCCAATGGCTGGTCCGAACAACGTGTGTCACTACTATGGGAGAGTTTGTGTTTCCAGGATTGGGATATATAGTCATCTAAGAACTCACCTTTTGAAGACAATTATTTTACTCGAAAACGAGTGATAGCCTATGAGATCCACTAGGCCTTGACAATCAAAGTTAGCAACATGCACGTCCAACGAGAAAGACAGGCCATGGAGGGGAAAGCAAATCCTTCTGTGACGTAGCCCCAGGTTAGGTTTGTGTTTGTATGTAAAGCCTTATTAACATAGAAATTATGACCCCTACTAGGTTAACAACTGTCTAGCCGAAAATTACTGCTTGTACTACAAGCAAGGGTTGGTTGTTGGTTCTTCAGTTTAGGGGCTGCGACAACGCAGTCATGTAGCCCGGTGTACTTTGGGTGTGTGTGAAGAATCTGTCTGATAACCGGTGTTAATTGTGATGACTGTATTAGTGTGTGTTGTATGTTTTTAATTCAATTAAGGACTGAAGACGATAATTTCAAGTAGTTCCTACTTTCGCTACCAAATACTACCGTCCACGACACCTAGCTGTGAACTTGGCTACTACTAGATTCCATCGCAACCAGCGCCTGGTGACGAACTTGTTTGTTCTTCTCTCCTGCTGTGCCCAATGATTGCTGGAACGAATCGCAGGTTGAAACTGAGGTGATAGGTTCGCTCGTCCGCTAGCTAGGAAGCAAGTAATTGAATGGAGATTGTTGGAAGAAATGGAAACGGAAAAACACTTACAAAGGGCGATGTATTGTAGATAGAGATATGCTGTCGTGGACATTTTTGTATAACTTTTCATGCTCATAGTATATGGACATTTTTAACCGTTTACCCAGCGTAAGCTTAAAAGGTGGACGGGTGATAGGTCTTTTTTCGGCTCGATTCACTGAAATCGTTACTGCTTGGCTTTCTTTGGTCATAAATAAATTATTTTCTACACACATCTTCCTCGAGAAATCCTTTACAGAATGGTGAAAACCGCATCAAAATCCATCCAGTAGTTCTTGAGTTTATCCGTAACATCCAAGAATCGGGGACTTTGTTTTACACTAAGTAGAGATTGTGCGTTACTTCAAATTGTAACGGTAACAATGTCCCTGGTTATCGTTAGTAACGGCAACTTTAAGATAGTTACTTAACCCAACCATGGAATAATGGAGATACAATCCAGTAGGAAAATACACTTAAATATTAATAGCCTACTTACATGCTTCGATTGCATGACGATTTCACATTAATGTAATGACATTCGTTAATGACCTCAGTTTATGGCTTTATTAATTACGTACTAACTGTAGCCTAATTATCCGTCGACGACTGGTCCATATAGTAAAGGAAGGCACATTCTGTCCAGTATAGGTGTTCGCGATCGCACGGTGTTCTTTAAATAACATTTGGTGCTCTCGTCATACGAGACAAGAAGTACTCGCGAGCACTACACAGGAGCGTATATAATGGGGGTCTTGAGGGGGCTCCAGCCCCCTCCCCCCCCCCTTCCGAAAAAGCCAATAAAAATAAGAAAATGTTGCTTTGGTAAAAGCATAAAATAATTGTAAATTTGGTTGTACCCTAATCTTAACTTATTGGATAAGTTATAAACAATATTAAGATTAAAATTATACTAACTCGTGGTGTAGCGGCTAGCATTCTTGGCTGCCGCCCCGGAGGTCTGAATTCGATTCCCGGCTCTGCCATGAAATTTTAATAGTCTGAGGGCTGGAACGGGGTACACTCAGCCATGTGAGGCAAAACTGTGAATTCCACAGTATACTACGGTACTTTTGATAAATAAATTATCAACTTGTAAAAAAAACTGTTTACCTTTCTGCTTAGTAAATTGACAAATATTTAGATATTTGCCATTCATACTCCATAGTTCATAATGGAAAATTCATTAAATATAACATTTTATTTGCGTGTTGTATTTTACAACTGTTTTTGTATTGCAATTCTAGGCTATATAAACTTTGAATCTTATCTAAAATAATTACACAAAGTTATATGCTACAATATATTGGTTGATATTTCTGGGTATTTTGCGGTGAGAATCTCCTGAGAATACTCACAATTTTCCAGGATAGTCAGTCCCCACCGAAAAAAAATCTATATACGCCCCTGCCACTGCTACGGTGCTCTTTAAATAACATTTGGTGCTCTCGTCATTCGAGGCAAGAGTGCTCACGGGCAAAAGCTCCATTGGGATCCAGTCCTCAATTCAAATTCTGTTGCAGGAATAAATATGTTTTCATTCCTATATTTTTGCTTGCCACGGTGGGTGTGTGGACTACCAACCCCAAGATTGCAGGTTCGCTCCTGGCCATGGTAAGTGATTTTTGAAAGGTGACAAAAATCACGATACTCATGTAATACGTTGTTGGCATGTTAAAGAACCCATTTGAATTCAGTAGGCCGAGTTCATAATGGCAAAATTAATCTCGGGATTTCCGCCAACACAAAGCTCCTCATTTCTCTACTAGAAAGCGGTATAGCGCCAAGGAGCTTAGAAAGGCTATCTAACCTCCTTGACATTCATAGCGCTCCAAGGAGCATTAAATTCGACACGCAAGCTGCCCTCTGGGTGTCAATTAACAAAGCTTGCACCCGGCACCCGAGGCCACACGATATTATTATTATTCCTATATTTGACAGAAATGTTACCATTCTGTGAAATATAAATATTAAACCCCACACAAGACACGGTACAAACCTAAAAGAATTGCTGAGTTTTAATTCACCGGCCGTGAAAGCCAATATACCATCCTTTTGGAAGCCTTCATAGGGAGGTTGAGGCTGCTTGAGCTTTTGGTTCTCGCAGTCAAGGAGTGCAGTTGCACTCTATATAAAGGGAGGTATCGCGCAGTTCGATGCTCCTGTGGGGGTCCGGGTGGGGACACCAAGAGCCCGCCGATGAGCCAGCACGGTGTCCTAGGCGAAACCCCACACAAGACACGGCACAAACCTAGAAGAATTGCTGAGTTTTAATTCACCGGCCGTGAAAGCCAATATACCATCTTTTTGGAAGCCTTCATAGGGAGGTTGAGGCTGCTTGAGCTTTTGGCTCTCGCAGTCAAGGAGTGCAGTTGCACTCTATATAAAGGGAGGCATCGCGCAGTTCGATACTCCTGTGGGGGTCCGGGTGGGGACACCAAGATCCCGCCGATGAGCCAGCTCAGTGTCCTAGGCGAAACCCCACACAAGACACGGCACAAACCTAGAAGAATTGCTGAGTTTTAATTCACCGGCCGTGAAAGCCAATATACCATCTTTTTGGAAGCCTTCATAGGGAGGTTGAGGCTGCTTGAGCTTTTGGCTCTCGCAGTCAAGGAGTGCAGTTGCACTCTATATAAAGGGAGGTATCGCGCAGTTCGACACTCCTGTGGGGGTCCGGGCGGGGACACCAAGAGTCCGCCGATGAGCCAGCTTGGTGTCCTAGGCGAAACCCCACACAAGACACGGCACAAACCTAGAAGAATTGCTGAGTTTTATAAATATTAAAGGTGGTATATTGGCTTTCACGGCCAGTGAATTAAATTCTTCTAGGTTTGTGCGATGTCTTGTGTGGGGTTTCGCGTAAGGCACCAAGCTGAGTCATCAGCGGGCTCTTGGTGTCCCCACTGGAGTAGCAAACTGCGCGCTACCTCCCTTTATATAAAGCGCACCTGCGCCTCTTCACTCTGAGAACTAAAAGTTCAAGCAGCCTCAACCTCCATATGAAGGCTTCCAAAAATATGGTATATGAATATAGTTGATTGTAATAGTAGGGTACCGTACTTCGTATTACTCTTAATGTCTTTTATGCTGTATAAAAGAAAATGGTGGAAGCCGTCAATAAATGTGTATGTGTGTATGTATATTGGCTTTCACGGCCAGTGAATTAAAACTCAGAAATTCTTCAAGGGTTTGTGCCGTGTCTTGTGTGGGGTTTCGCCCAGGACACCAAGCTGCCTCATCAGCGGGCTCTTGGTGTCCCCGCCCGGACCCCTACTGGAGTAGCATTTGCCTGGAGTGAGTGTGGAAAAACCAGGGGGAAAACTACACTCAGGATATCAGCTGCCAGCACCGGGATTCGAAGCTCCGATCTACGTACATGCCGCAGTATCGTGATGAGCGGCTACGCTGTCAAGTCACAAGTTGTGAGTCCCTGAGAGGGGGTACATATTCTATAATAAGTTAATGTTATTGGTTATACTACTCTGGCTTTTAGAGGCGCCGGAAGGGCCAGTAAATCTACTGACACGGCTCCCTCGCATTTGCGCAACCTCAAATGCCAGCTGACTGCGCCAGGATACGAACCTGCAACCTAGGGCCCAGCAAGCGAGAACGTTACCGCTGAGCCACGCAGCCAGTCGGGGATTGTCCTCCCTCTAATGTCGCCTCTGATTAAGACTATATTAATTAATCTTTGCCTTCGTCCATGATCCTCTATAATAAAAACAATCTTATCGGATCACTCAACCGATAAGATAACACTGCGGCATTATGGCTCATTGTGTTCGCGCAAGATGAACAGATCGGTTCCGATCGAAATGGATGACGTGGTTTGCCTTGTTTCATCAACAGGTTGGCCCTGGCTCTCCCACGTTTTCAGTTTCCCCTGCCTGCAGCATGGTCGCATGCCGTGTTGTGCTGTGCTATGCTTCAATGTTCTGCTTGCGTCACTACCCAGAATATACAGCATAGCAGGCAGCCATCAGTGTGTTTCCGGATGTGACATTAACAAAAACATGCGAAAAACATAAGCACATACAAAAACAACTTGGTGTTGTCATATCCTTGACTTGCAATGTTCCATGTTGTTAGTTAGTTAGTTATTGTTGTTTTAAGGGGCGGAACTACGAGGTCATCTGCCCCTATTAACACAATTAAAGAATACAAATTTGGAATTGAATTTAAAATTTTGAGGTGGACGCCTAAATTTAAAAAGATCAAAAATTAATAAAACAAAAACAAAAAATTTAATAAAAATAAACAAAAATTACGGAAAAACAAAACATTTTCATTTAAAAACGAACACGTCGTTGACAATTTATACTGGAAAATTTAGATTGCTGGCCCTAACCCACTCTCACTTATAAAGCGGATAACGCGATCAGCAGCCACTTCGTCATCGGCTAATTTAAGTTTGAGTGTCATCTGCAAACCAAGGTTTATTCGTAAGTCAGCAAGATCCACACACTCAAATGTTCCATGTTGTTGTTATAATTAATTCCAGGGGCTTGGAACATTATGGTCATCAGCCTTGTGTGTATATAAGTAGAGTCCTGCGCGGATATTCAAAACGTTATCCGCATCTGCACGACTGTTATCCGCATCTGCACGACTGTTATCCGCATCCGCCCCGCATCCACACGTCTGTTATCCGCATCCGCCCCACTTCTTTCCGCAATCTCTCGTTTGTTATCCGAATCTACTGGCATTAAAATAATATTTTCAATTAGATGAAGCATAAATTACTAAAGCAATACGTTTAGACATTTGAGGAAAAAGTCGTTCCCTAAGGTTTTGTATGTCATGTGCTATGTTTAAAATGAATGTTATACAGCCAGAATTGCAACCCTTTCCTGTTCGGAGTGTTCATTATGCTCAATGACATAATTTCAATGAGATTAGCTTAAATCATCATCTTACATTCGTCATGAAAACAAAAACACAACGGAAAAATATGACAAACAACCGGGTTCGGATTGTATTCTAAAAATTATCTGCAATTTTTCTCCAAACATTATCCGCACAGCCATGCAAAATAGATCCGCATGGCGAAAAGTTTGCGGATATCCGCGGGTTTATCCGCAGATATCTGCATCCACGCAAGGCTTTAGTGGAGAGCGATAGAAAGTCCCGAGATCGGAGATTCAAATCTTGGCGGCTATCCTGAGTATAGTTTTTCTCCGTTTCTTTCCTCACTCCCTCCAGGTAAATACCGGGATTGTACCTTATTTCAAGTCCCAGGGCACCTATCCTATTCCCGACCTTAATATTCACAGTTACACCTGAGGTTATCACACAAATTGAACACACACACCCAAGTACACGGGGCCGATGACAAAGATTCTTAATGTATGTGTATGTTTTGGGGTTGAGGATTGGGGTAAATGCCCCGAGATATTAAACTACGCTAGGTACCATCGCTCCATATGCTGGGAGGAGTATGGAATAACCCGGGGGAAGAAAACCCACTTAGGATGGCCGCTGCCAGCGCCGGGATTCGAGTCTTCAATCTCAGGACTTCCAGCTCTCTCGTGCTGTCATAGTAAGCGACTTTACGAACATGGCTATGCCGGGGGATCAATGTTCCCTAAAAACTCTCATGACATCGATTTAGAACTATATACGAATATATCCCATAGCAGAGGTCTCAAACTCTGTTGAAGGACAACTATATAGAATTGAATGTAGTGTTACCAACTTAGGCGACAAAATACTACGAATGTATTATTATTATATTAATGTCGATTCTATTGATAACCTTCGAATCTTGCGATTTCTCCTTTTTTTTTACTATTATCTGGCGATTTTCGGGAAATATAATTCAGGAACATTGTTTAAAGGGTCGCACTAGTTAAAATAATTATTTAAGCATTATGGAAAAGTGACAGAAGTGGTACAATACTTTATGCTGCCATCCATTTATCTAATAAGAAAATAATGTGATGTTGAGAATGTACATAATTAACAAATTAATTTAACTGTTTCAAATATTTATGGCCGCAACTGTTCCCAAGGTTGTGTGATCGAATCCAGGCGGCGTCTGTAAGCAGTGTGTTTAAATGTCCGACTCCTGTCAACAGACTTAACTTGCACTTTAAAATAATCCCTGCATCCCAGTATCTCTATTGCTACAGCCGCAGCAGCTAAAAAATAAAAAACAAACAAACAAAGGCGTAAAGGCCATACCATCAAGTTAAATATTATTGAATTATTAAAGGCATTAAAATGCGTTTCATTTTCTAACCACAACCTTGAGCATGTTTTTGTAAAATCATTAGACGTATCCTTGGAGGGCGCCACGTTTAAAATTGAAAACTATGGGTGTCACATAACTCGATACTTTCAAGAGATTCCACTTGATACCTTCTTCAAAACAATTGTTCACATGTGTATGTGGTTCCAAACCGTGCAACTAGGTTATGAATATCTTTTGTATTTGTCCTTCGAAACAAATTGGTAAAATTTCTACATTATGACATTATAATGAACACACCGCATGACGCAAAACACTACCTGCCGGGCCAGACGCGGCCCACGGGTCACGAGGTAGAAACCACTGAATATTCTGATATATAATCAGAACGCCAGGAAAATATTGTTAAAACATGAGCACTTACGTATTCTGTATAATAAAATTAGATTTAACTATTGTAAAACAATAAAATATTTTTAGATTTTATAACATACGGTACTTATTTTTATGCTAATTATATTCCCATTCAAGATAGTAACATATTGAATATAATGCCATGCAGGAAGAAAATACATTTAAAAATATAGTGCACAGATCGATCATGCGCCTCTGCTTACTCGACTACAGGAACTGCAGACAAAACATTCGGTTTACGGCAGAGCGGAGCAGGATAAATGTTACCCTGCTACAAAAGAAAAAAATGATCGTTGCATGTCACAATAAATCAGTCGACAAACTATAATGTATATTATTCTGCAGTAATATTTTGGAATGCCCTTCGTTTCAACTAATTCTGCAAATCGCCACGACTCCGCCCAGACCACACTTCCAAACGGACGCAGCGCGCCGGTCTGAGTCGGTAGCTACCAACTGTACCGACCATCGCTTGACGCATTGCAGGTGCGTACCAGCCAATCAGAATACAGCTTAGTTTGGACGTTAGACTAGCCGACAAGGAAGTCTTGTAAACAAGACCGCACCCTGCACCTATAAAGCTCATTCCCTTGCGCATGTGAAACTTAATCCGCGATCAGAGCTCGAATTCGGAACAACGTTCAGTCCAGAGGTGCATCGTATGTGAACATAGATATTTTTTATCAACAGTATTCCAGCTTGGACATATTTAAAACAGTGTGTGTATTTTTTTAGTGTGAATCATTATTGACGCGGAGGCATACTTTTCAGTGCGACTGAAGGACCTTCATTATTCGAGTATTTCGTGTCAGCGCTCCTCAGCGACTTCGTTGTGGCGGTTATAGTAGTGCCGGGAGTTAATAGAAGGTAGTGCAATCAAGGACTATCAACTATGGTGAGTTAATTAAAATGAGCATCCTAATGTGCAATATTTTGTAGGAGCTATGTAGTTTCATTTGTGATGGTTATTTTTAGTATACGAGTGGGATTTCATATGCTGTGTGGCAAACATTTTGCAGGCTTATTTCTTTTCTCAGTGTTCGGATTTGTTGATAAACATTCCACTTAATGTTTCTTCAATATTCTTCATGATTTTCAACGCCTGATACGTTTTAGTAAGGTTCGCCATACGTATCGTAAAATCGTTATTTTCTAATTGGAATATTTGACGTCTATGTTGGGATAAAACGTTTAGCAATTACCGTTCTCCCATTTTGTTGCCGGTTATTGTGAATTTGCAGCCGTGTTTTGGCAAATAATTTGCAACTGTGGCATTCAGTCTTTAATTTTATATGCATTAAGTGTAGTGTTGTAAGTTTTATCTGCTTCGTTGGCGTATGTGATATATTTTCGTTCGAGATCAAATCTCTGCGTTACCTTGAAGACATAATAAAAATAAAAGATGGCAATTAGGTCTAATAATTAAACGTAGTTTATTTCTTACTTTGCGCATTGTTGTGATTTTCAGTTATCTTGTGTGCAGTGAATATTCATACGTACGATCCTGTGATCACTTAGCTTTAAACCTGTTTTAAATAAAACCATTCCAAGATTAGGTGTGGATTAGTTCGCGGATAAATCGAGCTGATGATTCAGATTCGTTCACTGTGTGTGATTCATGCATAGCTCTTGAATTACGGTTTAGGCTTGACATTTATTCCCGTGTCCTTTATTGCAGTATTCGAAATACGTAATGGTACTTTCTTTATAAAATATTGATTATAATAGATTTGCCTGAAGTAAAAATTTAAGACAAGACATCCATTTTGCCATTATTTACTCTTCTTTGCTGTTTCAAGTCCGATCAAATGGCTATTTTGAGGATTTTATTTTATAGATTAAGTGAACGGATCATTAAACAATGTAGTTCTTCATTGTTCCCACTTTCATAGCATTTGTGCTAATGGGTAGAATTTTTTATAGGCTGACCAACTAACAGAGGAACAGATTGCCGAGTTCAAGGAGGCATTCTCCCTCTTTGACAAGGATGGTGATGGAACAATCACAACCAAGGAATTGGGAACAGTCATGCGATCGCTTGGCCAAAACCCCACAGAAGCGGAACTTCAAGACATGATCAATGAAGTAGACGCTGATGGTATGTTAATCTATCCCTGTATGTGTGACTCGTAGAGTAGTCTCCTAGATTTCTTGTAATGCGCAATTATCGGTGGTTTTATTTTTTGGTGTCCTTTATGTGTACCTAGAAATTAGAGCAGTTTTAATAAATGTTTGTGTGTAGGACTTTCCGAAGTTCCCATAACGTTTCTACGAACAGTTCAGAGTTTATGTCCTTCTCTTCAGAATGTGTGGATGAAGTAGCTAGCATGTGAATAGATTATTGCTAAAACTGTAAATGGATGTGGATATAAAGTTCAATGTTTGAATAGAAAATGGATTGAGTGAAGGCGTGCATAATGTTAGTAAGACAACTAAAACGAAGAAAAAAAAGAGTAGCCTATCCTAGATGTGATTGTCATGCATGTTTCTCGTAGTTCGATAAAATATTTTCTTAAAACACTATGATAGCGTACATTTTTGTTTCTTAGTGTCTTCTTTTGGACATTCTTGGAATCATTTATCATACTCTCTAAAAGAGTACACTAGTTTCCATTGTGTAGGTTTGAAAGCTTTGAGTGTTCGTAGAACAAGACGAGGTGAACAGTCGACAGTTTCACTAGTCTTGCAGTTTGTTGAAAAGTACACCATATTCCAAAGTAGACCTGTTGCTCGATACAAAGCCTTGTTGATGAAACGGTTTACTCTAAGCGGTAGGGCATGATGCTGATCCATTTATCACTGTTTAACTAACTTCGTGGAATCTTAGATTCAAGCACCGTTCCATATGGCTGGTTTGGATAGTAGGCTATAGAGGTCCATTCTCTTTTCGGCAAGGTGACCCAGGTTTGATTCCGGGTAAATCCATGCAAAGATAATGTTTAGTGGTCTGGAGCTCTTATTGGATCCAAGGCTTACAATTGCAAGATTGAAAGCCACATAATTATCCAATCTTCATTCCGTTTCACCTTTTGTGATGGAAGGCACATGCTGCAAAGCAAGTGACAGTAAGAAGTATTTTTCATCCTTTTTGTGAAATGGCTTCTGTAACAGTCTCTTCATGGGCCATTTGTGGTTAGATTTAAGATTTCATCACATAATGCATGCCTAAGGGTCTTGGGGTATATTTCCTATCTAAATTGGGTTGATTTAATTCATAAATAGCAAATGCCTCCTAGGTTAGGATTGGGTCACCATGTAAGCTTCTGCAATGCAGATCTTTGGATTGCAAATGGCTGCCATGGCTCAGCCTGTCACAAACCTCTATGCTTGTTAGGCATTCTTTAATAAAGAGCCTTGTGGGAGACTGGAACTTGGTTACACATGTTGGACATTCTTTTAAAATCTAGCTACCATTCTCTTTTATTTCTCACTTAATGAGATAGTTCCTGAAGATTTTCAGTTTGTGTTGCAATTGATTTAGGCTGATTTGATTGCTATGCCGGCATAGCCAATTTGAAATCCCTTCATAGCAATTAGGCCAGGCCTAATACAGCCATGCCCATTCCTTCCCATCCAGCATGAATATAAGATTACTCCTAAGCTTTTGAAGGAGTTGGAGATGCTCATCATTCTTAATTCATTTGCAGTTTAGTCATACCTCACAGAAACAATAGCTTGCATTGACATTCTAAACTAAGTGTACGTAAGGAAAACGGATGCTATTATTTTGGATGTAGTGGGCGGGTTGCATCAACCTTGGAAGATACCTTTAAGGATGTGGTTTCTCTGGCATCTTTATAACGGTGGATAAATGCCTCAGGAGCATTCCATTCACTCTTGGCATGTCACACACTTATTACCACTCAGGGGCCAATTAGCTGAATCGTAGACTCCTTAAACAATTGTATTTTTCTACCACGCCTTCAATGGCGTAGTGGTTAGCCCAATTGGCTGGCACCTCAGACCAATGTTTGATTACCAGCTCTTTCAAGAAATTTAGTTCGGGTTTGTGAAGTACTGGTGCCCAAGAAGTGTTTGTTTCGAAGGCATACTAGTGGTCCACACAAGTTTCGTTTTTTATTTTACCTATGGTTTGCAGCACTACATATAATGGTGGTGGAATCCATCAATGTGTCTCCTCTTATGCAGGAGCTGTATTCATTCAGTAGTTTTAGCTTTATTGAAATTGGACAGTATATCCTTGCAAATAATTTTTAATTTTTGTCATAAGGAGAGCCAAACTAGCGAGCTTCTATACAGGCTTGCCGTAAATATATTGGTAGTATTTTGAATTATCGTTACAATCACTTAAGTGCTAAGCCTCATTAATAATTTAACAACCTGATGTGTTAAAATTTGTGTAGTGGTCTTGAAAAGTATGACATGATTCAATTCTATTCATATTTTTTAAACTTTATTTCTTAATTTACCATACTCTGAAAAATCTTTCATAATTTGGAATGCAATGGTACCGCAGGTGATAAGTGTTCTGATAGGAAACCAGTATGTTCAGATAGCCAATTTTTCCCTTTCAGTACTAGACATGAATTGGTAGTGAAAATATTTACTAGTTATGAGAATTGGGCATACAACACACAAAATGGAGATATCTTGATATGATGCTGTAGGCTTAGGGAGTCTATCCTTCCTCTGTAGATATCATCTATTCCATATTTGAAAGGTGCAATATCTATATTCTGCCTAATGAATTAGTAGTAAGTATAACTTAGATAACTTCTTTTTTCACCTAAAAAATTTCCCTAGGCGCAAAGTGGCAGTATCCACGTCATGGACGACACTAAACATACAAACATGAACCTAACCTGGGACGTGCTCACCAGTGCCCCTTGCTTGTGTTACAAGTAATACATTTTGTCCAAAGGGTCATATAACCTGGTAGCGACCAATGGTTTTGCCCAGACCATCGTCCCCCTAGTAGTGGCTATGGTTTTGTCTTGCCATGGCTTTAGAAAATGCAGATCAACTTTACACATGGTGGCCACTACTCCTGGAAAACTCCTGGATTTTTATTAGGTCTGGAAAATGACGAAAAATTTGAGAACTCCTGGAAAATAGCCACTGTTAATTAATTATAAAAATCTTTCCACCTTAAATCATACTCCCGCTGTGGTTTTGGGTGAGCACTCCAGAAATTTCCTCTGGCTACCTGTTTCTGTGTGGGAGAACATGCGACAGTATTTTTGTAAAACATATTGAGTATAGACAACTTCACTGCAATAAAATTGCAGGCAGCATTCTTCTTCTTTTTTTTTAAAGCGGATATTTGAGTCTCTAAGGATTTTTTTTAAACAATTAAATCATTTGTGTTTAGGCTTGCATATCAATAACGAACGCAATCACACTAATTTTTGTCAACGTCTGTATAAGTGAACCAAACACAACTGCTTTATTTTGGTCTTGAAATAGGCAACCGATAAAGCCCCCCCGGACTCGCGCCTATTTTTAAGTCCGTAAAAATGACAATTACTCCTGGAAAATCATTGACTGATTTGAGTGGCCACCATGTTTACAATAAGTAATTTATGAACATTCATAACTCACGATTGAACATGTGACTACTTCCTCCACATGTAACGACACACTGTGTGAATATTCTTGGTTAAAAACCAGTTTGGGGATAAAGCAAGAAAATAAAAATGCCTTGTCAACCCAAGACTGAACCAGAGGGGGAACAATGAGTGAGGGTGGTATTTATTAATGCAACAACAGTTACATACAACTTTCCTTAATATCCGAAAATGATATTGACCCAATCGGAACAAGGCGAGACTGACTACGAATCATGAATTGGACTGTGACTGCATTTCTGTCTGATCGAGCCATACTTAAGTTTGGTCTCTTTGCATCTCAGGGTGAAAAATCAGAGGTTCAAAATTTGATCAAAGCAAATCTCGACTCCACAATTTTTATGTCAGACTTTCGGTGTTCACCCATAGCAATGACAATATATGGGTGGAGAGGATGCCATAGTCTTGGATAGATAAATGATTTGTATGCACGTGGGGCTAGTGTTAAATGGAAAGAAGTAATTAGAGCAAAAGCGAGAAGGAAGAACTAGGAAGTTCAGTCAATAGAAGAGAGTAGAGAGAACTAGCAAGACAGTGTTCTAATACGATTGTTTCATATTCATTTTGTCATTGTGTGTTTTTGAGCCTAATAAAAAATAGTGTCCTTATGTTTTTTTAAATTACTGATGGACATACACAAGAGTGTCACTCCTTTGTACCATGGCCTATTCCTGCAGAGAAAATTGGAATAACCCAGGGAAAACAGACTTAGTTTGCTAGCAGGCACCCTGGTTAGTTTAGCTCTTCCTCCACCTATCGATTCTAGATGGCAGTCTGGCGTAAGTTGCTTTTGTAACTAATTCTGATGAATTTACTGAACTCTTCTGATCTTCTCTAGGGTTCTGGAAAATATGCACAATACTGACAACAGTTTGCAAATTAATGGGGACCAGAAAGAAAACCTTGAAATAACATTAGTTTTGCTAAATTGTCATAAATACTAAAACTCTGCAATTTTTCTAGGTTTATGCCATAAATACTGTTGGAATTCCAGAGAGACCCTCTGTAGTGACCTTCTCAAAACATTATTAGGCTACTATTGCCTTAATTTGCGACTTATGGCCCTCTCTTGCTCTCTACAACCAGTTAACTGATGAGTAGCTCATGGCCCCCCCTCTTGCTCTTTGCAACATGTTTACCGCTGATTTGTGGCATCTTGCTGTTGCCTTACAGCTAATGTTTGAGTTAGTCATGAATCATGTTCACTAAACAAGCAGTCACACCAGTTTGCTTTACTCCCACAAATTTTCAGTTTGATTTTGATTGGGAGTATACCAGACCACTGGAGCACACTCTTCCTTACACTTTTCTTGATAGCATTTGAATTCTGATGTGGAGATAGATGGTGTTAAAATGTTCCTTCACCATCCTTCACTACCACAAGGTCAAGTAAGACTTGAAATTGAGACCTCAGTTGGAATTGTAGCCCAACTCTTCCATATTCTGGGCAAGTTGCTGACTCGATAGGCCTCATCACGACCAGGGCTTGTTTCCAATTTCTTGGATCTTGCCAAGGTTACCTCCAGGCTATAGTTGCGATGCCCTGCTGATCCTCTGTGGATTCTTTTCACCCTCAAAATGCTGAAACAGCAATCCCCTCCGTGATTATATAGGTTTTGCATGTCTTTACAGTTCCCTCATGGTTGTATTATAGTCAGTGCCAATGAAAATTTTCATTAATTTATAATTCATTACATTCTGCAATGATTGCGTTCCTTGACTTATCGGTTTCTGTTCCAGCACTAGTCTATTTTATTACACTAGCATTTACACTTTTTCTTTAATGGTACTTTTTTTAGACATGGGTGTTTCTGACGCCCACTTCATTTCCCACCCTGGAAACGCAGCAGTTATAGAAGAGTAAAAGACTAATGGAAATAAAAATTATTGGGTAAAAAATCAGACTGTCACAAAGTTTAAAGACTACCGTAGCTTAATGAATTGAACTTTTGTATGTGTCATATAGGCTACATACCCACTGAATTTGGGATAAGATTCCAGCCAAGACGTTTTAAGGGGACATTGTAGTGTAATTAGTTAATGGTGCAACTGCTCAATAAAAACGTCATTCTTCAGTAACCAAGACAACTACAAAAGGTAAAGTTTTCACACTTTAACACCATTTATGGCAGTGTACTAGGCTATGTAAATATTATTATGAAATATACCACATATTTCAATAATTATGTACATTCGATAAAAGATTCCTAGACACTTTAAATTTTGTATGTTTGTACCTTTTTCTCAGGAACTACGTGCCCGATCAAGTTGTTAATTTTGCACATTTATAGGTGCTTCATCATAATCATTTCCCCTTTTCCAGTTGACACTGGGTGGGGGCAAATATGGTTCCTTCCCACTTTGGTCTGTTGTTCCACCATTCCTCTTCCGACATAGTGTTCCAATCTAGGTTCCGTTTTCTAATGCTATACTTCAGTCACCACTTCCCAATTCCTTATCTCCGACTTTGATTCCTCCTTTTCCTTCTTTCAAACTTCTACTCATCACCACTGTTTTACTCTTCTCCATATTTATCTTCAATGCCCATTGCTCAATCTTTACATTTATTACGTCGAACTGTTCTTGTACCTCCATCTCGTCATCGCACCAGATCACATCATCATCTGCAAGCCTGACCTTCATCTTTGCCCTACTATAGTCTTATGAATTAAAATCTAGGAACCGTAATGAACCTAATCAGAGTAAATGCATAATAATACTTAAATATAACTTAAGAGTTGGATGTATTCGTAAAATCTAAACCAGATGCATATCAACAATAAGTTGACTTAACAAGCTAGATTACAGTACAAATTATAACTTTTCATCCATTTTAAACATGGTTTATTTCATGTACTTTTTTCTTTTTGTATGTATTGGGATGAATATTCTTCAGTCATTTTATAAAAACCACTTACGACAACCTTCCTCTTTGCATCAAAAAGTCATAAAGATGGCCTACTAGATTTTCCCACACCAACAAGTCTTAAAGGGCAACTGCTTTTATCGGCTTTGAAGATGTGTCCATTTTTCTTGCACCATAAACTTGTCCCTTAGGGAAATAGAAAATAACATACGTTATTGCAACACATAAAAGTATACCGTTGAGGTTGATAATAATAATTTTTTTATTTCAGCCAATGGCCATAATAATATACCATACAAGCTCATTCAGTACAAAATTTTGTAAGAGACATCTGACGTTCGCTGCATGATCTCTCACATAATCATCATGTTTTTCAGTCAAGCGACTAGTCTGTCCCTACAATGAGTCTTTTCCACGTTGTTCGGTCTTGTGCTGTCCTTTTGACCACTTCATAACTTCGTAGGCCAGAGCTATCTAGGGAAGAGCTCGTGAAAGTTTTCCATGGCCTCCCGTGAGGGCGTTTTCCAGGTATTTTGCCTTCTAGTATGTTGATCATCAGGCATGATCTCTTACATAAAAGGCGTATGCAGTTTATGTTTGGCTGGTAACTTCTTTTCTGTGCAAACTTTGTAGTGAAAACCGTGCACTGCCATTCGTGTGATCATATGACTTAAAGAGTTCATAATTTGAGTTCATCCACTCACAAGTCGTCATGCCATTTGTACAGTAGAAGTCACTCCAAATATATTTCCTCTTGTCACGAAGTTCGTGGCCCATTTTTATCTAAAAGTAGTCGAGACAGGCTCCCACAATAGAATGACAGATCAAACCAGTTTGACCCAGATCTGGCTGTGGAATTAATGATTAAAATGTTTTCTAATAGATGAGCTTACATACTGTTTTAGGTTAATTGTCTATGAGTTTCGATTACCTGTTGACATTACTTTGGGTGGCCGTGCTGGATTTCTGTGAATGGCTTACTTCATCTAACCTTAGAATGGAGAAATGCTATTTTCATTCTGTAACTTTTTATCAGTTTTCTCTCCAATTTTCTGTTTTTATATTATGCTGTAATATGACATGTTTAATTAGTTGTGTAGGGCATCAGGAGATCAATTGCAGGTAGGGAGAGGGGTAGAACCCAAGATAGAAAATATTGATAGTTTGATCCGTCGACAAGATTAGGACAGAATCCCATATAAAGGCCAAACACAATGACAACAGATGCAGTCAGAGGGAGACAAAACGGAGAGTGTCTTTAAATAGGGCAGGGCTTATCTCCAAAGAAGGACATTCACGCCATTAATCCAAACAATAGCTCTTCAGTGCTCGTTTCGACCTCCCACTCTCGTCAGGAGGAGGATGGGCAGCATCCGGATTTGTCGCTCAAAACTGTGCCTAGTAGGGGGGGGGGATAATTTTTCTTCTTAAAGTTCTAAGGGGTGGTGTAGAATGGAGTGAAATACAAATGGGAAAGGAAGACCGGTAAAGTGAAAAATGGCGGCTTTGGTGGCGTAGTTGGTAGCATGCTGAGCTTCTATGCCCAAGATTGCGGGTCCAGACCCACCCGAAGTAGTCAGATCTTTTTAAGAGCGTTAAAAATCCCTCAGTGTGCCTTCCTTTAGAGGGGAAGTAAAGCCGGCGGGCCCATGTCGTAGATTTATGGCCTGAAAGAAACTTCCACCCACTACAATTGTGTGAAGCTAAATTTCTAGGTTAGAATTGATAAACGCACTCTTTCAAGTTCTTACGCTCACCGCCAGGTGCCGGTTGCGGTGGTATCTAGTAGCCAAGTTCAGAGCAAGGTGACATTGATCGTAGCATTTGGTAGCAAAAACTACAGAGATAACGCACACTAATACAGCCATCACAATTAACACTGGTTATCCGACAGATTCTACCCACACCGAAAGTGCACAGGGCTACTTGACCGCATTGTCGCAGCCCCTAAACTGAGGAACTGGCCGAAGTGAAAAATAGCCAATAGCAGAACATGTAAAGTATGAACATACAGGACAGAGTGAGAAAGGGTTAGTTATTGAGGTTTTAAGGGGTGGAACTAAGAGGTCATCTGCCCCAAGAGTAAAATACTATTCATTTTTTATTGTTGTTTTTTTTTTTGTCGTGTAGCCTCCTGAGAGGCAGAGTGCAGGTCTTTCTATTCGACGCCCATGGGCGACCTGCGCATCGGGATGAGAGATGGAATGGATGAAGATGAATGAAACTGGGCAAGGATGTGGAAGGAAGCGGCCGTGGCCTGTCAGAAGGTACTGTCCCAGCATTTGCCTGGTGTTGAAAATGGGAAACCACGGAAAACCATTTCAAGGACAGCCGGCGGTGGGGCTCGAACCCACGCGTCTACAGAGTCAGCAGAGAGCTTGGCCCCTTGACTTAACGCTGCGCTTTAACCCGCGTAGCCACTACTGTTGGTTGATTGATGTAGGGGCTTTGTAACATCGTGGTCATGTAGCCCTGTGTTGGGGTGGCTGTATTAGTGCGTGTATTTATAATTGGGATGGGCATTGGGAAGGAGGTGGCAATGGCCTTATGTTAGGAACCATCCCAACATTTGCCTGGAGTAGATGTGGAAAACCACTTCCAAGATGGCTGAGATGGGAGTCAAACACTCCACTACTCAGGTTTGCGTCACGGGGCTGAGTGTACCCCGTTACAGCCCTCGGACCAGGATTAACATTTTTGGTTAGCTGCTTGGCTCAGCAGTAACATACTCGCTCTCTCTTCCCTAGGTTGCAGAATTGAGTCCTTGCGCAGTCAGCTGGCACTTGAGGGTGCGCAAATTTGAGGGAGCCGTGTCTGTATATTTACTGTCACATTTAAGATCCCCTTCGGGGGGGGGGGCAAAATTCCAGTACCCCGTAGTCTCTAGAAGCCGTAGATGTTATAAGGGACGTAAAACAAATAACATTATTAGAATTAACATTTCTTGACAGTGGAGCATCGAACCCAGACCTCTGGGGTGACAGCCAAGAATGCTGGCCACTACACCATCAGTTTAAAAATTTGAATCTATCCTTGGATCTAATGCACATACAATCTTGATACAATACTGGTAATACTGAAAAATGTCGGCCATTTTTGTATTAAACACTCATCGCTATCCACACTAACATCAATGTCGGGAGATGCTGGATTATTATCATCTACACTCTCCGATTCGGACAGAGAATCTTCATCAATTGAATAATTGTTAAGATATTCAGTGATATCATAGTCAGCTAATTGAACTCACATCACCATGTTGCATACGTTAAATAACTGGGCCTAACCTAAGTGAACTATCTCTGTCACTTCGCTATCACTTATCACCTAATTACCTAAGAAGACTATTTAAATAATGAACTTAACAAGTAAACTAAATAAATTGCCTACGATACAGCTTAATTTCGCTATATAATCACGAACTAAAACGGAGAGAAATGAACGCAAGTTTGCCGCCTATCACGATGTAAACAAGACGCGGAACTACAGTGAACACACGTTTCAGACTCGTAAGAATATCGATAAATACGGATAGCCGGCAGTGCCCGCGGAGTATAACTTGAAATAAAACTGTACTCTTCATATTCTGTACAAACATGCTACTATCTGGCGTGTAAATAATGAACTTATAATAATGAAGATGGGTAACAACGGATCGTTACCATGTCAGTTTTCGTAGGACCCATGGATACTGATGGATCGTTACCTTGAAAGCGAAAGAGTTGAGTAATCTAGAGGATTATCTTACTCCTTGCCCAAAACCTCATTCTGGCTGACCTGGCTGCCCTTTCTTCAGATATGACATACTGTTTTCATAGCATATATATTTAAGGTAAACCCTATTTTAATTGGTTATATGTTTGAGTTTACACTAAGCATATTATTTTTTAAAATTAATTTTTAAATAAATATTTCTGGATATGGCATTTTTAGGGGCTATATTGCTTGCCACGGTGGGTGAGCTTGCAGGTTCGCTCCTGGCCGTGGTAAGTGACTTTTGAAAGGCGACGAAAATCGCGGTACGCATGTAGTACGATGTTGGCATGTTGAAGAACCCATTTGAATTTAGTAGGCCGTGTTAATAATGGCAACAATAATCTCGGGATTTTCCGCCAAAACAAAATGTTCCTCCTTTCTCTACTAGAAAGTGCTATAGTGTCAAGGAGCTTGGATAACTAACCTCCTTGACTTTTATCGCTCCTTGGAGCGCTATGAATTTCAACATGCAAGCTGCCCTCTGGGCGTCGATTAACAAAGCTTGCACCAGACACCCGAGGCCATCATCATCGTCATCAAGTTTGCACTCCAGTTTCCCGGGTGTAGTTTACGAGCGCTCTCCATTTCAATCGATTCATGTACCACTGCTCCTTCAAGACTTCATCCCAGTTGATTCCCTTGGATATTATATCTTCCTTCACTTGATTCAGCCATCTCCTCCTAGGTCTTCCAACAGGTCTCTTTCCAGTAATCTCAGTATGTAACCATTGTTTTGCAATTCATTCTTCCTTCCATCATACGTTTGACGTGACCAAACCATCGCAAACGTGCCCTAGTTATGGTCTCCTTCAGGGACTGATTTATTCTGGCTTGTTCTCTTATCTTCTCATTTCTTACTTTGTCTTTCCTAGTTTTTTGAAGCATGCTTCTCAGAAACTTCATTTCTGAAGTCTGCCGTCATCTTTTTGGTAGTTGTGCATGTTTCCATACGATATTATTATTATTATAGGGGTTATATTGCATTTCTAAATACTTCAGACGTTCATTTTATTTTTGTCAGTTTTCAAGAGTAAAAGGGGGGAGGGGGGGGGGGGGGTGTTTAAGCCTTACTTGGTTCTTAACAGTACTAGAAATAGGTTTTGGGAAACTAGGCAAAGCGTACCTTCCTACCCTGCCTCCCTCTTCTATGGTCCGACAAAGAACTCGCCCAGCCACCCGGTCCAGGATGCCATTACACTTGTTCACAAGTAGCAGGTAGCTGCATTTCAACAGAGTAGCAGGTGCTGTCTTTTACAAGTCTTGGGTTTAAGTGAAGAGGCAGTGGTTATGTATTTAGTAACACTGCTTAAAAATTTTGTAACGTCATTAAATGAGCTTGTTCTTGGGCTTATTTGTATAATTTTAAATTTATTTTCCAAAACCAGATACTAAAATAATATGATTGTTATTGCAAGGACATTTTTAAAGTTCATAATTGCAATTTTATTTTGTTGTAATTTTTTTAGGGCATAACATGTTAACCCTAGGCATTCTAATAAGTGTCTGAATAATTATGAATCCATGACGAAAATGACATAAAACACATTGCCCAGTGCTAATGGTGGCAATTGTTTTGTTCCTAGTTGTGTGGAATAGAGGAATGATTCATTCCACAGATTATCTTAGTTTCCTGTGCATCCTACAGAAGATTGCAGAGCATCGTTTTCTGTGAAATGTGTGTGTTATGAATCACCACATTTGGCATTTAGCCAGGAATGACTAGTAATTTCCAGTTACACTTGTCTCTTCTAGAAATAGCATGATGGTCAACAAAAGCTGGGAAAGTTTGTCCTTAAGTAAATAGTTTCAGGATAGTAGGCTATCAATAACTGAGCATTAACTTATTGTAAATTTATGCAGTTTGGAACAGGTCATTAAAATGGTTCCTTTTAGCCTATCTAGTCAAGGATTGAGTTCATATGGCAATAAATTATCTGCCAATTCTCTGGATACACCTGATTTTTATAGACCTGAATTTTGGCAAAAGAATACATCGCCCACTACAGGTGTTTTTAGACTGGATGGAAGGGGCACGTCCCCGCATCCCGCGCGCTTGACCTTGCTTGGTCCTTTGTTTGCACTTCAGTCTAGTCTTTCAGACTGTCACTTTTTTTTTAAGAAAGCTTTCCGGTCGGTGAATACACATTGTGCCCTGTTACATTAGGTGGGGAAACATTACTACATACAATAACCTGGAGGGGGGAGAAAAAGGAGATATTATTGCAAACTAATCTTTTGTGTACAAAATGCGATACTTAATTGGATGACATTTTAAATGTAGAGTGTTCATCTTCAGATCCTGTTCATCGAATGTCAGGCGTTCATTTTCAGATCCTGTTCACTTAGGCTTCATTATGATGTTTCTGGATTACACTTATATACATATATACAGAGATTCACGGTCACGTAAAACTACATTCTTCCTTTTTCCTTTTATATATACCGTACAATTTAAATACCTTGGAGAAATCATTATGCATAACTTAAGCGAAAAAACATGGATAAATAGAACCAACAAAATGAAAATGCACAATTTCTAACCTGGTCAACTTATAACTTATATGCTTGTCATTAGGCACTAAGATCCAACACTACTAAACTGTAACTTTGCCCGAAGTCACTTATGCTTGCGAAACCTTGTTCCAAATTAAAAATGAAAGAAGAACTGATCAGCTCCTCAAAACTGAAAGAAGAATTATCAGAACCTGCATAAATAAAAAGTACCAGGTTGAAGGAGTCGGGAGAATCCTCTCCAATGAAACAGTCTATCGAGATGACCCAGTTACCAGCACGATGAAGAAGAAAAGAATCTCTTATTTCTTTCACATCCTACGATTACCAGAAAACAGGATTTTACGACAACTAGTGATGAGAAATCTGGGAAAGATGACTGGAGGGCATTGGATCAAAGAACTTCAAGAGGATTTCAAAACAGTTGGACTCTAAATTACAGATGCAGAGAACAAGAATTAAATTACCACCCTTCTTAAGAATCACACTTTTTCAGCAGAAATGATGCACAGACGGCCTGTAGAGATTTCAGATGAATTAAGAGCACTGCGATCAAAACGAATGAAGAAGTACTGGGCAGATAAGAAAAATCAAACAATAGAACCTTTAAAGAAAAGTGACAGTCAGTCTGAAAGACTAGACTTTGTATCATTTTAAATGCTACAAATGCTGAAAAATGCTAGAAAGGCTGGAGGCTTCTCGCTTCGCTTGAAGCCAAAGACTCTTGACATGTTAGAAAATTATCTGCATAATACTTATCTTGCTTATCTTGTTTCAAATTACTCGCGAATGGCAAGTGCAAACCAAGGGCAAAGCAAGGTCAAGCGCGCGGGATGCCGTCACACTCAACAGAGCGTGTGGAGACGTGCCTATTACAACCAGTCTAAAAAACACTTATAGTGGGCGATGTATTGAAGATAGAGATATGCTCTCATGGACGTTTTGTAGAACTTTTCATGCTGACCAATTCTTACGCTCATAGTATGTTGATATTTTTAACGTTTGCCCAGCGTAAGCTTACAGAAGCATACGGACGCCAAGATTGTTTTCGACTTTCACTGAAAACGTTACTGCTTGGCTTCCTTTGATCATACATAAATTATTTTCTACAGAATCTTTCGAGATATCCTTTACAGAATGGTGAAAACCGCATCAAAATCCATCCAGTGGTTCTCGAGATTACCCATGACATGCAAGAATCGGGGATTTTGTCTTAAACTAACGAAGTAGAGATTGTCGGGGGTCACATGTACCAAGCAGTACTATGACGTCACACATCTGGGTACATTTCGTCCTGTCATCGTAACGTAACGCCAGACCCCAGCGTAACGACGAAGTCGACAAGGTCATTTAAAATGATAAAAAGTGTACATGGAAGACTCAAGTGGTCCAATGTGGCCAATAAAGTTAATAATAATTGAGAGGCGTGCAGATGTTATAGAACGCGGACCTAGAGACCTTATCGAACTCTTTCACACATTCCGAACTAGATGGAGCACCGACCATCCAATGACTACACTTTTCGAGTGGTGATTGAACAAATTTAATAACAGCAAAGCACATAACAAAGGGGACATGAGTAGCGCATGAAATGATATAATGAGGGATGATGGGTCTGGAATAAAGGTACACATATTATCAAAACAAGGTAAATACAAGTATAAAAACAAATAGTTAAGAAAAGGAGAAGAATTCCGAGATGCCTAACGTGTTCTAGATTGGAGATCGTTCAAAGCTAAACTCAAATTAAAACGGGGTAGCAAAAACAAGTTAATAATAGTGCAAATAGTATCTTTCTTCCCACCACAGGCTAACTACAAATCGTAGTTAGGAGAGATATTCTAAGAAGTTACGAAGTCACGAAACCCCAGAACAGAAACCTTACCCTTAAACAAGTATGTCACTTACAGAAATACAACCCAAGAACAAACACAAACCTAACGCATACATCAATGCAATCAAATCCAAACCTGACATTACTCCAACGAAAGATTACAGGCACACTTGACATACAATAATAAAACAAACGCTTTACCACAGAGTAGTTCAACCGAACAATAACACACCAAGGAAACTTAAATATCAATGACTTCGTTTACTTCCTGAATAAATCCCCTTTCCGGAAGAAGTACGAGACTCGGTTATCTTGCGAAAGACAAGATGAGGTTGCACTGTAGTCCCGGGTACGCACAATGCACACACATTCTATCTTTTCGAAAGGGTAACCGTACGTCTCATTTAATAAACGTAATGAGTTCACGTGTTGTTTCTCGACTGAAGCCACGCAATAAAACAAGAACAAACTGACATGACCCTAGGCGTTCAGTCGAGCCCACTTAAGCAATTAATCTTAACCCACCCTTAACATTAGGACACTGCTTATAAATAAATGACCAGAAGTATGTCGAGGCCCTAAATCATTTACCCATTACACAAATAAATAACACAACACAACAATAAATTAGCTCACGGCATACATCCATCGTGGCTTCATCATCATCAACAAAACAAAATACATATTACATCATCACCTCCAGGTAACGCCCGAAGCAGCTTCCCATGCTCCTAGTCATTTAATTATCCAGCAAAAATAAACGTAACACACGCGTAGGGAAAAAGGGACAAAGAAAATACAATGCGAATAACAACAAGAGACCCAAAAACAATTAACCCTAAAACCAACACGATCCCCCAAAACGTACATCTACACAAGGGAAGAACGTTAACATAACCAAGATAACGTAATACAAGAAACGCGATCTCCAATCTAGAGAGGGACATGTTAACACTGAAACTTGGTGGACACGGTATTCCTAACCAACTTCACGTTACACATATTTATACATGTTGACACTTCAAAAATATTTAAGGACTTATCTTTTCCAGAGACGGTCTGAAGATCTCGTCGACAGCTTTTAAAATACATATTCATTTTCGTGTTACAACCAGGTCTCCATTAGAATAAGTATGATGAGTAGACTCGAGAGCGAGAACGAAGTACACATATTTATATATAATTTCTAAACTTCTTTCTAAAACCTTTTTGGATCTTACTGACATTAAAACAGCCATCATGATTCTCGATTTTCATCTCTCCGAATCCAACAAATCTCTCTGACGCATATTGTTGTTATCCGTTCCTTTAGGCGAGAAGACATTCGCTATGGGGCGCTTTCTTTTTGACAAGACGAGCCGATAAATGATCGCTCAGACATTCTACTAGTGGCCACTAGATGGACATAGCGTCAAAATCACGGACTTAAAATAGAAACGGGTCAACCTCCCACCACCAATCTTGGACATAGTTTTGCGAAGTCCAATATTACATGTGAATATCAATGCCTGAGGTTATGTTGACATAAGTATCAGCTGATATGGCGATCGTCAATTGTATATGTCACGTGTCGTTTCAGGCCCTGATACGACACGGAGCAAAGCATTGTGGATGTTATCAATGGTAAGACGTCATAACAAGTCACAGCTGATTAGCAATACTTGGCCAAGGAGATAGTAATAAAGGTAGGACGGAGTACATAGAAGCATATTTCAAAGACGTTAAAGGTTTCAGATGGTAATCGTCGTATATATTGTCGAGTAGAGAATGTTCGCGTCTAAGTTCATAAGTTTTTACACTTCTCAGTTACAGTTGGCTGTAAGTTAGGTTCTCAATGCTCTCGTTAGTTGTTCACATTTCCAACTATCTAACGTATGATAAACAATCAACACTAAGTGCCAAACTGAAGGGGCGATAAATGTTAGGACATCTCTGAATAGGAAGACATTTAAGGTACCCACGGTCATCACAACCAATACACGAAAAATGCAGTCATCACATGATCAATCTCACAATGTTCAAAATGTGAAAGCGCTTCGATCGAGCTCTGCTACCAATTGAGAGGCGTGCAGATGTTATAGAACGCGGACCTAGAGACCTTATCGAACTCTTTCACACATTCCGAACTAGATGGAGCACCGACCATCCAATGACTACACTTTTCGAGTGGTGATTGAACAAATTTAATAACAACAGCAAAGCACATAACAAAGGGGACATGAGTAGCGCATGAAATGATATAATGAGGGATGATGGGTCTGGAATAAAGGTACACATATTATCAAAACAAGGTAAATACAAGTATAAAAACAAATAGTTAAGAAAAGGAGAAGAATTCCGAGATGCCTAACGTGTTCTAGATTGGAGATCGTTCAAAGCTAAACTCAAATTAAAACGGGGTAGCAAAAACAAGTTAATAATAGTGCAAATAGTATCTTTCTTCCCACCACAGGCTAACTACAAATCGTAGTTAGGAGAGATATTCTAAGAAGTTACGAAGTCACGAAACACCAGAACAGAAACCTTACCCTTAAACAAGTATGTCACTTACAGAAATACAACCCAAGAACAAACACAAACCTAACGCATACATCAATGCAATCAAATCCAAACCTGACATTACTCCAACGAAAGATTACAGGCACACTTGACATACAATAATAAAACAAACGCTTTACCACAGAGTAGTTCAACCGAACAATAACACACCAAGGAAACGTAAATATCAATGACTTCGTTTACTTCCTGAATAAATCCCCTTTCCGGAAGAAGTACGAGACTCGGTTATCTTGCGAAAGACAAGATGAGGTTGCACTGTAGTCCCGGGTACGCACAATGCACACACATTCTATCTTTTCGAAAGGGTAACCGTACGTCTCATTTAATAAACGTAATGAGTTCACGTGTTGTTTCTCGACTGAAGCCACGCAATAAAACAAGAACAAACTGACATGACCCTAGGCGTTCAGTCGAGCCCACTTAAGCAATTAATCTTAACCCACCCTTAACATTAGGACACTGCTTATAAATAAATGACCAGAAGTATGTCGAGGCCCTAAATCATTTACCCATTACACAAATAAATAACACAACACAACAATAAATTAGCTCACGGCATACATCCATCGTGGCTTCATCATCATCAACAAAACAAAATACATATTACATCATCACCTCCAGGTAACGCCCGAAGCAGCTTCCCATGCTCCTAGTCATTTAATTATCCAGCAAAAATAAACGTAACACACGCGTAGGGAAAAAGGGACAAAGAAAATACAATGCGAATAACAACAAGAGACCCAAAAACAATTAACCCTAAAACCAACACGATCCCCCAAAACGTACATCTACACAAGGGAAGAACGTTAACATAACCAAGATAACGTAATACAAGAAACGCGATCTCCAATCTAGAGAGGGACATGTTAACACTGAAACTTGGTGGACACGGTATTCCTAACCAACTTCACGTTACACATATTTATACATGTTGACACTTCAAAAATATTTAAGGACTTATCTTTTCCAGAGACGGTCTGAAGATCTCGTCGACAGCTTTTAAAATACATATTCATTTTCGTGTTACAACCAGGTCTCCATTAGAATAAGTATGATGAGTAGACTCGAGAGCGAGAACGAAGTACACATATTTATATATAATTTCTAAACTTCTTTCTAAAACCTTTTTGGATCTTACTGACATTAAAACAGCCATCATGATTCTCGATTTTCATCTCTCCGAATCCAACAAATCTCTCTGACGCATATTGTTGTTATCCGTTCCTTTAGGCGAGAAGACATTCGCTATGGGGCGCTTTCTTTTTGACAAGACGAGCCGATAAATGATCGCTCAGACATTCTACTAGTGGCCACTAGATGGACATAGCGTCAAAATCACGGACTTAAAATAGAAACGGGTCAATAATATACCGTACAATGTTTAGATTACATAAGTTTGTAAAAACTTGTGTAACATGTCAAACTTATTTATAGACAGTACACAGTAGTTCACTTCTATGGTTGTTGCATTATTATAATTAATATGGTTTAAGATTGCACAGCATAATTTTCTGTGAAATGTGTGTGTTATGAATCACCACAATTAGCATTTGGCCAGGAATGGCTAATAATTACCAGATACTTTGATCTAATGAATTGTTTTTATGAACAACTTCAGTAGTGAGGTTGTCTACACTGTTTTGTTATTAATTTTCTAAATCAACCACTCCTTTTTAAACTAGTAGTCTAATTGTATTGTAATATCTCGTGTGGCAAATACAAATACTTGTTTCCCGCCCAATGTAATTCGGCACAATTTGTGTTGACCGACTGAAAAGCTTTCTTTAATAGAACTAGCCAATACTGAAGAATGGCTCCTCGCTTCAATTGGGTGTTGTTAAGACTTCTCATGACTATACCATGTCAGTTTCTTAGGATGCCATCGCCCTTTGAATGTTTGTGATCCAAATGATTAAGATTACATAGGGAAACAGCAATGTGAAATACAGTGAAACCTCTCAAAAAGACCACCCCCTTAAAGACCGATTTTTCTTGGAAGTGATTTAAAACCTCATCAGGTCAATGTATTGGTTACCTCTATTTATGGACCACCCCTCTCCCCGACCAAAGACCAGGCATTTTCTCAGTATGACCTCTTTGAAAAGACCACTCTCGTCTGCCTTCTCATTGGAGATGATGTAAACGATGGTTCTGTTGGCACAGAACTGCATCAGCATACAATGTCATTAGAAAAAGTGTTATGTAACGTATAAAAAATAAAAATAAACGGCTCGTCTAGAAGATTGTTCGAACCCAGAACAAATTAATGGACTTTCGAACTCGGAGATATTCTAGAAAGTGAAATTCTTAAAGAAAACAAGTGCTAATCTGAAACAGGGATCAATTCGTGCCTTTTTTAAATGACAGAGCTCGGAAGATAACTAATTGTAATTAATTTGTACTAAATGTGAATCCATGCAGATAAATTGTAATAAAGTATGTTTTCCAACTGTACTTTATTAATAATGCAGTATAAAATTATTTTGAATACCTATCCCTATTAAGAGACCACCCCTCTAAAAGACCAGTTTTCTATGGAACCATCACTGGTCTCTTAATAGAGGTTTCACTGTATTTCAATAGATGTACGCCCATACCAGTGGCGCGAGTCTTAGAACCTCGAGTTCCTCAGTCTCCTTGCAGATCTTTGTCCGGCAATTTTTCCCCTCTGTGACGAGTTGGAAGAGTTTCTAAAACATTCACCACTCATGGATATTCCCATAGGCCTACCTGATATTTGCTCTTTGATGATTGGTGGAAGCTCTTGTTTTCTTGTTCAGTAAGTTGACGTTTCTACATTAAGTCTTCTTTCTACCCAGGATATACGGAGCGCTTCTTCAGCAAAGCCTGAGCATCCAACCTTCGAAACCATACGGGGCAGGGATATTGCATAGCAATATCTGAAGCTAAGGTTCAGATCTCTCGACTGGTAGAATAGTGTACTCTTACTGTTGAAGAGAGTTCTCCTATAGTCATCGCAATGCTCATGTACCAGATTCCCGAAGGTTGACACTTGCTCAACAACACATTACAAAATCCAATTTTCGGCCATAAGTCATTGGGCTAGTTTCACTAGCAGTTTTTCATCTCGGGACCGATTCGGTTTCAGTTAGGGCAGTTCAGTTTTGCTCCGTGGTTTGTCATGTATGCTGATTTAGTTATGTTAGTAGTTATGTATGACCTTGTTATTTGTATAAATCTCATGTGTCGTAGTGTACTACTGGAAAAGTCTTAAACTATGATCTTCCAATGAATTCTGAAGACAAATACTGTTGGCCAAAACGTACTGGTCACTCGACGAATAAACACTGTATTGA
The DNA here is from genome assembly GCA_946902985.2 of Meconema thalassinum. Classification (NCBI taxonomy): domain Eukaryota; kingdom Metazoa; phylum Arthropoda; class Insecta; order Orthoptera; family Tettigoniidae; genus Meconema; species Meconema thalassinum. The sequence goes on from OX336397.1 coordinate 68,270,329, forward strand.
AAAGATGAACATCCTATATTTTTCAAAATATGAAGAATAGCTGATAAATCTTTTCTAGTAATTATATGATATTCTGTTGTAGCTGAAAAAGAGCAATTATTGTCCCAAACATGTAGGCCTACAGAGTTTTCTATAAATATTTTGGTGCTTGACAGGTGGAAGATTTTTATAATGAATTTACTTTCAAAGTCTGCACAGATCCGTTAGCCTTGCCGTCATCCTCAGTAAAAACTTGTATTCTGACTTTCCATGTGGCAAACGACCTCCATGTCCTACCCCATAAAACAACAATAATCACCATGCTAACGTGGCTCTATTGTTGTTTATTCATTGAGGAGCTTTATGTCATTGTGCCCCATGTACTTGGGTGTGTGTAGTTTGATAGCCTGTGTTATTGTGATGTGTGTATTTGTAATTCACATAAGGGTTGGGAAGGAGATGGCCATGGCCTTAACAGTAGGAACCATCCCGGCATTCACCTGGAGTAGAAGTGGGAAAACCACTTGCAAGATGGCTGAAGTGGTAATCTAATCCGCCTCTTCTCTGTTTTGCCTCTCAGGGCCGAGTGTGCCCTGTTCCAGCCCTCGGACGAGAATTAAATTTCTTGGCAGAACCTGGAATCTTACCTGGGCGGTGGCAGCCACGTATGCTAGCCACTAAGCAACGTGGCTCTATTGGGCATTAGTCATATTAACATTGGATCTGAATAGCCGGGTTCATCAATAGCAGATTTACCACCTTCTGGTTGAAGATACTGAGTCATTGTGGACACCCATGTATTAAGTAAAATATTTTATGAGTGTTGGGTGCTAGTGATTGTGCCGTAAAATAAGGAGAGGTTTTGTTAAATTCTTGAAGTTCAATGTACAATTCTGGAAAGCCAGCTTGATGTCCTAGGCGAAAACCCACGGCACAAACTAAAAAGAATTGCTGAGTTTTAATTAACTGGCCATGAAAGCCAATATACCATCTTTTTGGAAGCCTTCATAGGGAGGTTGAAGCTGCTTGAGCTTTTAGTTCTGGCAGTGAAGAGGTGCAGTTGCACTTTATATAAAGGGAGGAAGCGCACAGTTTGCTACTCGGGGGGGGACACCAAGGCCCCGCTCATGAGCCAGTTTGGCGTCCTAGGCGAACCCCACACAAGACACGGCACAAACCGAAAAGAATTGCAGAGTCTTCATATTTGCTTGGCAAGGACATTCTCGCTTACGCGCTGCCGACGGTGACGGTTCAGTTGCCGGCTACCGCGTGCGCATATGTATGGAAGAATACGGTGCTTGCAATCAGTAGCGTACAGTTTTACTCACTATGTTTACAGTAGATGCTGAAAATGTTCCCCATCCCCTGCCAAACATAATCGGCATCTCCTTATGAAGTTTCCGGTTACTCCGGTTAATTTAGCTTCAGTAAGGAAATAACCACCATTACGTCTATTTTTATTGTTGACTGAACATGTACGTTTGAATCTCTTAGCCAGTTGTTTTATTGTCAGGTTAATAGGATTGGGTCTCCCTGGGAATTTCTTTCGAAACTTTGTCTTGTTCTAACGCACGATATACGTAGTAAATTGTGCATGACGAATGGAAGGTCTTGAGTTATTTTATATCCACGTAATTTGGCAAGTGCTATGAATCGCTTTACTGTAGAAACTGGTAGCCCCCTCCCCCAGGGGCTCACGGCAAGTGTGACATGGATTGGGGACTGGGACCTCGGCTGAATCCTGCATTGCTTCAAGTTACTTGAGCAGGGTTCCTCTTTCATGTTTCCTGTTGATCTCCATTGGTCAGATCTTATTTACTCCCTTCTCCTGTGGTATCGGAGTATCCAAGGCCTAGGGTGTCTTTCATTTCCTCGCTTTAATGAGCTCTTTTCCTTCTGAATACCCTTATTTTTTGACGGATCTGATTTTTATTATTCATGGTATCTTCTGCCAAAGGCCCTTAAGGAGGCAGGGTGTGTTAGTGCTACTCACTAAAGGGTTTGTAACTGGTGAATTCAAGAGTTGGCAATTCTAAGGAATTCCTGAACTTTGTCAGTCTTTTTTTTTTTTCCATTGACTTGGGGGTGGACTCTTCTCCCTTTCCTATCTGCCTCTCGTGGCTCTATCTCTTTCAAATCCCTCAGTTCTCATTCTTAAACGATTGAGAGAATTTCATTTTCCCTTTTTTTTATTTCTTTTATTCTTTATTCTAGTGTGGGAGGTAGATATTAGTTGTAGCATTAGTAATAGTTTTTATTTCATTATCACTTTATTAGGGGTAGATGGCCTTTATGGGTTTCACCATAAAATGTACGGAACAGGAAAACCAAACCCGTGGCATAACAGCCCAAGAAGGGCCTAGGCCTACTAACAAGGGGAGAATACGATGCATGGGTCACCGGTTCGAACCATCTTTAGTACACGTGTAGGGCATGACCAGCCGTATATCAGGTGCAAGTAGTAAGGTGCGTTTCTCAGCCGTTTCCAAGAAATTAATTAATTGCAATTACAGTGCGGCGTCGGCGTTGTAGGCTAGCAAGAATCCAACGAGCGCTTGGTGCAGCGGTAAGAGCCTCGCTTCGTAATCGCTGGATCGAATCCCACTGGTGAGCCTTTGCAGTGTATTGTTTCTTTTTGTAACCATTGGCAATTTCCAACCAATATCCATAGCATGAGTCGCTGCTTACGGGTACGGGGTGGTCTGATGGCTCAGACGTGCAATGAACGGAACAGACTGGGCCTTCAATGTATAAATGTGTGCTTATAATAGAATACACCTGACCGTGTATAAAACCAATGTATTTGCAATGCCGATACTGTACATTGTGTAATGTCACAAACGTTGACCCCCATACGATGATTTCAGAATCTCCTTTCCCATTCACAGACCACCTGTACAATTGACTGCAAAATAGACATTATTCAAGACACCTACAGTTGTACGAATTGCCAAAGTTTGCACACAAAAAAACCACACTACACTGCAAAGGCTCACTGGAAGGATTCGATCCCGCGCTTGCGAAGCATGGCTCTTACCACTGCACGCGATCGTTGGATTATTGCTAGCGTACAACGCACATACACGCCGCACGGTAATTGCAAATTTCTCGGAAACGGCTGAGAAGTGCACCTGACATATGTCTGGTCATGCCCTACACGTGTACTAAAGATGGTTTGAATCGCTGACCCATGCATCATATCCTCCCCTTGTAAGCGACCGCTGCCCAGCCATTTGGCTTGCAGATTGTGGGGTGGCGTATGGTGAACACGTCATGTCTCCACAGCCGTTAATCTTGGTTTTCGTGACCGGGGCGCTGTCTCACTGTCAAGACAGCTACTCAATTGTCCTCATGAGGCTGAGTGCAGCCCTCGTGTCTGTTTCTAAAATCCCTTACGGAGCTGGGAATCGAACCCGGTGCCTACGTGTGAGAGGCGCACTACCCAAACACCACAGAGCCGCTGTAAAATTTACAGAGTTGCAGAATATTAGCAAGATCTTATTTTTCAAATTCGCACCAGGAAATTTTTTCATTCTTGTGCATGGACTTGAACGGGGGTTACACACTAACCTTGTGAGGCAAAACTGAGAAGAGGAGGGTTGGTTTCCCACCTCGGCCATCTTGGCAGTGGTTTCCCCACCTTCTACTCCAGGTAAATGCCTCCTTCCCAATCCTATCCCCAATTGACAAATACACATGCTAGTACAGCCATCTCAATAACACAGATTATCACACACATTCTACCCACACCCAAACATTTTTGGGGTTATATGACCATGATGTCTCAGTCGCTAAAATGGCAACTATGAGCTTCCACTGGCTTCTGGCAGATGCTATTTGAATGAGGAATATTCGATAAATCGCTCAGATTTGTATTTTTCTGAAAGGTCCTTGTGCATGTGCCGTATTCATAATTGTTTTCAGAGTCCGTCTCATCATAAAGGTTTATTTCTTTCTTTGTCTGTGATTAGTCAAATAGTCGTTTTCATTCGTTTGTCCCTCACCATGCGTTGCGATTGTTGCAGAGCTGACTTTGTGTAAATGTGTGAATTACGTTGCTTAAATGGATTTCTTTTTAAGGATATTTGTGGTAGTTTAATTCAGGTGATATGTTTTCTCCCTCAAAATGGGACCTTTTACATATGTAGTAGAATCTTGTTAATTCAGACTAATTGGGGCTCTGGGTTGTCCAGATTTAAGAAAACCTATTGTTACAACCGGAACACGTAACATAAGATAGTGTTAAATTTTGCAGGGTGTGTGAGGTCCTGAAAAGGAAGTTATACATGTTGACATAAGTTTATTAGACATACATGTTAGTCACATAGGTTTATTAGACAGTACTGTATATGTTCGCAATGCTGGGCCATGTATTTCCTCGTCCACTCATTGGCTATAGCTGTGCTGTATTCCAGTATTGTGCCGCTATCTAGTGGTCTCCGAGAGAACACATTTCCCTATTTACTATAGTTTGCGCGAATTGTAATGAATGTACTGATAGATTGAATGTAAACATGGTGTCTGCTTCATCTTTGCTCATGGAACTGGATATTTTAGAACAGTTAGTGGGCGGTGATAGTTATGATGAACCAACAACCGACTTGGAAATATTTCATATAACATAATTTTACGAAGGTAATCCCAAAAATAAGGTCTCATATTTTTTTTATAAATACTTAGACCTGTTTATTTTTACATTGGTTTACATAATTTTACAGCTTGAACATTAGCTATTTTGCTACATAATCACCATTTCGGTCGATGCATTTTTGTAGACGCTGTGACAGTTTTTGTATGCCCATGTCATACCAACTCGCCGCCATGCTGTTCAGGAAGTTGTGAACCTTATCTTTCACCTCTTCGTCGTTGCTGAATCGCTTTCCGTCCAAATGTTCTTTCAACTTAGGGAACAAGTGATAGTCACTGGGCGCCAAGTCGGGACTAGAGGGTGGATGGGTGGGTGATGATGTTCCACTGAAACTGTATCAGGAGAGAAACGGTTTGCTGGGTGACGTGTGGATGAGCGTTGTCGTGGAGAATGTTCCAACTTTTCGGTTAAAACTCTGTGAGCTGCGCTTCAGGAAACCTCAGAAACCCAGTGCAGAGATCATCCAGGGTGATCCAACAATGTCACGCACGATTTGCTCAACCTTCACGACTGTCTTGTTGGAAATTGACTGTCTCCCGCTCCTTTGTTTGGCGTGAATTTCAGTCCGACCGGCTGTAGACTCTCACCACTTACGAATATGTTTTATATCCATGATGCACGACTCGCCATACACTTCTGTCAATTGGTGATGGATTTTAATCGGTTCAGTACCCTTTGCGTTCAAAAACCGAATGATTGCCCGCACTTTGCACTTGGCTATAACATCCAACGGGAGCTCCATTCTCAACGGCTGTCAAGCCAAGACTCGAGTGCCTCAGCATGGAGTGCGCATGTTTATATGCGAGCGTGGGAAACACTCTTCACATGAACAGAGTTCTATATTTATAAAAAAAAAGAGACCTTATTTTTGGGATTACCCTCGTATGTTGTGTTAGATTGATTGGCAGTGTTCACTTCCTACTGTTCATAGTGCAGAAATTAATTAGGAGTGGAGCAGGAAGCATACGCTAAGGGTAATAGAGATAAAAAGGTTAAAGCATTAAGCACCCGGGAACAGAACTATTGCAAAGCTTAAAAATAGACTGTCCCATCAACTAGTCTTCCTCCCCCCCAACTATTCTATGAAGGTGTAGCTACACTTAAGCAATAAACCCTCAACTATTGTAGAATTGTAAACTAATATGCGGAAGTGACCTAAAAGTTCTCTGCTGTGATGAATAATTTACTCGTGCAGATGCCTCAAATGTTGCTTTTATGCATTACATATTATTAAATGTCTGTCCTGGTTAAGTGAAGTTTTACTGTGCTATGCCATTTTAATTTAATGCTGTAGAGCTCTGCTTGAAATTGAACTTTCTTTCATTTCATCTCGCATAACTCCTCTCGTGAGGTAGTTAGGAAGGGCATCCGGCCGTAGAAACAATCAGTCGCGTGGAATTTAATTGCATATCATCCCCGACCCCCGTTGGAAACGGGATTAATGAGGGGTAGACATAGAGCTCTACTCGTCTGAAATGTAAAATAACTTGGATGTTGTCATGTTTTACTACATGTTGGTGCATGCTTTTTACCAAGTATCCTGTAGCTTGGGGTTTTTAATGATGGGCATTTGGAAAGTTGGGATGTAGACTCTTCACCCGTTCAATAATCTTTTTTTCTTTTTTTTTTTTTCTTTTTGACTCGTAGAGTATATGTACTGGAGTTACTTCATATGCCAATAATCACTACCACCAATAGAGCATGGGAGAAATAGTAAACCACCCAGATCTAGCATTTCAGACTCCTTCTCAAAGTGCACTCTTTCAACCCTGTGTTATTCGTTGCCTACAGCAGCTAGATTATCTTAGTAATGTGGTCTTGAAATTCTCTCTAGGTAACGGCACAATTGACTTTCCCGAATTCCTCACAATGATGGCGAGAAAAATGAAGGACACGGACAGTGAGGAGGAGATCCGCGAGGCGTTCAGAGTATTCGACAAGGACGGCAATGGTTTCATCAGTGCGGCAGAGTTGAGGCACGTGATGACCAACCTGGGAGAGAAGCTGACTGACGAGGAGGTGGACGAGATGATCCGGGAAGCGGATATCGACGGTGACGGTCAAGTCAACTATGAAGGTAGGGAAATGTGGCAGTCATGGTTCATGTTGTGCAGACTTCACACCGCCTGACCTTCTTGCCGAGATATGGCCCTCACTTGCCCATGGGGTGGGGGGGAGGAGGAGTTAAAGCACTTGCTTAATTACTTTTTGCAGCATATTTTGTGAATCATGCACTGTTAGCTTTTCTATAGGATTATATATCCTTGTAGGTTACAAAAATCTGTGGGCAGTTGGTGGTGTAAACCACCCACATCTTTACATTTGGGTCAGGTGTTTTATTTTTGTCTAACTGCACTTTTGAGTATCTTTTCAGATCTGCTCGGTTTTATATGTACTGGAGTTACTTCATATGCCAGTTAGTTTGTTTGATTTTGAAATAAATAAAAAGCTTTTTTGTATTTCTCTCATTCAAGGTATTGTTGTTTGAGCTGTACACTGTGTTGAAGTTCGTTTCAGTGTTATTGGGTGCTTTGCTGTAGTTTAGGCCCGACTCACATCTGGTGCACTTGTCTTTTAGAAGGGGACTCGCACATGTTATGCTCGGCTAAAACGTTTTGTTTAATATGCTCTTTAATCTTTCTTATCAAGTCTGTTGTTGGCCTGGCTTGTAGGCTTCATATTGAGGGCAGATTGGAAGTTTGGGGTGTTTTGGTGTTTTTTGGTATGAAAGTAGCACTTAGGGTTGCAGTTAGCAGGGTGTGGTCATAATAGATCGCTTCTTGTGTTGCACTGTTGGAAGGCTATACAGAACATAGCGGTTGGTTTTTATTAAAAATTGCACTTTCTTATAGAGGATCTGTGGTTTTTATTGAACGAAACTATGCTTGTATTGTTGAGTGAGGTCATTTTATCAGTATGCACTAGAATGCAGATGTACGTACACATTGTAGCATACTTTGTTTGTGTCTTAATGGTCCGTCTTCCACTAGGAATGCGCTTTTTAATGAACTTCTAGGATTGGAGTGGTGTGTGTGGCTTATCTGGTTCGAAGTACAGTGCAAGTCCTTTTTCATATCGTGATCGTTCTTTGTGTAAGGATAACCTTTAGTGTAAAATAAAATGTATATTCTGTAACCAAGGACAAGGCAGGGTATTGTAAATGATGAAAAACATTTTTGACTTGTGTTCAAATAATTGAACTCTTCAAAAGACGGAAATGAGTCAGGATTTCACTGTGCTTAATGTACATGAGAAAGTTCTTTAATAATCTTGGTGTATTTATTTTAACACATCCCAGTACTTTAGAAAGTTCATATTTGCTATTTTGTGATTCTTCCTGTTTTCTTCTCTTTATCCCTTGTCGTATATAATTTTTTTTTTCATCTTTAGAATTCCTCTGGCATGATGTACTGAGTGAAGCATGAAAGGGAAAAAGTTTTCAAACTGAAAGCAAAAACAAAACTTTGATTGTAACTTTGCAATTTGAGGTGATTGTCTGGTAGTTGCATATTTGATTATAATCAGATGATGGCATGTTTGCTGCTGAGGAATATTTTTCACTCTGCTTCTGTGATTTTTAATTCATGAGAATGGTGACTGGTGGAGAGTTTAATACTGACATTAAACATGTACTTGTTTTGCCAGGCAGAGGTGACTTTAATCCGTGTGGCTTACGAGCATTGGGAATTTCTAATCAAGGTTTTGTTCTTAGTGGTTTTTTTTCCTGTGCTTACCTGAGTAAATTTTAGCTGTACTTTTGACTTTTTATTTCTTCCCATACTTGCTCTTTTTCATTAAAAATCTTTTTATCTTCTTCACTCAATTCCTCTCATTCAATGTTTTTGGAATATTATACGGGTGTGTTTGGGTGGGAAAGCACAGTCCTTGCACACAGTCTGTTTGTCAATGCCACAAGCATGGCAGTGAAAAATGGGGCATGTTATAAGAGTTTGTTTGCGTACTTTGTTGCTCTAGAGACTCGAGTGTGTTCTCGACTTGACTGGATACCAGGAATGGCTGAGTGTTTACGCATGTTTCTTGTGGGTCACAAACCTATTGCTTTCGTATTTTGTTATTATTACTCTTAATCTTTGTTACTTTGCTTGGTTTCCTTCACAAAGATGCAGTGTGTATCGAGATTTCTTTTGGTTTCGAGTAACGCACTGAAGGCGTGTTATTTGTCTGTTCGTTCTGCGAGCTTATACGTAATATTCTCTCACCTGCTCTTTTTTATAATCTGTAATTTGTTCAAATGCCTTCATTCTTTTGTACTGTTTTCATGATAATTATATAAAGTTATTGTCCTTGTTTGAATTATTTCATAATATTCTCTCACCTGCTCCTTCTTATCTCTTTATGAATTTGATCTCCATGTGTTTCTTTGCGTGTGTTCTGTGATGTTCTTGAGGTTTTCTGTCTTAGATTGGATATTTGTGATCTAGTTTTCATTTTTCTAAGCTGGAGTGTAATGAAGGCAGACTGTGTGAAGGGATTTATCTGAGCATTGTGTTTTCTATTTTAATTTGGCGTGACGTAATTATCTATGTCTGCACTGTATGTTTTTTTCCCCCCTTTTTTTTAGCTGTATCACTTGCAAGAGTTTTGTCATGTAACAATCTGTTTGAAGCATTGAGTGGATGGTTGCGTTGTGCCAAGTTTGTTGCTGTGTTGTTTTGAAAGAAAGTCATATATTTTTTTTTAACTCAAGTTGAAAAAAAAAAAAAAAAGACCTGAAAATGACATTGCAAGAGCGTGCATTTGCAGGCATTGGTTGTAAGAAAAGCAAATTTCTCCTTTGCAGATTTCCATGCGCTTGCTCAAATAATTTTCACTCGATGTACCCGATAAGACTCCGCGTCACTCAGGCCAAACTCGGTGGTCAGTGCTTTAAACTGCTTTTTTACGGAATGTTATTTGTCTTCAAGCACCCCCAGTATAATGTTCTCAGTCATACTTTAGTCTCGTTTTTTCTTAATATTACTATTCTAATTTTCATTTAATTTTACTATTTGTTTATTTTTTTTCTAACCCATTTTTTTTTTTCATGCAACCAATTCCAATGCATCATATATAGCAAAATAAAATCTATCTAACCCAAAACACTTACTTCCATGGTAGGTAGACAAAGAGTTCTACTGCTAGGCTGTACGTGGTAACAACTCCGAGAACATGATATTGGATTTGAGAATGTGGCTTTTTGTTTTCTTTTTATCACCAGAATGGCTAAAAAGCTTTCATTGTTCTTATCTAACTTCATTCCTGTTGGCGTTCTCTCACGATGTGTTAGTTTGTACATAGTCTTGTCTTGTCGTTGGCATGCACGTTTATTATATTTGTAGGTAAACCAAACTGGCGGCGTGGGTAAAACTGTACGGAGCATGGTTTCCAAAACAAAGCATTTGTTCCTATGTTGTCTGAAAGCAAACTAATGATTGTCTCTGCCACACTTTTTGTTTAATTTAGTCATCGTTTGAATGATTCTATTGTAAAATGGTAATTGTTATGTTTTTTTTGGATGCCTTATAATTTTTGAGTTGGGCATGGATGATGTGGGGTGACCTGCAAGCCAAGCTGAGCTAGTGAATGTTTGTGGGGCTTAGGCTTGAAACTAATCTTAGTGCAGTGCCTAGCAAAAATGGGGTGGTTGTTGCGGAAAGTCTTGTGTACCTTGATTGTTCACAGTTTGAAAATAGCCCCCTTTTTTTCACTAATTGTTTGGAAGTGGTGTCATTGTTGGAACTGCCTTGTTAGCTGTGCTCTATATATCAAAGTAACCATGCTTTCTCTTGGACTCTACTGTGTGAGTTGAAGTAGAGTAATCTTGTTGCCTTTTCCGTTAATGCTTATGCGAGATTGAACGATATGTTTTAGATTAACCACTTTGGTAATGGGCGAGTCTTGCTTGTACATGTTTAAAAATAAAATGACACAGCTGTGCATCTTTGTATTAGTCTGCCACAGTTTTAGTCAAGATGGAACATGTTGATGTATATATTAACATCCTTAACAGGAAGTTTTGCTTGTAAATTTGATACATGTTTGATAGTAATTTCTTTGCACAGCATTTTATTGTTGGTGTGAGTTAGGAAGGGGTGACCATCCGTGTGCGTGTGTGTATACACTGAAGTATTTGTAGCATGCTACTACTACAAGTATTGTGAGGTTTTCTATAACTAAGCAGATTTTGTAATTCACAGAAAAAGAAATGGACATAGTTTTGTATGAACCATTGTCTTAATTTGAAATAACTTTTTTTGTTTACTTGCAAGAAGATAGGTGAATGTGCTTTGAATACAAGCAAAGGAGTTGTTAATGCGTGCCAGCCTGTTTTAGTTGCAAAGAAACTCACAAATAATTGCATCCGTTGTATTGTTGTAGGGGGTGTAACGGTTATTCTTAGTATGCGGCTGTTCTTCCAGAGTATCGTGTGAATGATTCTGTTACTGTGTGTCAGCTTGGGATTCTCTTTAAGATCCACTGTATAATAAAAAAAAAGCTAATGAAAAGTTTTCTGGGATCTGCTAGTATATTTACAGACTTAGTGCACCGTATCGTGCTGCATGTAGATTCCAGAATGTCGACCATTCACTTGGAAGTTCACTTGGAAGTAGTTTATTTCAAACGACCGTGTGAGTTAAGAAGCCTTCCGGTCGGGTTGACTTCCAAAAGTGTCGGCCTTGCAAGTTGCGGATTGAAGAAGAGTTTAATTTTTTTAATTATTTTTTTCTGCATGCTGTTTTTTTCTTTCTTTCTAGTGTGAGTGGACAAGTTGAATTGACTCCACCCAGCTGGACAGTTGCAGTTTATTTTTTTCTCTGTAGATAAAGAAACCCGATGTTTTCCGCCTCCTCTGCGGGTTGAGGAAGACTCTTGTGAATGTTGCTGTTATTACCACAGTTGTGCTATAATGATATGTGCTGGGGTTGTCTGTTTCAGTGTCTTAGATAGCACGGTGCCACTTACCTAGTTTCCCCATCGACTTAACTTTTCATGCCATTCACACTTAACTGTAATTGAAGAAGTTTATTTTTCCCCTCTTATAGTGTTGCTGTCCCTGTTAGTATTGTGTTCGACTTGAATATGTACTATTATTATAATTGCTAGTTAAGTCGATGTCTCTTTTTAACTGTTGTGAGTCGTACAACAAGTACCATGACTGACCCATTTCTTTTTATACTTTTACAGAATTCGTGACCATGATGACATCAAAGTGAAGACGCTCGCGATGTCTTAAGAAACTAATGTTAATACCAAGAAGAATGATAAGAGACCTGCATTTCTGCTTTCCAATTCTGACCTGACACTACTTGAATGAGAAGTGTAGGCTTGATGTATTTCGGTGGTCGTTTTGAGAAGTGAATTCAAGGGATGCAAGTTTTTTTTTAATGTAAATTTTTGTAAAATATTTCTCCCTCCCCTCCCTCCCCCACTTTTACAGTTAGTGAATTTATTAAAAAATGTTTCATTGTGAAATTGTGTCTGTTAAAAGAAAAATATTATCAAAAGAAGTGGATTATGTGCCGTCAAATTAGCCTGTTTAAAGAAACTTCATAAATGCTCCCATGGTCCTGTTTATATTTAAAAAAGTATCTATTCCTGCCGAGCTTTAACGATCGTTGCTCGTCTTTGTTCGTTTTGTTTGTCAGTAGAATAAGTTGTCCTTATTATTGTTGGTGTAGCAGGTGAAGCAGCCTGTTAACATTCCTTACTGAGTTGGTGGTGATGTGGCAGGCAGGCCGGCCCAGCCCAGCGAGACTGTGAGTGCGTGCGTACGTGTGTGAGTGTGTGGAACTGTCTGTAGTGGGGCAGCCAACCCACACATAGGACACTTAGACTTCTTCCTCCACAGCATCATACTTTAAATGTATTTGGTGACCTTAGATTGCATTGAATATAAAAGACAAAATAAATGTGTTTCTTCATTAATGGCTGTTATTATGTTGGTTTGTGTATTCCTCTGTCGTGCATGTTCCCTGTCCTTGGAGAGGCGATTGTTTTATCTTTTTTACGTTAAGAGGTGTATGTCCCGAGTTCCACTAAGGCTATTTTACCATGTAGAATGCTTTGGTTTAACCAAACAGGGTTGATACGCGACCGGGAAAAGTCAGAGATTTTTGTTGCGGTCAGGGGAAACCGGGAAAAGTCAGGGAATTTTGTAAAAGAGAGAAAGAAAGAAAAGAAAAAGAATTATTAAGGTTTGGCAGTAATTTTTGGTTGTTTTACCAGGGTGTCGACCGGTAACGAAAAAGTAGCTAATTTTACAAACTGGTAATGAAAATTCGCCGAGGTCGGTTTAAACCATTTAAAACCGCGCCGCTAGGCTCACGGATTGTGATGAAGCAAGTTTTACGCAAGCGGCGCAGATTGCGTAGGCTTCCCCGTGCACGACCTGAAGGAAATTCATACTTGAGGATACCTTCAGTGGTGCTTACTGTCTACATCGGTTCAATGTATATTTTCAGCATCAAGAAGAGAGTTTAATTTTGTGATATATGTTTTTCTGTATTCGAAAACCTGAATTTTCGGGAGACGTTTATTCGTGATAACATCCGAAACTCAACAGAAACCTCTCATTTCTGATATTGACCTATAAATTTGGATATCTTTAATTGAAGTGCAGAAATAATGAGATATAATTTATTGTGCGATATTGCGAAATGATAGTTTCGAAAGATAATCTAAAAAATGCTCCGAAATACATAGACGATGGTATATTTTAAAAATCTACCCGTCTCGTAAATTTGCGACATCCAGTTTGGTTAATTCGAAACTCCGTTATATGTTTATTTTTCCTTCGAACTTTGGTTCCATTGGATATATAATCTAACCGGTTATCTCGAAAACTTGTATAATTTGAATTCGAAAGAAAATGTGCCTCTTGTCGTATTATTCGTAATATCCGATACCTACTTCGAACGTTCATCCTCTAAAATCACATCCTCAAAACGGCCGGCTGACCGCACGACTTGCCTGCGGGAACTTTGGTTCCATTGGATATATAATCTAACCGGTTATCTCGAAAACTTGTATAATTTGAATTCGAAAGAAAATGTGCCTCTTGTCGTATTATTCGTAATATCCGATACCTACTTCGAACGTTCATCCTCGAAAATCACATCCTCAAAACGGTCGGCTGACCGCATGACTTGCCTGCGGGAATCTCGTCAAACGGACAGAGATCGATGCCAGTTGCGCAAGTCATAAAACCCGTGCTCGGTCGCGAACTTGTGTCTACGAGGACTGCGGGAATCCTGTCAAAGGTGGTTGGGCACCCATCACGAAACGTACCGAACCCTACTAGCCACTGTTCCCATTACCGTATACTTAGAAGTGTACAGGGAGTGAAAAGTGCATCAACCCACTTAGGAATAACAGACTACGTAGCATCATAATACCCATTTCTTCTCGTGAACTTCCAACCACAGCATAGGGACAGTGGGAATCACGGCGCCGACCATGTCCATAACTGCTCGTAAATTTTATCCATGCCCAACCTCGAGCTTGCCTCCGCCATTCTACCATGACAGATAGACAGGCGGACTATCGTTGAACGGCCGAGTGCATACTATCGCGTTCTCAGTGTCCAACCGCAAGGACTACGTGAATCTCGTAAAACGACAGAGCGTCAACGATTGCGATACATCGCGATATTTCTCCGCTTTCGATGAAGAGTACAACTGGTTTCTTGTCAAACGGACAGTAAGCGGTGCCGATTGCGTAATAATACTATATTTTTCCGTGCCCGACCTCAAGGACAATAGAAATCTCGTCGAACAACTAAAAGAGACACAGATTATGTAAATCGTGATTTTTCTCGGTGTTCGTTCGTGAAAACTACAAATCGCGTCAAACGGCTGAGACCAGCGCCGATCGTGTAACGTGTCGATATTTCTCCGTACTTCGACTGCAAAGACATGATTCGGTGACAATCGCGTAACGTCGCATATATTTCGTGATCTTCCGTGGGGACAAAGGAAATCTCCCTAAACGGTCAAGATCAGAGCAACTTCTTGGTAATCATAACTTCTTGTACATAAGACGGCATATTAACTGAAACAACTCATTTGATATTAAATATCTAATGTTAGAATAAAATGTATCAAGTTGTTAGTTTCTAGATACTTTTATTGTGATTGACCAGAAAGTAAGAATTGGTGATCGATTCCTTTCTTCAGTTTTTTTAAAATTGAGGTTAGCAAATTAACATTTATTGTAAAAATGTGTTCCGGTTCTTATCGTAATAAACGTTATTTATTTCAGTAAAGAACTTTTTTTAAATTTCTTTTTTATTTGTTTTTATACTTTTAAAGAAACTTGTTAATTTATACAGAGAGCTACATATAAGTCCTGTTTATATAATGAAACATTGCTCGGATATTTTTTAACACTATTATTTTCATCTACTACAACATTTCTCCTCGTGTCGAGGAATAGCCTTGCACAAATAATTAATCTAAAATAAGCTTTTCTATCTTAATCTATCCTTCAGAAGAACGTTTCCGAAAGGCAAATGCACTTTTGCTAGGTTTGGAAAACCTAAGGAACAGAGAGGTAAATGTCGTCCCTGTGGTTAATGAATTTTCTATACTTTGCTCTGGAAAAGTTAGGGAAATAAACGACTCTGCGGTCAGGGAATTTCTTAAAATTTGGTCTGGAAAAGTCGGGGAAATTTGAAATCCTGAAAGCGTATTGACCCTGCCAAACTATAATCCTTACTGGGCTCTACCGTTTTACAATGTCGTATTAGTTTTGAAACGTTTCATATACTGTATTACAAGTCTGAAGAGGCTTTGAAGCGAGTGCGCCGTCGACCGTTCACATCTATTGGTGCATCAAGGCGAGAGAGGGGTAAGAGGAAAGGCCTGTACACTCTGCATCAAGCGCTATTGACAAAAGGAGATTGTGTGTTGTTGCTTATAATACAAATTCTACTGTGTTAATATGTTACTCCCCCCTCCAAGGGTAAGAATCCTTCAAAACTATTCCCACACCACAAAATTGGGAACACCCAACTGATCATCACAATGATCAGGGTGTTGACTGATACAGGAATTTTAGTGACCCGATAAACATACAAGAGTTTTGCATTTGAACCACGAATTTTTGAAAAGTTTCTTAATGCCCGACTTCTTGGCCTTCCAACACTCTGTTGAGTCCTGCCACTTGGCCTTCTATTTCGCCTGCAGACCGTGTAGATCGCTAAGCAGGGTGAGAACCCAGCCAATGTCATGGCGTTCCTTGTTCCGGACTGCTTTCCTGTTGCCATACAGTTCAGTCACTTCCCGTAAGCATTATTACAAGACACTCCTATTGACCACTCTCTCAGCCTTCCTCAGTAATTTCTCTCGGCTCTCCTCGGGTTAACTGTATTTTATTTGTGTTTGTAGCTTCTCGTCCATCTGCGGAGTTCAACTTTCTCGTGCACACGCATGGGTCACGCTACGGACTATTCCTAAATTTCGCCATCGCCCCTGGGGAAGTATCTCCAAACATGCAGTTAACACTTGGAGAAACGTGATCCCTTTAAGATTAGTTTTTCACCCATTCGGTATGCAAACTGTAGTCTTGGAGAGTTCTAAAATATACAGAGATTTGGTCTTTGTGAAATATGGGAATTTAAAAACGGGGTCACTAGACGCCATGCTAATCCATCGACATATAGTGCAGACTGTACCAATATCTGGGGAACAGATTGTGCCACTCAGCTAACAGCATGTAGTTAATACATCTACCGCCGGCAAGGATTCGCCAGACGGGTAATACCATTGCCGACTTGTTAAAAATGTAGAAGCGCAGCTATCATACAACCACTGATTTTTAGGTGCAAGAATATTTATTAGATCAGGTGGATAATTGATGTACTGTATTTTCTGTCACCATTGCAACCTACTTTTGTCTAAATTAGTGTCCCATGACTTAAAGAACTTGTTCTTTTTTGATTTGTAATTTCCAGTTTTTTTATTATTAGGCTCTTGTAACTGTATCTGTGTTAAGGAGCAGATGGCCTTGCTGTTCCACCCCTCAAAAGGACAAGAATTAGCTATCTAACCCCACTTTTCAAATACAAAATTGGGTTATAAAATTTCATGGCATAATTGTCACATAACACCTTCGTATCTGTGCACTGATCGGTTGCACATGCTGCTGCGGGCTTATAACCTGGCTTGGCTTTGTCGGAAGAAGTGTCTTCTCTCTCTGCCTGCAGGCTAAGAGTCTCGCTATATGAGCAGCTGGCATCATGATGTTGCACCATTTTCACTGCATGTTCACTAACTAGGAGAGGTTGCCAAGTGGTTTTCTAAAAAAAGTGTTCAAATTTGGAGGGTTTGCGCTTCATAAGAAAATATTTTCGCAGTGTTTCGCGCGTTTTTGCCAATGGGCAAACCTGAACATTAAGTAAAAATTACTTAATCATCATCATCATCATCTTGCACAGTTTCCAGCCACTGGCCGGGTCTGTTTGGAACACAAGCCTCTCCAACGTCTTCTGTCTTCCCACCATCTCTCAGCCTCCACCCTTGTCCAGTCTTCTCCTCTCTTCTTCACGCTTTCTTCCACCCCCTTCAGCCACCTGTCTCTCGGTCTTCCCCTCGGTCTCTTTCCTTCCCACTTCGTCTCATGTACTCTCCTGGGTATCCTCTTCTCCTCCATTCGTTTTACATGTCCATACCATCTAAGTCTAGATTTCTCTATACCATCCTGTAATGGTTCCTCCTTCATTAATTCTCTGGTCCTCTCATTCCTTATTCTGTCCATCTTTGTAGCTCCAATACTGCTTCTCAAGAACCTCATCTCACTGGCCTGTATTTTGCTCTTCTCCCTTCCTTTCATAACCCAGGTCTCCGAGGCATACGTCAGGATAGGGACATAGTACGTCCGATATATGATCTTTTTGCTGTTCTGAGGGACATCCTTGCTCCATAACATGCTTCTCACACTCCTCCGAAATGCTTCTGCCTGCCTCCCCCGCTCATTTATTTCCTTATCGTTTCTTCCATTATCTTGTATCAGGCTTCCCAGATACTTAAAACTCTCCACTTTCTTCAGCTGTTCCCCACCAATTGTTATTCCCGTTGTGGTTCTTTCCTTCTTCCTTGTTGTGATCACCATCTCACTCTTATTTATGCTAAATTTCATCCCATATCCTTGTATTATTCCTTCCCACACGTCCAACTGTTCCTGTACCTCCTCCTCCTTGTTTCCCCAAATCATCAAATCATCTGCAAACACCATTGCTTTCATCTTTCCGTCCCCAATTACTTGTGCCACTCGGGTCATTATGTCATCCATCACCACAATGAAAAGTAACGGTGACAGTGCACTTCCTTGTTTCAGGCCGTTTCTTTGTTCCAACCAGTCAGATCTCTCTCCTCCCACTTTCACACAGCTCACGCTTCCCTTGTACATCTCCTTTATCCTCTTTATAGTCCATTTCTCTACTCCTCTATCCTCCAGGGACTTCCATACTTTGTTTCTGCATACACTGTCATATGCTTTCTCAATGTCCAGGAAGGCCATCAGTAGATCTGTTCCATACTCATAGTGCTGTTCTTGTAACTGCCTTACAGCAAAAATCAAATCCACTGTGGACCTTCCTGCTCTGAAGCCATGTTGTTCTTCCCTCATCCCTCCTTCTATCCTTGTCCTAATTCTCTTTTCCAAAACTTTCTCGAAGATCTTTGCACAATGACTCATCAGTGTTATTCCCCGATAGTTTCTGCAATCTGTTCTACTACCTTTCTTGAAGATCGGGACAATGATTCCTTTTTTCCAGTCCTCTGGGGTCTTCCTTTCCTTCCATGCTGTCCTCATCACTCTGTACAGCCACTGTATCCCCACCTCTCCTGCTGCTCTCACCATCTCCACACTCAACTCATCCACACCCGGTGCCTTCCCTCCTTTCATCTTGTTCACTGCATCTTCCACTTCTTTTCATGTTAAGTCCTTTTCTGTTTGCAGTTTACTTAATAATTACCTTTATTTGTCTTATCTTATGAAATATGGCAAAATGCTTACATTTTATCACACAATACTGCATTACAATAAGTTTGAAACACCTTTTTCAAATTTGAAGGAATGTAGATAACATCGAAAAAGTTATTTCTATGTCCACTGAAGACACAGGAGCAAACTTAAAAGCAGCAAATATTGCCGGCATCTAGTTCTTCATCGAAGAAATATTTCTTGCCTGACGGTACAACAGCAATCTTGCACATTGTGTCAAATCCATTGTTCTTTTTCAACACACTTCCCCTTTTACCAAAGACAAGTTTACCCACTTAACCTTCAACACAAATTAAATCACTTACAGCTGATTTCACCAATTCTATTTGAGCCGACATAGGACATCCACGTTGTTCAAGGGAAAGTGATAATTCGTGGCAAAAATCCAAAATTAGATCTGATGTAGGCCACCTGCCCTTTAATTTCAGAGAGAGAGAGAAGGTCCAATGATATTTTTATGCTTGCTGCACTGTCACTATGAAAAGAGTCTATGACTTTTCTCACAATTTCAAAATGTTCACAGTGATAATTGCAGGCATCTAACCAGGTTCCCCAGCTACTGAGAATTGGAGCTGGTGGAAGAGGTATCCCTTGGGTTTCACTTTTGAATATATTCAAACGAGATGGCGATTTCAGGAATACTTTTTTTCAAATTTCTGATTAATTTATCAAAGTCTGGAAAATCACCCCTTATTTCTTCTGCAACTCTGTGGAAAGCATGTTACATGTACCATCTTTGAATACAGTGCCTTAAGGGAGTTTGCAGCCTTTATCATATATGGCGCTGCATCCATGAGAAAGAGAAGCACAGAATCATGTTGAACACTGCGAGGCCACAGATAATTCACTGATTTGCCAAGTAATTTGGCTATACCTCACAATTTAGACGGAAAATTTCACCATTGGTTTCTGGATTCATTTCCCCAACTATAACATATACAACATAGCGACCCATGCCATCTGTGGTCTCATCAATTGAGACCCAGATTTTTTTTCTCATCCAGTTTTGAGATAGTTTTGTTGTAACAGGATTCAATATAATATTTTCTAATCGTTGACGCATCTGGGATGGATTTTCTAGTGTATTGCTGTAATAAATCTCGGAAGACATTGTTATTGAGTTTATGGATTGGAATGTTTAGGAGACAAAAGCTTCACATAGCTCTTCATAAAACACTTGAGTTTACACTAGTACACTGCCCGAGTAGCATCTGTTGCATTTGTCTTTCTCCTGCAGCTTGAAGACTGTGTTTAGGTTTCTCCCTGTTCACATGTTGCTCCACGGTGAATCTCTTTTCTGCTGAAACCTTCACTTCACAAATTTTACAGTACAATATGGCACCATCACTAGAAAATAGAGTATCGCCATTAAATAAACTGTTTTCATTTCGCAGATTGATTTTTTACTTTCGGCATGACAAAATAAAAGTCTCGCTTCAGTGTCTGATCTGAACAACTTGCCTTTGGCTCTGTGAATGACTGAATTGCAAACTTGTCCTCTAAAGGAATATGGGGGAATGATTTGGACGACACTCACAAGTACCAGGTAGTTTAACCTTCACATTCCTTTAGAGGACAAGTCTGTCAGACAATAGACAGTCCCTTTTAGTTGGACGAGTTCAAATATTTAACTACATAGAATAGGGGAGGCCACATTGGAATAGATTTCCAAGAATTTATGTATTTCATGCTTTGGAAACTTGAATTTACTAATATTAAAAACAATGCCGTTAAACTTGCTAAAACATGCTGAGCTTCTATGCCCAAGATAGTGGGTTCAAACCCGGCCGAAGCCGCCTGATTTTTTAAGAGCGTTAAAAATCCCTCAATATGCCTTCCTTCGGAGGGGAAGTAAAGCCAGCGGTCCCATGTCATAAATTTATGGCATGTTAAAGAACCTTCCACTAATTACACCTGTGTGAAGCTAAATTGTATAGGTTAAGAATGTAAACAACGCTCTTAGGTCCCTACGTTCGTTGCCAAGAGCTGATTGCGGGGGCATCTAATAGCTAAGTTTTGAACTAGGCCTAATAGTCGTTGGCGGTAAAAGTAGGAACTATTTGAAAAATTGCAGTCAATTACTGATTTTGTTCTTCTATCGCCCCAACCATACCTCGTAATTTTCCTGCTGTTTTTCTTCCGAAACCATGAATTACCCACTATCAGCCCATTCCTTTCACAAAAGTTTACAAGTTCCTCTCCTTCCCGGTTCTTTTTCCCATATCCATATGGTCCAATGACTTCTTCCTTTCCTTGTCTCTCGTTTCCGACTTGTGCATTCATATCTCCCATGATCACCACTTCTACATCTGAAATTACTCTTTCTACATCCTCCAGGAATACTTCAATATCTACTTCTCTGTTTCCAGTCTGTGGTGCATACACTTGTATGAAGTCCATCATGTCATTTTTCATCTTCATTCTAATTTTCATTATTCTGTCTCTCACACACTCGACCACTTCAACATACTCCTCCAGTTGTTTCGAGGTTATCAGTCCCACGCCATTTTTTGCCTCATGATTCCCACTTTCATTATAACTCTTATTCTTTTTACAAAATTCTGCACTGCACTTCAGTAGCGATGATACAGGCTTTGTACTAGTTCGTTTTAAACATAATCTTATTGGTTTTTGAATGCTTCCGCATTGACTTACACACATCAACAAGCAAGCATTAATAGCAGTCAGCCAGCCCGCTCCATCTTCCTGAAGGGTAAATTTGGTACTACGTTCAACACTTTTAAATGCATTAATTTCAACATTATCTTATACATTTTACCTCTTATTGGAATTATAGTGTCCAGTTTTTCCACAAGTTTAACACCTCGGAACCTACCCTGCTCCTAAAACTCGTAGGACAAAGACCCATTCTTCTATTCAAGATCTTGGGAATTCTCGCCCTTAACTACGCAACACCTTATTTCCAACATCAAGCAAATCAACTCATTAAATCATCAGATTCTCCACTCCAGCAGGCAGTGTTTGGGAATGAACAAGGCCCTTCCATAGCTGTCTGTCCTGCCACCATTCTTCTTTCACCACTGTACTCCATTCTATGATCCTCTTAGCCAAGGCCCTGTGGACTTGCTTCATCCACCCATCTCGAGATCTACAGGGTCATTATCTATGTGCGCCTCAATAAACACGGCAAGCTAAGCCGGCTTTGACTGGCGCAATTCACAGCCGCACGTACACGGTTCAGCCGGTGGTTGGCGCACACTATCACCAAACATGTTCAATAATGTGTACTTACAGTGCTCATAGCCAATGCTGAAAATGACCTCCCTCTCTTGTAACACACACCTGACATCTTCTGATGAAAGAATGGACAACGATCTCATCTAATTTTTGTTGTATGTTAACTTTTTTTTATTATTTACGGAGCCAGTTGTTTTTAATCGTTTAGCGAACCTCCTAATTGTACTGGCATTAGGCATAGGTCTTCCTGGAAACATGATTTGAAATTTTAGTTTTGTTTCAGATAACTCACTACTATACGAGTCAGTGGAGTGGGGGTATTGCTCCGCTCCGCTGACTCATATCGTTAGTTCACATGTGTATTGTCATTCATATGGATGTGTATCTGCAAAGCTTAGACGTTAGTGTTGCACGTTTAGTGAGTAATGCGATTACGGTGAACTGAACTTACACGGTACATAAGAGATTAAATCGAAGCCATCACTACTGTGGAACTTTAGAATGTTGTCCATTCTTTCATCAGAAGATGCCAGGTGTGTGTTATAAGAGAGGGAGGACATTTTCAGCATCGGCTGTGAGCACAATAAGTACACACTACATGGTGGCCACTACTGGAAATCCTGGAAAACTCCTGGATTTTTATTAGGTCCGGAAAACTCCTGGAAAATAGCTATTGTTAATTAATTATAAAAATCTTTCCATCCACTGCTGAAGTTCCCAGTCTGCTCTTAGTCCTCGATGTCATGATATCGCGGATAAGGTATCAAGGGCCATCTAGCGGTCGCTCTGCAAACCCTGCTCGGCTGCCATCGCGCCTTTCCCCTCCCCCACATCTGCGCGGGGTAAGTGCTGCAGCGGTAGTGCCCTCACGTGACGGTGTCGCTGTAAACAAACGTGTTGCGACGATTGTCGCTTGGGCCTGCTCTCTGGGGTGGAGGCATTGTGTTGGAAGTGTTTATATGTCACTTTAATATCGCTTGGGTGGCGGATGAACGATTCTCACATTGGGTGGGAGTGGTGCCCAAAAATAACACCTTGGCGCATCGTGCCTTCTTTGCTCTTCTGGCGGCCAGCTCAAGACGTTCAATCTAAGCACAATGGGGGTGAAGGCGTTGATGAGCCACGCCGCGGGCAGCAAACACAAGCGTCTTGAAGAAGCGTACATTACCGCTAGGAGTAACCCCATCGAGGGGCACATGATTCAACAATGCAAAAAGCTCATCAACGTATCTACGAGCTCGACTTCGGCCAGTATCGGTAAGTAGTTGAGTAATGTATGCACGATCTGACTCGCCTTTTAAAAACAAGCGATACAAAAAAACTCAATTAAGTAGGCCTAAGGCAGTCTGTCAAAACATACAACTGAATCCTGTTCTTTTCTGTGCGCCGGCGACCACGATGTCAGCAACACCGTGAGCCCTCCTGTTCCTGTTCAAGACTTCAAGTCCTCACTCATGAATGCATCAGTTTCCGCCGAACGAACGACGTGGAGTCAGCATTGGAGAAAATGTTAATCAGGGACCAGGTCACCAAAGCAGAGATTATTTGGACATTGAATCACAGGGCAGCGCGTTGAACTTCGTCCCACTGTTTCCACTCATGTTTCCGGACAGCGAAATAGCTTCCAAAATGCAACTTCAACGGACAAAGATGGGATATTTTGTCAACCATGGTTTAGGACCATATTTTTTCCACACGCTCTGCAAATACCTGGAGGATTCCTCTGACTACGTGACCATAGGCTTTGACGAAAGTCTGAACAAGGTCGTCCAAAGAATTCAAATGGATTTACAGGTCCGATATTGGAGTAAGGAGAACATTGAAGTTACTACAAGATACTTGACATCGGTTTTTCTAGATCATAGGACTGCCTTAGATCTCCTCGCGGTGTTTGAAAGTACTTTGTGTGATACTTTGCTGAAGAAGCTGTTGCAAGTCTCCATGGACGGGCCTGAGGGAGCTGCTGTCCGAATTGACGGAATTTTCCCCGGAGCCACCCATTCCACTAGACTTGGGGTCGTGTGGAATGCACGTGCTACATGGAGCATTCAAAACAGTTTTCAACATATCTGACTGGAAGCTAGTGCAGTTCCTCAGAGCCATTTACTACTTCTTCAAGAATTTTCCTGGGCGACATGCAAAGCTAGCATCATGCATCGCTGCTTTGAATGATCAGTCAGCAACATCGTCGTCAACAGGTGCAGGTAAACAGGGATAGACGAATATGTTAGAAATTCCTCCTAGACTCTGTGCAATGAGATGGTTGGAAAATGGCCCAGTTGCTAAGAGAGGTGCCAGTTTGTTACCTGCCCTAACAACATACGTGAAGAAGATGGAGACTCACAAATCTGTCCCTTCAAGCAAATGCTACAGGAAGTTTAAGCCATTTCTGCTGCAAGCAAAACTTGCATTTTTCGTCAATCTGTGATCATACAGAACCTTTTCTTCGTGAGTTTCAGACTCATTCTCCGTTTGTCCCGTTCCTTTATGGGGAATTGCTGAAGTTACTGCGAACATTTATCGATATGTTTGTTAAGGAGGAAGTTCTGAACCAAACTAACATCCAGCCAACAGACATAAAGAAGGAAGACAATTTGCTTACTGCGAAGCAAATCCATCTGAGTTATGCCGTGAAAGACGAGATCAACAAGTGCCGATCAAAGTTATCCACCGAAGATGTTTTGAATTTCAGCCAAGATTGTCGCTCAGTGTTGATTGCGATAGTCAAGAAACTTCTGGAGAAATCGCCTCTCAAACTTAAATTTATGCGAGCGGATGCGTGCTTAGATCCCTCGGTGGTAGCATCTGATCCTGTCGTTTGTTTGAATAACTTGTCAATGTGCCTAGGAGAGCTGGTCAGTAGACTGTGGCTTTCAGGTGCTAAGGCTGATAGGTTTGACAGTCAATTCAAGAGGTTCAGCCGTCTCAGTCATGTGATTGTCGCCATGAAGTAGTTTCGAAGAAGCCAGACGCGATTGGATCATCACTGGATGAAACTCCTTGACGCTAAAGAGGGAGATTTTATTGAAGTCAAGAGCCTTGTGTGATTGATTTGCACGCTTTCTCTTGGCAACGCCTTTCTTGAAAGAGGCTTTTCCGTTAATCGGGAATGCAGGGTTGAAAACCAATCGGAGCAAAGCCTTGTAGCCGAATCTACGATAAGATATCTTCTGTCAGAGGTATCCAAAAGTTCGAGATAACGAAGCCTGTCATACATGCTGTCTGAAATTCTCATGCTAAGTATGTGGAATACCTGGATAGTGAAAAGAAGAAAAACCTAGCCATGAATGAGATAGAACGAAAAAGAGAGTTGCCGAAGAAACCAAAGAATTGAAAGATAAGAGAATGCGGTTGTTGGCGGAAGCCAACCGAGAGGCGGCATTGATTGACGAACAAATCGCAAACCTCTGAAAATAGTAAATGACGAAGATACAAAATCTTCATTGATTTTTAATATTCGATATTTTACCAAAGCTTCTGTTTATTTTTCATGCTTACTTGGCTTGTATCTAGCTGCCAGTATTGTAATGGTGAGATTATTTATTTGTATACGCTGTACTTAGTTCAAAACAAAAGTTTGGTGCTTTTCAGTCAGTCAACACGATTGTACCCAAATAGAGCTGGGTTATGCCCTGATCATGAAATAAATTACATAAGATTAATAAATGTAATAAATGTAATTTATTTCAGGATCAGGGCATAACCCAGCTCTATTTGGGTACAATCGTGTTGACCGACTGAAAAGCACCAAACTTTTGTTTACTTAGGCAACAGTGAAAAATGGCTTCAAACCCCACAATGTACTTAGTTCATATATATTGTATATATGCATACCAAAAATATATATACATGTAAAATATTATATATATATATTACATTCGATAATGTTTATTTAATTTTATACGTATCTGGAATACCTGGATAGTGAAAAGAATAAAAACCTAGCCATGAATGAGATGGAAAGAACGAAAGAGTGTTGCCGAAGAAACCAAAGAATTGAAAGATAAGAGAATGTGGTTGTTGGTGGAAGCCAAGTTTTTTAAATTAAAATAATTTTACGTACAATTTTCTTCTTTTTAGCCGGAAATTTACGCGCCGTGTTTTATCTTAAATTATACTCCCGCTGCGGTTTTGGGTGAGCACTGTATCGTTAATGAAAGAAATTTCCTCAGGCTACCTGTTTCTGTGTGGGAGAACACGTGATAGTATTTTTGTAAAACATATTGAGTATAGACAACTTCACCGCAATAAAATTGCAGGAGGCATTCTTTTTTTTTTTAAGCGAATATTGGAGTCACAAAGGCTTTTTTAAAACAACAATTTAATCATTTGTTTGTAGGCTTGAGTATCAATAACGCAATCGCCACTAATTTTTGTCAACATCTGTATATATAACAAAGGAGAAACTGTTCCGCCTAGTCAATACATTTATTGACTAGGCGGAACAGTTTCTCCTTTGTTATATAGTGAATCTGTCAATACGGAAAATGAACTTCTTTCAGAGCACAATTAACATCTGTATAAGTAAAACAAACACAACTGCTTTATTTTGGTCTTGAAGTAGGCAACCGATAAAGCCCTCCCCCCGGGACTCGTGCTTATTTTTAAGTCTGGAAAATTCCTGGAAAACTCCTGGAAGATCGTTGACTGATTTGAGTGGCCACCATGATACTAGCGGACCCGTGCGAGAAATCTTGCATGTTCATAAACCACACTTTCCCCAATAGGTTTTACAAAAATTGATATTTAGAAATTAGAATGCAATTTGTCACTGATAATTAGGGCTCGGATTTTTAGGTAAATACATAATTTCTTTATGTAAATACATATTTTAAGCATATTTTCTATAAATACATAAATTCCTGCCTTGGAGGCTGGATTTAGACAGCTCCTTAACCCAGTCCATGAGGCAATTATAATTGGCTACATGGATAATTCTTGCCAGGCGCGTCCACGTCGCGGGGGTGGGCAACGGTACTGTAATATACCATGGAACTACAGTACCGACTAAGTTCTGGTGAGCACCCAGTCCTATGGGGTATAACATAGGCCCCGTGCACAGGGTTACGTGCGAAGACCTCAACGGAATCTGCAGCGGAGAAGATGGACTTCGGAACGGTGGAGATTGCGGAAGAGGCAACCCAGTACTCAGGAAATAGTATGAGTACATCATCAATCTGCAGCGTCTGTTTCCCAGGTTAGGGGCGGCTGCAAGGGCGTCTGTTTCCCATGTTAGGGGCGGCCTGTATAATAGCTGGCAGTAGCTTCATAAAATGCCTTTGGGAGTGGCGACCCCATCGTAATAATAGCATAAAATGGAAATGGCACTTCAAATGATTCGGAAAAGGTTAGGGCGTACCCTGCAGGCGACGCGCAGTTCTTTTGGTACTGGGGGAACTGTGAGAAATGGGCGAACAGTAACCGAAATGAAAGTGGGAATCATGAATGTCATAACCCTGACAGGCAAGGTGGAGGAGGTGGTAGACTTCATGGAGAGGGAGAATGTTGGATTGATGGGGCTGAGTGAAGTGAAATGGAAAGGTAAAGGAAGGAAGAAATTGAGGAAAGCATATACATTATACTGGAGTGGTGGCCAAGAGGCAAAAAATGGCGTGGGACTGCTAACCTCGAAACAACTGGAGGAGTATGTTGAAGTGGTCGAGTGTGTGAGTGACAGAATAATGAAAATTAGAATGAAGATGAAAAATGACGTGATGGACTTCATACAAGTGTATGCACCACAGACTGGAAACAGAGAAGAAGATATTGAAGTATTCCTGGAGGATGTAGAAAGAGTAATTTCAGATGTAGAAGTGGTGATCATGGGAGATATGAATGCACAAGTCGGAAATGAGAGACAAGGAAAGGAAGAAGTCATTGGACCATATGGATATGGGAAAAAGAACGGGGAAGGAGAGGAACTTGTAAACTTTTGTGAAAGGAATGGACTGATAGTGAGTAATTCATGGTTTCGGAAGAAAAACAGCAGGAAAATTATGAGATATGGTTGGGGCGATAGAAGAACAAAATCAGTAATTGACTATTTTCTGGTGGAAAGGACTAATCGCAGAAAGCTGATAGATGTGACAGCTTTACCAGGAGAAGCATTTGATGGGGACCATAGAGCTGTGGTGACAAAATTTAGATGGGAAAAATTCGAAAACCTAAAGGAGATCAGAGAAAGTAAAATAAAAGTATGGAAATTGAAAGACAAAACTGTACAGGAAGATTTTCAGGAGAGATTGAAGCAACAAATCCCAGTTATGATGTGGAAAACATAGAAGGGGAATGGTCCCACTTTAAAAAGGCATTTGTTGGAGCAGCAGAGAGTGCTTGTGGTAGGACATCAACAAGAGTGGAAGAGGAGACACCATGGTGGAATGAGGAAGTGAGGAAAGCAGTGAAAGAAAAGAAGTCTGCATGGAAAGAATGGAACCGAGATCAAACAGAAGAAAGCAAAAGGAAGTATCACGACAGCAAACGGAGGTGTAAGAAAGTGGTAGGAGAAGAAAAGTTGGGAAGAATTTACACGAAGAATGGAAACAGATGTAATTGGCAGTAAAAGGATGCTGTATGGACTTCTAAGAAGTAAGAGGAAAGAAAGAGTTACTACAAAGCTAGTAAAAAAGGAAGATGGAGAGTTGTTAACACACCCAGAAGAGATAACGGGACGTTGGAAGGAGTATTTCGATAAGCTATTGAATGTGAGCAATTGTACTGGTGAGATGGAAGTGACACAACCTGACGACTCTATGACAGAAGATGATATAACAATGCTGGAGGTGGAATTAGCAGTACAGAAAATGAAGATGGGAAAAGCAACAGGGGTGGATGAAATCAGTGTAGAAATGATAAAGGCTGCTGGACCTGTTGATATGCAATGGTTGTATCGACTGCTAAAGTGAGTGGAAATGGAAATGTGTACCAGAAGACTGGGAGAAAGGGCTAATAATACCAGTGTTTAAGAAGGGGGACAAGAAGGTGTGTGATAACTATAGAGGGATCACCCTCATATCACAGATAGTAAAAATACTGGAAAGGATATTAGAAAGAAGAATGAGAAGAAAGGTGGAAGGAGAGTTGCAAGAGGAACAGTATGGCTTCAGGAGTGGAAGATCCACAGTGGACCCAATCTTTAGCTTGAGACAGGTGATGGAAAAGAACTGGGAATATGGAGAGGATTTGATCATGACTTTCATAGATCTAGAAAAGGCATATGATAGTATCCCCAGAGAGAAGGTATGGGAAACCATGGTTAAGAAGAGACTGGGAAGAGAAATGTTGGAAATGGTGCAAGCAATGTACAACAACTGAGTTAGCAGGGTACTGACCCCCAGTTGGAAAGACAGATTGGTTTAGGAACAAGACTGGACTAAGACAGGGGAGTGTGCTGTCACCTGTTGTTTGAGTCTTCAGTCTTTTGACTGGTTTGATGCAGCTCTCCATGCCTCCCTGTCCTGAGCTAATCGTTTCATCTGTACATAACTACCACACCCTACATCTGAGGCAATCTGTTTAACATATTCTAACCTTGGTCTACCCCTACAGTTCTTGTCCTCGACCCTTCCTTCCATAACTAAGCTTGCTATTCCTGGGTGTCTTAGTATGTGTCCTACCAACCTATCTCTTCTCTTCATCAGCAGTCGCCAGAAACATCTCTCCTCTCCCACTCGTCTTAATACCTCTATGTTTGTAACCCTATCTACCCATCTGATGTTCATCATTCTCCTGTAACACCACATTTCAAATGCTTCTATTCTCCTCTTTTCTGCTGCACCAATAGTCCAAGTTTCACTTCCATAGAGCGCCACGCTCCAGACAAAGGCTTTCAAAAATGACTTCCTAATACCTAAATCTATATTCGATGTCAGCAGATTCCTTTTTTGTAGAAAAGCTTTCTTTGCCTGAGCCAATCTACTTTTTATATCCTCTTTGCTTCGTCCATCACTGGTTATTCTACTTCCTAAGTAACAGAAGTCTTCTACTTCCTTCAGCTTTTCACCTGTCAATTTGATCTCCATAGAGGTTTCTGATTTATTTCGGCTGCATTCCAGTATTTTTGTTTTACATTTATTTATTTTCATCATGAATTCTTTCCGTAAGACGGAGTCCATACCATTCAAAAACTCATTCAAATCCTCAGGCTTGTCGGCCAAGATGACTATGTCATCAGCAAATCTCAGAGTTGAAATTATTTCTCCTTGAATCTTCACTCCCACTTTAAATTTCTCTCTAATTTCCTTCATTGCTTGTTCAATGTAAAGATGGAAAAGTATGGGTGATAAGTTGCAGCCTTGCCTTACACCTTTCTGAATACCAGCTTCTCTCTCATGTCCTTCAACTCGAATGACTGCTGTCTGGTTTCTGTATAGATTGTATATCACCCTCCTATCCCTGTACTTTATTCCAATCGATTTCAAAATGTCAAACAATTTAGTCCAATCAACGTTATCAAAAGCCTTTTCTAAGTCTACAAAAGCCATGAACGTTCTCTTATCTTTCCTTATTCTACCTTCCAAAATCAGCCTAAGACTTAGTACAGCTTCCCTTGTTCCTACATTTCTCCTGAAACCAAACTGGTCTTCACCCAACTCCGTTTCTATCTGGCTTTCAATCCTCTTGTAAATTATCCTAGACAGGATCTTTGAAGCATGAGTAATCAAGCTGATTGTACGGTAATCTTCACATCTGTCAGCTCCCACTTTCTTTGGTATAGTGATGATTACATTCTTCTTGAAATCAGGGGGTACCTCACCTGTCTCATAAATCCTACACACCAAGTGAAATAACCTGATCAGACCTTCATCTCCTATGCAGCGTAGCAACTCAATCGGTATATCATCTATGCCTGGTGCTCTGTTCCTGCTCAAGTCTTCCAAAGCTCTATCAAACTCCGATATCAATATTAAATCTCCTTTCGCATCCTCATCAATTTCCTCCTCCCCTTCCATTACATGATTCTCAATCTCCTTTCCCTTATACAAACTCTCTATGTAAGCTTCCCATCTCTCAACCTTTTCTTCCCTATCTGTTAGAGGCTTTCCATTTGTGTCCTTAATATTACAGCACTTAGTCTTCTTTTCCCCAAAAGTATTCTTAATCCTTCGATAAGCTGTGTCTACTTTACCTAATTTCAGACAATTTTCTATACCTGCACATTTCTCTTTCAACCATTCTTCTTTCGCTTCCTTGCACTTCTTGTTAACCTCATTTCTCAGACGTCTGTATTCTGCTGCTTTCCCCTTCTCATCTCTTACATTCTTGTGTTTCCGCCTTTCATCCATCAATTCTAGTATATCCTGAGTTATCCACGGTTTTCTACCTATTCTTTCTTTCCTACCAATGTTTTCTTCTGCGGATTTTGTTATTTCATTCTTCAAAAGTGCCCATTCGTCTGCAATTGAAGTTTGTTTAGGGTTTTTCATTAGTCCTTCCTTTATACTCTTCTTGAATCTTTCGTTTACATCTGAATCTTTCGTTTACATCCTTCTCTTTCAGTCTGTCTATTGCCCACCTTTTTGGCTTTTGACTTTTCTTCAGTTTCTTCAACTTTAATCTGCATTTCATTACGACCAGATTGTGGTCAGAGTTTATGTCAGCACCAGGATATGCTTTACAATCCAAAATCTGGTTTCGAAACCTCTGCTTGACCATAATGAAGTCGATTTGGTAACGCCCTGTATCTCCTGGTCTCATCCATGTGGTAGCATGCTGAGCTTCTATGCCCAAGATAGCGGGTTCAAACCCGGCCGAAGCCGTCGGATTTTTTAAGAGCGTTAAAAATCCCTCAGTATGCCTTCCTTCGGAGGGGAAGTAAAGCCGGCGGTCCCATGTCATAGATTTATGGCATGTTAAAGATCTTTCCACTAATTACACCTGTGTGAAACTAAATTGGATAGGTTAAGAATATAAACAACGCTCTTAGGTTGCTACGTTCGTTGCCAAGAGCCGACTGCGGTGGCGTCTAGTAGCTAGTTCTGAACTAGGCCTAGTAGTCGTTGACGGTGGCGTTTGGCGGCAAAAGTAGGAACTATTTGAAAATTCAAAGTTGCAGTCCCTACTTGAATTAAAAAACAGATACACACACTAATACAGTCATCACAATTAACACCGGTTATCAGACAGATTCTACACACACCCAAAGTACACGGGGCTACATGACCGCGTTGTCGCAGCCCCTAAACTAAGGAACCAACCAACCAACTCATCCTTGTGTATATTCTTCTATTGTGGTTATTGAATAAGGTGTTAGCTATGACCAACTCATGCTCGGTGCAGAATTCTACCAGCCTGCTTCCTCGATCATTCCTTTCACCTAATCCAAAATCTCCTACTATTTTCCCTTTTCCTACCACAGCATTCCAATCTCCCATTACTATAACATTTTCATCACCCTTGATATACCTCAGAATTTCGTCTATTTCTTCGTAGACCTTTTCAACATCCTCATCATCAGCTTGACTGGTAGGCATATAGACTTGTACCACTGTGGTGCAGGTAGGTTTAGTATTGATTTTTGCTACAATAATCCGTTCACTATATTGTTCATAATATTCCACCCGCTGTCCAAGTTTCCTACTCAATATGAGGCCAACCCCTGCTTGGCCATTGTTTGATTTAGTGCTAATGACCCTATAGTCTCCTGACCAAAAGTCCAGTTCTTCCTGCCAGCGCATTTCACTAATCCCAACCAAATCCAACCTCAACCTATCCATTTCCCTTTCTAAGTTTTCTAACCTTCCACTTCCTAGCAGACTTCTAGCATTCCACGCTCCGATCCGTAGAATTTCAGATTTCCTCTTTGTCACTTCTGTGATGTTAACCCCCTCTCGAGTAGTCCCCACCCGGAGATCCGAACGGGGGACTAGTTTACCTCCGGATTGAAATTTTACAAGGGAGGAGGCCATCATCACATGTAATTATGCATAGAGAGGTGCATATCCTCGGGAATAGCATACGGCTGTAGTTTCCCGTTGCTTTCAGCCGTGCAGCAGGACGCAGTGTAGCCATTATTTGGCTTATATTATCAATATCTTAACCGTCTATAAGACTAGTAAAGAATTGATTTATTCTGAAAGGCTGCTACTCCCTTTCAGAATAAGTAAAGAGCAATTCTACTAAACAAAAATACTAACCTTCTACCGTACTAACAATTAAATACCAAAATTCTACTAACGAAAAAAATACTTAAGTTCCACCAACAACAAATGCTACCACTAAAACAGTCTGTCACCAGGCACACTCACATGCACCCTCACACATCACAGTCTACTGAAACAATGCACTAGAACTAATAAACAATGCAACTGCTACCAGACACACTCACACACCACAGTCTAACAGAACAATGACATATATCTAATATACAAACTAACTACCTACTTACAACTAAAACTAACTACATACTTACTGTACTGTTATTTGAATTGACAATATTTACAGTAATAATATGTATGTATGTATGTCTACCCCTTATTATTCCCGTTTTCCAACGGGGTCGGGGATGAGATGCGATGGAAGTCTTTGTGGCGATGGTTTTTACGGCCGGATGCCCTTCCTCACGCCAACCTCATGAGAGGAGTTAATGAGAGATGAAATGAATGATGGTGAATGAAACTGGGCAAGGATGTGGAAGGAAGCGGCCGTGGCCTGTCAGAAGGTACCGTCCCAGCATTTGCCTGGTGTTGAAAATGGGAAACCACGGAAAACCATTTCAAGGACGGCCGACGGTGGGGCTCGAACCCACGCGTCTACCGAGTCAGCAGAGAGCTTGGCCCCATGACCTAATGCTGCGCGTTAGCCAGCGTAGCCACTACTGTCGGTAGTAATAATAATAATAATACTATTATTAAATTTTTATTAAACCCGAATTTATGTAATTAAGTACAGTTCACCTTAATCAGTCGACTGTACTATACCGATAA
Organism: Meconema thalassinum; assembly: GCA_946902985.2. Taxonomy (NCBI): domain Eukaryota; kingdom Metazoa; phylum Arthropoda; class Insecta; order Orthoptera; family Tettigoniidae; genus Meconema; species Meconema thalassinum. The sequence goes on from OX336397.1 coordinate 68,304,082, forward strand.
TGTAATGAGACCTATATTAGACGAGGAGGATATAGAGGAAAAATTTATAATCAAGGAAACGGTTATCAAGGGAATAACACGTCCAGATCATGGAATCAAAGGGGATCAAGTAATAGAGGATCACCCAGTGGAAGACCTTATCAATGCAGGAACTGGAAGCAGAACTACCCAAGGAATAATCAGCCACCAAATGAAAATATTGATTACCAGGCTGAGATCGAGGAACGTCGTGTAATCACACAACGGTACTACGATGAAAGGGGGGAAGAATACGATAGGCAACCTAAGGTTCGATGGAAGGATGCCATGAATGAAAGGACATCCCCAGATATTCATAATGCAGAAGAAAGTGTGAATAAGAACCCAGATAGAGAATTACCCCTATATAAACTCTCTATGTATTCTTTACATCTTTCTACCTTTTCTTCTCCATTAAGGCTTTTCATCTTTCGTTCTTCATAAGCAGGGATAAGTCCTGATACAGATGTTAAGTCCCTTAAACCGAAAAATCGTTAAAGAAACCTTCATGACCTAGGAATCGTACTGCTGATTTCTGTTCAGATGGGCTAAAGTTTGATTCCTGGTTTTGCCAAAGAAATTTACTTCATTAAGTGTCTGGAACAAGGTTAACAGAACATTTTAAGAACAATTGAGAAGCTGTCGAATACCAAAAGTATCAAATCTGGTCTTGTAAACAAGATTAATGGTTGTGGAATACCATGCACTAATTGGTCTACTATCATCTGCACTTTAGAGCAATAAGACAAGCCATTGGGTCAGGATTGTCTAGATAAGTCTCAATGCCAGTGGAGTTAATTTTATTACTTCTTCTTTCGGATGGGCCAGTTATGGACCATGATGTTCAACTTTTCAGCTTGGCAAGGGACTTGATATTTGCCCAAAATTCGTGCATTCTCTGGCTACGTTTCTCCTTCCTCTCTTTTGTCCAGATGGTGCCGGTTTTCTTACAGGGTGGTCTGTCCTGAAACCTCTTCTGTTTAAGTATCTTTTTGAGATGCGATCGGTTTCTAATATCACTTTCCATTATGTTCAGTTCTTGGATGTCCTTGTTAACTTCTGTTAGCCACGGTGTCACAATCTTTCTATTCTCCCAGTAGTGGAGAAGCCGGTTGGTTAGTCTTGCTGGGTTCATCCTTGAGACATGATCGTAGAAAGCCAGACGTCTCTTCCTGGCCACATCTGTGATTTTCTCAGTATAGCTGTACAGCTCCCGATTGGTCTTCTTCTGTACTCATCTATTTGACTGGTCCCAGTATCTTTCTCAGGATTTTCCACTCCTGGATCTCCAGATTGTCCATCAAACCTTTCCTGTTTAATACCAAGCACTCTGTAGCATACAGGACTTCTGGGAGAATAACTGCGGAGTAGTGTTTCAATTTGGTGTTGCGAGAGAGACACTTCTTGTTATAAACATTCTTGGTCAGTTGATATGCCAGTCCTACCATGTTAATGCGGGTTGTTAGTGCTGTTTTTTCTGATAGATTGGGTTCCAACCCATTTCCCAGATACTTGAATCTGTTAACTCAATTTGACCCTGTTTAAACTGTAGTTTACTGGGACTCTCACTGATGTTGGTGAAATATTTTGTCTTATCTAGTGACAGCTGCAATGCCACTCTGGCTGCCTGGTGTTGGAGTGCGTTGAGTTTCACTGCTTCTTCTACTGAACTTGCCAGAAGTGCCAGGTCATCTGCAAACGCTAATCAGTCTACAAGTAAACCCTTTCGTTTATGTCCCAGGTACAGTAAATTTTGTTCTTCTAATTCTTTTCTCCAGTCTCTGATGACCTTGTCCAGAGCTCAGTTGAAGAGAAGAGGTGAAAGTCCGTCTCCCTGTCTAACTCCTGTCTTTATCTCAAAACTTTCCGAAAGTGTTCCTCTGAACTTCACTCGCGAACTGGTGTTACTCAGCGTCTTTTGAATAAGGATGTGTGTTTTCTGGTCCAGGCACATTTCCTGTAGAATTTTCATAAGTGTAGGACTGTCCACTGAACCATATGCCTTTTTAAAGTCAATGAAAATAACTACTGTATGTACTCTTTACCTGCTAATTTAACTTGCCTTAATACTGATTTCAAGTTGAGGATCTGCTCAGCGCATGAACGTCTATTTCTAAAATCAGCCTGATATTCTCCCAATTGTGGATCTAACTGAGGTTCAGCTCTGTTCAATAAGGCCTTAGATAGTATCTTGTATGTGACTGGCTTCAAGGAGATTCCTTTATAATTGTTGATGTCGGTCAAGTCCCCTTTCTTGTGTAAGGGGTGAATCAAAGCAGAGGTCCAGTCATCTGGAAGATTCTCTGCCTCCCAAATGTCGATTGCTTTGTCTGCAGCCTACTTCCACAGTTCGGCAATTATTGCGTCTTCCGCCAGTGCTTTGTTATTTTTCAGAGACTGAATAATGTTTTTCACTTCTATTGTCGGAGGGCGAGAGTTTGGTTGTTTGGGCCTGTCTTGGTAGATAAAGGAGGTCTCAGGGACCTTGCAGTTGAGAAGATTTTCAAAATACATGGCCAATATGTGGCAGTTGCCCTTGTCGTTATAAGCTAGTTTCCCATCTGGTCCTCTGAAGAGTAGGCTGGGTGGGGTATATTTTCCGAGGTTTCGCTGGAACGTTTGGAAAAAATTACAGGAGTTATTCCTCTTAAAATCTTCATCTAGCTGTGTCAATTGGTCCTGAGTGTGTGGACATTTAACCTGTCTGATTGTTTTTGGCAGCTAGCTCCATACGAGTGTATTAATTACCATTATAGGCGAGTTGCATACGACTGTTTATGTTGGACGATAATTATAACTATTTTATATTCGAACATAAATATTCATAATTATCTGTCGAGATTTCACCAGTTTTATGTACTACTACTACTACTTCTACTACTACTAATAATAATAATAATATCGTATGGCCTCGGGTGCCGGGTGCAAGCTTTGTAATTGACACCAAGAGGATAGCTTGCATGTCGAATTTCGTTGTTCCTTGACTATGAATGTCAAGGAGGTTAGATGTTAGATATCTAACCTCCTTGAACACTATAACGCTTTCTAGTAGAGAAATGAGGAACTTTGTGTTGGCGGAAACTCCCGAGATTAATTTTGCCATTATGAACTCGGCCTACTGAATTCAAATGGGTTCTTTGACATGCCAACATCGTATGACATGCGTATCGTATTTTTGCCGCCTTTCAAAAATCACTTACCACGGCCAGGAGCGAACCTAGTTTTATGTACTGTACAGGGCGCATGGGACGCAGAGAATACCTTGTATTTGACCATGCCCCCCTCCATGACACTAGCCATGCAGTAAAATTTAAAATAGGAGGCCGTGGAAGTCACCGCAGATTCGATGCTATCCCTACCTAATTGGCCACACAACTGTTCCTTGAGCTCTGATTGGTGGGAGAAACTGTTTCATAATGAAAAATAGTGTTATAATGAGCCTGCTTATGATACAGTTTACTTTTCGACATCGTTGAACATAAAAATATTCTTGTCACCTCTCTTGTTCATAATGGTGATGGATGAAATTGTAAAGGAAGCATATGGACATAAAGAAGTGAAGTTACTGTTATTTGCAGATGATATTGTGGTCTGGGGAAGGAACACCGAAGAAGTGCAAAAACAAATAGATGCACTGAACGAAAATATTCAGAAGTATGGCCTGAAAATCAGTATAGAGAAAAGCAAGACCATGGTGATGACAAGAGGGGAAAGACAAGGAAAGGGCACTGTGAAAATTGGAAGTCAGAGTTTGGAAATTGTGGACGCGTTCAAATACCTAGGAAGTGAATTGATGCAAACTGGTAGGTTGGACATGGAGATTGGCAGGAGGGTACAGCAGAGCAATGCATTCTATCAAAGTGTAAGAAAACTTGTTTGGGATAAGGAAGTACCAAGGAAAAGCAAGGAGGTAATGTATAAAGTGTATTATGTACCCATATTAACTTATGCAGCTGAGACTTGGACCCTGACAAGCAGGCAAGAGAGTAGAATCCAAGCCAGTGAAATGAAATTCCTAAGAAGTATGATAGGAAAGACAAGAGTGAGGAATGAAGATGTTAGGAAGGAAGTTGGGATGGAAAAACTAAATGAGAGAATTGAGAAGAATAAACTAAGGTGGTTTGGACATGTAAAGAGGATGGAGGAAAATAGAATACCAAGACAGATGCTGGAGGCGAAGTGCAAGAGTAACAGAGCAAGAGGAAGACCTAGAACAAGGTGGATTGATTCAGTGAAGAACAGCGTAAGAAAAAGAAATCTGGACTGGGACAAGATCGTGGAAGAAGAATGGTGGAAGGAAAGAGGAAAGTGGAGAAGTGCCATAAATACCCCGACCCGGCAGGAGCTGGATAAGGGGAAATGATGATGATGATGACATAAATTCCTGCTTTTCACTTAATAGCACATAAAAAGACATAGTATTTATATTTAAAATCAGTATGCTAGATCATTCAGTTTATTGATTTTTTGTTCTGTGTTTCTTCAACGGGGAGGAACCTGTGAGCTATCTATCTTCATGCAGAGCGTATGTCAGCTTGCAACTGTGTTATTCTTAACTTGTCGCCCCGTGCCACTCACTGTGGAAGCCGGGGATTTCCTTGTCCAGAGCCATATTGCACCCCTCCCCCAGCTACTTGGAACCTGTGTCACTCACATGCAGTTCATTTCTGGCACTGTGAGGTGTAACACAGTTCTACTATGCTTAAAGTAAAAGCAACTACAAGTTATCGTCTCGCGTCTGTTGCAGAATTTAAGAATAATTTTACTTCTGATGAGGGCGTTCTGTTCTGCCAACCATGTGGGAAAGCAATCAAGGCTGAACAGCGATCTCAAGTTACACAACACCTCGAGGGCAAGAAACATATTGCCGCAGTTTCTCGCCTTCAGAATAAGTGTTGCAGGATAATCGTCGGTCATTTGTGATGGACAACCTGAGGATGTATCTCGTTGTGTATTGTAATTCTTCAGCAGTGAGACATCGCATAGATTGCATTCGTGAGTACTGCATATTGTTTATATTCATATTAATAAACTAAATTATAATTCAATATTTCTACTTTTTTGTCACATATTTCAGGTATTTTTAATACATAAAAAGAAATATTTTCCCAATTTTTAGCTCCTAAAAATCCGAGCCCTACTAATAATGTCATTTGTGTGCTGAGTGTGCTGTAACACTCCACCGGTTATTCGATATTTATGAAATTATACGATTTGAGTACTCATTCCTTTGATTTACTGTTTCTGTAATCCATGCAAAATAATAAAGGATAGACCTCATAACGTTAAAATGACATGAAACGGGCGTCACAGCGACCAAAATGTGAAGTGGTTAGCAATTATGGCGCGTGTTTTCATACATCAACAGTATCTGCAAATCGCACATTTTTTTAAAAGTCAATTTTTAAAGAAATTATTGATATTTATGGAATTAGAGTGCAATTTCAGGGTGATATGCTGCTCAAAAAAATTAAAGCACCACTTTTTTCAAAGGCCACCAAAGTTTGAAAAGTTGACCGCACAAGCTCGAAATCTCAGTATGACGTTTGTCCTGACGCCTACCAAGCTTTCTGATATATTGATATTAGGGTAAAAAATATAAACAGCATTTATTAACAGTTGGCAGCCCTGATTGCTCTTCAGAATACGCATAGTCATATCTGTTATGGCACGCATAGCACATACGAAATTTGGTTGAAATCCAATTGATAGTATAGAAGTTACATGTATTAAAAAATTGGTCCTATCAGCAGGCTTAGAATCATGTTGGTAGCACTGACATACATTAGTTGCTCCAAATTATTCAAGAATGTCAGGCACTATATGTGTGCAAATTTTAAAGCTGTTGGCTCGCATACGTTCTGATATATTGGTATTTGGATGAAAAATAGAGAGCATTTATTGACAGTTGGCAGCCCTGGTGGCTCTTAAGAATACGCTCAGTCATATCTGTTTATGTACACCTAGTACATACGAAATTTGGTTGAAATCCAATTGATAGCGTAGGAGTCATATGCATTTAAAAATTGGACCTATCAGTAGGCTTATAATCATTTTGGCAACACTGTCATGTATGGCCTCCTGAAAATTAAACTGAAGTATTATTATCTATATGTGTGCCAATTTTGGAATAGTTTCCATGTATACATTCCAAGATATCCAATATGGAGCTCAAATTTCAATTGTGATTTTTCAGCAGTTGGTAGCACTGACATCATTTTCAAGTATGACATTGAGATGTTCCGGTACAGATCTTTACTCATACCAAATTTGGTTTCGATTGCTGCAGCCGTTTAGGAGTTGATAGGGTCACACACACAGACAGACATTTTCCAGGATCGATCTCATAAGTCTACTTTTTCCTCATTATCTAAAATGTGAAAAGTAGGCTAAAAATCTATGGTATTAGATTAAGACGTTGAAATCAGAAGTCACTTCGAAATAACACAAGTGTATATAGAAACCTGACTTTTTGCTTCTTCATCTTCGCCTTTTGAGACCACATAGGATCACTTTAACCAACCATTAGTTCGTTGACTTGTAGGAACTGTACGAGCCTTGCGGACCTCCCAGTACTTCTTCATGGGTATTGATCGTCTTGCCCTTTCTTGGGTGGAAAATATTCTTGTTGGAATTTTCTTTTTTGTGAGTGGAAAATGAAAAGTCATATTTTTAAGTGCTGTAGTCAAACTTTTCTTATTTGCAGCATCTTCTGTTGTTAGGCCAATTTCTTTTAAGTCCTCTCTGATTTCTTTTAACCATTGGCATCCAGTTGTTGTGTTTTTTGAAGCAAGATTGTACTGTACTAGTTGTTTTAGAAGACGTGAATCTGGCATTCTCATGATGTGCCAAAAGAATCCTAGTATTTTCTTTCGCATGGTATCAGTAATAGGTTTTAGGTTGTTATAGACAATATTGTTAGGTATTATTCGCCATTGACCATCTTTTTTATATCCTTTATTGATAAAAGTTCTTCCAATTCGCCTTTCGATCTTCTGCAATCTGTCGGTTTTAGAATATTCATGTAGATGGAATAATGTTTCTGCTGCGTATGTGGCTTCCGGTTTTATAACTGTATTGTAATGTTTAATTGTTGCATTAATTATTGATAAGCATTTCTTTTTGTAAGTTTCCCATGTTAATTTTTGTGCCCTAGATAACTTGATGGTTCTTATTTGAATTGATGTTTTCTCATTTAAGTTGTTTGTTATTAACTCTCCTAGATATTTGAATCGTGTTACAATTTTAATTTTTGTACCATTAATTTGTATTTCTTTTAAGGGTGTTGGTTTTTGTGGCATGATTTCTGTTTTTTCAAATGATATCTTAAGGCCAAGTTTATTTGCAATTGTCTGAAGCTCTGATATCAGTGTTTTGGCTTCCTCTAAATCTTTCGCCAATAATGCCATGTCGTCTGCAAAACCAAGAGAGTTTGTTTGAATTTTTCTACCTATTTTTATATTTGGAGGGCATTTCTTAGACCATTCTCGCATTACCATTTAGGATGCACAATTAAATAGTAAGGGTGATAAGCCATCACCCTGTCGTAAACCGGTTGTCACCTCAAATGGGTCAGAGAATTCACCTCTGAATTTAACTTTTGATTTGGTGCCTGTAAGAGTGAGTTAGTTTTGCTTCTACTGTACAACAACACATTAAATCTGAAGCTCTGTTAAAGCATGACGATAACATGCGTGTGGTTGACACACTTATATTGTATGCCGACTTGCGATTCCACCAGTGACCTCCCATACAGACCACATTGAACCAGTTAACTCCATAGACAGACAGGCAATGGTCATCGGCCCATTCTCCTTCCTCTCATTTTTCAACGGGCACTCAGCGCAAGAAGAACATACGAATCTCTTCTAAGCTATCAAATTAGAAGAAGCCTCTATCATACTTTTCGCATGGGACAAACCCATTAGATTACGTAGCGTAGTGTCAACGCACTGAGTGTTAACAGCCACTTTTAACATGATGCAATGATTTCCACAGCGCAATTTAAAGTTAAAAACAAAACTGTTCACAAACACCCTCAAGTGGCCAATCGTTCCACTGGACAATATAGTCACATATTGACGCTTCAAACATCAGTTCATTTTTTAAAAGTGTTTTAACCCTCTTAGTGCCAGAGTCGCTGTGAGCGATCCTCATAAAATGAACGAAACTTGCCAGCGTCGCTCTGAGAGACGCTTCGTTTTTGTATTCTTAGAGGGGCTTATAGACCGAAAATGGCATCTAAACTTGGCGTGACCATTAAAGAGAGTTCTAGCTACCATTTTCTGGCAAACATATTTTGTTTTCTGTCTATCGATATACTCGAGCGATATTTGAAGTTCCTTGACTTGTTTACGCGCGAACCGTAAATGCATGGCGTCCAAGGGAAGGACGCTTTGTTTGAGAGAGGAAGAAATTGAAGAATTAATGATTGATGAGTCTAGTGGTGAACTCTTGGACTTCGTGAACAGTGATTGCGATCTTGTGTGTGACGAATCGAGTGCCGATTCCGCTTCGGACAATGAATTACCTGCGCTGAATGCGATCGTACATAACCAAACAAGTGATAGTGATGGTAATGATGTTGATAGTAATAGTGACTGGGAAGAAAGGAATGTTGACCAGGACAATCCTCCACAGGCTACACAACCACAAATGTGAAAGATGAAACGACAGGGTGCCCTTCTGTTTATTTATTTTCACTGAAATTATTTTAATTTTATTTATTTCAACAATGCCATTGTTGGTGTACGGTATTTTATGAATATGCTAGATTTTAGAATTTCGGATTTTTGACACCCCTGCTGATATTTCATAAACTAAAAAACTGCATTTCCTGGTTCTTTTGTTATGTATGTGTGCTCTCCAGTGTTCATTTTTACTCCATTTATAAGCGTGTGGTAATAGGAATAATCAAACTTTCTAATTTTTATTTTACAGAAGAAATTATTATAATTAAATAATTAATAAAGAAAGAATTAAGTTTCATAATGATCTGAAAATTTCCCTGAATTTAGATAGCTATGTTTTGCTCTCCCTGACTACATTTCGCTTTCGTATCTTTGAAAACAGGGGATATACATATTTTTTCTGAAAGCCTACATTTTCCATTAAAAAAGCCTGGCACTTTTAGACTTCACCTTCACCTTTTCGCCTGGCACTAAGAGGGTTAATGTGTTTTTTAACGTATTTTAACATGTATTGTTTCCAGTGTATTCAAATATGTTTTCATGTACAATATGTTTTATAAGTATGTTGTTGATGTAGTTAGATTCATGATTGATTGAGCAATTATTTTAAGTTCAGGGCTGAAGGACCTTTAACTGGTCCGAAACATGTACCCGACGTAGATATTTCATAATAATTATATAAGTATTGATTGACGGAGTCTTCCTCAAAAATTGGTAAATTGGACTTAGAAGGCTAGCACAAACTGGTTCGCATCATATCCATGCAAGAAAACTAGAGTCATTCGACATGTGGGTCTATCGAAGAATGCTAAAAAAAATACCCTGGACTGATAAAAATTATGAACAGAGATGTCCTCAGATGAGCAAAGTGATCTCCAACTTTTATCTGCCATTAAATGTTGAAAAACTGCTTATTTGGGTCATGTGCTTGGAGCTCAAAAATATCAGCTGCTTCAACCAATTGGCAACTCAAACTATCACTTGGGGCGCTGCAGTCAGTCCAACATGGCAGGGATAGGTAGGATAAAACACTCAACAACACAGGATTGCTATGGAACACTTTTGTATTATCTGTTATAATCAGTAAATGTGATCCCTAAATTACTGGCAGTCTTATATTATGTATAACAGTGCGATACATGCAAACTAATTTGTGTGTTCCACTGGATTTTATGTGTGAATTATGTATTATCAAGCATTGTATGCTTGGATTTCGAATCATGACGCTGTTACTTTTCAAAGCTATATTCGAGTTGAAGGGGTAGAAGTGTTATTTGCAAATATGTCTTGTGAAAGAGTACGGCACACAATGATGAAACTTTGTCAATTTACGCTCTTGAGCTCCAGACGTCGCTGCTCCGCCCCACATGGTTACGAGAGAAATTGAAAGGAGAAAGCTAACATATAGCAGTTTCAATGTTCTTGTAAGGCAGGTGCATCAGAATGTTGCAAACTTGTTTTATCACTGCATTTTTTCTGTCACAGGTAATTAGGGCCTATTAGTCCCAGTGGCGAAGTTGGTAGCATGCTGAACTGCTGTGCCCAAGATCGCGGGTTTAAACCCGGCCGAAGTCGTCGGATTTTTTAAGAGCGTTAAAATCCCTCACAAAGCCTTCCTTCGTAGGGGAAGTCAAGTCGGCGAGTCCATGTCATAGATTTATGACACGTAAAAGATCCTTCCACTAACTAAGCTTGTGTGAACTAAATTTCTAGGTTAGAATTCGTTGTAATGCTCGATCAAAGTTCCAACGTGTCAGTGACATCTGTTAGCGAATGACGGAAACACTTGAAATTGAACGGAACTTGTAGCTCACCTCATGGGTGTCCGCTAGAAGCAACTACAGACTCTGGCGAGCCGAACATGTCCTCGGACACTCCCGGCACTAAAGGCCATACGCTAAATAAATAATTATTATTATTACCTTAAGTGGCTAGACTGTCCCTCAAGGTCCACACCAACTGTATTCCAACTATAGGTTGACCAGGTAGAAAAGAATGTTTCAATGCGCAAGCGCACCAAAGTAGGGGAGAGTGTTTCCAGCTCCCTTGTCTCTCCACTGCTAGTCTTTCTTCTGCGCATGTGCGTCAGGTAGGGGAAGCGTCTCTTTCTCTTTCTCGCTCCTACTGGTTTCTTTGTCGTTGGAAATTGTGCTTGTTAAGTCATTTATGGAGGGGAAGCTCTACAGCAGCAACGTTCGGTGAGTCTCGCCCCCAACATTCTTTTCTGCCTAGTCATAGTATAGTTTCTGTTCTCCGTATTTATTCGTTATCGCCACCTTTCGACCAGTGATATTTGCATCTTTAGGAACATAGTGCAAATTTATATCCTAGCCCTCTTATACATTGGCTTGCAGCCGTAAACTGAGCAATATACTTTGCTCTTACTCATTTTGTATTCTAACAGTGAGTAAAACTCCTTAATTGTGTATAATAGTACATTATGCAACGAGCCTATAATGGCTATAATTAAGGCAAGAGTATGTTTATAAAACGAGCGAAGAGAGTTTTATAATTTCCATACGAGTGTCTTAATTACCATTATAGGCGAGTTGCTTACGACTGTTTATGTTCGACGATAATTATAACTATTTTATGTTCGAACATAATTGTTCATAAATATCTGTCGAGATTTCGCCAGTTTTATGTACTGAATAGAGTACATGGGACGCAGAGAATACCTTGTATTTGACCATGGCCTCCTCAAATACCCCACTACAACAGTAGGCCACGCAGTGAAATTTAAAATGGGGGGCCGTGGAAGTCAGCGCACATGCGATGCTATTCTTACCTAATTGGTCACACAACTGTTTCTTGAGCTCTGATTGGTGCGAGAAACTGTTTCATAATGATAAATAGTGTTATAATGACCCTCGTTATCATACAGTTTTCTGACATATAATATTTACATTTCGACATCGTCGAACATAAAAAAAAACAACAAATTAACACGCTCCGTTCTCCCATACAAGAAACAATATAAACTGTCACCACGTGGTAGATTTATCCTACTTGGTGTGATTCATATTTTCACTGCTAGATGGCAGATCAGATAGCTGGAGTTGCCAATACTGCAAGGCAAAATAGATGGTTGATCAGGATGTGGCAGAAGACAAAAAATGTCCTGGTTTGAGAACATATAGGAGTGATAAGGGAATCAATCTGTTGGAGAATTGTTCTGGCTTGCGGAAGACAGAATCGTCTTTGCCACGGTGATGATCAATTTTCGGGGCACCGAACACGGCACTTTAAGAATAAAGAGTAATTATTGGAGTAGGTGCTCGCAAAAAACGGAATAACCATCATTTTTTCAAAAATTGAGTTATGTTGTGCAATCTATGGAGAAAAGTGCGAACAATCTTCTCTGAAACGGGCTAACACCAGAGAGGCTTATTTAACGAAGTACATGACTTTGAAGTTTATGCTATTTTGAAAGTTTCAACTTCGCTTGGCCGCCATGTTCGTTTTGTACTTAACAGTGTTTTGAAAGTCACATAGGTGAACTTCTAGCAATGCCTTTTATCACCGTACAAAATTTCAGGCCGGCTTCGGTGGCGTAGTTGGTAGCATGCCGAGCTTCTATGCCCAAGATAGTGGATTCAAACCCGGCTGAAGCTGTTGGATTTTTTAAGAGTGTTAAAAATCCCTCAGTATGCCTTCCTTCGGAGGGGAAGTAAAGCCGACGGTCCCATGTCATAGATTTATGGCATGTTAAGGAACCTTCCAATAATTACACCTGTGTGAAGCTAAATTGTATAGATTAGGCCTAAGAATAAAAACAACGCTCTTAGGTTCCTACGTTCGTTGCCAAGAGCCGACTGTGGTGGCGTCTAGTAGCTAAGTTCTGAACTAGGCCTAGTAGTCGTTGACGGTGGCATTTGGTGGCAAAAGTAGGAACTATTTGAAAAATTCAAAGTTGCAGTCCTTACTTGAATTAAAAAACAGATACACACACTAATACAGCCATCACAATTAACACCGGTTATCAGACAGATTCTACACCACCCAAAGTGCATGGGGCTACATGACGACGTTGTCGCAGCCCCTAAACTGAGGAACCAACCAACCAAAATTTCAGGGTGATATCAGTAATAGTTTCGGAGATATAGAATGCCGGTGAAATATGTACTTTTTCACTCAAACGCAAATGTCCTATTTTCTCTGCATTAGCTAAATGATGGTTAGCCCGTTTTTGCGAGCACCCACTCAATTATTGGAGTAGGTGCTCTGGGACTAAAAAAATAAGCCAACATTCCAGCAATTGCCTGTAGAGGTTGAGGAAAAACTATACTCAAGATGGCACAGTGATTCGAACCTTTGATCTCCGGACTATCAGCAGATGTGGTGCTTGGCTAAGCTGTGGAATGGTACACACTTCTCTTTTTAAAAGTAATTACAGATCATTTTATTACATTTATACAACATTTACACTAAGTACAATAGCCGCTTTAAAAATACACATCTTGGGCAGCAGACACGACTCGTCCAATTGGCACAACGAAGATTACAGTTTGGTGATCAGCAAATGGAATGTAACAGTGGTCTCTTTCATTTCTGAAACAAAAGGAAATCAATCATTAATCCATCCTGTGTTGTAGACAATATTTCGACAAGGCGTATAAGAGATAATTTTTGAAAAAAGAGCGTCCTAAGACAAGGTTACATTATAAAAGTAATAGGGATGAAAATATGGCAATATTTTGGCAAAGAAAAATTGTGAGATGAGCTAAATTATGAGATTTTAATTAAAGCCAGTACTGAGTCTGGATAGCATGAAGGAAGAACGCTTGAGAAATAGCTTGGTCAATTTTAATAGGGTGAGGGTTCTCCGCCCCGCGTGGTGACCGGGGTTTAGAATTGTCCCACCGTAGCCCATGCGTGTCGTAAGAGGCGACGAAAATGGGTACCCGGTGCCTGGGGGTATAACTGGGCCACCCTGTCTCCTGGGGACATAAATAAGGAGGCTGGGAAGGCAACCCAACAAACCACTTCACATTGGGCTAATCACCCATGTGGGGGTAGAAATGACTCAAAGCAACAACAGTAGCCTCGGATTGGACGGATCTACACGACGACAACGACCGCAATGGAAACGGAATATGAGATTTGGTACATGGAATATCAAGACAATCGCTGGAAAAGAAGTAGAGTTAATACAGGAAATGAAAAGTCATACACTGGAAGTATTGGGACTTAGTGAGGTACAGAATTGAGAAAATCGGACAGAAGCGAGGGAAAACAATGCTGGAAATGAAGAGATTGTGTGAAAATAGATCGAAGTGGCAGAGATGGACAGAACGAGGCTACCCCGACGCTTAAAGGCACAAGGGATGCGAAGAAGAAGAAGAAGAGGGTTCTCTGCCCAATCAATACTTTTTGTTATGGACAACTAAAGGTTTATTGCCAATGGGACATGTTTCGGGCCTAAAACGACCCTTCTTCAGCCATAAAGTTATACATTCTTGTACATCCATCAAATACATTATCACCAAAAACATGCACACTACAAGAAAATATGAAAAGAGCCCTCAAAAACTATATTTAACAGGGTATTTAAAAAACATAAAATGAAAAACACTTTAAAACGAAATGGATCTCGTTGCTTTGTTGGCCATTCTAGTGGTTGATTTTAGCTTGATAAACAACATTTAAGAGAACACTTCAAAATTTTTTAAATTTTAAAAGACTGGTTTAATAACATCACTAAGGGTGAATTGGTATGTCCTGGATGTGTGATGCCACTATGTTGTAGCAGGTCTTGACGGCCTGGTTCGAAAGGCAGGCTAGGAAAATGCCGTAGACGAGACCCATTCGATCTTTACTGCATTGTTTTTATGCTGGGCAGAGATGGTAACATTCATTGTATTAGTACGTCATACGGACTGTATTGATGAGACGACCTTGCCAAAAGATGTGTTACCGGCGCAAGCTATAAGAGACAACAAAATTCTTTAGAAAAAGAGCAAATGCGTCAGAGAAGATTGAAACAATTGACTAGATTTGTTGAAAAGTGACTTACTGAATTCAAGGTGGAAAGTTATATCGTATGTCTTAAGAAAAACCTCCTGCCTGGAAGCTGTAATGAGTGAAAAAGAAAGTAATAGAATAAAGTCAACGAACGGAAGGAAAAAACACGTGATCTCTTCTTATCGGGCGCATGACTACTAACCTGTACTGGAACTGTTGAAGGCTGGAGGTGGACTGATGATCTGTGTGCTGTGGAGTGACCGTGAGCTGGGCAGAGCATGTGACAGGTAGACAGGAGGAATGGGGGGGGAAGAGAGGTAGGGATCTAGCCTGGCAGAGACAGGAGCAGGATTACGAAGAAGGGGGGGGGGGGGGGGGGGGTATGTGGGGTCGGGGGAGTTTTGAAATTGGTGTTGAGTCTGGGAGGTAATGGTTGTAGTTTTCTTTGGATTAATGTGTTTTTGTCGTTGAGATTTGGGAAAAAATTTGTAAAGGTTTTCAAAAAGTATATTTGCATCAAAATTAATTTCATTGAGATTATGTATGGGAATGGTGCGTTGTGCATTGTCGATTTCAATTTGCTCAAGCGTGTTCATAATGGCTCCTTTCCTGATATAGTGGATGATCTCTAAATCTTTCTCTATATTTGTGAATTTGTGATTGGTTTCTTGCATGTGGTTTCCCATGGCCGAAAACTTCCTGTGTTTTATTGCGTTAACATGCTCATGGTATCTCGTAGAGAAGCTACGTCCGGTCTGTCCTAAATAATCCGATTTGCACTGTTGACATTTGAGCTTATAGATACCTGAAGATTGGTATTTATTGGATTCATTGATTTTGTTGGAATTGTAAATGATTTTGTGGTTATTGTTATTGGTTCTAAAGGCGATTTTAGTGTTGAATTTTTTTTAAATGTTCACTATGTCATGAGTATGTTGATTTATGTACATAAAGACTGCAAAGTGCGTTTTTTCCTTTTTTATGAGGGTGAGTTGAGATTGAGGCTTGTTTTTAATTTTGCTAATGATGCTTTTAATTTCTGTTCGGGTGTACCCATTGGCTTTGGCAATTTGAAAAATTATGTTTAATTCGTGTTGATAATCTTTTTCGGACATGGGGATTGGAGAACTGGGTACACCCGAACAGAAATTAAAAGAATCATAGAAGACCCGTGCTGTTCCGCAGCATTCACTTCAACAATCCTACAGCACCTCTGTCCATATGACATTTGCATGTCTTCATGCTAGTGACCTGAACAGACATTTACGGTACGGTCGCTTTTGGGTAAATGATGAAGTAGACTTATGAGATCAAATGTGTGGGCGTCTGCCTGTCCTCTGTGTGTGTGTCCCACTATTTACCCTGCGTAAGCTTAAAAGGCGCACGGACGTCAGGTTCCAGACGCAATTCTGAAAAGCCGAGGTGAACAGCTAACTCCAAACACATAAGCTATACTCTTCTCTGAAGAATTAACTCGACACGATTCGGCAGTTTGATGCTGGCTGAAGCTAGGGTGATAGGTCGCTCGCAAGCTCGTAAACTCACTCTGAAGCTAGTAATTTAAATTTCCACTGAATGGAGATTGCTGGAAGAAATGAAAATGTAAAAACACTTACAGTGGTCGATGTGGGAGCTGTCGCGGACTTTCTTGCAGAACTTTTCATGCTGAACAATTCTCAGAGAATATCGATATTTTTAACGGTTTACCCAGTGTAAGCTTAAAAGACACATGGACGTTAGGTTTTTCTTCAACTCAATTCACTGAAATCGTAAATGCTCGGCTTCTTTTGGTCATAAATAAATGTTCTTCTACCTAATCCTTCATCGAGAAATCCTTTACAGAATGGTGAAAACCGCATCAAAATCCATCAAGTTGCTCTCGAGATTACCCGTTACATCCAAGAATTGGGAACTTTGTTTTATACTAAGTAGATAGAGATATCCACACAATTTAAGGCTACAGCGGTACAATTTGGTGTTTTGTCTACTTATGAACAATGGTATAAATTTAAATTAAAAGATGGGTCTCTTATATTTGAATTTAGAGATGTAACTCTTGGTATTATAGAGGTGTGCAAATTAATAGAATTAAATAAATAATTTTAATTAGTCATAATTACTTTTATTCAAAATCATTTTATTGACCAACTTCTTTTGTTGTCCTACTTAGCAGTGTTTCCTCTCCCGTGGAATTACACCTTTTCCCATAAGGAATTGCGTCTGGAAACTTTCAGATTATTGGATTCCGAGGGATATCTGAGCTGGGTCTATTTTCAATTTTTCATTGACTTTAGAATTCAAGTCAGGTGATTTTAATGCCTAGTTCATGAAACTTTGAATAGTTCAATAGCGTTCATCAGTTAAAAGACCCCAAATCCCTCCGCTCTAAATTCACACGTAAAGTAGAATGAAGTAATAACAAGATGTTCAGGAAAGAACATATAGCCTACTTTCTCCTAAATGTATGGGTATAGTTATAACTCTTTGTCTTTATCATCTCCTAATTTCTTCCAATTCGAAGTGCAAATTGGCACACTGGATTTGAGGAGTGGCGTTCAAATAATTTACCCCAGCATTTTGAAATTTCATCAGTAAACACTCCAAACAACGTAGGTATTCAGTTTATTAACACCGACTACTTACAATAATTTAAACTTCGTTGCTCTAAACGTATCACTGGGAGAAACATATTTAATATAACTATTACACAGCTAATTTGTAATCGCGCACGGCTAACGAGAAAGACAGGCCATGGCGCGTAAACCAAACCCTTCTGTGACGTAGGCAATGTACCGGTACTGCTTGATGATGCTTGTGCGTTTAAGTCGAGAGCAATTCATAAGCAGCAGAAATGCAATATTTTATATCAATCTTCATAAAATGGACGCAGTTAAGATGTTCCGTGTGTTTTCAAACACGATAAATTATACTGTATAGGTTTGCAAAACTACGCCTATTGAAGTTACTCCTTACAAAAATCCACGCGAACTAGGATTCAAGGGTTCGTTGTGTCTTTAATAGCTGCAACGAACAGGCTACAGTAAGTCGAGCTGTAGATTCTGTGACCTTCGTTGTGAGTAAATTATGTGCACATTAGTATAATTAGATCAAAGAATCTTGCAGCACAGTATAGATATCATTAACTTATTGTTGTTTCAAGGGGCGGAACATAAATTAATTCGTTTATAGAAGAGATCTGCGGAATACACTACCCACCGACTAACGACTTGTATCAATACCTTCTATGAAGACAAGTGATAAATGAATACCAACGTTTATACAGGTTCAATGATGTAGACAAGATGACTAGGTACCACACCGGCAGTAAAACGATGACCAGGCAGTGGTGCAACAGAACTACATTGCTGACGTCACGAAAACTCACCAGAGCCAGTCATTCTCGTTGGCCGTGATAATCGCGCCTTATCTTGGGGATGTGTACCCTCTATCGGCAAAAATAATAACCTTCGCAATTATACTGTAGGCATGGGTTCACTAACTGGCCGGTAGAGAGCATAGCTCGGATCTAGACGGCTGTGGTTACCAATAACATAGTTCAAGTAATTACTCTTAGATGTCACTCCGGTGGTGAATGTTGTTTTAATTAAATATATATTTTCCATTTCAAAATGCACCATATAATGCTTTATTTTATAACGTCTCAGTACTCAAAAAATAATAAATATAAAAAAAATCAAGAAAAAAAGTCCAACTCTGATAGGATTTGAACCACGGCCAGCCTGGTGAAAGACTAACGCGCTGACCACGCAGCCAATCGTGCACACTCTAATAGATCGTTAGGAACCAATACATATACCACGTTATAGCAAATCATGACTTGGACTAAACGATTTCTTTACTGGAGTATATTTTAAACCGAGTTCATTTCATAGAAAGTTCATATATTTGTTACCACTAGCCTATATTGCATGCAACATACTGAAATTAATAAAATATAGGTCAGAACGAGAGATCAGCTGCCATCTTGTCAAATAACTGAGATGACTCAGCTTTTTAAAATCACTTCTAGACTATAATATTAAAATATAAACTTTTAATTTCAAACAGATTAAACGATTCTTGGTTCGATAGTCGGAACTGGTGGGTCCCATGTTAAGGATTATAAAGTTTGCATAATTCACACGGCCGCCATTCTGAAATGGTACGGTTGATGACCTCGTAGTTTGGGCACAAGACGCGCCTCATATGAAGGAACGTTGTTACCAAATTTGGTAAAGATCCGATTATTAGTTTGGTTGTAATGCATTATTACGTTTTGACCATTTGAGTGGCCGCCATTAAGTTCTGGTAAAGATGGCGGCAATATAAAACATGACACTGAGGTGCCCTTTGCCAGTGCTACCTCTGTACCAAATTTCGTTCAATTCGGTTTCACCGTGTTCGAATTGATAGGGGGGGACAGACATTCAGAGTACACACACTCA
The DNA here is from genome assembly GCA_946902985.2 of Meconema thalassinum. Taxonomy (NCBI): domain Eukaryota; kingdom Metazoa; phylum Arthropoda; class Insecta; order Orthoptera; family Tettigoniidae; genus Meconema; species Meconema thalassinum. The sequence continues at coordinate 68,323,199 of OX336397.1, forward strand.
CACACACACACACACACACCCAGACTCACACACATACACACACACAGACAGGCACACTTTTTTCGCCCTGTAGTGATCTCATAAGTCTACTTTCATTTTTTGCAAAAATCGAAAGTAGGCTAAAAATGAAACGTGTGGCATTTTGCATTTGCAAAGCTCCTCTGTTAGTGGAAATTCTAAAAAAAATCATTTTAATTTGAGTTTCTTAAATGAAAATATAATTAAGAGTCTTGGTTAAACATTTGAAGTAATTTCATCGCCTTGTAAACATACTTAGTGCATTAAACCGTGAAAAGTAAAAATGCAATTTCGGAAAACTGACACCGAATCTAATAATTTGCACATCTCTGTAAAGACAGCTAACGCCTCCACCCCTACAGATAGAATAGTAAGTAAAGGCGATTGATGAGAAATGAAAAGATAACTCACACAGAAGGAATTAATATTTATTCAGCTGTAAATTTGATTGAGTATACCTTTGTTATAGAACTGAGGGAATGAAATAACAGGATGTAGGATAGTAATCACCGATGTAGGACAATAGTATTTTTTTTTACCATTACCACAGGACAGTTATCGTATTAGGGATGCGGACGTCCTTGTATAATTGATATTTAATCTGTGCCCCGTTTGCTGAGGTCTGTGCTCCTCCACAACATTCGTTTCAAAATTCTAATAGTACTTCCTTCCATTCGACATTTGCTGATCGCTTGCCTTTTGGTTCTATTTGAACTTTGACGTCATGCAAGTATTTTGCTCGCGATAGTGCGACATACAGTAAAGTTGTCCGTGTCTAAACACCGGTTGAGGTAAATAAATGCCTACTTGATCTAGTGTTTGACCTTGAGCTTTATTGATAGTTATACAAAAAGCCAAACGTACTGGAAACTGCCTCCTTTTGAAGGAAAATGGCATAGAAGTATCTGATGGAGTAAGGTCAACATTTACGCCAGTAATAATTTCCAGGTGTAAGAAATTGTCATGCATCTTCCAAACCAACAGTCTAGTACCGTTCAACAGACCTTGGGTAACATTAATATTTCTCAACAAAATCACAATTGAGCCTTCTTTTAGTCGAAGGATATGAGGTGGCAATCCACTTATGCCTATGCTGTCTAAAAATTCTATTGGGAATTGTAGAAGTTCACTCTCATCTTCAGTAATCAAATTATTCACACTAATGTAAGTTTTCGATGATCCTGGGATTAGGTCTAAAACTTTGTCATTGATTACAATGTTCATTTTTAGGTGCTAAAATCACTATTTTTGAAAAGTGTGAAATGTTTTTCAGCATGGGACTAATTCTGAATTTTCTCCATCGACGTGAGAGTATTCACCGTTACCAATTTGTATCAAGAAGTTTGCAAAGTCACGTTGATCTGTATCCGCTCGCATATTTTTGTTGAGTTTAAACATTTTGAATAATGGCCACAAAGAAGAGAGCCTTACCGACATTTGGACTGATGCTGCTTTAGATGTGTGAGGCACAACAGGCAATACCTGCCTAAAATCTCCGCCTAAGATGATAATTTTTCATCCGAAAGGCACGTCGTTATTCATGATGTCCTTGAGCAACCGATTTACACACATCAATGCGTGCTTATTAGCCATAGGGGCTTCATCCCAGATGATAAGTTTTGCTGAACGAATATAAAAAGCTTCCTTGCTGTTAACTTTTATTCCTGATACAGAACTTTCATGTAAATGTAGAGGTAACTTGAACTGGCTGCAATACCATTCCATGCAACAGAAACTACATTTAACCCCAAATTTGTGCAACTGTGAATCAAGCATTGATAAAGAAATGTTTTCCCGGTGCCCCCTGGACCGTCAATGAAATATGCATTACTCATCCTTTCATTGCTGTTTTGTACTAACCCCAAAATTTCTGTAATTATAGCCGTTTGGTTTCCATTTGCTTGGTTTATCATCCGACTTAATTGATCCTCATTAAGTTTTGGATAATTCATTGCTAAATTTGTCTGAGGGAAATTATCAATAATAGCTGGCAATTCGAGAGAAGTAATGGGAAGACCACGGAGCTTTAATGTATTAGAAATATGTATAAGAGTGAACTGATATGCAATGTTAGGTTCGTGAAACTGCAGATAATGAATTCTTGAAAATATCCCATAACTATCTTACATTTGAAGGGGTCTGAAAGATACATAGCCTATGTAAGAAAACAGTTGTCGTAACTGAGAAGGCATCTGAAATTGTGACGCTTCTGCCAAACAACGCTGCCATTCAGAATCGTCAATCAGCAAACCTAGCTCCTTAGCTGTTTCTTTAAAAGTAGAATAGACAACTGCTTTGTATGTTCATAGATCCTGGAAGCTGGTAGCACCTATGACGTGAAGCAATAACTGGCGTAAATAATACCTTTCTGTTTCTGTAGGCGAAACATTATACATTCTGCCTATAGTTTTTGAAACATTTTTTTCTTTTTTGCCACTGGCAGTTGCTCTTATTCCAGACGTAATGTACTGGTGTTTCAGGATATATATACGGACTTCTGGCTTGCGAATCTTGATTTAACTTGAACCACAGTTGTAATTCCATGTTGCGCAACTGTGCTTGAAGTAAAATATCAGGAGCGTTATCATTTTTAAAATAGATATTTTGCAAGTTTGGCAAGTGAACTGGTAATCGCACGATAGAATGTGACTGTTCATGCATGTGAAATGAAAATATCCTGAATGCGGCTTCTGTTGGACCAACAGGAAAGAAGTAATTTCGTCGTAGTTCACCGTTTCGCCTTCAGGACATATTTTAACAATGCAGCAGTCATGACCTTTATACACATACTTGTGGATTTTAATATATAAGATATTTGTGGAAGTATTTAACACTCCGAACACTTGAGCATATTTCAACATTAATATGAGCTTGCACATAAAGTAAAAGAAATGGATTGTAGGGAACAATGAATCGACTATCGACTTCAATGTCAATTGTTTTTATAATAATTTCGTAGACTGAAGAAGGATTCAAAGATCCGCGAGGACCATGTACCATATGACGCCTTACCAACTCGTATAGCGCTTCATCCTCGAGATCTGGTATTTCGGCTGACACCACGCTGCCAATGTCAGACATTTCTCGAAACTTACAATCTTCCGTTAATGCTAAGAGTAAATGGATATGCGGGAGACCTCGTTTTTGATATTCCACTGTATATAGATATGCTTTTGCCGAAAATTTCCTTAACATTAATCAATCGTAGCAATTCCTTTACTTTGCAATGGAAAATTCTCACTTCTATATCAGGCCTATTATTAGCCGTTTCCCAGAGATGAATGCTGTTAAGTATTTCTGGCCAGCCCGCATTATAGGTGAACGTAATGAATAAATCTGGCTTTCCAAACTTCCTCACTATCGCCATCGTATCCTGATAATTTTGCAATATTTTCTTTGGGCTACCTGTAAAAGAAGATGGCAAAACTACAATACGACCGACTCTGAGATTTTCATTTTCTGCTCGTACATGCAAGGCGTCTGCTAAACCGGCATATGTATTGTTACGGCTGTGAGTATGTTTCATCGCTCGCCGCATGAGTCACAACTGCCCCCGGGCTGGGCTGTGCTCTGCCTCAGTGTATTGCGTGCACCTTATGCAACAGGACTACTAGGACAAAGGGATGGTCCAGAATATTCGTGACCCAGCCAGTGATGGAAACCTCGAGAAGCCGTGAACCCTGGATGGGTCTAGAAGCATTTATTGAGTCACCGGCCTGCTATATAAGAGCGACCTGTCAAGCAGTGAGTGTGTGTTTTTTCGAGCTAGTGCGAGCGTTTACCTTGAGCGATAGTTGTTGGCGACGTGACTTGCGAAACCCTTGTGAAGCCGATTCTCTTGACAGTGAAGGAGTGTGAATCATACGGAGAGGCTGGGTATTGAAGAGTGTGTGTTTACCTAGTGCGACAGAGGTCATTGTGGTGAATTGCAAAACAGTGAGTGACAGACTTAGTGCAGCTGTTTCCAGCCAGCGTACGGGACCACCTCATTAGCGAGAGGATTAACTGCAAGGCCGAGTGAAAGGGTGAGTCGGGCTCCATACAGGAGGGAGCTTCTGTAAGACAGCTAATTGTTTCTATCTGCTTATTGTACGGTGTATATTTCTGACCTGCAAGCAATAAAGCTAACTTCTCTTTAAAGGAACAATTGTGTTTGTGCTTTCACCCACCGTAATCCAGTTAACGGAACTTGCCACTAGGGGGTGGCACGTAACAGTATCAACTCGTAACTTCGTTTGTTGATGACGTATATATTTTAACCAGTCACCTTACATACGACAGTAGTAATCCACGAATAAATATCCATTTTGCAAACTTGAGCAGCGAGAACTAACTCAACATTACCTCCATGAACACCATTCATAAACATATACAGTTTGTAATCATCGCTCGTATTGATAGCAGTTTCGTACATATCGCTGTTGCCAACAATAAAGGAAGAATAATTATTCCACTTGTCTGTAACATGTTTTACAATTCGCTTTCTAACCTGTGTAAATAAACTCTGATTGTTGTACTCACAATATGCCAATGACCTGAACAGACAATTACCGTCACCTTTAATCTTTATAACATTTGTAATTGAGTGTCGCCTCTCATTCATCATAATATGATTCATTGTATTGATTGAGCACACAACCTATAAGGACGAATGATGAAACAAAAAGAAGACAGTTTGTAGCTGGTGAGACCAAAGACTATATAACAGAAAGATCGGATACACAATACAAAATGGCAGTTCCAACATTCGACTGTAGCGGCATCTTTGTGAAATTAGTTGTCTTTCGTATACAGTATTTGTTGTCATTCAAACAGATGTTGACATGACAGTGTCATTAGCAAATTGACTGCTGATTGTGCATGAGCATTTCAGTCACAAAGTAATCCATTCTTTGAGAAGTTTTAATAAAATTATGTGCACAGAATCCCCTTTTACTTATTGTATCGATACATGCGACATTAGCGTCCGAGTGGAACAGGTAGAAGTTAACGATATCATGTATGGATACATGCAACATTAGCGCCCGAGTGGAGCAGGTAGAAGTTAATGGTATGACGTAATTAGGGAACTCTCTGTTAATATCAAGTTAGATTTATTATTGGGGCGACGTTTAATATCATGATACATTGTTATTAGTCGTTGTCGCCTAGCGACAATATGTCCGTCAAGTCATTCGATATTCCATTTTCGTGAGACCTTGAAGGAAGTAATATTCGCAATTATTTTAATACTCGAAAGATATAATCAAGTAAGGTGGGTATCAATCGACGGTGCTTGACGAGCATTACATTTTAAGACAACAATCGTCGTCGTAGCGCAAATACTTCCCGAGGTATTTCAGTTTTAGTAAAGGGTGAAATTTTTTGAAAACTATTTTAATATATAAGATTACCAAAATTTAAAAAAAGCCTCAATCTCAACTCACCCCCATAAAAAGGAAAAAAAAAACCCCGCACTTTGCAGTCTTTACGTACATAAATCAACACACATATGACATAGCGAACATTTAAAAAAAATTCAACACTAAAATCGCCTTTAAAACCAATAACAATAACCACAAAATCATTTACAATTCCAACAAAATCAATGAATCCAATAAATACCAATCTTCAGGTATCTATAAGCTCAAATGTCAGCAGTGCAAATCGGATTATTTAGGACAGACCGGACGTAGCTTCTCTACGAGATACCATGAGCATGTTAACGCAATAAAACACAGGAAGTTTTCGGCCATGGGAAACCACATGCAAGAAACCAATCACAAATTCACAAATATAGAGAAAGATTTAGAGATCATCCACTAGATCAGGAAAGGAGCCATTATGAACACGCTTGAGCAAATTGAAATCGACAATGCACAACGCACCAATCCCATACATAATCTCAATGAAATTAATTTTGATGCAAATATACTTTTTGAAAACCTTTACAAATTTTTTCCCAAATCTCAACGACAAAAACACATTAATCCAAAGAAAACTACAACCATTACCTCCCAGACTCAACACCAATTTCAAAACTCCCCCAACCCCACATACCCCCCCCCCCCCCTCTTCGTAATCCTGCTCCTGTCTCTGCCAAGCTAGATCCCTACCTCTCTTCCCCCCCCCCCCCCCCCCCATTCCTCCTGTCTACCTGTCACATGCTCTGCCCAGCTCACGGTCACTCCACAGCACACAGATCATCAGTCCACCTCCAGCCTTCAACAGTTCCAGTACAGGTTAGCAGTCATGCGCCCGATAAGAAGAGATCACGTGTTTTTTCCTTCCGTTCGTTGACTTTATTCTATTACTTTCTTTTTCACTCATTACAGCTTCCAGGCAGGAGGTTTTTCTTAAGACATACGATATAACTTTCCACCTTGAATTCAGTAAGTCACTTTTCAACAAATCTAGTCAATTGTTTCAATCTTCTCTGACGCATTTGCTCTTTTTCCAAAGATTTTTGTTGTCTCTTATAGCTTGCGCCGGTAACACATCTTTTGGCAAGGTCGTCTCATCAATACAGTCCGTATGACGTACTAATACAATGAATGTTACCATCTCTGCCCAGCATAAAAACAATGCAGTAAAGATCGAATGGGTCTCGTCTACGGCATTTTCCTAGCCTGCCTTTCGAACCAGGCCGTCAAGACCTGCTACAACATAGTGGCATCACACATCCAGGACATACCAATTCACCCTTAGTGATGTTATTAAACCAGTCTTTTAAAATTTAAAAAATTTTGAAGTGTTCTCTTAAATGTTGTTTATCAAGCTAAAATCAACCACTAGAATGGCCAACAAAGCAACGAGATCCATTTCGTTTTAAAGTGTTTTTCATTTTATGTTTTTTAAATACCCTGTTAGATATAGTTTTTGAGGGCTCTTTTCATATTTTCTTGTAGTGTGCATGTTTTTGGTGATAATGTATTTGATGGATGTACAAGAATGTATAACTTATATGGCTGAAGAAGGATCGTTTTAGGCCCGAAACATGTCCCATTGGCAATAAACCTTTAGTTGTCCATAACAAAAAGTATTGATTGGGCGGAGAACCCTCGCCCTATTAAAATTGATGTGTACACGTCAATACGGACCTTGTAAAATGGAAAATTCTCCAGTTAATCTAAATAGCTTGGTTTCAGTGAGGCGAGAGTGGGCAGATGTGAATACAAAGCATCAAGGCCAGGTCAATGGCCAAATGCTCTTCAACAGAGTTCACTAGGAGAACTAAGGACAAACAGCGTGATGGCACGATCGACCCCAATCTGTAACTCCGAATAGAGACTGTGAGAGGGGGAATAGTCCTGCCCATCTGTGACATACATTGAGAAAGCAATCATCATATATATTACTTTAGTAGTATAGATCCCTCCTGCGGCGCTCACAAGCGACCGATCCTGAAAATGAGCATTCAAATGAAGAGAATATACATTACCAGCGACGCATTGCACTCTAATTTCATAAATATACATAATTTCTTTAAAAAATGACTTTTAAAAAACTGTACGAAGTGTGCGATTTGCAGAAACTATTGCTGCACGAAGATAGGCTCCATAATTGCTGTCCACACATTTTGGCCGCTGTGACGATTGTTTCATGTCATTTTTATATTCTGAGGTCTTTCTTTTTTCATTTTGCATGGATTCCAGAAACAGCAATTTAAAGGAATGGATAATCAAATCGTTTAATTTCATAAATATCAAATAACCAGTGAGTGTTACGGCTAAGCTGTCAATCAATGGACTCAGCACACAAATGACATTAGCAGTGACGAATTGCATACTAATTTCATAAATATCAAATTTTGTAAAAGTGTGCGATTTGCCACTACTGTTAATGTAGGAAAATATGCAACATCATTGCTCTTCAGTTCGCATTTTGGCTATAGAGACGCCTGAAACAAAAATGGTGTTCTATAATTATTTGGTTCAAATAAAAACATAACAACCTTTGTCCATCATCATCATCATCATCATCATCATCATCAAGTTTCCACTCCAGTTTCCCGGGTGTGGTTTACGAGCGCTCTCCATTTTAGTCTATTCATGTACCACTGCTCCTTCAAGACTTCATTCCACTTGATTCCCTTGGATGTGATATCTTCCTTCGCTTGGTCCAGGTCTTCCAACAGGTCTCTTTCCAGTAATCTCAGTATGGAACCATTGTTTTGCAATTCTTCCTTCTGTCATACCTTTGACGTGACCAAACCATCGCAAACGTGCCCTAGTTATGGTCTCCTTCAGGGACTGATTTATCCCAGCTTGTTCTCTTATCTTCTCATTTCTTACTTTGTCTTTCCTAGTTTTTTGAAGCATATTTCTTAGAAACTTCATGTCTGAAGCCTGAAGTCTTCTGTCATCTTTTTTGGTAGTTGTGCATGTTTCCAACCCATAAGTCAATATAGGGACAAAGTATGTTCGAAACAGAGTTTTGATCTTAGTGGCACTTGCTTATTCCAGAGTAGATATCGAACTTACTGATAGAATTGACTTGATTTCTGAACACAGTTATTTAATTCAAGCTGTATTCTGTTGTCACTTGATATTAAGCATCTAAGGTTTACTGTTTCCAATTGTACGCCCTCCAGCATTATATTATCTTTACTTCTCTGTCTGTTAACAGACATTGCAGAAGTTATTGTAGCACTTACTTTCAGTCCATATTTTTTCAGATGATCATTCCAGACATTCAGCCTTTCCTGGACTTTCAGCTCACTATTTCCTCAGATAACTATATCATCTGCAAAAGCAAATGCTTGAAGATCCACATTGGTGTTCTGCTTCACTTCCTTTATGATTTCATCCATGATGGTTGGTTCTTAAGTTTAGGGGCTGCGACAACGCGGTCATGTAGCCCCGTGTACTTTGGGTGTGTGTAGAATCTGTCTGATAACCGGTGTTAATTGTGATGACTGTATTAGTGTGTGTTATCTGTTTTTTAATTTAAGTACTGCAACTTAGAATTTTTCAAATAGCTCCTACTTTTGCCGCCAAGCGCCACCGTCAACGACTACTAGGCCAAGTTCAGAACTTAGCTACTAGACGCCACCACAGTCGGCTCTTGGCAACGAACGTAGAAACCTAAGAGTGTTGTTTACATTCTTAACCTATCCAATTTAGCTTCACACAGGTGCAATTAGTGGAAGGTTCTTTAACATGCCATAAATCTATGACATGGGACCGCCGGCTTTACTTCCCCTCCGAAGGAAGGCATACTGAGGGATTTTTAACGCTCTTAAAAAATCCGACGGCTCCGGCCGGGTTTGAACCCGCTATCTTGGGCATAGAAGCTCAGCATGCTACCGACTACGCCACCGAAGCGGCCTTCCATTCATCCATGATGGTGATGAATAGTAATGGTGAAAGGGCACTGCCCTGTTGCACTCCTCTAGATGTCTGGAACCAATCTGAATATCCATTTCCTACCTGAACACAGCTGTAGCAGTCATCGTACAGCATTTTTACTCTCTGAATGAGTTCCATAGTCACATTCTTCTTTATAAGACACTCCCATATAGTTGTGCTTGGGACACTGTCGAATGCTTTTTCGATGTCTAGAAACACAAATGTCAAATTACGATCTTTCTCCCAGTGCTTTTCCAATATCATTTTCAGTGCGAATATGAGGTCTATAGTTGATCTATCTTTCCTAAATCCATATTGTTCTTGCAGTTGGGGTTCAATAATTTTCCTTAATCTTTTCTCAAGAATCTTCTCAAATATTTTTAAACCATGAGACAGTAAAGTAATACCTCTATAGTTGTTGCACTTTTTTCGACTTCCTTTCTTAAACAGGGGAACTATAACTCCCTTCTTCCAGTCATCTGGTATTAATTTATCCTTCCATATTGCCCTTATCACCCTGTATAGCCATTGAATTCCTTGTGGGCCAGCAGCTTTAATCATGTCTGCACTTAGTTCATCAAAGCCAATAGCTCGTTCATTGCGCACACTTTTGAGGGCTGATTCTACTTCTCCTTAAGTCTCTTATTATAAACCTATTGGGGAAAGTGTGGCTTATGTACACTTCCTGTTACATAGCATGCACTTCGCAGTTCTGAACAAGTGAGCCAAGTGCTGTTCTTATTGCTATGCTATGCCGAGCGGGAAGTGATGAGTCAACGGGAGGCAGATAAGCTCGGTGCGCTGGCCGGCCAAGTCATGAGACGAACTCACTGTACATGCAAGATTTCTCGCACGGGTCCACTAGTATATATTATTTCAGTAGAATCGATCCCTCCCATGGCGCTCACAAGCGACCGATCGTGAAAAATGAGCATTCAAATAAAAGACAATATACATTACCAGTGACGCATTGCACTCTAATTTCATAAATACCTATAATTTCTTTAAAAAATGAATTTTAAAAAACTGTACGAAGTGTGTGATTTGCAGATACTGTTGCTGCAGGAAGATATGCTCCTTAATTGCCGTCCACTTCACATTTTGGCCGCTGTGACGCTTGTTTCATGTCATTTTAACATTCTGACGTCCTTCCTTTATCATTTTGCATGGATTTCAGAAACAGTAATTTAAAGGAATGAGTACTCAAATCGTATAATTTCATAAATATCGAATAATCGGTGAGTGTTACGGCTAAGCTGTCAATCAATGGACTCAGCACACAAATGACATTAGCAGTGACGAATTTCATTCTAATTTCATAAATATAAATTTTTGTAAGAAGAGTGCGATTTGCAAATACTGTTGCTGTAGGAAAATACGCAACTTCATTGCTGTTCACTTCGCATTTTGGCTGTAGGGACACCTGAAAACGTAAATAGTGTTCTATAATCATTTGGTTCAAATCAGAACACAACCTTTCTCCTTAAGTGTCTCATTATAAACCTATTGGGGAAAGTGTGGCTTATGAACATGCAAGATTTCTCGCACGGGTCCGCTAGTATACTGTAATTCAATTAAAGGAAAATCATATGAGGGCAGTGTCTTTAATATTTAACCTTTATAATTTAATGAAGAGAATTATAAATTTGCATAATTTTGGCATAACTTGTGCCAAGGTTCAAATCTCATTGGAGGATGCGACACAAGACCTAGGGAAGTCTTGTGAGCAGAGCTGACTAGGATGATGCTATTTAAATTAATGAAAAAGACCACGATCAGATTTGAAGATTAAATAGACCATTGAAAGAAATCTGTGGAAGAGAGGCTCCAAGATGATATTTCCATGCCGGGAAAGTCAGAGCCAGTGAAATCATGTAAACGTTTGCTTACATCTGTGAGAGAGGAGGACCAACAGAATACATAAGCTAGCCACGAGAGCAATAAACACACACAGACTCTTGTCCTCTTCATGGGACGAACCTGCAACCCTTTGGTCTCTGAAAAGTGGGCCTTTGCTTGAATATAGTGATTGTAATGAAGTGTAATTGTCGTCACAGGGGCGATATAAGAATAATCTAGTTGGTTATTGTTGTTTTAAGGGGCAGAACTACGAGGTCATCTGCCCCTCTTAACACAGATTAAAGAATACAAATTTGGAATTGAATTTAAAATTTTGAGGTGGACGCCTAAATTTAAAGAGACCAAAAATTAATAAAACAAAAACAAAAAATTAAATAAAAATTAAACATTATAAAAATAAACAAAAATTACGGAAAAACAAAACATTATCATTCAAAAACGAACAAGTCTCTCACTTATAAAGCGGATAACGCGATCAGCAGCCACCCCGTCATCGGCTAATATTAGTTTGGGTGTCATTTGCAAACCAAGGTTTCTTCGTAAGTCAGCAAGATCCACACACTCGGTGAAAATGTGGGCCACGGTGAAAACGGCTCCACAGGTACAAAGTGGGGGGTCTTCCCTTCTCATCAGATACGAGTGGGTGGATCTTGTATGACCTATCCTTAGCCTACAGAAAATGACCGGAAAGAGCTCTGCCACACGCGAGTAGTTCCCTTGATCGCTCTCAGTTTACTGGGCAGTGGGTCAGCTAGCCACTGACTCTCCCAAAAAGCCAGAACTTGTAGGCGTAACTGAGAGCGAATATCTCTAGCGGGTACCTCCATTGGTCGAGGTGGTAGTATAAATATATAATATCGTATGACCTCGGGTGCCTGGTGCAAGCTTTGTAATTTGACACCCAGAGGGTAGCTTGCATGTCGAAATTCGTTGTTCCTTGAATCACTATGAAAGTCAAGGAGGTTAGATAAAAGATATCTAAGCTCCTTGAACATTATAGCATTTTCTAGTAGAGATATGAGGAACTTTGTGTTGACGGAAACTCCCGAGATTAATTTTGCCATTATGAACTCGGCCTACTGAATTCGAATGGGTTCTTTGACATGCCAACATCGTATGACATGCGTATCGTATTTTTGCCACCTTTCAAAAAAAATCATTTACCACGGCCAGGAGCGAACCTGCAATCTTGGGGTTAGTAGACCGACACGATATCCACTCACCCAAGATTAATTGGAGGATTATCCATTTCATAAGGTCCGTATTGACGTGTACAATAACGATTCTAATGGGTTGAGGGGGTCGCCGCCCAATCAATACAATTTAATATTGGCAATTATTAATTTATTGCCTTTGGGGACATGTTTCGGGCCTCATGGGCCCTTCTTCAGCCGCAAAAATATGTATACATTCACATCCATCATATTACTTATACACAAATCATGCATATTTTAAGAAAAACATTAAAATTAAACTCTAAAATTAATTCTAAAATATCATCTATCATGCTTCAAGAAAAAATTAAAAGTAACATTCGAAAAACTAATTCTAAAATATCATCTTATCCATATTATAAAAAGGAGAAACAAGTACAGCTAAAAAAGACACATGTGGTCTTGGTGACCTCCTTAATGTTTTGATCTAGTAGATGCCCTATTCAAAGTGCTATTAAAAAAGTTAGTTAAAAAGTTTAAAAATATATTGGAGGTGATTAGAATGTGAACCGTTGTCACTTTCTTTGATGCTGGATTGGGTGGAGACATTACATTTTTGAAGAAACGTCATTCGGAGCCTCTGAAGGGGTGAACCAGCCAGAGGGTAAGCCTGCTGTCCCAACTATAAAGAAATAAAATGGGTCTTTGAAAAATGAATACGTCAGAAAAAACTCGGGCTAAAACGGAAAAAAATGTAGTAAAAACTTACTAAGCTCGAATTGAAGGAATAACCGACTGTCAGCTATCCACGTTGCCACAAGGTCGGGCCAGCTTAGCTCACACAGCAACGTGCCGTTAGACATAACACAATCTGTACCTCAAACTACTAAGTAAAGGTAAGCAATCTGGCGCATGAGTCATCCTCTCACATGTTCATGTGTGTAGGCGTTTTTATTGTTACTTCTTTTTCTTTCCATTACAGCCTCCAGGTGGATAGCTGACAGTCGGTTATTCCTTCAATTCGAGCTTAGTAAGGTTTTACTACACTTTTTCCATTTTAGCCCGAGTTTTTTCTGACGTATTCATTTTTCAAAGACCCATTTTATTTCTTTATAGTTGGGACAGCAGGCTTACCCTCTGGCTGGTTCACCCCTTCAGAGGCTCCGAATGACGTTTCTTCAAAAATGTAATGTCTCCACCCAATCCAGAATCAAAGAAAGTGACAACGGTTCAGCTTTGGTGCAAAACATATTCCCAAGCCAAAACATGAAGATTGGCAGTAAAATAGGACTCCGAATCACAAATGGAGAGCCTATAAGCCCACTGTTCACATTCTAATCACCTCCAATATATTTCTAAACTTTTTAACTAACTTTTTTAATAGCACTTTGAATAGGGCATCTACTAGATCAAAACATTAAGAAGGTCACCAAGACCACATGTGTCTTTTTTAGCTGTACTTGTTTCTCCTTTTTATAATATGGATAAGATGATATTTTAGAATTAGTTTTTCGAATGTTACTTTTAATTTTTTCTTGAAGCATGATAGATGATATTTTAGAATTAATTTTAGAGTTTAATTTTAATGTTTTTCTTAAAATATGCATGGGAGACAAAACGAACCCAGATAACTACAGAGGAATTACCCTTCTGGACTGCACATATAAAATTTTCTCTCGTATAATTTACAACAGGATCAAAAACATTCTGGAACCACAACTTGGAGAATATCAAGGAGGATTTCGCCCTTACAGAAGTTGTCCAGACCAAATCCTTAGCCTAAAATTAATAATGGAATATTACAAAAACAGAAATAAGCAACTCTTTATCTCTTTTATAGATTTCAAGAAAGCCTATGATAGTATTCATAGACTGACACTGCTAAAAATCCTCAGATCATACGGTCTCCATCCTAAATTGATAAAAATCATTCAATTAACATTAACAAACACAAATTCGAAAGTTAAATTTAGGGGAGAAATATCAACAGCTTTCACAGTAAAAACTGGTCTCAGACAAGGTGATGGATTATCCCCTCTGCTTTTCAATGTGGCTCTTGATTATATCATGAAGGTTTGGCAAAAGGAAAACCCTCCTAAGATCAAAATTGGAACAAAACCATCAATAAAAATAAACTGCTTAGGATTTGCAGATGACTTGGCTCTTTTAGCACTAGACAAGGAAGAGGTTTGTACTCAGATCACTAGTCTCCAAGAAATTGCTCAAGGGATAGGATTACAGATATCCTTTGAAAAAACTGAGATCATGCCTATGAAACCCTTAGATATAAATGAAGTCTATATAAATGATCATAAAATTAACCTAGTTCCTCAATTTAAGTATCTTGGAGAAATTATAACACATAACTTAAACGAAAAAGTAACTTGGATAAATAGAACAAATAAAATGAAAAAGGCACAATCTCTAACCTGGTCAACATATAATAAAAAATGCCTATCAATAGCTACTAAGATCCAACATTATAAAACTGTAACTCTCCCTGAAGCCACTTATGCTTGTGAAACACTGTTCCAAATTAAAAATGAACAAAGAACTGATCAGCTCCTCAAAACGGAAAGAAGAATCATTAGAACGTGCATAAATAAAAAGTATCAGGTTGAGGGAGTCTGGAGGATTCTCCCAAATGAAACTGTCTATCGTGAGATTGATCCAATCACCAGCACAATGAAGAAGAAAAGAATTTCATATTTTTTTCACATCTTACGGCTTCCAGAAAACAGAATTGTACGCCAACTGGTGATGAGAAATCTAGGAAAGAAAACTGGAGGAAAATGGATCCAAGAAATCCAACAAGATCTCAAAGCAGTTGGACTCAAGATAACAGATGCCGAGGAGAAAAATAAAATTAACACCATTCTTAAAACTCACAAATTTTCTGCAGAAATGACACACAGAAAGCCTATGGAGATTTCAGATGAGTTGAGGAAATCCCGATCTGAAAGAATGAAAAAGTACTGGAAAGAGCGCAAGAACTAAGCAGTACTACCTTCAAAGAAGAAGTTGTTTGTGGAACGACTCAAGTGGTCCAATGTGACCAATCAAGATTAATAATAATAATAATAATAAAATATGCATGATTTGTGTATAAGTAATATGATGGATGTGAATGTATACATATTTTTGCGGCTGAAGAAGGGCCCATGAGGCCCGAAACATGTCCCCAAAGGCAATAAATTAATAATTGCCAATATTAAATTGTATTGATTGGGCGGAGACCCCCTCAACCCATTAGAATCGTTATCCACTCACCCACCGTGGCAAGCTGAGGTGGTAGTGATACCGCCTCTTTTGCAGCTTGATCAGCTAACTCATTTCCCGCAATTCCCATGTGGCTTGGAAGCAGAGCTAGTTAGTTTGCACTTGTGTGTACATTAGTGACAAACAGTTGGAGCAGAAGAGTGTGTTAGAGCAACGTTTCCCAAACTGTGGTACGTGTACCACTGGTAGTACGATCGTACTGCTGCAGTGGTACGAGGTGATGTTATGAAAAATAGAAAAAAATATTACAGTAGATACGTTACGAAAAAAATAAAAATATAAAACACTGATATGTTGCCCGAGGGCTTTAAGGCTAAAGATAAGGAGTAGTTTTATGAATTGAATTGTGATTCAGAACTAAGGCAATCTTTTTCAAGAATGGCTCTTGTGAATTTTTGGGACGAGAGGCGTGCAGACTCTGGAGACATAGCTGACAAAGCAGTTAGATTTTTACTGCCTTTCAGTATTTCGTACTTGTGTGAGACTGCATTTTCTTCACTTGTTTATCTCAAGAATAAATGCCGGCAAAGGCTCCTTACAGTGGAAAACAATCTTCGTTTGAGACTCAGCAATCTTACACCAGACTTCTAATCTAATCACACTTCTAATCTTCAAGCTCACCCTTCACATTGAAGTTGTTAGTTGAACTTTGGTTTTTATGTTTAATTATTAAGAGTTCTTTTATTAATATTATGTCATTGTCATTTCTGAATGTTTGAATTGAATACTTATTGTAATAAATAATAAAACAACTGGACACACTTTTTATTATTTGAACTTCAACTCCAACAGTCTAACTCTAACAAACACAATTTACCATCCATCTTATGGTCTGCAACGTAATGGTGGTGGGGGTTATAGTTACTATATATTCCAACCATTAGGTGGTACGTGAGAGATTCTCATCTCTTAATGTGGTACACACTCAAAAAATTTTGGCAAACACGGTGTTAGAGGGTCACAGAGGCCGTGCTGATGCTGGACAGTCATAAATAGGGCGAAAGTCGTGTTGTTGACGTCTGGTGAGGTGAATTTAATATAAATAATGTAGATTCAAATAGGGTAATAAGATGTTGCTTTGTGTATAAATTAGGATACATCCTGTATAGGGCGTGCCTTTAATATTTAACCTTTAACTGTTATGCATTTCCAGATGAATCAACATTCCTGTGCTGAGTTATTTTCACACATCTTGGCCCCAAGGCCCTAAATCAATTTAACACATTCCCCCTTCTCCTACATTTTACACACATATACTCAAATAAGTAAGCTTCAGTGGTGCACCAGTAAATAATTTCCGGGGGGATAGTAGATAAAGACTGCCATGACTGGCTAAACGGCCTTTCACTAGGGGTCACAAATCAGACTTTTAGGGGGAGGATATATCCCCTATGACCCATCCTTACTTACTTACTTCTTGTCGCTACAGCCCTTGTCGGGCCTAAGCCTCCCGGACAATCTCCACCATGGTGGCCACTCAAATCGGTCAATGATTTTCCAGGAGTTTTCCAGGAATTTTCCAGGGGGGCTTTATCGCTTGCCTACTTCAAAACCGAAATAAAGCAGTTGTGTTTGGTTTACTTATACAGATGTGGACAAAAATTAGTGGTGATTGCGTTATTGATACGCAAGCCTACACACAAATGATTTAATTGTTGTTTTAAAACAGCCTTTGTGACTCAAATATTCGCTTAAAAAAAAGAGAAAATAATTCCGCCTGCAATTTTATTGCGGTGAAGTTGTCTATACTCAATATGTTTTACAAAAATACTATCACGTGCTCTCCCACATAGAAACAGGTAGCCTTAGGAAATTTCTTTCGTTAACGATAAGAGTGCTCACCCAAAACCGCAGCGGGAGTATGATTTAAGATAAAACACAACGCGTAAATTTCCGGTTAAAAATAAGCAGGGTTTGCAGAGTGCCCGCTAGATGACCCTTGCTACCCCATCCGCAATATCATGACGTCGAGGACTAAGAGCGGACTGGGAATTTTAGTAGTGGATGGAAAGATTTTTATAAATAATTAACAATGGCCATTTTCCAGGAGTTTTCAATTTTTTTGTCATTTTCCAGGAGTTTTCAAGGAGTTTTCCAGGTCTATTAAAAATCCAGGAGTTTTCCAGGATTTCCAGGTTTTCCAGGAGTAGTGGCCACCATGCTCCACCCATTCTTCCCTGCTGACTGCTTTGTTTCTCCATATTTTGACTCCCATCTTTCTCAGATCCCTCTCCACGTTGTCCAACCATCTTGCCCTAGGTCTTCCCCTCACACGCCGTCGTCCTGGCTTCCCATTGGAGACCTTCCTTACTACCGTGTTCTCTGTCCTTTCTACATGTCCCAACCAACGCAGACGACTACTCTTTATTTCCACTAGTATGTCCGGTTGGATCCTCAGTTTAGGGGCTGCGACAACGCGATCATATAGCCCCGTGTACTTTGGGTGTGTGTAGAATATGTCTGATATCCGGTGTTAAATGTGATGGCTGTATTAGTGTGTGTTATCTGTTTTAATTCAAGTAAGGACTGCAGACATTCAATTTTCAAGTAGTTCCTACTTATGCCACCAAACGCCACCGCCAAAGACAACTAGATCTGAACTTGGTTACTAGATGCCACCGCAGTTGGCACCAGGCGACAAACATTGGAATCTAAGTGCGTTAGTCAAATCTAACCTATAATTTAGCTTCACACAAGTGTAATTAGTGGACGGTTCTTTATCATCCCATAAATCTATGACATGGGACCGCTGGCTTTATTTCCCCTCCGAAGGAAGGCATACTGAGGGATTTTTAACTCTCTTAAAAATTCCGACTACTTCGGCCGGTTTTGAACCTGCGACCCTGGGCATAGAAGCTAAGGATGCTACCAACTACGCCACCGAAGCTGCCCACTACTATATCTGGCTTACCATACTACTCTCTTATCTCCATATTATTTCTGATTCGCCAGAATTCACCCTCCTTTACTGGTCCATATACTTTTCTGAGTATCTGTCTTTCCCATCTCCTTAGCAATTCCTCATCACCTTCTGTCATGGTCCAAGTCTCCGTACCATACATCACCATAGGTCTCACTACCCCCTCCTGGGTATGGTAAATGTTTAGAAGCGCCACTTCTCTAAATACTTCAAGGTCTGTTGTCAGCCATTACAGCACACAGAAGTCAAACATTGCCATCTCTTTGAACAAATTAATAGCATAATTTGCATCATCATAGAGATTAAAAATGCATAATGCTCTCTATGGACTATCGCAAAAGAGCAAGTAAGCCTACTTTCAAATAGGCGGCTTCGGTGGCGGAGTTGGTAGCATGCTGAGCTTCTATATCCAGGGTTGCGGGTTCAAACCCGGCCGAGGTCGTCTGTTTCTTTAAGAGCGTTAAAAATCCCTCAGTATGCCTTCCTTCGGAGGGGAAGTAAAGCCAGCGGGCCCATGTCATAGATATAGCATGTAAAAGAACCTTCCACTAATTACACTTGTTATCATCCGAAACCGTCTCCAGTTGCCCGGGTGTGGTATATGAGCCCCCTCCATCTCGTTCTGTCTCTAAACCATTCTTCCTCCACCATCTTGTCCCAATCGTGACCTTTCTGCAGAACGTCACTCTTAACCAGATCTATCCACTTCTCTTTCTAATTTCTTTCGTGCAGTTCTGTTGACTGGCATCCTCTTCATATGAACAAACCATTTTAGTCTTGATTCCTGGATTTTATGTAAAAGAGAATCTCTCATTCCTACTTCTTCCCTAATCTTCATTTCTGATCTTGTCTTTCTTCGTTTTTTAAACCATACTGCGTAGGAGCTTCATCTCCATTGACTGGAGTTTAGAATGATCCCTATTGGTCAGTGTTGTGGTTTCGAGACGGTATGTAAGAATTGGTGTATAATAGGACTTCTTGATGAAAATTAATAAATGTAAAACAAAAATACTGGAATGCAGCCGAAATAAATCAGAAACCTCTATGGAGATCAAATTGGCAGGTGAAAAGCTGAAGGAAGTAGGAGACTTCTGTTACTTAGGAAGCAGAATAACCAGTGATGGACGAAGCAAAGAGGATATAAAAAGTAGGTTGGCTCAGGCAAAGGAAGCATTTCTACAAAAAAGGAATCTGTTGACATCGAATCTAGATTTAGGTATTAGGAAGTAATTTTTGAAAGCCTTTGTCTGAGGCGTGGCACTCTATGGAAGTGAAACTTGGACTATTGGTGCAGCAGAAAAGAGGAGAATTGAAGTATTTGAAATGTGGTGTTACAGGAGAATGACGAAGATCAGATGGGTAGATAGGGTTACACACAAAGAGGTATTAAGACGAGTGGGAGAGGAGAGATGTTTCTGGCGACTGCTAATGAAGAGAAGAGATAGGTTGGTAGGACACATAGTAAGACACCCAGGAATAGCAAGCTTAGTTATGGAAGGAAGGGTCGAGGACAAGAACTGTAGGGGTAGACCAAGGTTAGAATATGTTAAACAGATTGCCTCGGATGTAGGGTGTGGTAGCTATGTAGAGATGAAACGATTAGCTCAGGACAGGGAGGCATGGAGGGCTGCATCAAACCAGTCAAAAGACTGAAGACTCAAACAACAACAGGACTTATATAATGTCTTCTTGGTTTTCATGGGTATATGTTCATCCCACAACAGATGTCTGACCTGGTGGTAGAATTGTGGTAGCAATTGGCAGCAAAAGTAGGAACTACTTGTAAATTGAATGTCTGAAGTCCTCACCTGAATTACAGATAACACACACTAATAGAGTAATCACAATTAACACCGGTTATCAGACAGATTCTACACACACCCAAAGTACACGGGGCTACATGACCGCGTTGTTGCAGCCCCTAAACTGAGGAGCCAACCAACTAACCAACTACTTTCAAATAATATCACCTCCAACAGCTGGAATGTGAAACCAAAAGAGCGTGCGCATAGCGACGAACCGTTTTGTCAATACCACTCTGAACGTTAATAGGCTAGCATATCACAAGTTAGTACCGTATATACCCGAATACCACCCGCACATTCTTATACAAAATCGGGCGTGAAAAATTGGGATGCGGGTATTAATTGAGCCATCCAAATTTTAAAGATTAAAATTGCCCGCCACGCGCGAGTATCCGCTATATGGTGCTACTGCTTTTTCCGGTGTACTTGTTTATTTTCATCTAGGTTGCGCAAGCCTAGCACAAGCGTCAGTTTCGTGAGTTGCGTGATAGCATGGCATCAGTAAACGTAAAACAAGTGTTCGAAATAGCTAATATAGGTCGTCATAGGTCGTACACTGCAAAGCACTTTATAAAAGTCGGTCGTATTAGAAACAAATCTTTCGTATTCCAGGTAATTGCCGTGTAACATTGCAACACTGCGTAACCTTGAACTCGGCGCACGCAATGCTGTGCGGCTGCAGTGCTGCCTTTGTCCTGTGACCAGTCAGCTGTGATGCAAGAGAGTGGCAATTTAAATGGGCTATTATCACTTTTATTGTAAATAAAGTCTAGGTTAAAATAACTATTTTGTGCGTTGCTTTAAGAACGCTAGGTGCTCCTTTGTGTGCCTTTATACACCATGCCATCCTAACCTACAGTATATCGAGGGAAATTTTCACCTATTATACCCCACCCCCCCCTATTTTTGAAGTTGAAAATTCGGGGGGAAAAAGGGGGTGTTATAGACAGACCTTACTAAGTAATGATTGTGTACCTTCTTATGTTTCAATTAATAATATGTAGTACAATATTAATAGTATACAGTACATGTGTTTAAAATAAAGTGTCAAAAATTTTTAAAACATTTTTTTTTTTAAATTTCCATACAAAAATGAGGGTGCAGGGATTAGTCGGGGGCAGGTAATATTCGGGTATTGAACCCATGTGCCATAGGGTCCAAGGAGGTCGAATCCATGTATTTGGGGAAGAAATGAAAGAAACGTACAGTTTCTAATGTAACATAGAGGAAGATCAAGCCAGGATTCTAGCCTAACATTGTGCAAGCAGCGCGAGCCAGGTGTTCGAGAGATGAGATCACGCCTCGACATTCAGAAGGAGCTGGTCATGAGTATTAATAACCGAGTGGAAAATTTCGGCTGTTAGACAAGGAAGCCTGACTCGGAAATCGAGCTGAGCTTGCTTGAAAACGACAACACCGCCTATGCGCCAGAAGAGGAATAATTAAATTTAACCCGTTTACGAGTATAAAAATAAGTAAACAATTACAGTACGGTGAATCATTTCGAATTAGAGATTTTTGTGTAAAGAAAAACCCTTTAATAATTGCACAGGAGAAAACTGCAAACGCAAGTAGACGTCATAGGGGATTTACCAAGGCCTGTGGAGAGGGGAGAATGCAAATGAACAGCAACACCCACACAGTTGAGGTCGAGAAATTAATTAATATCTCCGAATTGCACGATCGATTCTTATGCGCAATGAGATTATTTAACATTGAGAAGACGAGCTTTTTGAAGGTATAATTTTTATAATGGTGCAACCATTATTTTAAAAGTTGGGCACGGAAAGGGCTAGAGTCTTATCTTTTTGTAGCGAAAGAGTATAAAGCTCCTGGCATCACCAAGCCAAACATGCAGTATTTCTGACAGCCCGTGAGGGGGCGTTGCTACGCATCAGTATTCAGACAGCCGTGTGGGGCGTTACTCTGCTTCACACCGAAGACAGTTTACCAGTACTCCTTGAGGGGAGAAACGCTGTATTACACCGCTGAATTAATATCCGATAGCCACAGGCGTCGCAGTATTAACAACTTGCGTGCCTCCATAAGGAGTTGTAAAGAAGAAATATTAAAGTATCGCCGTGTTGAAAAATTAGGAAAATCCTAGTTACAGGATTTAGGTCCGACAGTACACCAGTTTACAGTGAAAAGTTCGTAAAATATAGTCAGAGCAGGCTGCGAACGTTGGACTTAAGGCGATAGGTCTTTAAATAGACGACCGAAAATATCATAACGTACGGAAGTACCGTAATAGAAAGATAAACAGTTATCTAATTTAAAGAACCCAAATAGGGAAAAACAGAGTAAGGTTCGCAACGTATTTCAGAAAAGTAGGAGTGCGAGAACCGAATAAACAAAGAAGAACGGAGACTATAGACATTATCTCCAGAAAGCAGACGAACTATTCTAAAGCACTAGACTCGAGAAGTACTAGCTGCTATAAAATAAATCCATCGATCATCGATAGGTTATCGAGGGGACCTCGATCCGAACAGACTTTTACTAGGATCGATAAACTAGATCTAAAAAAGAAGCCGTTCAAGCTAGAGAAATAGCCGGTCATCCAGAATAGGATTCGAAGAATTAGGATTCCAGGGAAAAGTAGATGATTCGAGACTTTCGTATTCTGCAGGATAGGAAGCTGACATTGAATAAATTTCACCCTTGGAAACGGGAGATTAAGAGGTCACGTGTGATAGGCTAGGAAAATACGGCCTAGTGATCAAAAGTTGTGAAGTGTAAATCTATCAAGATTGTGTGTTAAAATAATATTTTTTAGTGTTTATTGTGTGTTCTAAATGGATACACCAGTGTATTAAAAATGTTGTCAATGTTAAGTGTATTGAATATGTGTCAAGAAGTGTTTGTACATGAGATGAATTTCTACAATATGGAGTAAGTTAAAAAGTGGGCCAAAATGAAACACCGCACAAGGATAAAGGTCATGAGACGACCTTAAAAACATGTGAGTAATGAATTTCATTATATTTTGGTGTCAGGAAATGATTGTGTACAAATCCACCGGAGTTTTCGAGTAAAAGGGATGTGTTTAAATAAATAAATATTGAATAAAGAAAAACGCGGTCTGAACAATAATAGAAATTTGAGAAACTATAAATAATTATGTAAAAGAATAAATCCAGTAGATGAAAAATATGAATAAAATGTCAGTGCATTTGACGAATGTCATAAGAGCAAGCAAAATATTAATAATTATCATGAAAGACATTTAAATAAAAGTAAATTTGAGTTATATGAAAGAAATAGCTTTTGAGCTTTTTGTAAAGAATGAAAATATGAAATAATAATAATAATAACCAAGTAAGGAAATATTAAATAAAGATCAAATTAATTGATGTGAACATAAGAGCGTTAGAGCCTTAATAAAAGGTATAGACATGATGTTCAAATGCATGTTCTTAAAAAGAGAGAAATTTATTGTCAAAGGAAAAGAATAATATAAAAATTGAGATGTGTATCAATTGTTAATATGGTATTATCAGTTCTTTGGATGACGCTAGGCTTAAAAATAAAGTATAGCGCAAAAGGAGCGCAATTAAAATAAAATGTCACGCTAGGAACGCGTAAGTCCTCTATTTGTGACGTAGTATCACGAGGCCATAGTGTATGTTGTATTGAAAGGGAGCAAATGTATGGTATTGAGCGTAGGTCTTATAAGCTATAGGCTGACCCTAAATCGCATTTTGTATAGTCCTCTATATGGGAATGGTTCCCGAGGCATGTGAAGAGATTCGAACTCAGAATCTTCTTATTGTGAAAGCCCCTTTATTATTCGTCGTAGAATGTGTATTACTCTTCCCAATCAATGAGGACCTTTCATAATTAATAAATGCCAAGATTACGAATGTGGTTTATGAGCCCAATAATATTGTTGTATGTACACGAGGAGTAGAATGCCAGGTCTCCCCAAAGAATTGAGAATGAACGAAAAGCTGTTTGTAAAAGCATTAAAGAGAGCTCTAGCTTAGACTAGACGGGAGGGTTCCCGCATAGTCATAAATAACTCTCAAGTATCACGGTCAGACCCTTGGAATAGGAGGGGTGTCTGAAGGCCGTCTTGTAAGGAGTAATGAATACACTGTGAGTGTTTAAAGTTGTTAACGACCCGGGCGTTGAACCGAGGTCCTTGTAGATTGATATTTCCGCTTGCCTGTTCAGATCGTAGTTTTTTTATGTGATAATGGTCTTATAAGACAAATGAAATAAATAACAATCCCTATTGTAATGTTGTATGGAAGTAGGATTCCATGAGTTAATTGAAGGCAACTAGGTTTCGGGAGTGACCATAGTTTTTTTGACTGTGTCAAGTATCTTCATACTCTGGAGTACACAAGTAATTTCCTGATTACCTTGATGTATTTGTAAAACTAGAGAGAGATGATAACAACTGAAAACCGGTGAAATGCCCAAATATTGAATTAGATAATTAACATGTAATTTTAAATGTAATTATACATTTGTTTTGATGATTAAGTAAATATAAAAAAGTAGTATTTGAGGTGTACAAAGAATGACACCATTATTATAGAAAGCATTGAGCCAACTCGGAGTTATATGAAACTTACAGTTGATGCTTTATGGAAGTAAAAATAATTAGGAATTGCTGGTTTATATGGAAACCATATGTTTTAATACAATATTTGTTTTATTCTTATGTTATTCCTTGTTCATTTGGAACAAGTAGATGATTATGGGTCAGTAATTTAATTGTTTAATTGTTTGTAGCGCCATAATTTTTATTAATTAAATGTGTTAAAATAGGAGTTGATTTTGTTGTTATTTTTGCAAGTGTATCCTCTAATTAATCCAAAATATGTGAGTCACAGAGTGGGTGAACTTACTGCTACCCCGAAAATCCCGAATTGAGCTACGCTGGTATACTGTGATCTGCATATTTCTTGCTAAAAGGGCACAGTATATATGGTATTGTATTTTGATGTAACCCCAGTTTTTGTTTGGATCTAGCCTATTATTCTCAAATTTAGTAAGGTGATCTTGTAGTTATTGGTTGTTTTTGAAACAAGTATGTATGTTTAGAACACTCCACTTATTAGTAGCATCAAAAACTGATAAAGAGAGCATTTGTATTTGATCATTGCAGCACCTTCCTTGCCACTGTATCAGGAATTCTGCCATCCACCACAACAACGATTGCGATCAAGAAGATCAGGAATTCCCACCGCAGGGAAACTCATTGTGGATGGCTTGGATTTAAATGTAAGTTGGAAGAACATTGGGAACAAATGCCCACCTTCTGGATCCCACTAAGAAGTCGACTGAGGTACCTTTGGTGCCGTCTCAACAGGCTAAGGACTAGGCGGCTTCGGTGGCGTAGTGGGTAGCATGCTGAGCTTCTATGCCCAAGCTCGCTGGTTCAAACCTGGCCGAAGTCATCGGATTTTTGAAGAGTGTTGAAAATCCCTCAGTATGGCTTCCTTCGGAGGGGAAGAAAAGCCGGCGGTCCCATGTCATACATTTATGGCATGATCCTTCCACTAATTACACTTGTGTGAAGCTAAATTGTAGGTTAGGTTTAACATTTGACAAACATTCTTTAGTTCCGACGTTCGTCGCCAGGAGCCGACTGTCATGGCATCTGGTAACCAGTTCTGAACTAGTAGTCGTTGACAGTTGTGTTTGGTGGCAAAAGTAGGAACTACTTGGAAAAATTCAATGTCTGCAGTCCTTACTTGAATTGAAAACAGATAACTCACACTAATACAGTCATCACAATTAATACCGGTTATCAGACAGATTCTACACACACCCAAGTACACGGAGCTAAATGACCGCGTTGTCGCAGCCACTAAACTGAGGAACCAACCAACCAGGCTAAGGACTGAACATGACTGCTGTAACTTCTTTAGGTACAAGTGGGGATGGATCAGTTCACAAATGTGCGAGTGTTATCTAGAAGAACAGACGATTGAACCTCTAGTGCATGGCTGCCCTCTTCATTCGTACTCTGGGGCCTGTTTCATAAAACTCACTGATAATATTAGCTAATAATATTAGTACTCATAATAATTTTTATTAGTTAGCCAAATTCTGTTTCATAAAGAATCATGAGGACTGATAAAATGTCTACTCTCATAATATTAGTGGGCTCAGTCTTCGTATCAGCATTTAAGTGATATTATACTTAAATATGAAACAATGTAACTATTCGGCAATACCGGTATTATGTTTCTGCACAATGGCTATTGAGGAATTAACCCACATTGTAGTAATGTAGTTATTAATATAATATATATCCATATGTTTATACGGGAACTGAGCAAGCCTTCACGAACTGTTGTTGTACATATTCCCTTTACTGGGAAGTAGACCTATTCATAAGGCATTTAAAACTCAATTCCATGCAGGAACATTATCGAAACAGGCAAAATATTAATAGAGCTTCCTTCCGTAATACAGTATTATAGGTACGTGAAAATAAGTATCAATCTTGTGCTATCTAATTGTATGGTTGAAATAGCTGCGTGAATAACGCGTTCACCTGTGAATCTAGAGGTCCCGGGTTCGAATCCCGGTCAAGGCAGATATTTTTGCTACCAGAATATCGATTTAAACTATATTTACCATATCAATATGGCACATTTTAACAGAATCCACATAAAATTACGTGTTGGTCTGTGAATCAAGAGGTCTGGGAACTGGGCACATTGCCTTGACTATTCGGCAATACCGGTATTATGTTTCTGCACAATGGCTATTGAGGAATTAACCCACAGGAATTTAAGGTTATGAGCGGTGTCACGTCTATTAATATAGTTGATCCATATCGTATTTTTATTTAGGCTACTGCTGGTTTAAGCTACAAAACCTCGAATAAAATGAGTTCCGTATTAAAAACTACAATATCTGTAAAACACTCCCTTTTACAATAGATTAATATTTGTGCCAATGATATGATAAAATACCAGTGTATCTACAATTTCACGTGAGTTTCTTCTCAAAAGTTACAAGTCTACGTGTTTAAAATGAATTTCTCAAATTACTGTAACACAATCTTATTTGGCTAAATAAAAATTCAGTTCATGGGAGGCCTATTCGCACCAATAATATAAATTATTAGACTAAGCACACTTGTGGAAATAAGGCTAATAATATTAGACTATGTTAATAGTCTTCCTTGTTTATGAAACAGTTAGCTAATATTATTAGAAACTTTCACTAATATTTTGGAGTCATAAACTAATAACTAATATTATTAGCTAATAAATTTATGAAACAGAAAACTAATAATATTAATTAATATTATTACTGTATTGCTAATAATATTAGCGTAAGAGCTTTATGAAACAGGCCCCTGGACTTCCTGATGACTTGTTTAGTCTCACTCCAAATACAATTAGTTGGCTGAAAAGCATGGACTTTAAAGTGTAATTGTGTCTTATATTTATTGTATATTGTAAGTAATCACCATAATAATAATAATAATAATAATAATAATTATCCACAATTAGGAGAGTACCAAGGAGGGTTCAGGAAAGAGCGCTCATGTGCCGAACAAATTATGAATCTGAAATCCATCCTTTTCTATCTGAAGCAAAGGAACAAGAAATTTGTGGTAACCTTCGTCGACTTCAAGAAGGCCTATGATTCGATTGATAGAATAGCTCTTATTCAAATTCTAAAAGAATTTGGATTGGATAATAAAACCAGGGCAATCATTCAACAGACCTTAGCTAACACAACCTCCAGAGTCAAGTTCAGAGGAGAAATTTCCGACTCTTACGAAATTAAGACGGGAGTTAGGCAGGGAGATGGGCTTTCACCCCTGCTCTTCAACTGTGCACTTGAAAAAGTCATCCGCGAGTGGTGCAAAGAAATGAACGATGGGGTCCAAAATGGAGTACGATTGGGTTACAAGAACATGAACCTTTCTATTGATTGCCTAGCTTTTGCAGATGATCTGGCAATTTTCTCTGACTCTTTAGACATGGCCACAAAACAAATTAACCAGCTGCAGGTACAGGCAACAAAAGTTGGTCTTCAGATCTCTTTGGAGAAAACACACTTCATAACTAACATCAAGCCAGCACCAAGGGAGCTAAAAGTAAACGAGGGGAAAATCAAACGGACAGATAAGTTTAAATATCTTGGCGAGTGGGTAGAACCCAACGTATGTGAGAAAGAAACCTTCACTTCGCGCATGAACAAAATGGAAATGGCGTACCAACTCACCAAGGACGTTTACAACAAAAAGTCAATATCCCTGAACGCAAAACTTAGGCATTATTGCACTGTCATACGACCAGAGGCTCTGTACGCAGCGGAATGCCTCACCATGAACAAGAAAGGCCTGGTAGAAAAATTGGAGATCAAGGAAAGAAAGATCTTGAGGAAAATTCTTGGCCCGATCAAAGACAACGGTGAATATAGACGACGGCATAACTATGAGCTGTATATTCATGTCCAGAAGATCTCTGATGTAATGAGCAAAAGGAGGATTGCATTTTATGGCCACGTGCTTAGAATGAAACCCACACGATTGACGAACCGGATCTTTAACTATTTTAAAAATAAGAAGACCAAGCCAGCCTGGTTCGAAGAGGTGGAAAGTGACCTGCAAGAGATGGAAATTACCTGTGGGGATATTCAAGAACGCAATCCCCTCAGGAAGAAATTACACGACCACCAGGGTTTTCAAGAAAAACCGAAGTTGAAGACGGGAAAGATGTGGACGGAAGAAAGAAAAGAGCAACACCGACAACGTATGAAGGAACACTGGGCAAAGATCAAAGCCCAGAGAAGCCAGTTGAAATAACGTGGTCCTTAGTTGGCCGATACGATTAAAGAATAATAATAATAATTTATTTATTTATCGTATGGCATTTACTGCCGGGAGTGTCCGAGGACATGTTCGGCTCGCCAGAGGCTGTAGCTGCTTCAAGCGGATACCCATAGGGTGAGCTACAAATTCCGTTCAATTTCAAGTACTTCCAACTTTCGCCACCAGATGTAACTGATATCTAGTGGTGAACGTTGGAACTATGATAGAGCATTTCAAAGAAATCTAACCTAGAAATTTAGTTTCACATAAGTTTAGTATGTGGAAGGATCTTTTACATGCCATAAATCTATTACACGTGACTGCAGGCTTTACTTCCCCTCCGAAGGAAGGGCTACTGTAGGATTTTAACGCTCTTAAAAAAACCGATGACTTCGGCTGGGTTTGAACCCGCTATCTTGGGCACAGCGGTTCAGCATGCTACCAACTATGCCTCTAGTGCAAGCTTTGTTATTTGACACCCACAGGGCAGCTTGCATGTCGAATTTTGTAGTTCTTAGGAGCGCTATGAAAGTCAAGGAGCTCCTTGACACTATAGCGCTTTCTAGTTGAGAATGGAGGAACTTTGTGTTGGCGGAAAATCCGAGATTAATTTTGCCATTAAGAACATGGCCAACTGAATTCAAATGGGTTCTTTAACATGCCAACATTGAATATGACATGTGTATCGTGATTTTTGTCGCCTTTCAAAAATCACTTACCACGGCCAGGAGCGAACCTGCAAGCTTGGGGTTGGTAATCCGACCCGATAACCACTCACCCACCGTGGCAAGTAATCGCCATACGATTAAATAAATAACCAGTGATATTTGAGATTTTCACTTGAGAATTCCCGTGGGTGTTTGCCTGTTCCTCTATCGGGCGTGTCCCAGGTGGCGGATAGGGGGGCTCGCCGGACTTGTCCGGAGGGTTTGAGGGAAATAAAATACCTCTCGCGGACCAAAAACAGGCCCCTTGCCAGGGTTATGGTGAAGCTACGTTAGGCCTAGCAAGCCAGTAGTGGATATGGAACTGCTTTTAAAACGGGAACGGGCCTCGGAAAGGACAGATCTAAAGGAAGCAGACCTGGCTATGGAAATGGACTACGAATTGGAACTCTGAATATAACTACATTGACGGGAACAGTGGAGGAGATTGTAGATATGATGGAGAGGAGAAAACTGGATGTACTCGGACTAGCAGAGACTAGATGGAGAGGGGAAGGAAGAAAAGAACTAAGAAATGGCTTGCAGCTATACTGGATAGGAAATGAGGAGGGGAAGAGAAATGGAGTGGGAATGGTGGTGAGAGAAGGGCTGAGGGAGGAAGTAAAGAGGGTAACTGATAGAATAATTCGAGCCAGAATCACAATGAAAGGTAGAAATCTGGACATTCTGCAAGTCTATGCACCACAGGTGGGATGCACAGAAGGCGAGAAGGACGAGTTTGAGGAAGAGTTTCAGAAGCAGTTAGTAGGGAGAAACCTGATAGTCATGGGGGACCTAAATGCCCATGTCGGAACTGATAGAAGAGGTTTTGAGGAAGTGATTGGTGGTGAAGGATGGGGAAACAGGAATAAGGAAGGAGAGAGATTGTTGGAACTGTGCAAGATAAATGGGCTAATGGTTGGAAACACATGGTACAAGAAGAGAGAGAGCCATAAAATTACTTGGTACAGCAGGGATTTGACTAGGAAATCAGTGGTGGACTACATTCTATGCGGGAAGGAGACAAAGAAGAGTATCACGGATATAAGGGTAATACCTTCAGAAGCCCTGGACAGTGACCACCGTCTGCTGGTCGCCAAGGTGGGAGAACTGAAGGAAAAGAGGAGAACTGAGAACCAAGAAAGAAGAATAAGGACATGGAAGCTGAAGGAGGATGGAAATAAGGAGAAGTTCCAGATATTAGTGAGGAACAAATTACCGAAGGATGATCCGAAAACAGGTGAAGAAGAATGGAATAGGTTCAAGGACGTGTTGGTAGAAGCAGCGGAAGTCGTGTGTGGCAGAACTAGTGGAAAGAAAAGGTGGAAGGAAACACCATGGTGGAACCCCAGAACTAAGGAAGCAGTGAAAAAGAAATATGAAGCATTCAGGAAATGGTTCCAACAGAGGACAGACAGAACAAGAGAAGAATACCAAGAGCGGAAGAAAGAAGCAGGAGAAGTAGTGAAGGAAGAGAAAAAGAAATGGCTGGAGAAATGGACAGAAATGATGGAGGAGGACTGTGATGGCAGTAAGAAAGTGTTGTATGGAATGATAAAGGCAAAGAGAAGAGATACAGGGGAAAATGTCAGAATGGTGGACAGGAATGGAAAGGAGGTTGAAAATATGGAAGAAGTAAAGGTTATCTGGAGAGAATACTTCAAGGAACTCCTAAATCTAACTAAAACCAGCATAGTGGACATTGTGGAGGAAGAAACAGACAGTGACCAAGACATTTCAGAGAAGGAATTGACATGGAAAGAAGTGGAGGAAGCATTAAAGAAGATGAAAGGGGGAAAGGCACCGGGAATAGACGAAGTGAGTGTGGAGATGGTGAGAGCAGCAGGGGTGATGGGAACACAGTGGCTCTTTCGAGTAATGAAAGTGATATGGAGGGAGAAGAAAATACCAGAGGACTGGAAAAGAGGGATAATAATACCCATATTTAAAAAGGGAAGCAGGAAGGAAAGCAAGAACTACAGGGGAATTACACTCATGTGCCACTGCGCCAAAACATTTGAGAAGGTACTGGAGAGAAGAATTCGGACAGAAGTTGAAGATGGGCTGAGGGAAGAACAGTATGGATTCAGGCCAGGAAGGTCAACAGTTGACCTCATCTTTGCAGTAAGACAGCTACAAGAACACCATTATGAATATGGGAAGGATTGGTGATGACCTTCTTGGATATTGAGAAAGCATATGATAGTATTAATAGAAACAAGGTATGGGAAGCAATTAGAGCAAAAGCAGTGAACAAGGAGACAGTGGCAAGAGTGAAAGCAATGTACGAGGGAAGCAAAAGCTGTGTAAAGGTGGGAAGGGAGAGAACGGAATGGTTTCATCTGGAGAGTGGTCTGAAACAAGGAAGTGCCCTCTCACCCCTGTTATTTATAGTGGTGATGGATGAAATCATACGAAAAGTGGTAAATAGCATTGGGGAAAGGAAAATGAAGGCAATGTTGTTTGCTGATGACCTTCTGGTATTGGGAGAGGATGAGGAAGAAGTACAAGAGCAATTAGATGAGTGGGAGAAGGTAGTGTTATCATATGGGATGAAGTTCTCAGCACAAAAGAGTGAAGTAATCACGAGGAGGAAGAACAGACTGGATATGGGCATTACACTTGGAGGACAGCAGTTGCAGAAAGTAGAATGCTTCAAGTTCTTGGGAAACTAATTGAAGAAAAGGGAGGCAATAGGATGGAAATAAATGAGAGGGGAAGGTGCGCAGATGGATTTTTCAAGAGTGTTAGGGGGATGATATGGAATAAAGATGTACCACAAAAATGTTAAGGAATCATCTACAAGACCTACTTTGTGCCAATTTTGACATATGGTTCAGAATCATGGGTGATGAAGGAAAGGGACAAGAATAAAATACGAGCAGTGGAGATGAAGTTCCAGAGGAGTAGGGTAGGAGTGACAAGAATGGACAGAGTAAGGAATGAGAGAGTCAGGGAGATGGTAAGAGAGGAACCATTGCAAAATAGAATAGAGCGATCTAGGCTACAATGGTATGGACATGTGAGGAGGATGCAAGAGGAGAGGATACCGAAGAAGATGTTTGGAATGGAAATGAAGGGAAGGAGGCCAAGGGGAAGACCAAGGGACAGATGGACGAAAGGAGTTAAGAAGAGTGTGGAGGAAAGAGGAGTGTGCTGGGACACAGTGAAAGACGAGAGATGGTGGATGGACAGGAAACGATGGAGAGGCGTATGTTCCAAGCAGACCCGACCAGCGGTCGGAAACTGCTCAACATGATGATGATGACTTGAGAATTCACGGGACATCAGTCTGTGTAATTTCCCGGAAGTCGTAACATAGTACTCATTGCAATAGGTAGTCTTCTAATTTATTTATTTAGTGTATGGCTTTTAGTGCCGGGAGTGTCCAAGGACATGTTCGGCTCGCCAGAGGCTTCAAGCGGACACCCATAGGGTGAGCTACAAGTTACGTTCAATTGCAAGTAGTTCCAACTTTCACTACCAGATGTCACTGACACCTAGTGGTGAACATTGGAACTTTGATAGAGTTTTACAACGAAGTCTAACCTAGAAATTTAGCTTCACACAAGTTTAGTTAGTGGAAGGATCTTTTTACATGCCACAAATCTATGACATGGGACCATCGGCTTTACTTCCCCTGCTAAAGAGGGCATACTGAAGGATTTTAACGCTCTTAAAAAATCCGACGACTTCAGCCGAGTTTGAATCCGCGATCTTTGGCACAGCAGGCTTTTTAATGAAAGCTATCTAAAAATCCAAGACTTTAATGCTACTGACAGATGGCTAAAAAAGTAATTTTTTATATTTCATGTTTAAATCTGCAGTGTTTCCCTTTTAGACATTGGAGGTCCAGTAATCCATAATTTCTGATAATCCGACACCTTCCCGGTCTCATACCCGTCGGATTATCACGAGTCTACTGCATGTCTTACCTGATGGCTCAGTCGAACGTCAAGGGAATGGACGAGTATGGAAGAATGGGACTACTGGTTTCAACTTCGAGGGCTGTTGCCATACAGTCACTTGCCGAACCAAATTCACCCAATCTCTCCAACACTCGGCCGAGATTGTACCTGTAAACAGCATGACATCACCATTAGCCTTGGATATTCAAGCAAATTCATGCTTTTATTTAGTGGGTATATAGAGACATGAAAATAACCATGTCATGAAAATGACCCTTATTGACAAAGTTTGAGATCCAACGATAATATACCTTCATTGTCTTTAGCAGCTTTTCAATTGGTCAACACGATTGAGCCCAATGAATTGGGCGGTGTACAAGATTCAAGGAGAAATAATTTCAACTCTGAAATTTGCTGATGGCATCGTCATCTTGGCCGACACTCCAACTTTTGAATGTTATGGACTCCGTCTTGAGGAAATAATTCATGATGAAAATTAATAAATGTAAAACAAAAATATTGATATGCAGCCAAAATAAATCAGAAGCCTCTATGGACATCAAATTGGCAGGTGAAAAGCTAAAGGAAGTAGGAGACTTCTGTTACTAGAAAGCAAAATAACCAGTGATGGACAAAGCAAAGAGGATATAAAATGTAGTTTGGCTCAGGCAAGGAAAGCATTTCTACAAAAAAGGAATCTGTTGACATCGAATATAGATTTAGGTATTAGGAAGTCATTTTTGAAAACCTTTGTCCGGAGCGTGGCGCTCTATGGAAGTGAAACTTACAGCAGCAGAAAAGAGGAGAATTGAAGCGTTTGAAATGTGGTGTTACAGGAGAATGATGAAGATCAGATGGGTAGATAGGGTTACAAACGAAGAGGTATTAGGACGAGTGTGAGAGGAGCGATGTTTCTGGCGACTGCTAATGAAGAGAAGAGATAGGTTGATAGGACACATACTAAGACACCCAGGAATAGCAAGCTTAGTTATGGAAGGAAGGATTGAGGACGAGAACTGTAGGGGTAGACCAAGGTTAGAATATGTTAAACAGATTACCTCGGATGTAGGGTGTGGTAGCTATGTAGAGATGAAACGATTAGCTCAGGATAGGGAGACATGGAGAGCTGCAGCAAACCAGTCAAAAGACTGAAGACTCAAACAACAAGTTATAAATATGTAAACACACTCCTGGAAAAAAAAAAGAAAAATTACATGTATTGCCCATTTAAGTGTGATAACTAAATACATATAATTTTTTCCAGGAGTGTGTTTACATATTTATAACTTGTACCCCACCCAATTCATTGGGCACAGTCGTTTTGACTGACAGAAAAGCAGCAAAAGACAATTTGTATAGGCAACTCTGAAAAAAGACTGGCTTCAAATCTCCACAATATACCTTCAGTCAGTTAGTTATTGTCTTTTTAAGGTGCAGAGCTACGAAGTCATCTGCACCTTACCTTCAGCCAATAAAATTATTATTATTGTTATAAAGAACTGGTTTCGGTCACATCCTCAGCAATAAACTTTAAACTTTCTTCGGCTTTTCGCAATTAATTGGGGTCGCCGGAGCCAACCAGTCTCATTTTGGTTTTGGCCGGCGATTTAAGGCCGGATACCCTACCAGGCGCCACGTGATTTTTCAGGTGAAAATTCCACCCCGCTATCTCCGGGATTCGAGCCCCGGCCGTCCAGGTGAAAGACAAGCAGCTAAGCCACTACGCCATCACGCCCAGCAATAATAATAATAATAATATCGTATGGCCTCGCGTGCCGGGTGCAAGCTTTGTTATTGACGCCCAGAGGGCAACTTGCATGTCGAATTTTATCGCTCCTTGGAGCGCTATGAAAGTCAAGGAGGTTGGATATCTAAGCTTCTCGACACTATAGGGCTTTCTAGTAGAGAGAGGAGGAACTTTTTGTTTTGGAGGAAAATCCCGAGATTAACTTTGCCATTATGAATATGGCCTAGTGAATTCAAATAGGTTCTTTACATGACATCAACATATGACAAGCGTATCGTGATTTTTGTCACCTTTCAAAAATCATTTACCACGGCCAGGAGCGAACCTGCATGCCTGGGGCTGGCAGTCCGACATGATAACCACTCGCCCACCGTGGCAATGTAGAGTGAATACTTTTAAAAAGAAACAAGCATGAAGTTGGAAGTTCGTGAAAATATATGATAGAGGTAAAACTACAATAATTTCTTAGTGTCATCAAGAGAGATTGTAGATTTGATTTATTGAACAACCTCCGTCAATCAATACATTGGTATTTTTGACATGTTTCAAACCCTGGAGCGGTCCTTCATCAGCCACATTTTGACACCATTAAAACATTACACATAAAACACTGAGCAAGGTACAAAGAACATCATGCACATACAGTCACTCATAAAAACACAATAAAATCCTGAACAGATTGAATATATTAAACATTAAAAACTTATAAAAAAAGGTAATGTATAGTCCATTATTTTCCTGTCTTCAGTTGATCAGACTATTGTCATATAATCCTGTCATTTCAAAAGTCCTTTCCTTGGCAACGTTAAGTTGGGAAGTTGTTCATTTGGCCAAAGTGGTGCCTTTGCTTGTATAAGGACGAAAAATCACGCAAACATTCCCAACGAGCGGCTCGAAAATGAAAACTAAATGTTCCAGATGGCAAAGATCCTCTGTTGACAAAAGAAATAAATAAATAAAATAGTCAACGCAAAATTGATCAACAAAAAGACTCGCCGTGAAAAACGAAAAAGAAATCTTACCTTACACTGGCCTGCAAATGGCCTGCTGGCTGGAGCCAGGTGTTGCAACTGAAGGACTAGGTCAGGTCGGCCGAGGTCAAGGAGAGAATGGAGGGGCGGGGACTCGCTGCCGAATGATGTGTAGGGGAAGAAATACTAGGGGGTAGGAGTGGAGGATGTAACCCATAGGACGCTTGCAACTACGGAGGCTTTTTTATGCATTTGATGTTCACGACGTAATTAGTCAAAGTTTCCAACAAAATGTTATTATCAAAGTTAATTTCATTTAAATTGTGTGACGGATTAATTCTTAAGGCCTGATCTATTTCAAGTTGTTCCAGGATGTTGAGCATGGTTCCTTTACTGCAATAATGTAGGATTTCCAGATCGCATTGATTGACGGTAGTTGTTCAATAAATCAAATCATAATTTGTCAACACGGACCAAAATTTGCATTAAATATACCCATGAGATAGTAGAAGTAAAAACCTTAAATTTATAAAAAAGAGGTGTGATTCAACAATATTTCCAAAATGTTTTCTGTCTCTTCTTTTCTTCTTTTCCCAATTCCAGTGATCTGGGTCGGGGCGTGAATCAAGGACCTCCATCCGAGGACTCGACTCACACTACTTGCACAATGGGTTCGCCACACCCAAAGGTAGAAAAGAGCCGATTAAGGTGGGAAACTGAAAGACTCCCTAGGCCTCGGATACCCTACTACCATCGGGGTCGGAAGAGAACAAGCGTTGACCAAGGGAGGCCAACAGGAAATATAACTGAAAAGAGCCCGGCACAAGTCAGTGGAAGCAATGCCGGACTCAGCTGGGGTCCCGTGCTCGCCGACCCACGTCTCACAAGTTATGAGCCCCTGGGAGTATGTTTAAAAAAATTATAAAATCTGTTAAGAAATTTTCATTAATATGAAACATGGACAATGACGGAAAGGGACTGGAGCAGACTGCAAGCAGGTGAAATGAGGTTTCTCAGAGCAGTTCAAGGGAAAACAAGATTGGACAGAATAAGAAATGTAGAGATAAGAAAATAACTAAATCAGATAAAAAGAGACTACGCTGGTATGGACATACGACGGCCGTTTTTTAATTAACTGAACATTTTATTTTGAAACCACATTTATTTTTAGGTTTTACATACCTTCCTCTATTTTCCTACATAGTTGCCTTGTTTATTTAGGCACTTGTCATACCTCAAAACTAAATTCTGAAATCCCTCTGCATAAAAGTTTGCCGCCTACTCTGACAACCAAGAATTCACGGCTGTTTTAACTTCTTCGGGGTTTGTTTGGGTTTGACCTTGACTGGAGAGGTTGAGTGTCGCCATTCCATTGACTGTTATTTGGTTTCAGGGGTGGAATGTGATACCCATGTTTCATCTCCTGTGATGATTCGACAAAGCATGTTATCCACCCCTTTTCGCAGTTGAAACGTCATCTTGGTGGGAAGCACTTTGCCGACGATGAAGAAGTGAAAACAGCCATGAATTCTTGATTGTCAGAGCAGGCGGCACACTTTTATGCAGAGGGATTTCAGAACTTAGTTTTAAGGTATGACGACAAGTGCCAAAATAAACAAGGCAACTATGTAGAAAAATAGAGGAAGGTATGTAAACCTAAAAATAAATGTGGTTTCAAAATAAAATGTTTGGTTAACTAAAAAAAAAAAACGGCCCTTACTTAAAATACAGCCCTAGTATTAAGAGGATGAGCGGGCAAAGGTTAACAAAAATAATGGAAGAACTTAAGATCGATTGAAGAAGACCTCGAGGGCGTTCAAGAATGCGTTGGAGTACGGGAGTGAGAGTCTGTATAGAGAGAAGAGGAGTTAACTGGCATCAAGTGGAGGAAAGAAAGTGGTGGGAAGATGGAGAGGTCTCGTAAACACACAGACCTGGCAATAGCTGGAACGGGATTTGGATATGTAAGTATGTATGAAATATGTTTCTCCAAAAGCAGCTTGATGTAGGATGATGATGATGATAAGTGTTGTTTTAAGGGGCCTAACATCTAGGTTATCGGCCCCTAATGGTCTGGGTGATAGCAAAAATGTCAATGAAGTGGAAACCAGAACGAAAATTAAGAGAGAAGGAAAATTCTTACAAAAAGGAACTCAGATTGAAACTACTCACAAAATGGAGAGCAGTAATACTTACAAAAGGGAATTTCGAACGAAAATACTCGCAAAAGGAATAGATTGAAAAATACGCACAAAATGTAGGTTAAGTTCAAAATATGTACAAAATGCAATGTATAGTCGAAATACTTACAAAATGCAAGTGAAATCAAAATACTTACAAAATGCAAATGAGATTGAAAATACATACAAAATGTAATTTAGATTCAAAATACCCACAAAATGCAATTTAGAATTAACTACTTGCAAACAGCGGTTTAGGTTGAAAATACAAAATGCAATTGAAATTGCTTACAATATGTATGGTAGATTCAAACTTCTCATTTGGATGGACAATACTTACAAAATGCAACTGAGAATTAACTACTTGCAAAAAGTGGTGTAGGTTGAAAATACAAAATGCAATTGAAATTCAAAATACTCACAAAAGGACCCCCCTATATTGAAAGACTTACTAAAAAGCAACTTAGATTGTCAATCCTTACAAAATGCAATCGAGGTTGAAAAACACTCACAAAATGCAACGTAGATCGAAAAGACTTACAAAATGCAACGGAGATTGAAAACACCCACAAAACGGAGGGGAGATGCAAAAATAACGGTGCGGGAATCTTAAAGGGAAAAGGAAATATAAGGAAAAGAAAAACAACAGGAAAGTGAAAGAGGAGAGGGTCCGTCCCACAGGTAAGGGACAAAAGAGGGAAAACCGGACCCAGCTCAGGAATCCCTCGGGGTTGCCAACTCCCGAACTCACCAGCCGTGAGCCCCTGAGGGTGTAGCACTTTCTAGGGTGCACCAGAAGTGGTGGGGCTACATTCACCCTACCTCCTTGAGGGCTTTGAGTAGAAGGCAGGAGATAACAGGAAAAGAAAAAGAAGGCTTACCCCTCCCAGAAGGAGGGGATCAGGAAAGATGAGACAAGGGCCAATTAACGCGGGAAAGGAAGAGACTCCCTAGGCCTCGGATACCCTAATACCGTCGGGGTCGGAAAAGAACAAGAGTTGACCAAGGGAGGAAAGAAGCAAAGAAGACAGAGAGGAGCCCGGCACAAGTAAGTGGAAGCAATGCCGGACTCAGCTGGGGGCCCATGTTCGCCAATGTTGTGGAACCGATGTGTATGTACTGTGTTAATTTAACATTTGATGGTTGGAAGAACATCTACTTTATTGTCTATAATTATGCTTTTGACGTGAAAATATCACTTTGTATATTCACGTTGCTGGGGAATTGCTTATTGAAAGTTATGGTATTGCTGATTAATATTTGATCATTGAAGATGTGTATAGTTAAGAAAAGAACCGAAGTATGAGAGAGGGAGTCTAGAAAAAAGAATTTTGATGGTATGGACCATATTAAGAGGATGAGTGGGTAAAGGTTACCAAAAATAATAGAAGAACTAAAGGTTTAGGGAGAAAGACCATGAGGGCAACTAAGAATGTGATGCGGTGGAGCACAGGAGCGAGAGAATCTGTACACATTATAAAACAAAGCCCCCGATTCTTGGATGTAACGGGTAATCTCGAGAACCACTGGATGGATTTTGATACAGTTTTCACCATTCTGTAAAGGATTTCTCGAGGAAGGTTTCTGTAGAAAAACATTCATATATGACCATAGGAAGCCAAGCAGTAACGATTTCAGTGAATCGTGTCGAAGAAAAACCTGCCGTCCATGCGCCTCTTAAGCTTACGCTGCGTAAACCTTTAAAAATATCTATAAACTATGAGTGTAAGAATTGTTCAGCATGAAAAGTTCTACAAAAAATTCCGTGACAGCATATCTCTGTATTTAATACATCGCCCACCATAAGTGTTTTTATGTGTTTATTTCTTCCAATAATCTTAATTCAGTGGAAATTTAAATTACCGTACTAGCTTCAGTTAGCATCAAACTGTCGAGTCATGTCAAGTTAAGACTTCAGAGAAGAGTATACAGTATGTGTTTGAAGTTTCGCTGTTCACCTCGGCATTTCTGAATTGCGTCTGGGACCTGCCTTTTAAGCTTACGCTGGGTAAACGGTTAAAGATACCGGGCAATCAATATATAAATAAGTATTCAAAAGGCTGAATTTCAAGAAAGAAAGAAAGAAACAAACAAACAAACAACTCGCAGAAAGTGGACTCAGGAGAAAGATCGACACTCTACGAGGATGAAGGAAATTTGAAAGCAAAGGAAATTGAATACAATGGACAATAGCCAAAGTTGATTCATCGTACCCTCCAAATGAATGAATGAATACATAAATAAATAAGTAAATGAACAAATAATATAATCTAATCCTAAATATTACAGTGAGTCCGGGAATGTTCTCCGCATCGCCTACATGCGTCTGCGAGCGCTAGCTACAGCAGTTATGTTGGTAGCACAGCTGCCGCTTGCATCATAACAAATAAACAGTAAACTTTGTACTCACCACAGACATTCATAACAGATGCTGGAACCATTCACAGTACATCACTCGTTTTCCGTAATCAGTTTGTTTTAATACATGAACCGCGGTAACTTTATAAGTGAACAACTGAAGCTTGTCTCTGACAGCTTTATGTGCTGTCGACTTAGAGATTCCTGTTTGTTGAGCTAATTTTCGTGTTGATTTACTTGGACTACGCAGCATTATATCTGAGATTTCATCAAGTTTTTAGTTTGTTGAAAGCGTAGGCCTGCCTGTTCCCGGTACAGCGTGAACTGAGCCAGTCACACAAAATTTACTTATCAAATCCTGAACGGTATCACGGTTTGGACATTTTGAATTAGGAAACCGCGCCTGAAATCTTAATTTTACATTTTCTGTAAACCGATCGCCTACGCGAAAAACTTATTCCACCAAAAAAACTCTCTCTTCAATAGTAAACATTACCGCCTGTATACTGTTGCACTCTTTCAATAATCTATCAAAACGCTCCCTTACTGTAATACACACTGAAGACGAGCAGGTGCAGGCTCGCTCGCTTATCGCAATTCACACTGACAGCCCACATGGGGGAGTCCCTCTTTGAAGGACACAGTGCAGTGCAGCCAACTAAACTCATGACTCAACCACTCACAGCTGCACGTACCCACTGCGGAGAACATTCTCGGGCGCCCTGTAGTAGATTACACCCAAACTAAGCAAGCTAGAGAAGCAATACCAACCATGTCTGGTGAGAAGACGGATCAATCTTGGCAGCATCTCTCAGAGTCTTCTCAGCTAATCTTTGGCTGCCCAAGTAATGGTAGATTAGACCCTGTAACAAACAGACATATTTCACTACAAAACTCTTTTTATCATCCAGAAGGGTATCCTG
Organism: Meconema thalassinum; assembly: GCA_946902985.2. Taxonomy (NCBI): domain Eukaryota; kingdom Metazoa; phylum Arthropoda; class Insecta; order Orthoptera; family Tettigoniidae; genus Meconema; species Meconema thalassinum. Next base: position 68,365,155 of record OX336397.1, read on the forward strand.
CAATAAAAGCCATCTGTCACCTTGAAATTTTGTTTCTCGTGATCTGGAACCCTACAGCAGCTTCGGTGGCGTAGTCGGTAGCATGCTGAACTGCTATGCCTAAGATCGCAGGTTCAAACCCGGCCAGGGGCAGATGACCTCGTAGTTCTGCCCCTTAAAACAACAATAACTAACTCAAACCCGGCCGAAGTCGTCAGATTTTTAAGAGCGTTTTCGGATATTTTTACTTTCGGAGGGGAAGTAAAGCCGGCGGACCCATGTCATAGCTTTAAAAAGAACCTACTACTACAATTGGTAGTGTGTATCCAAATGTGTTTGCCCCAGAGGAGTGCGTCAGGCCTCGGCAGCCGGCACAGTTCATATCCTCGCCGCTAGATGGGGGCTTCATTCATTCCATTCCTGACCCGGTCGGAGACTGGAAGCAGGCTGTGGATTTTCATTTCATCCAAATGTGTAGGTTATTTGGTTAGAAACGCTGTATCAAGTTCCAACGTTCGCTGCTAGGTGTCAGTGACAGTAGCATCTCTGTTAGCCAAAGATGGAACTACTTGAAATTGAACTTGATGGGGAGCCTACAGGCGTTCGATTAAAATACCCCGCTTTGGCCATTGGCTGCAAACCAAATACAGGGTCTTTCGCACGGCGCGTGGAGGATCGGATGAGCACATGGCAACTCACTGAGCTTGGGGTCGAGAGAGCGCCCGTACGAATCGCATATAAATAACAAGCACACATGATAACACATGATCAAAGTAATAATAATATCATATGGCTTCGGGTGCCAGGTGCAAGCTTTGTTATTTGATGCCCAGAGGCCAGCTTGCATGTTGAATTTAGTCCTTGACACATAATCAAAGTAAAATCATTACTCAACTTGTCACAGAAGGTCCTCCACCTGCATCTAGACATTTCTGGCATCGTGAAAGGAAATTTTCATTCACACGCATAGTTCATCTACTGAGATAGCCTCAATTTCTCTCGTGATATTTTGTTTGAGTTTGAGGTTTTTTTGCATAAACCTTATTTTTCAATTTCCCCCATCAATAAAACTTGAAGCAATAGAATTTAACACTTAACAATAACACGTTATAAAATTTTGAAACATACCGTATTTCCTCGCATAATCGTCACACCCCACTTTTCAAACAGTGAAATAGGTTTATAAAATTTCATTGCATAATCGTCGTATAGCACATTCGTATTTGTGCGTCAGTCAGTTGCACATGCTGCCGCGACTTTGTCAGAAGTAAATATCTCGTCTTTATGCTTGCGGGCTATGAACTGTGACGCGAGCGGCAAGCTTCGTCACCTAGCACATTCTGCGAGCGCATAATCTGGCGTGATCTTGTCAGGAGAAAGTAAACTCGTGTTTATGCCTGCGGGCTATGAACTGTGACGCGAGCGGCCAGCGCACATTCCGCAAGCTTATAGGCCTAATCTGGCGTGATCTTGTCAGGAGAAAAGTAATCTCGTCTTTATGCCTGCGGGCTATGAACTGTGACGCGAGCGGCCAGCGCACATTCCGCAAGCTTATAGGCCTAATCTGGCGTGATCTTGTCAGGAGAAAGTAATCTCGTCTTTATGCCTGCGGGCTATGAACTGTGACGCGAGCGGCCAGCGCATATTCCGCGAGCTTATAGGCCTAATCTGGCGTGATAGTTAGTTAGTTATTGTTGTTTTAAGGGGCGGAACTACGAGGTCATCTGCCCCTCTTAACACAGATTAAAGAATACAAATTTTGAATTGAATTTAAAATTTTGAGGTGGACATCTAAATTTAAAAAGACCAAAAATTAATAAAACAAAAACAAACAATTAAATAAAAAAAAAAAAAAATTAGAAAAATAAACAAAAATTACGGAAAAAAACAAAACATTATCATTCAAAAACGAACAAGTCGTTGAGTCAAAGTTCACTGGAAAATTTAGATTGCTGGCCCTAACCCACTCTCACTTATAAAGCGGATAACGCGATCAGCAGCCACCGCGTCATCGGCTAATATAAGTTTGAGTGTCGTCTGCAAACCAAGGTTTCTTCGTAAGTCAGCAAGATCCACACACTCGGTGAAAATGTGGGCCACTGTGAAAACGGCTCCACAGGTACAAAGTGGGGGGGCTTCCCTTCTCATTAGGTACGAGTGGGTGGATCTTGTATGACCTATCCTTAGCCTACACAAAATGACGGACTCTCTCCGGGCCCGGAAGGAGCTCCGGCAAACGCGAGTAGTTTCCTTGATCGCTCTCAGTTTACTGGGCAGTGGGTCAGCTAGCCACTGACTCTCCCAAAAAGCCAGAACTTGTAGGCGTAACTGAGAGCGAATATCTCTAGCGGGTACCTCCATTGGTCGAGGTGGTAGTGATACCGCCTCTTTTGCAGCTTGATCTGCTAACTCATTTCCCGCAATTCCCATGTGGCTTGGAAGCCACAGAAAGGTGATTCGAGTGTCAGCGTGGCACAGCCCGGCTAGTAGGTCGTGGATTCGCTGCACTAGGGGGTGTTGCGGGAAACATGTAGCAATTGACTGCAACGAACTCAAAGAGTCGGTACACACGAGAAAGTGGATTCGAGCATCCTGTAGTGCAAACTGCAGAGCTTCATAGATGGCAACGAGCTCCGCAGTAAACACACTACAGGCCTCAGGCAAAGAGATCTTGGTATTTGCACCATCAATAACGTAAGCACAACCCACCTTCTCGTCCACCTTCGAACCATCCGTGTATAGAATGCCAGCGTCCGGAAATTGGTGAACTATGCTGTGGAACTGCCTCCGGTAAACGGAGGCATCCGTGTTCACCTTAGGACCTCGGTGCAGATCTAACCGAATTTCCGGACGCGGGACTTGCCACGGAGGCACCTCGCTAGATGTCCGGATCATACAGGGACCTACAGCCACTCCTATTTCGGTACACGAGCTATCAAGTCTAATACCAACCGGCCGATTGGCACGAGGCCGGTTGGCGTACCCCTGGTGGTTTTGGGTACCGAAGAGAGCTTGATAGGTCGGGTGTTGCAGCATTTGACGCACATTGGCAGCATATGCTAACAGCATATGTTGGCGTCTATAATTTAAAGGTGGAACACCCGATTCGGCGAGTAGGCTGGGTATCGGGCTGGTCCGGAAGGCACCGGTAGCCAGCCTAACGCCACTATGGTGGATACTGTCCAGCATTTTCAAGGTTGCCGGCCTTGCTGAACCGTATGCCGCAGAACCATAGTCTAGCCGGGACAGGACGAGGGCTTGGTAGAACCGTAGCAGCACCACACGGTCAGCCCCCCACGTAGTGCCACTAAGAAACCTGAGCATGTTCAGTTTCCTGAGACATGTCATTTTCAATTGCCGTATATGGTGCTGCCACGTTAACTTGCTGTCAAAATGGAGCCCCAGGAAGCGATAAGTGTCAACCACCGGCAACGCAGCATCCCTGAGATGTAGTTCAGGGTGTAAATGTAGCCTCCGTAGCCGACAAAAAATGGACGACGGAGGTTTTCGCTGCTGAAAAACGAAAACCCCGGTCGTGAGCCCACCTGTCGACCCGGTTGATAGCTAGCTGCAATTGCCGTTCCACGACTGCCATACTTCCAGAGCTGTAATGCAGAGCTAAATCGTCTACATACAGCGATGGAACTACCGCGGACCCGGCGGCGGCAACAATGCCATTAATGGCAATCGCGAACAAGGTGACACTCAGCACTGAACCCTGAGGAACTCCATTTTCTTGGGTATAGTATTGCGATAATGTCCTACCGACCCTTACACGGAAGAGTCGGACGGACATGAAATTCGCAATGAAAGTCGGTAAGTTACCACGGAGTCCCCACTTGTGAAGGGTGGAAAGGATCCCGTAGCGCCATGTGGTGTCGTAGGCTTTCTCGAGGTCAAAGAAAACCGTGACTAGGTGCTGTTTTCGGAAAAAAGCCTCCTGTATGGCGCTCTCAAGTCGCACCAGATGGTCAGTGGTGGATCTATGAGAGCGAAATCCACATTGGTACTCAGACAGGAGACCCTTATCCTCCAAGAACCACACCAGTCGACGGTTCACCATCTTTTCGAGCAGCTTGCATAGGCCATTGGTCAAACAAATGGGCCTATAGCTGCTTACAAACTTGGGATCCTTTCCAGCCTTAGGAATCGGTATCACGATCCCCTCTCGCCATTGAGATGGAAACTCCCCTCCAATCCATATACGATTGAAGAGGATCAACAGTTTTTTTATACTGGATTCGCACAGATGTTTTAACATTTGATTATGTATGTTATCCGGTCCAGGAGCCGTATCCCTGCACAGTGCAAGCGCACTGCGCAGTTCCCATTCAGAGAATGGTACATTATAGGACTCCGAAGCAGCAGTGGCAAAGGACAAGGGGTGAGTCTCTGCCTCCCGCTTCAGAGTCAGAAATGTAGGATCGTAACTCCCGGAGCAGGATACATCGGAGAAGTGCGAGCCAATGCTGTTGGCAATGGCGAGATGGTCCGTGATTATGTCTCCATTGATGGACACTCCGGGTATCGACAGTGATGTCGGGAGTCCGGAGATCCGACGAAGCTTAGTCCACACTTGAGATGAAGGAGTATGCGCCGTCATGGACGACACATACTTTTCCCACGTCGTTTTCTTACCCTCCCGAATCAGATATCGGGCTCTAGCACGCATCCTTCTGAAGGTGATAAGGTTGGCCATAGTGTTTTGCCTCCGATAGCATTTGAAAGCACGTCGACGATCTTTAATGGCTGCTGCAATCTCGGCTGTCCACCAAGGGACAAGCTTCCGGCGTGCGTTGCCGGATGAGGAAGGTATTGTTTCCTCAGCAGCAGCCAAAATACCATTCGTTATATGAATGGTATGATCGTCGACACTCTCAAAGGTATCTTCGGCAAACACCGCACGTGCCGTGAAAGTTGGCCAATCAGCCCGACGGAGAAGCCATCGACTTGGTAACTCGATGGCTCTCTGGTTCGGAAGAGTAACGATAATTGGAAAATGGTCACTATTACAAAGGTCATCGTGTACACCCCACTGTAGCAGGGGAACCAGCGCACGACTGCACAGGGTAATATCGATACTTGAATAAGTACCGTGTGCAATAGAGAAGTGAGTAGGTTCCCCTGTGTTCAACAGACACAGGTCCAGCCGCCTGATCAGCCTCTCAAAATCTCTCCCTTTACCGCTAGTGGTAGCGGAGCCCCAGATGGTGTTGTGGGCATTAACATCTCCCAGAAGGAGGAAAGGAGGGGGGAGCTGAGAGACTAGATCCACCAGCTGGTCGTAATCCGGCTGAGAATCAGGTGGGATGTACACGTTACATACTGTTGCCATTACTGGCAACGAAGTACGAACTGCAACTGCCTCTAGCTGAGTACGCAACGGCACCTCTTCACTAAAGAGGCTAGAGTGGACGAGAGTGCAGACGCCACCAGCGGCCACAGCTCCGTCCACCCGTCTTTAGAGAAGAGTTTGAAGTGATGCATTGTTGTCTCATGTCCAGGACGAAACCTGGATTCCTGAAGACAGACAATGGTTGCCGAAAACGAAGATATTAATTGTCGTAACTCAGCGAGATGAACAGAATAGCTATTACAGTTCCATTGTAATAGTGCCATGGTGTGGACTTAAGTAGAAATGGGTCTTCTACTTATGCTTGACCGTTTGCCACCCTTCCCCATCTCTAGTTGGAGATGATGGGGCAGGAGAGCACACCTCAATCTCCACATCTCCGTCCGAAGACGAAGAAATTGGAGCGGGCGCTCTCTTGGGTTGCGCGCGGTCGTCGTCGGACCTCACGAGTCTCGCTCTTGGGGAAGAGCGAGAGCGGTGTCGAGGGACTTTCTCCCGGTCGGAAGACTGGGTGTCTGTCCCCGACACGCCCCGAAGAGATTTCTTCTAGGATCGGCGCCGACGCGTGTTTGGGGAAGTAGATGGTCCCTTCCCCACAGACGCCGGGTCCTTATAAAACAAGGTCGCTCCTGCTGGCACCGCTCCACTGGTAGTGGTGGGAGCGGGATGGTCAGCAGATACGTGAGCAGCCCTGCCTTTAGGAGAGGAAGAGAAACGACGCTGAACCGTTCCCCTCTCCTCCGCCGATCTATTTTCTTTTCTATAGGGGAGTTCCTCCATACGTATGGGCTTGGCTTCAGCAGGCTTCGCTCCCTTGGTGGTAATGGGAGCGGAAAGGCCAGCAGAGACAGTAGCCACCCCGTCAGCAGGAGGGCGAGAGAGACGGCGGCGAACCGTCTCCCTCTTCTCCCCTATATTTTTCGTATTAGGTGGGCTGGAAGAAGGACCAGCCCCGGTCGGCAAAGTCTTCTTTCCCCCTTTAGCTGGGGAAGACTTGTTCGCCGACCGTTTCGGAGAAGAAGGAGGACTTCTTCTCCGATTGCGCCGGTTTAGATGGTATAACCGACGCCTTCTTTTGCTGGGCCGAAGAAGGTTGTTGTACCTCCTTCGGGCTGACATTTTTCGCTGGTACAGCGAGGGGTGATTTTAATACAGCTGATAATACGGGCGTCGAGGGTACTACACTCGGTAAAGATGCGGCAGGGGTGAATGAGGGCGTCGTTGCAGCTGCAAACGATACCCGAAATTCGGGGGCATTCATATCACGGTACCTCTTGCGAGCGTCGTGATATGAAAGCCTATCAAGAGTTCTTATTTCTTGAATTTTTGCTTCCTTACAGAACTCAGGGCACTGCTTCGATCGTGGAGAGTGGCTTCCTTGGCAGTTAGGACAAATCGGGGGAGGCGTACACCTCTCACCCTCATGTGTCCCCTTGCCACACTCTCTACACACGGCCTTGGCAGTGCACCTGGCGGAAACATGCCCGAATCTCTGGCATTGATAGCAGCGCATAGGTGGAGGGATGTACGGTCGAACATCGCAGTGATACGATGTGACCTTCACCTGCTTAGGTACTACATCACCCTCAAAATGGAGAATAAAAGCGCCGGTATCGACGCTGTTCTCCCCAATCTTTCGGGTGATGCGCCTAATCTTGGTGACGCCTCTCTTCCCCAGATCCCGCAACAATTCCGCATCGCTATTTAAAATGAGGTCACGAAGGAAAATAACTCCTCGGACCTCATTCAGCGTTTCGTGTTTTGAGACCTTAACGGGAATTTTGCCGAATTGCGTGCATTCCAGCAACGCTTCGGTTTGCTTCCGATCAACGGTGTGCAGCAGCAGCTGACCGTTCCGGAGCTTGGAAATCCCGCTTAGGTCCCCAAATTTCCCCTCGATTTCCTCAGAAAAAATTATTGATTTTACTAGTTTAAAATCACCCCTGTCAGTCCTCGTAGCTACCAGGTAGCGAGGAGACTTATCAGCGGGGAATCTTCTATTAAAGGCTTCATCCCAAGGCGTATACACCTTGGGATTAGCTCGACACTCAAGAGACGGCTTTTTAAGGGTGCCACCCTGTACAGGTGTCCGTGATCGCTTTGATGGCATCCCGGACGAAATCCTCCCCGAATACTGCCCACTCCGAACGGGGGCTATCACTGTGGGCGCCACCCAGCCAAGGCAATACCTACCTGGCATAGCAGATATTGCCCGGGGTCCCAGTGCCTCGAACAGGCACTTCCCCCTCGGCATGCACAGGATTTATTCAGCTCCAGTATTCGGCCATGCAGGGACCTTCGTTGTAAGGCGGATACTACTGTAGGGTACATGGCGCACCCACCTGACGGGATGGGGCATACCGTCTAGGCTTTCTGGCCAGATGGCCAAGCTGGTGGCCCTTCCCCTAACAGCATGCATGTTTGTTTCTATTGGTCAAACCAGAGCTGGGACCAGAAAACCAAAATCGACCTTTATAAGGCCCCCTCTAAGTCGCCTTTTACGACAGGCAGGGGATACCGTGGATGAATTCTGCCCTCCCCATCCACAGGGGGTCTGAACAAATCAAAACTGGCAAGTTATTCGGCCATGTCGGCCCTATTAGTCGCCTCCTACGACAGGCAGGGCATACCGTGGGTGTATTCTAACCCGCACCCACACGGGGGAGGTACAGAGTGGGGGTCTTCCCTTCTCATAATCTGGCGTGATCTTGTCAGGAGAAAGTAATCTCGTCTTTATGCCTGCGGGCTATGAACTGTGACGCGAGCGGCCAGCGCATATTCCGCGAGCTTATAGGCCTAATCTGGCGTGATCTTGTCAGGAGAAAGTAATCTCGTCTTTATGCCTGCGGGCTATGAACTGTGACGCGAGCGGCCAGCGCACATTCCGCGAGCTTATAGGCCTAACCTGGCGTGATCTTGTTAGGAGAAAGTAATCTCGTCTTTATGCCTGCGGGCTATGAACTGTGAGACGAGCGGCCAGCGCACATTCCGCGAGCTAATAGGCCTAATCTGGCCTGATCTTGTAAGGAGAAAGTAATCTCGTCTTTATGCCTGCGGGCTATGAACTGTGAGACGAGCGGCCAGCGCAAATTCCGCGAGCTAATAGGCCTAATCTGGCGTGATCTTGTAAGGAGAAAGTAATCTCGTCTTTATGCCTGCGGGGTATGAACCGCGACGCAAACGGCCAGCTTCGTCAGCACATTCCACGAGCTTTAACCTGTCGTGACCTTGTTAGAAGGAAGAAGCCTGTCTCTGACTGCAGGCTATGTCTCACGCTACGCGAATCACTGGCCCGTGCAGCAAATAATGATACAGTATATTCTTTGAACTTAAATATTCTTCGCATAATCGTCGCACCCTGCTTTTTTCCACGAATTTTAGGCTAAAAAAGTGTGACGATTATGCGAGGAAATACGGTAATAACAATTAAACAATAATTACGTACAGACGTTATAAACTTATAACATTTGTAACTTAAAATAGGGTATAAACGAAGTAAAAAAGTCAACTTGACTCGGCAAATCTGCGTCACAACTGTTTCAGCTCCGCGTTGCCATGTGCTCGCCCGACCTTCTACCTGCGGCGCTGCTGAGGCCGTGTGGCCGGCCCCACTTTGAGTGAAAGACCCTTATAATAATTGTGTGTTTAAAAACAAGATACAGTATAACAAGCTAATTTGTACTGCAGATATTTTCCTACCAGTGTGTGACTGAAGTGATTGGACAGGCCCCAAGTTTAGTGAAATAGGGATACTTACCAAGTGCTGTAAACTTTTAATATGTGTTGGGTTGATGGCCACAGCATTCTGGAAGCACAGCTTGGCTTCTATGAACTCCTGCTTATACTCGTAGATGAGTCCTCTCTGCAACACAGAGTAAATTGCTCTGGATTAGTCGTGAGCAGCCACATGAAGTTAGTAAAGCTAAAACCCAGCAAATCGTTTAAGTTTATGCGGGGTTTCGCCTAGATGCACCAAGTTAGGCTCATCAGTAGGCTCTTAGTGACCGTGTCCAGACCACCACAACAACAACAACAACAAAATAAGTATTGGGGGGGGATTCGGTGGTATAGTTGGTAGCATGCTGAGCTTCTATGCCCAAGGTCGCGGGTTCAAACCCGGCCGAAGTCGTCGGATTTTTTAACATCGTAAAAGATCCCTCAGTATGCCTTCCTTCGGAGGGGAAGTAGAGCCGGCGGTCCCATGTCATATATTTATGGCATGAAAAACAACCTTCCACTAACTACACTTGTGTGAAGCCCAAATTTGTAGGTTAGAATTGATAACGCTCTATTAGTTGCAACGTTCGCCGCCAGGTGCTGACTGCGATGCCATCTAGTATCCAAGTCCACAAGCAAGGTGTCGTCGATGGTAGCATTTGGAGGCAAAAGTAGGGACTACTTGAAATTAATGTCTGCAGTCCTTACTTGAATTAAAACAGATGTTGTTGTTGTTTGAGTCTTCAGTCTTTTGACTGGTTTGATGCAGCTATCCATGCCTCACTGTCCTGAGCTAATCGTTTCATCTCTACATAGCTACCACACCCTACATCCGAGGCAATCTGTTTAACATATTCTAACCTTGGTCTACCCCTACAGTTCTTGTCCTCGACCCTTCCCTCCATAACTAAGCTTGCTATTCCTGGGTGTCTTAGGATGTGTCCTACCAACCTATCTCTTCTCTTCATTAGCAGTCGCCATAAACATCTCTCCTCTCCCACTCGTCTTAATACCTCTTTGTTTGTAACCCTATCTACCCATCTGATCTTCATCATTCTCCTGTAACACCACATTTCAAATGCTTCAATTCTCCTCTTTTCTGCTGCACCAATAGTCCAAGTTTCACTTCCATAGAGCGACACGCTCCAGACAAAGGCTTTCAAAAATGACTTCCTAATACCTAAATCTATATTCGATGTCAGCAGATTCCTTTTTTGTAGAAATGCTTTCTTTGCCTGAGCCAACCTACTTTTTATATCCTCTTTGCTTCGTCCATCACTGGTTATTCTGCTTCCTAAGTAACAGAAGTCTCCTACTTCCTTCAGCTTTTCACCTGCCAATTTGATCTCCATAGAGGTTTCTGATTTATTTCGGCTGCATTCCAGTATTTTTGTTTTACATTTATTAATTTTCATCATAAATTCTTTCCGTAAGACGGAGTCCATACCATTCAAAAACTCATTCAAATCCTCAGGCTTGTCGGCCAAGATGACGATGTTATTAGCAAATCTCAGAGTTGAAATTATTTCTCCTTGAATCTTCACTCCCACTTTAAATTTTTCTCTAATTTCCTTCATTGCTTAAAACAGATAACACACACTAATACAGCCATCACAATTAACACCGGTTATCAGACAGATTCTACACACACCCAAAGTACATGGGGTTACATGACCGCGTTGTCGCAGCCCCTAAACTGAGGAACCAACCAACCAAAATAAGTATCGACAGGGTGGAAAATTTCTAAACATTTGTGATTCTTCTTGAAATTGCAAGTCATTGCGGATACCCAGAATCTTTTTTTCGTATTTTTTTTTACAAAGTGCTTCTGCAGCGTAGCCATGCACATTAAATTGCTCACTACGACTGTATTGAAGAGCTGCAGAAAGTCTAGATGTTGAATGTTCAAATCCCGACCTTGACAGCAGCTATCGTGAATGTGCTTTTTCCCAACTCCCTCCAGGCAAATGTTATGATAGTATCTTATTTCAAGTCTCTAATATTTGCAGCTACACATGCTATTATAGACACTATAGAAACATAGGTTATCCGACAAATTTAACACATACCCAAGTACACGCGGCTAATGACCAAAGATTTCCCCAGTCTCTAATACGAATTAACAATAATTTTATAATCTAAGCCCTTGGGGGAGCCAGTTAACCCCTATAGGGCATGTCCCCAGATGGTAGATCGGGGATCCATAGAAACTCCGGAAACGAACCCGCTGACTGACAGCAGCCCAACTCCTGCGACACCCTCTCTCCAGGGGATATAAATATGGAGGGCCCATGCTCGGTATCCCAGGCTGGGGGAGGTATCAGATGGGAGGAGACCGAACAGAGGTCGGGATCATCATCATTTTCTACAGTTTCCAGCGCCAGGCTGGGTCTGCTTGGAACATAAGCCTCTCCATCATTTTCTAACCTCCCACCACCTTTCACTCCTCACTCTGTCCCACTCTTCTCCTCTTTTCTGCACTCCTTCCTCCACACCCACAATCCACCTATCTCTTGGCCTTCCTCTTGGTCTCTTGCCCTCCATTTCCATCTCATGCATCCTCCTTGGTATTTTGCCCTCCTGCATTCTCCTAACATGTCCGTACCAACTCATTCTTGACTTCTCTATAATAAAAAAAATAATAATATCGTATGGCCTCGGGTGCCGGGTGTAAGCTTCGTTATTTGACACCCAGAGGGTAGCTTGTATGTCGAATTTTGGGTTCTTTAACATGCCAACATTGTATGCCTTTCAAAAAAAAAAATCACTTACCACGGCCAGGAGCGAACCTGCAAGCTTGGGGTTAGTAGACCGACACATTAACTACTCACCCACAGTGGCAAGCGACTTCTCTATGATCTCCGGTAAGGGTTTCTCTTCCACAATCTCTCACACACTCTCCCTTCTTGTTATCGCTAATCTGCTTCTCTGAAATTTCATTTCGCAAGCCTGGATCCTGCTCACCTGTCTCTTTTACATAACCCAAATTTCTGATGTGTAGGTGAGTATTGGGACATAATACGTTCGATACAATACCCATTTGCTCATACCAGACCACTCACACTCTGCAGGAATCCATGGGCTTGCCTTCCTCTCTCACTGATCTCCTTGTCATTTCTACCACTCCCTAAATACTTGAAACTATCCACCTTCTTTAGTACTTCTCCTCCTATCATTATATCTCGTTGTCACCATCGTTTCACACTGCTCTGCATTAAATTTCAAACCATATTGTTTTACTGTCTCAACCAATAAATTCAACCGTTCTTGTACTTCTGCATCTCTGTTGCCTCATCTCATTAGAGCGTCTGCAAACATAATTGTTCTCATATGTTCTTCTATTTGTGCTGCCACTTCTACCATTACCTCATCCATCACAGAGATGATAAGCAGTGGTGATAGTGCACTCCCTTGCTTCAACCCACTCTTCTGCTTTAACCGGTCTGACCTCTCTTTCACACAGCTCACACTTCCTTGGTACATCTCCTTTATTCTAGCCAGATTTTTAACTCCCTTTTTCTGTAAGGTTTCTCACACCTTTCCTCTATCCAAGCTATCGTATGCCTTCTCATGTCCAGAAACACCATAACCAAATCCTTTCCATATTCATAGTGTTTTTCTTGGAGCTACCTTACGCTGAAATTCAGGTCCACTGTTGATCTTTCTGGCCTAAATCCATACTCTTCCTCCCTCTACCCTTCTTCTACCACTCTCCGCACTCTCCTTTCCAGGATCTTCTCAAGCTTCCAAATTCATTTTCATGATGAAGCAGGACACACTCTTGTTCTCAAGGTATGAAATTGCCTTTAAATGCAGGGAAACCAATAACAATATTGGTCAATGGCATGGGAAAGTGGAAGGCAACGGGAAACCAATACTTGATCTTTAGCATGACTGGACAATCTAGTCCCCGGTGGCCCTTACATGAGCTTAGGGTGCTCAGAATCTCCGAGCCAGGCATGAGAAGAATAGCCACTTGGAATCAAGGGAAGACTAATGGGGTTAGGGGTCAAGAATGAAGAAGAATTTCCTGGCTAAAGAACCTAAGCCATTGGTTTGTTATTGTTGCTGCTATTTTAGGGGCAATAACAAACATGGTCCTATAGGTCCATGTATTTTGGGTATGTGTATATATGTGGAATTTGTGTGATAACCTGTGTTATTGTGGATGAAAGTTTGATGCTTTTCAATCGGTCAACAAGAGTTTTTCCCAAAAAGGATGGGTTATTCGATAATCCTGAAAAAAATATGTACATGTTGTAAATATTTTCACCCATATTTTCTGACATAAATTTTAGGGCCTAAGTGTAATGAATCTGATGATGATCGCTTGACGATCGAAAATGGTCATCCAAGTGTATTTATTTTATCTCATGTCATTTTTTTTCAGGATTAGAGAATAACCCATCTCTTTTGGGAAAAACTCGTGCTGACCGACTGAGAAGCATCAAACTTTTGTTTACTAAGGCAACACTGAAAAATGGCTTCAAACACCATAACAAACTTAAGTGAATTGGGATAATTTGCAGAGAAACAGAAAAAAAGACACTAGGATGTGCTTCAAGATGGGACGTATAATGCAGTTTGCTCCCCCCACCAGCGTTCAGACTAATCACTTGCGTAAGAGCCTAATTCCGTAACAAAAAACCTGCAACATACAGGGCTGGATTTATGACGGTACGCATCGGTACTCCCTACCAAAACCTCTGATCGGGGGAAAAGTCGAATAGATTGCTATTTTGTCCACTGATTAATTTTTAAAGGTGTTCAGAAAAGCGTAAAAATATTGTTTTTAGAACTCTATATTTCAATATTCCATGAAGCCCCCATTCCTCTCCTACCACCACCACCACCACCACCACCACCCGGTAGCCCACAGTACCGGAACCTCTTTTTTTTTACAAATCAAGCACTGCCTATACCCCACGTCAGGTCAAGACCTGAGGAAAATATTCCTCCGCGCGTCTTCTCTCTCTGTCCCTCCGCGCGTCTTCTCTCTCTGTCCCGTCTTGTGTTTCCAGCATGGCGCGCATGTGATCGAGTATTTGAAACTACGTTAACCATAAACGACTTTATTGCGTTCGGACCTTTGATTCCCTTCAATTACGAATTTATCTAAGGTATATTCACTGAACCAAATAATTATGTTTTTTATCGTGTTGGATCACCCAGTCGAAACCCGAGGCTCTGTGATAATTTAAAAAAATAAGATGCTTGTAGTTTTACGTTAGCGTGCGATTATTAAAAACGTAACATTATTTGTGTTAGGCGAGGTATGACATATAAACGAACATGAAATGGCGTGTGTCCTTCAACCCTATGAACCAACTAATTGCTTATGTGTCATCCATAAGCATCTTATCTTGGAAACGATCGAAAGTAGACGGGGAGAAACAGGCTGCTTCCTTGAAGGGTTACGAAACGTACTCTTGAGAATCAGAAGGCAGAATGATCTACTGTCAGTACAAAGACTTAACTGTAACGTGAAGTGGAGGGTAATTATAAAACAAAATAATAATTATACCGCGCATAGGAAAATAATACTATCAGGTGTATAGGCGTATTAACCATCATCAAAATGTCATTACAAAACATTGCGAGCAGGCAATATATTTTCGGTTGACATAGGCTACTGAGAACTAAACACTATCCTATAAATAAGATTAAATGTTAGGATACAACATGTGTAGATACAACTTACAGATATTGTCGCTAATCTTCCTCCATTGGTTCTATTCCACTGAGACCGCCGTCAGATGATTCACTACTGTCACTATCACCATTAACGTTAATCACAAATTTGTCTTCCATTTTGTCCACAATAAAGTCCAGATCCAAAAGTTTCTTTTCTTCTCCCTTGACGTGGCGGAGACAGTTTTCCCACTTCTCCGGTGTAACTTGAGCGATTCCCTCCTGCAGTAGTTTTTCGACAGTTTCAAGTTTAAAAGTGTTGTTGTTACGAGCAACGTAGCCCTTTACTTGGCTCCATGCTAATTCTATTGGATTCAATTCGCAGTGATATGGTGGTAAGCGAAGCACAGTATGTCCAGCCAGCTGAGCAATGCTGTCAATACGATATCCTTCATACTTATGTTTGATACTTCGAATGACACCCATCAGCTCTGCCTTTATCCAACTGACCTCGAAGTGAACACCCTTTTCTTTCAGAAATTTTTGCATGTCACTTTTCTTTGATGATGATGTGGGAATTTTTTCATGTTTCACAGAGTGATAACTGGCATTGTCCATAACAATCACACTATTTGGTTCAAGTTTTGGCAATAGTTCCCGAAACCAGGCTTCGAACCTGGGACCGTCCATTTCCTGGTGGTAATCACCACTCGATTTCTTGGCTCGAAATACAAGTCCCGCACTGTCAACGAAACCTTTTTCATTTCCACAATGAACTACAATAGCACGACCCCCTTTTCCAGTAGGATTTTTGGGGCCAGTACTGACACCACTAATGAAAGCTTGACCTTTACTCTCAACTGTAGTATCTTGCCATACCTTTGATACTGTATGTCCGGCGTTACACCAGATTTCATCTAGATAATAAATAGTGCGTCCTTGTCCACGGTACTCTTGTATGGACATTAGGTACTTGTGACGCCACTGAATTAAATCATCGCGTTCCAGCAAGGCTGACGCTCTTTTCCGTCGCTTGAAAAGAAACCCTAAGTCCTTCATTAACCTACGAACAGTACTCTCACTGAAACTAGGGAAATCCTCATCACTATTCACTGCGCATGTCACTTTCTTCACAGTTGGAATTTCATTCTTGAGAAAAAAAGAATGCACTTTCCTACGAATTCCACACAAAACAAATTCCGAATACTGCGACACACGAACCCTCTTTCCTTGTGACGCCGGTCGACTTCTCGCTGGAGACTTGCATTCGTCATGAACTTTGAATTCAGCGCGTGACGCGTAAACACTGTATGTTGAAACACCAGTCAAGTATGCAGTCTTCTTCACCAACTCTTCTACTGTCCACTCTGGATTGTCATCCCTCAACCTACTATATACATTTAAAATAATTTGTTTGCATCTTTTAATCAACTTCTCTCCACTTTTGTTACCTTTGAAGTATCTTATTGGTGATTCAAGCTTTACAGCTGCAGTTTGAACACGTTGTGTACTTGAAGATGCCATGTTAAACTCGTAACAGTATTGCCAACATTAGAACCTGATTCGCCACACAATCGAATGACTTGGGTAATCTTATGATGCTCAAACAAGGTTTATACAGAACGAAATACAATATAATATCAAATTCGTACTGAATTACTCTGCCTATCATTTCAAATACCACTAAAAACTATATTCACACACAAAATTAATCATATGAAAAGCAAAGTTGGTGCAGCATCCAATTAAAGAGAAAATGATTAACTTATCCACAGATTTATACCAAGGAATTTCTTAAAAGTAATCTAGCCAGTTCATCGAAACATAGTAACATACGCTGAAAAATCGTGTACTGCAAAAACAAGCAGAAAGAGTGGGAACTATTTCCTTGCGCGTCAGCCTTTTCACCTCAAAGGGACCGCTTAGGTCTTGACCTGCCGTTTGGTATAGAAGATTTGGTGATGTGAATTTCAATTTAGGCTTTCACGGCCGGCGTTCATAATTAAATACAAGTTTTTCGGGCTTGTAGGCCGTGGTCCAGACAGGATATCTCCCGACGTTTCACCGGAAACTGCGTCCGGCATTATCAAGGGTTCCGCTCCTTTCCTTGGTCTGCAGTGGAATGAGGAAGAGGCTTGAAATAATGGGTAATGGCTAGTAGTGGAGTATTGTTGTTTGAATATGACTGTTGGTTGGATCTTGGCGATGAACTAACGGCTGGAAGGTAGTTTGGATCTTCAAATTAGCATGGTGAGCCGAGCGTTCACTTCGCATTCTGGCTGGATCGTCTGATCTCACGTACATGTTGCGGGATGCGGTGCGTGCTCCGGCTTCGGCGACCGAGCTTGTGAGGGTCAGGTGTTCCCTGCTCACCATGCTAATTTGAAGATCCAAACTACCTTCCAGCCGTTAGTTCATCGCCAAGATCCAACCAACAGTCATATTCAAACAACAATACTCCACTACTAGCCGTTACCCATTATTTCAAGCCTCTTCCTCATTCCACTGCAGACCAAGGAAAGGAGCGGAACCCTTGATAATGCCGGACGCAGTTTCCGGTGAAACGTCGGGAGATATCCTGTCTGGACCACGGCCTACAAGCCCGAAAAACTTGTATTTAATTATGAATTTCAACTGTCTGGAAGCACTGTTATCCTGCTTCTAACTTACCATGTACATGATGTGATGCGACAGAGGGAAGATGGCGCTGGCCTCTTGTACGCAGGCCATAGCGGCTGGCAGCTGGTCTAGAGACAGGTAGACCTCAGACAACAGGAGCCAGATCTGTAGTTGTAAGAGCCAGGCTCTCTGCGGGCCGGGCCGGGGAGTGAACGAGCTAAGCGACGACGCCACCTCGGACAACGCCTGCTCCACGCGTGACGCGGCCAGGGAGTGGGCATGCAAGGAACCTGCGACAATACATCTCACATAAGTCTACATCACGCAGAAACAGGGAGAAAGAAAACCAAATTGCTAAATCACGCCTTTCCTTCTGACTAAGGATGGTTGGTTCCTTAGTTTAGGGGCTGCGAGAACGCGGTCATGTAGCCCCGTGTACTTTGGGTGTGTGTAGAATTTGTCTAATAACCGGTGTTAATTGTGACGGCTGTATTAGTGTGTGTTATCTGTGATTCTGATAGAAGGACTGCAGACGATTAATTTTTTCAAGTAGTTCCTACTTTTGCTACCAAATGCTACCATCCACAACACCTAGCTGCGGACGTGGCTAATGAATGCCATCACAGTCAGCACTTGGCGGCGAACGTTGGAACTAATACAGCGTAATACACTAACCTACAAATTTTAGCTTCCACAAGTGTACCTTAGTTAGTGGAAGGTACTTTAACATGCCATAAATCTATGACATGGGACTGCCGGCTTAACTTCCCCTCCGAAGGAAGGTATACTGAGGGATTTTTAAGGCTCTTAAAAAATCCGACGACTTCAGCCGGGTTTGAACCCGCGAGCTTGGCCTTAGAAGCTCAGCATGCTACCAACTATGCCACCGAAGCCGCTCCTTCTGACTAAGAGAGACAGTATGTGCCGGATTGGGACAAGTTAGTACAGGAGGAGGAGTTCTTTCATTTGAGGAGCTTGGATATTGTGATTATTTAGCCCCGTGTGCTAAATACCACCAGACGCTTCGAAGGAACCTTGTTTCCTTTTTCAATGGAATTAAAACATGAACAATTCGAATAGTAATCCGGGCTGTGAAAGCCTTAATCTACAGATTTCTTATTATTGTTGCTCAAGGGAGAGATTATCATCGTCATAACATTATATCGTATATTTTGTAGCCAAGTGAAAAGTGTCTTTGCCATGTCATGGTGAAGATAGTATTTTTTGCATATGATGGAACAAAATGGCTCTTCACTGTTGTCTCAGAAACATTCGACAGTTGTCTACCAAATGGTTTGATTCCTGGCCTGCCAAGAAATTTTAGTCTGGTCCGTGGGCTGAAACGGGGATTAATGTATTTCCTCTCATAATCATCGCATATTTTAAGCTTAAAATTCGTGGAAGAAAATCAGGGTGCGACATTTATGCAAAGAATATTAAGGTTCAAAGAAGAAAAACCACCATCATTATCTTTAGTATACTGTATCATTGAAAATGAAAATCCACAGCCTGCTTCCAGTCGACCGAACGGGTCAGGGATGGAATGAATGAAGCCCCCATCTAGCGGCGAGGATATGAACTGTGACGGCTGTCGCACTCCCCTGGAGCAATGCTCAATTGAATGACAGATGAAATGAAATGATAGTGGAGAGTGGTGTTGTTGGTATGAAATTTGTGACAGGGAATACCGGAGTACCCGGAGAAAAACCTGTCTGCCTCCGCTTTGTCCAGCACAAGTCTCACATGGAGTGACCGGGATTTGAACCATGAACCCAGTGGTGAGAGGCTGGCATGCTGCCGCCTAAGCCACGGAGGCTTCATATAATGTACCATTATTTGCTTAATTTGTATTCCCTTGTATTTCACTTTCATCAAGAACACTGTATAATTCTTTTACTTTTTCATTGTGAACACCACAAACGGGTCTCTGTTTCAATGTCTCCACAGAAGTGGCTGATGTTAGACTGGCGCGGGCTTTCCCTTGCGTAAGTTTCTGCTAATAGCAATCGGACTTGTTTGCACGTGGTGCTTAGCAGTGCTTCGTATGGTGGATTATTGAAGCATGTCATTCCGAGGCCAAATCGCCGAAATGTCGGGTCCATACAAGTTTAATTTCCCTGGACTGGAACCGAGCGCGATCTCTGTGTAGCATGCCGCATGACGGCCTCTCTTGTAGCGCGAGTCATCGTCACATATTTTTACGTTTTTTTTTCCCCCATGACAAAAGTTTTTTTTTTTTTTCATGACAAATGTAAGATGACGATTTAAGCTAATATCATTCAAATCATGTCATTAGCATGGTATTTAACACTCCGAATTGAAAAGCGTTGCAATTCTGGCTGTAATAACACTCATTTAAAACATAGCCCTTGACATAACCTAAGGGAACGACTTTCTCCACAAATGTCTAATAATGTGTTGCTTTATGCTTTACCTAATTAAAACTATTATTGTAATGCCAGTAGATTAGGATAACAACCGTGCCGATGCAGATAACAGTCATGCAAATGCAGATAAAAGTCGTGCGGATGCGGTTAATGTTTTGTTTATCCGCACAGGGCTCTAGTTTCTGTATAAGCTCGTGGCAGCACGTGCAACCGACCGCCGCACAAATACGAATGAATTATGCGATGATTATGTAATGAAATTTTATAAACCAATTTTTTGTATTTGAAAAGTAAGGGGCGGTGATTATGTGAGGACGTACGATATTAAACCTTGTGAGCCAGAATTACATCCCCCCCCAGGGCGACCGACTGCTATGAAGCATTTAGAAGGGGTAATCTTGTATTTTTTGCCAACTGAGATGAATATTGTTCCTCTAAAAAACTTTTGAGAGGCAAAATTACTAACAAATTTTGTAACACAGAAACCCTAATCGTAGGTTACGCTTCTAAAAAAAAAAAAAAAATACATATTGCAGTACTATTAAAATAACATCTTTATTTGATGTGCACTTAAATGGAAGAGAAAATTAATTTAAAGGGGTGAATAGAAAGAAAATCCATGAAAACAATGGTGTGACATGCATGGCATCTATAGCATATAGAAGACATTCCTCAAGGTGTTACACTTGTATTCTCTTCAAAGTTACCAGATGTTTTAACTGAGATGATGTACTTTCTATGCTCTGCCCAGATGAAATTAGTGTTGGACATTTAACAAAGTAGCCTATTGAAAAAACAAACAATGTTATTAGTTCAGATGGTCTTGCCTTGCCTTTCATATTCTTTGTTTACTGAAAATAGCTTTAACCTGACGAGTGAGAAATTTGAGATTTTGTCATTATTGGTTCTATTTATTCATGTTGCTTTCTCGTTCAAGTTGTAATGATAATTTCTCCAAACATATAAATATAAATAAAATAAAAAAAAGTAAGCAATGAAGAACTATTGGAAAACAAGAAAGGAAGCAGGAAACAAGCGAAAATGACTGCAGTGGGTTATTATATTTGGTCCTAAGCTGGCCAAGATCGAGAGAAGAAAGAAGAATAACCTAAGAAAAGGCCAGGAAAGGTCTGATTCAGGTAATTGCGCACGTGAATCGCGAAGTGTATTGGTGCTCCATCCTGTTGTAAGACAACAGTGTCTTCGATACAATTTTTCTTGCAATTGTGGCACCAACCACTCATTAAGCATCTCCTGGTGGGAATTCCATTAACATTGTCTTCGAAAAAGAAATGCCGGCCGGTGGATTGGAAGAAGTTCTGCATCTTTACCAGCTGCCTTTGCCTGGCCTCCACAAAGTCCTGATCTGACGACACCAGACAATGTTCTCTGGGGTTTCATAAAGCAACAAGTAAGAAACACTCAATATCACACAACCCAGGAATTACGAGCACCTGTCGAACACACCTTGAACTTCGTGACTCCGCAAAACATCTGCGAGAACATGGCGCAGAATTCAGCTGTGTTACGATAAGGATGGTGCTCATACCGTTGTTTAAGACTTCAAGGTAACTGTGTATATCAAACGTTCAACCATAACTATCATAATGTTGAAATTAAAAGGAGAAGGGGGGGAGGGTGTACGCCCACTTCCGGACCACTCTGTAGAAGAAATAGATCTCATTAAGAACCTCAAAAACAAGGCAGAATATAGCATGTTAACAGAGATGTGGAAGTGCACTGACGACCAATCTCTACAGAACATCCATCAGATCATAATCTGATATATGGATAATGGAGATCCTATCAGACAGATAGCCACAGTCATGATCCACCCACTGCACAAGAAGGGGAGATAAGACTGACCTCAACAATTACAGGAGTATCTCCTGATTATCTGTCACTTACAAGATATTCTCTACAGGGTCACCAATCAGCTCGATTCTGATATGTGAATACCAGGCTGGTTTCCATGTCAGTAGATCTTGTTCAGAGCAGATACAAAACCACAAAGCCTTGCTAGCATATCAGATCCCAGGGTAGCCGACATCATCAACTTCCAGAAAGCCTATAACTCGATCGACCGTTTGCAGTCCCGACAAGCCATCTCAAAGGGTGTCTTGCCACAGTCCCTCACCAGCAAAAAGAACACGGAAGACCCCAGTGGACAGAGGAAAGAAAATTGGCACTCTGCCAGAAAATAAAAGCCACAAAGAAACAAAGGACTCTCGTCAAGAGTCGAAATTTGCACCATAGTCCTCAGTAAGTCCAAACAACCCCAAGAAGAAGAAGAAGAAGAATGAAAAGGAAAAGAACAACTACAAACAAAAATGTATGGAATACAAAAATTATAATTTCAAATATAAATTTAAAAAAGAACTAGTTCTTTGAGACACACAATCCTTGTAAATTTAGACCGGTGGTCCTGGGCCACTCTATCTCATAAAACAAATGAATGCAACTATCAACCACTGTGCTGTTATAATATATGAGATAGAGTGTAAGTTATTATCATAATTATTTCTTGTTATTATTTATTTGATTGATTTATTTATGGCACTACTGAATGAATTATTTTATACAACATAGCCTCATTGCTGATCGAGGTTAGTAACAGGCAATTTTAGTGGTGATAAATAAAAACAAATAAAATGTGTAAATTTCCTTATTTTAATACTTTATTAAAAGTATTGATGAGACTGAATTTTGTATTCTACTTTGGTGGAAATTTACACGATTGTAAATCAATACGGATAATGATGGGTATGCAAGTAATAAATAAAACATCCGAGTTAAGTCAAAATTAAAAACCAGCATAAAACAAAAATTCACAAATCAAATGTTATGAAATATGTAGTATCAAATAAGAGAGAAAATATTCACAAAAAAATACTTCATTAGTCTTGAAATAGTATGCTTCTAAAGATCAACAAATCTTCTAGGTTTTGCCAGAGTAGGCTACATCAAGTAAGGCTCATCAGTGGGTTCTTGGTGACCATGCCCAGACTGCATTCTATTTAGAAAAAAAAAACCTATTTACTTGAAAGTTGATTTGTGTATAGGTGCTAGGCAATTGTTTCCTTTCGGATAATGAGAATGTAGAACTTTACTAGCGGGCCACGGACAGCCAACCACTGCCATGCTCTACACAGAGGAGGGTTTCTGCTGCTATATGCTATAGTTTGAGAATTAACCCTTCACTCACTAAACTACAGGTAAGGTTAGACATACCACATCACACAGTGCAGAGGAGAACACTCAATGTTGTATTAGTTACACACACTTCACAAACATGCACAAGGAGAACATTTGACAGGATTTATTATGATTCCTTTATAATCCCCCTTGAAATTACAATTCAAGTAACACAGTATCTGCCATCATATTTGATACTAGATTTCATTATCACTAGGGAACGGATTTATATGTGCTAATAATTAATAAAATATGTACATAGATATTTACTTATTTTTATAGAAATATGGAATTATACACAGGGTGTAACAAAAATGTACGGCGCAAAATGCAGGACACGTTCCACACACGTAGACGAAGAAATTATGTTACACAAACATGGGCCCGGAAATGCTTTATTTCCATGTAATACCTCATTGTCTCTGACTCATTAATCATGGGAAACATACAAGAACAGAACGTACCAGCATACCACATGCAGCTTTTTCTCACAGGAAATGTTCAATATGCTTTCCATGCGCATTGGTACATGCATGAACCCGCTGTCGTAGTGAATCTCGGATGTGCTAATGTATCCCTATAGTACTGCGTATGGTTTCGCAGCCTTCCATAATATGGGCATGGAGACTCTGAACATCTTGTACTGAGGTTCAATACACAAGAGCTTTCAATAGGCCCCCACAAATAAAACCCCAGTGAGATAAGGCAAAGAGAGCATGGAGGCCAGGCAATTAGTCCACCTCTACCTATCCATCTGTCATCAAATCTGTTATTTAGAAGACGACGGATTAACACTAAAATGAGGAGGTGCTCCATCGTGCACGAAGTAGGCCTACATGCTTTGTCGCACAGCTAAAGGCACATGTGCTAAGTCACATGACAACAAGGGCATGTAAAACAAAACACTGGCGGTTGCACCTAGGATAATGACGACATAACCGAGAGAGCATGTTCTCCATAATTCTAACGTACTGTTCTTGTGTGTTTCCCATGCTTAATGAGTTGGAGACAATGAGGTGTAACATGGAAACAAAGCGTTTCCTGACCCATGTTCATATAACATAATTTCTTCATCTACATGTGAGAAATGTGTCCTGCATTTTGCGCCGAACATTTTTGTTACACCCTGTATAGTCTGGATAACTTATTTAAATCTCGTCTACTATCGCAAAAGAATAAGATTCAGCTATACATGACACAAGTACGGCCGGTACTTTTGTATGGTTGTGAAACCTGGGCGAGGTCAGCAACAACCGAAGAAGCCATCTTTGGCTTCGATAGGAAGGTACTTCAAAATATTTATGGACTCGTTTTCAATGCCATGGAAGGTAAATGAGAACGAAAAACGAAGGATAACTTGTATCAGCGGTTTGGAAAACCACAAATTGGCCGAATACTAGGACAGAAGAGGTTACAGTGGTTTGGCTACATCTTTCGAGCTGATGAATCCATCTAAAACCGAGTCCTTCATTCACAACCTGCTGGAAGACGCCTATGGGGACGTCCCAGGACACGATGGAAGGATTGAGTATTGACAATACTTCAGCAAGTGGAGCCAAATGCGGTGGAAGATGAAGCTAGAGACCGGCAGCTCTCTGCAGTAGATAGCTCCACCTTTGTTACTGATTCCTTTGTTACCACTTTATCTCTTCTTTTTCGTTCTTTTGTTCTTCTGCTGTAGGCCTTAAAGGCCCATAAATGAAATAAATGGTGATGATGATGACTTACAATTACAAAAAACTATAATTTATATTTTAATATCGAAATTCAAAGAAGCTAAACAAAGCAGATCTACTCGAAACATAACGTTCACGTCTCATTTTATTATCAATATGATCTTTGAAGAATACTCAATCTTTTATTATCTGTTACCAAAACAATGGATTACAAAATGTTCTTTTAAGCGGTGGAAAGTGAATCTTCTGCTATTGTCTCTAAGGACAGATTTATATTGACAAACTGCATTCAATATTGGAAGAGGTAATGGAGGCATGTTTGAACTTCACAATGCCTGCTGGGGTTAAATCCAACGTTAACTTTACACTTAAATCTCCACACAAAATTGCAGCAACCTATCCCATTGCTTCATATCCATGGTTCTTTGAAGGTACAGTGTCCACCTTAAGTTTTGCCACATCTGTAACTTTAGCTGTACCACGATTAAAATATTTTAAATATAAAAGGTCCTGTATGGGATGGTAAAAAATAAGAGGCGGAAGGATCCTACGGATTATGTTAGAATGGTGAACAAAAGGGGACAAGAGATAGAAAATAGAGAAGAACTGAAGAAAATGTGGAAAGAATGTTTTGAAGAACTTCTGAACCCAAATGGAAAAGATGGTGAGGAGGAAGAAATCGGGGAAGAGGAAGATGAACTGCAAACAGAAAAGGACTTAACATGGAAAGAAGTGAAAGATGCAGTGAACAAGATGAAAGGAGGGAAGGCACCGGGTGTGGATGAGTTGAGTGTGGAGATGGTGAGAGCAGCAGGAGAGGTGGGGATACAGTGGCTCTACCGAGTGATGAGGACAGCATGGAAGGAAAGGAAGACCCCAGAGGACTGGAAAAAAGGAATCATTGTCCCGATCTTCAAGAAAGGTAGTAGAACAGATTGCAGAAACTATCGGGGAATAACACTGATGAGTCATTGTGCAAAGATCTTCGAGAAAGTTTTGGAAAAGAGAATTAGGACAAGGATAGAAGGAGGGATGAGGGAAGAACAACATGGCTTCAGAGCAGGAAGGTCCACAGTGGATTTGATTTTTGCTGTAAGGCAGTTACAAGAACAGCACTATGAGTATGGAACAGATCTACTGATGGCCTTCCTGGACATTGAGAAAGCATATGACAGTGTATGCAGAAACAAAGTATGGAAGTCCCTGGAGGATAGAGGAGTAAAGAAATGGACTATAAAGAGGATAAAGGAGATGTACAAGGGAAGCGTGAGCTGTGTGAAAGTGGGAGGAGAGAGATCAGACTGGTTGGAACAGAGAAACGGCCTGAAACAAGGAAGTGCACTGTCACCGTTACTTTTCATTGTGGTGATGGATGACGTAATGACCCGAGTGGCACAAGTAATTGGGGACGGAAAGATGAAAGCAATGGTGTTTGCAGATGATTTGATGAATTGGGGAAACAAGGAGGAGGAGGTACAGGAACAGTTGGACGTGTGGGAAGGAATAATACAAGGATATGGGATGAAATTTAGCATAAATAAGAGTGAGATGGTGATCACAACAAGGAAGAAGGAAAGAACCACAACGGGAATAACAATGGGTGGGGAACAGCTGAAGAAAGTGGAGAGTTTCAAGTATCTGGGAAGCCTGATACAAGATAATGGAAGAAACGATAGAGAAATAAATGAGCGGGGGAGGCAGGCAGAAGCATTT
Source organism: Meconema thalassinum (assembly GCA_946902985.2). NCBI lineage: Eukaryota > Metazoa > Arthropoda > Insecta > Orthoptera > Tettigoniidae > Meconema > Meconema thalassinum. Next base: position 68,391,425 of record OX336397.1, read on the forward strand.
CGGAGAAGTGTGAGAAGCATGTTATGGAGCAAGGATGTCCCTCAGAACAGCAAAAAGATCATATATCGGACGTACTATGTCCCTATCCTGACGTATGCCTCGGAGACCTGGGTTATGAAAGGAAGGGAGAAGAGCAAAATACAGGCCAGTGAGATGAGGTTCTTGAGAAGCAGTATTGGAGCTACAAAGATGGACAGAATAAGAAATGAGAGGACCAGAGAATTGATGAAGGAGGAACCATTACAGGATGGTATAGAGAAATCTAGACTTAGATGGTATGGACATGTAAAACGAATGGAGGAGAAGAGGATACCCAGGAGAATACACGAGACGAAGTGGGAAGGAAAGAGACCGAGAGGAATACCGAGAGACAGGTGGCTGAAGGGGGTGGAAGAAAGCGTGAAGAAGAGAGGAGAAGACTGGACAAGGGTGGAGGCTGAGAGATGGTGGGAAGACAGAAGACGTTGGAGAGGCTTGTGTTCCAAACAGACCCGGCCAGTGGCTGGAAACTGTGCAAGATGATGATGGTGATCTTTAACTTGTTTCTCCATTATTGATAGGACTGTTAATTTACTAGAATGTAATACTCTCTAGCCAAATTATTATTATTATTATTAACTTTATTGGCCACATTGGACCACTTGAGTCTTCCATGTACACATTTTCTTTGAAGGTTGTATTGTTTGATTCTTCTTATCTGCCCAGTACTTCTTCATTCGTTCTGATCGCAGTGGACTATATCAATTTTAATGATTAACAATACGGAGCATATGTGCTAAACTTCCAAATATGGAAAATTAATACGGTACTCCACTTCTCAACTCCACATGCTGTGATTCATTAAGATAATACAAAATACAATTAAGTTTAGCTTCCTAAATAGATATGTATTTACATAGAAATCTGTTCCCTGATTATCACCATTGACGTGTTCACAGTGTAAGGGAAGGCGGTTACACCCCCATTACCAAAGAAAAGCAAGAAAATGCCTACAACAGGAAAATGGAGGACAGCCTTTCCTTCTAAATAGCTAATGAAAGTCCACAGCCAGCTTCCAGTCGACCGACAGGGTCAGCGATGGAATGAATGAAGCCCCCATCTAGCGGCGAGGATATGAACTGTGCCGGCTGCCGAAGCCTGTCACACTTTTCTGAGTGACAGATGAAATTGAATGAAGTGGAGTGTGTTTCAGGAATGAAATTTTTGATAGGGAAAACCGGAGTACCAGGAGAAAAACCTGTCTGCCTCTGTTTCGTCCAGCACAGATCTCACATGGAGTGACCGGGATTTGAACCACAGACCCAGCCGTGAGAGGCCGGCGTGCTGCCGCCTAAGCCACGGAGGCTGACTCTAAATAGCTAATAGTGGAGTAAATTACACTAACCCAATGATCCTTGAAGAATTAAGTACTTACTAAAATTTGTAATCTATAGTATTATTAGTAGACTCAGTCAGTATGGTCAGTTCAGATTGGATTGTACAGGCTAATTAGATGGTCGAGTCGCACGCAGTCCGGATGAGAGCAGTTGACCTAGTCACTGTCTGCACTGAACTGGTGTAATGGATCTGATGATGAACGCTTGACGATCGAAACTGGTCATCCAAGTGGTTTGGTTTGTTTTTATTAATCTTTGTTTTTTAACCGTCGACTTGAGCCTCTATGGATTGCGTGTTAAGAACCACTCTTATTTCAGTGTCTGCGTCTTGTTCGTTTGCCGGCTTTGACATCTTGCCAGTATCTCTTGCGCGCATCCATCAGCTTGTTCTCCCACTCCTCTGTTAAAGGGCCTCTCCATCTTCTGGGTTCTGCCTCCACCATCAAACCCCGATAGCTTTCCACCATCCTTCTGAAACTATTCCTGTCTTTGATTTTATCCTCCGTAATGCCCACCTGTCTCATATTTTTCTCACACTCTTGGAACCATTTCAACTTGGAGATCTTCAGTTTAAGAAAATTCCGGATTTTTCTTTGTGAGCCGGTCATTATTCATACGGAAGATGTGCTCATTAAACAGCAATCTTCGCTTTCTAATTGTTGTTGCTATCGGTTCCATCTTTCTGTGTACATCTTTATTTGATGTCAGTCGAACCTGTCCGTCAACCCATGTGTTGCCCAAGATCTTCCATAGTAGTCTGCGTTCTCTTTTAAGTAGCTGATTGACTTGTCCGGTTCGATTCATACACAGGGTCTCCGAAGCATATAAATCTTATGGTCTGATAACAGTGCTGTAGTGCCTTAGTTTGGCTCCTATACTCAGCATCTTCTTATTGTAGATGTTTTTTAGTCAGGATGCGGACATTGGTCGCTTCTTGTTCTAGCCCATTCTCTTGGATTACTTCACCCAGGTATTTAAACTGTATTTAAAGTTTATTTATTAATCTCATGGTTTTCTTTTTCCCAGCGTTAGGGCACAATACATCACAATTGGGTACAATCGTGTTGACCGACTGAAACACATCAAATTTCGGGTAGGGAAGAACGCAACATGAATATGCAATGTTCATTATATTGTTCTACCCTGGGGTGCCCACAGGGTAGGGCCAACCCCTATCGGCCCCTTTCACCATCCTTCAAGCTTGCCACGGTGGGTGTGTGGTTATAGTGTCAGACTACCAACCCCAAGCTCGCAGGTTCGCTCCTGGCCTCGGTAAGGGATTTTTGAAAGGCAACAAAAATCACGATACTCATGTCATATGTTGTTGGCATGTTAAAGAACCCATTTGAATTCAGTAGGCCGTGTTCATAATGGCAAAATTAATCTCGGGATTTTCTGCAAACACAAAGTTCCTCATTTCTCTACTATACTCTGATTTACAAAAGATGCTCAGTGAAAACTGTCATCCGCTTGACGGGTGAGGTGAGGAGTGGAGATGAGAAGGGTAACGGTCTCCATGGCAACAGTCAGCAATGTTGCAACGTATGCCGACACAGCAGTAAGCACATGGTTTGACTCAGTGTGTCTTCACTCGTCACGGTCATTAGAGCGCCAGGCAGTGGGGCTAACTTACCCAGTATTTGTGTCTTCCTGCAAGCCTCTTGGAATGTTATGAGTCATGATCTGCCTCAGTGGCAACGCAGCATTTCCCCACGTGCTAGCTTTGACAGCTGTCAGCGAGCTTTATTGGTAATTCAGAGTATAGAAAGCGGTATAGCGTCAAGGAGCTTAGATATCTAACTTCCTTGACATTCATAGCGCTCCAAGGAGCATTCAATTCAACATGCAATCTGCCCTCTGGGTGTCAATTAACAAAGCTTGCCACCGGCACCAGAGGCCATACGATATTATTATTATTACCACCCTTCACTCTTCACCCCCATTTCACTCCACAACCTCAGAGAAACCAACAACAGCAAATGTCTAACTATGGCAAACACACTCAGCTTGACAACCAAACCACACATACGTGTGGCAATCTTTACAACATCCTTACCACATAAGTCAAAACAGGTAGCTGTGTACCATCTAGCACAAGAATTCGCTGACCAATTTATACAAACATTGACGATTCCCTTAAATACCCCCCACACCAGGAACTGAGGGCCCCTCTGTCGTCTTCCACACGCCGCGGTGCTGCTTGACGTCCGATCGTTCTACAGTCTGGTGAGTTATGCTCATAAAAGGTTTTCCTTAGTGAATCCTTTCCATCCAAACCTAATAACTTGTATTCATCACATTCATTCTTTGCACAGTTGCACACTTACATTAACCCTCTTACTCTCAAGGTAACGATGCCTGGTGCGAAAACTGTCAGGGTAACCTCGACGGCACCCGCTGAAAACTTGAATAAGTACTACATTTCCTCCTTAGATCGCACAAGCGTGTTAAACGAAGGTAGCCAGATTCCGATCTTCATTTATTCTTAAAGTTTGCGCAGTGTTTCTTGTTTATTTGCCGCGGAAATACGGTTTGTTTATGTTTCCGAACACGCGGTTAGCTGATATTGAGTCGTAATAATAGTGGTCATTTCTTGTGCTGTCTTTATTGGTTAATTGTTAGAATATAGTCAGTTGGTCATTAGTATATGTGTAGAAGTATCATTGGAAGCATTTTCTGTTAGGTTTGGTTCAAATTAGCTGTGTCCTAGCATATTGTGGGCACAATAGCCTAGCGTTTGATTTTTTTTGATCATGGCTGCGTCGTCTTCTCGGTTAGAGGATCTCCTGGACTCAGGAAATTACCGTACCCGAAGGGAAAGAGTCCAGGTGCTGTGTCTGCACCTTAGAAGGTAAAAGGAGGAGGTCGAGAACAATCTGCACCAGATGTGAGAAAGTGTTAGATCCAGAGTGCTTGTCTAAGCACAGATGCTGAGTTTGGTGAGTGCATATTTTTTATAAGTGAAATGTAACATATTTTTCACATAAATCTGAAACTATTGCAGAAAAAGTTATTTAAATCAGTCAAATATGTGAACAATCAAGTTGTCATTGGAATGAAGCTATAAATTTAGAGCAAAGAAGAACAGAACTGAGTAATAATAGAATTACAGAATATTATTTCTGAAATAGAAGACAAACCACACATTTCTATAATTTTTGGTACACCCTGTAGATTATAGAAATTATTGAAATATTTTTTCTCAGAAGGTCTATTGCAAGATCTTGTAGGATCGAATGTCCACAGTTAGTTTCATTGTGATACCTGTCAATGCAAAAACTATTTGCATTTTCTTAACAATTTAGTGCACTTTCATCAGAAAATGGCTGCCAACTTTCTTGCATACCATTCAAAAAGTTTTTTTAAATAAATCTAAAACCAGGGCACATGACGGTATCAGATCAAGAACATGTGTGAACAACTATGTTGTCTTTATAATATCATTGCCTATGTGACCCAAAGTAGGACGAACTTAATTATAATGAGTTCTAAAAACACATTTTTCTGCATAAAAAATATTTTAAATTTTTTAAATATTTTTTGTTCAACCTCATAGGTAAGATACGACCTTGAACTATTTTTCTCCCATATGTGTGGCATTTAAGCTATATCTGTGTTTTGTTTCGTTGTGATACCTGTAAATGTGCAGGTGTTATAAGTTTTAAAAAACAATGGGTAATTTCGTCAGAAAACAGCTGACGGTCTTCAAGCATACTGTGCCAATTGAAATTGACACAATATTCAAACCCTGCTGTCGGCCCTCCCCGTGGCCCGTCGGGAGCCCTCGTGTCCTGCCGGCCGTCGTCGTATCTCGTCGAAAACTTCGTTACTTACCTCAAGATTTTAATTTTCAAACCCCGTATTAGGCCAAAAGAAGAAATAAAAATAATTAGCTTCCCCCTAAGAAAACCAATGCATGCCTCTGCATGCCACATTAAATATAAAGAAGAAGAAATTATTTGGAATTGTAACAGTGCATGTCAATACCTGGAAAGTTGCATGTAATTGAAATTGTTGTATCTTTATTGTGAAGTTCTGTACCTTGTATGTTGCATGTTATTGTGAAGTGAGCTGTACGGTATGTAGGGAGACCGTGGCTATTGTCAAAGGAAGGTTTTAACCAAAGGCTTCGAAATCCGTTTTTTTTTTTAGTTAATTCATCGCCAACATAAACGTAGTGGGAACTGTTTGTTTCCCGTATTGATATGGCCTTGTCCAGATAGTATGTTTTGGTAACATGCGAAGACGGGCATGTGCCTTCACTTGTTTCAGTTCATCTTGTCGCCACTGCAAGCTCATTGGTGGTTTCCGGATGTAGTGCGCATGCGCGCCCAGGAACTCAGTGTTGTGGTTTGGACAAAAGCGAGATATGATTGTCATTCCATGATGGGGGTTTAATACGAGCAGAAGTGCTGAGCTTTGGCTCGTAGAGCCTTGGCTACCAAGACCTAAGGTAATGAAGATTAATACTACAACTGTATTTAATTTGTCGACGAGTTGTTTCGAAAATAATTTCTATCTAAAATTTAAATTAATATTTTTTGGACGAGTTCTGAGTGCCGGTTGGAAACTATGTAATAACTAACTTCGACGTTGGTTATCATGCTCTAGTCAATTAGAGGAAATCTAAGTGATCTTAATTTGATCATATATATATAGATATTTACCTTGCGCTCATGATTGTGGTTTGGAATAACTTATCTTATGCTAGCCACATAAGTATGGTTTGGCCTGAATTTGCAATGCACTAAAGCACGAAGGCCGATCGTACGTTGTTTGTTGGTGATGATTTCTAAAATACGGAGAAGTTAATAATTAATTGCGGGTTGTGATTTGACGCAAACTTGAAGGATATATTTTAATAAATCGAAATACCGTTTTTAACCTAATCTTCGGATTTTCGATAGCCTGAGGTACAACTAAAACATGTTTGGTTTTGCGTGAAAGATGCCACGCCCACTTTCATTGTTCGCCGCCATGAATGATTTTTTTATTTTGGTCAACTACCATTCCGCCTATTGGCATCTGTATTTTGAGAATCCTTACGAATATATTATATATTTTATTTGTTATGAAAACATTATTTCATTTATTTATCGAAGTAGCATATTTCATATTCTTGAAGAGGTTCCTCCTATCCAACTACCATGGTGGACTAGAAAGTAAGCTTGCTTGGTCAGCACTCAAAAGTGCTGAAATACTTCCCTAAACAAAAACAGGTTATGTTAACTTAAAATTTCGTAGCAGAGCAAACAGGGTCTGTTAGGTTGCAGCCACATTTGGACTCGGGTACAAATCCCACCCTTCCACATAACGGATTTATTCCGAAGTGTCCTATTTACGGGACAGATTCTGGTAGCAGAGCGTGGTTGCTAAGAAGCGATGATCGTGGTGTACTATTGCTTAATCGTGGAGAGGTTTTGATCTTCAGTTGGTGAATTGTGAGAATTGAAAATTTTATTTAGGTTCAACTTCGAAATTTATTTGGCAGGTGAAGAAGAACGTGCCTGGACATGTGTGAATGATATTGGCGTGAGTGCTAGTGTGTTTGTTGTGGTGAGAGGTTAGGGTGTTACATGCACCTCTGGAGTAGTGGGGTTTTGGTGGTGTTGATGTCGGGCATTCTGCGCTCTCTCTGACCATTAATGTTGCTTGGGCTGGAGTGTCCCGTTCATCAAGGTTATTTAGGGCTAAAATATTTTTACTTAGTGCGTGTGAGTACCTTGTCTGATTGGTACTCTATATCCTGTGTGGATATTTGGTTTTTTGTTGAACATTTCGTTCTCATGTACTAACTGTGGTTGGTATTCGTTAGAGTTGTTTGGTGACATGGCTGTGTTGAGCAGTGGTGTCTTTTGGGGAGTTAGAGTTTGTTAAGGTACTGCTGATGAAGTGATACCAACCTAGCGGAAGTACCCAGTCTCTGTTTGTTATGATTCTGGTGCTTTCAGTAAGGGTTGGTGATGTCGACATTGCTATGCTCTTCTGACTCTTGATGTCGTTCGGGCTGGTGATGGTCGCACATCGTATTTTAGTGTTTGAGGGTATTTTCTGTTTTTTATTTCAGGTGTGTTAAGTGCCTTCTTGGTACTTGGTGCTCAGTGTGAGTACTTGTTGTTAAGTTGGTACTCTGAATGAGTATCGGCAATTCTTGTTGTTGTAAATTTAGTGTCTTTATTTGGTCAGTACTCTTATGGGTATTTGTGTATCTTGGTGTACTTGTCGGTACTTCTGTGCTGGTACTTGGTAGTGTTTATTGTTTAGATTGGTATTTCTGTGGAAATATTAGAAGATAATTGGTTAGTGTTTCTTGGTCGGTACTTCTGTGTCGATTCTTGGGAAGCATTATTTAGGGTATTTTCTTGTTGTAATTTTGATAGTACTTAGTAGGTATTTGTTGTTGTTGTTGTTGTGGTATTCCTCATTGGTTGGTGCTATTTTATGGGAAGTAGTGCTAGCCAGTCTTGGTCTATTGTTTGGTTCTTCGTTGGTTGGTACTGTTTTATGGGGAATAGTGCTAGCTAATCTTGGTCCTTGTTAAGGTTAGGTGGATATGGGAGTGAGTGTTAGTTCGTCGAGTTGGATTCAGGAGGGTCGTTCCCTGAAGTCCAGGATAGTGAATTCCAGGATGATTATTCCCTGATGATGCGAGATGGTTTGTCGAGTGGTGCCTATTGATTTTAATTAAGATACTTCATGGGAGGTATATGCAGGTGGGTACTTCGTGTGAAGTATATGCAGGCAGATGTTTTCCTTTCGCTGCGACACGTGGCAGGTGTTTAGGCCAGTTTCTGAAGAAGACTGGAAGTTTATCTATTCGGAATTCGAAGGCCGGAATGTTATGAAGCTTAGTATGCTTTCAGTGGTGAACTGTGGATTTGCAGGATGGCTGGAGGAAGTTTAGAGTTCGACGGAAGGTCTGGTTCTGAAATTGATTAGTTGGGAAAATTTTAAATTTTGTCTGGTTCTACAGACGTCATAGGCACCTACGGACGGTTAGGGGCTGATTGACCCAGTGAAGTATGGTTGCTGTTTAGTGACCCATGATGATTAGTTGGTTGCATTGAGTGACCTATTGGAAAGGTTGGTAGGAGTCTTGCTACTTGTGATGAATTGGTGCTGTTTGGTTGCACTGTTAAGGAGTTGACTGTGTGTCAGAATTGGTTACACTAAGGTTCGGTGCATGAAGTGAGTGTGCGGACTGTGAAATAATGGGCTGTGAAGGTTGCTCATGGTGCGGTTATGAGCAGCACTGTGATGTTTAGAAGATGGTTGAGCGGATTGTTGATTGAGTTATTGACTGGGCGTTGAGTGGGTTGTTTGGTGTTGAATGAGGATTAGGTTGATGATCAGAGGTTATGGCAGAATTGTTGAATGTTGTCGAGTGTTGTTTGTGAGTGTTGCGTGTTGTCGCAGGGGCTGATGTCTGAAAGGTGTGAGGAATGAGAAGGGTTCGTGACTTGAAAGTGAGGTTATGGCTTATGTGGTCATCTCTTGATTGGAGTTAATGATTGTCTATGATGACTGAGTGTTGTGATCGTGCCATGGAAGTATGGTTTCTGGTGTGAGTTGTCCTGCTGAAGTGATTAAATTTTGCGAATTTGTTGCTGGTAGAATGTTGAACTGTGTTGGTTCGGTTCTGTGTCTGCTGCGAGCGGTCACATGTAAAGTTTAAAGCCATGCTGCAGCCTGTGTATTTGAGCCTATAAGGTCAATCAAATCAATATACCTGTATTGTCTGGCACTTACCAGAAGGTATTGTGGTACCTGATACCTTTATTAATTAATTTACTTGAGAGCCCAAGTCACCATGTCATTGAGAGGTTATGTGATTTAAGCACGTTTCGAATCCCATTAATTAATTCATTTTAGAATGTGAACGCAGGATTTTGGTGGGAAACTTGATTTTCTTTGCCCGAGCATCGGAATGTGATGTTCGTTTCCTATCCCCCCTTCTGTTGTTAAAATTTAATTACTTGACTAATGTCTGACCGAAAACTTGTACTGGAAGTTGATTACCTGCTCCAGTACCAATTGAAGAAGATACTTGAAGTGTGACCAAGTTGTCACGGGAGTGAAATTCGATAATCAAGTTCTTCGAAGGTATGCGAGTAGTGCGCGTTCTAGCGGTTGGAATGAAACGACATGGTGACTGGTGATAAAATCTAACCATGGTGCAATGTTTGGTGGTGCTCCCTTCTGCTGTGTTTTGATTGTGTTCTAGTCGCCTTTCATCTTGGGTGGCGGTAGCAAGGGCTCTGGCTGCTGTCACCATACACGAACTAACATCTGGTGGAGGTGTCTGCCATTCTGCTGGTCGGAGTGGAGGTGCCTGCTACCACAACGTGAAGATGCCTAGCTGTGACAGACATGACAGTCTGTCAGTCGGTGAGCCCTACCCATGCCTTGCATGCGCCCTGCAGAATCAACTGCTGAACCCCTGGTTGACCTTTCGCAGAGGGAGAAATTTTTCTCCCATATGTGTGGCATTTAAGCTATATCTGTGTTTTGTTTCGTTGTGATACCTGTAAATGTGCAGGTGTTATAAGTTTTAAAAAACAATGGGTAATTTCGTCAGAAAACAGCTGACGGTCTTCAAGCATACCACCCAAAATGGCCTGAGAGCAAGAGGGTTAATTAAATCCTTTACATTCTGTTAGACCGCTTTCTTGTATTACTTGAAACCACCCTTGTTCGAACTCCGGCTCTCAGCCAGCGAACTCTAATCCGCTACACCACGACGGTCGCCTTTTCTGTCTGTCATTTAACCTTGTAAACACGCGTCAGCAATAACTTCATAAACACGGCAGGCTTGTCGTTTCATTAGAAACCACGCATTCACTTCCTTACACTCAGGTTATTGTCCTGCAGACAAGTACTTTGTCCTTTAGACGAAACCACCCCAAATAGAGCTACCTACCCCTCAGGACAATACAATATACTGTGATTTGAATAGTAATTTCCAGAGGTAAACTAACACTCATATTCTATGATCCCGAAAGTGAAAGTGATGGTGGTGAGAGAAAATAAGCAGGGTTCCACACTAAAGTACCTTGGGAGAGGTGATAGGGCAAGAGGGGGAGAAGTAATCCATGTCTAGACAACTCACTATCTCGCCGCGGTGGCGAGCTGGTCGTCGGGATTAGCGACTTAGACCGCTCGTGGACCGTGCCTGAAAGTAATGGACAGTTCCACTTTTACTTACCAACTTCACGCCTCATCTAGGTACAATCAACAGAATCACAAATAAATTCTCACTGGGGGGAAAAACCTTTGTTGGAAGAGAGAATTATATACAGTACAGTCCTTTACGAGGACGTCTTCGTATCTCCAGATATTGCTAGTGAGATACTGTATATACCGATACTACCCACATATTTGTTTCTAACTTTGGAAATTGAGGTGTAGGCATTATTTGAGTCAAGGATCGTACCGAACTCCTCCCATAAGAATTGTGATGGCCACATGCGGAGAAAAGTTCGGTTGGTTCCTCAGTTTGGTTCGTTCCTAGTTCCTCAGTTTAGGGGCTGTGACAACGCGGTAATGTATCCCCGTGTACTTTGGGTCTGTGTATATTTTTTTAATTTATCGTATGGCTTTTAGTGCCGGGAGTGTCCGGGGACATGTTCGACTCACCAGAGGTTGTAGCTGCTTCCAGCGGACACCACTAGGGTGAGCTACAAGTTCCGTTCAATTTCAAGTAGTTCCAACTTTCGCTACCAGATCTCACTGATACCTAGTGCTGAACGCTGGAATTTTGATAGAGCATTCCGACAAAATCTAACCTAACAATTTAGCTTCACACAAGTTTAGTCTGTGAAAGGATCTTTTACATGCCATAAATCTATGACATGGGACCGCCGGCTTTACTTCCCCTCCAAAGGAAGGCATACTGAAGGATTTTTAACGCTCTTAAAAAATCGACGCCTTTGGCCGGGTCTGAACCTGCTATCTTGGGCACAGCAGTTCAGCATGCTACCAACTACGCCACCAAAGCCGCTTATCAAAATTTGGATGGGAGGACTTTTGTACCAACCTTGACTCCCAAATAATGTCTGCACCCCAATTTTTCACATTCAATTTTAGAAAATAAAATGTGCGGTTAGTAGAAATGGTATACAAGTTGACTCTATTTCCTTTTGTATATTTTCTGGTCTTCAAATACATGTAGAATTTACATTTATTTTCTCAGTGATATTAAATTCAGCCCCATATGTTAGAAATATCAACATGGAGCAACTCAAAAAAGAAATTATGGTTACTAAACATGCTGGAATCCTGTTATCTATTGAAGTAAGCATAATATTTTCAGATGCCTGAAAAATTAGATAGTGTTATCTGAATGCTATCCAACTTTAACGGAAATGGACATGACAGGGACCAAAACTATCATTGGTTTACTCACTGGAGTCTTTGTCTGACATCTCCGACGTGTAAAGCTGGAAGACACTGCGAGTGTCGCTCCTCTTCTCCGATTGGTCGTTGAGTTCCATGCTCGTCTGATCCTCGTACAGAGTCTTCCACAGGGCTAACATGTGTTTGGCAGTGAGCAGCGCCATCTGGAAGTAGACAGGATGTTCAAACCTAAAGCTGTTGCTAGGAGAGGACAGCGGAGGAGTGGGGAGGGATTGGTTGGTTCCTTACTTTAGGGGCTGTGACAACGCAGTCATGTAGCCCCGTGTACTTTGGGTGTGTGTAGAATTTGTCTGATAACCGGTGTTAATTGTGATGGCTGTATTAAGTGTGTGTTATCTGTGATTCAGGAAGGACTTTCTTTCGTCGGCTTTTCCCAATTAATTGGGGTCACCGGAGCCTACCAGGCTCATTTTGGTTTTGGCCGGGGATTTAGGGTCGGATGCCCTTCCTGACGCCACGTGATTTTTCAGGTGAAAATTCCACCCCGCTGTCACCAGGATTCGAACCTCGGCCGTCTGGGTGAAAGACGAGCAGCTAAGCCACTGCGCCATCACGCTCCCCTGATTCAGGATGGACTGCAGATGATTAATTTTGTCAAGTAGTTCCTACTTTTGCTACCAAATGCTACCGTGCACGACACCTATCTGCGGACGTGGCTACTAAATGCAATCGCAGTCAGCACCTGGCAACGGACGTTGGAACTAATATAGCGTTATCAAACTAACCTATACATTTTAGCTTCCACAATGTTGTAGTGAGTGGAAGGTTCTTTTTCATGCCATAAATCTATGACATGGCACCGCCGGTTTTACTTCCCCTCCGAAGGAAGTCATACTGAGGGATTTTTAACGCTCTTAAAAAATCCGACAACTTCGGCCGGGTTTGAACCCACGACCATGGGCATAGAAGCTCAGCATGCTACCAACTACGCCACCGAAGTCGCTAGTGGGGAGGGAAATGAAGGGGAAGGGAGGGGAGAGCATAGATGAGAGGGATTGAGATGAGGGCAGGAGATGGGAGAGGAGTGGTGGTTTAACTGACGAGCAGGGCAAATAGGAGACGTCTGCGCATAGGTTCTTTAAACAAACAAATAAATAAATTTGTCTGATAACCTGTGCTATTGTAGTGTGTGTATTTGTAATTCAGGCGAGTATTGGAAAGGAAGTGGCCGTGGCTTTATGATAGGAACTATCCCAGCATTTGGCTGGAGTAAACTTGGGAAACAAACAACAGAAAATCACTTCCAAGATGGCTGATGTGGGAATCAAACGCACCTCTCCTCAATTTTGAACCTGTTCCAGCCCTCAGTCCAGAATTAAATTTCTTGGCAGAGCTGGGAATCAAATCTTGACCTCCAGGGCGACAGCCTAGAATGCTAGCTGCTACATCATCAGGTGGTCTTGAATCAGGGTGAAAAACTTCCTAAGATTCCTCAGAAACTAAGGTATTTTCACTTTTGAACTGCCAGGCAGGCAATTTTCGAAAATAAACATACCATCATAAAGCATCTTCTTCCTCATTTCCCGTTTCCAGTTCCCTGGGTCGGGTTGCGAATCAAGGACCTCCACAGTTGTCATTCCCTCCACCATTCATTTCCTTCTTTCAATACTTCTTTTACTCCTCTTTTCCCTATGCTTTCCTTCACAGTATCTATCCACCTCTTTCTGGTCCTTCCTCGTGGTCTCCTTCCTGGTATTTTCTCCATAAATATTCTTTTTGGTACTCCATATTCTTCCATTCTCATCATATGTCCATACCACTTCAGCTTACTGGTCTCTATCTTGTCTTCTATCTTAGGATAATGCTACTGTGTCTAATAATTAGGGCTCGGATTTTAGGTAAATAAATATTTCTTTATGTAAATACATATTTTAAGCATTTTTTCTATAAATACATAAATTCCTACTTTTCCCTAAGTAGCACATAAAAAGACATAATATTTACATTTAAAAAAATCAGTATGCTAGATCTTCCAGTTTATTGTTGCATTTTTGCTCTGTGTTACTTCAACGGTCAAAAACCTGTTAGCTATCTAATCTTCATGCAGAGCGGATGTCAGCTCGCATCTGTGTTATTCTTAGCTTGTCGCCCTGTGCCACTCACTGTGGAAGCCGGGGATTTCCTTGTCCATAGCCATATTGTACCACGTGCCAGACCTCCCCCTCCCCCCAGCTACCTGGACTGGCACTGTGAAGTGTAAGGCAGTTCTACGATGCCTAAAGTACAACTACAAGTTATCGTCTATTGCAGAATTTAAAGATAATTTTACTTCTGATGGGGGCATTCTGTTCTGCCAACCATGGGGGAAAGCAATCAAGGCTGAACAGTGATCTAAAGTTAAACAACACCTCAAGGGCCAGAAACATTGCCTCAGTTTCGCACCTTCAGAATAAGTGTTTCGCGATAATTGTCGGTCATATGTGATGGACACTTGAAGATGTATCTCGCTGTGTATTGTAATGCCTCAGCAGTCAGTGAGACATACAGTAGAATAAATTCCATTCGTGAGTACTGCATATTGTTTATATTCACATTAATAAACTAAATTATAATTAAATATTTTTACTTTTTATGTCACATATTTCAGGTATTTTTAATACTTAAAAAAATAAATATTTTCCCGATTTTTAGCATCTAAAAATCCGAGCCCTACTAATAATAATAGTTAAATGCAGCCAAGGGCCATAAAATACAACTTAATTTCTATAGATAACAATCGCACGATTACTATTAAAACATTGTAAATTAGTCTTGATCTCTGCTGTACTCCAACAGTGATTTCATTCTTTTGGAATTTTCACCAAAATGGTATCGTGAGCACGATTTGTTACACAATTTGCATTCGCATTCTGGTAAAGGGTCATGAAAGTCTGTTCTGTTGCAAAGTTTATGGTGATATCCATGTATAGCCAGTCTCGTCACTGCGCTGGGTATCACGACGTTTGGTCCAGTCCAATTCCGACTGAGCATCGAGTCAGTTGTGTAAAATTCTGTCGGTATATCATTCTTCTTCTGTTGTCTATTTTGCTTTACTTGTGATTCTTGTCGGGTAGCTGGAAGTAAGAGTTTATTGCGTAGGTCTTCCACGAAGAACATTTCGTGCGCTAACTCATAGCAAATTTCAAAATTCCTAGTGCGACTTTTAGGAACCTTGCTTTCACACTTTCTATAGTTTGAAGGTCGCTGTAGCTGAGAAATGAAAAATGAAAATCCACAGCCTGCTTCCAGTCTCCGACCGGGTCAGGAATGGAATGAATGAAGCCCCCATCTAGCGGCGAGGATGTGAACTGTGCCGGCTGCCGAGGCCTGACACACTCCTCTGGGGCAATGATTAAATGCACGACAGATGAAATGAAATGATAGTGGAGAGTGTTGCTGGAATGAAATTTTGACAGGGAAAACCAGAGTACCCGGAGAAAAACCTGTCTGCCTCCGTTTTGTCCAGCACAGATCTCACATGGAGTGACCGGGATTTGAACCACGGATCCAGCGGTGAGAGGCCGGCGTGCTGCCGCCTAAGCCACGGAGGCTTGCTGTAGCTGAGATCATTCCAAATTATATGTATCCCATATGTGAGGATGGGTAATACTTTAGCCTCAAATAGTTTCTTAGCTGTCGTTAGTGACAATTGCGTGATGTTTTGTATATAATGTATTGCTATGATAGCAACGTGTATCCCAAAGGATTTGGCTGTTGTCTGAAGTGTTAGGCCTACTCCTGAATACTTGAGGGCATTATTAATTTGCAGAATATTGTCCTGTAGATGGATGTGGCTTTTCACCGATGTCTCAGTCTCACTCATGGCTGTGATTATATGGAAGATACTGAGGTATAGGTGGTGCTTAGTAATGACATTCAGGGCACAGTCAGTGCCTGTGGATGCTGTGAAAGGTTCTACCTAGGGTTAGTACTGCTGTTCTGACTCAGTGAGGAAAGCAATTGCAAACTACCTCACTCCTCATCTTGCCTAGTACGCCTCAATATAGCGCTGCCTTGGGTTTTTGTGGGTATATACCCACATAACCTAACGGCGGTACTTTTTGAGGATCCAACCAGCCTTCGGGCTGACTACCTAACAGACAGATGGATATAATCGCCTACTGCGAGACGACCCCCCCCCCCCCCTTTCTAAAAACAACTTGGATGGTATTACAAGTAAGGAATTATTACCTCTCCTCCTTGGCTATGTAGCTCCAGATGAGCCTTGACGTAGAGCAGGTTGAGGTTGTCCGGATACTCCTCCAGAGTAACCTCCACGAGCTGTAGGGCCTCGGCATACTGCTTCTGTGCGGAGAGCAGCAAGACGAGCAGGTGTAGGGAGGGCACGTGTTCCCCTCGTAGGTTCAGTGCCACCTTCACGTGGCTCATGGCCTCACTCACCTGACAGCCACGGGCACATTGCAGCGCCAGGTAGTACTCGGACAGGTGATCATTGGGGTCCGTCTGTTGCGCCCTAACAGGAAGGCAACACAGCATCAGTACTAAACATTTATCTGGTCATTCAGAGATAGGTTGGTTGGTTCCTTAGTTTAGGGGCTGCGACAGCGCGATCATGTAGCCCCGTGTACTTTGGGTGTGTGTAGAACTTGTCTGATAACCGGTGTTAATTGTGATGGCTGTATTAGTGTGGGTTATCTGTGATTCAGGTAGAAGGACTGCAGACGATTAATTTTTTCAAGTAGTTCCTACTTTTGCTACCAAATGCTACCATCCACGACACCTAGCTGTGGACGTGGCTACTAAATACCATCGCAGTCAGCACCTGGCGGCAAACGTTGCAACTAATATAGCGTTATCAAACTAACCCACAAATTTTAGCTTCCACAAATGTAGTTATGATGATGATAATTGTTGTTTTAAGGGGGCCTAACATCTAGGTTATCGGCCCCTAATGGTTTGGGTGATAGTGAAAGATGAGATGAGGATGAAAACCATAACTAATACTAACTAAAAACTTACATCTAGAAGAAGAAATGGTACACAAGAAATGCCCTCAACCCTCAAAGAATGAGGATTGAGGGACTAAGAAGGAATGAGAGCCATGAAAGACAGATAGGAAAGGGAAAGAGGAGAGGGCCCACCCCATGGTCAGAGGAAAAGGGGGACAAAACGGACCCAGCTCAGGAATCCCTCGGAGTCGCCAACTCCCGAACTCACCAGCCATGAGCCCCTGAGGGTGTAGCAATATCCAGGGTGCACCAGAAGTGGTGGGGCTACATACACCCTGCCTCCTTGAGGGCCTTGAGCAGAAGGCAGGAGATAACAGGAAAAGAAAAAGAAGGCTGACCTCTCGCAGAAGGAGGGTATCAGGAAAGATGAGACAACGGCCAATTAAGGCGGGAAAGGAAGAGACTCCCTAGGCCTCGGACACTCTAATACCGTCGGGATCGGAAGAGAACAAGAGGTGACCAAGTGAGGTCAACAGGAAAGAAGACGGAACTAATTGGAGGCAATGCCGGACTCAGCTGGGGCCCCGTGGATGCCAACCCACGTCCCACTAGATGTGAGCCCCGGAGGGCACAATTGTAGTTAGTGGAAGGCTCTTTTTCATGCCATAAATCTATGACATGGGCCCGCCGGCTTTACTTCCCCTCCGAACGAAGGCATACTGAGGGATTTTTAATGCTCTTCAAAAATTTGACAATTTTGGCCGGGTTTGAACCCTCGATCTTGGGTATAGAAGCTCAGCATACTACCGACTATGCCACCGAAGCCGATTCATTCAGAGATACAAAAAATCTTGTGTGGTTTTGTCGCGTGCGTTGCGGAGTTTCTGGTTTACTTATTTTTGAGTTTGATATGCCTTATATGTATGCAAATACTTCTTCTTCTTCTTCTATGGCTCTACAGTTCATTGTAAACCTTAACCTTTTCAACAACCTTCCGCCATTTATCTCGTTCCAATGCCAAAGCTTTCCAATTCCTATAGCCCATTTCCCGAAGATTTTCGATAACTCCATCCATCTGGTTTTCGGTAAACCTCGTCCTCTCAGTCCCCCTGGGTTTCCATTTAATACCTTTTTAGGTACTTCCATATCACTCATCCGAGCTACATGCCCGCCCTACCTCAATCTGGCGGATTTCACTATTCGTCTAATAGGTGGGTTGCACAATTCATGATTGTACCTCTTCCTCCATGTTTCTCTTTCGCCGACTAGGCCGATGATTCTTTGAAGTATCTTTCTTTCGAAGGCATCCAGCATTCCAGTATCTTTGGCTGTTAGTGGCCAAGTTTCCGAGGCATATGCAAGCATGCCTTCGAGGCTGGATTTAGACAGCTCCTTAACCCGGTCCATGAGGCAATTATAATCGGCTACATGGATAACTCTTGCTAGGCGCTTCCACGTCGCGGGGGTGGGCAACGGTACTGTAATATATCATGGAACGGCTAAGTTCTGGTGAAGACCCAGTCCTATGGGGTATAACATAGGCCCCGTGCACAGGGTTACGTGCGAAGACCTCAACGGAATCTGCAGCGGAGAAGATGGACTTCGGAATGGTGGAGATTGCGGAAGAGGCAACCCAGTACTCAGGGAATAGTATGAGTACAGCATCAATCGGCAGCGTCTGTTTCCCATGTTAGGGGCGGCCTGTATAATAGCTGGCAGTAGCTTCATAAAATGCCTTTGGGAGTGGCGACTGAGCCGATTGGTTTCGACTCAAAATACTTTGCCGACGCCGACGCCCCCCCTTGTGACCCCCCCCCCCCTTCTGCCGACGCCCTGATCATTAATTGTGAATCATTTCAGGAAACAAGAAGAAGACAGAAACTATTTAAACACCCATTATCTTTAATGGAAAATATATTAGCAAAGTATTCCGGTCTACATTGATTGAATGTAGCCATTGTTGACTGTTTTGTGCATTGTTGAGATTTCTAAATTTGGCGCTCTCTAATTAAATTAACATAAGACTGGATAGCCAATCAGTGGTTGACACATCTGTGCTGATTGTGTTGCCAAACTAACTTGAGTTCTGAAACTTGATTCGGCCATAAGGATCTTAGAGACAATTAAATCATGAGGTTGGCAATGTAAGTTGTGCCGGCCGATCTTCAGTTGTTTACTGGTTCAAAAAAAATGAACTTTGCACATGCGCAAGATGGCTGCCATATAGTCATGAAGCCAAGCCAAGCTTGGAAGAGAGACTTCTCAATGTGATTCTGTAGAGGCAAGACGTCTGGCGTGGCCTGTCTCGGAGCCACTGCCGAAATCATTAAAAAGTACATCATGTGAAATTCTATAAAGGACGTGAGTGGCAGCTTCGGGCCATATTCTTTAGGCCATACCAAAGGTAAAACTGTTATTTATTAAAATGTGGGAACTCGTTGCTGACCGGCGTAAGATTGCAGCTTTCCGGACAAAATTTGATATTTCTTAGCTTAGCTTGTTGAGGGCAAGTGGCGTTTGTCCCTCGCGCTGCACATTTATGATATAAACTTTAGTTTCTTTGGCTTGTTACGAGCATATTTTATTCAAGATATTTTATTTTTTTATGTGTAATTCCTTTCTTAATTATTTAAAGTGGGCCCATGATGTTTTATTTATTCATTTACTGTAATGTTTGTTAGGGAACAAGCCTCTTAAAATGTAGGGTGCAGCGCATGCGTAGGTTAAGGGATCTGAAGATTGAACATTCCCGTTAAAATAAATAATACTGATTTCGATCTTATGTAACAGGAAAATAATAACTTAACGTTTTAAAATGTAATTGTCAGGATTTTGGTTATGGGAACCAGATAGTTAAAAATGACAAACGGCCCTTTGTCTTTTGTTTGTCATAGATGGCATAAGCTTGGTTGGTTAAAATGGCCGCAGAAGTACAGCATCCATGCTGTTAATAAATGCATCTTGAAACGGCATTTGAAAATATGTTATGAAGCATCTCTTGGTTGTTAAAGTTATTCTAGTTTCAGCTATTATCTGAAAAGTGTTTTAAAGGAAAGAATAATTCATTAGTGAAATGTAGTCACAAAATGTGGCCAGTTGATAAATGCGGCGTTGCCATTAATTTTGGGATAAATGTTGGCCTCCCCTTTCTGAAACGCAGGAGTGTATTTAAGTGTTCCCTCCCTTGGCCTTTCGGCATTGTACTTCACTTCCCTTTTGAAATATATTTTTTTTTACCTACTGCTGTTCGAGTCCCTCCACTCATAATAACGGTACAGCGACCCCATCATAATAATAGCCTAAAATGGAAATGGCACTTGGAATGATTCGGAGAAGGTTAGGGCGTACCCTGCAGGCGACGCGCAGTTCTTTTGGTACTGGGGGAACTGTGAGAAATGGGCGACCAGTAACCGAAATGAAAGTGGGAATCATGAATGTCATGACCCTGACAGGCAAGGTGGAGGAGGTGGTAGACTTCATGGAGAGGGAGAATGTTGGATTGATGGGGCTGAGTGAAGTGAAATGGAAAGGTAAAGGAAGGAAGAAATTGAGGAAAGGATATACATTATACTGGAGTGGTGGCCATGAGGCAAAAAATGGCGTGGGACTGATAACCTCGAAACAACTGGAGGAGTATGTTGAAGTGGTCGAGTGTGTGAGTGACAGAATAATGAAAATTAGAATGAAGATGAAAAATGACGTGATGGACTTCATACAAGTGTATGCACCACAGACTGGAAACAGAGAAGAAGATATTGAAGTATTCCTGGAGGATGTAGAAAGAGTAATTTCAGATGTAGAAGTGGTGATCATGGGAGATATGAATGCACAAGTCGGAAACGAGAGACAAGAAAAGGAAGAAGTCATTGGACCATATGGATATGGGAAAAAGAACCGGGAAGGAGAGGAACTTGTAAACTTTTGTGAAAGGAATGGACTGATAGTGAGTAATTCATGGTTTCGGAAGAAAAACAGCAGGAAAATTACGAGATATGGTTGGGGCGATAGAAGAACAAAATCAGTAATTGACTACTTTCTGGTGGAAAGGTCTAATCGCAGAAAGCTGATAGATGTGACAGCTTTACCAGGAGAAGCATTTGATGGGGACCATAGAGCTGTGGTGGCAAAATTTAGATGGGAAAAATTGGAAAACCTAAAGGAGATCAGAGAAAGTAAAATAAAAGTATGGAAATTGAAAGACAAAACTGTACAGGAAGATTTTCAGGAGAGATTGAAGCAACAAATCCCAGTTACTGAAGTGGAAAACATAGAAGAGGAATGGTCCCACTTTAAAAAGGCATTTGTTGGTGCAGCAGAGAGTGCTTGTGGTAGGACGTCAACAAGAGTGAAAGAGAAGGAGACACCGTGGTGGAATGAGGAAGTGAGGAAAGCAGTGAAAGAAAGAAGTCTGCATGGAAAGAATGGAACCGAGATCAAACAGAAGAAAGCAAAAGGAAGTATCACGACAGCAAACTGAGGTGTAAGAAAGTGGTAGGAGAAGAAAAGAAGAAAAGTTGGGAAGAATTTACACGAAGAATGGAAACAGATGTAAGTGGCAGTAAAAGGATGCTGTATGGGCTTCTAAGAAGTAAGAGGAAAGAAAGAGTTACTACAAAGCTAGTGAAAAAGGAAGAAGGAGAGTTGTTAACACACCCAGAAGAGATAAAGGGACGATGGAAGGAGTATTTCGATAAGCTATTGAATGTGAGCAATTGTACTGGTGAGATGGAAGTGACACAACCTGACGACTCTATAACAGAAGATGATATAACAATGCTGGAGATGGAATTAGCAGTACAGAAAATGAAGATGGGAAAAGCAACAGGGGTGGATGAAATCAGTGTAGAAATGATAAAGGCTGCTGGACCTGTTGGTATGCAATGGTTGTATCGACTGCTAAAGTGTGTGTGGAAACGGAAATGTGTACCAGAAGACTGGGAGAAAGGGCTAATAATACCAGTGTTTAAGAAGGGGGACAAGAAGGTGTGTGATAACTATAGAGGGATCACCCTCTTATCACAGATAGTAAAAATACTGGAAAGAATATTAGAAAGAAGAATGAGAAGAAAGGTGGAAGGAGAGTTGCAAGAGGAACAGTATGGCTTCAGGAGTGGAAGATCCACAGTGGACCCAATCTTTAGCTTGAGGCAGGTGATGGAAAAGAACTGGGAATATGGAGAGGATTTGATCATGACTTTCATAGATCTAGAAAAGGCATATGATAGTGTCCCCAGAGAGAAGGTATGGGAAACCATGGTTAAGAAGAGACTGGGAAGAGAAATGTTGGAAATGGTGCAAGCAATGTACAACAACTGTGTTAGCAGGGTACTGACCCCAGTTGGAAAGACAGATTGGTTTAGGAACAAGACTGGACTAAGACAGGGGAGTGTGCTGTCACCTCTCTTGTTCATAATGGTGATGGATGAAATTGTAAAGGAAACAAAGGAAGCATATGGACATAAAGAAATTAAGTTACTGTTATTTGCAGATGATATTGTGGTCTGGGGAAGGAACACCGAAGAAGTGCAAAAACAACTAGATGCACTGAACGAAAATATTCAGAAGTACGGCCTGAAAATCAGTATAGAGAAAAGCAAGACCATGGTGATGACAAGAGGGGAAAGACAAGGAAAGGGCACTGTGAAAATTGGAAGTCAGAGTTTGGAAATTGTGGACACGTTCAAATACCTAGGAAGAGAATTGATGCAAACTGGTAGGTTGGACATGGAGATTGGCAAGAGGGTACAGCAGAGCAATGCATTCTATCAAAGAGTAAGAAATCTTGTTTGGGATAAGGAAATACCAAGGAATACCAAGGAGGTAATGTATAAAGTGTACTATGTTCCCATATTAACTTATGCAGCTGAGACTTGGACCCTGAGAGTAGAATCCAAGCCAGTGAAATGAAATTCCTAAGAAGTATGATAGGAAAGACAAGGAAAGACAGAGTGAAGAATGAAGATGTTAGGAAGGAAGTTGGGATGGGAAAACTAAATGAGAGAATTGAGAAGAATTAAGTAAGGTGGGTTGGACATGTAAAGAGGATGGAGGAAAATAGAATACCAAGACAGATGCTGGAGGCGAAGTGCAAGGGTAAGAGAGCAAGAGGAAGACCTAGAACAAGGTGGATTGATTCAGTGAAGAACAGCGTAAGAAAAAGAAATCTGGACTGGGACAAGTTCGTGGAAGAAGAATGGTGGAAGGACAGAGGAAAGTGGAGAAGTGCCATAAATACCCCGACCCGGCAGGAGCTGGATAAGGGGAAATGATGATGATGATGATGATGATGCAAGCACAGGTCTTATAAGTGTTTTATAGATGGTTCATTTAGTGGTACGGGTCAAGAGCCTTGAGGAGAGAAACCTTGAGGAGAGAAGCCTTGTTAGAGCAAAAATATAGGCTCTGTGGGCTGTTATTAATCTCTGTTTAATTTCATAAGAGGTATCATTTGAGTAGGTGATGCAAATAATACCCACATATTTCTTTTTTCAGAAGCTGGAAGTGAAAAATTTGTGGAGCAGGTATTATTTGTTTAAAGTTTGGTACCCGAAACTTCACATCGGAATTTTGATGACACCATTGGCCGGTCTGTGGTATATGGGGAAATGACCCTGACTGGATCTCCGAGCATAACTGTACGGTAATACACACATCAAAAAAAGTTTTGCATCACCTCGGTTCCCAGATCTCCGGCATATAGACGTTGACTGTGTATATTGTATCCAAGATACAGTCCCTTTGACTGTTCATAGATGTCACTAAAACTGCTCAAAGATGTAAACAACCATGCATGAGCAGGGCCTATTAGACGGAGGGGGTACGACAGCCGATCAGTTCCAGTCATTCCACCAGGACGAAGGTACGCTGCTCATGTTGTCTGTAGTTCTACCATGCCTAGAAGGTCAATACCGCAGTTCGATCGCGTCCGCATTGTTACTTTGTGTCAAGAAGGGCTCTCAACAAGGGAAGTTTCCAGGCGTCTCAGAGTGAACCAAAGCGATGTTGTTCGGACATGGAGGACGTACAGAGATACAGGAACTGTCGATGACAGGCCTCGCTCAGGCCGCCCAAGGGCTACTACTGTAGTGGATGACCGCTACTTACGGATTGCCGCTCGGAGGAACCCTGACAGCAATGCCACCATGTTGAATAATGCGTTTCGTTCAGCCACAGAACGTCGTGTTTCAACTCAAACTGTGCGCAATAGGCTGCATGATGCGCAACTTCACTCCCGACGTCCATGGCGAGGTCCAGCTTTGCAACCCCGACACCATGCAGCGCGGTACAGATGGGCCCAACAACATGCTGAATGGACCCCACGGAATTGGCATCACGTTCTCTTCACCGATGAGTGTCGCATATGCCTTCAACCAGACAATCGTCGGAGACGTGTTTGGAGGCACCCTGGTCAGGCTGAACGTCTTAGACACACTGTCCAGCGAGTGCAGCAAGGTGGTGGTTCCCTGATGTTTTGGGGTGGCATTATGTGGGGCCGACGTACGCCACTGGTGGTCATGGAAGGCTCCGAAACGGCTTTACGATACCTGAATGACATCCTCCGACCCATAGTGCAACCATATCGGCAGAATATTGGAGAGGCATTTGTCTTCATGGACGACAATTCTCGACCTCATCGTGCACATCTTGTGAATGCGTTCCTTCAAGATAACGACATCGCTCGACTACAGTGGCCAGCATGTTCGCCAGACATGAACCCTATCGAACATGCCTGGGATATGTTGAAAAGGGCTGTTTATGGACGTCTTGACCCACCAACCACTCTGAGAGATTTACGCCGAATTGTCGTTGAGGAGTGGGACAATTTGGACCAACAGTGTCTTGATGAACTTGTGGATAGTATGCCACGACGAATACAGGCATGCATCAATGCAAGAGGACGTGCTACTGGGTATTAGAGGTAGTGGTGTGTACTGCAATCTGGACCACAAATGCTGAAAGTCTAGCTGTATGATGGTACAACATGCAATGTGTGGGTCTCATGAGCAATAAAACGAGCTGAAATGTTGTTTGTGTTGATCTCTATTCCCTTTGTATTTAAAGGTTCCGGAACTCTTGGAACCGAGGTGATGCAAAACTTTTTTTGATGTGTGTATCTTGATACCCGACTCCAGTAGACGCTGAAACTCCAGTGTAATGGCAGCTGACAAAATGAATTTCTTGCCATAGCCGGGAAATGTACCCGGACCTGCGGGGTGACAGCTAAGAATGCTAGCCGCTACATTAGGAGGAGGTTGGTTGGTTCCTGAGTTTAGGGCCCGCGACAACGCGGTCATGTAACCCCGTGTACTTTGGGTGTGTGTAGAATCTCTCTGATAACCAGTGTTAATTGTGATGGCTGTATTAGTGTGTGTTATCTGTTTTTAATCCAAGTAAGGACTGCAGACATTCAATTTTCAAGTAGTTCTAACTTATGCTTCTTCAATGAATACATTAACGAGGTACGGTGAGAGAGAGCAGCCCTGTCTCACACCCTTTCTAATTCTTGCTGTCTGAATACATCCTCCGATATCGACCATCGTGATCTGTCTTCCATAGAGTTTCAGTAACATCCTCCCGTCTTTCCAGACCAGCCCTGTAGTTTTAAGAATTTTACGTTCGACCCCCACTATTATGTGTCAGGAAACTGTATCATAATGATGGTCATTATAACACTCTTTTTCATTATGATACAGTTTCTCCAGCCAATCAGAGCTCGTTCATTGACCAATTAGCTAACGATACCTTCACGCGTGCGCTCAAAATCCAACATGTCTATATAAATTACCGAAAGTGCACCGTCCATAATGTTCTTGTAAATAAGCTGGTGAATATGAGACACTGTACCTTAATATCCTTAAATCCAATTTCTACACAGCGGGTTGTTTTCAAACGATTTCGGTGACATTTTTACTGAATACTGGTGCTCAATCTGCACATACGGCATTGAAGCTCACAGAGCGCATGCGTCGGTCGGTCAGTGAGCTTCGACATCAGATATATCCTACCCTGCGCAGCACCCGATCACAAAATTCTAGTGACAATCTCAACAGATATTTATGAATATTTATGTTAAAACATATAATAACGTTGTAATTATCGTCGAACATAAACAGTCGTATGCAACTCGCCTATAATGGTAATTAAGACACTCGTATGGAAATTATAAAACTCGCATACGCTCGTTTTATAAAAAATACTCGTGTCTTAATTATAGCCATTATAGGCTCGTTGCATAATGTACTATTGAATAGTATGTCCCAACTAAGGTTATCGAAAGCATTTTTTGCGATGTCTATACATAAATAAATAAATAAAATTAAAAAAGAATCTCATTAAACAAGATGTTGGATAGGAAGAAGTGGAGAGTGTTCATTTACAGTGGCCTAGTTGGTAGCATGCTGAGCTTCCATGCCCAAGGTCGCGGGTTCAAACCCGTCCGAAATCGGATTTTTTAAGAGCATTAAAAATCCCTCAGTATGCCTTCCTTTGGAGGGGAAGTAAAGCCGGCGGTCCCATGTAACAGATTTATGTCATGAAAAAGAACCTTCCACTAACTACAATTGTGTTAAGCCAACATTTGTAGGTTAGGTTTGATTAATGCTCTTAAGTTCCAACGTTCGTCACCGATGGCGATGGCATCTAGTAGTAGCCAAGTTCATAGCTAGGTGTCGTGGACGGTAGCATTTGGTGGCGAAAGTAGGAACTACTTGAAATTATCGTCTGCAGTTCTTACTTGAATTAAAAACTGGTAACACACACTAATACAGTCATCACAATAAATTAACAGATTCTACACACACCCAAAGTTCACGGGGCTACATGACAGCGTTGTCGCACCCCCTAAACTGAGGAACCAACCAACCTTCATTTACAGCAGGCGGACCTGAAACTGGCTCAAATTGATGACATTACACAACACTGAAAACAATGACTGCACTTACTTCTGGAACGATTCAAAGGCGTTGTTCACAAGCTGTACTCGTTCGTGTTTGAGGTAAGTGCCGGCAGCTTGGAGGCTGTAGCCGATCCCCAGGTACAGATGACATCTTGACGCCAAGTTCTGCGGACTAGAGTTCTCCCGTGCCAGAGCCTTCTGGCTCCACTCGATGCCTGTCGTCACCTGGCATCAAGTAAATAGGGTAACCATATTAACGCTTCTCAGTTTTTAACACGCACTCTACACCAGGGAGAACTGGACGTATTGTCGAAAACAATTGAAAGTATGGAATGGCGTTCAGTGTGGGAAAGAGTAAAACAATGGTTATAACTAGGGCTCGGATTTTTAGGTAAATAAATATTTTTTTTATCTAAATACATATTTTAAGCATTTTTTCTGTAAATACATAAATTCCTGCTTTTCACATATTAGCACATAAAAAGACATAATATTTACATTTTTTTAAAAATCAGTATGCTAGATCTTTCCGTTTATTGCATTTTTATTCTGTGTTAGTTCAACGGTGAAGAACCTGCAAGCTATCTAATCTTCATGCAGAGCGTATGTCAGCTTGTAACTGTGTTATTCTTAACTTGTCGTCCCGTACCACTCACTGTGGAAGCCGGGTATTTCCAGATAATTTTCCTTCTGATGGGAGCGTTCTGTTCTACCAACCATGTGGGAAAGCAATCCAGGCTGAACAGCGATCTCAAGTTACACAGCACCTCAAGGGCAAGTAACATATTGCCGCAATTTCGCGCCTTGAGAAGAAGTGTTTCGCGATAATCGTCTGTCATTTGTGATGGACAACCTGAAGATTTATCTCGTTGTGTATTGTAATTGTTCAGCAGTCAGTGAGACATAGCATAAATTGCATTCGTGAGTACTGCATATTGCTTATATTCACAGTCATCATCATCTTGCACAGTTTCCAGCCACTGGCCGGGTCTGTTTGGAACACAAGCCTCTCCAACGTCTTCTGTCTTCCCACCATCTCTCAGCCTCCACCCTTGTCCAGTCTTCTCCTCTCTTCTTCACGCTTTCTTTCACCCCCTTCAGCCACCTGTCTCTCGGTCTCTTTCCTTCCCACTTCGTCTCGTGTACTCTCCTGGGTATCCTCTTCTCCTCCATTCGTTTTACATGTCCATACCATCTAAGTCTAGATTTCTCTATACCATCCTGTAATGGTTCCTCCTTCATTAATTCTCTGGTCCTCTCATTTCTTATTCTGTCCATCTTTGTAGCTCCAATACTGCTTCTCAAGAACCTCATCTCACTGGCCAGTATTTTGCTCTTCTCCCTTCCTTTCATAACCCAGGTCTCCGAGGCATACGTCAGGATAGGGACATAGTACGTCCGATATATGATCTTTTTGCTGTTCTGAGGGACATCCTTGCTCCATAACATGCTTCTCACACTCCTCCGAAATGCTTCTGCCTGCCTCCCCCGCTCATTTATTTCTCTATAGTTTCTTCCATTATCTTGTATCAGGCTTCCCAGATACTTGAAACTCTCCACTTTCTTCAGCTGTTCCCCACCAATTGTTATTCCCATTGTGGTCCTTTCCTTCTTCCTTGTTGTGATCACCATCTCACTCTTATTTATGCTAAATTTCATCCCATATCCTTGTATTATTCCTTCCCACACGTCCAACTGTTCCTGTACCTCCTCCTCCTCGTTTCCCCAAATCATCAAATCATCTGCAAACACCATTGCTTTCATCTTTCCTTCCCCAATTACTTGTGCCACTCGGGTCATTATGTCATCCATCACTACAATGAAAAGTAACGGTGACAGTGCACTTCCTTGTTTCAGGCCGTTTCTCTGTTCCAACCAGTCTGACCTCTCTCCTCCCACTTTCACACAGCTCACGCTTCCCTTGTACATCTCCTTTATCCTCTTTATAGTCCATTTCTCTATTCCTCTATCCACCAGGGACTTCCATACTTTGTTTCTGCATACACTGTCATATGCTTTCTCAATGTCCAGGAAGGCCATCAGTAGATCTGTTCCATACTCATAGTGCTGTTTCACAGTAATAAACTAAATTATAATTAAATATTTTTACTTTCTGTCACATATTTCAGGTATTTTTAATACATAAAAAATAAATATTTCCCCGATTTCTAGCACCTCAAAATCCGAGCCCTAGTTATAACAAGAGGAGATAGGGAAGGGAAAGGACATATTACCGTTGATGGCAAGAAATCTTGAAATTGTGGACAGCTTCAAATATCTGGTTGGTTCCTTAGTTTAGGGGCTGCGACAACGCGGTCATGTAGCCCCGTTTACTTTGGGTGTGCGAAGAATCTGTCTGATAACCGGTGTTAATTGTGATGGCTGTACAGGGTTATTCAAAATGATTGTCGGGGTTACAAAAATTCTAACATACAGTGCAATTGACGTAGGAAGATGAATCGTGTTTTATTGTGTACTGTAATTCAAAAAGTTTTTTTTACATGCATTACAAATTCTCGATATGTGCGCCTCTGGTCACCCTACACACATCAACTCGAAAGTCCATCTCTTCCCACACACGCCCCAACATGTCAGTGGCGATGGTGTCGAAGGCGGCTCAGATACGCTGCTTCAGTTGCAGAAAATTCGCTAGTAGAGGAGGAACAAATACCTGATCTTTGACATACCCCCACAGGAAGAAGTCACACGGTGTTAAGTCTGGTGACCTTGGTGGCCACGATAAGAGCATCTGATTATGTTCCATTCCACGTCCAATCCATCGTCTTGGAAGTTATTGAATTAAAAATGCTCTAACATGCAGTTCCCTGCTGCCTCTTGTAGTCTATTTCTTAGGTCTACGGAAATAAACATCCCTGATCCGATTCACGTCTGCTTCTGACATGCGGGGATGACCAAGGCTTTTCTCTTTACACAAGCAACCAGTATTCACGAATTGCGCATACCATCTGCGAATAGAGTTGTCGGAGGGAGGGTCTTTCCCGAACGTCGTAGGATAAAGGCGCTGGACTCTGGTAACGGACCGGTTTGATGAAATTCGAGAGTGCAAAACGCCTTCTCTTTACCGCTGACCGCCATTTTGTCAAATACTGCTGTTACTGCCATCTGGTGGTTATACATGGTACTAAATCGATGTAGAACAAAACTTTGAGAGTTATTGTAACAGTTATTGCAACAATAACAATGGTATGTTGTCCACCGTTTCTACAAAAAATTCACGAAACCCCGACAATCATTTTGAATAACCCTGTATTAGTGTGTGTTATCTGTAATTCAGGTAGAAGGACTGCAGACAATTAATTTTTTCAAGTAGTTCCTACTTTTAACACCAAATGCTACCATCCACAACACCTAGCTGCGGACGTGGCTACTAGATGCCATTGCAGTCAGCACCCGGTGGTGAACGTTGGAACTAATAGAGCGTTATCAAACTAATCTACAAATTTTAACTTCCACAAATGTAATTAGTGGTAGGTTCTTTTTCATGCCATAAATCTACGACATGGGACTGCCGGCTTCTTTCCCCCTCCGAAGGAAGGCATACCGAGGGATTTTTAACGCTCTTAAAAAATCCGACAACTTCGACCAGGTTTGAACCAGCGATCTTGGGCATAGAAGTTCAGCAGGCTACCAACTACACCTCCAAAGCTGCCTTCAAATAGCTAGGATGCATACTTATGCCGAATACAAGAATGGATGCAGAGCGTAGCAGAAAGATACAACAGAGTAATGAATTTTACCAGAGTTTGAGAGACCTAGTTTGGAAGAAGGACGTTCCAATTAAATGTAAAGAAGTGTTGTACGAGATGTACTATACTCCTCTGCAGTCGAGACAGGGCGTGTCAACCAGATAGGATTTATTTGGCACCATTGGTGTAGTAGATCAAGACTGTCAGATCAGAATGCAAGGGGAAACGTTAAATAGAGTGGATGAGTTCAAATACCTGGGTTCAGTGGTGACTGGAGATGGAAATCTGGATGTGGAAGTGTCACACAGGATTCAGGTAGGATGGATGAACTGGACGAAAATGTCAGGAGTGCTCTGTGACCGCAGGATCAAGCCTAAGGTAAAGGGGAAAATATATAATAGTTTCGTAAGACCTGCATTGCTGTATGGCTCTGAAACATGGCCTGCACGCAAAACACACACAAACAGGCTTGACGTCACGGAAATGAAAATGGATGAGTGGAGTGACTAAGGGTGGAAAATGTCAAAATAAGTGAACATTGAAGGTTGTGGAAATATCTAAGAAGATACAAGAAAAGCGACTTCAATGGTACGGGCATGTGAGAAGAAGGGACGACTCCTACGTGGGGAGGAAGATGCTAGACATGCAAATACATGGAGTGAGAATTCGAGGCAGACCTAGTTAGTTAGTTATTGTTGTTTTAAGGGGCAGAACTACAAGGTCATCTTGCCCCTCTTAACACAGATTAAAGAATACAAATTTGGAATTGAATTTAATATTTTGAGGTGGACGCCTAAATTTAAAAAGACCAAAAATTAATAAAACAAAACATTAAATAAAAATTAAAAATTATAAAAATAAACAAAAATTACAGAAAAACAAAACATTATCATTCAAAAACGAACAAGTCGTTGAGTCAATGTTCACTGGAGAATTTAGATTGCTGGCCCTAACCCACTCTCACTTATAAAGCAGATAACGCGATCAGCAGCCACCGCATCATCGGCTAACATCTGCAAACAAAGGTTTCTTCGAAAGACAGCAAGATCCACACACTCGGTGAAAATGTGGGCCACGGTGAAAATGGCTCCACAGGAACAAAGTGGGGGGTCTTCCCTTCTCATCAGATACGAGTGGGTGGATCTTGTATGACCTATCCTTAGCCTACACAATATGACAGACTCTCTCCGTGACCGGAAAGAGCTCCGCCACACGCGAGTAGTTCCCTTAATCGCTCTCAGTTTACTGGGCAGTGGGTCAGCTAGCCACTGACTCTCCCAAGAGGCAGACCTAAACGAAGATGGATGGATTGTGTACAGGAGGACCTCAGAGAAAAACAGCTGTTGTCAGAAGAGGATGTGCATGACCGGGTTAAATGGAGGAGAGCTGTCAGAAACATCGACCCCACATAGGAGTGGGAATGATGTAAAGAGAAAGAAGAAGAGGTGTAGTTGGGCGACCAGTCGTTTGGAGCGTTGTATATCGTGTTGCCATCTATGGATGATACAACGTTGTTATTAAATTGCAAACATATCCATTTAAATATACAAATAATTGCTAATTGACATTTCATTGCAATTATCTTGCTCACTGACGATAATTATGGTCTGTCTGTTAGGTAGTCAGCCCGAAGGCTGGTTGGATCCTCAAAACGTACCGCCGTTACGTTATGTGAGTAGTAACCCACAAAAACCCAAGGCAGCACTATTTTGAGGCGTTCTAGGCAAGAAGAGAAGTGAGGTAGTTTGCCATTGCTTTCCTCACTGAGTCAGAACAGTAGTCCTAACCCTATGAGTTGAACCTTTCACAGCATTCACAGGCACTGACTGTGCCCCGAATGCCATTACTAAGCACCAACCATACCTCAGTAGCTTCCATATAATCACAGCCATGAGTGAGACTGAGACATCACTGAAAAGCCACCTTTTACTCTAGCCTGTGCCAACTGACAAATGCAAAAGTACTGTATTCATCAAGAGATGGCGAACAGGCCAAATAATTATGGTACTTATCATTAAATAAACATTATTTCTACTGGGTTGGCGGCATTGAAACGATGGCCGCTCTGTTTATGTGTTGAATGCTTGCATGTTGTAAAACAATATTGGCCGTAAATAGTTGTCTTCTTTCTCATCTTTCTTTTACACCACATCGTCTTCGTGGTAATGAGAAGTGAACAGTTCTTTTTCTGCTACGCCAAGTAAGTACACTTATTTTAAGAATTTAGGTTAGAACGTGTTTCCATAGTGCGTGTGAAAAATATAGTTTTGAATTTATATTAGACGCAGGTGTACAGATGACATTCTACTTGACCTATCAATTAACTGTCACTATTATTTAACCCATAGGTAGGCCTACCAAATTCTGTGAACTGTGCTTTAACACCGGAAGAAGGAAAAAATAAAAGCAAATCGTAAATTGCTGTTCTCGAAATAACAGAGGAATGTGGCAATTACTCTCCTGGGATCCAGTCTATGACGAGGTAAGAAGTCTATGTTACCGTAATGTTTTTGCTATGGAGCTAGGCTGTTAACACATTGATGTCGGGCCCCGGAGATCTCCGTAGTAGAGCGGCCAGCGGTGACTGACAGGCCCCGGAAATCTCAGTTTTTCTGCGCGGGCTTCGTTTACGGCTTGTTGTGGCATCTGTTGAGTAACGTTTGAACTAATTACTGGCGAGGCATGGAATAGAGTGATTGTAGATGTTAGTGTTGATATATTTTTCCACTTCTATGATCATTATGGCTGTGAAATCTCCATGGATACAGAAGTGATCTTACCCGCCAAGAGTCAATGCACAAGATGGCGCGGCCGTGGCAACGTGCTTTGTGCGACGACGAAATATTTCACGATTTGTGTGCAGATTCGTTGTCTGATGTTCCCAGTGATATAGAAGATGAAATTAGTAATAGTACTAGTGATAGTGGCAGTGACTTTGGGCCCTCTACGTCAAGTAATCGTCGGCGAAATCTGCGTGTTTTGGTGAGTGACAGTAATTCTAGTAGTGAAGATGAGGTAAACATTTGTTTACAAAGAATTAACACAATGGATTTATGAGGGACAATCCAGACATACATTTGGAACCTTTTGAAGGTCAGCCAGGCCTCTCATTTGTTCCTGATGATCCATGTAGTATTTCAGAGGTTGTAGATCGCTTTTTTGGTGATGAATTATTCGATATTTTTGTAACACAATCTAACCTATACCATAACCAGAATTTACAAACATATAACGCATCCCCCAGGACACTAAAGTGGACTGACATTTCAGTTGTTGAAATGAAACGATTTTTAGCAATAATCATTTTGATGGGACAGGTTAGAAAAGACACTTATAGGGATTATTGGAGCACAGACCCATTGATTGAAACTCCGATCTTCAGACAGCTGATGAGTCGCAACCGATGGGAACAAATATGGAATGCGTGGCACTTTTCGGACAATTCAAGACAGGATGATCCAACAGACAGGCTCTATAAGGTCAGACCTGTTCTCCAACATTTTGTGGATCGCTTTCAGTCCTTATATAAACCAACCCAGGAGATATCACTAGACGAGGCCATGATATCCTGGAGAGGCCGCCTAAGGTTTAGGACCTATAATCCTGGAAAGCAGGTGAAATATGGCCTGCTTGTGTGAATGGTATGTGAGGCCACAACAGGGTATGTAACATGGAAATATATAGTGGGGAAGGGAAAAAAGTTGGAAGAAACCATTTTTTCTGTATTGGCACCACATTTGGACACCTGGCATCATGTCTACCAGGACAAATACTATAATAGTGTGACAGTAGCAGATAAATTGCTTGAAAGGAAGACAAGGGTTTGTGGGATTATAAGGGAACTTCCACCTGACTTTTCAACTGCTGTGAACAATCTCAAGAAAGGGGAAAGTGTGTATTGCAGTAAGGGGGAAGTGGTGTTGCAAGGTTGGAAGGACAAGCGGGTGGTGTGAATGGTTAGTACTTTACATCCAGCTACGATGAAGCGTGTGGAAACTAAAAGAGGTATTGTGAAGAAGCCTGATTGTATCCTTCAGTACAATAAATTCATGAAGGGTGTGGACAGAGCAGACCAGTATATGTCGTACTACTCAATTCTCAGAAAGACTGTCAAATGGACCAAGAAGTTAGTACTCTGGTTGATCAATTGTGCCCTATTCAATGCCTTCATAATCTATAGAACTCAGAACCCTCAAAAGAAGGTGAAATACGAGTCATTCCTGTTGGAGACAGCCAGGTACTGGATATCAACTCAGCAATCAGAAGTGAGTGATGAAGGCGATGATGGAGGAGAAGAAGAAGACAACCCCAGGAAAACCCCCACATCACGAACTCGTAAGATCGACAATCCTGAAAGACTATCAGGGGATATGAAAAAGCACAAACTGGAGGCCATTGTTGGATCTGGGAACAAGAAATATCCCTCAAAGCCCTGCAAAGTTTGCAGCGCCCACAAGCGGAGGAAGGAAACCCGTTACATCTGCCAGTTCTGCAAGGTACCTCTTCATAAGGGAGTGTGCTTTGAGAAGTACCACACATTGAAGAACTACTAGAACATCTGGGGAGTAGGAATTCAAAGTTTGCACTTTATATGATCACTGGAATAGAATGTATGGCCAATTTACTAAAGCTGTGCATCCTGGTGATTACACTCAAAAATCATCCGGTCCACAGGGTATGTGACAAGCTCAAGCATCCGGTCACCAATGTGTTAAGAATGCAGTGGGTAGTGAAACTACTGTGGGTTCTTGTTATGGAAATATTTTTTTAATAGGCTTAATGTAGGCCTATGATAGTGTACAAGATGGATATGATTGGGTTCCAGTAACCATTGCAACAACTTGATTACAGCTTGCAGAGATATGTACATTACCAAGAGCCTATTGCATATATGTACTCAAGTTCTTGAGGAATGTTAATGATTCATTTTACATTGCGGTAGATTAAAAATGTCATGATTCACGACAACATGTCTAAGCTTGAATTTTTTCCCCTTCCTTGAATTTCAAATTATTGGTACCATATTCAAAAAAGATCAGTTCTTGCACATGTAAGTTACTGGTGATGAGGCAAGTGTTCAGTTGGTCGAATAAGTAGTAATGCCATTACTGATGTAGGACTGTAATTACAGGTTATTAAAACTTAACACACACCCCTATGGTCTAATAGGTCTAATGGCCTATATCATATAGTCTTACCAATGTGTAATTATTTATTGTGCGCAATAAAGTATTCATGTACATTAATGTGTTCTTGTTCTGTGGAACTAAGTCCAACGTGAAAATCCTTTTGTTAAAGTCATGGTGCTATAGACCTATTCGTGTAATGTTCTGCGACCCAAATACCAGTCAAATGCACCTGTCCTCCTCTAATAAGCAATAACACACAAATGTGTAGATGTGATTCCTTGGTATTCATGTGCTACTTGCTATTGCCTGTATCATATTCATGCTATGGGCACTTTTTATTTATTTTTGTACATACACAGGAAAATAAGCTGTACGGTATAAGTTATGCTAGGAATACAGTGATGGGCCTAGGTGTTCAGTTAGTCGAATAGGTACTAATTTGTTTTAAAGAACTCTTCACTTTGTCCATCCCAGAAATAGGGCAAGTCTTGTATCCTGTAAGTTACTTGTAGTTATTTCATTTATAGGTCTTGTTTGAGATTCCCAATTCAGAATAGGTTACTGTAATAGTGACTGCCGATTTGCAGAGGCAACCACCATGGACATTACTGTACGCCGATGATGTCATGCTTGCAAGCGAGACCCGTAATGATCTAGAGCACTTGGTCAACCTCTGGAATGCGAGGCTCTGTGAATTTGGACTACGGCTCAACCTCACTAAGACTGAGTACCTTGAATGTGGTTTCCGGATAGATGGGACCAGGGCTAGATTTGTGACGGTACGCACCGGTACGCCGTACTGAAACCTCTGATCGGGGGAAAAGTCGAATATACAACAATCTTTAGAACTGTGAAACGTTAGTTGTAAGTCAAGGTCAACTTGGTCGTTGACTGGATAATTATTTCAGAAAACTGTAAAGACAAAATTAGAAAACAAAAAGGAAGCTTGTAGTTTAACGTGACCGTTAATCTTGAGATCATGAGCCACGGGACCTCCGTTTTACGTGGAATCCGAACCACAGGACATGACATTTCACTTCGAAAATAAATTAGAAAACAAGAAATAAAAGATTGTTGGTGATGATGTGTGTATTTTCAAACCGAATGTATTTAATTTTTTAAATTACGTTAAAAAAATTGAAAATAATGTACATTTTTTGAATGGTAGCCTAGTTGGCCTACATTAAAATTTAATAAATTTAAGAAAAATGTTGCTACAGTAGTCTCAATTGAATTTCAAATTGCAATGAAAATTAGATTGCTATGTTGTCCTCTGATTAATTTTTAAAGGTGTTCAGAAGAGTGTAAACATATCGTTTTTAGAACTCTATGTTTCAATATTCCATAAGGACCCTCCTTACCCCTTTCACACCACCACCTGGTAGCGCACAGTACCGGAACCTCTTACTTTACAAATCAAGCACTGGATGGGACCATCATAGTAGATGGCACCCCACTACCAAAGGCTTCACATCTCCGATACCTTGGCTCCGTTGTGAGACCTGATGGTGACACAGTCTCGGATGCCCGTGCAAGAGTGAATACTGCATGGATGAAGTAGTGCCAGGTCACAGGCATTCTTTGTGACCACAAGATCCCTTTGCGCCTCAAAACTAAGATCTATCAATCAGTCGTCCGCCCCGTTGCTTTGTATGGAGCTGAATGCTGGCCTAATACAACGAAACATGAACAAGCCTTGCACTCCATGGAGATGCGGATGCTACGATGGTCCTTGGGAATTGCATGGCTGGATCATATTAAGAACGAAGACGTCCACAATACTCTTGAAATTGCCCCTATTCCAGGCAAAATGAGGGGACTCGGTTGCGTTGGTACGGGCATGTAGCCCGAGCAAATACAGAGTACATTGTAAGAAAGTCACTTGCTCTCGAGCCTGATGGACAAAGACCTCCAGGACGACAAAAAAGGCGTTGGATGGATACCCTACACGACGATATGCGCATCGTAGGTCTTCGTCCTATAGATGCAGCAAACCGCAACAAATGGAGAGCAAGGTGCAGAGTGGCGGACCCCAAAAAATAATTGGGAACAACGCCAGGAAGAAGAAGAGAAGAATAGTCACCCACTTCTCTTTGCTTTGAAACTCGTGATGTAGCCTACCAATGAAACAATGGTACCAAAAGCCCGAGAACCCCACCCTTATCTGCCAATTTTTATTTTATACTCTTGGTAATAAGTGTTAGGTTCTGTCGATTATTTTCTGTAACAGCAAGATAGATACAAGACAAATATAATTGTATGCCAATGTAATGGTTGATATACCTATAGGCAGGGCTAGATTTGTGACGGTACGCACCGGTACACCGTACCGAAACCTCTGATCGTGAAAATGTTTTTGACCATTTTGGAGCACTTAAGTGGAAATTGTAAAAATGAAACGAAGTATACCAATCCCAATAATTTATTTCTGTTGACTACTGCAATCAAGACAGTTCCAGTGTCTACAAGCGAATGTGAGAGAGGCTTTTCTCAAATGAACCCTATCATAACTGATTCCAGAGCGTCTTTGTTAACACAAACTGTCTCCTCACTACTTTTCCTGAAGCTGAATGGCCCACCACTCTCTCGTTTTGACCCTTCAAAGTATTGAAATCTTGGCTGCTTCGGGGACGGCACTCCGCTCTGGATATACTACTAAAAGCAAGGAGAGAAAGGAGGCTCATACAACGAAAACTTTTCTAAACTTTGAACAATTCTATGAACTGTGAGGTAAAACATGTTTAAGTACAATACCTTTTATAATAAATAATTATTTCAGAAAACTGTAAAGACAAAATTATAAAACAAGAAATAAAAGATTGTTGGTGAACATGTGTGTGTTTTCAAAAGGAATGTATTTTTTTTAATTACGTAAAAAAATATTGAAATAAAGAAAATTTTTGAATGGTAGCCTACAGTAATTAATATAGGCCAACGGCTATGGTAAGAAAAATATTGCTACAGCAGTCTCAATTTAATTTAAAATTACAATCAAAATTAGAGTGCTATTTTGTCCACTGATTAATTTTTGAAGGTGTTCAGAAAAGCATAAAAATATTGTTTTTAGAACACTATATTTCAATATTCCATAAAACACCCCCTCACACCACAGTACCGGAACCTCTTTTTTTTACAAATCATGCACTGCCTATAGGTAGTATTTTATTCCAACACGTTACTTCCCTTATCTGCCAATTTTTATTTTATACTCTTGGTAATAAGTGTTAGTTCTGTCGATGATTTTCTGTAACAGCGAGATAGATACAAGACAAATATAATTTGATTTATTCTATGCCAGTGTAATGGTTGATATACCGGTACCTATAGGTAGTATTTTATTCCCACACGTTACTTACAATATTTTTCAATATGTAGGATGCCAATGTCTAAGCTTACGTGGAGGCATTTTTTCATCAATTGATTCTGTAATAAGACCACCTTGTGGTGTGGTGGCTGCCACTCCTGAGGTCCTGGGCTAGTTTCCAAGCTCTATCAAGTAATTTAATTCTGGTCTGAGGGTTGGAACAGCACACGCTCGGCTTTGTGAAGCAGAACTGAGAAGAGGTAGGTTCGATTCTCACCTCGGCCATCCGAGAAGTGGTTTTCCAAGGTTTCCCCACTTCCACTCCAGGCTAACGCTGGGATGGTTCCTAACTTAAGGCTACGGCTGCCTCCTTTCTAGTCCTCATCTGAATTACAGAAAGTATACACACTACTACAGATACCACAATAACTCAGATTTTCATACAAATCCTACACACTTCCAAATACATGGGGCTAAATGAATGTGTTATCAAAAGCCCTAAATGAATTAATATCAACAACACAATGATTCTACAATAAGAGATTTTTTTAAAATGTAGTTGTAGTAGGTGCAAGCATACACATATTAGCCCATTCAAGTTCTCCATTTCAAGCATTACACATTTATTAAATTACCCGTTTCAACATACAAATTCAGTACAGTTTATTATATTTCGCCCTATTCAATCATCATCATCATCTTGAGCAGTTTCCAACCGCTGGTCGGGTCTGCTTGGAACATAAGCCTCTCCATCGTTTCCTGTCCATCCACCATCTCTCGTCATTTACTGTGTCCCAGCACACTCCTCTTTCCTCCACACTCTTCTTAACTCCTTTTGTCCATCTGTCCCTTGGTCTTCCCCTTGGCCTCCTTCCCGTCATTTCCATTCCAAACATCTTCTTCGGTATCCTCTCCTCTTGCATCCTCCTCAAATGTCCATACCATTGTAGCCTAGATCGCTCTATTCTATTTTGCAATGGTTCCTCTCTTACCATCTCCCTGACTCTCTCATTCCTTACTCTGTCCATTCTTGTCACTCCTACCCTACTCCTCTGGAACTTCATCTCCACTGCTCGTATTTTATTCTCGTCCCTTTCCTTCATCACCCATGTTTCTGAACCATATGTCAAAATTGGCACAAAGTAGGTCTTGTAGATGATTCCTTTACATTTTTGTGGTACATCTTTATTCCATATCATCCCCCTAACACTCTTGAAAAATCCATCTGCGCACCTTCCCCTCTCATTTATTTCCATCCTATTGCCTCCCTTTTCTTCAATTATGCTTCCCAAGTACTTGAAGCATTCTACTTTCTGCAACTGCTGTCCTCCAAGTGTTATGCCCATATCCAGTCTGTTCTTCTTCCTCGTTGTGATGACCACTTCACTCTTTTGTGCCCTATTCAATACAATTCAATATTTATATTTATAAATTTCATTATTTTTTATGCGCAGTTTTTCTTCTCCACCCCCATCTACGTCTCAATCCTTTGAATCAGCGGAGTTGGATGCCGCAGTTTTCAACTTTTCACGAGTAAGTCAGCCAATGTATTTTTTCTTTTTTCCTTTTACCTACATTTCTTCGTAGAATATCGACCTAATGTAGTTTTCTTTCTCCCTTCAATCTTTCAGAACATAAATTCGTCATAGTACGCTTACTATCGGCACCGTGTCGCAAGCGAATTGAACATCCATGCCACTCACCAATGATAAAATGGGGCCAGCGTATGTTGAATTGTATTGAATAGGGCGGAATATAATAAACTGTACTGAATTCAATTTGCGTCAATACGGGCCAATATGAGCGAAATGACGAACTCAACATACAAACTCGCATGTGTTGTAGGAATTGGCAGTTCATCAGTTAGTTGGTTAGTTATTGCCGTTTTAAGGGGCAGAACTTCCGAGGTCATCTGCCCCTCTTAACACAGATTAAAGAATACAAATTTGGAATTGAATTTAAAATTTTGAGGAGGACGCCTAAAATTTAAATGGACCAAAAATTAATAAAACAAAAACAAAAAATTAAATAAAAATTACAAATTACAGTATAAAAATAAACTAAAATTACGGAAAAACAAAACATTATGATTCAAAAACGAACAAGTCGTTGAGTCAATGTTCACTGGAGAATTTAGATTGCTGGCCCTAACCCACTCTCACTTATAAAGCGGATAACGCAATCAGCAACCAGCGCGTCATCGGCTAATATAAGTTTGAGTGTCGTCTGCAAACCAAGGTTTCTTCGTAAGTCGGCAAGATCCACACACTCGGTGAAAATGTGGGCCACGGTGAAAACGCCTCCACAGGTACAAAGTGGGGGGTCTTCCCTTCTCATCAGATACGAGTGGGTGGATCTTGTATGACCTATACTTTCCTACACAAAATGACGGACTCCCTCCGTGACCGGAAAGAGCTCTGCCACACGCGAGTAGTTCCCTTGATCGCTCTCAGTTTACTGGGCATTGGGTCAGCTAGCCACTGACTCTCCCAAAAAGCCAGAACTTGTAGGCGTAACTGAGAGCGAATATCTCTAGCGGGTACCTCCATTGGTCGAGGTGGTAGTGATACCGCCTCTTTTGCAGCTTGATCCGCTAACTCATTTCCCGCAATTCCCATGTGGCTTGGAAGCCACAGAAAGGTGATTCGAGTGTCAGCGTGGCACAGCCCGGCTAGTAGGTCGTGGATTCGCTGCACTAGGGGGTGTTGCGGGAAACATGTAGCAATTGACTGCAACGAACTCAAAGAGTCAGCCATGGCATCAAGGAGGAAATAGGTCCATTATCATGTGCTGTAGCCTACTGTTATACCTTGGCAAGGAAGAAAAAAGGAACATGCCTCAACACATAATATTTAGGAGGAGCAGATTTGATTACTGTATTTTTGCTACGTTTGATCTTGGCTCTCGCTGTTAATTTTTCTTCATTGACAACTTTTTAAATAAAACATGATGATTTAGAGCAATATTGGGTGTTTTTCTCTTTTTCATTGAAAGTCCTATTTCTCCTTTCCCCTTCACAGCATGTCATAGAATTTACTGTATTAGTGTGCCATGATAATCTTTGATGTACTTACTGTATTTCACCCTTCAAAATTGGTGAACTGGATATATTTTAAAGGGAATATGAAATGAACTACTGTATAGAAGTTTTGTGATATCCAATTATTTTTCTTTCAGTCCCCTAATGAATTTGGCACTAATTACACACAATTTTAGTGTGATGAGGATCTGGTTACACCACCTATTTCCTTAGCATTCTCTCTTAAAATTTTACTGTTATTGCTAACAGCATCAAGTGTTTTAAGATATGAATATTCTCCCTTCCCAGTACTTTTCCTTTCTAGTTTATTGAATGAAAATCCACAGCCTGCTTCCAGTCTCCGACCGGGTCAGGAATGGAATGAATGAAGCCCCCATCTAGCGGCGAGGATATGGACTGTGCCGGCTGTCGAGGCCTGACGCACACCTCTGGGGCAATGATTAAATGAATGACAGATGAAATGAAATGATAGTGGAGAGTGTTGCTGGAATGAAATTTTGACAGGGAAAACCGCAGTACCCGGAGAAAATCCTGTCTGCCTCCGTTTTGTCCAGCACAGATCTCACATGGAGTGACCGGGATTTGAACCACGGACCCAGCGGTGAGAGGCCGGCGTGCTGCCGCCTAAGCCACGGAGGCTTCCCTTTCTAGTTTATTCTCGGAACTAATTGGTTATAATTGGGCCTACTGTGGTTTATTGGAAGGGACCATTTTTTTAAAGCTGAGTAATAATATGCTGCAGGCCTTGTAGTAGCCTAATTCTTGTCACCAATGCAATATGCTCCAATTGCAACTGAAAGAAATTTTAACTTGTCTATTATGGATGAGGTTATGTCCTAAATGCTGTGATTGTTCATTTCAAAGTTCTGGGATTCACAATTTTCCACTTTGGTTTTATTTTTATTAATTTTTCTGTTATTGGTATTTTGAATGTGATTTATTTTTTGTAGATCATATTATTATCTCCACACCTAAAATCATGCTATAAGTATTGGGAAGATTGTGATTTT
Source organism: Meconema thalassinum (assembly GCA_946902985.2). Lineage (NCBI taxonomy): Eukaryota > Metazoa > Arthropoda > Insecta > Orthoptera > Tettigoniidae > Meconema > Meconema thalassinum. The sequence continues at coordinate 68,434,191 of OX336397.1, forward strand.
CGGAACATTGAAGTGGGCAGAGCATTTAGGACGAGAATTTAGCGGAAGGAGGGGTAGGGGAGGGGTAGGCTACACGAACGGCCGTGCTACACGTTTACTATTGTGCGTCCAGAGTTAAGATTGTACTACGGGCTCTTATGGGCTTTTACATTTAGCGGACTCCCCCAGAATTGATGAGTTCGAAGTCTTTAAAACTGGATTTTCGCTATGTTATTTAATAGGTTAATGGTCATGGGTGGAGAGTACATGATCCTCAGCATTCATTTAATGATATGTAATTCTTACATTCTTGATGCAACATGATTTTGTAATGTTTCTGACAGCAGTGTCTGCGCGCTGGATGGAACAGCGCTCGTGCTGTAGTACGTGTCTTAGATCTCCACTGAACGCGCGAGTCCAGATCTCTCCAAGATATTTGAAACAGTGTTGGAGTGTAAGGATCGTTTTGTGTAATATAAAAATAATTGTGATTTAGGTATAAGTGGCATTAAAGATATGGCTGATGTTCCGTTTGCGAAACATAAACCCGGGGAAATTTTAAGGCACAGAGAACGACAGATAGTTTGTAACATCTACAATTATATAAAGACCAAGAATCAGAAGAAAAGTGCTGCTGTACGCTTTTGAGAAACCTGTGATGATATTATTATTATTATCTACTCACCTGCAATAATGTGCGTAACAGAGTTTGTTAGTTAGTTATTATTGTTTTAAGGGGTAGAACTACGAGATCATCTGCCCCTTTTAACACAGATTAAAGTATACAAATTTGGAATGAAATTTAAAATTTAGAGGTGGACACCTAAATTTGAAAAGACCGAAAATTAATAAAACAAAAAACTAAATAAAACTAATAATAATAATAATAATATCGTATGGCCTCGGGTGCCTGGTGCAAGCTTTGCTATTTGACACCCAGAGGGTAGCTTGCATGTCGAATTTCGTAGTTCCTTGACTATGAAAGTCAAGGAGGTTAGATGTTAGATATCTAATCTCCTTGAACACAATAGCGCTTTCTAGTAGAGAAATGAGGAACTTTGTGCTGGCGGAAACTCCCGAGATTAATTTTGCCATTATGAACTCGGCCTACTGAATTCAAATGGGTTCTTTGACATGCCAACATCGTAGGACATGCGTATCGTATTTTTGCCGCCTTTCAAAAATCACTTACCACGGTCAGGGGCGAACCTGCAATCTTGGGGTTAGTAGACCGACACGCTATCCACTCACCCACCGTGGCAAGCTAAACTAATAATTATAATAATAAACAAAAATTTATGGAAAAACAAAAAATTCATCATTCAAAAACAAACAAGTCATTGAGTCAATGATCACTTGAAAAATTTAGATTGCTGGCCCTAACCCACTCTCAATTATAAAGCGGATAACGCGATCAGCAGCCACCGCGTCATCGGCTAATATAAGTTTGAGTGTCATCTGCAAACCAAGGTGTTTTTGTAAGTCAGCAAGATCCACACGCTCGGTTAAAATGTGGGCCACGGTGAGAACGGCTTCACGGGCACAAAGTAGAGAGTCTTCCCTTCTCATCAGATACGAGTGGGTGGATCTTGTATGACCTATACTTTCCTACACAAAATGACGGACTCCCTCCGTGACCGGAAAGAGCTCTGCCACACGCGAGTAGTTCCCTTGATCGCTCTCAGTTTACTGGGCAGTGGGTCAGCTAGCCACTGGCTCTCCCAGAATGCCAGAACTTGTAGGCGTAACTGATAGCGAATATCTCTAGCGGGCACCTCCATTGGTCGAGGTGGTAGTGATACCGCCTCTTTTGCAGCTTGATCCACTAACTCATTTCCCGCAATTCCCATGTGGCACAGAAAGGTGATTCGAGTATCAGCGTGGCACAGCCCGGCTAGTAGGTCGTGGATTCGCTGCACTAGGGGGTGTTGCGGGAAACATGTAGCAATTGACTGCAACGAACTCAAAGAGTCGGTACACACGAGAAAGTGGATTTGTGCATCCTGTAGTGCAAACTGCAGAGCTTCATAGATGGCAACGAGCTCCGCAGTAAACACACTACAGGCCTCAGGCAAAGAGATCTTGGTATTTGCACCATCAATAACGTAAGCACACTCCACCTTCTCACCATCCGTGTAGAGAATGCCAGCGTCCGGAAATTGGTGAACTATGCTGTGGAACTGCCTCCGATAAACGGAGGCATCCGTGTTCACCTTAGGACCTCGGTGTAGATCTAACCAAATTTCCGGACGCGGAACTTGCCATGGAGGCACCTCGCTAGGTGTCCGGATCATACAGGGACCTACAGTCACTCCTATTGCAGTACACGACCTATCAAGTGTAATACCAACCGGCCGAGTGGTTCGAGGCTGGTTGGCGTACCTCTGGTGGTAATGGGTACTGAAGAGAGCTCGATAGCTCGGATGTTGCGGCATTTGACGCGCATTGGCAGCATATGCTAAAAGCATATGTTGGCGTCTAAAATTTAAAGGTGGAACACCTGATTCGGCGAGTATACTGGGTATCGGGTTGGTCCAGAAGGCACCGGTAGCCAGCCTAACGCCACTATGGTGGATACTGTCCAGCATTTTCAAGGTTGCCGGCCTTGCTGAACCGTATGCCGCAGAACCATAGTCTAGCCGGGACAGGACGAGGGCTTGGTAGAACCGTAGCAGCACCGCACGGTCAGCCCCCCACGTAGTGCCACTAAGAAACCTGAGCATGTTCAGTTTCCTGAGACACGTCGTTTTCAGGTGCCTTATAAGGAGCTGCCACGTTAATTTGCTGTCAATTCAGAAATGAAATACGAGCTGTAGCGAGATCTAAGAGAATTTTTTTTTTTAGAGGCAAGGGATGAAATCAACCAATAGTAGTAGTGGCTCATGCAGTCAAGAGATTCGCCTAAGACTTGCCCTAGGAAGAGCAGCTTTTAAAGGCCTGGATAAGATCTTCAAGTATTCCGATGTTTCTTTGCCTACTAAAATTAGAATGGTTAGGCACTAGTCTTTCCCATAGCTACATATGGTTGCGAAAGTGGGACCATAAGGAAACGAGATAAGAAGTAATATTGATGCTTTTGAGCACTGGTGTTGGAGAAGGAAACAGCGTATTCCTTGGACAGCCAAGAAGACAAATGTATGGGTAATTCAAAAAATCAAACCAGATCTGTCTCTTGTAGCATTGATAACACGATTACAGCTGTCATATTTTAAAATTATGAGGCGTTCTGATTCTTTGGAAAAGACAATTATGCTTGGAAAGGTGGAAGGGTCTCGGAGATGAGGGCGGCCAGCATTGGGATAGATCGACTCCATCAAATCCAACATGAATATGTTAGTGAAGGATCTGAAGTGTATGGCTGAAGACCGAATCATATGGATATTAGAAAGAAAATAAAGGGATTCTGCCTTTTCAATACTTATATTGAACCTACTCACAGGTACATGTTTCGAAGGTAAAACTCCCTTCTTCCTCAGCCTGTACATAAAAATAACAAAGATAAATTACCTTTATAAGAACATAATTTACATGAATAAAGATTTGTGAAATAAATAATAAGTTCAATTGTTTCCGTTTCTCCTTGGAAGATTTTCTAATTGGATATCCAGGCCTGGGTGCATTAAAAACCCGCTGAGTCAGGCCGGTGTTGTGAGTCGCTATTTGGTTGCGTCATCGTTTTTTCGAACTAGTCTCTATGCTGCCCTTGGAGAACATCATGGCAAAGAAATCAACAGAATCCCTGTAGTAGTGCTATGCCCCGCCGTATGTAGTGTGTTTGGGCGTGAACAACAGCAGATCAAAACGTGTCTCGCAAATATCACTCCTTTGATTGTCCAAAGACATACTAGGGGAGAAGGGGAAAGGAAATAGAGGACGGGAATAAAAATTAAGGTAAAATAAATGTGGATGTTTATGAAGTGCCGTTGGCTGTTGTTTTGGGGTGGATGAATGCGAAAAAATGACAGATATAATCATTATTGAATTTGGAAAATAAATGGTATGAATGGTGGAATACATCTGATCAATTTATCTATTACTATGTAATGCGTCTATTAGTGTTCTGTATAAAATATTGGTTTCAAAAATTATTTCATTAAGATTGTGGGAAGGGTTAAATCTCTGTGCTTTGTCAATCTCTATTTGTTCCAGAATATTCAAGAGTGTGCCTTTGTTTTCTTGGTGTAAAATAACTAAATCGTTCTCTATGGTTGTGAATTTGTGCCCGGTTTCCACCATATGGTTGCCTATCGCCGAATATTTATTATGTTTAGAGGCATTAACATGTTCCAAAAATCTGGTGTTGAACCCTTTTCCTGTTTGTCCCACGTAATCCGTGTCACAATCATTACATTTGAATCTGTAGATGCCAGAATTATTATATTTGTTTGTTTTATTGAGAATATGCGAGTTGAAAAATTTATTGTGATTAGTGTTGTTGGTTCTGAAAGCAACTTTTACTTTATACCGTATTTGCTCGTGTATATCTCGCACCCCATTTTTTTAGTTGAAATTTCAGGGGGAAAAAAGTACTCGCATATATCTCGCATTCATTTTTGACGCCGTCATATAAATGACCGTAATAACCTTGAGGTATAAACACGTTCGATTTAGCGCGCCACAACAGACGTCATTGTCAGAACTTACCCGAAGCGATACTAACAGGACGAGCGAGCAACGACGAGTTGATCCGAACTTGTCCGATGCGAGCCGATTAGGGATCGAGATGCTGTGCTGCCATGTACACGTTTGAATTAGTGATTAGCGCGCCACAACAGTCATCCGTAGGTTCATGAAAAGAAAGGGCTTGTGTCTGCGAAGGCGAACATCTCTCTGTCAGAGAATGCTGAGTGATTTCAATGACAAAATTATTGAGTTTCATCGTCATGTGATAGCAATGCGGAAGAGGAACAATTACCTGCTATCTCAAATCGGCAACGCAGATCGGACTCCGATAAACTTCGACATGCCATCCAACACTACCATAAACAAGAAGGGAGAATCTAGCATCCTTGTGCGTACAACTGGGTGTGAGAAACAACGCTGCACAGTCATGCTAGCAGTAACCGCGGACGGAAGAAAATTGCCACCATATGTTATTTTTAAAAGAAAAACAATGCCTAAAGCGAAGTTTCCCAAAGGCATTCATGTTCGCGTGCAAGAGAAAGGATGGATGGATACAGCTCTTATCCAGGACTGGGTCCGCACAGTGTGGGGAGCACGGCCAGGTGCATTGCTTCGACGCCCGGCAATGCTAGTGCGGGACAGTTTCCGCGGACACTTGGTGGAAGACACGAAGAAACGTCTTCAAGAAATGAAAACGGATCTTGTTGTAATTCTTGGTGGACTCACACATTGTCTTCAGCCCTTAGATAATTCCGTCAATAAACCCTTCAAGGACAACATGCGTAAATTGTACGCCGAATGGATGGCGGGAGGGGACCACGACCTGACGCCGGCAGGCAAAATAAAGAGGCCGTCAGTTGAACTCGTGTGTGATTGGGTTATACGGGCGTGGGTTATGGTGTCGCCGGACATTGTTGTGAAGAGCTTCTTGAAGACAGGCATCGCAAATGCATTGGACGGAAGACAGGATGAAGCCGTGCGGGATGATGACCAGAATGATGCACGCGAGAGTACCTCGGAGATCGGTAGCAGTGACGGCAGTGATAATGAATAGGGTGAGTACCGTATACCAGTTGCCTTGTTTCAATAATTAAAATTTTGTGTTTTTTTGGGAATACGGAAATTCCGCGCGTATATCTCGCACCGACAAATTTCACTCGTATTTTCGGCTCGCGTATATCTCGCCCCCGCGTATATCTCGCACCCCATTTTTTTAGTTGAAATTTCAGGAAAAAAAGTGCGAAATATACGCGAGCAAATACAGTATTTTTTGAGTACACTAGTAACATTGTAGGTGGATTGATTCACAAAGGTGAACATTGCATAAGTGGAAGGTTCTTTATCCTCTTTTGCTAATCTGGAAGCGGGTTTGTTCTAGATTTTGTTAATGATACTGTTAACATATTTTCTATTGAAACCATTAGCTTCGGCAATTTGGTGAATTATTGAAACTTCTTTAAGATATTCTATGTCAGACAGTGGGATGTTCAAAGCTCTGTTAATAAAACATGTGAAGGCTGCTCTTTTATGGGAAGCGGGGTGGTTAGAATCTTGTCTAATAACAGTGATGGTTTGAGTTGGTTTTCTGACATTATGAATCATATGGAGACAGTCCATCCATGCAGTCGCTAGGAGTCGACGCCGACTTGATGGCACCTGATCATCATCAAGGGCTAAAGGTGTGAATCATAGGTCTAATAATCAGTAACATTTCATACCTGGCTGAGATGTTCATAGCAGATCTTGGCTGCTACGAGGCAGGGGATCACCTTAGTGGGCAGTAGTCGAGCCACTTCTTTAAGTACAGCCAGAGCATGGGCATAGTTCCCCATGGCCACCAGCGAGAGGGCGTGTTGCATCCACACATGAGGCTCCTCGAATGAGAACTTCATGGCTCGCTCAAATGACTGCAACAACAATCAACATGGTTTATTAGTTAGTTATTGCTGTTTAAAGGGGCGGAACTACGAGGTCATCTGCCCCTCTTAACACAGATTAAGGAAGACAAATTTGGAATTGAATTTAAATTTTAGAGGTGAACACCTAAATTTGAAAAGACCTAAAATTAATAAAACAAACAATTAAATAAAAATAATAGTTATAAAAATGAACAAAAAATACGGAAAAACAAAAAATTATCATTCAAAAACAAACAAGTTGTTGAGTCAATGTTCACTGGAAAATTTAGATTGCTGGCCCTAACCCAATCTCACATATAAAGCGGATAACGCGATCAGCAGCCACCGCGTCATCGGCTAATATAAGTTTAAGTGTCATCTGCAAACCGAGGTTTCTTCGTAAGTCAGCAAGATCCACACACTCAGTTAAAATGTGGGCCACGGTGAAAACGGTTCCACAGGTACAAAGTGGGGGGGGGGGGGGTCTTCCCTTCTCATTAGGTACGAGTGGGTGGATCTTGTATGACCTATCCTTAGACTACACAAAATGAGAGCGAATATCTCTAGTGGGTACCTCCATTGGTCGAGGTGGTACTGATACCGCCTCTTTAATAATAATAATAATAATAATAATCCTGAGGAAATCGTTGGCCCAGTGCGCATAGAGGGAGTGTGGATGAAACATTTCGAGAAAATATCAGACACTATTACAAAAAGATGATTAAAACTTTATGGACATTTTTGTACTTGGACTCAAAATGTCAACAGAACAGTGAAGTGAATTCAAATATCCTAAGTATTTATTCTTTGTAAATAGACAGGGCATTTTGCCAAATCCCTGTGGGCATCAGTTATGAAAATGGCTAGAGCAGAAGCATGGTGTACTGTATTAAAAGTGAAAGAATAAAATGTTTTGTATGTGGAAAGAATAAGACGGGTAGTCCTATTTCAGTTCCTAAAATAGTGGTGACCCCGACGTGATTAATAACGCAGATATTGTTAAGTCTCGATCTGGTTATATTCATAAATTTTAATAATGGAAGTGCTTGTAAAGAGGCGAAAACCTGTGAGAACGAGGTTCACTAAGAATTATGATGACCTGTTGCAAGTATTAAATGATGAAGAAAATTGTAAAGAAGAAATTGTAAGAAGCAAATTAACAACTCTGGAACGGTTAACTACCGACTTACATAACCTCAATGAACAGGTGGCAGCATTAATGTTAGAAGACAGTGATCAATCTGAAGGTGAATTTGAACGAGAATACGAGTGTGTAGAGAAGTTCAATGAGGACATGGATTGTGCACGTGTGAAAGTAGAACAATTTATTGTGAGGCAACATGCCGGTGTCCAAATCACAAACAATGGGCAGTCGGTCATTTCTTTCCCAAACTCCAGCAGACGAAAACTTAGGTTACCCAAAATTGAATTAAAGAAGTTCAGTGGGGATATAAAAGACACGCTGGGCTTTTGGTGCCAATTTAGGCGAATTCACGAGGACGGGGATTTGGAAAATGAGGACAAATTCCAGTACCTGATTCAGGCTACCACAGAAGGCTCAAGAGCTCGGGAGATTGTTAATAGCTTCCCTTCCACTGCCGAGAACTATAATAAGGCTATAGAGAGCCTGAAGAATAGATTTGGAAAAGAAGAGTTGCTTATCGAATATTGTGTAAGAGAACTCCTGTCACTAATGATAAAGAATGCCACTGAAGACAGAGGAAAGCGTGACACAGCTCGCCTCTATGATAACCTAGAATCTCACCTGCGTGCTTTAGAGTCAATTGGTATGACTTCAGACAAATATGCTGCCATGCTCTTTCCGCTCGTGGAGTCCTCCATCCCTGAAGATATTCTTAGGGTGTGGCTGAGAAGTCCAATGACAATTGATAATGAAGAGGGCGGAAGCAAAATCTATGGAGACCGGTTGAAGCACTTAATGCTATTCCTCAGGAAGGAAGTTGAAGGTGAAGAAAGAATTTCTTTGGCGAAAGCGGGCTTCAGACTGAGTGAGGTTAGTCCACAAAGATATAAGAAGAAGCAGCAACCTGATAAAATTGTACCTAGGGGCCTACTGCAACAGACTTGTTCTCCGGTGAGCAGAAGAAGTATAAATTGACGTGTGTGTTCTGCGGAAAACCACACAAGAGTAAGGAGTGTTTTCAAACACAGAGGTTATCTCTAAGTGAGAAGCAGGACATGTTAAAGAGAAACAAGGCATGCTTCGTCTGTCTGAAGCCAGGACATCGTGCTAAAGATTGTCAAGGTAAAGTGAGCTGCATTGTCTGTTCTAAGAAGCATTGCACCATCATGTGTCCACAGCTGGAAGTCAAGCAAAAGGACCATAAATGTGAAGAAAATACAGAACAAAACCAGAACACCTCGGATGTAGTTCTTCCGACCCTGCTAGTGAATCTTGAGGCCTATGGGAGGAGACGGACCGTAAGAGCACTCATCGATACCGGTTCACAGCGGTCATACATATTGAAAAGTACTGCGCGGGAAATGGGTTATCAACCAGTCAAATCAGAAGTCGTGGTACATGCCTTATTTGGAGGGGGTTCATCCAAGAAAATGGAGCACCAATGTTATGATGTTCTCTTGAAGGGTTTGGTAGATAACTATTTGTGCATAATTCAAGTTTTAGACCAACCAATAATATGTGGGTCAATCTCACGGCCATATTTAAGTACTTGCATGGGAGAATTGAGGAGGAAGGGGATTCACCTCACAGATGTCGGAGCTGGACAGGCACCAATTGAAATCCTGATAGGAGCGGATGCACTAGGGAAGCTGTACACTGGAACTGTAAAAGAATTAAGAGTGTGGACTCACTGCTGTGCAAACTAAATTAGGCTGGGTCGTAATGGGTAAAGTGATGGACAAGTCTGGCACAAATACCCATGCTGCCATGATAACTACCCTTTTGACTCACACTAGTCATCTGCCGGACCTATGGAAGTTGGATGCCCTGGGAATCTTGGATCCCTGTGAAAGCCAAACAAATGAGGAAATCGAGACAGCTGTGCGAGATCACTTCAAGAGAACTGTGAAGAGGGATCCTGAGGGAAGGTATGAGGTTAGTTTTCCCTGGTTGGATGGTCGGGAAGAGCTACCTGATAACAGAGTGTTAGCTGAGAAGAGGTTAATAGTTACAACCACGAAACTTGAAGTGGCAGGGAAGTTTGATGACTATGATAAAGTATTGAAAAACTGGTTGAATGAGGGCGTGGTAGAAGTGGTTCAAGATGACGAGCAACAGAAACGTGGGCACTATCTTCCGCATCGGGGAGTCTACAAAGACAATTCAACGACGAGTGGGAGGCCAGTCTTTGATGCATCCTGCAAGCAGAAAGGAAGCTGCTCTTTAAATGACTGTTTGGCAAAAGGACCGAACTTGCTGGATTTGATCCCCAAGATTTTGCTTAAGTTTCGACAAGGTAAAATTGGTGTCATTTCCAATATCAAGCAGGCCTTTCTACAAATCCCTGTGGGCATCAGTTATGAAAATGGCTAGAGCAGAAGCATGGTGTACTGTATTAAAAGTGAAAGAATAAATTATGTTTCGTAAGTGGAAAGAATAAGACGGGTAGTCCTATTTCAGTTCCTAAAAGACATATTCAAAGAATGAACAATGATAGACTTACTAATAGGATATTTATGTTCGACGATGTCGAAATGTAAATATTATACTTCAGAAAACTGTATCACAATGATGGTCATCATAGTACTGTTTTAAATGATCTTGTCGACTTCGTCGTTACGCTGAGGTCTGGCGTTACGTTACGGTGACGGGACGAAATGTACCGAGAATGCACTGAAGTGTGTGACGTCATAGTACAATGTAGCAGCCGAGTACCAAGAAGGCAGTGCAAGAACAGAGTTTCAAGAAGGCAGTGCGAGAACAATCAAGTAGGCAGTGAAGAAACAAAATAGAATCTTGAAACTCTGTTCTCGCACTGCCTTCTTGGTACTTGGCTGCTAGCATTTAAAATGTTCTAAAGTCCAGTCTTTCTCTTTTTCATTATGAGACAGTTTCTCCAGCCAATCAGAGCTCATTCATCGACCAATTAGGTAAGGATACCTTCGTGCATGTGCTCAAAATCCAACATGTCGGACATGAATTACATGATTTGCAAGTTCAAATTGGATATCGGATCAACCATTGTAGTTACAGTTCCAAACACAAAGACAAAATCAGCAGGAGCCTTTACGGTAACAAGAAAATACTATGACACATGCAAGAAATTTATGAATCAACGTCCAGAAGTTAGTAACACAGCATCCTTCTATATAAATTACCGACATGGAAAGTGCACCGTCCCATATGTTCGTGTAAATAAACTGGCGAATATGAGACAAGAAATAGCACTGTACCTTAATATCCCCAACCCAAATTTCTACACAGCGCATTGCTTTCAAATGACTTGCGGTGACAATATTAGTGAATGCTAGAGCTGGACGGCACTAGTCATCATGCAGGCTGTAAACAATAGCATTGCCAAGCAAAGTAAATGGTCTCTGCTTTCGAAGTTCGTTGACCGACGCGTGCGCTCTGTTCAGTCAGCAAAGCCAGCGCACCCTGTTCACTAACTGAAGTAACTGAATCCCACAGATATTTATGAATATTTATGTTAAAACATATAATAAAGTTATAATTATCGTCGAACATAAACAGTCGTATGCAACTAGCCTATAATGGTAATTAAGACACTCTTATGGAATTTAGAACCAGACGAATTCAAAAATTAAATTGCCTTTTCTACAGCTTGGAATATTTACTGTATTTCAAGTATTTTCCAACTTTCACAATTTAATATTCAGGTACATTTATTTTATTACATACATGTATATTGTTTGTTTTTTCTCTTCACACAGGCTTCTTCACAATTTTACACGATTATACCCATTTTAAAAACTTCAATCATCATCATCAAGTTTCCACTCCAGTTTCCCGGGTGTGGTTTACGAGCGCTCTCTATCATTTTAGCTGATTCATGTACCACTGCTCCTTCAAGATTTCATCCCTGTTGATTCCCTAGGATGTGATATCTTCCTTCACTTGGTCCAGCCATCTCCTCCTAGGTCTTCCAACAGTTCTCTTTCCAGTAATCTCAGTATGCAACCATTGTTTTGCAATTCTTCCTTCTGTCATACGTTTGACGTGACCAAACCATCGCAAACATACCCTAGTTATAGTCTCCTTCAGGGACTGATTTATTCCAGCTTGTTCTCTTATCTTCTCATTTCTTACTTTGTCTTTCCTAGTTTTTTGAAGCATGCTTCTTAGAAACTTCATTTCTGAAGCCTGAAGTTTGCTATCACTTTTTTGGTAGTTGAGCATGTTTCCAACCCATAAGTCAATATAGGGACAAAGTATGTTCGAAACAGTTTGTTTTGATCTTAGTGGCACTTGCTTATTCCAGAGTAGAACTTGCTCATAGAATTGACTTGATTTCAGAATACGGTTATTTAATTCAAGCTGTATTCTGTTGTCACTTGATATTAAGCATCCAAGGTACTAATTAAGTACAAGTTTTTCGGGCTTGTAACCCTTGATAATGCCGGACGCAGTTTCCGGTGAAACATCGGGAGATATCCTGTCTGGACCACGGCCTACAAGCCCGAAAAACTTGTACTTAACCCTAGAACTGCGGACCGTCTTCCAGGAAGACGGTGTGGTGTTTAATCAAGTGCGACCGTCTCTCTGAAAGACGGTCTCTGTATTCAAATATAGTACTACTGTTAGCCATCAGATGGCACTAATTTCAACTCATGCTGGTTCCCGATGCTTTTATCTTTCGTTGTGTTACTCTTTGGCAAACAAGTGACAATAATCAGGCTATTATTTGGCTGCAGAAGTGGAAGTACTTTCATGTTGACTTTGAAGTTGCATTGAGCAAAATGGCAGCCAACAAGCCTATGTAGATGATTCAGAAATTGAGCGTTTTTTTTAAGTAAATAACAGGAATTATTTAAAACTGGTTCCTGAAATAGTAACAAAAAACTGTGAACTTTTCATTTATGATGTGTCTGACAAACATTTAACTTGGCAATATGGTTTACTCGAGCAGAAAAGTCTTTTTTTTTTTAATGAAATACTTTTTATGATTTATTCAAACCGATGAGTCTGAATGATTCACCTCTATAAAAATAATATAGAACAGTCTTTCAGCTTTCTATTGATGTATGATAATTTATAGGCCTATTCATGAACACAGTTTGCTTACAGAAAAGGCAGAAGGTGAATTTCTCATATAGGCTATGTGCATAATGGAGAAATGTCATGTAGTAAAAATAATTTTCTTTTTTAGTAAATAACAGGAATTATTTAAAAATGGTTCTTGAAAAACAATAACAAAAAACTGTGAACTTTTCGTTTATCATGTGTCTGACAAACATTTAACTTGGCAATATGTTCTTTTAGAGCAGAAAAGTCAATTTTATTTTTTATTTTTTATAAAATACATTTTATGATTAATTCAAACTAATGAGTCTGAATGATTCACCTCTATAAAAATAATATAGAACAGTCTTTCAGATTTCTACTGATGTATGATAAGTTATAGGCCTATTCATGAACGCAGTTAGCTTACAGAAGAGGCAGAAGGTGAATTTCTCATACATGTGCATAATGGAGAAATGTCATATTGTACAAATAATTTTCTTTCTTAGTAAATAACAGGAATTATTTATAACTGGTTCTTGAAATAGTAACAAAAAACCGTGAACTTTTCATTTATGATGTGTCTGACAAACATTTAGCTTGGCAATATAGTTTTCTAGAGCAGAAAAGTCAATTTATATATATATATATATATATATATATTTTATAAAACACATTCTATGATTAATTCAAACTGATGAGTCTGAACGATTCACCTCTATAAGAATAATATAGAACAGTCTTTCAGCTTTCTATTGATGTATGATAAGTTATATTCATGAACACAGTTTGCTTACAGATACTAAATTCCCATAGTGTGTATTTTATGGGAATGTACTGCAGCATTTGACGGATAAACCTGCAGCAGTTCTAGGGTTAATTATGAACGCCGGCCGTGATAGCCTAAGCTGTTATATCCAAGGTACTGATACTGGTTTACTGTTTCCAATTGTACACCCTCCAGCATTATATTATCTTTACTTCTCTGTCTGTTAACCCGTTAAGTGGGGAGCGAATTCTTCCACATGACCACTACGGTGGGGAGAGGTTTTCATATTTTTTTAAATGTTTAAATAATTGGATTTACGCAGCTCGACATGTATCTGTTTAGTATTGCATGTATATTTTGACAAGAAGACACATTAATTTCAATACTGCAACGAATATTTACGAAATAGAATGATTTTTAAGCGAATCATATCTTAGTGCAACAAAGGCATAAGTCTCATATTACTATTTTTTCACTGATGAGCATTGTAATCGTTACTTTCCGAAACTTGTACGTTAGCAATAAGTATTTACGTATCCAATAAGATCGGATTTTTTGGAGTGACCTCCTGAGAGGCCTGGTGCAGGTCTTTCTAGTCGACGCCCGTGGGCAACCTACGCGTCGGGATGGGCAAGGATGTGGTAGGAAGAGGCCGTGGCCAGTCAGGAGGTACTGCCCCAGCATTTGCCTGGTGTTGAAAATGGGAAAACCACGGCAAACCATTTCAAGGACGGCCGATGGAGGGGCTCGAACCCACGCATATGTCGAGTCAGGAGATAGCTGGGCCCTACGACCTAACGCTACGCTTTAGCGAGCACAGACACTGCTGTCGATAATAAAAGATAGATGTAGTCCCACAAGCGCTATAAATATATTTCACACTATAATTACACTATTGAAGAATACGATAATGACCTGATAACAATGTACTCACCTAATATGTACTTTCTTCTTGTGCTGTGCATACAGATTTGTTTGCTGTGCAATAAGCTCACAAAATCCTTCGTCTATAAAAAAATCGAAAATTTCTTCCGGGTCCTTCTTATCTAAAAGTTCACCCTGTATTCCAGCATTGTAATTAGCTGGAAATCTTCCCCGCCTACAACCCCGTACGTCCCATTCACCGTGTACAGCAGGATTACCATCATTCGCGATTTCAGTGTCACTGCTGTCACTAGAACTCGAACTCCGTACCGATACACTGTGTCTTGAAACCCCACTAAAATTACTAGTCCCTGGAGTATTTACTAATAACGGAGTTTCTTCGTCACTTTCTGAACTGGACTCACTACAACTATCATCATCGCTATGTTCGAGCATATCACGAATAACACATTCACTCGGAATATCTCTCGAACGTTTAGACATACTGTAGTACAATATAAAACAAAATAAATCTCTAAAACATTCTAAAAACCACAATAGGAACACATCAAAGCTTCTGTATCTGGCGAACTTAGTACCGTGTACGAACAAGACGGGCTACTAAAGACGCACGGCGCTCGAGTTGAGTGTGACGCGGCATTTGAGCGGTTATTGCATTGAGCAAATACGTACCAAATAGCAAGGGGATTCCCTATCATAAAACCATAGTAGCTACGTAGTTCAAAAAATATCGTAGAGATGGCAGCACCTCCCAGAGCCTGTGAGGAAAGTCTCAAGCCTGGCGCGTAATTTTAAAGGCAAGAAAAAAAATAAAACCCGTCCTGCGTCTGGAGACGCGACACCCATCCAAGTGCAAAGCTGCAATCGCGGATGGAGCCGCGAGCCCCGCTCTACGGGTTAACAGACATTGCAGCAGTTTTTGTAGCACTTACTTCAATCTTAACCTATTTTTTTGTTGTTGTCTAAATAACATCCACGTGAGATTTCTAAGGTTTATTTACTTTTCCCCCATAAAAATTTAAATGCTTAATTTCCAATTATTCAAGGTTGGACCTTCCAAAACAAATTCCCCGAGTGACAATAAAATACCCTGATAATTCCCTGAGTTTTCCAGGATTTAAAAATTCCCTGAGCATTCTCTGTTTTCCAGGTTTACCCTGAACCGGTGTTAGTTGTGATGGCTGTATTAGTGTGTGTTACCAGTTTTAATTCAAGTAAGGACTGCAGACAATGAATTTTTCAAGTAGTTCCTCCTTTCGCCGCCAAACGCCACCGTCAACGACTAATAGTTCAGAACTTAGCTACCAGACGCCACCGCAGTCGGCTCTTGGCAACGAACGTAGGGAACCTAAGAGCGTTGTGTACATTCTTAACCTATACAATTTAGCTTCACACAGGTGTAATTAGTGGAAGGTTCTTTAACATGCCATAAATCTATGACATGGGACCGCCAGCTTTACTTCCCCTCCGAAGGAAGGCATACTGAGGGATTTTTAACGCTCTTAAAAAATCCGACGGCTTCGGCCGGGTTTGAACCCGCTATCTCAGCATGCTACCAACTACGTCACCGAAGCCGCAGGCTGTAATTATATGTATTAGGGAGTTAAAAGTACTTCTTTGTTTTTATACTGATAATTTCTGTTTAAAATATTTTCATTTCAGTTGGCTTGTATGTTGCATAACAGCTGTAATAACATTTACAATAACCTAAGTTCGTTGACGCACTTGCGTTATAGGCCTAAAATGGCTCATGGAAAATATATTTTTTGTTATCAATCAAACAAATATTATTGCATAGACTTGAAACTTTTCACACATATTATGTACATGTGCATCATTTTGTATATCTTGGATTTTGTGTTTCATGTTTCATCTCGTATTTTAGGTTGTTAGAATTTTGATATTGCTCATGAAATAATAATTCCACCATTTTCAATTCTCAATTTCTTTTTCTTTATCAAGCTTGTCAGAAAAGTTAACATTACCATCTGAATCTGTGGGTTATTAGCTTTTCGACGATAAGCAACAGTGCCATGGAACATTGTTCACAATAGGTTCAAAATCAGAATCCAATTGGTAGGAAGATATCACACAAATTCGCTGCCGGTACAGAATTTCACATTGCCGGTTCTTTGGGATAAAGACATACCACTGAAGGCTAAAGAAGTGATGTATAAAGGTCGATTCACACTACACATTACGTAACCTTTCCATACCCCTTGGGTTAAAAGTTGTTGCATTCACACAATACCGTTCAATTGTCACGAAGATATGCATCAATTTTTGGACTTAGTGACAGAATGTGCTCAAGAAAAAATTTAGTTCTATGTGCTATTATTATAGACGAGGAGGAGCGTAACACAAGAAAGAGGAAACGAAGGAAATGGGTTCATGATACAGTATGTTAAAAGATCGAAATATAGCAGGACAATATGTTACTTTATTCTAAGATACAACATTTTTCCAGTTAAAAGGGATTTCATGTCAACTTGCTTATTTTGCCGTATATCTTATGTGTAGGTTAATTCCATGAGGTACTGTTTCATGCGATGTTGAAAATAAGAATAAAATACATAAATTACTTTAGATTGCGACGTAATATTATTCATTTTAAAATCCTGATAAATTTACTAACACATGTTTCTCGTATTCACTATTTCGTTTTGGTGAGTGTTACCCCAAAGTGTAACCAAACCTAACCCAGGTTAAAACCAGAGGGAACGCCAAAACACACCTAGACACGGAATGGAAGTGGTTGCTAGTGCACACAGTCAATACATGTCCGCAGACGTTCCGTAAACATTGCGGCGAAACAATCCTGTCCGGAAACGCAAGGTGTACTGTATGTAATGTGCAGTGTGCACTTACTCATTTAAAATACAGTAAACTTTCATGTACGGAGATGTGATGGAAAAGAAACGGGAAGGTTACGTAATGTTTAGTGTGAATCGACCTTAAGACCTATTACCAATAATGACATATGGAGCAGAAACTTGGTCGATGACGAGGAGAGATGAAAGTAGAACACAGGCAAAATGAAATTCCTAAGTAGTACGGTAGGGTTATTTTTTTTTATAGCTAAATGGTTCCGATTGCTTGTGGATTTGACATCATATATCCAGTCTTCTTTTTATTGAGGCGCAGGCCGATATTGCACCAGTAGATCGTTCCCTTTTTGTATGCTGTAAGGTGAATAATAAACAAAGCTTACCTCGTGTAACAAATCGACATGTCCCCACCTGACCAGAGAGATGGTGAGCAGGTCGTAGACAGCAGTGGCGTTACCGTATGCATGGATCCTGGCTTCCTTGAACTCGGGGGACTGACTCAGGACGGCGTCTCTCACAGCCATCGCTTCACTGCAAGAGCAATATTCATCACTAGAGCTCGGATTTCAATTAAATTACGTATTATTTCTGGTAAACCAGAGGCATTGCTCCTACAGTATTCATATACTGAATCAAACAGGATCGAAGGTATTTTTGTATGCTGATTGAGCATAATGATACCATCATATTTCAAAGAAATTGAAAAAATGTTTACAGTAGCGTTTATATTTGTAATTCAGGGTAGGAGTGGCCTTAAGTTAGGAACCTTCCTAGCATTTGCCTGGCGTTGAAGTATTGATATAATAAAAGTGGATTATTGTTCTTGATTAAACCACTATTATGTTGGCTGAGGTAAGAATACAAAAACTACTAATCGTAACAAAAAACTCACAGATCAAAACGTCAAATTCCAAAATCAAAATGCTGAATTCACAAATCTTAAATCTAAATTCCCTAATCAAAATGCTGAATTCACAAATCAAAATACAAATCTCACAAATCATAACACTAACTAAATTCATAAATCAAAATGCTGAATTCACAAAACAAAATCCTAAATTCACAAAACAAATCCCTAAATTCACAAATCAAAACAGTAATCTCACAAATCAGAACACTATAGTCCAGCCGCCGAGTCTCCGGCTCTGACATTTCTTTTGAGGGAGATAGACATTGTTGCCGGTTGAGTACCACGACATAGAAAATACGTGGACTACATAAAACATTTCCCACATTTCACAGGTTAATACGGCTTACACACAAATAATCGTTCATCGTGTACACACAAAACAACAAACCTTACGTGAAATGCATTAACATAAAGAGCGAGCAACTGGATTCCAGAAAAGAGACTTTGCAACAACGCGCTATATTCAAAGATCCGCTTACCAGCAAATGATCTGATTGGCGGTAGGTGACAACATTTTCAATAGGAGCAAGAGCCTCTTCCAGCTTCGCCAGCGTAAGCGGAATCCCACAGTGATCAAAGAATTTAGGTATTAAACCGCAAACTGTCGGAATACCATAAAATTGCATTAAATTGGAGAAAGGGCGTGGCATTCCATTGTTTAGACATTAGAGAAGAATTACAGTCCTGTTAACAACTTCTCACTGCCATAAGTTGGTTATGTTGGTCTCTTTCTCCGCTTCTCCCACCACCGTCAAACGTCAGGGCCGGAGATTGAGTGGCTGGACTAAATTCATAAACCAAAACAATAAATTCACAAATCAAAACACAAATCTCACAAATCATAACACTAAGTTATCTAAATTCACAAATCAAAACATAAATCTCACAAATCGAAACACTAACTAAATTCACAAATCAAAACAAATCTCACAAATCGTAACACTAACTTAATTTACAAATCAAAACACTAAATTCACAAACCAAAACACAAATCTCACAAATTGTAAACCTAACTAAATTTACAAATCAAAACACAAATCTCACAAATCATAACATTAATTGAATTCACAAATCAAAACACGAAATTCACAAATCAAAACACAAATCTCTCATATCGTAACACTAACTAAATTTACTAATCAAAACACTTAATTCACAAATTAAAACACAAATCTCACAAATCATAACATTAACTCAATTTACAAATCAAAACACTAAATTCACAAATCTCTCAAATCATAACACTAACTAAATTCACAATTCAAAAATCTCACAAATCATAACACTAACTAATTCACAAATCAAAACACTAAATTCACAAATCTCTCAACTCGCAACACTAACTAAATTCACAAATCAAAACACAAATCTCACACATCATAACATTAACTGAATTTAATTTACAAATCAAAACAATAAATTCACAAATCAAAACACAAATCTCACACATCATAATATTAACTGAATTCACAAATCAAAACACAAATCTCTCATATCGTAACACTAACTTAATTTACAAATCAAAACACTAAATTCACAAAATCTCTCAAATCGTAACACTAACTAAATTCACAAATCTCTCAAATCGTAACACTAACTTAATTTACAAATCAAAACACTAAACTCACAAATCAGAACACAAATCTCACAAATTGTAACAATAACTAAATTCATGAATCTCTCAAATCTTAACACTAACTAAATTCACATATCACAAATTGTAACACTAATTAAATTCACAAATTAATATGCTGAATTCCCAAACAAAATTTTAAATTCACTAGTCAAAATAATAATTTTGGATTTTAAAATGGCATAAATCTCGAACTGTAAACATCATTAGAATGAAAATATCTGAATGCAGCACATTACCTGATTAACAAGAGGAGAATTATCTCCTCATTGGCATTGCGAGGGACGAAAAGGTTCAGGCCGGTGTACTTGCGAGGTTTCCACGGGCTGTCAGTCTGGATTGATTTCTTAGAAGCTAAAGAAAAAAGAATAAACTATGATACAAAACGAAATAGGGTTCTTCGGATAATGAAATAAAGTACTATATAAGGACTTGTACACAATCAAATATTTCCTTCAATTCAATTTAATTCAATATCTTACAAGAAGAGCGGTGTTGGTGATTGATGTTTTAAGGTGTGGAACATGGAGGTCATCTGCCCCTTGATGTGAAGGGGGAGAAAATGCCAATGTAAAAAAAAGCACTTTAATTCATGGAAAAATGTTCTGAAATGGTGGGTCTAATCTTTTTGTTCGCCTACTCATTGGTTGGTTGAAGTGGCATATCCAGAGGGGTATTACTGGGGGGTTTATTTATTTATTCATTGAATATCCATTACAGTAAATGGAACCCTATTACACAAAGTACATTAGGGTTGTAGTTTGTTACAAAATAAAAATTAGTTACTGTATGCCGCAGAATGCTTACAGATGACAAAGGCCTATTGAGAAAATTCGAACTTAAGGATCGGAAAATTCTAAGGAAAATATTAGGACCTGTTAATGATAATTGTACTTACAGAAGAAGACATAACAATGAATAATTTGATCATATAGAAGATTTGGTGAGTGTGATGAGAAAAAGGAGAATGTCTTTCTTTGGAGATTTGGAACGGATGGAGCATCATCGACTTTCATATCGAATACACTCGTCAATCTCTAAAAAAAATTCCTATTGTAAATGGTCGATGTAAGTTTAAAAGGACCTAACAGAAGCTCGAATCAATCAAGCTCTGGTTTGGGATAGGACCCTGTTCAGAAAGGTGGTTAAATTAACCAGTAATCTACACCCTTTAACATCTGTGATGCCTCGCCCTCACTGCAAGTGGACGGAAGAAAGGAGAGCTGAACATTCGTCAAGAATGAAGATCTACTGGCAGACAAGAAAACAAGCATTACAGTGATCATATGAGTGAATAACATCGTGGTCCATTGATAGCCGAAACAACTCAAAAAAAAAGAGATTAATTTGAAAAATTAGATGAATAAAAGCTAAAAACTGCTTATAAAAACGGAAAGAGTGTGGAGTTGCATGCAGTTATATATAAAAAACCTTTGAGAGTTACTACGCATATATGTCGGCTTGTTACCATAATTGAGTATACTTAAATTGCACACTGCAAAGATCATAGAAGAGTTTCCCCCAGGCACCCTCAATAGGGCAACCCTAGGAGTCATGCTTGCAATTAATGTCACCAGTAATAATTAATGTTTTCCCCTCTCAGATCGTCGCATATTTTCTGAATGGCATTCAGGTCCACAGTGATGTCTCGTTTAGAGTCAAGGTAAACGTTGCACACATAAAGTTCCTGTCGGTTTAATGATGTACAGATGACAACTCGATCTGCAAAACAGTATTGTGGCAATAACATATCATTTTTGAATTTTGTGACAATAACCGCTCTAATAATTTCCACATGTGGAGTTTCCCTTAGTGCAAATACGTTAAAGCCATGTTCGAAACCATTTATTTTATTATATCTGAAGTTCGGCTCTTGTATGCAAATGATTGAGTTTTCATCATGGTCAAAATTGAGGAGAAGTTCCTGCGTGGGGTTATTTTACTACAGCCCATGAAGGGCCTAGGCCTACTAAGCAACCACTGCCCAGCCGTTTGGCCGGCAGATATTGGGGTGACGCGTGATCAGCGCATCGGGTCCCCTCGGCCGTTAATCTTGGTTTTCGTGATCGGGGTGCTACAGCTACTCAATTGTCCTCATGAGGCTGAGTGCACCCCGTTCCAACCCCCACGTTAATTTCTAAAATCCCTGACTGAGCCAGGAATCGCACCCGGGGCCTCCGGGTGAGAGGCCAACACCACGGGGCCGGCCAGATAGAAACACATAGCATAACCTATAATGTTGTTTGTTGTTGTTGTTTCCTATGGCTAGCCCGGATTCCAATCCATCAGCTTTCTTGTGTTCCAATAGAGTTATGTGAGGTTTCCTGAAGTTCTAGCAGTCACATCAAGTTTGTTGCAATGTAGCAGATGCCCCTTATCCATTTTATTTCCAGGTTCGTGACAAAGTGTGCATTCTTCAGATCTCAGGATGTTGATTCGTTTCAGACGAGCTACATGGCAGTCATGACCAGTGTTAAGTCTGAAGAAGGCTACAGCTTCTCATCTTGGTGTTAATTTATATTGATCCCATTTAGCATCAATGTCCTTCCATAATTTGGTGTCTGCTGTTTTCTTTGCCATTTCTTCATACCTGTTTTTGATAGTATTTTTCAAGATCCTTTTTGCTGACATAAAATCAGTCTGACTGACAGGTTGTTGTAGTGTGGTACCTTTTTTTGCTAATCTGTCTGCCTCTTCATTACCTGCTATTCCAACATGAGAAGGGATCCACTGAAATGAGATCTGTTTGTGGAGTCTTTGAAGGGTTTTCATCATACAAAAAATTTCTTTCAGTTCTTTATTTTGAGGCTTATAATTTGAAGAGATGGCTTGGATGGCTGCTTTTGAATCTGTAATGATAACACATTTTTGATAATCAATGTTTCTGCCTAATAACTGATGGAGTGCATGTGAAATTGCTCTTATCTCAGCATCAAAGTTTGTTTTGTTTTGGCCTACTGGGAAGTAGAGTGAGAAGAGAGATGAATGTATTCCCGCTCCAGTTCTATTTTCTTTGTCTTGTGAGCCATCTGTAAATATTTTTAGCCATTGGTTAGACGGATATCTTTCTTCTATTGTACAGAGGGCCAGTTGTTTTAGATCTTGTGGTGAAGAGTCTTTCTTGCAGACCTCTTCTAGCAAAGTAAGATCTGTAGTCACTTGTATATATTCAATGGGGTATAATGTATCAATACATTTTCATTTCATCATCATCATCATGTGGGTATCCTTCCAGCGAGCCGGGTAGGATTTTTATGGACAATATGCTTCCATTGGTTCCTGTCATTAAAGTGTTTCTCTCCTTCCACATCAGGGGCGTGGTGGCTCAGGGGTCTAGCTGTATGCCTCTCACCAAGGCGGTCCGGGTTCGATTCCCGGTCAATGCATGCGAGATTTTCGAAGTGAAATGCCATGTCCTGTGGTTCGGATTCCACGTAAAAAGGAGGTCCCGTGGCTCATGATCTCGAGATTAACGGTCACGTTAAACTACAAGCTTCCTTCCGCTTTTCCTTCCACATCTTGCAGTGTTGTTCCTTTCTCGATAAGGTCTGCATTTACATGGTCGAGCCACCTCCTTCTTGAATGTCCAACAGGTCTCCTTCCAGGTATTGCCATTTCCATGTACTGTCTGGGGATTCTATTCTCCTCCATCCTCTGCACATCCCCATACCATTTCAACCGTGCAATGCGAAATCTTTCCTCCATCGTACAGGTCACTTGCATGCCATTCCTAATGTACTCATTTTTAATTCTGTCTCTTCTTGTTTTTTACATAGCCGATCGTAAATATTTCATTTCGCATGCTTGCAGTTTGCTGATGTCTCTTTTCAGTAACACACAGGTCTCCAACCCATATGTCATAATTGGTAGGAGCTAAGATTTGAACATTGTTTGTTTGGCTTTTACGGAGACTGCTTTGTCCCACACTAGGTTTCGTACCTGATAGAAGAACGTGGAACCTATTGTCACTCTCTTCTGGATTTACCAAGCTGTTGTCATTTCTACAGTTGTAATACTTAGAGTTGAAGTATGACAGTTCTTAGAGGGAGGTCCTTGTACTGCCTACCAGGGTGGGGTAAAGAGTGGTGGGGGTATGGTTGTCATGGAAACGGGGTGGGGCGACTGCGGTTGCCATGGAGATAAGCCCTCTGGCCAGCTCGTGTTGAGGAGTAGTTTGTAGGAGTTGCCAAACCTCGCACTTCTGAGTTAGATCTTGTCACAAGCAGTTCAGCATGAGTGTTATTCTATTTGTGTTTCTGTTTGGAGGCCGTCATTAAGTATCTAACGGTTTTTTAAATACTAATTACGTAGACCTACAATTATTGTATTGCAATATATATTTCGAGCATTATGAATACTCCTCGAGGGAGAGGGAGGCCCAGAACTCGTCCACCTCATGAAAAAAATACCGCCGGCCATGGTGTGACAATTCATCACCAAGGAAGAGAAATGATATGTGCCGCAAGGGAATTCTTTGAAGAGGAGGCTAAGAGTTTTTCGGAAAGGAATGTTCCTTTAATTCCATTCCAGAGAGTTCAAGAAGGCACTGCGAAAGCTCTTAAGAGTTAGTAAAAGTACTGTGACAAGAGTTACGATGGAGAAATATAACAACTCAGAAGAGGGTTCATCTAAACTGTCCACGCCTGGAAAGAAGCGGCCTAGAACCTCCAGAATTACAAATCTGGATCCGTTTAAAGACGATGCTATTCGCCGGCACATTTATTCTTACTACACCAGGAGGGAACATCCAACCACTCAAAAACTGTTATTTACACTTCCAAACGACTTATTTAAAGGCAGTTACTCTTCCTTACTGAAAGTGGTTCATAACCTTGGTTTTGAATATAAAGCTATCAACAGTAGGAAGCTGCTGATGGAGAGAGGTGACGGACTGAGCCAGGATCGAACCTGCCAAGTTGAGCTCAGAAAGCCAGCGCTCTACTGTCTGAGCTTTTCAGCCCGACCTCTGTTAAAGAAAACCGAACATAAGACCAAGTCAGTCATGGTCTGGCCAGGTAGTCTACAAGAAAACACAGCGGTCAGAATGAACGAACGAACAAGCCAGCCGGAAGTGAGAAGGGTAGGGTATGGAATGCAGGAATGTGGCAACTGCGTGAAATGGCACGTGCAATGTTCCTCCCTCCAGCAGTAGCTGTCAGACGTCAACTCTAAGTATTACGACCATACGTTGCTCTATGGATGTGAGACCTGACCCTATACCGCCAGACCATCAAAAAACTGGAACGATTTCACCTGCAGAAACTCCGTTCCATTATCCACACTATATAATGAATGCTGTGGTTCTCGAGAGAGCAGAGATGGAGAGCATAGAGGCCATCATCATTCGTCACCGGCTTAGATGGAATGACGACAGACTCCCACGGAAAATCCTGTACAGCAGGCTCAGTACGGGCAAGAGACCTCTAGGAGCACCTTGGAAGCGTTACAAAGATCACCTTAAACAAACCTTGAGGAGTGTAGCCATTGATCCTGATAATTAGCATACACTTGCGGAAGATCGCGCACGTTGGCGTGCAGCCTCCCTCAGCTGTGTTTTCACATTTTGAAGAAGAACGACGAAGGCAGGAAATGGAAACTCGTCAGAGGAGAAAGCTGCACCAGATATTGCCACGTCCTCCACCTTCGACATGCATCGTGTGCGACCGTATGTTCTATGCCAGAATTGGTCTGTTGCGTCACCAGCGACAGCACCATCGAGTGAATACAAATTAGTAATGCAGGAAAGAAACATACACTTGGATACGAGTATTGGTCGACGACGACAATTTAGCAATCCCCTGGTTCGATAAAATACTTCCAAGATAATTGAAGCTTTCTACACATTCAATTCTCTCTCCATCAACTTTTAATTTAAAAAAAATTAAATATAAAATAAAACCTAAAATTAAATTTAAACCAATTAAATACATTTTTTTTAAAATCACACCAAAAACTTAAATTCAGTGAGGGAAAATAAATAAATTAATAAATAAACTAATAAATAATAAATAGTGTAATACAGGATTTACAAGAAATTTTACGTATTCACTCACTATAAAATAGGACCCTAAGCTATTGCCTTCAAGTGACTGGCAAACTACGATAGGAGATGGGTTACTATACAGGGTCTTTCATATAAAATAAGAGCGCCAAGCGGCGGCTTTGTTAACCGCTCGCCACAAGCTCGGCCAAGGTGACCGCAGCAGCGGTTAACAAAGCCGCCGCTTGGCGCTCTTTATTTTATATGAAAGACCCTGTATAACAAAAGAGAAACTGTTCCGCCTAGTCAATACATTTATTTAAAACAAGTTATAAAGTATAATAAAAGGAAGAGAGAATCTGTCTGATCAATACTTATAATTTAACACTAAAGAGTTACATTAGACCCACATGGTACATGTTTCGGAGCTTATGCTATCCCCTTCATCAGCCATACGTTGAGAAGCACTTATCAATATCATTAAAAATATCTTAAAAGTTAAGTCTAACATGAAATGAGTTAAAGAAATGGATGAGGATGAATGTGTTACAAATGAGGAATGATATGGCGATATAAGTATGGACAGACATATCCAAAAGGGGGACATAAAATTAGTACAGCATATGTGATAAAATACACATTAAAATAACATATTAAAATTTAGGCCACTTAAAGTGCATGTCGGCAAAATAATTTGCAATGTTCACGTTGGGTCCTTATGACCCTGAAAATATTAGATAAGGTTCCAATGTTTATTCTTATGAATTCACTTTACTAAGGCCGGTATTACACTATCAAAGAAATTTGTCAAAGATCTTTGATAAAATATCTTTTATAAAAGATATGACAGTGTAATGGGGAAATCTTTTATAAAAGGAGGTTTTATAAAATTTCTTTTATAAAATGTATGAGCATCATGGTATCTTTGATAAAGATTCAAACCAAAATGGCGGATCATAACAGCTGGAATATTATCACAGCAAATATGCTCATATCAGAGTGTGAAATGCATGAAATGGTACATAATATGTTACATAATGAATGGTATACGATGTAAAATATGAATAACAGATAGAAACTGTCGGTAAAAATAGCCGAGGCTATATCCGCTGCACACTAAGGACGCGCATTTCAGGATATAAAGAGGGATTAAATAGGCTGAAATAAGCCGTGAATAGTAGTGCACTTTATGTTATAATATCTGTATTATAATTTTTCAATTACACTTATGATATTACAAACGAGTGTAAATAAGCATTTTATCCTTACCGGTACGTAATGCATCTAACCAACAAGACATGGCAGTGTCTAGTTAGCGGAATGAGTAGAGCACTTGACTCTGGTTCGAGGGGACCTGAGATCGAATCCCACTCAAGGCGTCATTTTTTACTTTGTATGTTTCAATTTTCTTTGCTTGGACAGTGTTTTTTTCGAACGTCTCCATCATTCATTTCATCATAATTATAAATAATTAAATATTAATGTAATTTTCAAGTGCTCGTACCGCAGCTTGTTCACCAAGATTTTACTCGTAATACACTTTAACGAGGGCGACCCATGGTTTAACCCATAGACGTTCACTTTATCTTTCCGTTTCATTTATATACCGGTATTGCCACCAAAGAATTTCAACTACCGTAATACAGTAAAGTGAACAAGGAACTGTCCTTCATCCATTTTGCTGAACTATTATAAGATATTTGATGTAGTTTAATGGTGTGATTATTGCTTTGTATAACTTTTATAAAAGTTCAGTTTTATAAAATATTTGATAAAATTTCTTTGACAAATTTATTTGATAGTGTAATACCGGCCTAAGTATAATGTGGTCTGTTGAAGAATGCTGATATTATTGAGGGCTTTGCTGTTTATAATTTCCTGCTGGTGGTAAGACAGCTGGCTACTGAATAAATCGAATACATCACCAAAAACGAAGGAAGAACAGGCCAAGCTTAAAATGGGTTTCTTGAAT
Source organism: Meconema thalassinum (assembly GCA_946902985.2). Taxonomy (NCBI): domain Eukaryota; kingdom Metazoa; phylum Arthropoda; class Insecta; order Orthoptera; family Tettigoniidae; genus Meconema; species Meconema thalassinum. Next base: position 68,461,834 of record OX336397.1, read on the forward strand.
GTGGAGATTTAGGAGGCCCATTAGATTATTGCAATGGTGCTCCCGAGTTGGAAATCCAAAAAGGAGGTCTTCTCTCTAGGCAGCGTGTCATTTGAGAGAGTAGTCAGAGCAGAAGAGATTTCAAATTCACTGGATGCAGGTCTGTGAGCTGTCAAGCGGCCTGAAGGTGAGACCGGAATATTAACAAGTTATAAACTTATATGGTACATGTTTCGATACCTAACTTAATTGGTATCTTCCTCAGCCTAGCAGAAATTTTAGGTAGCACAAGAAAAACTCCTTCCTTAAGAATAATGAATGAATGAATGAATGAAATGAAATGGGGATGAAAATGAAAATGAATAATACCAAGAAACTAAAGATACAGTATATAACAAACATGTTGTTGTTGTTTTTTGAGTCTTCAGTCTTTTGACTGGTTTGATGCAGCGCTCCATGCCTCCCTGTCCTGGGCTAATCGTTTCATTTCTACATAACTACTGATATCGCGCCAGGAGATGGCAGTTGGGTTTGAACTGCAGAGGTCTTCCAACTCACTGCCTATCGCGCATTCCAAAAACATTCAGTTTGTCACTACTTGCTTCACTCACTCAGCACATTCCTTCTTCCACTGGCTGCTTGTCGTCTGCTGCAATAATAACCATTGGCATGCGGGTAGCCGATATATTTAAGTTTGGAATAGGTGGACTGCGCATGCGTACTGTACGACCCCCCGCACCCCGTCACAGCGAGTTCAACTGCCATCTCCTGCCGGGATGACAGTACCACACCCTACATCTGAGGCAATCTGTTTAACATATTCTAACTTTGGTCTACCCCTACAGTTCTTGTCCTCGACCCTTCCTTCCATAACTAATTTTGCTATTCCTGGGTGTTTTAGAATGTAAACTACCAACCTATCTCTTCTCTCCTCTCCCACGGGTCTTAATACCTCCTCGTTTGTAACCCTATCCATCTGACTTCATCATTCTCCTGTAACACCACATTTCAAATGCCTCAATTCTCCTCTTTTCTGCTGCACCAATAGTCCAAGTTTCACTTCCATAGAGCGCCACGCTCCAGACAAAGGCTTTCAAATATGATTTCCTAATACCTAAATCTATATTCGATGTCAACAGATTCCTTTTTTGTAGAAATGCTTTCCTTGCCTGAGCCAACCTACTTTTTATATCCTCTTTGCTTCGTCCATCAATGGTTATTTTGTTTCCTAAGTAACAGAAGTCTCCTACTTCCTTCAGCTTTTCACCTTCCAATTTTATGTCCATAGAGGTTTCTGATTTATTCCGGCTGCATTCCAATACTTTTGTTTTACATTCATTAATTTGCAAACATAAAAAGTAAATAATGAGCATTAGATTAGGAAGAAACCATTCAAAAGTTCTCGTAAAAATGTATACACTGGATCAGTTCAATTTCCCTTGGTTGTGTATTTATATAACCGTGGAGGATTGTTTGATGTAGTACTCCAATATAAAGTTGTCTTGTAGACATTACCCTTTCACGAATTGATTGCCGGCGGTCGAGATGGGAACTATTCTCTGTTTACTTGTGTCACACGTCAGCCTGCTTCATTGACAGGTACAGTTGCACGAGTAGGATATGACTCAGTTCCAATAGCCTCAGTCATCGTTTAACTGTCCGTGGTGACATGAAAATCAGTATAGAGGAAAGCAAGACCATGGTGATGACAAGAGGAGAAAGACAAGGAAAGGGCACTCTGAAAATTGGAAGCCAGAGTTTGGAAATTGTGGGCATGTTCAAATACCTAGGAAGTGAGTTAATGCAAAATGGTAGGTTGGACATGGAGATTAACAGGAGGGTACAGCAGAGCAATGCATTCTATCAAAGTGTAAGAAAACTTGTTTGGGATAAGGAAGAACCAAGGAAAAGCAAGGAGGTAATGTATAAAGTGTACTATGTTCCCATATTAACTTATGCAGCTGAGACTTGGAGCCTGACAAGCAGGCAAGAGAGTAGAATCCAAGCCAGTGAAATGAAATTCCTAAGAAGTATGATAGGAAAGACAGAGTGAGAAATGAAGATGTTAGGACAGAAGTTGGGATGAGAAAACTAAATGAGAGAATTGAGAAGAATAAACTAAGGTGGTTTGGACATGTAAAGAGGATGGAGGAAAATAGAATACCAAGGCAGATGTATGCTCATGAGAGGAGTTAATGAGAGATGAAATGAATGAAACTGGGCAAGGATGTGGAAGGAAGCGGCCGTGGCCTGTCAGAAGGTACCGTCCCAGCATTTGCCTGGAGTTGAAAATGGGAAACCACGGAAAACCATTTCAAGGACGGCTGACGGTGGGGCTCGAACCCACGCGTCCACCGAGTCAGCAGAGAGCTTGGCCCCATGACCTAACGCAGCGCTTTAGCGAGCGCAGCCACTACCGTCGGTTAGAATACCAAGACAGATGCTGGAGGTAAAGTGCAAGGGTAAGAGGAAGACCTAGAACAAGGCGGATTGATTCAGTGAAGAACAGCATAAGAAAAAGAAATTTGGACTTGGACAAGATCGTGGAAGAGGAATGGTGGAAAGAAAGAGAAAGGTGGAGAAGTGCCATAAATACCCCGACCCGGCAGGATCTGGATAAGGGGAAATGATCATGATGATGAAGATGATGATGGTGACATGAGCTCCTGTGACGTGCAATGATGCTTGACTTATGTGTAGAATGCAGTCTGTCATCACCGTGTTCCCCGCTTCGCTGTGCGGGGCAGCTGCTACAATCAACAACAAACACTGGCACTGCCACGCTCAGCGGCAATCAAATCTTAACCTCTTAACTGGGTATGACGTAAATATTCGTATGTTAAATGTTATAATTTAATGGGCATGACGAATATATATGTACTCCCATCTTTTACCGCTAACGCCTCCTGGGCGTGTCGAGTTTTCACGACATGGCGAATGTCGTCGAGAAAATTGATGTTTTGGCAGCAGGTTGGCAGCAGTTACGACATTTCCCGCCTCCTGTACCTTGGTTGTTTTTCCGTTTTTGTATTTTTTTTGTGTTCGTCTTGTACTTTTTCTTTTTTTTTTTATAAATTTTTGTTTTTGCTTAGTGTTATTTTTGTTTTTGTGTTTGTTTTCTGTATTTGCTTTTGTTTTGTGTTTTTTTTCTTTTGTTTTTGCTGTGTGTTTTTTGTTTTTGTGTTTGTTTTCTGTATTTGCTTCTTTTGTTTTTGTTTTTGATTTTATGTTCTTTTTCTGCTTTTTCTTTTGTCTTTGAATTTTTGTTTTCGTATTTGTTTTTTGTATTTGCTTTTGTTTTTGTTTTGTTTTTGATATTGTGTTCATTTTCTGCTTTTTCTTTTGTTTAGAATTTTTTTTTTTGCAAATATTGTTAAAGAAAAATTACTGAAACATTACTCTGAGGTGATAGGGAATGAACAACATGGGTTTAGAAAAGGTCGCACATGTGCAGATGCCTACTTCACCTTAAAAATTTTGATCGAAAAATGCAGGGAGTTCAATTTGGAAACACACATATCATTTGTTGATTTTAAGAAAGCCTTTGATTTTGTTGACAGAAACAGACTTATTGACATATTGGCCAGGGATTGTGTCCCCCAACAGTTAATTAATAACATTTCCAACATGTATAGTGGTACTCTTATTGCAGTAAGGTTAAGTAATCATAAATCCGAGTGGAAGCCAATCAGCAGAGGGGTAAGACAAGGCTGTGGACTCTATCCATTGCTATTCATAATCTACATGGATGCTATAATAAAGGAATGGAGGTGTGAAAGGCATGGATCAATACCTATCAGCAGGCATCTAAGAAATTTAGATGCTATACTATTTGCTGATGATGTTGCATTGGTAGCAGCATCTGAAGATGATCTGCAGTGGTCAGTATTCAACCTCCAGAAAGTGGCATCAAAATTCAGCATGTGCATTTCTACTGAAAAGGCTAAAGTAATGGCCTTTAAAGGTAAGGACCCTATCCCCAGTAAAATTTGTCTTGATGGTAAAATTTTAGAAAGAGTTAACGAATTCAAGTATTTAGGATATAATTTATCTTTTCAAGAAGAACGAGACATAACTGCAAAAATAACTAATTATACCAGAACAACAGGAATCATCAATCACGTCATGAAGCCATCTCTTGTCCAAAGGCATACACGCTTGCGTTTGTATAACACATTAGCCAGACCAACCCTATGCTATGGCAGCGAGGCATGGACAATAAGATGTCAGGACATCTCCAGACTCACAGCACGCGAAATGACCTTTATGCGCCGAACAGCAGGCTATACTAAATGGGATCATAAGAGAAACGAGGATGTGCTGAAGGAACTAAAAGTGAAGCCAATACTACATACATTTGTGACTACCAAGTGAACTGGAAGCATCATGTCCAAAGGATGGAACCTGGAAGATTTCCAAAGGAGATCCTTTGCTACCAGCCACGGGGAAATAGATCGATAGGACGTCCGATGAAGAGATGGAGGGAAAGTGCAAGACCGTAACGGGACATTTGGCCCAATACTTGGAAGGAAGATGATGATGATGCTTTGTGGTTTTTGTGTTTGCTTTCTGTATTTGCTGTTGTTTTTTATTTTTTATTTTGTGTTCGTTTTCTGCTTTTTCTTTTCTTTAAAATTTTGCTTTGCTTTTATTGTTTTTTTTTTTTTTGTTTTGTGTTTGTTTTTCGCTTTTGCTTTAGTTTTCTAATTCTGGTTTTTGTGTTCTGTTTTGGTCATGAGTTTGTTTTTGCTTTGTGCGGGGAGCAATACAAGACAATCAATGAAAGCAAACCTGCACGTTTAATCTCGATAGCATTTGATACGTTTTATTTGCACCTCTCAATGTGCAGAAATGAACAGTTTAGGTCATACGGACAAAACTAATCAGGTAAATGACCTTATAGTTACCGTAAAAATGGTCAAAATCTCTCTTGAATTATACTTTAAAAAAATTGAAATTTCTTTATTATACTATAACACAACATTATTATTGCTAATATTCCCGCTAACCGCCTATACTGTCGTAACAATGGGCTGGAAATAATACACAGGGCATTTACACCAAGCGCTCAAAAATACCCATAGGTTATGAACATTCCCGAATGGGAATATGATGTTATTTCCGTTTGATCAGATAAATTATCAATTAATATGATAAAATTGGTCCGGTTAGATCAAACATAAAATGCCAGTGTTTCGCCCCGGTGTGCCGTTGGGCTCGTCAGTTGGTACAGACACACCTCACCAATACGCATGGCTAGCACATACTGAGAAGGCCATCACAAGACACAAAATACAAGTAGTATTGACGTCACGAGTGATGCCAATGTGCTACGGAAATCAAGCTCCCATTCATAAAACAAAAACCTTACCTTGGCAATCCAAATAGGTTATGAACATTCCCGAATGGGAATATGATGTTATTTCCGTTTGATCAGATAAATTAGCCGGACCAATTTTATCATATTAATTGACAAAAATACCCAGTTAAGAGGTTAACTGTCCATGGTGACATGAGCTCCTGTGACGCGCAATGCTGCTTGACTTATGTGTGGAATGCATTCTGTCACCGCTTCACTGCGCGGGGCAGCTGCTACAATAAACAACAAGCACTATCGCAATATGACGCTTGTCGTATGCACTTGCAGCATTATGAGTGCGAAGGAGAGGCCTTCTTACGGCGTATCATAACCAGTGACGAGACGTGGGCCAGATCTTATGAGCCACAGTTAAAACACCAATCGAAAGAGTGGCGGCACCACGGAAACAAACAGTTCGACCAACGCCCACCAATGTGAAGGTAATGTTGATTCTTGCCTATGATTGGGATGGTGTGATCATTCACCATTCTGTTCCCCGAGGGCAAACCATAATGTGGCGTACTATCGTTCGTTTCTGCAAGACCATCTCCGAGGAGCTCTGAGAAGGAAACGGCGCCACCACATGGTTACACCGCCCATCGTTCTGCATGACAATGCTAGGGCACACACAGTAGGCGTTATGTCGGCATTGTTGGATCGCTGGGGCTGGGAGGTCCTCTATCAACCCCCATATTCTCCCGACATCAGTCCCTGCGACTATGATCTCATCCCGAAGATGAAGATGACAATGACGTTAAGCAGGCTGCCGAGCGCTCTCTTCGTACCATCAATAGATTGGGCAGGGCCAACGGGCTCTAATGACTTCCGCATCGCTGGAACACGTTGTACGCAACGGTGGGGACTACATCGAGGGCCTGTGAAACTTGGAACCATCTAAGTGAGTTATTAATCCAGTTATAACTAAGGTGCCAAAACTAAAAAACCAACCCATGTATATAAGAATAGATGAGTCATTTATAGATGTGTGCTGTGGGATTGTGCTCTGGGTGGTTAGTCGATACTATGTCGGATTAAAACGAAAGGTTGAGTAGTACAGGGTTATTATGTGTGCGCAAGCTAAGCCGGCTGTGACTAGCGCAGATCGAGGCTGCGCGCACCTGGTTCAGCCGGTGCAATAACCCGCTCCGCTGACTCATATCGTTAGTTCACACGTGTTTTGTCATTCATATGGGCATGAATTTGCAAAGCTTAGACGTTAGTGTTGTCCGTTTAGTGAATATTGTGATTACTGTGATTGTTGGTCATGCCTAGACACCAATTCACATTGCGCGAACGTATGTATATCCATAATTCGTATACGAAGAGCAGAAATTCTTGTTCTGAAACGAGACAAAAATTTCGAATCAAGTTTCCATGAAGACCTGTGCCTAATGCCAGTACAATTAGGGGGCTCACTAAACGATTCAAGGAAACAGGCTCCGTAAATAATAAAAGAGTTGACAGACATTCTTTCATCAAAAGATGTCAGGTGTAGGTTACAAGAGAGGGAGGACATTTTCAGCATCATCTATGAGCACTGTAAGTACACGTTATTGAACATGCTTGGTAAAAGTGTGGAAGTGCGCGACACCACCGGCTGAACTGGGTAGGCTACGTGCGCTCGCGATCTACGCCAGTCACAGCAGGCTTAGCCGTGTTTATTGGCGCACACACACATAATAACCCTGTAAGAAAGTTCAAAAAACGAAACCTTATTAGAAAAGAAACCCATTCACCTGAAAAAGGAAAGTTAAAAATTAAGAGTAAACGATAGGGAAATCATAATTGACTAGGTGGAACAGTTTCTCTTTTGTTATATAGTGAATCAAATATAATAAAAGGAAGAGAGAATCCACCTGATCAATACTTATAATTAGGGCTCGGATCGATATGCTCGATAAAATCTCCAGATATGCTCGAAAAACCTATTATATGCTCGAAATGCGGTTAAATATGCAGAATATGCACGAAAAACACCGTTAAAAACTATAGAAAGGAAAGTGAAACGAAAAAAAAAACAATAACATACTCGCATTCAAGTTTTTCATGTACATAGTCTATAAGAGAAGTGTTCTTATAAAAGTTACAGTATAAAAGTTCATTTACAAAATCTTCAGAATTAGGCGAGTCAATGAAGTAGATCTGCATTGGTCTGTACAACAAGAAAATTTTCTATGTTTTCAGTTTTGAATGATTTTCTTCAATCAGTCAATAAAAGTTTCAATGACGAGAACGACCTCACTAAAGGTTAAAAACCTGCGGTTCTATTATTCACACCAGATAGGCTTTTCAATAATTACTTCTGTTTTCAAACCTTAAGGATGGTCAGGGCCCGAATTCGGGGCAGAATTCGAAGAAAAACAAATTATTTAGACGAAACCCGAGAATATGCAGTTATATGCATTTATATGCTCGACAAATTTCAATTCTGTTAGTCCCAGACAGGTGAAAATACCACCGAAAGGCTTCTTTCAATGTGTACTATTCAGGAAAAAAATATGCAAATATGCTCGAATCCGAGCCCTACTTATAATTTAACATTGGAGGGTTACATTAGACGCATGTGGTACATGTTTCGGAGCTTATACTAGCCCCTTCATCAGCCATACATAGAGCAGCACTTATCAGTATCATTAAAAATATCTTAAAAAGTTGAATCTAACATGAAATGAATACATGAAATGGATGAAGATAAAAGTGATATAAATGAGAATGATATGGTGAAATACAAACAAACACATCCAAAAGAGGGGGATAAGAACTAGTAAGGTACATATGATAAAAAACACATTAAAAATAACATATTAAAATATAGATCACTTGAAGTTCATGTCGGCAAATATAATTTACAATGTTCACTATGGGTCCTTCCTTATGACCTTGAACTTATTCGATTAGGTTCCAATGTTTACTCTTATAAAATCACTCCACTAAATATAAAGTGGTCTGTTGAAGATGCTGGTATAACAGAGGGTCTGGCTGCTTATGATCTCCTGCTGGAGGTACGAAGCTGATTACTGTAAAGACCAAATACGTCCGGCCTAGCCCTCAGGCCGCTTAACAGCTAACGGACCTGCATCGGATGTGTTTGAAATCTCTTCTGCCACGATTACTCTCACAACGACCTGTCACCTTGAGAGAAGACCTTCTATTTGGGATTTCCAACCCGGGAGCGCCCTTGCACTAATTTTAATGGGCGTCGCAAAGCTCCACACTCAACAGACCCGTTTCAAGCTTGGCCTGTTCTTCTTTAGTTTTTTTGGTGACGTATTTGGTCTTTACAGTAATCAGCTTCGTACCTCCAGCAGGAGATCATAAGCAGCCAGACCCTCTATTATACCAGCATCTTCAACAGACCACTTTATATTTAGTGGAGTGATTTTATAAGAGTAAACATTGGAACCTAATCGAATAAGTTCAAGGTCATAAGGACCCATAGTGAACATTGTAAATTATATTTGCCGACATGAACTTCAAGTGATATATATTTTAATATGTTATTTTTAATGTGTTTTTTATCATATGTACCGTACTAGTTCTTATCCCCCTCTTTTGGATGTGTTTGTTTGTATTTCACCATATCATTCTCATTTATATCACTTTTATCTTCATCCATTTCATGTATTCATTTCATGTTAGATTCAACTTTTTAAGATATTTTTAAAGATACTGATAAGTGCTGCTCTATGTATGGCTGATGAAGGGGCTAGCATAAGCTCCGTAACATGTACCACATGGGTCTAATGTAACCCTCCAATGTTAAATTATAAGTATTGATCAGGCGGATTCTCTCTTCCTTTTATTATATTTAATTGACTAACAATACGGAACCATGACTAAACCTGCTGATATATAGTGAATCTGTCGATACGGAAAATGAACTTCTATCAGAGCACAATTTAGGAGATGGGTTCGTCTTACTTCTAGATTGCTGTCGACGGAAACAAGGACTGATTGGGGAGCAGGAAGGAGTTGGACTGGTCCCCTTATCCTCGTCCGGCATAGCTGGAAGCAATAGATTATGTTTAAATTCCAAAGTTCATTAGACAGGAGTTCCCAATTTGCCAAGCAGTACCAGCATGATCTTTTAGTTGTTGAATCCAGGGACATTGCCACTCGCTGGGCATTAGCATGCTCCAGAATGAGGTTATGGTTGTCCCCACTTATTATTACCTATTTAGAATTATTCTGAAAATTTTTCCTTGCAAAACAAAACAAATTCACCAGGATCTCTAAATAGGTGAAGCGATTTAGCAACTTGACAAACATTTAGGGTTTCAATAATTCAAAGTTTAGTTTTTGTAGCATTATTCATTTTAATGTTTTAAGCTGTTTTCTTTCGGCATTGCAGTAACTTTCTAAAAATACAAAAAAAGGAAATGTGTTTTTCCTATAAAATGACTTGCAAATAGGAACTTAAACTTTTATTTTAGTGTTACCTTCTACTTGAATACAGAATTTTGGTTGGAGATTCATCATGTTCAGACATAACGTTAACTTAATTTATAGGAATTCTCTGAGGGCCCCTTCAGACAAGGTCACTTTGCAGCGCTGCTTCGTGGCGCGTTGGTAGCGCCACCGATGAATTCTTACAAGCGTTAGTGTCGCATTGGTGGCGCTTTTACCAAGCGTTAGTGGCGCTTCTATCAAGCGCTGGTGGCCTTGCTAGTGTTTGATACCCAGTGGAGAACTCTTCAGTTTTCCAGTAAACATGGAAGTAGAATGTGATATAATTCTTGCCATGTTCCTCATCATCATCATCATCTTGCACAGTTTCCAGCCACTGGCCGGGTCTGTTATGAACACAAGCCTCATCTGTCTTCCCACCATCTCTCAGCCTCCACCCTTGTCCAGTCTTCTCCTCACTTCTTCATGCTTTCTTCCACCCCCTTCAGCGACCTGTCTCTCAGTCTTCCTCTCGGTCTCTTTCCTTCCCACTTCATGTCGTGTATCCTCCTGGGTATCCTCTTCTCCTCCATTCGTTTTACATGTCCATACCATCTAAGTCTAGATTTCTCTATACCATCCTGTAATGGTTCCTCCTTCATTAATTCTCTGGTTCTCTCATTTCTTATTCTGTCCATCTTTGTAGCTCCAATACTGCTTCTCAAGAACCTCATGTCACTGGCCTGTATTTTGTTCTTCTCCCTTCCTTTCATAACCCAGGTCTCCGAGGCATACGTCAGGATAGGGACATAGTACATCCGATATATCATCTTTTTGCTGTTCTGAGGGACATCCTTGCTCCATAACATGCTTCTCACACTCCTCCGGAATGCTTCTGCCTGTCTCCCCCTCTCATTTATTTCTCTATCGTTTTTTCCACTATCTTGTGTCAGGCTTCCCAGATACTTGACACTCTCCACTTTCTTCAGCTGTTCCCCACCAATTCTTATTCCCGTTGTGGCTCTTTCCTTCTTCCTTGTTGTGATCACCATCTCACTCTTATTTATGCTAAATTTCATCTCATATCCTTGTATTATTCCTTCCCACAAGTCCAACTGTTCCTGTACCTCCTCCTCGTTTCCCCAAATCATCAAATCATCTGCAAACACCATTGCTTTCATCTTTCCTTCCCCAATTACTTGTGCCACTCGGGTCATTATGTCATCCATCACCACAATGAAAAGTAACGGTGACGTGCACTTCCTTGTTTCAGGCCGTTTCTCTGTTCCAACCAGTCCGATCTCTCTCCTCCCACTTTCACACAGCTCACGCTTCCCTTATACATCTCCTTTATCCTCCTTATAGTCTATTTTTCTACTCCTCTATCCTCCAGGGACTTCCATACTTTGTTTCTGCATACACTGTCATATGCTTTCTCAATGTCCAGGAAGGCCATCAGTAGATCTGTTCCATACTCATAATGCTGTTCTTGTAACTGCCATGTTCCTCATATGGAAGAGAAAGAAACTTCAATGGAAAACAAGAAGATTCTGGGTTCATCCATTGGTTTTGGAAAGACAAAATCAAGGACTGTTCTATACCTTATTCGATGATCTGCAACAGGATGGCGAAAAGTTCTTTGGGTACTTTGCCATGTCCAAATATTAATTTCAAGAGCTTTCAGATGTTATCAGCAACAATATTCGGGAAGAGTATAGAAAACAAGGCAAGAAATACAGGCCCAAGCCCGCAGCAAAAATGAAATAATAGGAACCTGGGAATAGCAACACACACGACCATGTGGCGAGCCATCAGTAGCGCTGCCGTCGCACTAAGTATGTGCCACTAAATTAGTGGCGTGGCTCCAGCCTCGTCTGAAACCAACAATATAGTTCCCGGTTTCGCGAAGAGAAGCGCTACGTTTTTTAGCCGCCATCAGCGGCATAGCGTCTGCTGCACCACTGTTCTGTAGCAGTGGCTGTGTGTGAATGTTCTCATTTAACGACCGTATTTATGGCCTCGTCTGAAGGGGCCGTTAAAAATAAGTCTGCCGTAGTAAAATGGAGCAATTTGTCATTTTGATCATTTGGTGCATGGATTGATTCTGCATAACTGTACAGGGTCATCGAAAAATAATGCCAACATATCAAAAAATTATAGCACCGAAACCCTTTATGTTAAACGTGTAATTCTTTCACTGAACGCCAGCTGGTTAAAGTAAGTTTTGTTTTGGAGGGGACGTGACCTTGCTATGCGCACACTAGATGCGCAGTAGGCAAGCTCGGCCGAGGGCGCGTGCACCAATGACTGCACCGCCCGACAAACTGCACCTGATTACAAAGCTGTAATTCGATGGTTTAATCAGTTTAAGGAAACAGGGACTGTAGAGAAAAAATCAAGGTCAGGCCGACCACCAACATCAGCATTGAACGCACGCTTTCCCAATGGCTGGATTGGTACGTGCAATCATTTCAGGAGTAACTGTCAAGATGGCGGCAGAAATTCGCTCCCGCAGGTGCTCCAAATCCCGAATTTTTTCTTCATACACAATGTTTTTAATGTACCCCCCAGAAAAAAAAATCCAAAGGGGTGAGGTCGGGACTTCATTGGCGCGCGCGCCCCCGGCCGACCTTGGCTACTACGCATCCAGTGAGCGCATAGCAATGCCACGTCCCCTCCAAAACAAAACTTACTTTAACCAGCTGGCGTTCAGTGAAAGAATTACACGTTTAACATAAAGGGTTTCGGTGCTATAATTTTTTGAAATGTTGGCATTATTTTTCGATGACCCTGTATTCATTTCTCATGTGGCATTTATACAAATTATATTTGTGGGTCATTTCGTTAGATGGGAGGGGAGGGGGATGGCGGGAATTTGAAGCCGCGAGGAGCCAGTTAGTAAGTGAGTAAATAAATGTAACCTTGTTAAGAGAATGATTAGTGTAACCGAATTTATTTTGGTTACAGAGCTTGCTTTTAGTTTCTGTTGGGAGTAATTATTTGTTTTCAGGTTGCTGGCCATGGCCAGGGCTGTATTTCTAAATAGGCTAAGTAGGCTGCAGCCTAGAGCGGCACATTTTCATGGGCGGCAGTTTGGCAATTTATTCAAAAGCTAAAATGAAGTATTTCAGACGTTAATAATATTTTCCGTACAAGTCCCTCATCGGTGTAACCGTGACTGTCAACCATGGAAAGTCTTTCAAGGAATACTCCACTGGCTGAACCTACAAGATACCGTGATGTCGGAGGCACGGAAGCATCCCAGTACAACGAGACTCAAACTAATGCAACAGCCAGCATCTACACAAAAACTTCAAAGATTTAAAGCTAAACAAATCTCTTTTTTTCTCGACACACAATGTTAATAATGTCAGTAATCTTTCTAATACACAATGTTAATTAGAGCAATATTCTCCATTTTAGGTCCGTATTGAATATGTTCACAGACGACTGTACGAAACATGATACCCAGTTGTATAAATAGATTATTAACATTGTATTGAAAAGATGGACATTATTAATAGTTTTATTAGTGACACAATGTTAACTCTTTGTGCCAAATTGGAAAATTAAAGATTGTCACTGACATTATGGACAAACATAAAATTCTAATAATGGCCCTTCAAGAAATAAGGAATATTGATCAGGAGCCAATAGAATCACAAGGGTACCGTCTGTAAAAAGTGTACATGGAAGACTCAAGTGGTCCAATGTGGCCAATAAAGTTAATAATAATAATAATAATAATAATAATAAATTAAAATGTAAAAATACACAAACATGAAAAAATAGTTTTGCCCTATAAAGAGTTAAGGCTTACTGCTTAAGTGTATCACAGCAATAGATTACTTTGAGGGAAGAAGACTGTTTTTGTTAATGGGATCGTCATTTCTAAGTTTTCGCAACATTAAAATAAATAGTTCTTTTATCGGTGCTTAACCTTTTCACTCGGATGCCCGAGTTCTTCCGCTGTCCTAACCACGAATTAACTCGTATTTCAAATGCCCCGCTCTCTCCCGGTCCAGAGTTTAGTCACTATTTCACCCCCAGGTAAGGGTAGTTTTTATTTTGGGGTGGAAATAAGTCCTCCATAGACAAAAAGGGTTCCCCCGAGTTCTACGACACCCCATATGTTTAAATCCGATTACTGATTAGCGAGATACTAAAAATCTGATGACCTATTAGTTTTGGGTTCTTTAATTAATATTTTTTTAAATAACTCATCTATAAATAATCCTTTTAAAAGCCCGCCCTCTTACAAAAGCCCCAAGTGCGCATGCATACAAAAAATCATTATTTCACCCCCTGGAAAGGGTAGTTTTTATTTTAGGTCATCCATAGGAAAGGGAGCGTCACCTCGAGTCTTATGACATGTCACATGTCAAAATCCGACCATGGGTTCAGGAAATACCAACATAAGTGTAGTTAGGCCCCCCAATTATCACCACATCATCCTAATCCTCAGGGACACACCACTTGCTTTACTGCCTAGAAACCCCAACCTCCAACCTCGGATGGGGCATTCATAAGCAGGCAAGATACTTGGGAGTGAAACCGTTAATCTATACTCATCATCATCTTGAAGAGTTTCCAACCACTGGCCGGGTCTGTTTGGAACATAAGTCTCTCCATCGTCTTCTATCCTACCACCATCTCTCCTTCACCACCTTGGTCCAGTCTTTCGCACGCAGTCCTCCACACCCTTCAGCCACTGATCTCTTGGCCTTCCTCTTGGTCTTTTTTCCTCTATTTTCATCTCGTGTATCTTCCTGGGTATCCTCCACCCATCCATCATGCCCATACCATTTAAGCCTTGATTCTTCTATCCTATCCTGTAATGCTCCCTCCTTGACTAGTTCTCTGATTTTCTCATTTCTTAACCTGTCCACCTTTGTCACTCCAATACTATTTCTCAAGAACTTCATCTCGCTAGCCTGTACTCTGCTTCGCTCCCTTCCTTTCATAACCTAGGTCTCTGATGCATACGTCAGGATTGGAACGTAGTACGTCCTATATATGACCCTTTTGCTGTTTTGAGGGACATCCTTACTCCATACCAAATAATTCTGCTTGCCTCCCCTGCTCATTTATTTCTCTGTCGTTTCTTCCATTTTCTTGTATCGTGCTTCTATACTAAAATACAAAAATGGGATGGTGTGTGTTTGTGTGTCTGTGTATTACTAAATCACGCAAGAACCACTGGTCCGATTTACATTAAATTTTACATGGAAGTAGCTGATTTACCTGGTTAACATATAGGCTACTTTTGATTTTGATAATTTGCTCTATTTAAATATGGCGACCATTTTAGTGACGTCACTACACCCTTTGGTTTCAAACTTACATATTTCCATTTCAAATAAAAAGAGAATGCTAAGAAATAGCAAACTTTTGATGGCATTATACGAGATTTAAAATTTAATTTTCTATCCGAAACGTCCTGATCACTTTTCGTGTATCTCAAACGGTTAGCGAGTAAAACCTAAATTTGTGCTATAAAACTCTGTCAACGCCGAGCGGTGTAGTTGGATAAAATGTTCCATCCTTACTCTCCCTCCACGCAGCACCTCCCCTATCCCCTGTTTTAACTGTCACCTGCACATTTTAGTTATTTATGACCCGTAGCAAAGCACAGGTACTTCAGCTAGTGCCTTAATATATTTAATATTTGTCTTGGTTTCCAAGAATGCTGACGGCAGCCTGGGACACACTGTCTACCGTAAACCCATCCATACAAATCGTTATCTCCATGGGTCCTCTCACCAGCATCCTTGTCAGAAACGGGCTGCCCTTAACACTCTTGTTAACAGAGCAAGGACGGTGTGTGAAAAGGATAAGTTAGATTGTGAACTTGTGTTCCTGGCCGATACTTTCCAGAGGAATGGCTACTCGATGAGACAGATTAATGAAGTGATACATCGTAAATACCTAGGGAGTTGGATTACACAAGAAATGATAAGCACTAAAGAAATAAAAACAAGAATTGCAATAGCAAAAGAAGCCTTCAGTAAGAAAAGAAAATTATTTTGTGAAACAATGAAAGTAAGCTTAAGGAAGAGATTAATGAAATGTTTTATTTGGAGTGTAGCTATGTCATCATCATCTTGCACAGCTTCCAGCCACTGGCCGGGTCTGTTTGGAACACAAGCCTCTCCAACGTCTTCTGTCTTCCCACCATCTCTCAGCCTCCACCCTTGTCCAGTCTTCTCTTCTCTTCTTCACGCTTTCTTCCACCCCCTTCAGCCACCTGTCTCTCGGTCTTCCTCTCGGTCTCTTTCCTTCCCACTTCGTCTCATGTACTCTCCTGGGTATCCTCTTCTCCTCCATTCGTTTTATATGTCCATACCATCTAAGTCTAGATTTCTCTATACCATCCTCCTTCATTAATTCTCTGGTCCTCTCATTTCTTATTCCGTCCATCTTTGTAGCTCCAATACTGCTTCTCAAGAACCTCATCTCACTGGCCTGTATTCTGCTCTTCTCCCTTCCTTTCATAACCCAGGTCTCCGAGGCATACGTCAGGATAGGGACATAGTACGTCCGATATATGATCTTTCTGCTGTTCTGAGGGACATCCTTGCTCCATAACATGCTTCTCACACTCCTCCGAAATGCTTCTGCCTGTCTCCCCCGTTCATTTATTTCTCTATCGTTTCTTCCATTATCTTGTATCAGGCTTCCCAAATACTTAAAACTCTCCACTTTCTTCAGCTGTTCCCCACCAATTGTTATTCCCGTTGTGGTTCTTTCCTTCTTCCTTGTTGTGATCACCATCTCACTCTTGTTTATGCTATCATACCTGCCAACTCTCCCGATTTAGGCGGGAGACTCCCGATTTCAGACCATTTCTCCCGCCCTCCCCGCTTAACGTATTAAATCTCCCGATTTTTCAAAAATCCCACGCATAATTTCGGATTGAATGTGCAAGATGACACTCCAGTCGTCTATCGAACGGATAGACTTTACGTGTTTTGAAGTTATATCTCGATACCGCAGTATCGCTCTGTATCGATACCGGTAATCGACAACTGCGTACAAACTCCCGCGTCCCGCGTTGCGTCGTGCTGTTATAAAAAGTTCTTTGAAGTTGGCTTCGAATACGTCCTTGTTTGAAATCGTCGATGGTTAATTCAGGGCTTGGTCCTAGATGTTTGGCATAATCACATGTGGGTGAGAGTTATTGTACGCTGCGGAATATTGTATCTGTTTCACACGTGAAATTATATGATTTGCGTATAACTTTGTTAGATGTTGTTGGCGTTAATATGCCTGTAGGCTATTGTGGTTTTTCGATCTGAGTGATTGCATCTGTTCCTCGGTAATATGGCGAAGAAATATGATGTGACATTTAAAAGTTTATATAAAGATGACTTTCCGCATATAACTGAATCAAGAAGAGGCGCAACATTTGCATTTTGTAGTGTCTGTATGTGTGATTTCAGCATCTCGCATGGTGGAAAGGGGGACTTTTCAAAACATGTGCTCTCAAAGAAACATAAAGACAATGTACAGTGTGTTGGGAAAAACCAGAAACTTGATTATTTCAAGTGTAAGGAGGAAGACACTGACAGTATAACACGTGCAGAAGTATTGTTCACATCGTTTATTTTTGAACATAACCTCCCTGTCAATTGTTCCGATCACGCTGGTCCTTTATTTAGGAATATGTTCCCAGACTCAAAAATTGCCGGGAGATATGGCTCAGCCAGAACTAAAACGTCGGCCATCCTTGCAGAAATGTGCATTCCCAATTCTGTAACTTCCAACTTAAAGATGTGACATCTCTTGAGGAAGAAGAGAGAATTGATGTGAAGTGGGCACTGGTAGGCCAAATGAAATGTAGTGGTGGGGTACTCAAGTATGACAAATTGTCTAAAGTTATGCTTTCTATTCTGACCATTCCGCATAGATATGCAGAGTGTGAGAGAATGTTCAGTCTTGTCAGAAAAACAAGAACTCCGTTCAGGTCGTCTCTCTCCGACAAGACTTTGGACAAACTTATAACTCTGAAGTCGATTCAGAAAGGGAAGTGTTTTGAGCAAGAATATAGCAAGACCTTTTTGAAGAGGGCAAAATCAGCCACAATCACCTGCAACAACGACCAATTATATGATCTTCGATTCGTCACTACTTTTGTATGCCTGAGTGTGGTCGAAAGAAAGGTATGCTTGTTTGATAGACTACTTACAATTTAAAATTACTTAAGTACATTTGTAAACTGGGATGTCATATCATATTAGTCATGTACAGGTTAATAGTGTAACTTATATATTTGCTGTAATGTCTTAGCCTGTGTATGTATTATGTTGCGTTGCACCCCCCCCCCCCCCCCCCCCCCCCATCGCCGCTTCGTCGATCTCCCGATTTTTCATTTTGAGAGGTTGGCAGGTATGTGCTATGTATGGAGCGGAAACTTTGACGCTTAGGAAAGAAGAAGAGAGAAGAATAGAGGCTTTCGAAATGTGGCTGTGGAGGAGAATGGAGTGAATAAGTTGGAAGGACAAAGTGAGAAATGGGGAAGTATTAAAGAAAGTAGGTGAAGAAAGAATGATGCTAAAGAAGATAAGAAAAAGAAAAATGAATTGGATTGGACACTGCCTAAGAGAAGATGGTTTGGTGAAAAGTGCATTAGAAGGGACAGTCCAAGGGAAAATCCGAAGAGGAAGAAGAAGGTTTCAGATGCTGGATTCCATCAACATTGATAAATCTTATGAGCTGATGAAACGTGCTGCTGTAGACCGGATAAGGTGGAGAGACCGACCATGAGGAAACCTGCCATCAGGCAGATAAACTGATGATGACGACATTCTAAACCGAAAGACAGATTATCGCAAAATCCTTCTCCTGCAAAATTGGCCTATCAATCAGCCATATGTGTAATCTGTCACGGACAGGATTAGCAATAAACTAAGAAGACACAATATCAAAACCATATCCAATCCTAATGTCACCATAGGTAAATCCTTGCGATCAGTCAAGGATTCAGTTGGTCTTAACTGTGCTGGAGTATATTATTATTGAAAATACAGAGCACAACTTGTGCATAGGGTAAATAAATGTGAATATACATTAGAGTTTTCACCTTTCACCTTCACAAAATTTCACAATGGAAGGACCCCGGTTCTTACATGTGATTACGTGGTGCCAACTACATTGTTTACCACATAATTTACAAGTACAGGATACGTCTATGTCATGAAAGTACTCGGTGACGCACAGTTTATGGTGGTACCCATGTACCGCCATCAAGTTAACGAAGTGTTGTAGGTCTTCATTGGTGTCAGTCCATGCCCTATTCATCGTCATGGCTTCCGTTATGTAAAATTCGAGACAGATTTCATCTCTCTTCTTCACTCTCTCATGCATTAGTCTTTTCCAAGCGTCCGTAGATGGTAGTCCTCTCTTCGTCTGTAGGTCCTCAATGAAGAAATTCTCGTTGGCAAGTTCGTACACTAGTCTAGATTTTGCATATTATTTTGATAATCCCAGGGTTGCTTTTAGGAAGCGCGACTTCACTGCCTCGAGCGTCCTCAAGTCCGCAAGGGTTAGTTTCTCGCAGATGATTTCTATCCCTTATGTGGCGATGGGCGCTATTTTCGAGTCAAATAATCTCATAGCAATTCCCAAAGAGAGCTTTGTGAGCGATTTAATGTCATATATGGCTTTAGTTGCCCCCGTTGCACGAGACTTGATGTGGACTCTGTAGGCTCTAGCTGTTGTTTGCATTGTCAATCCGAAGTATGTGAATGTATTTACTGTCTTGAGGGGATTCAATCCTAGGTATTTCCTGTCTCCCGAGGCCTCTCTGCCACCTTTCCGAAACGACATTTTTACTGTTTTCTCCGTGTTAATTTTCATCTTGTTATCCTTTGCCCAACTGTCGAGATTTGTTATGGCTTCTTGCACTTCATGTACGGAACTCGAACCAATGACCATATCGTCAGCGTATAGGTATATTTTAACATTTTCCGTTCCTAGCGTAGTTACCGTCACCATCGTACGTTGCAATGTTGAACAGTAGGGGGCTGAGTGGGTCTCCTTGCAATATACCGTTGGGTTGTGTTATCAAATTCGAAGTTGCGACACGGTCATCAATTTGTATATAATTTGTGGTCAGAATGTTGCTTATCAGTGTCGTGAGCTTGTTGTTTTCGCTGGAGTATATAAGATTCCATGTTCCTGTGGTTACGTTTATATGGGTCAGACATGTAGAAGAATCACAACAAGGGTCAAGGAACATCGTAGACATTTACGTCTTTGCCAACCAGAGAAGTCTGCTGTGGCTGAACATGCCATACAGAATGACCATCGAATACTTTTTGATGAAACTTCTGTCATCTGTATGGAGAAACATTTCACAACTCGAATGATTCGGGAGGCGATTAAAATAAGTAAACAACCACACAACTTTGATTGGTTGGTTCCTTAGTTTAGGGGCTGCTACAACACGGACATGTAGTCCCGTGTACTTTAGGTGTGTGTAGAATCTGTCTGATGATGAAATATTTACAATATGTACACTTACTTAGTTGCAGTATTAGTAATGCAACTAGTCAGTATTTGTTAGTTGTAGTCTATGTTGATGTTTTTACTGGAAGTGGTGATTGACCTTCGGAATTTGCTTGTTTGGAGTGAGCCAATCACAGCTTCACTTCCTCTTATCTTTTCTTCCCAAAAGCTCTTCATTGATTCACTGTGTTTTTTTCGATGGTGATTTTTTGAAATACCATTCACATAAGTTCAGCCTACAAGCACATTATGTTTCTTGTGGTGAAACCGAATATTAGGCATTCTACTAATACCAGATGGGCATTGCATTTATCGTTCATTTCACGCTGCTAACAGGTGTTCCTGGAATAGTAAGGCGAATGAAACTGCAATATTCGAATGTGGAACTTGTTATTATGTCGAACTTGAGGAAAGTAAACGAACAGTACAAGTCTTTACGACATTTCAACATGTCGAATTTTACTAAGTACAACGGGAGTGTTTGTGAATGCGTTGTGACAGACATCAACATGCGCTGTTAAAACTATACTAGGATAGGTGTGATATGGAAGGGAACGAGGCTTATATGGAATCGCAGATGACCATGGGAGGACGCTATGGCAATAGTGAACGCCCAAGGACACGGATTACCATCACATCAAGCATGAAGTAAGCCAACTCTACATGTATTATTCACTAGCCTAATGTAGTATTTGAGAATTCCTTTTTATACTTTCACAATAAAAAATCAACACCATCATCATTATGAGAACATCATTTATATTTGTCCAGGATGACAAATGGAGCAATATTGAAGTCCGACAATTTATTATACTATTTTGCTACGCTGTCAGGACAACAGTCATATTCATGTCTTTTGACATGGAATATCTTGATTTATTTTTCAAGGAATAGTAATTATTTTTTCTATAGCTCTTATTAGAGGCTCGACACGACTTGGATTATTTAAATAATTTCTTTTATTATTTAATAATAATAAATCACTGTGGAATAAATAAATAAATTATCAAAGAAGGAATACGCCATTAAATTATAAATAATTTATTTTGGAAGGTGATAGCACCAATTTGTAAATTTAATTTTATTTGTTAATAGTGATTAAAAGTGACTGAATTAATAATTAGGAAGTGAGAGTGTTATAAATAATTAGTGATGAGGATTTAAACAATGATTTAATTATTAAGGGATGAAATAGGGCAATAATAATAATTCTGATGTTGTAGAAAGCAACAATGCCTAAATAATATTTTGCCAGGGATAATAATAATTTTGTGGAAGGATTTAAATAAATAGAACAGTAATGAATTTAATATAATAACTTTTGTTTATTTGTGGAATAGAAGTTTGTATTTATTAACAGGTTTAAATTAGTTTGTGAATGAAGTGGAATAGCAAGGATTTGAGTTTAGGAGATTTTCCAAAGGCACTAAAAATATTTAATGAAGGAAAAATAAAGCGACAGGTATTAAACTGTATAAACTAGGATGAGATTACGTAAAATGGAGGCAAGGAAAAGTTGACCAGGAATAACTACATCCTTTCATTGGAAAAATTAAATTGGAGAACATACAGTAAATTGGTAAGACATATTTTACAAAACATTAAAAAAAAAATGAAGTCAAATATGGTGATTTTAGTGCGCAATTAGGATTGTCGACACTTGAGTTCATGTGGAGGCCAAGGGGCCATCCAAGAGGACATTGGTTCCTGTAGTTATGTGCACATGTAGATGTGTGTTTGTTATTTGAAGTGGTTAATAAGAGCAGTAGTAAAAAAAGGGTAAGGCAAGTGGTCTGCCCCATATTCTAGTCAAATTCCAGAATCTGTAGATCTGAATATTATTTTTTTTAACCTGGATCAATCTAGATTTCCAATATTATGCCTAGATAAATGAATAACATATGAGTTTAGATTTGATGAACCTGACTGCGAAAAATATTAAGAAAATAAATAGTTGCTAATGCAATAATGGAATAAATAACTGAAAATATTCACGTTTTGTGCTTGGAATATTAATAATAATAATATTTGAGATGAGCATTAAATATTCATAATCGGAGGGTGAGAAGACCTGTTATAAATAAATTTATAGAAAATTTTGACAATAATAATAATAAATTCTGTGATTAACATTTTTTTTTGATTTTGAGATATTAGAAAATTATCTGAGTGTGAAAATAGTATTTGTTGGAAATGATTTAATCAACTGATAGTAGATCACAACAATTTCTATTGGTAATAACAATTCATGCTAATTTATATAACAAATTTTGAGATGAGGGAAGTAAAATTTTTGTTTATGTGAGACAAATGGAATGAGAGAAAAGAAATGATTTATTTTTCATATCATTATAAAAATGAAAATTTATAAACATTTTTGTTCTTTGAAACAAAAATTTCACAAGACACAACAATATTAACATTCGACTTTATGTTAGCCGAATATTGATATTATGTTGATGCAAAACTTCAATGAATTCAGTGAAATAATTGTTGTAACTTTGTTAGTTTTATTCTTATTTATCAAGTATGCGGTTCTATATATGTAAGGTGCTGCCACCTGCCCTTTATATTTCAGTTTATCTAAAACTCACGCCATGTTCGCACATGTTTAGTTTGAGTGGTTCCGCTATTGCCAATCCATGTACATCAGTTCGTTATTATTATTAAACTCACATCAGTTCGCTTTGCATATATATCTCTGGTTTCCTTATATCCTCTTACAGGTTATGGGTGTTTGTTTCTTATAGTTCTTGTTACCTGGACCAGTCTTCTTCTTGACGAACATAGCTCCCGCTATTTCACCTTGTGTGCTCGATTTTCGTGCGTCATCTTCTTCGATGATTTTGGTCCGAAGAGCCTCGGGAGTCGGTAGGTTGTCACGTGACTCTATTGCACACCTAAAGTTCTCGAACCGTGCCGGCAGACTGTATAAACACATAACTGTCAACAATTCCGGATTGATCGTGATGTTCATATCTCCCAATTTGTCCACGGTGTCGAAGAAATCGTTCAGATGGTCACGCACGTCGCCATCGTCCGCCAATTTTTGTAAGGATAGCCTTTTCAGTAAGGTCGCCTTCCAAGCCGGTCCCTGGGATTGGTAGATCTGTTTCAGTCGTTGCCATGTATCACGTGCCGTGACACAATTCTTGACTTGCTTTATTTCACTTGGCGGCATCGACAAAATGATCAGCGACCGAGCTTTTTGATCCTTCTTGTCCCACTCTTGAATTGCCGCCGCGTTTGCATTTCCAGCCGCTGGTTCTGGTTTCGTAGAATTCCCGCCGACGAATTCCCACAAATCGCCGGTAATGAGGATAGCCTGCATCTGCACGGCCCACGTGTCGAAATTATCCTTACCGAGGGGTTCAATTCTCCCAATACTTCCGGCGTTCATTTTTGAGGTTAACTTCTGGCACGTTTTTACGAATAATTACGATTTGTTATTTACGCACTTAATCACGCGCAGTGGAAGCGTGCTGGGCCCATAACCTGTAAGAGGTTATGGACCCAGATGCACAGTTCAACAATTGCTTCGGAGTCGAACATTGGAAAGCTGCCAAGAGAGTGCTGCGGTACTTGAAGGGGACTTCGAACATCGGGCTGATCTACGAAGCAGACACCGAACCGATCCAAGGATCCGTCGACGCCGACTGGGCAAGCTGCCAAGAAGATAGGAGGTCCTACACGGGGTACGTGTTCCTGCTCGGCGGATGCGCTATATCGTAGGACTCAAGAAAACAAAGAACCGTGGCCCTTAGCACCACGGAGGATATCCTCTTACAATAATTTTTCCAATATTTTCTTTTTTGGAAAACATCATGGACTAATCAAAGTGAAAATTTTCAAAATAACATTCAACTTTTACTTGAATAATCTTAAACAAATCTTCGTGAAAGTGAATCGGCAAATGTAAATAGAAGGGATCACTGGAACCTCTTAATCGAATCGTGATCACCTGAGTGTAAATATTAGATTTTTTTGTTGATACCAGAATGGACTATCAATTTTCTGGGTATCAATTCAGCGAAGCTTAGAGGTGTTTATTTATTTATAGGAGATGTTGATTTTTTATATGTGTTTGTGTTTTAGGAGGTTTTTGCCAGTAATTTTCAAATTTTAATTATAAATAAATTGAGATTCTTAAGAAGTGTGCTATTTTCAAATAATTTCTCTCCCTACCTTACTTGCGAATTACCGATATCAGGGATGCCAGTTTTAGACCTAGTATTCGCCCAGATAGACCCTGAGGTAGATTTTCTCGTGCTGAACTGATTTTGGTAATTTGCAGAATGTGGTCTTTGAATCTCGGTCCAAACGGGCACAATACTGTACACCAATATTAAAAACAATGATTTTCGTGTTATAGGTAGCGATTTTGTATTCAGCCTGCAGTTTCTACTGGCCATGCCCATCTTCAGTCTTTGCGGAACTCGCTGCGCGGATGTTGTGGTGTATTATTGCTGATGAAAGATGTAAACTTCATTTATTTTGATTAAATATATCATACTATGTAGCATCAGCTTATTTTTACTCAGTCCCTTTCCCAAAATAATGGATTTTTGCGAAGTTCGCGACTATTTCGGAACTAAAAATTTAGGAAAAAAGGGGGTCTTATATGCGAGTAAATACAGTAATATGCATATCATACGACTGTGCAACATTGATTTTCTTGTAGAGATTAAAAATACAAAGTAAATGGTTCTTAGGAATATCACAAAAGAGCAGGAAAGTCTACTTTCAAATAACATCTGGAATTTGGAACTAAAATGTTACGTGCGTAGCGACGAACAGCTTCATCAATAATACTCTGAAGGTTAAACAGTTCTACTGAAATAATACATTTTAGATATTTATTTGATGTATTTAGATGAAAACGGGAATTAACATACCCAAGTCCATGCTCATCTCCGGACTGACGTACAAGTTCCCAGTGACGCCACGCAGCAACACTTCAGCGAGCTGTCTCGTCAGGGTTAGTCGTAAACTCTGCGTGGCACTGGACTCCACAGCACTCAGCATCGACCTGCAACCATACCAACAAATGGTCTTGTGATGGAGGATTCAGACATCCTATTTGTATAATTCTGAGTTCCGTCCAACTCATACTTTTATGAAACCAACTATCACGTCACCTTTACCTAATTGTTACTATTAAGGCCAGTTTAAGCTTGGAATACAGTAAAACTTCACTTATATGTTTTCCAGGGGAATAAAGGAAAAAGAACGTATAAGTGTGAAAAACGCATAGATGAAAGTCGGTAAATAAAAACTGCAAAATGTATGTGAAAAATATGGGTTATAATTACGAATTGAACGACAATAAATAATAATTTTGTTATGCCACAATTCGAGGAAAACATAACATTTCTTGTCAATACGGACCTAATGGATTCCATTATGGAGTCGAATAAAGCTGAGAAGAAATAATAATACGATTGTTTAACTATAATCGGCAATATGTAACAATACAACTACAAGAGAAATGCACCCAGATAATGAAAGAAACAACAACAACAAATTGAGTCACTTTACGAAGTAGTCTGTTATCCTGACTTGTTTTTTGTTGGCGGCTGCCACAGCATGAACATTATTTTCAAACCGATATAATTCGGCCATTATTTCCTCAGAAACGTTAAGACGCGTCACAAAATGTTTGATAGTCCATAGAGCATTGACAGCATTATTAAAATCCACTGTATTATACTACGGCTCTTCGTCATCGTCATTAATAATAATAATAATAATAATATTGTATGGCCTCAGGTGCCTGGTGCAAGCTTTGCTATTTGACACCCAGAGGGTAGCTTGCATGTCGAATTTCATTGTTCCTTGACTATGAAAGTCAATGAGGTTAGATGTTAGATATCTAAGCTCCTTGAACACTACAGCGCTTTCTAGTAGAGAAATGAGGAACTTTGTGTTGGCGGAAACTCCCGAGATTAATTTTGCCATTATGAAATCGGCCTACTGAATTCAAATGGGTTCTTTGACATGCCGACATCGTATGACATGCGTATCGTACTTTTGCCGCCTTTCAAAAATCACTTACCACAGCCAGGAGCGAACCTGCAATCTTGGGGTTAGTAGACCGACACGCTATCCACTCACCCACCGTGGCAAGCTATCGTCATTAATAAAATACTGTGATCAAAGCCATGTATGAAAAGTGTGTAAGTAGTGTGAAGACCAAGCTAGGACAAACTAACTGGTTCAGTGTTGAAACAGGACTTCGACAAGGAAGCGTGTTATCCCCTATACTGTTTATAACTGTCATGGATGAAATCCACGAGT
Organism: Meconema thalassinum; assembly: GCA_946902985.2. Taxonomy (NCBI): domain Eukaryota; kingdom Metazoa; phylum Arthropoda; class Insecta; order Orthoptera; family Tettigoniidae; genus Meconema; species Meconema thalassinum. The sequence continues at coordinate 68,488,364 of OX336397.1, forward strand.
GTGAAACGAAAAATGGGAAGGAAGGAGACTAAGGCCTTACTCTTTGTCGACGACAAAGTAATATGGGAAGAAAATGAAATAGAAGTGCAAGAACAAGTCACTGTATGGAATCAAGAGATAGAGAAATATGGAATGAAAATAAGTGTGGAGAAGAGTAAGACTGTAGTGATGACAAGAAACAAGACAGAAGGAAGACAGAATATTGAAGTCAATGGAAACCCATTGGAAATGGTAAAAAGCTTTAAGTATTTGGGGAGCTTACTCACAGAAGATGATACAATAAATGTGAGAGGTTTAGTATGGAACCAGGAAGTCCCAGAGAAATGCAAGAAAGTTCTATTCTCAATGTATTACACACCAATACTGACATATGCAGCAGGTACTTGGACCACAACAAAACACGATGAAAGCCGAATCCAAGCAGCCGAGATGAAGTTCCTTAGAGGAATAATTGGGAAGACATGGAGGGATAAAATCAGAAATGTGTACGTTAGGGAGAGAACTGGGTTCCCAAAACTGCAAGACAAGATAGAGACCAGTAAGCTGAAGTGGTACGCACATATGATGAGAATGGAAGAATATAGAGTACCAAAAGGAATATTTATGGAGAAAATACCAGGAAGAAGACAACGAGGAAGACCCAGAAAGAGGTGGATATATACCGTGAAGGAAAGCATAGAGAAAATAGGAGTAAAAGAAAAAGAAGTATTGAAAGAAGGAAATGAAGGGAGGAGGGATAGACAACTGTGGAGGTCCTTGATTCGCAACCCGACCCAGGGAACTGGAAACGGGAAATTAAGAAGAAGAGTGTATAATTTGTCTGAAGACGCAAGATTATTATAACACAGAATTAATCGTGTATTTTTAATGGTTTGACGAGAAGTCCTTAAAAAAAAAAAAAAAAACACGAATAAAAATTATAAGAGAGGAAATAATAACATTTTTAATATATCGGTGATTGTAACACACTTCCGCTTTCATCCGCTCATCTTAACATAAGCTTCAGACACTGTCTAACTGTGTTCTATGGCTGCTTCATGTATTTTGAGAGATCAACATCTTGGTTAACACAAATGGCGCTCGCTACTAATTATCACACAAGAGCTGTTCTTCCTTGTTCCAACACGCTGACAAGCGAGTATCGCTCAAGGCCATCGCAACATAAATAGCACACGCTGCATTCCTTCCACCAAGCTATGTGACGGAAGTACAGTCTGTACCAAATGTTTGCATTCAAACATACGCAACACGCAAGAACACGCAACGTATAAATGATGCTTTATATTGCAAGGGAAGTACAAAATCGACTGTTATCAAAATTATTAGTGCCAAACTTTGTCCTCACACAATTTTTAACTCGTCATGGAAAATTCAAGTCTTATTTTGAACGTTTTAAAATAGCAACAGACGACTATTCATGTTATTGTGGATTGCCTCAATCGGTCTCACCTTATATTTGAGTGTCCTGTTTTTGAAAAGGAAAGATACTATTTACAATGCCACCTTAATAGCTGTAACATGTAACTTTCAAAACCGCTGTACCATATTTTCAAGAGGCAGTGCTGTTTAGGACAATTTCTCACTTTCATCAACAACATTTTTTGTAAACTATGTTAGTAATAGGAATCTCTGTTTCGCGAGCTTATAGGCCGTGTTCTAAGGACACTTTGTTGTCCTGACGTTTCGCTGAAAACTGCGTTCAGCACATTCACAGGATACATCAAGCGAGGTAAAACAAGTAAACAGAAGATATATAAATAGTCAACAACCCACACATGGAGGCTACCATAGCAACGGCGTACCACATAAAAGTAATGCATCAAGGACAGGGCTGCTCTTCTGTTGCATCTTCTCGTCTACGACGGTCAATGAGGGCAGGCTTGAGGGGATTAAGGACTGGAAGCCAAGCTCTGTTCACAATCCCCTCAAGCCTGCCCTCATTGACCGTCGTAGACGAGAAGATGCAACAGAAGAGCAGCCCTGTCCTTGATGCATTACTTTTATGTGGTAAGCCGTTGCTATGGTAGCCTCTATGTGTGGGTTGTTGACGATTTATATATCTTCTGTTTACTTGTTTTACCTCGCTTAATGTATCCTGTGAACATGCTGAACGCAGTTTTAAGCGAAACGTCAGGACAACAAAATGTCCTTAGAACACGGCCTATAAGCCCACGAAACAGAGATTCCTATTTCAACGCCGGTCGTGAAAGTCTGAATTTTTACTTATGTTAGTAATATTTGTATTTGCTTTGTTTTTAATCTACAACCCTAATGTACCTCTGGTAAAATAGGGTTCCTGTATTGTTTTTTGGATATTCAATAATAATAATAATAATAATATATTGCAAGGGACTTAAAATATGATCGTATAAGTGTGAAAAACGAATAAATGTAAAACGTATGTCGGAAATAAATTAATATGGAAAGTATAGGGATTTTGCCGGGACCGGGAAAAAAAAAAGTATAAGTGTAGAAAACGTATAAGTGCGAAATGTATAAAAGAAGTTTTACTGTATTAGTATTGAACACTGGACACCATTACTTCATAAGAAAGAATGAAAAACGTTGATTCTTTAGATGCTTTGCGACCTCGTGGTCGTGTAGAATTTGTCTGAAAACCTGCGTCTCTGTTTACTAGTGGGTGTATTCTTTCGTAATTGAGCTAGGTTTGGGGTAGGAAGTGGCCGTGGCCTTAAATTAGGTATTATCACGGCACTTGCTTCGAGTGGAAAGAAATGCACGCTGTTCAAATGATGAAATACCAAACAGGAATGTATCGATCACCAGATTATAGTAAAACGTTTCCAACCATAAAGCAGTAAGACACCCAGTTTTAAAGAAGAATTCTGCACACTACTAATTACAGTTTCTATCTCATCAAAACAGCAATAAAAAGGAAAATTCTCAAATTTTAACAATTTTTAAATCAATAAGAAAGAGGTTCCTTAGGGCACAGAAGATCAACAGACATGAATCAATGGACAAATGGATCAAAGTTTTTAACGTGTTTTTCAAGTGTATATTTTAATATACATCAAGAAACTAGAACGCTTTCATCAACAAAAACTTAGATCAATCATGGACATCAAATGGGATGACTATGTAACTAATATAGCAGCCCTTGAGAAAGCAATGATAAACAGTATTGAAGCCTCCATTGTTGGTCATCGGCTTAGATGGGCAGGCCATATCCATCGTATGAATGACAGCAGACTACCTCGGCAAATCCTGTATAGTGAACTCAACACTGGCAAGAGGCCATGTGGTGCTCCTTTAAAACGATATAAGTTTTTAACGTGTTTTTCAAGTGTATATTTTAATATACATCAAGAAACTAGAACGCTTTCATCAACAAAAACTTAGATCAATCATGGACATCAAATGGGATGACTATGTAACTAATATAGCAGCCCTTGAGAAAGCAATGATAAACAGTATTGAAGCCTCCATTGTTGGTCATCGGCTTAGATGGGCAGGCCATATCCATCGTATGAATGACAGCAGACTACCTCGGCAAATCCTGTATAGTGAACTCAACACTGGCAAGAGGCCATGTGGTGCTCCTTTAAAACGATATAAGTTTTTAACGTGTTTTTCAAGTGTATATTTTAATATACATCAAGAAACTAGAACGCTTTCATCAACAAAAACTTAGATCAATCATGGACATCAAATGGGATGACTATGTAACTAATATAGCAGCCCTTGAGAAAGCAATGATAAACAGTATTGAAGCCTCCATTGTTGGTCATCGGCTTAGATGGGCAGGCCATATCCATCGTATGAATGACAGCAGACTACCTCGGCAAATCCTGTATAGTGAACTCAACACTGGCAAGAGGCCATGTGGTGCTCCTTTAAAACGATATAAGTTTTTAACGTGTTTTTCAAGTGTATATTTTAATATACATCAAGAAACTAGAACGCTTTCATCAACAAAAACTTAGATCAATCATGGACATCAAATGGGATGACTATGTAACTAATATAGCAGCCCTTGAGAAAGCAATGATAAACAGTATTGAAGCCTCCATTGTTGGTCATCGGCTTAGATGGGCAGGCCATATCCATCGTATGAATGACAGCAGACTACCTCGGCAAATCCTGTATAGTGAACTCAACACTGGCAAGAGGCCATGTGGTGCTCCTTTAAAACGATATAAAGACCAACTCAAGCAGACCATGAGGAGAGTAGAGTTAAACCCAAATACTTGGCATACTCTTGCACTGGATCACCCTCGCGGGCGTGCTACCATCTCAGCTGCAATTGCACAGTTTGAGCAGGAACGTCGTAGACAGGAAGAGGAAATTCGCCAGAGGAAGAAGATGCGTCAAATACTACCACGTCCTCCACCCTCCATCGGATGCAACATATGTGGTCGCATGTTCTATGCGAGAATTGGCCTGATAAGCCATCAGCGCCATCCTCATCGCCTGGACTAAAGATTATGGAACTGCAAGCGAGAAGCGTAAACTCGGATACGAGTATCGGCGACGACGACGATTTTAATATTCAGCAAGTTTATTTTAACAATGTTAATTTTAATGACATGAATTCTGCACACTACTAATTACTGATTCAGTCTCATCAAATCAACAACAGAAAGGAACATTCACAAATGTTAACAGTTTTTTCAACGAGCAAGAGGTGCCTTAGGACACAGTAGATCATCTGATATGAATCAATGGACAAATGGATCAACGTTTTTAACATGGTTTTTAAATGTATATTTCAATATTTAGCAAGTTAATTTTAACAAAGTCAATTTTAATCATGAAGTTAGTGTCAATTTTATATTTAAGTCTAATGGACTATGTGTATTTATAGTGTTTTATCCATGTCTTATTCGATTATACAATGAGATTCTTATGCTGGAGCGGGGCCGGTGACCGACTGCTGGGCGCCCGCGCCTTCCGCCAGCCAACCGAGCTCGAGCCGTGGATAGCGTGCAGGCGAGATAACCAGGGTCATTAAAGACATTAAGTCAAACTCTCATAAACGAGGGTGTGAAGTGTCAGCGCACAGATAAGAACGTAACATAAACAACAGCTTCTTGCAAGATTTAATTAAAGAAGCACATATCATCATCATCTTGCACAGTTTCCAGCCACTGGCCGGGTCTGTTTGGAACACAAGCCTCTCCAACGTCTTCTGTCTTCCCACCATCTCTCAGCCTCCACCCTTGTCCAGTCTTCTCCTCTCTTCTTCAAGCTTTCTTCCACCCCCTTCAGCCACCTGTCTCTCGGCCTCTTTCCTTCCCACTTCGTCTCGTGTATTCTCCTGGCCATCCTCTTCTCCTCCATTCGTTTTACATGTCCATACCATCTAAGTCTAGAATTCTCTGTACCATCCTGGAATGGTTCCTCCTACATTAATTCTCTAGTCCTCTCATTTCCTACTGTCCATCTTTGTAGCTCCAATACTGCTTCTCAAGAACCTCATCTCACTGGCCTGTATTTTGCTCTTCTCTCATACTTTCATAACCCAGGTCTCCGAGGCATACGTCAGGATAGGGACATAGTACGTCCGATATATGATCTTTTTGCTGTTCTGAGGGACATCCTTGCTCCATAACATGCTTCTCACACTACTCCGGAATGCTTCTGCCTGTCTGCCCCGCTCATTTATTTCTCTATCGTTTCTTCCATTATCTTGTATCAGGCTTCCCAGATACTTGAAACTCGCCACTTTCTTCAGTTGTTCCCCACCAATTGTTATTCCTGTTCTGGTTCTTTCCTTCTTCCTTGTTGTGATCACCATACATGTTTCTTTTTAAATTTCTTGGGAAGCTGGATGACCTCACGTCACCAGTTAAAAGGTTAGAACTTACCTTTTCAACAGAAGATGCTGAAAATGTTCTCCTTCAGCTGATAGACAGTAACTTTGGAAGTTACATCGTTACATTATGTAGCTACTCCTGTTCCCTCATATGTGTTTACTGTGATTAATCGAAGCACAGACATAAGCCTGCTTTATGTTTAATTAAATGTTTAAAAGTGTACAGATCAATTACCCGTACTCTAGTGGAGCTGGAGAACAATATAAGGCAGCAGATATTCCTCACAACAGAAGGGAATCACAACGTGTAAACGCTAATTTATTTACACGGTACAACGCCTGTCTGTCAGCTGAAGGAGAACATTTCCAGCATCTTCTGTGAAAAGGTAAGTTCTTTAATCATGATTTTATGGTGAATTTACCATTAATTAATGTACTTTGTTACGGTTTCCACCTGGGCACTATCGGCGGCCCAAGCTCGGTTGGCTGGCAGAAGGGCGCGCCCGGCAGCCGGTCGCCGGCCCCTCTCCAACAAAAGAATCTCCCTGTATATTAGCTGAAGAAGAACGGAGTGACCGCTCGGAACATGTCCTAATTTTAAAATAACAATAATAATAATTTGTATTGAAAAGACAGAAACAGTACAGTGAAAGTTATTGGAAGGGGGAAACCACAGAAAACCACTTTCAGGATGGCTAAGGTAGGAATCAAACCTGCCTCTTCTCAGATTTGCCTAACGAGGCTGACCCTCAGACCAGAATTAAATTTCTTGGCAGAGCCTGATACCTTCCCGTGCTCTAGTTTAGTTTCAGATTTATTACAAAAACTCTTTGATGTTGTTGTTGTTTTATAATAATAACAATGTCATTGGTTTTGCGTCCCTTGTAACTATAGGGGCTTTTAGAGACGCCAAGGTTCTGAAATTTTTCCCCAAAGGGAGATCTTTATATGCCAGTAAATCTACTGACACAGTTCCCTCATATTTGCGCACCTTCAAATTGCAGCTAACTGCAACAGGATTTGAACCTGCAATCTTGGGCACAGCAGGCGAGAACGCTACTGCTGAGCCACACAGCCAGCCTGTTGTTGTTTCATTTGTGGGGTTTGGACATCATGATCATTTAGCCCTCCGTATTTGGGCGTTTGTGTATAATTTGTTTGATAATCTGTGATATTGTGGTGTCTGCAGTAGTGCATGTATTTGTAAATCAGGTGAGGATTGGGAAGGAGGCGGCCATGTCCTTACGTTAGGAACATCCAAGCATTTGCCTGGAGTAAAAGTGGGAAACCATAGAAAAAATAATTTCCAGGATGGCTGAGTGTACCCTGTTCCAGCCCTCAGACTAATATTACGAGGGTAATTCCAAAAATAAGGTCCGATTCGCCGTAAATATTTGAAAGTGGCGCCAAGGGCAAAACACGCATGCGCGCCGACTCCTGGCATGCCTTGCGCGGCAAAAGCCGCCAGTAGCGTTGTTACTGTTGCTGTGTGCCGTTGATAGTGTCAGTTCACTATGTTTTAGACAATTAATCAGCCCGCCGATTGTGAAGTAAGGACAGTGATACGGTTTCTGTCTGCAAGAAACATTTCTGCGGCAGGAATTCATCGGCAGATTACTTAAGTGTACGGTCCTAACATAATGAGTGACAGTAAAGTGCGCAAGTGGGTGCGAACCTTTAATGAAGAACGGGAAAATGTGCACAATGAACCCCGCTCTGGCAGACCATCAGTGATTCCAGACGTGTTGGTTCATGCGGTTGACGACAAAATTCGTGAAGATCGACGATTCACTATTTCAGGGACAACGATCAATAAAGCCGCCTACTGCGCTACCCTGACTAAACTTCGACGTGCAATCCAGAATAAGCGACGTGGTCTTTTGTCGTCTGGAGTGGTGTTGTTGCATGACAATGACAGACCCCATACTGCGAATGACACGCAAACTCTAATCCAGAAATTTGGATGGGAACAGATGGACGACCCACCGTACAGTCCGGATTTGGCGCCAAGTTATTTCCACCTGTTCCGCTACCTAAAGGAGTTTCTTGGCGGCAAGCGCTTCGACACAGATGATGAAGTGAAAGAAGCTGTTAAAGACTGGTTAGCTTCGAAGGCGGCCGAGTTCTGCGACTTAGGCATTCAAAAGCTTGTGGAACGATGTGACAAATGCGTAAATAAGTATGGAAATTACGTAGAAAAATAGAGAAAGACGCAAGGAATGTCAATAAAACAATTGTTTTGGAAACAATTTTAATTTTGGATGTTTTTTTTACCGGACCTTAGTTTTGGAATAGCCCTCGTAAAACTCTTGACAGAGCTGGGAATCGAACCCGAACCTCCAAGTGCCACTGAAGTTGGCAACACTGTGCAAGACAGAATATTTTGTAATTACCTGTTCTTACCTGTAACGGTTGACAGCGTTTTGCAGTTTGCCAGCCTGTATGTACAGTATGGGTGCTCTCTGCAATGCAGTTTCTAGTATAGGCCCTATCTGCTGCTCAGGATTTGGGGGCTGCGGAGAATAGGAACCTGAAACAGGATTAATGCAAGTTACAGCTGGGAAAGTACAAATTATAAGATACAGTAAAGCAAATTAAAAAAAAAAAAAAATTCAATATGACTAAAAGGTTGATTTTTTATATTGAATGGGGTAAATCTAGAGCAAGGCTTCACAAATGCTCGAAATTTCACATGAACAATGTATAGTGCAACGAGGACTCCTAGCAATATGTATGTATATCTACACCTCATTATTCCAGTTTCCAATGTGGTCGGGGATGAGGTGCGATGCAATTCTATGTGGGGAATGTTTTCATGGCCGGATGTCCTTCCTGACGCCAACCTCATGAGAGGAGTTAATGAGAGATGAAGATGAATGAAACTGGGCAAGGATGTGGAAGGAAGCGGACATGGCCTGTCAGAAGGGACAGTCCCAGCATTTGTCTGGAGTTGAAAATGAGAAACCGCGGAAAACCATTTCAAGGACAGCCGACAGTGGGGCTCGAACCCACGCGTCTACCAAGTCCACAGAGAGCTTGGCCCCATGACCTAACGCTGCGCTTTAGTGAGCGTAGCTACTGCTGTCGGTGTTGGATATCGGGAAAGGGCAAGACCTTTTGTAAGTATGTTCCTTGATGTAACAACTATCTTTTCTTTTTTTTTTTGTTAATGCTCTTTGTATGTATTCTTTGGAAGTGTAGTATTCTCTGTAATCCAAGAAGGAAGCATGTAGGCTATAATACATTTCTTGCACATAAAGCTGCTATTAATTATGATAAAAAGAATCTGAGAACGCCGGGTAGGCTTTAGAAACAACAGTCGGTACTCCTATAGGGCATCCAACGTTTAGAATGAAGCATTGGTCTTATGGCGCGTTACGACAGGGTTGCCACTCCATGAGAGGAGGCAGTTCAAAGCGCTTCGCGTACACTTTCCGCACATTCAGCGATTGTGCAGTGACGAAGACTCGAATTAAATACTGTATAATAATACTAATAGTAGGCTAACATAACACATACAACGAAATTCAATTAAATTAACTATAACGTATGCTGAATGTGACAAAGAAAACAATCAAAATAAAATAAATAAAGTACAAGCCCAAGGAAATGTGTGAAGTTTCGACTGCAGTTAAAGTTGAAGAACGTTATTAAAAAAAAAAATACTCCTCATTGGCTTACCTTTCATGATTTATACTTTCGTTGGGTTTAAGATTCTTAAAATAGCCGAACCCTTTTAATTACGATCTGTTTTTCCCTCCTTCTGAGCACTTGACCACGCTTTCTTTTCACAAAACTATCCATTGTTGTACGTGAAATACGTAAAATTCAACACGTTAAATCTAACAGAACTGCTGCACACACACTCAAGATACAGGCCGGACGTTTGTTTTAGACGAGTGAAAAATCTTAATGGAAGCCTGGAGGCGAGTTACTGCAGTACCTGTGTTGTTATCAGCTGCCCCAAGCGGTCCGATGATTGACAAAGCTGTCTCATACTCTTACTGAAGAACAGTCATTGGCAAATATATAATGACGTTCTGTTCGTAAATACGTAACGTGTACTTCCGCTTCACACAATACTTCAATGTTGACTGTACTATCCGCAAGTCGGTGTCGCCACATGCTCAGGTCTGGAATTCCATTACATCAGATCGGTGGTGACAAATGCGAAGCGATAGGGTGAGAGAGTGACTGTGTACAGGCTCACCCGCAGGATTCAAGGTCAAGGGCAATCGTCTAAAACAAACGTCCGGCCTGTAGAGACAGCCGAACTACTGAAATACAAGTTCGAAGGGCACAGTAATAAAGCTGTGAGTAGCAAGCTGCACCCCGCTGTCCTTCGAAACTTCATTCTTATAATCCGCGGTCAATGTACAGCCCGGCCTGTGTAAACCTACACTCTAGGTAAGTAGGTAGAAAACTTCTTCCAACATTCCTCTACAACTCTCAAACTGACATGACATGGTTATCTTTAAAAATAGAAAAGTTGGCAGCATACAAACTTTTTCAATGCTGCTATGCCGTTATGAGAGAATATTCAGAAGTTTTACCTACATGAAAATTGTAATATTGCCAGTATAAAATATTTCAATAATCCATCATCAAGACGGCACATTTAGCTACACGTGTGTGAAAAATTGGCATCACAAAGTCAATGCAACATGATATAAGATCGATTTTACTAAAAAGGGGACTCAGTTTATAGTTTTTATTAAAATAAGGATATCTAATTTTTCTAGCATTTCTATCAAGTTTACGTAGTTCTAATATAGCCTATGACAAAAAAGATCGGCAAAACATAGTTCTACCCGAAAATGCTGTTTTTTCGACAATGAAAAGTTTTCGACTGATATGGCAACAGTGGAGTGCTAGAAAATGACAGCATCATACATGTCTCGCGTGCAACAGAAAGAGAGAAGAATAACCCTATCTAACCAGTGCTTCATTCTAAACGTTGGATGCCTTATAGTAATATACAGTACACAAATTTACATCATCATAATCATCATCCATGTCCAACTCCAGACACCCGGGTGTTGTAAACTAGCCTCTTCCACTCCTGTCTATTCTTCCACTTCTCCTGCTCCATTACTTCTGCCATATCCATACACCGTACTCCAGGTCTTCCTCATCCTCTCTTTCCAGTCATCCGTCTCTCCATCACTTGTTTCGGCATTCTTTCATCATTCAACCTTCCTTTCGAATGCCTTCATTTCTCATTCTATCTTATCTCTATTTCATGATTCCTGTTAATAACACTGCCTAAATAATATATAGGTTGGTTTTTTAGTTTTGGCACCTTAGTTATAACTGGATTAATAACTCACTTAGATGGTTCCAAGTTTCACAGGCCCTCGATGTAGTCCCCACCGTTGCGTACAACGTGTTCCCAGCGATGCGGGAAGTCGTTGGATCCCGTTGGCACTGCCCAATCTATTGATGGTACGAAGAGAGCGCTCGGCAGCCTGCTTAACGTCATTGTCATCTTCATCTTCGGGATGAGATCATAGTCGCAGGGACTGATGTCGGGAGAATATGGGGGTTGATAGAGGACCTCCCAGCCCCAGCGATCCAACAATGCAGACACAACGCCTGCTATGTGTGCCCTAGCATTGTCATGCAGAACGATGGACGGTGTAACCATGTGGTGGCGCCGTTTCCTTCTCAGAGATGGTCTTGCAGAAACGAACAATAGTACGCCGCATTAACGGTTTGTCCTCGGGGAACAGTATGGCAGCGCTTCCGTACCATTGAAGACGTTAAGCAGGCTGCCGAGCACTCTCTTCGTACCAGCAATAGATTGGGCAGTGCCAACGGGATCCAACGACTTCCGCATCGCTGGGAACACGTTGTACGCAACGGTGGGGACTACATTGAGGGCTTGTGAAACTTGGAACCATCTAAGTGAGTTATTAATCCAGTTATAACTAAGGTGCCAAAACTAAAAAACCAACCCATGTATGTAAATTGTTCCCCATCTAAGTTGATTCAAACTTTCTTATTTTCCTTTCCACAGTACATTACGACAGTTTTCTGTTTACTAACTGCCAATCCGAACGCCTTAAAATTCTCATTCCACACAAATTAAATCTGACCTGAAAATAACATATTTACTAAACATAGACCACAGTTTGTCAGCACCATGCATTGTCATGTATAACATCCAGTTTGCAGTTATTATTATTTAGCATATGGTTTTTAGTGCCGGGAGTGTCAAGGACATGTTCGGCTAGCCAGAGACTGTAGCTGCTTCAAGAGGAAGGTGCAGAATAGGGACAGTTCTTATGTACATGCAATGAACATTGCACAGTGCAGTGCATCCTGTGAAGCCCTGATCCAGACTATTTGGATATCCTAAAACCTAAATTAATGTAAAATTTCGTATTAAAATGCATAAGTATTTACCACCATAGTGGTGAAATACAGTGGCGTGTGGTGGAATTTTACTTAGGGTAGGCAATGGTTTTCTTCGCAAAATCATTGAAGACCCAGTTGTAGAAGTTTGGGATATTTTGAACTTACAAAGTAAATCTATCTCAATTGAAATCAATGATAAATGTTATACGTTTAATTAAAATAGCGAATACAAGCTTTCACTTTCGTGTTAATCGGCCCACTCAATTGAGGAGTAGGACGACTTACTTCTTCATCTTGCCCAGTTTCCAGCCACTGGCAGGGTCTGTTTGGAACACAAGCCTCTCCAACATCTTCTGTCTTCCCACCATCTCTCAGCCTCCACCCTTGTCCAGTCTTCTCCTCTCTTCTTCAAGCTTTCTTCCACCCCCTTCAGCCACCTGTCTCTCGGCCTCTTTCCTTCCCACTTCGTCTCGTGTATTCTCCTGGCCATCCTCTTCTCCTCCATTCGTTTTACATGTCCATACCATCTAAGTCTAGAATTCTCTATACCATCCTGGAATGGTTCCTCCTACATTAATTCTCTAGTCCTCTCATTTCCTATTCTGTCCCCCTTTGTAGCTCCAATACTGCTTCTCAAGAACCTCATCTCACTGGCCTGTATTTTGCTCTTCTCTCTTACTTTCATAACCCAGGTCTCCGAGGTATACGTCAGGATAGGGACATACGTCTGATATATGATCTTTTTGCTGTTCTGAGGGACATCCTTGCTCCATAACATGCTTCTCACACTCCTCCGAAATGCTTCTGCCTGCCTCCCCCGCTCATTTATTTCTCTATATTTTCTTCCATTATCTTGTATCAGGCTTCCCAGATACTTGAAACTCTCCACTTTCTTCAGCTGTTCCCCACCAATTGTTATTCCCGTTGTGGTTCTTTCCTTCTTTCTTGTGATCACCCTCTTACTCTTATTTATGCTAAATTTCATCCCATATCCTTGTATTATTCCTTCCCACACGTCCAACTGTTCCTGTACCTCCTCCTCCTTGTTTCCCCAAATCATCAAATCATCTGCAAACACCATTGCTTTCATCTTTCCTTCGCCAATTACTTGTGCCACTCGGGTCATTATGTCATCCATCACCACAATGAAAAGTAACGGTGACAGTGTACTTTCTTGTTTCAGGCCGTTCCTCTGTTCCAACCAGTGTGATCTCTCTCCTCCCACTTTCACACAGCTCACGCTTCCCTTGTACATCTCCTTTATCCTCTTTATAGTCCATTTCTCTACTCCTCTATCCTCCAGGGACCTCCATACTTTGTTTCTGCATACACTGTCATATGCTTTCTCAATGTCCAGGAAGGCCATCAGTAGATCTGTTCCATACTCATAGTGCTGTTCTTGTAACTGCCTTACAGCAAAAATCAAATCCACTGTGGACCTTCCTGCTCTGAAGCCATGTTGTTCTTCCCTCATCCCTCCTTCTATCCTAGGACGACTTACTAATAAAATAAATATTTTGTTCTCAAATTTACCGCACATCACACGCTGTCATTTCTAGACCCAACTCCCGGTGCCATATTTTTACAGATTTCTCACGCCTACTAGTGTAAACAAAAACGTTTACTGCATACCCTACTCCCTTATATTGCATTAGACAACATTATATCGCTGAACTCTAAAAATGACAGCCTACCACTGTAAAACAATCACACGTTTTAACACAGCATATAAAAAGCTGTTTTACACAAACACTGACATGCTTTTTCAAACTATAATGATCGAGTAAACACACTATCTTTGAAAATTGACCTCTCCTTGTTTTTGGCCTAAGGTATGTAACTTACGGAATTGCTTCCTAGCCTTCGCTTTCACTCACCCTGCAGTACCAAGAAATACTATTTTGCTGCTGCAAGCGACTCCGCAAGGAACTCTCAGTAGGCATCAAAGAACAACGAAGTGTGAATGGGTTCATTAAAACAATACAGGACACAGAGACTGGAATATCACTATAACCAAAGTAAGTAATTATTGTACCAGTCATTATTTTACTTGGGTAAGCAATGCTTACCTTACATCCATGGAATACACGCGCCTGGTGAAATATATTAACTGTAATGTTGTGTTAAGTTGCAAAGCACATTTATAGTTAACCACACATTCTAAAGTTTTAAGTATACGCCAATCAATACTTGAATTATATATTTTGGCCTGACATTGAAGTCTTCCTCAGCCCAATTAAGAATTAAGATACTAATGTTATACTTAAGTATAATAACAAATGTTAGATATGAAAAAACTATATAATAAATTTATAATTTAAATAAATAAATAAAACTAGCGGACCCGTGCGAGAAATCTCGCGTGTTCATAAACCACAGTTTCCCCAATAGGTTTATAATGAGAGAAAGGTTGTTATGTTTTTATTTCAACCAAATGATTATAGAACACTATTTACATTTCAGTTAGAATTCCAAGTTCTACGTTCCCTAACTTACGAAGGCAATCTCTGAAAATTGGATCATCATAACACTCACCGGTTATTCAATATTTATGAAATTATACGATTTGAGTATTCATTCCTTTGATTTACTGTTTCTGAAATCCATGCAAAATGATAAAGGAAAGACCTCAGAATGTTAAAATGACATGAAACTGGTGTCACAGCGGCCAAAATGTGAAGTGGACAGCAATTATGGAGCGTATTTTCGTACAGCAACAGTATTTGCAAATCACACTTCGTACATTTTTTAAAGTAATTTTTTAAATAAATTATAGAAATTTTTGAAATTAGAGTGCAATTCGTCACTGGTAATGTATATTCTCTTTCATTTGAATGCTCATTGTCACGATCGGTCGCTTGTGAGAGAATCAGGAGGGATCTATACTACTGAAATAATATATATGATAATAAAATGGACACTCTTAAAATGTAATTAAATGGATGAAAATATAATCTAATATTGGGCTTCACATTAAAAATTCCAAAAATTCAGATAGAAAATCAAGTAATTTAGAAATAAGTAAATCAATAAATATGAAAACGAAGTTGCCTGAAAATGAGTAAAATTAAATCTTAAATATTAGGTTGGTGCATAAGTCCGTAGCGTTTTTCTTTTG
Source organism: Meconema thalassinum (assembly GCA_946902985.2). Lineage (NCBI taxonomy): Eukaryota > Metazoa > Arthropoda > Insecta > Orthoptera > Tettigoniidae > Meconema > Meconema thalassinum. The sequence continues at coordinate 68,503,621 of OX336397.1, forward strand.
CTTGTTGGTATTCCGGTTGCTATGGTTTTAGGGTTACAAACAAAGAGGTATTAAGACGAGTGGGAGAGGAGAGATGTTTCTGGCGACTGCTAATGAAGAGAAGAGATAGGTTGGTAGGACACATACTAAGACACCCAGGAATAGCAAGCTTAGTTATGGAAGGAAGGGTCGAGGACAAAAACTGTAGGGGTAGACCAAGGTTAGAATATGTTAAACAGATTGCCTCCGATGTAGGGTGTCGGAGCTATGTAGAGATGAAACGATTAGCTCATGACAGGGAGGCATGGAGAGCTGCATCAAACCAGTCAAAAGACTGAAGACTCAAACAACACATGGTTTTATTTATCGACTGTCATTGTTGCTTTGTAGTTCAATGTTTGTTCTTGAGTTTACATATTGAAGTTTTGTCAATTGCAGATAGTGAGTGGAGCCGTGGACGCTAGAAAATGGAGTGCCAAGTGGAGAAATTGGAACATTTCCAACATATTCTTCTCTTTGAATACAATGAAGGGACTAGAGAAGCGGAGGCTGCCAGATACATTTGCGCCGTTTATGAGGACTATGCTATTGTAGAGAGCTCTACAAGAAAGTGGTTTTCTCGTTTTAAGGTGAATCGTTATGACCTAAGTGACTCCCCACATTCAGGAAGGCTGACGGAATTTGATGATCGTTTAAACGCATTAATTCACTATGATCCACGTCAGTGTGCATGAGAACTGGCAAATGTGATGATCTGTGATCATTCCACCATTGCGCGACATTTGCATTCAAGGTTTAAAAAATCCGGTGTATCGGTACCGTATGCTCTCAAAATCGCAAAAAACAGCGGGTGACCATATGTGGATCTCAGCTTGCTCGTTATCAATTGGCTCGTGAACAATATCGACCATTCATATCCTGTATCGTTACTGGTGACGAGAAATGGTGTCTTTACACTAACATAAGGAGAAGAAAGTAATGATTAAGCCCAAACAAGCAACTCCCCGTACAAAGATCTGCACGCATCCACAGAAGATAATGTTATGCATCTGGTGGAACACCGACGGTGTGCTGTACTACAAATTGCTTCCCCGAGGTGTAACCATCACTGCTGACATTTACTGTCAACATCTGAGACGTCTTGCAGATGAAATCCAAGAAAAACAACCAGCAAGACTGCATGAAGTGATACACCTCCATGATAACGACCGCCCGCACGCTGCTAACCTGACAAAGACCTCTACACAAGAGTTGGGCTGAGAAATCATTTTGCACACACCTAATTCGCCCGATCTTGCGGCCTCAGTTTTTCACCTTTTCCGCTCTCTATTGAACAACCTTCAAGGAACTTACTTTCCGGATGAAGATGCGCTCCGAACATGGCTTGACGAATTCTTCAGCTCAAAGCCACGTGATTTCTACAGGAGCGGAATCGAAAACTTACCACAGCGTTGGCAGACTGTTGTAGATAGTGAAGGAGAATATGTTTCCTCTCTCTTATGTGTATCTGATGTTTTAATAAACTTATGAACTTGATGTGGATAAACTTATGGAAAACGCTACAGACTTATGCACCAACCCAATATATCTGGATTTTTCGAAATGTGATGTGTAAATTTTGCTTTCAGGTGCCAACCAGTTAGTGAGTTTTTAATCTTCACATACTTACAAATAACCAAAACTAGACTTAAGTATAACATTAATATTTTTTCTTAATTGGGCTGAGGAAGATCTCAATGTCAGGTTTAAATATATACCTAATACTGTAATATATATTAGATATGTTCTGAAGTATTGATTGGCGCATACTTAAAACTTAAGAATTCAACTATCAATACGGATATCAACAAACATTTTTGCTATCATGACAAATGTATTTGTAGCCTCACATTCCCAAAACAGTTAAGATCGAAGCAAGGCCGCATCCTTCCCATTTCCTTGCCTAACCCTCCCACTCTTCCCATCCCTTCATCAGGCCGCTGTTCGTTTTGCAGGTGAGGCCGCCTGGTCACACACCCCAGTTGTACCCCAACTCAGAGTCTCAAGCTCCAGGACACTGCCCTCAGTGGCGGTAGAGATGGGATCCCTATCTTAGTCCATGGGAAAAGCCAACCCTGGAGGGTAAAACGATAACACAAAACATAACGTAACAGGCTTCACTCTTGAATAAATACACACACAACAGGTAGCGCTTGTGACTAACGAAATTTGCGAAGAGTGATCACTGATCAGAAACTAAGGTTACAAAGCCTGCAGAGAAGCATGTACATTTTATTTCATACAACCAATACAGTAAACAGTCTCTATATCGGTTTAGGCACTTGTTGCTTTGTGGGATGAGTTTGAATATTCCCTCCTGTCAGTGCGAGTTCAGTCATGTTGCCATCAAGTGTTTCACGTCCTCGTCTGAAGCAAATCGTCGGCCTTCGAGGTGCTTGTTCAAGTGGTGAAACAGGTGAAAGCCACTTGGAGCAAGGTCCGGGTTGAAGGGAGGATGATCAATGATATCCAAGCGAAACCGCTTCAGTGTGGTGGTCTTCTGGGCTGTACGAGGTTATGCTTTGTCATGAAGGAAGATGACTTCTTTGGTGAGAAGTCTTGGCCGTTGTTAGGCCTACATGTTTCGCGCACATAAATCAAATAACTAAGCGAATCTCTTCGCAAGACCAGTTTTCCAAATGAGTAGCCGTTAGTTGTTTACCTACAACTAGCGCTGTGGGTGGCGGGTGGCTGAAACTCTGCACAGTTACCAACCATCATCATCATCATCATCTTGAGCAGTTTCCAACCGCTGGTCGGGTCTGCTTGGAACATAAGCCTCTCCATCGTTTCCTGTCCATCCACCATCTCTCGTCATTTACTGCGTCCCAGCACACTCCTCTTTCCTCCACACTCTTCTTAACTCCTTTTGTCCATCTGTCCCTTGGTCTTCCCCTTGGCCTCCTTCCCGTCATTTCCATTCCAAACATCTTCTTCGGTATCCTCTCCTCTTGCATCCTCCTCACATGTCCATACCATTGTAGCCTAGATCGCTCTATTCTATTTTGCAATGGTTCCTCTCTTACCATCTCCCTGACTCTCTCATTCCTTACTCTGTCCATTCTTGTCACTCCTACCCTACTCCTCTGGAACTTCATCTCCACTGCTCGTATTTTATTCTTGTCCCTTTCCTTCATCACCCATGTTTCTGAACCATATGTCAAAATTGGCACAAAGTAGGTCTTGTAGATGATTCCTTTACATTTTTGTGGTACATCTTTATTCCATATCATCCCCCTAACACTCCTGAAAAATCCATCTGCGCACCATATGTATTCGAATTACCCCACACTACTAATATCTCTATAACAGATTAAACTCCAGTAACCTTAGTTTATGATCGCCCTTCATATACACTGTATATTATTTTAGCACTAATTGCTAGATTTGATATTGCACTAAGTTCTCAGTTGTAGCAAATTTGTTAGAAAACGTTAAATCGGAAAATCATAGATACTACAAAACACTAAACTCTATAATCCAAAATTTTAGATTTTTAAATGGGAAAAAACATCAAACTCTTAATAACAAGTCAAAGTAAAGTTAAAAGAATACATATTCAAAATCAATCACAATGAACTCGCCAACAAAAAAATAAATCTGTGTACCTTTTAAAATTGCACAAGTAGTAGCGTGAGACATTAAAAGCACAAAGAAGCAATTGGAAAGAAAGTACAATAAGCTGCCAGAAAGTAAAAGTACAGGCACAAAACCAATTTAATACAATCAAGCGACCGCAATGGACATTCATTTAAGGTGGCGCTAACTTAGGTTTTGGTGGGGAAAAAAAAAAAAAATCTCTTTTTTGATGTTTTGGACTGTCAGCATATTGATATATCATAGGAAGTTTGGAGCAAAATTGTTAATCCATTACCAAGTTTGTCAACTTTGGCAAACATCTACCATTTCTTTATTAATCTTCGCCCGGGAACAGTTATGAATGCATTACGTGAGCACTTTTTTTTTTTCAATCTCAATGAACTACGACCTATATCCCTTTTACGTCTCGGCATGATGGGTTAAAATCTATTATCATGGAGATGCATATGCAACGAATTCTTATCAGACGTAATTTATGAATGGCGAGGAGCATGATACACAAATCCTCCTTCCGTCCAATCTAAAACACTTATAGTGGGCGATGTATTGAAGATAGAGATTTGCTCTCGCGGACGATTTTGTAGAACTATTCATGCTGAACAATTCTTACACTCATAGTATATTGATATTTTTAACGGTTTGCCCAGCGTAAGCTTAAAAAGCTCACGGACGCCAGGTTTCATTTCGACTTTTCACTGAAATCGTTACTGCTTGGCTTTCTTTAATCATTAATAAATTATTTTCTACAGAAACCTTCCTCGAGATATCGTTTACAGAATGGTGAAAACCACATCAAATCCATCCAGTGGTTCTCGAGATTACCCGTGACATCCAAGGATTGGGGACTTTGTTTTATACTAAGTAGAGATTTGCAGACATTTCTTTGGTAGACATTCTTTACAACTTTTATTTTTATGCAAATAAGGTGCATTCTGTCGGAAATGATGGCATCTTCTCTGCAGGGTCATTATCAATGTGCGCCCCTATAAACACGGCAAGCTAAGCCTGCTTTGACTGGCACAGATCGCGGGCGCTCGTACACGGTTCAAAGAATGGACAACGATAGTTAGTTATTGTTGTTTTAAGGGGCGGAACTACGAGGTCATCTGCTCCTCTTAACACAGATTAAAGGATACAAATTTTGAATTCAATTTAAAATTTTGAGGTGGGCATCTAAATTTAAAAATACCAAAAATTAATAAAATAAAAACAAAAAAATAAAATATAAATTATAAAAATAAACAAAAATTACGGAAAAACAAAAAATTATCATTCAAAAACGAACAAGTCGTTGAGTCAATTTATACTGGAAAATTTAGATTGCTGGCCCTAACCCACTCTCACTTATAAAGCGGATAACGCGATCAGCAGCCACCGCGTCATCGGCTAATATAAGTTTGAGTGTCATCTGCAAACCAAGGTTTCTTTGTAAGTCAGCAAGATCCACACACTCGGTGAAAATGTGGGCCACGGTGAAAACGGCTCCACAGGTATGATCTCATCTAATTTTTTTATCTGTTAACGTTTTTATTATTTACGGAGCCAGTTTTCTTGAATCGTTTAACAATCCTCTTAATTGTACTGGCATTATGCACAGGTCTTCCTGGAAACATGATTCGAAATTTTCGTCTTGTTTCAGATAACTTACTGAACGATAGGAGTCAGTAGAGTGGGGTATTGCAAGGTCCGCACCTGGCCAGCCAAATGATGCAATAGTTTGCCACGGTCCACTCAGCCGGCCGGCAAGGTGCGCAGCGAGTAGACCTTGCAATACCCCGCTCCGCTGACTCATATCGTTAGTTCACACGTGTTTTGTCATTCATATGGACGTGTATCTCCAAAGCTTAGATGTTAGTGTTGCACGTTTAGTGAGTATTGTGATTACTGTGCACTGAACTTAAATCGAAGCCAACACTGCTGTGGAACTTTAGAATGTTGTCCATTCTTCCATCAGAAGATGTCAGGTGTGTGTTACAAGAGAGGGAGGGCATTTTCAGCATCGGCTGTGAGCACTGTAAGTACACATTATTGAACATGTTTGGTAAAAGTGTAAAAGTGCGCATCAACCACCGGCTGAACCGTGTATGAGCGCCTGCGATCTGCACCTGTCAAAGCCAGCCTAGCTTGCCGTGTTTACTCGTGTGCACATAGATAATGACCATGTACTTAAAATGTTCACAGTATCATTACAGTATATGCATATGTCAGGGTGTCTACTGTAAGGATGAAGTAAAAATTAGTTACTTTTTAGGTACCTTTTAGTTACCTTTTAGATAATTATAGTTACCTTTGAATTCAAGATACGTCTGCGGTCTGCAAGCATAGGCGCTTATCACGCGGTGAAGAAAAACGACAATGAACTGTTTTTAAAGAGGTAAATAAAATTCAGATGATGATGTAAAAATTTAAAAAAATAATAAATATAAGGTGCGTTCAAAAAGTAACGAGCCAGAGGCTATAATGCGCAAACCGGTGCCGATATCGGCTAATCACGGTGTGTAACGATGTGTCGTTCCGACCAGAGCGTGGAAGGTCACAGCCCGTCGTTAGAGGGCACGCGTGCACGTCACTTGACGATACAAAGTGAGCAGCAGCATGCATCAATCGTCCAACCAAGACCAAGACAGTAGGCCATTTGACATGCTTCCTGGTGTGGTTGAAGACTGTGGGGCACCCATTGGGCACACACTTTCCGCACGTGCAGTCTTTCCTTCATGGTGGTGTGCACACTTCCGACGCTCAATCCGACCATGGAGGCTATGGCGTTCACTGTCACTCGGCGGTCCTGGGTAATGAGTGCATTAACCAGCTGGACGTTGTCATCGGTAATGCAGGGGGGTGACCCAGACCGGTCAACATCGGCTAACGACACCCGTCCTTCCGTGAAGCGCTTGTGCGACGCCTTCACCTTTGCAAGGGACATGCAGTGTTCGCTGTACACTTGTGACATTCGGCGATGAATGTCCGATCCCCCTACTCCTTCCGCTGTCAGAAACCAAACAATACTTCTTTGCTCTTCGGTGGACGCCTCCATGTCACTGTTTGCAATGCGACTTGCAGCGTTGGACGAATGATGCATGCTGCTGCTCGCTTTGTATAGTCACGTGACGTGCACGCGTGCCCTCTAGCGACGGGCTGTGACCTTCCACGCTCTGGTCGGAACCACACCTCGTTACACACACCACGATTAGCCGATGTCGTCACCGGTTTGCGCATTCCGGCCTCCGGCTCGTTACTTTTTGAACGCACCTTATATATAGGCCTACTAGATATTTATTATCAAATGAGTTGTTTCAGCTAATATGTCGTCTTGTGCACAATATGTTGTTATAATTACGGTACCAAGAGGTTGCTCTACTCTTGACTATTTGACGTGATTTCCTTCGTCCCCGCGGTAGGTCATGAAGAAATGCATGCGATGTTATGCGATCGTCACCCAATTCTGCCATCGCAGTCAAATACGGAGAAATATCGAGATGTTACACGATCGGTGCTGGTCTCAGCCATTTGACGAGATTCCCGTAGTTTTCGCGATAGAACACGGAGAAAAATCGCGATTTAGATCATCAGTGTCACTTTTAGTCATTCAACGAGATTTCCATTGTCCTTGAGGTCGGGCACAAGAAAATATAGCATTATTACGCAGTCGGCGCCAGTTGCTGTCCGTTTGACAAGAATCCAGTTTTCTCGTCATTGAAAGCGGAGAAATATCGTGATGTATCGCAATCGCTGCCACTCTCGGCCGTTTTACGTTGTCCTCGAGATATTGTGCAATCGTCGCCGCACCCGGCCGTTCAACGATTGTCTGCCTATCTGTCCTGACAGAATGGCGGAGGCAAGCTCAAGGTTGGGCATGGTTAAAATTCAGGAGTAGTTATGAACATGTTGTTTGGTCCGCGCCGTGATTCCCTTTGTCCCTATGCTGTGATTGGGAGTTCATCAGTTCAGGGTGGATCACGAGGAGGAATTAGTATCACGATGCTACTTAGGCAGTTATTTTTAAGTGGGTTGATGCACTTCTCGCTCCCCGCACGCTTTTAAGTATACGATCTTGGGAAAAGTGGCAAGTAAGTTCCGTAATGGGTGCCCTATCACCTTTGACAGAATTCACGCAGTTCTCGTGGTCACAAGTTCACGATAGGGGACGGGTTTTATGATTTTATGCAATTGACGTCGATCTCGGTCCGTTTGGCGAGATTCCCGCAGGCAAGTCGTGCGGTCAGCCGGCCGTCTTGAGGATGCGATTTTGGAGGATGAACTTCGAAGTAGGTATCGAATATTACGAATTATTCTGAGAGGATTGTACAATTAACACGACAAGAGGGCACGTTTTCTTTCGACTGAGAATCACGAATTATACAAGTTATCGAAATAATCGGTTAGATTATATATCCGATGGAACCAAATTCGAAGGAATAATCGACATATAACGGAATTTCGAATTAAACAACATACTGGATTTCGCAAATTTACTACACAAATTTTTAAAATAAGTTATATGCCTACATGTACGTCGAAGATTTTTCGCAATTTATTTTCGAATCTGTAACATTTCGCAAGATTGCGACATTAAATTATTTTGCGTTATTTCCGGACTTCAAATTTGACATAGTCTCCAAATAACAGAAATGAGAGATTTCTTTTTAGTTTCGGAAGTATTCGCGAATAAACGTCTCGCGAAAAGTCAGGTTTCCTAATACAGTAACACAGAAAAATATTACATGAAACGTAAGTCTTCTTGATGCCGAAAATATACGTTGAACCGATGTATGCCGCTTAAGGTATCCTCAGTATGTATTTCCTTGAGGTCGGGCCCGGAGACATATAGATTAGTACTATGCAATAGGCATGGCGCCACTTGCGTGAAACTCGCAATCTCTGAGCCTAGCGGCGCGAGTTTAAACGATTCAACCGCCTTCAGAAAATTTTCGTTACCCCGTTTGTGAAATTCGTTACTTTTTCGTTACTTTCGTTACCCATTTGTAAAATTCATTACTTTTTCGTTACTTTCGTTACCGGTAGACACCCTGATATGTGCATTAATCTGACCTACAATAATGGCTGCAGTATTTATGCATTGGTTGGTTGGATCCTTAGTTTAGGGGCTGCGACAACGTGGTCATGTAGCCCCGTGTACTTTGGGGGTGTGTAGAATCTGTCTGATAACCGGTGTTAATTGTGATGGCTGTATTAGTGTATATTATCTGTAATTCAGGTAAGTTGTTCCTACTTTTGCTACCAAACAACACCTAGCTGTGAACTTGGTTACTAGATGTCACCGCAACCGGCACCTGGTGGCGAACATTGGAACTTAATAGAATTTGTAGGTTAGATTTGATTAGCGTTGCTTCAAAAACAAAGCTCTTTTTAAACTTATCAAAGTAAAATTTACAAACAATAAGTTTGAAGAGCCAGAACCATAATTCTAGGTTGGATTGCAGCCATGAAATCATCTTCAAATGTATTTAGTTTCAAATCTTTAACTTCAACAGTTAGGTCATAAATGTACATTTTGCTTAATATTTTGTTTTGACAAATTGATTAATAATTGTAATGTTGGTAACAGTGAATGATATGGTCTTTTCAGTAACTTAAATATTTTAACTTATGAAGGTAAATGTTAATACTAATACTAATAAAAATAATAATAATAATATAGTATGGCGTCGGGTGCCAGGTGAAAGCTTTGTTATCTGACACCCATAGGGCAGCTTGCATGTCAAATTTTGTTGTTCCTTGAAGCACTATGAAAGTCAAGGAGGTTAGATATCTAAGCTCCTTGACACTACAGCGCTTTCTAGTAGAGAAATGAGGAACTTCGTGTTGGCGGAAAATCCCGAGATTAATTTTGCCATTATAAACACGGCCTACTGAATTAAAATGGGTTCTTTAACATGCCAACATCGTATGACATGCATGTTGTGATTTTTGCCACCTTTCCAAAAATCACTTACCATGGCCAGGAGCGAACCTGCAAGCTTGGGGTTAGTGGTCCGACACGATAACTACTCCCCCCACCGTGGCAAGCCAGTAAATATTGATAAAGTTTTATGACAATTGATTCAGCAGTTTGTGTGGTGGGATAATATTAACCCTCTCAGTGCCAAAGCCGATTCAATCGGTGCCCTGTTTATCTTATATTTGTAGATTTCTGTAGGCATATGTCCGTGATTCATACGGTTGGAAAGGTGAGGTTTCAAGCTTGCCTGAGCGGTGTTTACTTTTTTCCTTCGAAGTCCGTTACGCGATAGGTTTGAGTTTGTATTCACGCCCTCCCTTTGCGCCTCCCCAATCACGCGCGTACCCGCCAAAATTGTGGTGCAGTTGTATTCTTCTTGTTGAAGTTTTCTGCCTACAGATGTATCTAAGAACTTTCTACAGCTGGAAACGTAGTGTTTCTTCGAATATGACTCTTAGGTGTCCTTAATTTAGGCTCAAAACTGATTTTTTACAACAAGAAAATTGAAAAATTGAACAATTATCAGAATAACCTCAATTAAAAAGGTTTAGATGCCGTATTTACTGTTATGAACATAATGTATGAAAGAATGAGGTATTGGTTATAATGCAAAGCAAAAATAATGATTCTATCGTTAGAAATGTGGTATTTATGATTTCTTTTCGAATGGTCTGCATGACCATTGAAAATGGCTTGGCATTCTTCGCTATTACTTCAGGAAATGGCTTGGCACTAAGAAACGGTACTGTTTTGTTCAACTATTCAGATATGTATGTCTACCCCTTATTATTCCCGTTTTCCAACGGGGTCGGGGATGAGATGCGATGGAAGTCTTTGTGGCGATGGTTTTTACGGCCGGATGCCCTTCCTGACGCCAACCTCATGAGAGGAGTTAATGAGAGATGAAATGAATGACGGTGAATGAAACTGGGCAAGGATGTGGAAGGAAGCGGCCGTGGCCTGTCAGAAGGTACCGTCCCAGCATTTGCCTGGTGTTGAAAAATGGGAAACCACGGAAAACCATTTCAAGGACGGCCGACGGTGGGGCTCGAACCCATGCATCTACCAAGTCAGCAGAGAGCTTGGTCCCCTGACCTAATGCTGTGCTTTAACCAGCGTAGCCACTACTGTCGGTTCAACTATTCAGATAGCGCCACCTTAATAAATACAACAAAATAGAAGAAGAAGAAAAAGGAAATGTATTCCCAAAATCCAGTGATAATCTCAGCCCACCAAAAACACATAGAAAGAAGAAAAACCACGTGCTGGCAGCAAATAAACAGCAGAACAACACAAGCAAAAGTTGTATTTATCAGAACAAAGCAACTATTAGCCATCTGATGAGTCTTCCCCATGATGCAATTCTAAAAGGTACACACTAATTTTTTTGCTGGTGAGGGTACCTTTAAAAAGCTGGCATGCTCCATCCCCGCCACACAGTATACTGAAAGAGAGAGTTATTCACCTGATCTGCTAAGGGTACCTGTGCTGACGTTGGTGGCCGACTGTTGCTGAAGTTTGTCCTGCTCTTGCAGATACAACAAGGTGAGGTCACCCGCCAGCTCGAAGCACTGGATCCTCTGCTCCTCCCACTCCGCTTGCTTGTACTTGGACGATGATGAAGGCGGCACTTTCTCCAGACATAAACCTTAAGCAACACATTCAAGCTACCATTACCCACAACTCAATTTTTGAAAAACATGACAAAAAATTTCACTTTTTGCTTGGGGGTTTTTGGCTGATGACCTCGTAGTTCCGCCCCTTAAAACAACAATTACTAACTATTTACTTGCCTATAACACCCACTTTTTTCCCCGAACTTTTGGCTTCAGAAATAGGGGGGGGTTAAAATAGATGAAAATTTCCCTTGATATAGGTTAGGATGGCATGGCATAAAGGCACAGAAAGGAGCACCTATCACCCATAAATCAACACACAAAATAGTTAACCTTGACTTTATTTACGATAAAAGTGATAATAGCCCATTTAAATAGCCACTCTCTTGCATCATCACAGCTGACCGGCCACAGGACTAAGACAGCACGGCAGCCGCCACATTTTCATACTTTCCTTTTTTCGCACCGCGGAAGGACTTAGAAGTTTTCTTGGTTCCCAATAATTTGTCCTTCTGGTTGCACCAATAACAAATCATACACGGCTGTGCTACGTATTTACTACTCGCCGCTTTCACTCCATTTCTGCAGCAAATTCTAGCACTTTCAACTTGAAGTATGCCGTAAAACTTGTTCCCTTGCTCATTTTCAGTCCTGCTTGAGTACAGCAAGCTTCCTAATTATACACTACACACGGCCGTGCAGGATGCGAGACACAAGCTGGGGGGTAGGGGGAGTGAGTAACCATTGTCGAGGTCAACGATGCACAGGTGGTGCAGGCAAAAGCGATGGTTTTACTGTTAACTGTAGGCCTATTTGCTACATTTTTCTGATTATTTCTCCTTCGCAATGGGATGAAATTTAGCATAAATAAGAGTGAGATGGTGATCACAACAAGGAAGAAGGAAAGAACCACAGCAGGAATAACAATTGGTGGGGAACAGCTGAAGAAAGTGGAGAGTTTCAAGTATCTGGGAAGCTTGATACAAGATAATGGAAGAAACGATAGAGAAATAAATGAGCGGGGGAGACAGGCAGAAGCATTCCGGAGGAGTGTGAGAAGCATGTTGTGGAGCAAGGATGTCCCTCAGAACAGCAAAAAGATCATATATCGGACGTAATATGTCCCTATCCTGACGTATGCCTCGGAGACCTGGGTTATGAAAGGAAGGGAGGAGAGCAAAATACAGGCAGGTGAGATGAGGTTCTTGAGAAGCAGTATTGGAACTACAAAGATGGATAGAATAAGAAATGAGAGTGCATAGAATAAGAAATGAGAGGACCAGAGAATTAATGAAGGAGGAACCATTACAGGATGGTATAGAGAAATCTAGACTTAGATGGTATGGACATGTAAAACGAATGGAGGAGAAGAGGATACCCAGGAGGATACACGAGACGAAGTAGGAAGGAAAGAGACCGAGATACAGATGGCTGAAGGCGGTGGAAGAAAGCGTGAAGAAGAGAGGAGAAGACAGGACAAGGGTGGAGGCTGAGAGATGGTGGGAAGACAGAAGACGTTGGAGAGGCTTGTGTTCCAAACAGACCCGGCCAGTGGCTGGAAACTGTGCAAGATGATGATGATGATGATGATGAATAGTAGAAAATTGTGGGGGGTTATAGGCGAGTAAATACGGTAACTACTAAACTAATTGAGATATGCTAGACCAGGCGTTCTCAACCCGGTACTCTTTAAATGAAATTCGGTGCTCTCGTCATACGAGTCAAAAATTGCTCAATAACACAAGTTCCCAGAGATCCATTCTTCAATTCAAATTTAAACACAAGTTTCGACATTCAGTAATTTCATAATTTTTGTTAAATAGTATTTTTTAATCTACAGTAAATCTACAGAAATCAAATAATAAGTCTACAAAATTTAGCACAAAAAATTGGACTTCAGATATCATTTGAAAAGAGAGAGATAATGGTAGCAAATCCACTTGTAATCAATCGCATAACAATAAATAACAAGAAAGTTAAAATAGTGAAGCAATTTAAATACTTAGGAGGATACACGAGACGAAGTGGGAAGGAAAGAGACCAAGAGGAAAACTGAGAGACAGGTGGCTGAAGGGGGTGGAATAAAGCGTGAAGAAGAGAGGAGAAGACTGGGCAAGGGTGGAGGCTGAGCGATGGTGGGAAGACAGAAGACGTTGGAGAGGCTTGTGTTCCAAACAGACCCGGCCAGTGGCTGGAAACTGTGCAAGATGATGATGATGATGAGGAATTTATAACTTACAACTTGGATGAGAAACCTGCAAGTCAAGAAAGAACTAATAAAATGATAAAAGCCCGAAAATTAACATGGTCTACATATAAAAGAAAATGTCTATCAATCACAACAAAATTAAAACATTACAAGACGGTTGTTCAACCAGAGGTGACACATGGAAGCGAAACTCTTTTTAAAGTTACTCAGAAAAAAAGAATCTACAATATTTTAAAAGTAGAAAGAAGAATAGCTAGAACATGCATAAATAAAAAATATCAGAAAGATGGACAGTGGTGGATAGTACCAAATGAAGTGGTATACAGAGAACTGGAGCCCATCACTGATACCATTTGGTAGAAACAGGTTTTTTTTTTTTTTTTTTTTTTTGTCACATTATGAGGACACCAGAAACCAGGTTATCTAGAAAAATTGTAGTGAAACTTTGGAATATGAAACAACAAGTAGGATGGATTAAGGAAATTAGAGAAGATATGAATTAGAAATAACCTTGGATGACTTGCAAAACAAAACAAAAAATTAAAAGAAACAAAACTGAAAGATATAAAAATTAGATTTCAAGAAAAAACATGGACAAACGTCATATAGTAAAAAGGGTATTTATAGATGAGGAACGCCTGAGAAGATCAGAGTGAATGAAAAGCTACTGGGCAACTCGGAAAGGAAACTTACTGAAGAAGAGGACCAAGAAATGATTGAAGTGGTACAATGAGACCGTAAAAGCAGAAGAAGAAAATCTACAGTAAAAACAATGAACATCCCTGTTTTATGAGTAACATGAAGGATGTTGATTAGACTTGACTGTTCATACGTAAATGTATTTTAACTGGCCACTGTGGCCGAGAGTGCTAACGTGGTTCCATTCATTAGGTCGACAGCTGATTTCCTTCCAATATCCCTTCCCTGACCCGTCCTGAAAAGGAATGTATATGGCCATTGACCAGATCTACACCGTTGTATCTAAGCAGCTATCGCAAATGTTACACGTACAATGCTACATAACACATGGAGAGAGTTGGAATACAAATCCGATGTCTGTTACACCACAAATATTTCTCATATTGAAGTGTATAAGGCGGCTTCGGTAGCGTAGTGGGTAGCATGCTGAGCTTCTATGCCCAAGATCGCGGGTTCAAAACCTGCTTAAGTCGTCGGAGGGGAAGTAAAGCCGGTGGTCCCATGTCATAGATTTATGGCATGATAAAGAACCTTCCAATGATTACACTTGTATGAAGCTATATATAGGTTATATTTGACTAAAGCTCTTAGGTTCCAACGTTCGTCGCCAGGAGACGACTGCAGTGGCATCTAGTCACAAAGTTCAGAACTAGTTGTTCGTTGACGGTGGCGTTTGGTAGCAAAAGTAGGAACTACTTGAAAATCGATTGTCTGCAGTTCTTACTTGAATTAAAAACAGATAACACACACTAATACAGGTACCACAATTAACACCGGTTATCAGACAGATTCTACTCAACAAAATTATGTTAAATGGTCCGGCTAAGCTCAAAGGACCATAACAACATGCTTCTCATTCGAGAACATTCTTTCAACGGACAGATTCTACACCAGAGCCATCCAGTCATTGCGCTACGTAGTGCGGCCGCGCTCGGGGAGCACTGGGCAGTCAGACTAGCGCTCCTTCCCCTAGCACCACTACACTGTGGCAGCGAGGAGACGGACGATGTTCGAACCACGCTGACTAAATATGTACGTACAGTTGTGCGGCCGACGGCTCTTGTGGGATTGTTGACATTAGAGGAAAGTACCCAAAACAGGACCCCCATTTTGTTTTCTATTAATAAAAAGTAGAAAATATTTAAAAAATATGTTTTAAGAGCATGTAATATTTACTTCATAAGGTTATGCACCGTTTACATTTTGCTTTTAGAAAATATAATTAAAAATAGGTATTTAAAAAAAATATTTCCTAAAACCTTACACTTTGGCAATTGAAAAAAAAGTTGCCAAAATCGGACCCCTTGTAAAAAAACGAAATAACACTAAACAAAATTAGAAAAATTTATTAAATCAGAGAGAACATAGCCTAACCAATTTTCAAAGTGGGATATAACTATTACAGGTTACAGTAAAAAAATATATGCACAATATATTCCAAACCCAAGAACCCTGCTATAGGATGTTCCAGTAAGCTTCCTTTCTGACAGTTCGGTTTTGTGCGTTGAAGGAAAAGTCTAACGCTCTTCTCCCCAGCAATTTTGTTTTTGAAAGGATGTTCAATGTTATTTCTCTCTGCCAATTGTACGGCCATTCTTCGCAGGTCATTACGAGTAAGCCCAAAAAAAGAAGCTTCCATAGCAAGACAATAGTGAACCAGCTCTTCTTCAAGATCTTCACCCAAAGCTGCAGGTCTGCCTCTTTTTGTTATGGTGCTTCCTCAGATGTACTGTACTTCGTATTGGACAACCTCATGAGTGTTGTTTTCGTAACATTAAACTGTTTACTGGTCTTCTTTCAAACCATCTTCTTTTTCCGAACAGCATCAATAGCTTTAGTCATTTTAGATGGGCTCCACTTTCTTTGATTAACCTTCCCCATTATCCTCTTGGACTCTGCAACAGAATTCCAAGAGAATAAGAGTGTTTGGAAATACAGGCAGACTTTATGCATGAAAAAATAAGGGGTCCGGTTTAGGCAACTGTGGGGGGTCCGGTTTGCGCAACTATAGCCAACATTTTGTTAACTCAATACATTTTTAACCATAAATCTATATGAAATGGTTTCGTGATAAACATTAAACTTAACCCTTACCATTTAAGATTATATAGAGTTTGAGAGGCTTACCTGCCTATATCTGGGAGAAATAACAAATCATATAGCTCAATGTTAAAACTTTTATCACTGTCAAAACACGTAATGGCGAACTGATAAGCAACACGTGAAGCAGGCGGCGTGTGCGCTCCGCTACAGAGTGGTAGATGCCCAAACTACTATTTACACTCGGTCCCGCTAGAGTTCAGGAGAATGCAGAGCCGGGGAGACCGGGGGTCCACATTAGAGGAGGGGTCCGATTATGGGCACTTTCTTCTATTAATAGGGCTGTTTTGCCATAACAAATATACCGCATATACAAATCGAACGGTACTCCGATGTATGGAATGTGCAGGAAACGAACACAAGTGTTAAGTAAAGAATATTGTGATTTATTCAAAACTGAAATGAGAACGTATTAGAGAGGAAAATTCAACAACAAATTGTATTCTTTTTTAACACATTGATTCTCTGTTGCACACTAAACATTTGGCATGCCCTTTATAAGCTGTACAGAAAAATGAGATTTCCCATTCTGCTTTAAAGACTGCTGCTTCACCACTTTTTTTTTTTTTGTATGCTGTTCAGTCATGACACTGGCGTAACTGATTTACTTACACGCTGTCAACAAAGCGCATTCGGCTAAACTAGCGACTGATGGATCGACTGCACACTTCAGCCCGCTCAGTCAGCCAAGCTCCTCTCACAACTTCTGAAACTACTTTCCAACAAAGCGCTCGGAGTACTGCCTTAGAGCACGGCCGGAGCCCTGTCTGAATGGCCCTGTTCTACACACACCCAAAGTACACGGGGCTACATGACCGCGTTGTCGCAGCCCCTAAACTGAGGAATCAACCAACTTTTTATTTCTCTCAAAACTCCATTTTTCCCACCCCTTTGGTCAATGGTTGGTGTTATCAAAAACCCTTACTGAGACAAGATTTTGCCCCTATTCCGAAGAATAGTACAAACTTTGAATGGATTTGATTCGTACAATACTAAGGCCCATTCTTACAATCTCCGGTTAAATCTTTACTGGCACTTATACGGCAAGTTTACTGGAGCTTGGTTCTTACAATACCCGGTTAGCGACTAATTGACAGTAAACTAACCCCCGGCAGTGAACTTTACCGGAGGATTCTCCTCCCGTAAACTGTTTTACTGCCAGATTTTCTATTAGAATCTCAACGCCAGCTGATTACATACATCATCAATATGCCTAGAATTATCCGTAATTTCATGGGTGTCATAAATGCTGAAGCTGTTCAAAGAAGGAGACAAAAAGTATGTAAGAATCGAAGTGATTATTACAAGGAGTTAGATGATCAAGACTTTTTTAGACGATTCCGTTTGACCATGCTTTTCCTCTTGAGGCCTTTATTTGTCACATATGGAGATAATTATCCTTCCATATCTAATATTTCTCTTTATAATCGTAACGTAAAAAACAGATAGCGCCAAGAACTCAGATCTCGATCAAGGAATATCAAAATATATATTTATTATTTACTCCCTGACGCAGATCCACTCATGCCAACTATTGAGAGGTATCAAGAAATCTGCAAATCAACCAGAAATATGTACCAACTGTTGAAAATTATGCGCAGATCTGCTAACCTACCATAAACATTAACCGGAACATGGTAAGAAGGATCGATGTTTACCGGGACTTTACTCCGACCGTAAAGACGACTGTCAGAGTTTACTGTCACTTTACTGGAGATTGTAAGAACGGGCCTAAGAGTGTTATAACGATTTCACTTTTTCAAAAAAGGCCCCTCCATTTCCACCCCCTTGATCTCATTGTGCCCATTAACGAACTTGACCAAGATTTTGAACGATTATACAGGGTCATTATCTATGTGCGCGCGAGTAAACACAGCAAGCTAAGCCGGCTGTGACTGGTGCGCACTTTCACACTTTAACCAAACATGTGTACTTACAGTGCTCATAGCCGATGCTGAAAATGTCCTCCCTCTCTTGTAACACACACCTGACATCTTCTGATGAAAGAATGTCTGTCAACTCTTTTATTATTTACGGAGCCTGTTTCCTTGAATCGTTTAGCGAGCCTCCTAATTGTACTGGCATTAGGCACAGGTCTTCCTGGAAACTTGATTCGAAATTTTCGTCTCGTCTCAGAACAAGATTTTCTGCTTTACATATACAAACTATGGATATACACACGTATGCGCAATGTGAATTGGTGTCTAGTAATCACAATACAGTACTCCCTCTGTAATCTGGCATCTCAGCTCTCCGGCACTCCCAGTAATCCAGCATTTTGTATTCGAGTACGAGCTCAACACCTGATTTGATAACGTGTCCCCAATACTGTACAATGTTTCCCACGCAGCGACAAGACTACTGTCTGAGTAAACAATGCTTTGGCGCCAAGAGCGATGACTCACGTACGTCCCCCTCAGGTGCTTAGTGTAGGACAGTTGTACTGTAGTAGTGTTGTGTTGAAGATGGCGTCCGTGCAGAATAACGTAAACATGAAACTCTATCTTTGTTAGATAAACATGAAATCCTAAAGCGGCTTGAAAAGGGCGAAACGTTAACTAGTGTTGCTAACGAATACGGTGTTGGTCAATCTACAGTTCATGACATAAGAAAAAACAGTGATAAAATAAAGTCGTTTTTAAGACCAATGAAAATTTAAAAAGTAAACGACAGACATTGAAAACTGGTGAAAATCCTAAAGTTGACGATAGCTCCTATGCTTGGTTTTTACAAGAACGTGGTAGGCATACACCAATTTCTGGTGAAATCCTTAAAGGAAAGGCTAGGAAAGTTTACCGGAAAATTACCACAAAAAAAAAAGGATGATTTCCAAGCCAGCGAGGGATGGTTTCAGTAATTCAAACAACGTTATGGAGTTAGACTGCTAAGTACAATGGGTGAGAAACTTTCATGTGACGCAAGTGCTGATGTTAATTCGTACTTTTTTACTTTGTATAGTACAATGTAATTAAAACTGATTTTCAAATCATATCTGCATTTTTCTTGATATTTTCCAGTAATCCGGCGTTTTCGGTAATCCAGCAGTGCTCTGGTCCGATATCTGCCGGATTACCGAGAGAGCACTGTACTCACTAAAGTGCAACACTATCGTCTAAGCTTTGCAATGCCCATATGAATGACAAAATACGTGTGAACTAACGATATGAGTCAGTGGAGCGCGCCAACCACCGGCTGAACCGATTACGCACGCCTGCGATCTGCGCCAGTCACAGCCGGCTTAGCTTGCCGTGTTTACTCGCTTGCACGTATATAATGACCCTGTTATTTATGTATACATTTGAAAGTGATTGGTGCAAAACGATGGTAGTTATCGTGTCTACAAGAAAGTGATATATATACAAGGTGTCCGGGTTAAAGGTATAATAATATAAAATTTAATAACCTGAGAAATAATGGAGATATTTATTTGCGGTTCGTTTCTACAACTAGGGTAACTCAAAAAGTTTTCTCTGTTTTCTTGCGGTGGTACCACATGCACATGCGCGTAACTGCATTGTTCACGAGAAGCGCGCCAGTAGCCATGTGGACTCCACAGCATAAAGTGTTCTGTGTTCTTTCGCTCGCAGAGCTAAAATCCGTTACACTAGTACAACGTAGATTTCGGCGTGAGTATGGGCTGTTACCAACTGATGATGTTCCCACTTACGTAACAATCAAGAAATGGGATTTCTTGAATCGTGAGTTCCCAGATCGCTGGATTAGGAGAGGTAGCCCAACAATTGCTTGGTCCCCTAGAAGCCCCGACATTACGCCACTTGATTTTTTCCTGTGGGGGTTTGTCAAGAATCAAGTGTACCAGACACCAGTTCGTGATCTACCAGATCTGTGTCATTACATTCGTGCAGCTATTGCAAATGTTACACCTACAATGCTGCAGAACACTTGGAGATAAGTGGAATACAGATTAGATGTCTGTAGCGCTATTAATGGTGCGCTTATCGAGATGTATTAGGTATGTAAAGAAACATTTTGAGTTACCCTATTCGTAGAAACAAACCGCCAATAAATATCTCCACTACTTCTCAAGTTATTAAATTTTACATTATTATACCTTTAACCCAGACACCTTGTATATATATAAGCTAGCAACCCGACTCGGCTTCGCCCGGGAACAGTTATGAATGCATTACGTGATAAGCGTTTTTCTTTTTCCAATGTCAATGAACAATGACCAATATCCGTTTTACGTCTCGGCATGATGGGTTAAAATCACTGACTGGACTATTAATTATAGTATCATGGAGATGCATGTGCAACAAATTCTTGCTGGACGTAATTTAAGAATGGCGAGGTGCATGAAGCACAAATCCCCCTTCCGTCCAATCTTAACTTGACATTGAATTTTGCAGAACAAAAAGTTGACAGGCAAAATGAAGAAAACCCGAGTTGCACTTCCAGGGAAACTCCAAACACAACCACTCTTCTCTAAAGTTTTTAACTCAACACGACTCGACAGTTTGCTGCTGGCTGGTGAAAGACTCGCCCCTAGCTAGCTCGCAAACTGTCGCCTCAGTAACTGAATGGAGATTGTTGGAAGATATGAAAATGTAAAAACACTTATAGTAGGCGATGTATTTAAGATAGAGATATGCTCTCCTGGGCTTTTTTTGTAGAACTTTTCATGCTGAACAATTCTTACACTCATAGTATATAGATATTTTTAACGGTTTGCCCAACGTAAGCTTAAAAAGGATACGGATGTCAGTTTTCTTTTTCGATCTTTTCACTGAAATTGTTAGTGCTTGACTTCCTTTGGTCATAAATACATTATTTTCTACAGAAACCTTCCTCGAGATATCCTTTACAGAATGGTGAAAACCGCATCAAAATCCATTCAGTGGTTCTCGAGAACCCGTGATATCCCAGAATCGGGGACTTTGTTGTATACTAAATAGAGATTATTCACCAATCAGTATAATTTAATATAATATAATCCCCCTTCCGTCCAATCTTAAATTGACTGTGATTCACAGGCGAAATGAAGAAAATCCGAGTTGCACTTCCAGGGAAACTCCAAACACACCCACCCTTCTCAGAAGTCTTAACTCAACACGACTCAACGGTTTGCTACTGGCTGTATCTGGGGCAAGAGGTTCGCCCGCTAGCTAGGCCGTAACAGGGATCATAGACTCGCCCTTAGCTAGCTCGTAAACTGTCGCCTCAGTAGTTGAATTGACATGGTTGGAAGAAATTAAAACGTAAAAATACTTATAGTGGGCAATGTATTGAAAATAAGACATATGCTCTCGCAGACTTTTTTGTAGAACTTTTCATGCTGAACAATTCTTACACTCATAGTATTTAGATATTTTTAACGGTTTGCCCAGCGTAAGCTTACAAAGCGCTCGGATGCCTGTTTTTTTTACTCTTCCACTGAAATCGTTAGTGCTCGGCTTCCTCTGATCATAAATAAATTATTTTCATCAGAAATCATCCTCGAGATATCCTTTATAGAATGGTGAAAACCGCATCAAAATCCATCCAGTGGTTCTCGAGTTTACCCGTAACATCCATAAGTCCAACCCCTCGTCCACGTCGTGGGAGACGGGCAACGGCACAAAGTAGGGGATTGCCTGTAGGGGCGAAGTACAGTGGGGACTTCGTGTGCCCCGGGACCGTTATGGTAGCTGTGAAGGTCCTACAGGAACCCTGAAAAGTGACGGCTAACGGGGCTCTGGTGAAGCTACGATAGGCCCAGCAAGCCAGTAGTGGATGAAACCAAATACTTTCAAAAATGGAACGAGCCTCGGACATGATGGATTTAATAGACGACGACGCGGCTGTACACACGGACTAAGATTTGGAACTTTAAACCTAAGAACGCTGACGGGGAAGGTGGAGGAGATAGTGGATATGATGGAAAGAAGGACGTTGGATTTATTGGGATTGGCAGAAACAAAGTGGAAAGGGGAAGGAAGGAGAGAACTGAGAAAAGGCTATAGACTGTACTGGAGTGGGAATGAAGAGGGAAAGAGGAATGGAGTGGGAGTAGTAGTACGAGATGGTTTAAAAGAAGAAGTGAGGAGAATAAGTGATAGGATGATGAAAGTGAAAGTAGCACTGAGGGGAGAGACCGTAGAAATAGTGCAAGTGTATGCTCCACAAGTAGGCTGCGCCTCTGAAGAGAAGGAGGAGTTTGAAGAGGAATTGCAGAAGCAGCTGGTAGGAAGAAATATGATTGTTATGGGGGACCTCAATGCCCATGTAGGAAGAGAAAGACAAGGTTATGAGAGTGTTCTAGGACCAGAGGGTTGGGGCGGAAGAAATGAGGAAGGAAAGAGACTGTTGGACTTCTGCCAGAGGAACAGCCTGCTAGTTGGGAACTCCTGGTTTAAGAAAAGAGAGAGCCACACAATCACATGGTACAGTGATGACTTGACCAGGAAGTCGGTGGTCGACTATATACTGTATGAGAAAGAACTAAATAAGAACATCACGGACATCAAGGTTATACCATCGGAGAACCTGGATAGCGACCATCGATTGCTGGTAATGAACCTGAGAGGGAGTAAGGAGAAGAAAGGGACTGAGAACCAGGAAAGACGTATAAGGATATGGAAACTGAAAGAAGGGGATAGAAGGGTCGAGTACCTCAAAATGGTAAAGGAAGGAATTCCAACAGATGAAGAAAGAGGGGTGGAAGAGGAATGGGCTAGATTTAAGAAGACACTAGTAGGTGCAGCAGAAGCAGTATGTGGGAGGACAAGTAGTAAGAAGAGGTGGAAGGAAACACCATGGTGGAATGAGAAGACAAAAGATATAGTAAGGGAAAAGAATAGAGCCTTTAGGAGGTGGTATCAAAATAGGACGGTAGAGACAAGGGAAGAGTACCAGGAAAGAAAGAAGGAGGCGATGAGAGTGGTGGCTGAGGAGAGAAGGAAGTGGATGGAAGAGTGGACAAAGATGATGGAGGAGGATAGTGAAGGTACAAAAAAGGTCCTGTATGGGATGGTAAAAAATAAGAGGCGGAAGGATCGTACGGATTATGTTAGAATGGTGAACAAAAGGGGACAAGAGATAGAAAATAGGGAAGAACTGAAGAAAATGTGGAAAGAATATTTTGAAGAACTTCTGAACCCAAATGGAAAAGATGGTGAGGAGGAAGAAATCGGAGAAGAGGAAGATGAACTGCAAACAGAAAAGGACTTAACATGGAAAGAAGTGGAAGATGCAGTGAACAAGATGAAAGGAGGGAAGGCACCGGGTGTGGATGAGTTGAGTGTGGAGATGGTGAGAGCAGCAGGAGAGGTGGGGATACAGTGGCTGTACCGAGTGATGAGGACAGCATGGAAGGAAAGGAAGACCCCAGAGGACTGGAAAAAAGGAATCATTGTCCCGATCTTCAAGAAAGGTATTAGAACAGATTGCAGAAACTATCGGGGAATAACATTGATGAGTCATTGTGCAAAGATCTTCGAGAAAGTTTTGGAAAAGAGAATTAGGACAAGGATAGAAGGAGGGATGAGGGAAGAACAACATGGCTTCAGAGCAGGAAGGTCCACAGTGGATTTGATTTTTGCTGTAAGGCAGTTACAAGAACAGCACTATGAATATGGAACAGATCTACTGATGGCCTTCCTGGACATTGAGAAAGCATATGACAGTGTATGCAGAAACAAAGTATGGAAGTCCCTGGAGGATAGAGGAGTAGAGAAATGGACTATAAAGAGGATAAAGGAGATGTACAAGGGAAGCGTGAGCTGTGTGAAAGTGGGAGGAGAGAGATCAGACTGGTTGGAACAGAGAAACGGCCTGAAACAAGGAAGTGCACTGTCACCGTTACTTTTCATTGTGGTGATGGATGACATAATGACCCGAGTGGCACAAGTAATTGGGGACGGAAAGATGAAAGCAATGGTGTTTGCAGATGATTTGATGATTTGGGGAAACAAGGAGGAGGAGGTACAGGAACAGTTGGACGTGTGGGAAGGAATAATACAAGGATATGGGATGAAATTTAGCATCAATAAGAGTGAGATGGTGATCACAACAAGGAAGAAGGAAAGAACCACAACGGGAATAACAATTGGTGGGGAACAGCTGAAGAAAGTGGAGAGTTCCAAGTATCTGGGAAGCCTGATACAAGATAATGGAAGAAACGATAGAGAAATAAATGAGCGGGGGAGGCAGGCAGAAGCATTTCGGAGGAGTGTGAGAAGCATGTTATGGAGCAAGGATGTCCCTCGGAACAGCAAAAAGATCATATATCGGACGTACTATGTCCCTATCCTGACGTATGCCTCGGAGACCTGGGTTATGAAAGGAAGGGAGAAGAGCAAAATACAGGCCAGTGAGATGAGGTTTTTGAGAAGCAGTATTGGAGCTACAAAGATGGACAGAATAAGAAATGAGAGGACCAGAGAATTAATGAAGGAGGAACCATTACAGGATGGTATAGAGAAATCTAGACTTAGATGGTATGGACATGTAAAACGAATGGAGGAAAAGAGGATACCCAGGAGAGTACATGAGACGAAGTGGGAAGGAAAGAGACCGAGGGGAAGACCGAGAGACAGGTGGCTGAAGGGGGTGGAAGAAAGCGTGAAGAAGAGAGGAGAAGACTGGACAAGGGTGGAGGCTGAGAGATGGTGGGAAGACAGAAGACGTTGGAGAGGCTTGTGTTCCAAACAGACCTGGCCAGTGGCTGGAAACTGTGCAAGATGATGATGATGATGATCCAAGAATCGGGGACTTTGTTTTATAAGAAGTAGAGATTATATATAAACTTTTGAACTGACGGTGGTTTTGGGGTCTGGGAGATGAGAATCACGAAGATAGGTCAACATTTTCTGGAAGTGCAACATGGTACCCTTTGCAAATGGTATCTTCTCATGAAATATACAGAGTCTTTATATTTGCTTGGCCAGGACATTCTCGTTCACACGCTCCGCCAGTCACAGCTCAGTTCCCGGCTGCAGCGCGCGCGTATGTACGGCAGAATACGGTGATCAAAATCAGTATCATGCATTTTTACTCACCATGTTAACAGCAGATGCTGAAAATGTTCCCCATCCGCTGCCAAACATAATCGGCATCTCGTTATGAAGTTTCCAGTTACTCTGGTTAATTTAGCATCAGTAAGGAAATCTTCACGTCTATTTTTAATGTTTACTGAACCTGAACGTTTGAATCTCTTAGCCAGTTGTCTTATTGTCTGATTTATAGGAATGGGTCCCCCTGGAAACCTCACACAATCACAATCAACACTACACAATACGATATACAGTACCGGTACACAGTAGCTTCATACAACACTGAAAGACTGAAACACCCAATTAGCTCAGAGCTTACACGTCTACAGAAGAGCGAGGGAATACCCGGCTGGAGACCACGCTCCAATCTGGCCAGGGACCGGCGGCCATGGTCTGTACAATACGTGTCGTACATAACGTGCGCTAGAACAAGACAAAAGTTTCGAATGACATTTCCAGGGAGACCCATTCCTATAAATTGGACAATAAATCAACTGGCTAAGACATTCAAATGTACAGGTTCAGTAAACAATAAAAATAGACGTAAATGTCTTTTATTTCCTTACTGAAACCGGAGTAACCGGAAACTTCATAAGAAGATGCCGGTTATGTTTGGCAGCGGATGGGGAACATTTTCAGCATCTACTGTAAGCATGGTGAGTAAAAATGCATGATACTGATTTTAATCACCGTATTCTGCCGTACCTATACGTGCGCACGGCAGCCGGGAACTAAGCTGTCACTGGCGGAGCGCGTGAGCGAGAAAGTCCTTGCCAAGCAAAAATAAAGACCCTGTACCTAAAAGTGAAAACAGTCAGTTTAAAGAATCTTAAAAATCTAAACAGTACGAAGTGTTTCAAAGTCGATCAGTTTAAAAATCCAATTAATAAAATTTCGCAGTAGATTTATGAGCAATTTTATTAATTAGATTTTTAGACAGCACGACTATCAAACTCAGTTTGGTATTGACATTTAATGAAACGATTGAGCATCCTGTCACCTTTGATGGCGTACGACTCTGCAACAATCCTGAGGCTTCGACTAGGCAGCTGCTTTTCGGAGAGGGTCTGGAGTTCTGCCTGGTTGTAGTAGTTGAGAGACTCCTGGTAATTTCCCATGGCATAATGGACCTTCCCCAAGAGGAGGTTCGAGTCCAACAGAACTCCAGCCTGAAACATTACATTTAATTTTAACCCTCTTAGTGCCAAGCCATTTCCTGAAATACTTGCCAAGAATGCCAAGCCATTTTCAATGGTCATGCAGACTATTCGAAAATAAATCATAAATACCACATTTCCAACAATAGAATCATTACTTTTGCTTTGCATTATAACCAATATTTCATTCTTTCATACATTATGTTCATAACAGTAAATACGGCATCTAAACCTTTTCAATTGAGGTTATTGTGATAATTGTATAATTTTTCATTTTTTTGTTGTAAAAAATCAGTTTTGCGCCTAAATTAAGGACACCTAAGAGGCATATTATAAGAAACACTACGTTTCCAGCTGTATAAAGTTCTTAGATACATCTGTAGGCAGAAAACTTCAACAAGAAGAAAACAACTGCACCGCAATTTCAGCGGGAACGCGCGTGATTGGGGGAGCGCAAAGGGAGGGCGTGAACACAACCTCAAACCTATCGCGTAACGGATTTCAAAGGACAAAAGTAAACACCGCACAGGCAAGCTTGAAACCTCACCTTTCCAACAGTATGAAATAATCATGGTCATATGCCTACAGAAATCTACAAATATAAGATAAAGGGCACACCGATTGAATCGGATTTGGCACTTTTGGCGCAAGCAGCGAGAGACGATCTGATCGGCACGTGGCACTGAGAGGGTTAAGAACAAGATGAAGTGGGGAGCCTATTTTTAAAATAAACTTATGGTATATCACAAAGAACTGTGTAAATTCTCTACAAGTCCACTTGGAAGTATTCTGTTCGACTTTGAGTAGGTTAAATTTTGAATAATTATTTCTAAATATTAAATTATCAGTCTCGCTCATCACAGAGGCCTATCCACAAACTTTACTTCAATAAAGAATAGATGACAAGCATTATAAAAAACTTTATTTGACCTGTCATCTGTTCAAGTTGTAAACAGACCTGCCTCAAAGAAGTTATCTGCAGCATATTTGACAGGCCAGCCAAAACAAATCTATACATTTTATATAATAACTAGCAACCTGCCCCGGTATCACCAGGTATCGTTAATGGTTTAACCGGCGTAAGCTTAAAAAGCGCACGGAGTTGGTAGCATGCTGAGTTTCTATGCCCAAGATCGCGTGTTCAAACCCAGCCGAAGTCGTAGTATTTTTCAAGAGCGTTAAAAATCCCTCGGCATGCCTTCCTTCAAAGGGGAAGTAAAGCCGCCGGGGCCCACGTCATACGAAGGCTGTTTTTTAAGTAAGGGCCGTTTTTTTTAACCCGTAGTTAGTGCGCACGCCGCAACAAGCGTGCGCGTTACCTCCCGGCATCCTTTGCGAACAAGCAGGAGTCAGTTGCAGCTGTGTAGCTAACCTGTACGCTTGCTTAACTGTGCATCTTTACAATGTTCAAGATTATTGATTCGCCCGCCGCGTGTGAGGTACGATCTGTGATACGTTTTGAGTGCAAGAAACAAGTCAGCTTTGTGAGGTGTATGGTGATAATGTAATGCACATTTTCACGACCACATTTGAACTCACGTACCCATTTTCGCACTTTACCGTCACAGCGCAAGATCATGGCAAGACCTCACACTGCTGCTCGGGCTCGGGAACTGATTGACTCTTTTGGGTGGGAAGCGCTTCGCCGACGATGGAGAAGTGAAAACAGCCGTGAATTCTTGGTTGTCAGAGCAGGTGGCAAACTTTTATGCAGAGGGATTTCAGAACTTAGTTTTAAGGTATGGCAAGTGGCTAAATAAACAAGGCAACTATGTATAAAATAGAGGAAGGTATGTAAAACCTAAAAATAAATGTGGTTTCAAAATAAAAGGTTCGGTTAATTTTTAAAAAAGAAACGGCCCTTACTTAAAAAACAGCCCTCGTAGGTTTATGGCATGTAAAAAACCTCTCACATTGAGGGGCTTAAAATAAGCTTTGGACTTCTATCTAGGATAATAATTTTTATCTTTCGCCTATTTTAACATGTATAGTATTTTGAAAAGTTTTCCCCAATAGCCACGCTTCTATGAAAAGTACAGTCTAGAGTTACATCAATGATTAGTGTCGTGCCACGGATGGATATCTGTACGTACCAAATTTTATGTCGATCCACCCAGCCGTTCACGAGTTAAAAGCGTACAAACTTGTACACATACAGACAGAAAAAATTGTTTTTGCGCACAACGGTAATACAACAGTCTGAAACGCGTTAATAACTCAGAAAAAAACAGACAAACTTTCATTTTTATATATAGTATATAGGGATTACACCAACTTTACAAACACACCTTCTTTCCTTGGTCGCTAGCCGTCAGTAAAAGATACCCTTTTGCATCAGCCAAACCCGTCCGTGCTTTGAATATGTTTGCTTCCACTGGTGGGTTTTCTTCCAGGTAAGATTCTAGTTTGCCTTCCCCGATTAAGAAATTGGCAAGGCATTCTGGAAAAGAAATGAAAAATAGTAATTTTTAATATCAACTTGCATGAAAGGAATTTGATTTCATGACCAAGGAGGTTGTCAGCTATTCAGTCATGTGTTGTACCATTGCCCACTAGACAAAATGAAATTAACTTAAATACACCATGTTAGAAAATAGATCCATGGTGACTAACATTTAAATCATTAGCCTTTCAAAATAAGAGTGCCGCTGGACTAGGCTGCAACAGTGTTTGTTTATAGCTGCTCAGGAACATTGCGGGACGATGAGGGGGACACAGTAATGACATAAGTCAAGCAGCATTGCATGCGCTCATAGGTACAAGACCAGTTAGACGTAATAAGTGAAAAGATTGAGCAATAGGGATTGAAGATAAATGCGGAGAAGAGTAAAACAGTGGTGATGAGTAGAGATGAGAAAGAAGGAAAAGGAATAATCCAAGTCGGAGATAAGGAATTGGAAGTGGTGAAACACTTCAAATACTTGGGAACTGAACTGACTGAAGATGGAAGACTAGATTTGGAAATTAGCAGAAGAATACAACTTGGGAGTGCTTTCTACCAACATACCAATTAAGGCTAGAGAAGTCATGTACAAAGCATATTATGTTCCTATAATGGCATATGCAGCAGAAACTTGGACAATGACTAAGAGGGATGAGAGCAGAGTACAGGCAGCTGAGATGAGATTCCTGAGAAGTATGGTCCAGAAAACGAGGAGAGACAGTGTGAGAAATGAAGATAAACAGAAAGAACTGGGAGTACAGAAACTAAATGACAAACTGGAGCAAAACAGATCGAGATGGTTTGGACATGTCAAACGGATGAATGAAGTAAGGCTACCAAGACGAGCACTGGAACGACAGATGACAGGGAAGAGAGGACGAGGCAGACCAAGAATGAGTTGGATGGACTCGGTGAAGAATAGCATTAGAAAACGGAATCTGGATTAGTACACGGTGTCGGAAGAGGAATGGTGGAATGACAGAACAAAGTGAAGAGGAACCATGCAAATGCCCCCACCTCTGGTGTCAGCTGGAAAAGGGGAAATGAAGATGATGAGGATTATTCCACCACAATATTATTACTGGTATACATAAGATCACTTTGGTTTGTGCACCAATACATCTGCTTACAACAGAGCGGAATCATGGGTTGCCATGGGGAAGAACATCTACAAAACATATGTACAGTCATATGAACATGTTAGTCTGGAAAAGGATGGTTCTTCATGCTGAAATGAAGAAGTAGCAAGGATTTTGTTTTTGTCCATAAACAAAACTGGCAAGAGCATTGAAGAGTGGACGACGGTGTGAATCCAACAGCTTACAGTTTCCTAGTTTATCTCATTATATAGAGGCAGATAACCTCGTAGTTCTTCCCCTTAAAACAACAATAACTATCTTATTATACTTCATGGCAAACATCTGTACTTGTATTGCATGCTTATGCTGTATGACAGATCAGTTCTGCTAAGCATGTCATCTGCTCCGCATTCGGTAGGTGACTATTGTTGGAGCAGATGACCTAGCTGTTCCACCACTTAAAACAACAATAACTGATAATAGAGTCCTACTGTAAAATAGTTTTCTTTTTGTTTGGCATGCACACTAAATACAGTCAGAGTTGACCTTGTTTTACACAACCAAAGCTCAATTCTGAAGCTACTAAAGTTATAGGTTAGGTTAAATTACATTAATCTATATTTGACGATGTCAAGTAATAAGACTCAGGTTGTCTCTCATTTACGGCATAAACTAATCCAAAATCACACAACCCAAAGAACATCAGAATGTTGTCTCGCACTTACTCTCAAATTTACAAATGTATTTCTATCAACTCGTATCATAACATAAAAGTATGGTAGCGTTAAAAGAAGAACTGGATGTTTTTCATATACATCACAAATCAGGAAAAGTGCATTTGCACTATAACCGCATTCATTGTGTGGGCGTATTGAGTACCGATACAATGCTTACCCGAGTTAGGCGACCTAGTTTTTAACTGCTCTGCTAAATCAATCACTCGTCTCCAATTTGATTCTTCTCTACTTTTCTCTATTTCCGTTTCAATTCGAACCGAACTTCTTGCTTTCCCTGCCATGATAGCTTTTAGCTACCACTTGTTCCTCTTCTCCACCCACACTTATCTTTTGCAGGGGGCTCTTTAATGACTGTCAATGGTCACGGCCATATTGATCAAATCAGCTGACAGTTGTCTCCCAAGATTGTCAACAATAAAAGTTAGAAGAGTGTACGCCATTTTCGTGCTATCTAAAAGAAATAGTCTATGCTATTATGAAATTCGGTTGTATTTCTTCGTTAAATTGAGGTAAAAACACGTATTGATTGCACTGTCTCAGTGCAAGCCGCTCAAGCACGAGCGCCATGAATGAAGGAGTAAGGAGTAAATACGAGCAGCGCGCAGAGCTTGGCTTACGCTTTCTGTACGTTGAATGCGGTAACAGATGTTAATACCGCGTCAGGAATGATCTCAAAGAATAAGAACTAGTGTTGAGGAATGGAAGCATGCTAGCAGACTACTCCCTGTGTGCAAGTGCAGATCCAGTGTACGCAGGAAGGGGGCACACGATTTGTTTTTGTCTCCCTTCCAGTCCATATGCTATGGTATATATTTGCCCTCAACGCTCTTATAACGTGTAGTGACCTTCGGTTAAATAGAAACAAGACTAAATCTATGACCTTTAGGAAAGGGGGAAAGCCAGCAATTCTTCACATTGCAGGAAAACCGCTTGAGAGTGTCTTACATTACAAGTACCGTACTTAGGTCTTACACTGCAGACAACTGGCAATGTTTTCACACTGCATTTGGAACGATTGGAAAAGCTGAAGGCGACTTACATAATAATAATAATAATAATGTTATTGGTTTTACGTCCCTTTTAACTACCCTGGCTTTTAGAGACGCCGGGGTGCCGGAATTTTGCCCCGAAGGGGATCTTTAACGTGCCAGTAAATGTACTGACACGGCTCCCTCGCATTTGCGCACCCTCAAATGCCAGCTGACTGCGCCAGGTTTCGACTTACATAAAGAAGGCCTTGGATGTATCAAAGTATACACCTTCAAGACTGGAGTATGAGTTGATCCGCGAGTTTTTTTTTATGTAGAAGAACTTCGGCTTTAACTGCTGCTACTTTCTACTCCAGGATATCTAAAACTCATGGACACACTACAGTCAAAGAAGAGGGACATTTGGTGGGATTTTTACTCCACGGACGCTATGATTTTCGACGATTGGAAGAATGGGGGATACGAGCTGAGACATATTCTCACGCGCTTTGCCATACATGGTTTTCATTATAAAATGTGTCAGACCAAAAAGTTCCATCATCCGTGTGACGAATGTTTGTGTGCGCGCTGTGGAGAACAGTGTGGAAGATATCAAGTTATGTTCTGCACATTAAGACATGAATCTTTGGTATTCCTAAGGAATAACAATTAGTTTACTGAATGATTTTTAGAATTTATTCGTTATATGTATGGCCATTGGCTGCAATAAATCACTAAAATTTTTTGTTTCATGACAAATCGGTGGTGGCTGATGTGGTTTTGTCCACTAGCCTACTCTCCAGTGGGGGGTGGGTAATAAGATTAAACGCGAATATCACATTAGAATGCAGGATTAATGTTAATAATTATTATTTTCCAGGCCTGAAATGTTAAACTTTTTTCATTGTAGCGTGCATTAATCTAAATTAGGTATAGTTTTGTTGTAATTTGTCTGCAGCACGGGTTCTTAACCGTTTATTGCCACGGCCCGAAATCAACTTTGCGATCAACGTGCGCTACTCGTAGGCCTGGTTCCCCACCCAGTTAAAGAGTGCTTATTTAAGAATGTCTTTATAAGCGTAGAAAATTATTATTTATTTACATAATTAACGCCCACATTGGAGCACTTAAATCAAACCAATTACCTTAAGTCATCTATGGATTGACAGGGAATTTACCTGTCATCTTACTCCTCTCCAAAAACCTCTTCATTCTAGCTCTCCTCATCAGATATGACATAGTTTTCGTTGATTAAATTTTAGTGAAGTATTATTATTAGTATTATTATATGTCCTAACAAGCACTTACAATGTACCGGTGGTTATCTCTACATAGTATAAAACGAAGTCCCCGATTCTTGTATGTCACTGGTAATCTCGAGAACCACTGGATGGATATTGAAGCGGTTTTCACGTTCTGTAAAGGATATCTCGAGGAAGATTTCTGTAGAAAATGTATTTATGATCAAAGGAAGCCGAGCAGTAACGATTTCAGTGAAAAGGTAAAAAAAAAAGTGACAGTCAGTCTGAAAGACCAGACTTTGTATCATTTTAAATGCTACAAATGCTGAAAAATGCTAGAAAGGCTGAAGGCTTGACATGTTAGAAATTTATCTGCATAATACTTATCTTACTTTATAATACTTTACCTTGTTTCAAATTACTCACGAACGGCAAGTGCAAACCAAGGGCAAAGCAAGGTCAAGCGCGCAGGATGCCGTCACGCTCACCAGAACGCGCGGGGACTTGCCCCTTCCATCCAGTCTACAAACACTTATAGTGGGCGATGGATTCCAGATAGAGATATGCTCTCGCGGACTTTTTTGTAGAACTTTTCATGCTGAACAATTCTTACGCTCATAGTATATTAGTATTTTTAACGATTTGCCCAGCGTAAGCTTAAGAAGTGCACGGACGCCAAGTTTGTTTTCGACTTTTTCACTGAAATCGTTACTGCTTGGCTTCCTTTGATCATACATAAATTACTTTCTACAGAATCTTTCCTCGAGATATCCTTTACAGAATGGTGAAAACCGCATCAAAATCCATCCAGTGGTTCTCGAGATTACCCGTGACATCCAAGAATCGGGGATTTTTTATCTTATACTAACGAAGTAGAGATTGTCGGGGAACACATGCACCAAGCAGTACTATGACGTCACACACCTCAGTGCATCTGGGTACATTTCGTCCCGTCACCGTAACGTAACGCCAGACCCCCAGCGTAACGACGAAGTCGACAAGATCATATAAAATGATTAAAAACCACATGGTGTCCGTGCGCTTTTTAAGCTTACGCTGGGCAAACCGTTAAAAAATATGTATATACTAGGAGTGTAAGAATTGTTCAGAATGAAAAGTTCTACATAAAAGTCCTCGGGAGCATATCTCTATCTTCGTTTTCATTTCTTCCAACAATATCCATTCAAATACTGAGGCGACCATTTACTAGCTGCCTAGGGACGAGTCTATCACCCCAGTTACAACCTAGCTAGCGGGCGAACATATTACCCCAGATACAGCCAGCAGTGATCTGTCAAGTCGTGTTGAGTTAAAACTTCAGAGAAGAGTGGTTGTGTTTGGAGTTTCTCTTGAAGTGAAACTCGGCTTTTCTTCATTTCGCCTGTGAACTTCCCGTTCCGCAAAATACATAGGCTAATAAAAAAATGTACGGAGCTGAAATTTTGCACGAGTGACAGTTTAAACAAATCAGTTCGAGAATACGTTGTCACGCTCAATCGTCGCTCAATCGTCGCGCATCGTAGTTGCACACACGTGACACACCCAATATTTTTTTTTACGTTGCGAGACATCCTGTGCTGCTCCTCCATCTTTGGCCACTACACTGCCCAGGTGAGAGAAGCTATCCACATCCTCTATAGATTCAACCCTGAAAGCAAATGGGTCTAGTTTAAAACAAACACAGTGACTCCGTTTACTTTTGGAAACTGTGACGTCAATTAGGGAGCTGAGAGAATATGGTGACCCATCTTGGATCGCGACCCATTGCTAATAAAACTTTGTGTTAGTATAAACATTCCCTTTCCAAGGTTGTTTATATGACGAGCGTGTGCAATTTGTTGCGCAACACCATAGTAATGATGGTAATTTGCGGAATAACAATAGCAATCTTCTTGATAATACTTCTGTGTTATATCACTTGATAGGCTGAAAGGTTGGATGAGGCAAGGGAATACCAGTTACCAGACGCGCAATAAGGACTGCCTTTTCAGCGGACCTCAATCCATACTACACAGCAAGGTAGGAGGGGGAGAAATCTATTGGAATAAAGTACAGGGATAGGAGGGTGATGAAGCCTCCGTGGCTTAGGCGGCAGCACGCCGGCCTCTCACCGCTGGGTCCGTGGTTCGAATCCCGGTCACTCCATGTGAGATCTGTGCTGGACAAAACGGAGGCAGACAGGTTTTTCTCCGGGTACTCCGGTTTTCCCTGTCAAAATTTCATTCCAGCAACACTCTCCACTATCATTTCATTTCATCTGTCATTCATTTAATCATTGCCCCAGAGGAGTGCGTCAGGCCTCGGCAGCCGGCACAGTTCATATCCTCGCCGCTAGATAGGGGCTTCATTCATTCCATTCCTGACCCGGTCGGAGACTGGAAGCAGGCTGTGGATTTTCATTTTTCATAGGAGGGTGATATACAATCTATACCGAAACCAGACAGCAGTCATTCGAGCTGAAGGACATGAGAGAGAAGCTGGTATTCAGAAAGGTGTAAGGCAAGGCTGCAACTTATCACCCATACTTTTCAATCTTTACATTGAACAAGCAATGAAGGAAATTGGAGAAAAATTTAAAGTGGGAGTGAAGATTCAATGAGAAATAATTTCAAATCTGAGATTTGCTAATAACATCGTCATCTTGGCCGACACGCCTGAGGATTTGAATGAGTTTTTGAATGGTATGGACTCCATCTTACGGAAAGAATACCTGATGAAAATTAATAAATGTAAAACAAAGATACTGGAATGCAGCCGAAATAAATCAGAAACCTCTATGGACATAAAATTGGCAGGTGAAAAGCTGAAGGAAGTAGGAGACTTCTTTTACTTAGGAAGCAAAATAACCAGTGATGGACGAAGCAAAGAGGATATAAAAAGTAGGTTGGCTCAGGCAAGGAAAGCATTTCTACAAAAAAGGAATCTGTTGACATCGAATATAGATTTAGGTATTAGGAAGTCATTTTTGAAAGCCTTTGTCTGGAGCGTGGCGCTCTATGGCAGTGAAACCTGGACTATTGGTGCAGCAGAAAAGAGGAGAATTGAAGCATTTGAAATGTGGTGTTACAGGAGAATGATGAAGATCAGATGGGTAGATAGGGTTACAAACGAAGTGGTATTAAGACGAGTGGGAGAGGAGAGATGTTTCTGGTGACAGCTAATGAAGAGAAGAGATAAGTTGGTAGGACACATATTAAGACACCCAGGAATAGCAAGCTTAGTTATGGAAAGAAGGGTTGAGGACAAGAACTGTAGGGGTAGACCAAGGTTAGAATATGTTAAACAGATTGCCTCGGATGTAGGGTGTAGTAGCTATGTAGAGATGAAACGATTAGCTCAGGACAGGGAGACATGGAGGGCTGCATCAAACCAGTCAAACGACTGAAGACTCAAACAACAACAACAAAAACAAGGAGGGGGAGGGGGGTAAAACACGGGGAGTTCAGGGGGGATTGACCCCCTCAAGTTTTAGGTGCAAGACAACATTTTTATGTAGCCTACCCTAAAAAAAAGTGAAAAACCAGAAAGTATTCTATAAACGATTTAATACTACGTTAGGCGGACAGCCTCCGTGGCTTAGGCGGCAGCACGCCGGCCTCTCACCGCTGGGTCCGTGGTTCAAATCCCGGTCACTCCATGTGAGATCTGTGCTGGACAAAACGGAGGCAGACAGGTTTTTCTCCGGGTACTCCGGTTTTCCCTGTCAAAATTTCATTCCAGCAACACTCTCCACTATCATTTCATTTCATCTGTCATTCATTTAATCATTGCCCCAGAGGAGTGCGTCAGGCCTCGGCAGCCGGCACAGTTCATATCCTCGCCGCTAGATAGGGGCTTCATTCATTCCATTCCTGACCCGGTCGGAGACTGGAAGCAGGCTGTGGATTTTCACTACGTTAGGCGGAAAATGGGAAAAGCCATCTTGCCTTGCTTAGTCGAAATGTATTTATTCTACCGAACAAACAGTCTGCTCTGCCGTTTCCCGCCGAGGCGCTTTGAGCTTTGTCCACTTACCATGACGATCTGAAAAGGTACATTTTCGAGCTATTATTTCTGAGCCCTGGTTTAAAAGTGAGGTAAGGTACTGGGACACACAAAATCATTACTCATGCCCGGAAACAACAGCGTGCGCTTCGTTTTTTGAAATAAACTAAGTAAAATGGCATGGCTCTTCCCGCGCGCATCTCGCGTTTCAAGCAGCGGCTACGTATGCGCCCTGTGATTTCATTAAACTTATATTGGCTTCCGAAGGGTTAATTAGAAATAATGAGTAAAATTAACGTTTTTTTAATGTAGCGTTAGGCCTATATTACCGTGTAACGGGGGGGGGGGCAGATGACCTCTTAGTTCCACCCCTTAACTAACTAACTAACTAACTAACTAACTAACTAACTAACTAACTAACTGGTAGGTAGGCATTCGCAGTTTATAAATTAACCCCCCCCCCACCAGGTCCAATTTCTAAATGCATATAACTTCTACACTATAAAATCAATTGAATTTAAACCAAATTTCGTTTGTACTATGTGTACATAAACAGATATGATTGAGCGCATTCTTAAGAGCCACCAGAGCTGCCAACTGTTAATAAATGTTCTCTATATTCTTTTGTCCAAATGCCAATATATCAGAAAGTATGCAAGCCGACAGCTTTAAACTATGCACACGTATAGTACCTGACATTCTAGATTAATTTGGATTAACTAACATACGTCAGTGCTACCAACATGAGTCTAAATCTGCTAATAGGACCAATTTTTAAATACATGTAACTTCTATAGTATCAATTGGACCTCAACCAAATTTTGTATGTGCTATGTGTAGCATAACAGATATGACTATGCGTACTCTTAAGAGCAACCAGGGCTGCCAACTGTTAATAAATGCTGTCTCTATTTTTTTACACTAATATCAATATATCACAAATAGTAGATTAATTTGGAGTAAATAATGTACGTCAGTGCTGCCAACATGATTCTAAGCCTGCTGATAGGTCCAATTTTCAAATACATGTAACTTCTATACTAACAAATGGATTTTATCCAAAATTGGCACAATGATAGATCATAATGTTTCAGAATGATTCTAAGCAGAACATACATGACATTGTTGCCAACATGATTTTACTCGCGCTGATAAATCCAAAGTCTAACTGCATGTAACGTCCATGCTATCCATTGGACTTCAATTTGTTTTCTATTCTGTACCTTATGAGATGGAACTAATAATATAAATTCAGTCACCGGGGCTGCCAACTGTAGTGCTCTATTTGGCTACATTATATCAGGTATATTTCAATATAACCAACTTAATTTCGTCATTATTCTAGATAGGTCCACATAGATTGGCATGATTCTTAATTTTAAGAAAAGTAGGCTCTTTATTTCGTCACGGAACTTCTTGTTCTGACTGGTTTGTTTCTCCGCTGAGGACGAGAGAAGATTTCGCTGTAAATGTAGTGGTGTAAAAGCTGAAAACAGACGAAGGACTTCACTCGAGCTCAACGTCGCGTCGCCACGACGACGTCACACGAATAGAATTGTATCGACGACATTTGTTGCTTCATACACACTTTTATCTCAAAGTGTGTAAGCGGTGGGGCTCCATGTATGAACTCTTCCACTGTCAACCACGGATTGATATGTCGACTCGAACTTCCGTACCACTCCAAAGTCGCAGGGTTGTCGACCTTCAATCGGCAGAACCACATTTTATGAGTCATTATCACGACATAGAATCTATACTAATATATAAAAATGAGATGGTGAGTGTCTGTCTGTGTATTACTCAATCACGCAAGAATCACTGGCCCGATTTACATGAAATTTTACATGGAAGTAGCTGATTTACCTGATTAACACATAGGCTACTTTTGATTTCGATACTTTGCACTATTTAAAGATGGCGACCATTTTAGTGACGTCACTACACTCTTTGGTTTCAAACTTTCTCAAATAAAAGGAGAACGCTACGAAATAGCAAACTTTTGATGGCATATACGAGGTTTAAAATTTAATTAGGTAGATTTCATTAGAAAGCTAACTATTGCAATGGGTACCATGTTTCGACTTCCGGAAAATTTCGACATATCTTCGCGTTTCACATCCCCCAGACCCCAAAACCACCGTCAGTTCAAAAGTTTATATATAATTTATGTATATATGTATATATATATATCAGTTTCTGGTGGACACGATAACTGCCGTAATTGTGCACCAATCACTTTGAATTTTTTACATAACATGTATCCCTATAAAATCTCGGTCGAGTTCGTTAATGGGCAAAATCGGTCGAAGGGGGTGAAAATGGGGGGCTTTTTTCGAAAAAGTGAAATTTCGCTATAACTCTCTTAATACGTGAAATATCGAATCCATTCACAGTTCATAATATGTGTCGTATAAGTGCCAAAAATTTATGTCAAATAAGTTTTTTGATAGCACCAACCATTGACCAAAGGGGTGGAAAAAAGTGGGTTTTTCGGGAAACATTAATCATATCTCTCTTAATAGGCACAATATCAAAACCGTACAAAATGGACAATATTCCTCCAATAATTACCTAAAACTTTTGTATGAAAGAATTTTCGATATGACCCACCATTACGCCACGGAGTGAGCAAAATGATTTAAATTATAAGAAAATTCCAAGTGCCAAGAGTGGTTGCCATGACAACTTTACTTTTAATTGATACGGGTTGAGCCATCAGCAGTTGCTATGACAACGCCACTGCACGAGATCACATTCTGTTTTCATATGTCTGTGGGAAGCGACTTCGGTATCGGAACTGGTAACATGCTGAACTTCTATGCCCAAGGTCCGGGTTCAAA
Source organism: Meconema thalassinum (assembly GCA_946902985.2). Lineage (NCBI taxonomy): Eukaryota > Metazoa > Arthropoda > Insecta > Orthoptera > Tettigoniidae > Meconema > Meconema thalassinum. The sequence goes on from OX336397.1 coordinate 68,543,267, forward strand.
CCCGGCTGAAGTCGTCGGATTTACTAAGAGCGCCAAAAAACCCTGAGTATGCTTTCCTTCGGAGGGGAAGTTCTAACGTTCGTTGCGAGTTGATGGTTCCGGTGGCATCTAGTAGCCAAGTTCACAGCTAGGTGTCGTTGATGGTAGTATTTTAAATTATGTAGCCTATTTTAGGTAGATTTCATCAGAAAGCTAACGATTGCAATGGGTGCCATGTTTCGACTTCCGGAAAATTTCGACATATCTTCGTGTTTCACATCCCCCAAACCACCGTCAGTTCAAAAGTTTATATATATGTGTGTGTATATATGAGTTGCCTAGATGCAAAACTGTCCATGTCCACTTTTCAAAAAAAACGAGTTGGCAACACTGGAGTGTAGAGCTAGACTTATTACACATGCCTGAAATGCTATTTATGCTTAAAACTGTCCATGTCCTATGAATACCAGCTCTCGAAAAGTGTGGTTGGATTCAAAACTGTCCATGTCCATACGTAAGTGAGGCTCAAAACTTGCCTTGTCCCTTTCCACCAATCGCAATGAAGATTGAAGCCAGATGACTAATACAAGATGGCCGTCTTATGTATGTAAACATTGAGCCCTTGTGTGTGTTTTAACGTTGATGCTGAAAGTTATACGCACTGTTTTCGTCACAATAAATATGAAACATGTCAGTAATATTGATCAAGGCGTTGCGGAAACAACACCTGACCGTTCTAGGAAACGAGTACGCCGTGAATATCAGTGAAGCAAGTTGTTTCTATTCATCGCTAAGGAAATGCGAGACAATTTCTGTCCATATCTTTCGACTGCCAAAGGAATTAAAATATCTGATCAGAGTGCCTATTACAGTAGGCAATTATACCTATACAATCTTGCCATTAAAGTATGTTTCTCTTCAAATCAAGGTTAACCACTAATAATGTCTTCATGTACACATGGCTTGAGAGCGAAGGTAAGAAAGAGTCAAATGAAATATGCTCAGCTCTCTACCAACAACATACAAACTTTGGGCTTAATTGCCGAAGGGTGCCCTGGGCAAAATAAAAACACAATAGTTGTCTAGATGCTATGTCACTGGATGTACAAACATGCAACAAGCGTCAACAAAATAGAAGTGAATTATCCCATTACTGGATATTCATTCATGCCTTCCGATAGAATGATTGGGCTCATCAAAAGGAAACTGCGGAAACGAGAAACGATAGTTTCAACCATAGCATCTTGGAAGAGTATGGGACCCTCCACAAACTAGGGAGAGACTGGGAGATAGCTGACTGGAAAGGGCCATTCAAAACGTCATCCAATCCGCAGCATCGTTCCCCTTCCAGATAACAAAAGTAAAAAGAGTCATCATCATCATCCGTAATTCACAGAATGTAATTCACGTCCAAGGGGAGCCTAATTATAGGTCTGATATCAATGATCCAATGGGTGTATGCAAACGGGGAATACACTATAAACATGTAAACCCGGACTGCTTAACAAACTCTCCCGTGACCATTAATGTAAAATAACTGGAAAATGTTTCAAATCTCCTCGAGAAACACTATGGTGAGTCCTGGAGGGAGATTAACTCTCTGTTATAGTACAAGAACTTATTAGGTTAGCAGGAGAGGATCAAGACATTGTTCCAGGTATGATGCACTAAGTGCGTGGCAGATTGTCAGATATTACACCATGTACGTTTTAAAAATTGCTCAAATTTACGTAGATTTATGTTCATTCCATAAATTAAAAATTGAATACAAAAATTTAGATTTATGATCATCACATGTCTTCTCTTCACATAGTCTCTAGTCTGTTTCAAAACTGTCCATGTCCATTACAGTTGCATGCAAAAGTGTCCATCGGCAAAATGAGATGCAAAAGTGTCCATGTCCATTTTTATTTTGCTTATATCTTGCAAGCATTGCGTTCCTGGTTTTTGTCAATAGCTCAAGCAGATTTGTACTAATGCATACTTATTTATATGACAAACAGTGTAGGCTTATACCAATCCACCCTGTAAAAACAAATTTTCCACTTTTTCTCAAAACCAGTTATGGTGGACATGGACACTTTTGCATCTAGGCGACTCATATATGCATATATATCAGTTTGTTGTGGACACGATAACTGCCATAATTTTGCTCCAATCACTTTAATGTTTTACATAATATGTAACCCCTTAAAAAATCGGTCGAGTTCGTTAATGGGCAAAATCGGTTAAAGGGGGTGAAAATGGGGGGGGGGGGGTCGAAAAAGTGAAATGTCGCTATAACTCTCTTAATACGTGAAATATCGAATCAATTCAAAGTTCATAATATTTGTCGGATAAGTGCCAAAAATTTATGTCAAATAGGTTTTTTGATAGCACCAACCATTGACCAAAGGGGTGGAAAAAAGTGTTTTTTTTGGGAAACATTAATCATATCTCTCTTAATAGGCACAATATCAAACCCGTACATAATGGAAAATATTCCCCTAATAATTACCTAAAACTTTGTCTGAAAGAATTTTTGATCTGACCTACCATTACGCCAAGGGATGAGAAAAATGATTTCGGAATTAAAGAACATGCCAAGTGCCATCAGAGGTTACCGTGACAACGCTTCTAAATTGATGAGGGATGAGCTATCAGAGGTTGCCAAGACAACGCCATTGCACGAGATCACATTTATTTTTCCATCTGACTGTGGGAAGTGGCTAACTGGTAGCATGCTGAACTTATATGCCCAAGGTCGCTGGTTCAAAGCCGGCCCAAGTCGTCGGATTTTCTAAGAGCGCTAAAAACCCTCCGCATTCTTTCCTTTGGAGGAGAAGTTCCAACGTTCGTTGCAAGTTGCTGGTTGCGGTGGCATCTAGTAGCCAAGTTCACAGCTAGGTGTCGTTCACGTTAGGATATGGTACAAAATTAGGAACTACTACTTAAAATTGACCGTCTGCAGACCTTACCTGAATTACACACTAAAACAGTCATCAAAATTAACACCGTTGATCAGATTCTACACACCCGGGGTTACATGACCACGTTGTCGCAGCCCCTAAACTGAGGAACCAACAAAAATCTCTGCGGGAGATAAAATTTTGCGAGAAGAAGTAACAGACTGTCAGATAGTTACACATCAGTTCCAAACCTTGCATAAGGACAGTGTGATCAGAAGTATAAAAATGAACCCCGAATGACAAGAAGGTTACCATCCCCATAGACAATAAAATGATAAAAATATGCATACAAAAACGAAAAAAAGTTGATTTTTAACCTCCAAATGTAAAATACTTTCTTGCAATCAATGAGGTCTGATCCTCCTACGAAAACCTGCATATTTTGCCTATTATAGCCAATCCCCTAGTTTGCCCGGTGAAATCTACCTCCGCCTTCCGGCGTGCCGAGAGGATTATTTTCTATCCGAAAGGTCCTTATCACTTTTCGTGTATCTCCAACCGTTAGCGAGTAAAACCTAAATTTGTGCTATAAAACACGGTCAACGCCGAGCGGTTTAGTTGGACAAAATGTTCCATCCTCACTCTCCCTCCACGCAGCACCTCCCTTATCCCCTGTTTCAACTGTCATCTTCACATTTTAATTTATTTATGACCCGTAGCGATGCACGGGTACTTCAGCTAGTATTAAGTATTCACCCAGACGCGGCCAGAGACAGAAATGTATGGAGACAGCGTATCCTACAGTCAGGCGGGACAAACGCTGAAGTAGAAGATAGAATGTAAACTGAGTGTTTTTCCGTGGTTTCCCACTTCTACTCCAGGCAAATGCCGGGGTGGTTTCTAACTTGAGACCACGGCCGCCTCCTTTACAATCCTCATCTGAATTACAACTACACAAACTGCGTAAATACATTTTATGGCGGTCTTCGGGAGCACACAATTAGTTGATATACCCATGACCTATGCAATGAACTCCTTTCGTCATGGTTCACATAAAACTTGCCAGCAGTTTTGCGGTTTACCTTACGTTTGCGCTATAAAATACAGTAGGCTACTTTCACCATTACAGGCTCTGGATTTCTTTCGTTGTAGCCTCCCCCAAGGACTCACAAATTGTGGGGCATGGGTTACGTGCGACCACGATGATGATGATAATTGTTGTTTTAAGGGACCTAACATCTAGGTTATCGGCCCCTAATGGTTTGGGTGATCGTGAAGATGAAAATTAAATACAAACTATAACTAATACTAACTACTAACTTATATACGAGAAGAAGAAATGGAAAACAAAAGGAGAATAAGGCAAATAAACGAAAGGAGGAAAAGAAATGCCCTCAACTCTCGAAGAATGCGGATTGAGGGACTTGGAAGGAGGGAGAGCCATGAAAGGCAGATAGGAAAGTGAAAGAGGAGAGGGTCCGCTCCAGAGGTAATGGATAAAAGGGGGAAAACCGGACCCAGCTCAGGAAACCCTTGGGGTCGCCAACTCTCTAATTCACCAGCCGCGAGGCCCTGAGGGTGTAGCGATATCCAGAGTGCACCAGAAGTGGTGGGGCTGCCTTGAGCAGAAGGCAGGAGATAACATGAAAAGAAAAGGAAGGCTGACCCCTCGCAGAAGGAGGGTATCATAAAAGATGAGACAAGGGCCAATTAAGGCGGGAAAGGAAGAGACTCCCTAGGCCTCGGATACCCTAATACCGTCGGGGTCGGAAGAGAACAAGAGTTGACCAAGTCAGGTTGACAGGAAAGAAGACGGAGAGGAGCCCGGCACAAGTAAGTGGAAGGGGCTCACATCTAGTGGGACGTGGGTTGGCGACCATGGGATCCTAGCTGAGTCCGGCATTGTTTCTACTTGCTTGTGCCGAGCTCCTCTCTGTCGTCTTTCCTAATGTTATTGGTTTTACGTCCCCTTTAATTACTGAGGCTTTTAGAGACGCTAAGGTGCCGGAATATTCCCCTGAAGGGGATCTTTAACGTACCAGTTAATCTACTGTACATCTAGTTTTTTTTTTTTTTGACGTGTGGCCTTCTGAGAGACCGAGTGAAGGTCTTTCTATTCGACGCCCATGGGCACGTCGGGTTGAGAGATGGAATGGATGAAGATGAATGAAACTGGGCAAGGATGTGGAAGGAAGCGGCCGTGACCTATCAGAAGGTACTGTCCCAGCATTTGCCTGGTGTTGAAAATGGGAAACCACATAAAACCATTTCAAGGACGGACGGCGGTGGGGCTCGAACCCACGCGTCTACCGAGTCAGCAGAGGGCTTGGCCCCATGACCAAAAGCTGCACTTTAGCCAGCGTAGCCACTGCTGTCGGTGTATCTCTGACTGCGCCAATATTCGATCCTGCAACCTCGGGAACAGCCGGCGAGAACGTTATCGCTGAGCCACGCAGCCAGTCTCTATAATTCTTAATTCGAATTTTTCTCTTGTTCCCTAGCATTTTATATACAATCAATGCTAAAAATCGTGGTTAATTCGTGTAAAAAGCCGATCGGAAGCCAAACAGTTGGGTCGGGAATTCCCGAAAAACGACATACCACATCACAGAACTTAGGCGTTTTTTTTAAGTAGAAATGACGAGAGTGATTCTGTTTTCCGTTCCTTAAATTTGTTAGATTCTTTTGTGATGGCCGAGAGACTTAATTGTAGGAAACAGGTAAAAATCTTTAATTTTTTTGAAAAACAGTGATTTCTGTAAGATTTAACTAGATTGCTGGATTACCGCTGTCGTTAAAAAGGAGAATAGTACATTTTGGTTTTATTTTATCATTTGAAACTTTTAAGGTTCTTCACGATACAGTCATTATACAGTCTAAAATATATATTATTACAACATGCTTTTCCAACATGATGGTCATCCAGCGCACTCCTCCAGACTGGCGGGAGAAGTTTTAAACCGTTTCTTTCCTGGTCGGTGGCTAGGAATTGGCGGATCTATAGAATTCCCACCACGTTCACCTGATCTGACCGTCCTGGATTTCTTCATTTGGGTCGAGAGCATTTTTAAGATCACCACAAACACCGGATTAATGGAGCTCATCATTACCGAAGCCTTTGAGGAAATTACTTATCAGATGTCGAACGCAAGAGAGAAATTCATGCGACGAGTGGCCCTCTGCTTGGAAAATGATGGACGCCACTTCGAACACCGTATAGAAATGTCCATTTGTAGTGGATGTGATAAATTAACTTTTTTTAGTCGCAACGAAGACTGATTACAATTTTGTAACAAATCATTTCCAAATTTTATCTAGTTTTGGGTTAAAAAGCAAATAAATAAAATTTGTAAATAAAACACAACACAAAAGTACATTGTGTTGTAATAAACTATGTTGTAAAATAAAATTTTATTTCATAGAAATGCTCTACAAAAGCCACTAACAGAAGCGTGACACTAACAAGTTCTGAAACAGAAATCGTTCAAACTTATTGTGAAGCCTGTGTAAATATATTTTGAAAGAGCAAAATGCTTCGCAATGCTGCATAAGAAGGTGGCAATCAGTGAAATCGAACTCAGCCCCGTCGCTAGCGCGCTGCGAGCAGATTTCAAGCCGATTGCGGGTGGGTAGGCAACCCATTTTACAGTTCCGTGTTGAATCGGAACACGCTGTACATAAGGGGGGAAAATATGCAGAGCTTTCGCATTGTAAACAGCTGAAGATCAATATCATTCTTGGTGCATATTACAACTTTTATTTTTCTTAACAACAACAATTTGCTCAGCTACATGCAAGGAAACTCGTAGTACACAGTTGAACTGTTCCCATTGCCTCCATTTCCTGAATACTAAACCGAAAGTTGGTTATGAATAACCATACGCAGGTGGCGCGTCATATGGCGAGTGAATGAACAATAAAAAGTGTAAGCTCTATAATGAGGACACTGTACTTCACCACAAGTCTTAACCATCGCAACTACGGTTTCTTGCCAGCTGCGTATGTAATAAATGCTATGATAGCCCAGGGCACAGATTACTTTGTCCTCAACGTCCAATAATAGTAATAATAACGCCCAAAGAGGCCCGATGCGGGACGTTGTGTTGTCAGAGCAGTGTCCCGTGCCTAATATCTACACGCTATCTACACCTCCTATTTGGTTACCATGGCACCAAGTGAGGGTTGGTGATCTACACCTCCTATATGGTTACCATGGCAACAAGTGAGTGTTGGCTATCTACACCTCCTATATGGTTACCATGGCAACAAGCGACTGTCGGCTATCCACACCTCCTATATGGTTACCATGGCAACAAGTGAGTGTTGCCTATCTACACCTCCTATATGGTTACCATGGCAACAAGTGAGTGTTGGTCATCTACACCTCCTATATGGTTACCATGGCAACAAGTGAGTGTTGGCTATCTACACCTCCTATATGGTTACCATGGCAACAAGTGAGTTTTGGCTATCTACACCTCCTATATGGTTACCATAGCAACAAGTGAGTGTTGGCTATCTACACCTCCTATATGGTTACCATGGGAACAAGTGAGTGTTAGCTATCTACACCTCCTATATGGTTACCATGGCAACAAGCGATTGTTGGCTATCCACACCTCCTATATGGTTACCATGGCAACAAGTGAGTGTTGGCTATCTACACCTCCTATATGGTTACCATGGCAACAAGTGAGTGTTGGCTATCTACACCAACTGTATGGTTACCATGGCAACATGTGAGTGTTGGCTATCTACACCTCCTATATGGTTACCATGGCAACAAGTGAGTGTTGGCTACCTACACCTCCTATATGGTTACCATGGGAACAAGTGAGTGTTGGTCATCTACACCTCCTATATGGTTACCATGGCAACAAGAGAGTGTTGGTCATCTATACCTCCTATATGGTTACCATGGAAACAAGTGAGTGTTCGCTATATACACCTCCTATATGGTTACCATGGCAATAAGTGAGTGTTCGCTATAAACACCTCCTATATGGTTACCATGGCAACAAGTGAGTGTTGGCTATCTACACCTCCTATATGGTTACCATGGGAACAAGTGAGTGTTGGCTATCTACACCTCCTATATGGTTACCATGGCAACAAGTGAGTGTTGGCTATCTACACCTCCTATATGGTTACCATGGCAACATGTGAGTGTTGGATATCTACACCTCCTATATGGTTACCATGGCATCAAGTGAGTGTTGGCTATCAACACCTCCTATATGGTTACCATGGGAACATGTGAGTGTTGGCTATCTACACCTCCTATATGGTTACAATGGCAACAAGTGAGTGTTGGCTATCTACACCTCCTATATGGTTACCATGGCAACAAGTGAGTGTTGGCTATCTACACCTCCTATATGGTTACCATGGCAACAAGTGAGTGTTGGCTATCTACACCTCCGATATGGTTACCATTGGAACAAGTGAGTGTTGGCTATCTACACCTCCTATATGATTACCATGGCCACAAGTGAGTGTTGGCTATCTACACCTCCTATATGGTTACCATGGCAACAAGTGAGTGTTGGCTACCTACACCTCCTATATGGTTACCATGGGAACAGGTGAGTGTTGGTCATCTACACCTCCTATATGGTTATCATGGCAACAAGTGAGTGTTCGCTATATACTCCTCCTATTGGCTACCATGGGAACAAGTGAGTGTTCGCTATATACACCTCCTATATGGCTGCCGTGGGAACAAGTGAGTGTTCGCTATATACACCTCCTATATTGCTACCATGGGAACAAGTGAGTGTTCGCTATATACTCCTCCTATATGGTTACCATGGCAATAAGTGAGTGTTCGCTATATACACCTCCTATATGGCTACCATGGGAACAAGTGAGTGTTGGTCATCTACACCTATTATATGATCACCATGGGAACAAGTGAGTGTTGGTCATCTACACCTCCTATATGGTTACCATGGGAACAAGTGAGTGTTTTTCGTCTACACCCGCTATATGGTTACCATGGCAAAAAAGTGAGTGTACCGGTACGCTATATACACCTCCTATATGGTTACCATGGGAACAAGTGACTGTTCGCTATATACACCTCCTGTATGGTTACCATGGGAACAAGTGAGTGTTCGCTATATACACCTCCTATATGGTTACCATGGCAACAAGTGAGTGTTGGTCATCTACACCTCCTATATGATTAACATGGGAACAAGTGAATGTTGGTCATCTACACCTCCTATATGGTTACCATGGGAACAAGTGAGTGTTCGCTATATACTCCTCCTATATGGCTACCATGGCAATAAGTGAGTGTTCGCTATATACACCTCCTGTATGGTTACCATGGCAATAAGTGATTGTTCGCTATATACACCTCCTATATGGTTACCATGGTAATAAGTGAGTGTTCGCTATATACACCTCCTATATGGTTACCATGGCAATAAGTGAGTGTTCGCTATATACACCTCCTATATGGTTACCATGGGAACAAGTGAGTGTTGGTTATCTACACCTCCTATATGGTTACCATGGGAACAAGTGAGTGTTCGCTATATACACCTCCTATATGGTTACCATGGCAATAAGTGAGTGTTCGCTATATACACCTACTATATGGTTACCATGGCAATAAGTGAGTGTTCGCTATATACACCTCCTATATGGTTACCATGGCAATAAGTGAGTGTTCGCTATATACACCTCCTATATGGTTACCATGGGAACAAGTGAGTGTTGGTTATCTACACCTCCTATATGGTTACCATGGGAACAAGTGAGTGTTCGCTATATACACCTCCTATATGGTTACCATGGCAATAAGTGAGTGTTCGCTATATACACCTACTATATGGTTACCATGGCAATAAGTGAGTGTTCGCTATATACACCTCCTATATAGTTACCGTGGGAACAAGTGAGTGTTCGCTATATACACCTCCTATATGGCTACCATGGGAACAAGTGAGTGTTCGCTATCAACACCTCCTATATTGTTACCATGGGAACAAGTGAGTGTTCGCTATATACTCCTCCTATATGGCTACCATGGGAACAAGTGAGTGTTCGCTATATACTCCTCCTATATGGCTACCATGGGAACAAGTGAGTGTTCGCTATATACTCCTCCTATTGGCTACCATGGGAACAAGTGAGTGTTCGCTATATACACCTCCTATATGGCTACCATGGGAACAAGTGAGTGTTCGCTATATACACCTCCTATATGGCTACCATGGGAACAAGTGAGTGTTCGCTATATACTCCTCCTATATGGTTACCATGGCAATAAGTGAGTGTTCGCTATATACACCTCCTATATGGTTACCATGGGAACAAGTGAGTGTTGGTCATCTACACCTCCTATATGGTTACCATGGGAACAAGTGAGTGTTCTCTATATACACCTCCTATATGGTTACCATGGCAATAAGTGAGTGTTCGCTATAAACACCTCCTATATGGTTACCATGGGAACAAGTGAGTGTTGGTCATCTACACCTCCTATATGGTTACCATGTGTTCGCTATATACACCTCCTATATGGTTACCATGGCAATAAGTGAGTGTTCGCTATATACACCTCCTATATGGTTACCATGGCAAAAAAAAAATAGGGTTGGTCATCTACACCCCCTATATGGTTACCATGGGAACAAGTGAGTATTGGCTAACTACACCTACTATATGGTTACCATGGGAACAAGTGAGTGTTGGTCATCTACAACTCCTGTATGGTTACCATGGGAACAAGTGAGGGTAGGACATCTACGCCTCCTATATGGTTACCATGGGAACAGGTGAGTGTTCGCTATATACGCCTCCAATATGGTTACCATGGCAACAAGTGAGTGTTTCTCACCTTAATTCATGCTGGAGCAGTTATTAAAATTAAAAACTGTTCAATTCTAATCTCAGCATGTTTACCCTACATACCAAAAAAAGCCATTTCTCTGCAAATCCCAAATTATCAAACATCTGTCGGTCAATAATACGGTAGACCTACGTAATGAATCAATCCGAGGCTAATCGCCAAGTTTCTACCCCATAAACAAAATACCGTACGGTACCGAAAAGTATAGGCTACCGTATTTTTGTGCAAATATGCATCCTTTTTTAAGTGTTTTGTTTATTAATTTTAAGGTTCGTATTCTTGAATATCAAAATGTGTACGGACAGTGAGTGAAAGTGGCTGTACCAGTACTCGAAATTAGGCCTAAAAACTGATGAATACCTGAACACCCATTAGAACTTAAAAATCAATTTGCTGTAAATACCGTAATTAGTTTGGCATCATTAGTTCCCAAGATGTTCCTTCTTTGGTATAACTCGCACCTTCAGACACCTGTATTCAATTAAATCAGTGTTTCAGCGTATCATTACGTTCTGCCGCGTCTTTCTTAGAAAACTATCCTTGCAAAGGTGCTCTCATATTTCTATTTAAATAGGCTTTTAAAACGATAACGCAGCTTATTTGTGCCAAGTACCGTGATGTATAGAGTGTATTTAGCCTATCCAAGAAAAAATCTTGACTTGTGATTGCAGTTTTATGTTGCTAAAAACCATTACTAGTTGGAGTGGTTTACGACTTTAAGCATAGGAACAGCCATTTTCTTGATACCAAACGTGGGCGTGCTGTTTGGCTTCAGCAGCTTCCACTAGGCACCGCAGCGAAGGAATCTCCTTCCGTTCTTTCATCCATGCTCACAGATTACCTACCGTACTACTATCCATGCTCACTCCGGTGCCTCTCGCTCCCATTGGCTGCTCCTCTGTGACGCTGCTCGGATGTGGCAGGCGCATACCAGCTATTTACCATGCATTCTTACGGGAAACACAGTCATATTTCGCTTCTCTTTTCCGCTCGTAGTATACAATCACAATAATGGCAATATGCACGTTATAAAGACAAAGGTATAAACAATATATTGCAGTGGTTTATAATGCGAAATATACTTCATAAACACACACAAGAAATATTTTAGATTAACTACGCTACCGCACCTTAGTATCAGCTGAGCTTAAAAGAAGCCTCACAAAACACAATAAAAGACGTGCAAAGGATGGAAATACGAAATATGGCAATAGCGATAGGCTACATAATCATGCTTTAGCGATCCTGCGGTGTAGCCAAGCGCGTTATATTGCTCAGTACGACCGCGATGGAAAGCTGCAGTAAGTCGAGAGTTCAGAGGTTCAATTCCCGGCGCTGACAGCGGCTTTCCACACTCTCTCCAGTCAAATGCCGAGATAGTAGCCTACCTTGTTTCAAGTTCCGGAGCACTTACCCCATTTCCGTCCCTAATAATTACGGTCACACAAACATTACGTAGGTCACCTTAAAAGCACGGATTACAAATTGAACACACAAGTACACGGAGCTGATGATCAAGATGTCCCAGTCCCAACAACATACATTATTAATGTAACATTGATATGAAAATGATCAGTTTATAAACACTTACCTTTTATGCGACTTGAGTTTTAGATGACGAAGCGACCCAGAGATTGTTCTTTTTTGCTGAATATTTCTCCAGTAATTTGATCTTGATATGCCTATTCAGGTGAGAGATTCTGATAAAAGTCCTTGCTCTCACGTATAAACGAATTATCTTCTCATTCACTTCCGGGAATTTTGATTTTGTTAAGGTGGTCAGGTAGGCGATTACATTTTTCTTTTTCGATATAGTTCGTCCATGAAAAGAACCGAACAAAACTTCAAATTCCATCATTTTATGGAGCCACTCATGTGTTGGACGAGTAAGTCCCCCCTTTGAAATGATGGATATCCAACCATCCCTGCTCTCGTCTGTTACACACAAATTTTCCCCCTTCACACTTAAACTCTCATCAATGAACTTACTCTTGAATGCCTCATAACCGGCAAGGTACTTAAGTGCATCTAGCGAAACGTCATCTACACTGGAGAAGTATTACCGATGCAACTGGTAGCAAGTTTTAATTTTCAGCTTCTGGCGAGCACGTTGGATGACTCAATAGGCTACCAAGATAAGTGGACTATAACTCAGATGCTCACAATATTACAGGGACATTTTTATCGGTCTAGCAATAAAGCGGGGACCGGCAAAATGCGTGCGTAGCCTGGTGACTCACAGCCGAGAGATTATATTAATGTAGCTGCTAAATTGCTAGATAATATAATTAATGTTATCGGTTGAACGTCCCATTTAACTGCTGCTTTTAGAGACGCTGGGGTGCCGGAATTTTGCTTCTAAGGGAATCATTAACGTGCCAGTAAATCTGTTAACACGGCTCCCTCGTATTTGCGCACCCTCAAATGCCAGCTGACTGCGCCAGGATTCGATCCAGCAACCTTGGGCATAGCAGGCGAGCACGTTACCGCTGAGCCACGCAGCCAGCCTATATATTACTATATAGACCGATAAGAAAGACCCTGTAGTTTCGTAAGCGCGAGAGTACTTTTGTAACTTCCTGCGAGGGTGTGCCTGATTCCCGAAAACGTTAAGAACTGAGAACTAGGATATTTAACCTATTTAAAAGATGTGCATTTGTATGATCTATGCATATTATGAGAGTCCAGAATACTCTCATGTTTCAAGTTATTTGCACGATACAATGCCAAAGATTTTAAGTGTCCAATGCAATGAGCTTATTGAATATTTAGCATTTTATTATATTCCTTATTTAAAACTACAGTACTTTTCAAGGAGTAGTAAATCAGTTGGGTGCAGCCCAAAATATAACTGTTGATTCATTTGAGGAGTTTGGACATCGTGGCCATTTAGCCCTGTGCACTTGGATGTGTGTTACATTTGTCTGGTAACCTGTGTTATTGTGGTGTCTTTGTAGTTGTAAATCAGATGAGGATTGAGAACAAGGCGGCCGTGGCCTAAGTTAGGAACCATCCCGGCAGTGGCAACCCACGGAAAACCACTTCCAGGCTGGCTGAGTTGGGAATCGAACCCACATCTTCTCAGATTTGCCTCACGAGGCTGAGTGAACCCGGACAGCCACGAATACTAACCGCTACACTACGTGGTGGTCACACAGTAGTCTAACTTCGGACTCCGATAAGCGTTTAGCTTTTGGTTCAATGTTGTTTACCTCACTGATTAATTTACAACATTACCATTTTGGAGTTCTATTTATTAGTTTTACGTAACCGTGAATCTTGTGATTATGAGCCACAGGACCTCCTTTTTTACGTGGAATCCGAACCAAAGGACATGGCATTTCACTTTGAAAATCTCACATGCATTGACCGGGTTATTTTATCAGTCTCCTGACAGGAGGGGATCAAGTTTAATGGTACTGACTGTAGTGATACGCCCTTTATGGGGTATCAGTTGACTGCAGAAGGGCATGCGAGGACCACCACATTCATATTTATCTTTATAAACGTCCCTTTTTTGTTGCTAGTAGTGATGGGCGAATGATACTGAAGTTCGAGCGGGCTCGCGCCGGCTCGATACTCAACGCAAGCTCGATACTGTATCGAACCTGTTCGAGCTGCCAGGCGACCCCACACATAAAGTATGCGGAGCGCTGACGGCCCAGACGATATTTACTACAAACTTTTGCCCGCGTACGGTATATGTGAACGTATTAGGCTATCAGTGTTTCGAATCCCACTGTCAGCAGCCCTGCTGATGGTCTTCCGTGGTTTCCCATTTGCACACCACGCACATGCTGGGGATGTACCTTTATAAAGGCCAAGGCCGCATCCTTCCGCGCCTAGCCCTCTTCTATCCCATTGTCGCCATACGACCTATCTGTGTCGGTGCGACGTAAACCAAATTGTACATAATAATACTGTATGAATATAGGTTATTCACTGCCCCCCATCTCTGATACGTCTTTGGCTTCTGGGAAGGATGTACTACTGCCAAGGATATAAACAAATATATGTTCCTGAAACGGAACAAATTAATCGCATATGTACACATACTGTTGCCGCACAATTGTACTAAGGAAGTGTTGTAACCCGTCGACTTTGTTCTGTGCTCTCCAATGATGTTCTGTAGGCAGTTTGTATATTCTGGGGAGACATGTGCATCGAATCATCGCACAAACACAGGTTGTAGCTGTCTCCACATTACAGATACTGTTTGAAGGGGTAATATGCACAAACTATACAGCAGTGCACAGCAACAACATGACGAGTCGATTCCGCCTAGCACAATACTCTAAACACAGCCTTCTTGAGGTTTCTGGATGATAATAACACGCCGATAGGTCGCGGTGCGCTCAAAAGCCCGCGCCAAGCTCGAACCAGTTCGAACTCCAACGTCATCTATTCCAGCAGCTCGAGCCAGGCTCAAGCGCATTACTAGGAGCATTACAAGTTCGAGCGGGGTCACGCCAGCCCGATACGCAACGTAGGTTCGATACGGTCTCGAACCTGTTCGAACTGTCAAGGGACCACACACAAACTATGCGAAGCGCTGACCGCCCAGACGATATTTTATGGAACTACTAGCAACCCACCCCGGCTTCGCCCGGGAAAAGTTATGAATGTGCAAGGAATTCCTGTCAGACGTAATTTAAGAATGGCGAGGTACATGAGAGACTAATCCCCCTTCCGTCCAAACTAAAAGCACTTATAGTGGGCGATGTATCGAAGATAGAGGTATGCTCTCCCGGACTTTTTTGTAGAATTTTTCATGCTGAACAATTCTTGCACTCATAGTATATTGATATTTTAAACGGTTTGCCCAGCGTAAGCTTAAGAAGCGCACGGACGCCACGTTCTTTTTTCGACCTTTTCACTGAAATCTGAAATCGTTACTGCTTGGCTCCCTTTGATCATAAATAAATTATTTTCTACAGAAATCTTCCTCGAGATTACCTTTACAGAATGGTGAAAGCCGCATCAAAATCCATTCAGTAGTTCTCGAGATTACCCGTGACAGCCAAGAATCGGGTACTTTGTTTTATACTAAGTAGAGATTCTGTTGCGTACGGTGTGAATGAACCTATTTGACTACTACTCTCAGTATATTGCTGTGTGCGGAGTGGTGACCATCAGGTGCTTTGTGCAGGGAAAAAGAAATTGTACATAATAATAATAATAATTATTATGGTATGGTATGGTACACACTTACATCATATTACGGCTTAATGAAACATTGAAAAGAAAAAGGAGAACAGATAGTCTCATAATTTAACATCTGAATTAAAAATATAGTCTGCTAATGCAGGCAGGAGTCACTGAGGTAAAATTAATTAATTAATGAATCGCATATATACACATACTGTTGCCACACCATTGTACTAAGGAAGTGTTGTGACCCGTGAATTTGTCCTGTGCACTCCAATGATGTTCAGTAGGCAGTTTGTATATTCTGGGGAGACATATCAATCGAATCATCGCACAAACACGGCTTGTAGCTGTCTCAATATTACAGATACTGTTTGAAGGGGTAATATGAACAAACTATACAGCAGTGCATAGCAACAACATGTCGAGTCGATTCCGCCTAGCACAATACTCTAAACACAACCTTCTTGAGGTTTCTGGGTGATAAGAACACGCCGATAGGTCGCGGTGCGCTCAAAAGCTCGAACTCAGTTCGAGCAGCTCGAGCCGGGCTCAAGCACATCACTAGCTGCTAGAGATATCTGAGAGCTATTTGTTATACATAGTCGCCACGAAAGTGCCCAACCGGTGACGTCAGGTAGCAGCCTGTACTCTGACAAGCCGAAGCGTGGAGCCCGGAATGGCTCGCCCTTTTCTTTGGATTAGTTTGCGTGCTGGATATCTCCGATACGATCGCTGGTATTCAGGGATGGTGAATACCACCTTCATGGAATGGCTCGCCCTTTTCTTTGGATTAGTTTGCGTGCTGGATATCTCCGATACGATCGCTGGTATTCAGGGATGGTGAATACCACCTTCATGACCGTGTCGGGGAAGCCCAACGTCAATTTTGTTGACAAGACGGATCTTATACCACTACAGTGACCGCGCACAAACGAGAGGTTAAGAACCAGTGCAGCGCTGTATTTAAACGAATAAAGTGAAGTTCTTCTAATATAGTTCATCTGATGCAAATAATTTTTTTTCACCAAACAACATAATGATTCATTAACTGATCGGAGATTTGTAGTTGCAATGGATATTATACAGCTCTTTCTCTGTCCACGTATCAGTAACCTGAGGTGACGGCGAGGCTGCGAGCACCGACCGGCTACGAACATAGCCGAAGTTTGCCGATACAGTCAATCAATAGCAGTCTGTCCGCCTTGCAGATGCTATGTTTGCCAGTAGAGGCACTGCATCCGAGTGGGTGAAACTTTATAGGGAGTTTTGGTGCCAAGGTGCCAAACACAGATTACCTACTACTAGTGCCAAAGGTAGCTTGCCTTGAAGTAGTACCTGCTGACAACGTTAAAAACGCTAGCAGTCATCGCGTACGACGATATAGTTGAGTTGCACTTCTATAGATGGCAGCAAAATCGGAAAATTGGTGAGTATTCTTGTTAATGTTGTATATTTAATTAATAATTGAATAAATATCAATAGTAAATTCATATTGCAGGGCTTAGAAAAGAAAACAATCGGTTTCGAACAATATTATACGAAGAAATTGAATTATATTGAATCACACATCGATTTTATTCGATACACTGCGCTCGAAAATTATATCAGATACTATCGATATAATTCAAAATAAGAGCTGGTTGTTCCAACGCTTCCCGTAATACAAACGTGATATTTCTTAATCGATTGATTGGAAGTACCGCACTGACCATTAAATAATACTGGTGTGTGATAAGTGCAGCTTTAATTTTGTCTTACAATTCATTTTTAATATTGTAGTATATTAGCCTACTCTTTCTATTTGTACATATCTGTGGGGTAGGCCTATGCCATGCTATGTGCTTTATGGAAACATGGGCACATCCACAACTATTCTGATAGAGCCTATGTTTTCTTCTCTACCTGATATCACAGGGGGAAGAAATCGCCTATTATTAGACCAATTACTAAAATATGACCATTTTAAGGCAGGGGAAAGAAAGGAAGGAATGTAAAGTAGAGGTGGGAGGGATAGAATAGGGGAAATGGTCGAGTAGACACAGGCCGGGAGGGTAGAGGGGCCAGGTCGGGGACGGATCGCGCTCGAAATGGCATCGTCGCGCCATCTCATATTGTCAGTTGGAACTACTTGCGCCGAGCAATAGGTTGGTGCAGGTTGGTGTCAAAATTTTGCATTAAGATGCAGCTCTAGCCATAAATCATCCTTGCGCTGCATTCTCCCCTACATGATCAGTGTCAGTTGACGGTATTTATACACATTGTGTACAAGAAATTCAAATTTAACCTCCCCATTCAATTTAAACACCAGGAGCGCATAGTCGCACCGCGTACCTGGCACGCATGCTCGCGCAGTCAGCGGCTAATTTAATTGAGTACCGAATCAAGTTATGTTTCTGAAATAAGGCTATTGTATTACGATGGTATAATGTTGCGTGCCGTTTGATAAACAAAGCTCTAGAAATAGGCTAATGTTCCTGGAACTAGTTTTCATGAGTTTCCTAGTCGAGAGCCAACTAGGAAATTATGAATTTATTAAAGCAATAAGCAGACAAGGTATGTAACCTACGCTGACATTGTGACTGAAAATTAGGTGATCTTGTATTATTGCTCCAGTTCTGATGATGATGATAATCTCCTGACCACCTCGTCGTGTAGTGGCTAGCCAAGGAGTATATAATAACAGAGTAGGAACTCCCTGGTATTTTTTGCAACCCGTTAAATTCAGGGATTGCGTCATTGTTTGGGCTCCAACTCAAACGCACATGGTGCGCAAAGCTAATAAAAAAGCGTTGCATGGTGCGCACCACGTGGCGAATTCCAACGCCACTGAGATGCAATAACTGGCCGTATATTGTGCAAGAAATATAAGTGACCGAATGATCTAGGTTGCTTTCGCGGAGTACGTTAGCCGACTTACGAAATGAGAGGAAATCGAATCGAGTTTGATTAATCTGGATACATCCGTTATTGTTGCTTTAAACCAACTACGTTTTCTTTTTGAACGACAATATATTACTTAGATTGGATATTTAGAGGCAACGGAACCCCAAAATTAAATATTCTAAGTACATTCTGTTCTATAACGTTGGTATGGTTTTTAGAAAAAAAAGAATGGACTGTCAATTATTTATATCCTACTTTTTAGTTGTTTAGCCATTTTATTACGTGTTAAGTACAAGCGATTGGTCTTTTTGAAGTTTCAACTTTAAAAAGAAATGCATTATGAAGTTTCATGCAAGTTTGCAATATTATGGTACCATAACCTCAAAATGACCGTAGGCTACCCATATTCCGACCCAGTACGCCACTATGACTGAGTAGTATGGTAGTGACAGAGCTACGGCACTTCTTTTTGAACCCTCCTCGTATCGGCCCCGAACCTGATATCTCGCTAACCAAACATGGGATTAGAACATACAGGGTGTCCTAGCACTCGTAGTGACGCCCCCCCCCCTACTTTCCTATAGCCTCTTTATTTAATTAAAAGACCAAAACTAAAAGGTCATTCGCGAGTAGTGGGGTAGTGTTGGTTTTCTCAAGTCGCGCTCGTGCTTGAATATTTATGCCTATGTTGGGAAAGGGTTAGGTGGTGGGAAAGGAGTAGGGTCGAGTGAGGGCTCGTTTAGATGGTATTTTTTCCTCTCTATGTGATGGTGAGTTTATTTTTTAAAATGGATGGAATTTGGAAACGCCATTTGGGGTAAACATGTTGTTTTGCCATTTTGGCGATGAGTGTTTTTTGTATGCCTACGAACTTGAGGGGTTTTGTAAGAGGGCGGGCTTTTTACATGATTATTTATAGATGAGTTTTTTTAATATTTATTAAGAACCATTAAAACTCATAGGCCATGCGCTTTTTTACTATCTCCGTAACCAATAATCGGATTTAAACATATGAGGTGTCGTAGGACTCGTGGTGAATCCCCCTCCCCCCATTCCTATGGACGTTTTATGTCCACTCTAAAATAATGCTAGGTTGTAGGTTCTGCGTTACCTAGGAAGTTGTGAGCCCCCGCGACCTTGGAATGGAAGGAGTCATGCTAGGAGGGCGTGCTTGGATTCGTTTTTTTTTTCGTCTCGTCGTGCTCTTTACGGGAAATGTAGGTGTCGAAAAGGTGAACATAGGGTTTTGGGTCTAAAAATGCGTTTTTCACATTTTTGCTCATTTTTGGAAAACCGAAAAAGTGACGATGACTTGTGTGATAGTATTTTTTCGTCTCGTTGTCCTCTTTACGGAGATGTAGGTATGGAAAAGGTAAAAAGCTGGAAACATGGTTTTTTGATGGAAAATGGGATTTTGTGATTTTCCCTAATATTGCGAAAACTGAAAACGTGATGATGACGTGCGTGATAGTATTTTTTCGTCTCGTTGTGCTCTTTACGAGAATGGAGGTGTCGAAAAGGTAAAAAGCTGGAAACACGGTTTTTTGATGGAAAATTGGTTTTTGTGATTTTCCCTCATATTGCGAAAACGACAAACGTGAGGATGACGTGTGTGATAGTATTTTTTCGTCTCATAGTCCTCTTTACGGAGATGTAGGTATGGAAAAGGTAAAAAGCTGGAAACATGTTTTTTTCATGGAAAATGGGTTTTTGTGATTTTCCCTAATATTGGAAAAACTGAAAACGTGATGATAACGTGTATGATAGTATTTTTTTCGTCTCTTTATTCTCTTTACGGGGATATAGGTATGGAAAAGGTAAGAAGCTGGAAACATGGTTTTCTTATAGAAAAGGTGTTTTTGTTCATTTTCGCGTTATTTGGAAAACGAATCAGGTGGTTTTTATGACGGGCATGTTGATGTATTTGTGTCGTTGTTCCCTTTACGGGAATGAAGGTATGGAAAAGCAGAAATCATGGTTTCCGTCATTTTTTTCGAGATCGTTGAGGAAAACGGGGAAAAAGTAAGAAACCAGATTTGAAGTCACGTTATGTTAAGCGCTATGATGTTGGTAAAACACCTATGCATTATTATTATTATTATTTGACAAGGCTTGACTGGGCTCACATGCAGAGAGAGAACTTGCTTGATGAAATGAGCATTGAAAGCATTGAGGCTGACCCACGGCGAGTCAGACAAGACCAGGGGTCTAATCATCGTACGTGCTTTGCAGCCTGTTGTTCGCATGCAGGTGGCTGTTATTTGACCCAGACGTGTAACTCGATCTTGCAATGAAGGACATGCAGCTCTGTCGAAAAGCTGATCATTGCATTCCCACGCACACACACACACACACTCATGCAGAGTTTGCAAAGCTTGTGAGAATCAGTCTGACTTGTGCGCTCCACGACATCCTACGCGTAGGAGCAAAAAAAAAAAGTAATGTGTTAACTTTGCGTCTTGTTGAGGAGACATATATGTCAGAGAGTAAGAGTGAGTCATCATTCTTGTGATCATCTTTGAAGACGAGGGATGCAAGTGTCTTAAGCTCTTTGTAAAAAATTTCGTGAACCGCGGCCATACTTGTAATAAGGTATGTTCATTATTGTTAATTATGACATGATTGGTTTTATTGTTATTTTGTGTATGCGTGAAAAGTAAGTTAGTGACTGATTGTATTTTTTTGGGATTTCGTTTGTTGCAGATTAAAAAAAGTCATTAAGTCTGGGAAAGCAGACAGAGAGACAGTGACAGTGGCGGCAAAGAGCACTTTTGCTGAAAGCATTATAATTCATTATATGGTGAGTACATGTTGTTCCATTACTTTTATTGATGTTGTTAAATGTATGCCATTTATTTCATGGAAATTTATAAACTTATGACGTGTATTTATTATTGTTTCAGAATGAAGACATGTATCGAGAGAACAGGGTTTAACTACCGTGACGCTTGCGAAATTAAAAAAAAAAGGTGAGCTCTGAATATAGATTAATTCTTTTCTTTGTAAATGACCTTGTTACTTTTCGAGTGAGCGTCTTATCTATGTGTGCACACTTGAAACCTTTTGTTTTTAGCAACTCTTATGAATGAATGAATGAATGAATGAATGGATGAATGAATGAATGAATGAATGCACATGTTTAATGTATATAACCATGACTAATAACGGATTGTATTGGTTTGTTTTTTAGATAAATCGTTGGAAACAAAAACAATAGAAACCTTGTTGGTGATACAAAAACTACAGAAACCTTGTTGGTGATTATCTCCTGCTGGGGCCAATTGCTACGACCATTGTGTGCCTGTGGGCGTGATTGTGTGCCAGTCAGTGAAAGCGATAAGTGTGGCCGTGTGGAATTGCTGGTTTTGGAACAACCTATTCTAAGGTAAGGTTTGCACGTTTATTAGTCCATTTTATAATCACGTCTATATCAGAGAGTGAAGTGTTAGTGTGGCAGCCTTTGGCCAAATGTTTCAAAACGCGAGTTTGCTCCGGCCGAATTTACAATGCGAATCACTGTCTGTCGCCTAAAGATTTTGTGGAATTATGTTTTCTCACTTTTTTGAGTGAATGTGAACAAGGCTTAAGAGTGCATCAGGCTTTAAAAATAAATTTCGAACTACTATGTGAATTTACGTTGATAAAATATAATGTTGAAGAGAAACACACCTTCAACCTTTGTACAAAAATGGAGAAAGTACTGATAGGAGATAATTTGGAAACGTGGTATCAGGAGAAAGCTATTCAAGCGCTTATCACAATATTTGATAAGTTGCAACAGGGTCCCAGTGGCTTGGCCCCCAATAGCATTGCCTATTTGCAAATTAATATATGTAAATACAATCCATTTAATGCAGGAAGTAGCTATATTGCCACACCGAGCTTTATCGCTTCCAGAAAGGCAGTGATCAACATACGTAATAAAGACGATTACTGCTTTTTGTGGAGTATAGTTAGCTGTCTGCAACCCTGTGAAGACACACGTGGTGATAGACCAGGGCAGTACAAAGATGTGTTTAACCACATGAAACAAACTCTCAATCTCGAGCGTGTTTCATTTCCCATGCCTCTAGATAAAATTCATTTATTTGAGAAAGATAATCCAAATTTCTCCTTTATGGTGTATGCCATTGAGGGATCCAATATTGTGGGCCCCTTGTATGCCACCAAACAGGTAAAGCAACATCACATTCACTTGCTTTTCCTGTCTGATGGGGATAAAATCCATTATTGTTGGATAAAGAATTTAGGAAAACTAGTAAGCGGCCAAGTGTCTAATCATGATGGTAAGAAACATATTTGCGAGCGCTGCCTTCAATATTTTACAACTGATGAACTTTTGAAACGACATACGGAAGACTGTGAAGGGCAGACGGCAGTAAAGTTAGTCTTGCCCAAAGGGAATGACGCAGTCTTAAAATTTAAGGCCACTAATAAACAAGACATGGTACCATTTACTGTTTACGCTGATTTTGAGGCCCTCACCGTTCCCATTCAGGGATGTGAACCAAGCTCCCATACAAGCTCAACCTATCCAGTGCAGAAACATGAGCCTTTTGCTGTAGCCTATTATGTTGTCTGTCACTATGATAATTCACAATGTGAGTATGTAAGTCATGAAGGTCAGGATTGTGCGCGGTGGTTTGTTGATCAAATGGCGGCTTTAGCATGCAAAGTAGAAACTATTTTGAACAACCCTGTACCAATTCAGATGAATGATGTACAGCAAAGAGAATATGATCAAGCCACCACCTGCCACATATGTGAAAAGCCAATCTTAGGCGGAGAAAAAAAAGTAAGAGACCACTGCCACAGGACAGGGCATTTTAGAGGTACAAACCACCGCGGACAATCCTGACCTTCAAGACTTACATACTCACATTGTGAATTATCATAGTGACATACAACATAATAGGCTACAGCAAAAGGCTCATGTTTCATTGTAAAACAATTTGCTCATGTAGATAAGAGCAAATTCATCATTTTGGCTAAGAACCATGAGAGCTTTACCTCACTTTCATGGAGAAAAGGAAGCATGAGCATTCGCTTTCTCGACTCATTCAAGTTTATGTCTAGTTCGCTGGATAGTATTGTGAAAGGCTTAAGCGAAGATGAGTTGAAACATACCCATTCCCACTTTACGGATACAAATAAATTTAAATTGTGTGTTCGTAAAGGCCATTTTCCTTATGATTATGTGGGAAGTTACGAGGTGCTTGAAGAAACGTCTTTGCCACCAAGAGAACAATTCTTTTCTCAGTTAACTCAAAGCACCATTAGTGAAGAAGACTATGCCCACGCACACCGTGTTTGGCGAGTGTTTGGCATAGAAACCATGGGCCAGTATGCTATGCACTACTTAAAATTAGACGTGTTGTTGTTGACAGACGTTTTTGAAACGTTTCGTCAGCTATGTCACACGATCTATGGCCTTGACCCCGCCCACTACTATACCTGTCCAGGGTTAATTTGGGACGCCGCCCTCAAATTTACCCAGTTGAATATTGTAAATTCTGTTGTAACTTTCCAAAGAAATTAATCCTAGCACATAGGATTGTTCGGGATGCAATTCAATGGGGGGGGGGGGGGGGGAATCCAGGGACACTTGAGGCCCGCGACTGTGTACGGTAAAGGTCTTGGCGTTGACATTCATAATGATGAAACTGTTGGCTTAACGCGACCTCTTATATAAAAAATGTAAACTCAAACGGCCACACTCTTGACTGTCAAAGGTTTGTTGACGATTCAAATTATAGAATATATTCACCCGGTTTCCCAAATAACGTAGCAACTCGATCGGGGGTGGTAAATTTCCATAACTGTCAAAGTACCATACAGTGGAACCTTGTTTCACATAGGCTACAAAATGGGTTCCTGGGCCTGCATTATCATCTAAATTCATCATGGCTCGTTCTTCTTTCCACGGTGCTTTGGGTAATTCATTTCGCATAAATACACCTCGAAAATGAGAAATCTTTAGTTGTTGGGCATAGCTTTCCACCTCTTCATGGGTCATGGCATGACGAGGCAGTTGCCTTAAGCGCTTATCGATGATGGACATTTTTTTTCTTAGACCTTGTGGATAAAAGACTGGCTTTAAAGGATTGCCATTTCTAGCTCCCATCGCAATGGCTTCTAACGTTTTATTGTGTCGCTCGCTTTCTTTGAGTTGTTGCTTGCCTTGCTCGACGGCTTTTATGGTTTTCGCTACAGCGCTGTCACCACCCGAAAGGGACCCCAAAGCTGCCAACCCTGCAATTAAGCCAGCAAAAACCACCACGCTTAGCAACAGGAATGACTCGCCCACGTTTTTTCTTTCTTCCTTTTCTTTTTATCGATACATGATGCTGCGATTTCGGAGCTGTAGACAATCGCACCGCTTGTAAAGCTTTTTCAATAGCCACTCTTTTTAGATTTTTTAAAGTTTTTTTTAAGTTTTAACGCTGGGTGTGAGGCAGATCGACTTGGTTTCCGACCTGGCTTTTTTCTCTTTTTGAGATTTGTTTTTTTCATGTTCATGGTATATCTTTTTTTCACCATGCTGCTACTTGGTGAACCTTTCACAGAAAACATTCGATAACAACTAACGTGGAGAACCGTATTTCATAGCAGTATATTCCAATTCTATATAAAGCGGAAAATCATTCACCGTTTTCCCAGCTTCCTTTTCCTCAAACGTAAGCATAAGATGAAAGGATAATTCATCTCCAAAATTTACTCTTTGTTGGTTGTGGGCCAACACTCTATCACCGTTTAGTTGTATTTTTAAATGTTTCTCATCAGGCATGGCATATTTAATATGGATTACACCATCATAATGTAGTCGATAACGACTTAAACCGGAAGCAAGCATATAGGTAAGATCATCATTCACCAGTGGTGGTGGGGAATGGTTTCTGTCATTGTCCAGTTTTTGATTTGACAGGTACACTAAAAATGCAGATGGGACAAATTTATAAAGCCTTTTCATTTGATAGGTCACATAACGTTTCGTGCAGACATCATTTTCGTCTCGAGGCTCTTGCACATCAATAATACGATGATGATTGGCTGAATAGCCCTCAGCGGTTAGTCTCGGGGCCATGTGATAGACACTTTGCACTTTGCGATCGACATAGCTTTTTGTTGCCACCTCTCGTGACTGTTTTGACAATGAGGCGGCCGTGGCCATGGTTACACGAGCTCGCCCAAACACGTCCACGGTGATAGACGTTAACTAACCTATCCTACTCACCACTTGCCTATATATATATAAACCTTATACACACATGAAAAAAACTCAGTCATCGACACAATGGAATTAATGAAACAACCCCATGCTTTGCCCGTCTCTGATTTGGTTTCAGAGCTATCACTGTCCGTGTGCGAACCTCAACGTCATGGCACCCTATTCCCATCTACCGTTCGATGTATTATGGTAGGGCCTTCGTGTTGTGGAAAGACCAATGTTTTGCTGAACATTATTACCGCGCCTCATGGCCTACGATTTCAAAATATTTATGTTTTTGCCAAATCCTTGTACCAGCCTCTGTACGTGTATCTGGAACAAATTATGTCTTCGTTAAATAAAGAAGCCATGGGCTATTTTACATTCACCTCACCTCAAGATGTCATTCAACCAGACCGCATTCAACCAGATTCCATTATAATTTTTGATGACATTGCCACTCAACGACAGGCCATTATTCAAGAGTATTTTAGTATGGGACGCCATAAACAAGTGGATTGTTTTTATCTGGCTCAGACCTATTCCAAAATCCCCAAACAGTTGATTCGTGACAATGCCAATCTCATCGTTCTCTTCCGCCAAGACTCTAGAAATCTCTATCATATTTTTCAAGATCATGTGAATCCAGATATGTCCTTTACAGCTTTCACGCAATTGTGTGCTTCGTGTTGGAACCATCATCCCCATGCCTGTTTGGTCATAAATAAACAGAGTGAACGATGTGATGGACGTTATTGCTTGGGTTTTGATCATTTTATTTCTGTTTTAAAAGACCCAGGGTTGGACATTTCCTGTTAGTGTGTCTTTACCTTCACCATGGCGAACGCCATAGGGTACAAGAAACATGTTCAAATCATGCAGCGTATTATTGAGGCACGAAATACGATTCGACATAAATTTCGTGAATTGCAACGTTTAAAATACGTCAATCCTTTTTTACCCATGATAAAACATGCTCCATCATCGGTTGATCCCATGAGGTTCAAACCTAATGCTTCTGCTGCTACTGCTGCTGCTGCTACCTCTCAAACCAAACCCTTAACAAGTTCAAAATTTACTCAAACAGATTCCACACGACAGGTAAAATCCTCCTCCCCCTCCTAGTGAACAAGAACATCAAGAACAGGAAGAAGAGGAAGAAGAACAACATGAACAAAGTGAAAGTGAAAGCGAAAGCGTATTTAGTCCTGAAAGAAAAAAATCCTCACCCCTTCAACAGTTTCTAAAAACAAAACAAAAATCTTCCGTCATAGTGGCAACACCGTCTTCATCCACATCCTCTACGTTTTCACAAGTCTTGGCAACTCCTCAAAATAAAGCTCAACTCAAAAACATTTTAATCAAAAATTTTGGGTAACCCTGGAACCGTATCTGGCCCTTCTATTTATTGGAAAGACAGATACCACGTATGGTGTTCGCTATGAGAATGATAGTTTTAAAATTGGGGATTCGTCCATTAAATTTGCTCGTACGAAAGCTGTCATTAAAAATATCAACTATAAATTAACACCAGGTATGTTAAAGCTGCTATTTTCTCGCACCCCCTCGACACAAGATTTTACGTCCGAGGACCTTGCTAAATATAAATCCATTTTATTAGACACCAACGCTCACAAAAGAAACTATAAATCCTCTCACTAGGTCAATGCCAATATATCTCAAAAATATAAAACCATCATTGCAAACATCTTTGGTAAGCAAAAACATCACTCTGCCTCTGGTGTAAGGTTTAAGAAATTAAAACCCTATCTAGATATAACCTTTTGGAATAATCCCAATCAGTTAGTAGAGCGCTTATACTTGCTTCATACATCAAAACAAGCTGGTCACACTGGACTTGAGGCAGAAATCGCCCACATTGAACAACAGCTCCCAGATGCTAAAATTATCTTATAGGCCATCCCCGATCAAAGTGGGCATTGCTCATGAATTGCATAAACCAGCCCGACGCATTTATGAACGTCGTCGTGTCATTTCCAAAGGAATCGATGAACTTTGGCAGGCAGACCTGGTTGAAATGATACCTTATTCTAACGTTAACGACGGTGTACGCTATATGTTGACCGTCATTGATGTCTATTCCATAATGGCTTTTGTTCAACAGTAAAAAATAAAACTGGTGTCTTAGTCACAAAGGCTTTTCAACATATTATTGAACAATCAAAACGGCAACCTCACTTGTTACAAACCGACCAGGGGAAAGAATTTTTCAACAAGGATTTCTCCAGTTTTCTCAAATCTAAGGATATTCACCACTATACCACCTATTGCAATCTCAAAGCTAGCGTAGTTGAACGCTTCAATCGAACATTAAAAAGTTACATGTGGAAAGAGTTTACAATACATGGTTCCTATCGATGGATAGACTGGTTACCTCAACTTGTGTCACGCTACAACAACACCATTCATTCCAACATCGGCATGAAACCTCGCCTCGTCACCAAGAACCTACCCAGACTCAATAGACTGTTTAACCCTATAAAAAGGGTAGACCCAAGGCGACATCGCCTTAAAATTGGAGATTTTGTTCGCATCAGTAAACATAGAAGTGTGTTTTCAAAATCGTATACTCCACAATGGTCGACAGAAATTTTTAAAATTCGCCAAGTCGAGCTAGGTCAACCAGTGACGTATCTCTTAGAAGATCAGAGCAGTCAACCCATTCAGGGACGATTCTATTATGAAGAAGTGCAAAAAACATTATATCCCAACGATTATCTCATTGAACGAGTAATTAAAGTCAAAGGTGCAAAATATTTTGTAAAGTGGTTAGGATTTCCTTCCACGTATAATTCATGTGTCAATAAACATATTTTTTTGTAATAAAACCCTATTTATTTATTTATTTATTTATTTAGTTATTTAGAAAAAAAATCCATTTCCAAAAAGATGTATCACATGACCTTTCATTAATCCCACCCGTTTGTTTATTACATGTCCAATAACCTCTTTGTTCAAGCCCATGCCAATCTTTTAACATGATGTTATACACCCACCCATCGTTTCAAACATTGCGTTGCATGATGAGTCCATAATGAACCAAGGCTATGACATACACAGTAAAAAGCCGCACACTGTATAATGACACCTGTCTCTTATCTCTCTGCTGCGAGGCACGTACGATGATAAGACCATTGTCTGTCTGGCTCGCCGTGGGTCAGCCTCAATGCTTTCAATTCTCATTTCATCAAGCAAGTTCACTCTCTGCATGTGAGCCCAGTCAAGCCATGTCAAATAATAATAATAATGCATAGGTGTTTTACCAACATCATAGCGCTTAACATAACGTGACTTCAAATCTGGTTTCTTACTTTTTCCCTGTTTTCCTCAACGATCTCGAAAAAAATGACGGAAACCACGATTTCTGCTTTTCCATACCTACAATCCCGTAAAGAGAACAACAACACAAATACATCAACATGCCCGTCATAAAAATCGCCTGATTCGTTTTCCAAATAACGCGAAAATGAACAAAAACACCTTTCTATAAGAAAACCATGTTTCCAGCTTTTTACCTTTTCCATACCTATATCCCCGTAAAGAGAATAAAGAGACGAAAAAATACTATCACACACGTCATCATCACGTTTTCAGTTTTTCCAATATTAGGGAAAATCACAAAAACCAACTTTCCATAAAAAAAACATGTTTCCAGCTTTTTACCTTTTCCATACGCAGATCCCTGTAAAGAGGACGACGAGACGAAAAAATACTATCACACACGTCATCGTCACGTTTGTCGTTTTCGCAATATGAGGGAAAATCACAAAAACCCATTTTCCATCGAAAAACCGTGTTTCCAGCTTTTTTTTTACCTTTTCGACAACTCCATTCCCGTAAAGAGCACAACGAGACGAAAAAATACTATCACGCACGTCATCATCACGTATTCAGTTTTCGCAATATTAGGGAAAATCACAAAAACCCATTTTCCATCAAAAAACCATGTTTCCAGCTTTTTACCTTTTCCATACCTACATCTCCGTAAAGAGGACAACGATACGAAAAAATACTATCACACACGTCATCCTCACGTTTTCAGTTTTCGCAATATGAGGGAAAATCACAAAAACCAATTTTCCATCAAAAAACCGTGTTTCCAGCTTTTTTTACCTTTTCGACACCTCCATTCCCGTAAAGAGCACAACGAGACGAAAAAATACTATCACGCACGTCATCATCACGTTTTCAGTTTTCGCAATATTAGGGAAAATCACAAAAACCCATTTTCCATCAAAAAACCATGTTTCCAGCTTTTTACCTTCTCCATACCTACATCTCCGTAAAGAGGACAACGAGACGAAAAAATACTATCACACAAGTCATCGTCACTTTTTCGGTTTTCCAAAAATGAGCAAAAATGTGAAAAACGCATTTTTAGACCCAAAACCCTATGTTCACCTTTTCGACACCTACATTTCCCGTAAAGAGCACGACGAGACGAAAAAAAAAAAAACGAATCCAAGCACGCCCTCCTAGCATGACTCCTTCCATTCCAAGGTCGCAGGGGCTCACATCTTCCTAGGTAACGCAGAACCTACAACATAGCATTATTTTAGAGTGGACATAAAACGTCCACAGGAATGGGGGAGGGGGGTTCACCACGAGTCCTACGACACCTCATATGTTTAAATCCGATTATTGGTTACCGAGATAGTAAAAAAGCGCATGACCTATGAGTTTTAATGGTTCTTAATAAATATTTAAAAAAAAAACTCATCTATAAATAATCATGTAAAAAGCCCGCCCTCTTACAAAACCCCTCAAGTTCGTAGGCATACAAAAAACACTCATCGCCAAAATGGCAAAACAACATGTTTACCCCAAATGGCGTTTCCAAATTCCATCCATCTTAAAAAATAACCTCACCATCACATAGAGAGGAAAAAATACCATCTAAACGAGCCCTCACTCGACCCTACTCCTTTCCCACCACCTAACCCTTTCCCAACATAGGCATACATATTCAAGCACGAGCGCGACTTGAGAAAACCAACACTACCCCACTACTCGCGAATGACCTTTTAGTTTTGGTCTTTTAATTAAATAAAGAGGCTATAGGAAAGTAGGGGGCGTCACTACGAGTGCTAGGACACCCTGAATGTTCTAATCCCATGTTTGGTTAGCGAGATATCAGGTTCGGGGCCGATACGAAGAGGGTTCAAAAAGAAGTGCCTTAGCTCTGTCACTACCACACTACTTGACTGATTTCATGTCTCATATACCTCCTTCTCTAAATAAATTGAATATGCCCAAGAAATTTCATTTCATTGCAATTTACTTGCCCTCAACGCTTAAATGATTTTCAACTGTATCTACAAAAAACTATAGGCAGGGTAGAGGATTGTCAACGAAATGAGAAAGCTGATTTTCCAGGCAGTTTCAATTGTTTTATTAATGTATGTTCAGTCATGGTACACATTGTACATTCTTTCACATGTTAGTCATAACTTCTGACGTGTGAACGTCAATGGCTTAGTCTACTGGAGACAGGATTGAAGAAGACCATGCCGGGCTGCACTCAGATTACTACGCTGCAGGACGGTGGAAAACAACTGATGACCCATAGCCAAGTACACTCCAACGCAGGAAAACCTCTTGGCTAGCTCCGATCAATCCTCAGGCTGAAGAAGCTGTAAACTCAAAGAGGATTATTTTTGGTGAACATGAATTTTCAGCCTGTAAAGTAACACAATTCCAGTTAACGCAGCATTTCTGGCAAGAAATAAGAGGGAGGGGACATTTGGAAGATGTGGTTGAACGTAATGGTGCAACACATTACCAATTACATTCAATACCCCCAACTCAGTTTAATTGCAATTAAAACCTCCTGTTTCGGGCATGTTAAAAGGACCCCTGCAGGCCAAATGTACGGAGCCACATCATATTACTGTTAAATACACAGACAAAAATCTGCATCAGAGGAATATTGTGCCCATTTTATTAAAAGAGAGAGGGGAAAGTGTGTGTCCTACAGACAAGTTGTCAATATTCTTGAAAATATTCTATGCCCTTTAAATATAAATTTACATTGGTCTTTAACCTCACCCATTATCTCACTAATGTGTGTTTTGAAATGTGCACATTAAATGCTAAATTCTATCGTTTTAAAGTTAGGCAATGATGACATTGTTGCTTTGTTGAAGAAGGACTGGTGAAGTTCAAAACATGTGCACGTATACCTACCCCGTCATCTTTTTTGCCGTGTGGCCTCCTGAGAGGCCGAGAACAGGTCTTGCTAGTCAACGCCCGTGGGCGACCTGCACATCGGAATGAGAGATGAATTAATGAAACTGGGCAAGGATGTGGAAGGAAGCGGCCGTGGTCTGTCAGAAGGTACCGTCCCAGCATTTGCCAGGAGTTGAAAATGGGAAATCACGGAAAACCATTTCAAGGATGGCCGACGGTGGAGTTCGAACCCAAGTCCACCGAGTCAGCAGAGCGCTTGGGCCCATGGCCGAACGCTGCGCTTAAGCTGTCCGCATACCTACACGAAAGTATTATTCTTTCAGAGGGATCGGAGATGAGATACAATGAATTGCTACAAAAATTGAAACAATATTTCAATGATCCGCTATCCAATACACTACCACCATTGAAATATTGCATTAACTTAAGTCGATGCGGTTCCACCTAGCCAATGTTTACAGCCGGATGTTGTAACAGATGGCAACATCACAAGGAGCTGATAAAAAAATTAAACAAATGAATGTGACCAAGCATTTGGAATGAAGCGAGGTAACGGCCTGGCCATTGGGAGATGTTGAAAATGGTAAACCTGACAAAAAACAAGTAGTTCCGTGAAGAACTATACAGCCTACTTTTCATGCCAATGATTATTCTACAGTATATGAACCTATCTAGAATAATGACGAAATTAAGTTGGTAATATCGAAATATCTAATTAGTTCAAAATATACCTGGTATAATGTAGCCTAATAGAGCACTACAGTTGGCAGCCCTGGCGACTGAATATATTCTTAGTTCAATCTCTTAAGGTACAGAATACAAAATTTGGTTGTAGTCCAATGGACGTTACATGCAGTTAGACATTGGATCTATCAGCACGCGTAAAAGCATGTTGCCAACAATACCATGCGTGTGCTGGTCAAAAATAATCTGAAATATTATGATATCTTGTTGTGCCAATTTTGGATGAAATCCATTTGTTAGTATAGAAGTTACATGTATTTTAAAATTGGACATATCAGCAGGCATAGAATCATGTTGGCAGCACTGCCTTGTATTAATTACTCAAATTAATCTAGAATGTCAGGTGCTATACGTGTGCAAAGAATAGAGCTGTTGGCTTGCATACTTTCTGGTATATTGATATTAGTGTAAAATAAATATAGACAGCATTTATTAAAAGTTGGCAGCCCTGATTGCTCTTAACAATACGTATAGTCATATCTGTTATGGTACACATAGCACATACGAAATTTGGTTGAAAACCAACTGATAGTATAGAAGTTACATGTATTTAAAAATTGGTCGTATCAGCAGGCTTATAATCATGTTGATAGAACTGACGTATATAAGTTACTCGAAATTAATCTAAAATGTCAGAATATACGTGTGCATAGTTTAAAGCTGTTGGCTTGCATACTTTCTGATATATTTGCATTTGGATAAAAAAATAAAGAGAGCAATTATTAACCGTTGGCAGCCCTGGTGGCTCTTAAGAATACGCTCAGTCATATCTGTTTATGTGCAGATATTACATACAAAATTTGGTTGAAATCCAATTGATAGTGTAGAAGTTATATGCATTTAAACATTGGACCTATCAGAAGGCTTAAAATTATTTTGGCAACACTGTCATGGTTGGCCTCCTGGAAATTAAACTGAAATAGTATTATCCACATGTGTGCCAATTTTGGAATAGCTCCCATGCATACCTTGCAAGATATCCAACGTGGAGCTCAATTTTCTAGTGCGTTTTTTCAGCAGTTGGTAGCACAGACATCATTTTCAAATATGGACGTGAGATATTCCGGTGCACATCTTTACTCATACTAAATTTGGTTTTGATTGCTGCAGCCGTTTAGGAGTTGATAGGGGGGGGGGGGGGGACGACGACGACACACACACAGGCAGACAGACACACATTTTCCCAGATCGATCTCATAAGTCTACTTTTTCCTCATTTTTGCAAAATGTGAAAAGTAGGCTAAAAAAACAGTCGACAGAAAGATTGGCCCCATGGCCTAGCACTGTACTTACATGAATGCAGCTACCAAATATGTAAAAATTTTACATTAAACTATACACAGAATACACACAGTATGTAGCGTACTGGAAGTGCAATGTAAAAGAAATTGTATCTCTTTTAGAAATTACTACAACATTAACATACTGTTACACCAGATTATATATATTTCCAGAATACCTTCACAGCATGTGTGCCAACTGTCCAACTCCACCTGTGGGTGTATTCCATCCCTCCCACCCCCCCACCCCCCCGGGGGGGGGGGGGGAGCAATTCATTAGACAAGTAGGAAGCCTCAAAGAATAGCCAAGGTCGCTCCTTTTAGTCGCCTCGTATGATTGGCAGAGGATACCTTGGGTGTAGTCTAAACCCCCACCCACAGGGTGCTACAGTGTTGAAGCCACACAAAGATATTATATTGTGTTGTTGATTCAATTCGGGGCTTTGCGACATTGTGGTCAAGTGGCCCCGTGTACTTAGGTGTGTGTGGAATTTGTCTGATAACCTGTGTTATTGTGAAGGCTGTATTAGAGTGTTGTAACTCAGATAAGGATTAGGAAGGAGGCGGCTGTGGTCTTAATTATGCATTCGCCTGGAATAGAAGTGGGGAAATCACAGAAAGCCATTTCCAGGATGGCTGAGGTGGGATTGGAACTCACCGCTTCTTAGTTTTTGCTTCATGAGACTGAGTGTACCCTGTTCCAGCCCGATCCTCAGGCCAGAATTAAACTTCTCGGCAGAGCTGGGAATCGAACCCGGGACTCAGTGGTGACAGCCAAGAGTACTAGTCACTACACAATGAGGCAGACAAGAAGTTATGTATAAGG
This sequence comes from Meconema thalassinum, assembly GCA_946902985.2. Taxonomy (NCBI): domain Eukaryota; kingdom Metazoa; phylum Arthropoda; class Insecta; order Orthoptera; family Tettigoniidae; genus Meconema; species Meconema thalassinum. The sequence goes on from OX336397.1 coordinate 68,578,299, forward strand.
TCAGTCACTGTGCATAGTTGATGTGCGACAAGTGGCAGTACTGAAGGGACAAAGCTCCAGAGGCATTTCGTAATAGTAGCAAGTCTATGAATTCATCGCTACAAGTCCAGATATTACAAGGCATTTGGGAGGAGGAGTTAAGTACACGGTTACCCGGGCCCTGCTTATAACTTACCACGAGGGCTCGGATTTTTAGGTAAATACATATTTTTAAATGTAAATATATATTTTAAGAATTTTTTCTATAAATACATAAATTCCTGCTTTTCACTTATGAGCACTTAAAAAGACATAATATTTACATTTTTTAAAATCAGTATGCTAGATCTTTCAAATGGATTTTTGTTCTGTGTTACTTCAACAGGGAAGAACCTGTGAGCTATCTAATTTTCATGTAGAGCGTATGTCAGCTTGCAGCTGTGTTATTCTTAACTTGTCATCCCGTGCCACTCACTGTGGAAGTCGGGGATTTCCTTGTCCAAAGCCATATTGCACCATCCACCATGTGCTAGATCTCCCCTACAGGGGCGTATATAAGGGGGGTGCTGAGGGGGCTTCATCCCCCCCCCCCCAAAAAAGCCAATAAAAATTAAGAAAGTGCTGCTTTGGTATGAGCATAACATAATTGTAAATTTGGTTTATCGGCTAAGTTATAAACGATATTAAAATTGAAATTATACTAACTCGTGGTGTAGTGGGTAGCATTCTTCGCTGCCGCCTCGGAGATCCGAATTCGATTCCCGGCTCTGCCAAGAAATTTTAATTCTAGTCTGAGGGCTGGAACGGGATGCACTCAGCCTTATGAGGTAAAGCTGTGAATTCCACAGTATGTTTTCTTTTGAGAAATACATGTAAAAAAAGTTTACCTTTCTGCTTAGTAAATTGACAAATATTTAGATATATGTCATTCATACTCCATAGATCATAATAGAAAGTTCATTAAGTATAAAATTTTATTTCTGTGTTGTGTTGTGTTGTAATTTACAACTTTTTTGTATTGCCAGTAATAATTGTAGGCTATATAAACTTTGAATCTTATCTAAAATAATTACAAAAAGTTATATGCTCTAAGGTATTGGTTGATATTTCTGGGTATTTTGCGGTGACAATCCCCTGAGAATACTCACAATTTTCCAGGATAGTCAGCCCCCCCCCCGAATTTTATTTCTATATACGCCCCTGCTCCCCTACCCCAGCTACCTGGAACCACTGGGTGAGTTCAGCGGTCTCACTGCTGGCTAGCAAACGGTCAGCAGATTCTCAGGTTGCCGTTCAGCAGGCTTGTTAGCGGGCTTGCTAGCGGATGTGACGTAGGTAGCAAGGACTCAGCACAACCAGCTAACTTTTTCTCTGCTAGCTTGCGGCGCATGGTGGGTGATCAAGTTGATCAACTTCTGCACGTTCGGCGAATGAACCTAATAGGTTTCTTAAATTCTACAGACGACGATCTACACTCAAGAATGGCGACAGGTAATATAATACAATGTTTGTCAATAGCATAATTGTTGTAATTGGACCTTTTACGCTTCTAAACTTCAACTTTAACCTCACTAGGCATAGGTCTAGTTGTTTTCTTGAAGGATGATGACTTTTAATAGTTATTTTATGTTGTATTAAGGAATTGGTTTGGTCAAGGCAAATCCGGCTCGTATTCTTTATCTATTTTTGTGTATGATTTAAACCTATTACAGTCTTCCCGCTGTTAAATCGGGTTGAAATTAAATGCCACTTTGTACCGGAAGCGCGTGAACGCGATATTTAGAACAGAAGCTTTTCTCATCTCTGTTAACCATACTTTTGGGCTGAAAGATGTTTTAATTGTAGCCTACTGTGTATATAGGCTACCAAACAGCTTTCGGATTTCCCATGGCCAAATTATGTGTGAGTAGGCTACTGATGAGTTATTTATGGAATTATTCTGACTTTCTGTTTCTGAGCATTTTGATGTCTCTTCCTTGTATGTTAGGTCACGAGTTTGCCTCTAATTATATTCAAGAAAACTGCAGAAACATGGAGATGGCTGTATAATCTAGAAAATCGGCCCCTACTTCTTGGTGGTAAGTTTTAAAACTAGTATTGCACTTGGGATGGTATTTGCAGAACATGTTAAACTTTGCTTTAATGGTAATTATGTGGTTAATTTGGGGACATTTGGACGAATGAGTAGGGCCTATAGGAAGAGGAACGATCTTTTCGAAAGTACCAGAAAGTCTTGTGGGAAGAGGTAGCTCCGGCGATGAATTCCCATGGGTAAGATGCTGCGCATTTTCTACATGCATCAGATACCAGAGGTAGAATTTTATTGCAGTAATTTAAATTTCAGCTCTGATACTGTTAGGCCTATGCCTTTTGTGTAGCCTACAAGCTTTTTTTGTCGAATAGATGGTATAGTCTTGAATTTCAGTATAGTATAGCAAACAGGGTTCATATTTAGTACAATGCGACATTCATTTTGTCTGCACATAAATACATTCTGCTAAGATTGGCCTACCAGTGATGGTGGTGCTGATTTGACCAGAAGGCAAGGTAGGTACCGTAGGCTAACTTCTGTGGTTGTTGGCACCCTGGTCAATGTCAGTTTTTAGTCCTTTAGGAGATAACCTTAATTGGGAACTTGAGAGGCAGTTGGGCACTTCTTAACACATCTAATTTTTCTAATAGAATTTTGGTTTATTGTAGAAAATTGGTGTTCTAAAAATCTTTGACAGTTGCAAAGTCTGCTTTGTTTTGAAGAAATCATTTTATCATCCTTAGTGATGGTCACAGCAAATTGTATTTGACCCATGGGTGTTCATATATACTATTTTTTAAATAATTAAATCACTTCAAACTTTTATGATGGTAATTGCATGTACAGTATATGCAGAGGTGATGTTGCTGTGGTCTCTGCCTTTCCACTGCTTTGAACTATATGCAACCGAAGGCACCTACCCTCATCAAGGTATGTATCTCAATATAAAGACCGCCCTACCTAATGGTGGGAGGAACCACTCGGTAACGCTGAATGAGAGTTCATACACTAACATTTTCTAAAGTACCATTGAAATTAGCCAATATACCTTTTCTAATAATGAAAAATAAATCAGGAAATGATGTGTTAATAGATGATTACTCCTCTGTTGTCCATAACCCACCCACCACCCCCTTTCTAAATCATGACTGATATAGCAAAATTCCAACTGTCTGCCATTATATGAGTGAATTGTCGTCAAATGCAGTATTGCCATCCCCACGAATACGGTACTACTGTGTACATAGGCGGTATCGTACTGTAATCCGCCCACCCGCTAAAAGGAACTTACGCCGCTACTGAGTAACGTCCACCACGTGCGTATTTGATGTGTGTAATAATTGGCTGCTGTGTTATTGATGTGTGTAATATTTCACTGTAATTGTTTTTTGCACTAGAAAAATTTGTTAGATCCAGACCAATGGGTTTTGCCTGGACCAATAATTATTAGGTATGGAAGCCCGCCACGCAGGGGCGGCTCTAGGGGAGGGCGAGGGGGGCGACCACCCAGGGCCCCGCGGTCCGGAGGGCTCCGCGCCATGGATTAATTAATTAATTAATTAATTATACTTTTCAAACTAATTTATAATTCATATTCCGTTTTTCAGTGCAGCTATGACCTCCCGTGACCGTTTAAGCAAGTTTAGATTTCATTGAAATAATAGAAGACTTCAGCCGGGAAAATAGTCGCAAAGTAATATTTTAATATTTCATAGTTTCCATAATCTTCTACATGGAGACATAAAGATTTCTTTCATATTATTAAGAAAATGTACTCTAGGCTCTAGTGTATTCAAAATATTGTAACTATTCTTTATTTTATTATTATTACCAAACTATTTTCCATTTGATTTGATATTTTTTAATTTCCTATTGTTGTGGGCCCCGCCTTATCATATCGCCCAGGGCCCCGCAAGGCCTGGATCCACCACTGCCGCCACGTTAGCCGTTATATACACTTTTGGTTTTTGTCACGTACAGTAGAGTACTCGCGCATCAATAAACTTTATCCAGACCAGACATATGTGGTATATTTTGTATCTCACATGTTGGTAACAGTAGTGACATCAGTATGTGCAAGTCTTGGTACCAGTTGAAGGGACCTCATCCACCTGCTGTCGTTGAATTATCAAGAAATAGAAACACATATTTACGTAATTTAGAACATATTCCCGGTTCAGTAGTGATCATGGTTAGTAATTTGTATTGGGAATATCACCCAGAAGATGAAACATTAATTCTGAATGAGACCAGAACGTGGCTTTTACACTTGCATCAGACGTCATTGTGGCTTTCATCTTCTAGAGTACCGTACATTACCAATCCAAATTAGTAACCCTGGTCACTACTGCACCTGAAATATATGCTAAACTACATAAATATGTGCTTTTATTTATTGCTCTTTTAACAACGGCAGCCATGTTCCGACGACACATGAATCTCGTTGAGTCAACAAGGCGCACATATTATTGCCAACATGTGGGATACAAAATACACCACACTAATTAAAGATGAGGTACGCGACAACTCCACTGTCCGTGCAGGGGTGTATGCATGGTTAACGCGCGCCCGCAGGCCTAAACCATTGTCAGAACCCATTGGATTGGACAAAACAAAGGTTAGAATGGTCGGGTTGAAGTGCGGCAAGCGGGGTACTGTTGATGACATGTTAGGCTGTAACCATTGATCTGGATGAGTTAGGCTGTAACCATTGACAAACATCCATTGGACTGGACGTGTTAGGCTGTAACCATTGTCAAAACCACTGTTACTTTCATTTGAACCCCTCACAGAGCGCTACCTTAGACGGCCTATACGATTAGTACCGAATGGATGGGGTTACGTTGGGGTTGACAATACTGTACGTTACAAAATTCACGCTGATAATGGCCGACACAGCTGGAATTTTACTATATACTAAGTCGTGATCTAAACGTGGGATGGGGGGTGATTTATGGACAGCGAAGGAGTAAACATCTATTAAGTTACTACATCATTTCCTGATTTATTTTTCATTTGAAAAGGTATTTTGGCTAATTTCAGTACTTTAGAAACATCAACTGCGACTTGTTACTGTTTCCATTGACCATATAACAGTATGACTCGAGACTGCTATATTATGAGTTCCAAACTTATGCACCCCATGGAAGGTACCTGTATACTAAGCAATAAATTCATTATAGATTTGGTGTTGGAGCCTACTGTAATATCTTCAAAGTTGAGATATTATTATTATTAATTAAGTCAGTGGGAAATATTTTAACCACCCACACTATTTCATTTATAATTGTATTATTATTATCATTGGATATTGGTTGTTGATGAGAGTACAAGGGTTCACATTTAATTAATTATTTCAAAGGGAAGATTTACAAACTTATACATAATTATGATCATTTGTACGAAATGGCAAAGCAAGTTGAATACGTAGCAATTTTCAGTCAGTTAGGGGGAGCAGGGAGATATGTCGCAACGATCGCTCAACGCGTCTGCTGGTTTACAGCGGAAGGTATTCCAGGAAGAAGAAACTGACGCTACTTGAGAGGCCTTTCTGAGAAAAAGGTTCAAGGCAGGTCAAGTCCATCCCTAGACAAGGAAATCTGGCTACACAACGACACCTACATCCTTATTTGGCTACAAGACCATCGATTCTGAGAAGTCAGACCAAGCTTTGAATGGACGAATTGCATTCGACCAGTAGAGGAAGTGATGACGGGTATTGGACGAAAGGAGTTTGATTGTTTGAAACTTTTAAAACTAAGGTACTAGAGTGAGGGTAAGGTCATGTTTTATAAGACCTTGCTCTGGACTCAAAAGCCCCACTTCTTCGTTATTTCTTCGAGAGATTCCTACTTTTGAGTATGGATGACTTCAGTTAAATATCATCAGCAGTACTTCGCTTACAAGTTGAAAGTATGCAGGGACATATTCTGTCATGCTTACATATAATGTTAGTCGTGTCTTGGGCTAATCATTATTAAAGTGATTTTAGAAGTCAGATCTTCATCACTACATCAACAATAATCCGTCATATATTACTTTATCTACAACATCGCGATGGCAACTGTATCCAGCATCAGACACCAGCATTGCGTTATATTACGCAAAACAGACCAGAGGAAACCAGCATTGGTGAGCGCAACTGACAAAATTACGTATTTCTCTGTTCACTATTTTAATTTTTGATTTGGGCAATTTAAATGTAAATTCATAGCTTTTGGTAATAATTTTAAATTCATGACTCGGTTTTTTCGCTTGTTTATGCCACGTCGTTAATAATAACGTCAGTAAATCTTCTCTCATCATGTTCAGCATCATTTGTGTTATTGTTATTAATGTCATTAAATTCACTTCCTTAAAATCAGTCTGCGTGTTTCCTCCTAGTATTTAGAATTAACTATAAGACGACCCCTATCCTCTCTTGGTAAATATCATTCTGGTTGGAAGCGTAAGTTTCCCCACGGGCCGAGTTCCAAGAATCTTTATAGCCGAGGTATATTATGGTAAGTTTGGTCACATGTATATTTCGATATCCATATGGTAACTGGACACGATGGCGCCCATCTGGTAAAAAGGTTTACAGTGGTTTCAACACGGTACTCCAGGGAAACGTACAACTTTACATGTGGTTGTCAAGCGGCACCAAGCAAGTGATAAACATCACACTACCAATCAAAAGGATTTCATTTAAAAAGTTTCTTTGAATGTGCTGGTGATCCTAGGAGTAATTCCTAGTTGCTATTCCACCTGTTGCTATTGAGAGAAAAAGGGCAGTTTTGGCTCAGTTCACCCATGCTAGACCAATTTTTATTTCTATTACATGCAAGACAATGTACATTTTTCTTGTCAGGGACATCATTGCACCATCACAGACACTCCACATGGTCTCAAAAGCAGCTGTGTACGGTATAGCTACTCTGGGCAGTGCTTCGACTAAAATACTTGTAAACTTATACCCATATTCCTAATTTCTAATTTGTTCCCCTAGGGCAAAACATAATTTAAAATTTTGAAGTACCTTTTGTATGGGCAGTCCACTTCTTTTTTAATTATGTGTTCCTTTCTTATTTAGGCACCTGATGGGGATGTAAATTCTGGAATATAGAGGTCACGTTTACAAAAATCCGGGATTCCGGTCGCTCAACATATTCTGATTCAGTCCAGTGAGAGATTTACAAGTTTTTTGAAGCAATTCTTTCCAACGATGAGCCATTCAACCCTCGACTGACCATATCGACAAAGTTGTGGGAGATCGCCTCACCAGTGGAAGCAGCCTGTGCATCAACATCCACACTATCTGCCCCAGCAACTCTTCAAGTTCGAAGTCCCCAGGGGGCAAGGAGAAATCTAAGAATATTGGAATATTGGAAACCACTGAAAACCATAGCAAAGATGGAGCTACATAGACAAGTCCTTGCTGTCACTGGGGCTGAGAAGTTGAAGTTGTGCTGCCTACAGCAAGCAGTTGCTAGAGGGAATGAACTTTCCCAACAATGCAACAAATATTTTCATAAGAGGAATGATTTGATGGGAAAAATTAGTTTAATTTGTGAAGAAAAAGAAGTGTTGGTTTAGACGTAAATTGTACAACCTACTTATGTTTTCTATTTGTAGCAATGCCATTTGCAATATTTATTTATTTAGGGTACTTAGGTTTAGTGTTTGGTTAGGCAACTTCGCCTCTGGGTTGTACTTCATTGCTTCCGCCTGCTGGTCACAAGTCCACGTGCAGGAGGAGGACCTTTATAAATAAACTTGTTCACCTCGTGTTACAGTGACTAGTGTTCTCGGCAGTCGGCCCCAAATTCGATCAGAGTCGAACTGAAATGTCATTTCAGTGTTGTTGAAGTTGTATAATAGAGCCAAGATGATAATTGTGTTGGAACGCGCATCTTTTCTCTTAGGATGTGTGAGTACTCGTGAATTTCATACTGTCTCATTTATATTTAAAATTATAAAACTTTTTCCTCTTCTAATTGTGTTTTTTTAATGTCTGTTGCATTAAGTGTCTGTAAAATGGTGGTGGAATGGAACCAAGGTCTAAAAAGAGAAAAAATAGCAATGAATTTTGAATAAATTAATATTAAGTTAATAAATGGTTAAAAAAATATGTTCATTTCAATTCTTTTTCTGGACACCCTATCGTATACCCTTATTACAAAATGTGGATAAACGAATGGATAGATTCCCAGGTAAGAGCACAATTCAAATAGCTGGCATTGAATATTACTGTAGTAAATATTTTCTGTCTATCTGTGAGCTAACATAGGAAAACCATTCCAAATGTTCAACATTCCAATATTACAGTATTCTATGGTGAGTATCGCCTGACCCCCAAGTTTTATAATATTAAAAGAATCTATTTTCAGTCAGTCAACACAGCAATGTGGCCAATTAAATTCTTTCCAGTTAGTGTGACAAATTATTCGGGCACATACTGTGTTAAGCGACTGAAAATTGATTATTTCTTAGATAACATAGGCGACACTCAAGAATTTTTTTCTAAAACTTGGTCAAGTCTTAGTTGACTGAATAGAGAACGTCTCCCCTAGCTGTGAAAACTTCATATTAAATTTTCATTAACAGAATGCTTTTCAGTCAGTCAACATGATTCTGTCCAATTAGTTTGTGAGAGGAGCAACAATTAATATTTTATCACCTATACCTTAAAGTAATAGTTATTGTTGTTTTAAGGGGCGGAACTATGAGGTCGTCTGTCCCCTTAAAGAAATATTACAAGAATTAAGTTATTTATTACTTGACACATTTTTTGTAGAAAATAGTTTTTGTATATACATTTTTAATTCCATCTGATATGCTACCTTATTGAAGTATACGGGGGAATTAAATAACTGAAGGGCTTGTGGCAATATAGTGATATCCCTCATTTTATTAATTTTAAGCTAAAGCAAAAATTGCACTACAATTATTTACACACAGTGCTGTGTTTTACCACTATGGGCTACAGTAATATGAACAAACTTGTTTGATTGGAATTTATGGAATTAATACCGTACATGTCAATTTTGTGGGTTATGTTGCCCCCAAACAATTGGCTTGTTTGTTAGTAGGGTATTTAATGATAATTGTTGTTTTAAAGGGTGGAACAGCGAGGTCATCTTCCCCGCGTAACACGTAGGAGAGACAATTTTTATTTCTTTACAAATTTAGCTGGATATTTAAATAAGAAATCAGCCTAATATTAATAAGACTAATTAAAGGAGTGGACTAGCCTACAATAAAACTGAATTTCAAAAGAAGTCATTCTTATCGTCAGGATGTCTACCCCTTATTATTCCCGTTTTCAACAGGGTCGGGGATGTGATACGATGAAAGTCTATGTGGCGGGTGGCTTATACCACCGGATGGCCTTCCTGACGCCAACCTCGTGAGAACTGAAATTAATGAAACTTGACTAGAAGATAGAAGATGGAGGTCGTGGCCTATTAGTACTGCTCGGGTCTAAGCTGCGTGGACCTGAGAGGAATGTGCATCGCAGACTATGAGTAGTGGTGGTGACGAGTGATGAGGTTTCTCGGTCCTTGCGTAGTAACAGAAGCAAATACATTAGTCGGTGACTCAGTCACTCATTCCCAACGCCACACTGGTTTCAGAAAAGACCCATGTTAGCAGTATTGGAATAGACGAGAATGTCAGGTAACAATTCTCGCCTGCTCCTACCCTGCCTCTGTCCTTCATCCCGCAAGTTCACAGAGCTTGGAACCGAGCAGTCGACTGGAAGCAGGCTGTGGATTTTCATTTTCAGTGTGAAGGTAACTTTGTTATTAATGGAATTGAAAATCCACAGCCTGCTTCCAGTCGATCGACCGGATCAGGGAATGGAATGAATGAAGCCCCCATCTAGCGGCGAAGATATGAACTGTGCCGGCTGCCGAAACCTGTCGTAGTCCCCTGGGGTAATGATTAAATGAATGACAAATGAAATGAAATGATAGTGGAGAGTGTTGCTGGAATGAAATTGTGGCAGGGAAAACCGTAGTGCCCGGAGGAAAACCTGTCTGCCTCCGCTTTGTCCAGCACAAATCTCACACGGAGTGACCGGGATTTGAACCACGGACCCAGCGATGAGAGGCCGGCGTGCTGCCGCATAAGCCACGAAGGATCTTTGGTTACTATTATGTCAAGTAATTGTAACAGTAACTGGAATGAACCTACCGAACAATGATTGTAACCTTGTACGTGTTGTTCAATGATTAATATTCAACTATTCACATTATATCAGACCACTGTCCAAGTTAGTTCAATACGCAGCGGACACGAAGTCACGCATGGCCTCTTCGACTCATCTGCTTTGTACAAACAGTTGATATCTGTATGACGTCATAACTGAAGTGAATTTCCGTCAATTTCCCAGATTTGTTTTGACGGATGAAGCACTGAGGTTATCTGCTCCTCTGTTGATTGATTTAGAGGCTTTGTGAGATCATGGTCATGAAATGATCGTGTGGCCTCCGGAGAGGACGAATGCAGGACTTTCTAGTTGACGCCCGTGGGCGACTTGCGCGTGAAGTGATGAAGCGATGATGAATACGTCACATACACCCAGTCCCCGAGCCAAGGGAATTAACCCCAGGAGATTAAAATCCCTGATGGCTCAGCCGGGAATCGAGCCCGGGGCACTTCGGGCCAAAGCCTAGCACACTTACCATTTAGCCACGGAGCCGGATATCATGGTCATGTAACTCCATGAACTTGAGTGTGTATGGAATTTATCTCATAACCTGTGTTACTGTGATGGCTGTAGTAGTGTGTGTATTTGTAATTCAGATGAGGATTGAAAAAGAGGCTGCTGTAGCCTTCAGTTAGGAACTATCATAGCTTTTGTAACCGGGTGAGTTAGCTGTCTGTGGTCGTTACGGCGTGGCTGCAGGCAGTCGCTTACATCCGGGAAGCGAGGCGGTTCGAATCCCCTCGCTGGCAACATTGAAGATGGTCTTCTATGGTTTCCCATCTTCCTTCCAGCCAAATGCCAGGGTTGGTCTCTAACTATATGCCACAGCCGCTACCTTCCAATTCCTCGTCCTCACATTCACACTTTCCTCCCCAGACAACACTACACACGCGACGGTACTTGTAGCTCACCCCATGGGTGTCCGTATATAAACAGTAATACAGCAGCTACAAACTCTGGCGAGCCGAACATGTCCTCGGACACTCCCGGCACTGAAAGCCATACGCTAAAATGAAAAATTAAAAAATGGCATTTGATTGCAGTGAAGTGGGAAACCACGGAATACCACTTTCAAGTTCTGCCTCGGCAGGCACAGTGTACCCAGTTCCAGCTCTCTGACCAGAATTAACATTTTTGACAGTGCCGGGATTCAAACTCGGACCTCCTACTGTAGGCGACAGCCGAGAATGTTAGCCACTAATCCACGAGGGGGTCTAAATGATTTTGCATTTTATGCGTAGGCTACTTTTATTTAATTCTTATTGCCTTCATCTTCATGGCATCCAATCCGATGTGACATTTGGGTCTAATTTTATTCTCTTGATGCCGCTGCTTTTACGGGAAATATTGAATCTTTAATTTATGATGGTAGGATCACGTGCAATATATTGTATGTAATGTCCCTACATTTGTAGTTTTATAATCCCCGTTAAGGTGTGTTCTACTACTACTGTGTTGACTTTTATGTTTTATTAACCTTACGAAAATCATTTGTATGGAGTAGGCCTACACTGCGCTGTGGAAGTCAAAGTTGGGTAAATTGTAAAAGAATCAACTTGAAGCTGCTGAAATGTGGATATGGCGGAAAATGACAATAACGAGCTGGATGAAAAGAAAAACCAACCTGGAAGTCTTAAGGGAAGTCAAAGAAGAGAGAAGATTAATGAAGGAAATGGGAAAGAGAAAAATAAAATGTATTGGACATGTCATCAGACACAACACTTTCATCGTTAACATGGAGTAATGAATAACTACTGGAAGGCAAGAAAGGATCAAGGAAATAAGAGACAGTGAATGCAATGGGTTATTTTACGCGGTCGAAAGATGACCAAAATCGAGGAAAGAAGGAGATTAATTAATGTCATATAGTCTAATAGAAAAAAGATGATACAAAAATGATGTTATGTGTACCGTGATTTTCACGTTACAATGCCTGATGTTTCTACAACTTGCCCTTACATGAACTTAACCTAGAAATCCAACCTACTTCAATAAGATTCATCTTTCCATGTATTTCCCACAAATCCTTCTATATTATCAGCTGTGGCCAATGAGATCGCGATCCTGTCGAAAGGTGATTGGCTATTGCTGTGGATCCATCACAGGCCATTTTGCAAATGCCGACAACTGTTAAGCAATAATAATTGTAACTTTCTAATAGTCTGGTTTTGGCCTAGTCTGAAGTTGTGTTGGCAGTTCCGAATCAACACTGAATTAAGGTCAACAATTTAAACAATAAAACATCGACATTCGATCTTGGAAGGGTTTGCTAGTCAGATGTAAAAAAAAATCTAAGGATTTATCGGGGGCGAGTTTTACTCATATCGAAACCCCGAAGAGTTTGTATTCTACTCATTACACTAAAGCGAAATTTATTTCTTAATATGTATTATAATGTGCAGCAAAGGTAATGTCTTGTACTGTGAGTAGGCTTTGGGTTGGCAGATTTGTCCGAGACCCAATATCTCTTTCTTGGCTTGTGATCAGCACAAAGTTTTTATTACTCAACTTGTTTAATTGTAAATGGTACGGAACCTTGAGTTTTATTTCTGTAGTACCTAATTTTGCCTTTTAATTTATTTGAGTATCTTTTGCTTTGGTTTCAGTGTCTGATCATTTATTACTTGTTTTATGAGTTGTATTTCCTTTATGGATTAATTAATTGTGTTGCCTTGTGCTACGGCCTGAGAGCCGTTTTATGTCATTTTATTGAGATCGGACAAAATCTGCCAAGCCCTTGTAAGCCTTACGAAGTACCTAACCTATGCCAAATCACATAACCTAAAATTGTGCGATCCACAGCTCTCATACTGTATTAATTATTAATTTATTTTCCTTTTATTTCTTGGCCTTCTGATGGTAGTAATTCTCTTTTATAAAATTTTGTTTCGCTCTATTGTTCGTTTCCTGGCGACGGTCGCCATTATTTTTTTTTCTGGCATATTGTCATAAGATTGAGATGAAAGCAGTCAGTCGAGCTGTAATTTGTTCCGCTTCGTTAAGTATTTGGTTTTATATTTCGAGCGGATAAACTTCATTTTGTCATTCGTGATTTGATTTCGACCTTCCTTGCGAGGTTTACTATTTTTGAAACATAACATATCGGTAATTACTGCTTAAACTTTCCTTCGGGCGATAATCTAACTTTTGCCGAATCTTGGGCACTCTTTCGACCTCTTAAGAGGGGTTTGGTTTTACGATTTTCTTCCCCTGCCCTTTCTCCTTTTACTTGATTAATGAATTATTATTATTTTTCGGGGTTTGTAATAAGCCTTACCTGTTGTAACTGATGTTATTACCTTGTTCTTCCTTTGATGTATTTGGTGTTGTTCGGATGTAATTACTAACCTAATTAACTTATTAACTCTTCCTTGATCTGTTCTTTATTTGTAATTTGATTTTTGTTCTTACATTATATTTGTTTTGCAAAGACGTTGTTCCTTATTTCCTAGTTAAGATAATGATCACAATAGCTTCTAACACGGTTCTGGGATTGGGGCTCTCTTTCACACGACGGTCTTCTTTGTACCGGTACATTATGAATGCAAGAAATCTACCGCATTTTAGTATCATCTTTTTTCTATTATATGACATTTAATCTATTTGTAAGCTTTTCATTTTATTTAAACTCATTTTTTGTAAGGATATCCATTTCTAATTTGGCCTTGTTAACCGAGTTTAAGATTCAAATATCATTCAATTACGCTGAAGAAGGTATCAATGACATTCCGAAACATGTACGATTAATCATTTATGTTTGACCATGGTGAAATGTAAATATTGTATGTCAGAAAACTGTACTATAATGAGGCTCATTATAATACAAGTTTTCATTATGATACAGTTTCTCCCACCAATCAGAGCTCAAGAAACAGTTGTGTGACCAATTAGGTAAGGATAGCATCAAACCTGCGCTGTCTTCCACGGCCTCCTATTTTAAATTTCACTGGGTGTATAGTGTCATTGTGGGGTATTCGAGGAGGCCATGGTCAAATACAAGGCATTCTCTGCGTCCCATGCGCTCTGTTCAGTACATAAAACTGGTGACATCTCGACAGATACTTATGAATATTTATGTTCGAGGATAAAATAGTTATAATTATCGTCGAACATAAACAGTCGTATGAAACTCGCTTATAATGGTAATTAGGACACTCGTATGGAAATTATAAAACTCGCTTCGCTTGTTTTATAAACATACTCGTGCCTTAATTATTGCCATTATATGCTTGTTGCATAATGTACTATTATTAAACATCATTTTAACAGTATTGACTAGGTGGAATTCACAATTCCGTATTACAATCAGTCAATACTGATACAAACTGTTACCATTTTCAAAATGGTTAACTTTTAGAGACAGAAGAGTCCTTCAAATATTTAGGGTCGGTCTTCTCGAACCGGAAGTACAGCAGAGAATAACTAACGCGAATCGTGTTTTCCATACCTTTATCAATCTTCTCAAGTCACGTTTGATTTCTCAGGAAAATAAAGTAGCCTATTCGGAAAAGCGTTACGTTGGCAATATAATAACTTAGTTATTATATGAGTAACGGTAGTTTTTTTTTTAGTACCGGGAGTGTCCGAGGACATGTTCGGCTCACCAGAGTCTGTAGCTGCTTCAAGCGGACACCCATGGGGTGAGCTACAAGTTCCGCTCAATTTCAAGTAGTTCCAACTTTCGCTACCAGACATCACTGACACCTAGTGGTGAACGTTGGAACTTTGGTAGAGCGTTTCAACGAAATCTAACCTAGAAATTGAGCTTCACACAAGTTTAGTTAGTGAAAGGATCTTTTACATGCCATAAATATATATGACATGGGACCGCCGGCTTTACTCCCCCTCCGAAGGAAGGCATACTGAAGGATTTTAACGCTCTTAAAAAATATGATGACTTTGGCCGGGTTTTAACCCGCGATCTAGGGCACAATAGTTAAGCATTCTACCCACTACGCCACTGAAGCCACACTGTAGCACAGTTACTAAGAAGAAATGTTACCTAACCCTGCTTCTTCAATATGACTGTAACGAAAGGCAGATAACTTCGGCGTTCCACCCGTTAAAACAACCATCACGTCCCTCTACTCGTGAATTTCCGCCTATGTTCAGAAATGAACTCAAAAACAGAATTGAACTGATGGTTGGTTGGTTCCTCAGTTAGAGGCTGCGACAACGCCGTCATGTAGCCCCGTGTACTTGGGTGTGTGTAGAATCTGTCTGATAACCAGTGTTAATTGTGATGGCTGTATTAGTGTGTGTTATCTGTTTTTAATTAAAGCAAGGTCTGCAGACATTCAAGTAGTTCCTACTTTTGCTACCAAACGCCACCATCAACGACAGCTAGTTCTAACCTTGGTTACTAGATGCCACCGCAGTCGGCTCCTGGCGACGAACGTTGGAACCTAAGAGCGTTAGTCAAATCTAACCTATAATTTAGCTTCACGCAAGTGTAATTAATGGAAGATTCTTTTACATGCCATAAATCTATGACATGGGACCGCCGGCTTTACTTTGGTTTGGTTAGTTGGTTCCTCAGTTTAGCGGCAGTGACAACGCGATCATGTAACCCCGTGTAATTTGGGTGTGCGTAGAATCTGTCTGATAACCGGTATTAATTGTGATGACTGTATTACTGTGTGTTTCTGTTTCTTAATTCAAGTAAGGACTGCATACTTTGAATTTTTCAAGTAGTTCCTACTTTTGCCACCAAACGCCACCGTCAAATAACTACTAGTTCAGAACTTGGCTACTAGACGCCACCGCAGTCGGCTCCTGGCAACGGACGTAGGAACCTGAGCGTTGTTTACATTTTTAACCTAATTTAGCTTCACACAGGTGTAATTAGTGGAAGGTTCTTTAACATGCCATAAATCTATGACATGGGACCGCCGGCTTTACTTCCCTTCCGAAGGAAGGCATACTGAGGGATTTTTAAAGCTCTTAAAAAATCTGACGACTTCCGGCTTTACTTTCCCTCTGAAGGAAGACATGCTGAGGGATTTTTAACGCTCTTAAAAAATCCAACGACGTCGGCCAGGTTTGAACCCGCTACCTTGGGCATAGAAGCTCAGCTTGCTACCAACAATGTCACCGAAGCAGCCTACTCGAAATGATGGTTCATGTGCATTACAAGGCTTTAAAGCGGTCAGTTACGTCGCTACCCAGTTAGTGCGACTCCTACCAAGGTAGAGCAGGCAGTGGAAAAAAAAACTGTGCACGGCTTTAAACCAGTCGGTAACGTGGTTTTAGTTAGCGGCGACTCCTGCCAAGGTAGAGCAGGCAGTGAAAAGAAAACTGTGCTCAGCTTTAAAGCAGTCTGTAACGTGGTGTTTAGTCAGCGGCGACTCCTGCCAAGGTAGAGCAGGCAGTGGAAGGAAACCTGTGAACGTGACAGTGTGTGTGTTTCTGTGATAATAGCTTCTGTTTTTAATCACTTTCTTTCTCACAAGGTCACTTTATTGACACACGGTGTCTAAACCGGTTAGTCTTTATAAACACATGCATCGCCAACCCAGTGTTCGATTATACGTCAATTGGATCAGTACAGTAGTGCGGAACTATGTCGGTAATCAAACTGGTACGTCCGCCACCTGAAAAGTAAGTAGGCCTATTGTACCATTATATATTTTAGAGAAATGTACAGTAACTCAACGAGGATTTCATTTCCCACACAAGACCGCCTTTAGGCGTAGCGTCTTGCGTTCTTGGCTGTCACCTCGGAGGTCCGGGTTCGATTGCCGGCTCTGCTAAGAAGTTTTATATCTGGTGCGAGAGGAAAAACTGAGAACAGGACTGGAGCCAATTGTACGGTCCAGTCAACATATCGCACCCCCGGTAGATGTTGCTGTTGTTGGTTTTTTTTTTCATTTTTTTTTTTTCATTTAAGGTCTTGGATATCGTGGTCATTTAGTCCTGTGTACTTGGGTGTGCATTATTCATTTATTTTTTATTTATTCATTATGTTGAATTTTGGGCTTAAGTTATGCCGTGTATTATTATATTAAAATTCCACGCGTTTTGAAAGAAACCATGTCTTTCTTCGTCAGGAATCATATATATTATTTCAGTAGTATAGATCCCTCCTGCGGCGCACAAAAACGACCGATGGTGACAAATGAGCATTCAAATGAAAGAGAATAGACATTAGCAGTGACGAATTGCACTATAATTTCATAAATATCTATAATTTCTTTAAAAAATTAATTTAAAAAAATGTACGAACTGTGCGATTTGCAAATACTGTTCCTGTACGAAACTACGCTCCATAATTGCTGTCCACTTCACATTTTGGCCGCTGTGACGCCTGTTTCATGTCATTTTAATATTATGAGGTCTTTACTTTAGCTTATCATTTTGCGTGGATTTCAGATCAGTAAATCAAAGGAATGAGTACCGGTACTCAAATCGTATAATTTCATAAATATCGAATAACCGATGAATGTTATGATGATCCAATTTTCAGTTATTACCCTCTTAACTTAGGGAACGTAGAACTTGGAATTCTAACTGAACTGTAAATACCGTAGTGTTCTATAAACATTTTGTTGAAATAAAATCATAACAACCTTTTTCCATAAGTCTCATTATAAACCTATTGGGGAAAGTGTGGTTTATGAACTTGCGAGATTTCTCGCACGGGTCCGCTAGTATTCTGGAATACGACAATGTTGCTAAGAGAAAGCAACAAAGAACATATAAAAGGTGCCCAAAGATGGACGCCATTATAGCCCCATGTAGGGACAACGAAAAGCAGCAGTGTATTACTTTCTCAGGGTTCTGATAATAGGTAGCCAGGATTCACTGAGATTGTAGCCGGTGTCGCGGTTGAAATTATCTGGGTGTTTACGTATTTCAACCGCCTCCCTGATGAGTCTGGGACGAGATTGCTTTATACGGGCAAGAACATCCACTCCTTGGAACATGATATCATGGCCAGGTGCTAATGCATCTATTATGTTCCTTAATGCGAGTGCATATTGTTCTCGAAGTCTGCCCGATGTAAACCTTGCCACAAGTACAGAGAACTCTCTAGATACCCGGTTGTTGCAATTTAAGCAAACTGTCCTTAGTTGGTCGCAGGAGTTGCCTAATCTTAACAGAAGTTCCAAATACAGTCCGTATGTTGTACCGACGTAGGATTTTAGCAATACGATCCGTCGTGTTATGTATGTACGGTAGGTAAGCAGTTCCTCTTACATCTTTTTTCTCAACTGACGTCCTATTATTATTTGTTGGTTTCAGAACTGTAGAAATCAAAGCCTTGCTATAACCGTTGCTCTCAAAGGTGGTTCTCAAGGTATTAATTTCTTCTTGTAAAGAAGACACTTCACAAATCATCCTAGCCCTGGTAGTTAGAGTTGTAAGGATACCATGTTTCTGGGCAGGGTGATGGTGAGAATTTGCGTGGAGATATCTATTGGAGTGTGTTGGCTTACGAAAAACGCTGTGTCCTAAAGATCTTGGTGAAGAGAACATCTAAGAAAGGTATTTTGCCGTCAGATTTTTTTTCCATGGTGAAACAAATAGAAGGGTGCTGGAGATTAAGGTGATCCAGGAAATGGCTAAGATTTTCCTCACCTTCCGTCCAAACAACGAACGTATCATCCACATAACGCCACCAGATCTTCAGTTTGAAAGGCGCCGTGAAAGTCTAAATGATAATATTTTTATTTATTTATTTATTTATTTATTTATTTATTTATTTATTTATTTATTTATTTATTTATTTATTTATGTCTGATAACCTGTGTTATAGTGGTGTCTATAGTAGAGTGTGTGTATTTTCAATCCAGGTGAGGATTGGGAAGGCGGTGTCCGTGGCCTTAATTTAGGAACCACCCCGGAAATTTCCTGGAGTAGAAGTGGGGAAACCATTGAAAACCGCTTCCAGGATGACTGAAGTGGGAATCGAACTCACCTCTTCCCTGGTCAGTTTTGCCTCACGACACTGTGTGTACCCCGTTCCAGCCCTCACACCAGAATTAAATTTCTTGGCTAGGCCAGGAATCGAAACCGGACCTCCGACGCGACAGCCAAGAATGCTAGCCGCTACATCATGAAGCGTTCCCACGGTACAAGACTACCACAAATCAAAAAGTGATGTATTTCAGAAGTATTTAATAATTTTTAAAAATATTAAATACTAGTAACCCGCCCCGGCTTCGCCCGGTATCTTAAATTGTTTACCCAGGGTAAGTTTAAAAGGCGCTCGGACGTCAGGTCCCAGATGCAATTCAAAAAAGCCGAGGTGAACAGCGAAACTCCAAACACATTATACTCTTCTCTGAAGTCTTAACTCGACAGTTTGATGCTGGTCGAAGCTGGGGTGATAGGCTCGCTCGCTAGCTCGTAAACTCGCTCCGAAGCTAGTAATTTAAATTTCCACTGAATGGAGATTGTTGGAAGAAATGAAAACGTAAATTCACTTATAGTGGGCGCTGTCGCGGACTTTTTTTTAGGACTTTTCATGCTCAACAGTTCTTACACTCATAATATATAGATATTGGTATATTGGATTTCACGGCCGGTGAATTAAAACTCAGCAATTATTCTAGGTTTGTGCCGTGTCTTGTGTGGGGTTTCGCCTAGGACACCAAGCTGGCTCATCAGCGGGCTCTTGGTGTCCCCGCCCGGACCCCCACAGGAGTAGCGAACTGCGCGCTACCTCCTTTTATATAAAGCGCACCTGCGCCTCTTATCTGCGAGAACTAAAAGCTCAAGCAGCCTTAGCCTCCCTATGAAGGCTTCCATAAAGATGGTATATTGGCTTTCACGGCCAGTGAATTAAAACTCAGCAATTCTTCTAGCCCGCTGATGAGCCACCTTGGTGACATAGGCGAAACCCCACAGAAGACACGGCACAAACATAGAAGAATTGCTGAGTTATAACATAGATATTTTTAACGGTTTACCCAGCGTAAAGGTGGGTATACACTTGCGCGCCGCGCACTGCGCGGCGCGTGTGTTGCTCGACCAGAATTGTTATTTAAACGAACCTCTCGCGATCCATAGGAAACCCACGAACATTCACTAGTCAGTTTGGAGTGTGGTAAATATAATCATGTCTCCGACGTACGAGGAAAACCTCGCGATTGCGGTGATGAGTGGTGCGGCTGTTAACGATGACGACGTTGGTGGCACACTGACATGTTTAAAAAAAGGAATGGTGCGGAGGTAATAATGGACTTGAAGTCACAAGAAATAAGCGGCCAGTATAAGAATTTTACTCGAATGTCACCTTCTGACTTTGAGAATCTGCTGCAGGAGATTGGACCCCACATTTCCAAGGAAGGTACGTATTTCCGCCCTGCGATTTATTTTACTTTTCTCAAGCCGTTAGGAAGACAGCAGAGATATCACCTTCTTGCATTGGTCCGCAGATATATCCATCTCAGCTCCAATTTCCCTCCAGGCATCTGCTTTTAGTCTACTGGTTTCTTAAAATGATCCTTCTGTTGAGGATCCCACAGAAGAGGCTTTTTGCGATAAGCATCGAAAATTTTATCACAGATTCGTCTGACCACTCCATAATCACCACTCAAAACGCACAAATATTGCAATCAGATGCGCGTGAGAAACAACGAACTTCTCACAATCCCGTCCAAATCTGAACTGCGAACACTCAAAGTGCGCGTGGAAAAAACCGACAGGAGATGGATCGCCGTGCGCCGCGCGCGCGCAGCTTCGAAACCCCGTACTAATCTAGCGAACTTGCAGCGCGCGAGCGGCGCGAGCGGCGCGGCGCGCAAGTGTATACGCACCTAATTAAGCTTAAGAGGCACACTGGCGGCATGGTTTTGTTTTCGACTCGCTTCACTGAAATCGTTACTGCTCGGCTTCCTTTGGTCATAAATGAATGTTTTATTTCTAGAAAAACCTTCCTCGAGATATCCTTTACAGAATGGTGAAACCCGCATCATAATCCACCCAGTGGTTCTCGAGATTACCCGTTATAATCAAGAATCGGGGACTTTGTTTTATACTCAGTAGAGATTTATTTTAATGAAGTAATAATAATTTTGAGTTATGGTCGTTTTTTATTCAGCGTTTCTATCATTTTAAATGACCTTGTCGACTTCGTCGTAACGCTGGGGTTTGGCGTTACGTTACGGTGACGGGACGAAATGTACCGAGATGCACTGAGGTGTGTGACGTCACAGTACTGCTTGGTGCATGTGTTCCCCCGACAATCTCTACTTCGTTAGTATAAGACAAACATCCCCGATTCTTGGATGTCACGGGTAATCTCGAGAACCACTGGATGGATTTTGATGCGGTTTTCACCATTCTGTAAAGGATATCTCGAGGAAAGTATCTGTAGAAAATAATTTATGTATGAACAAAGGAAGCCAAGCAGTAACGATTTCAGTGAAAAAGTCGAAAACAAACTTGGCGTCCGTGCGCTTCTTAAGCTTACGCTGGGCAAACCGTTAAAAATATCAATATACTATGAGCGTAAGAATTGGTCTGCATGAAAAGTTCTACAAAAAAGTCCGCGAGAGTATATCTCTATCTTCAATACATCGCCCACTAGAAGTGTTTTTAAACTGGATGGAAGGGGCACGTCCCCGCACGCTTGACCTTGCTTTGCCCTTGGTTTGCACTTGCCGTTCGCGAGTAATTTGAAACAAGATAAGCAAGATAAGTATTATGCAGAAAATTTTCTAACATGTCAAGAGTCTTTGGCTTCGAGCGAAGCGAGAAGCCTCCTGCCTTTCTAACATTTTTCAGCATTTGTAGCATTTAAAATGATACAAAGTCTAGACTTTCCGACTGACTGTCACTTTTTAAATTATAAACAGTAATGGCAGGTCCGGTAAACACAAATTTTCACTATTTTTGTGACTTCTTTATTTGCTTGTCTATTCGTTTTCTTGAACACATAATCGTCCACTTCCTGGTGTAGCGGCTAGGATTCTTGGCTGTTGCCCTGGACGTCCGGGTTTGATTCCCGGCACTGCCAAGAAATTTAATACTGGTTTGAGGGCTGGAACGGGGTCCACTCAGCCTCGTGAGGTAAAACTGAGAAGAGGTGTGTTGGATTCAAACCTCAGCCATCCTGTAAGTGGTTTTCCGTGGTTTCCCACTTCTGCTCCGGGCAAAAAGCCGGGTTGGTTTCTAACTTAAGGCCACGACCATCTCCTTCCCAATCCTCACCTGCATTACAAATACACACATTACTACAGCCATCAAAGTAACACAGGTTATCAGGCACAGTCTACACACACGGGGCTATATGACCTCTGGATTTACGACAAATTATGGAGGAGGAAACATTCTTGGAGAGAAATAAATGGAGAACGCTCATTCAGCGCGCCCGGGAAACTGGAGTCGGTTCAAGATGATGATGAAAATGAAAATCCACAGTCTGCTTCCAGTCTCCGACCGGGTCAGGAATGGAATGAATGAAGCCCCCATCTAGCGGCGAGGATATGAACTGTGCCGGCTGCCGAAGCCTGACGCACTCCTCTGGGACAATGATTAAATGAATGACAGATGAAATGAAATGATAGTGGAGAGTGTTGCTGGAATTAATTGTGACAGGGAAAACCGGAGTACCCGGAGAAAAACCTGTCTGCCTCCGTTCTGTTCAGCACAGATCTCACATGGAGTGACCGGGAATTGAACCACGGACCCAGCGGTGAGAGGCCGGCGTGCTGCCGCCTAAGCCACGGAGGCTTCGATGATGATGTTGCCGGGTGCAAGCTTTGTTATTTGACACCCAGAGGGTAGCTTGCATGTCGAATTTCGTTGTTCCTTGACTATGAAAGTCAAGGTGGTTAGATGTTAGATATCTAAGCTCCTTGAACACTATAGCGCTTTCTAGTAGAGAAAGTAGGAATTCTGTGTTGGCGGAAACTCTCGAGATCAATTTTGACATTATGAACTCGGCCTACTGAATTCAAATGGGTTCTTTGAAATGCCAACATCGTATGACATGCGTATCGTATTTTTGCCGCCTTTCAAAAATCACTTACCACGGCCAGGAGCGAACCTGCTATCCTGGGGTTAGTAGACCGACACGATATCCATTCACCCACCGTGGCAAGTTTTGGTGTTGTTGATGATGAAGAACGAACAAGTAATCTCACATAACTTACACGAAAAAATGAGAAGAAACCCTTCTTAACTAAGATGTCTAGCAGTTTTCTACTGTTTTAATTGCATAGGTGATGTGTGCAGAAAACTGATGATGTTGGTGTTAATTCACTTTAGCGGCTTGGGACATCTTGGTCATCAGCCCCATGTAGTTGGGTGTGTGTTGAAGTTGTCTGATAACCTGTATTTATATGATGACTGTAGTAGTGTGTGTTATCAGTAGGCCTATTAGGGATGGTTGGTTGGTTCCTTAGTTTAGGGGCTGCGACAACGCGGTCATCTGCCCCGTGTAGTTTGGGTGTGTATAGAATGTGTCTGATAACCGGTGTTAATGGTGATGGCTGTATTAGTGTGTGTTATCTGTTTTAATTCAAGTAAGGACTGCAGACAATAGACAGTAGTTCCTACTTTTGCTACCAAATGCTACCACCCACAACACCTAGTTTGCGAACTTGGCTACTAGATGGCATCGCAGTAAGCATCTGACGGCGAACGTTGGAACCTAAGAGCGTTAGTCAAATCTAACCTATAATTTAGCTTCACACAAGTGTAATTAGTGGAAGGTTCTTTATCATGCCATAAATCTATGATATGGGACCGCCGGCTTTACTTCCCCTGCGAAGGAAGGCATACTGAGGGATTTTAACGCTCTTAAAAAATCCGACGTCTTCGGCCGGGTTTGAACCCACGACCTTGGGCATAGAAGCTCAGCTTGCTACCAACTACGCCACTGAAACCGCCAATTCTATTAGGGAAAGGGATGGGGTAGGCACCCCGGGACTTAGAGTCAGGTACTATCCCGGCATTTTCTGGAGGGAGTGTGTGGAAATAACCTGGGGGAAAACCACACTCACGATAGCCGCTGTCAGCTCCGAGGTTCGATCCGGTAATCTCCGGATTTACTGCAGCTCCCTTCGCGGCCATGGTGCACGATTTTACAAGTACGGCTTAGCAAAAAAAAACGTGTTTATTCATTTGAAAAAAATAAACAACTGGTATTGTGATGCTAACATAAAAATTTACATTCGTGACTGTCGATAACTCAAGGTGCAATTACATAACGGTAGGTTGATTATCTAAACCCGTGGCCCGTGGGCCGCTTGCGACCCTCAAAGTCAGTTTATGTGGCCCGCGGATAAATATTTTATACTATTGAAAACGTGAATATATAATATATTGTGAATGATGAGATTTCCCCAAAATTGTAGGCCCTAGTTGTAATAAGAAAATTATAAAAATGTTTCGTTAAAAATAAATTAAAAAGTAAACAATAACATTAGATTCTCTCCTTTGAAATAAATATAGTTTTATCTTTTATTATCTGTAGAGAGAGCTTGCCTTCATAATTGAGGGCAGAACATGGTCATCCGGCCCGGAGGACCAAAAGAAAAAAAAGGAGGATTGTTTCAGTAAAATACGAGCAGACATTAGCCTCTCCTTTGAAATAAATATAGTTTTATCTTTTATTATCTGTAGAGAGAGCTTGCCTTCATAATTGAGGGCAGAAGATGGTCATCCGGCTCGGAGGACCAAAAGAAAAAAAGGAGGATTGTTTCAGTAAAATACGAGCAGACATTAGCCTCTCCTTTGAAATAAATATAGTTTTATCTCTTATTATCTGTGGAGAGAGCTTGCCTTCATAATTGAGGGCAGAACAATTGGACAGATTTTAAATTTTGCATAACCGGACTGCTGCAAGGCTCAGGCTGACTGTGGAGTCACTTTTGCAATACAAGTGAATGTGAGCACGTGACTGACACACCGACTTGAACCTTTTCGAATTAGGAGTAAGTTCATTGTGAATCAGTAATTTGATAACTTAGTAACGCAATTTGCCAAAAACACTTCAAAAATAGATTTAAACTATATAGAGGACACAAAAATGGTATTGAAACACATTTTTGTCTGCTGGTAAAATAGATTATTCAGATAATAGTAAAATTAGCTTTAGCGGTAGGGTTTGGCAAGTGCCTATGTGGAAAGATAAATTGCGGCCCGCCTCTTATTATATAAAAATATACTTGGCCCCCACTTATAAAAAGATTGTGCTCCCCTGATCTAGACGGCAAAATCTAGAGCCAATCACATCACAATAATACGCAGTACATAGAATATGCAGTTAGATTGAGGTGAAAAATGTATCTGTATTCTTCAACAGGCGCACTAAATGTCATATACTGAAAATGGTAATAAAGTGTCTACGAGTTACTCACTGGATTGTGCATGGTTTTACACCAGGATTGAGCAAATTAGCTGCGGTTCCGCTCGGTATCGCAACCCATGGCTGGTCTGTCTTCCACTAAGGGCACTCAAGGGCAAGTCTCTCCGCTAAAGCCTCGATAATACCGGAATTCGTTATTCTCGATTTTGTAGGAAAAACCCAGGCTCACTGCACCTGTCTCAAAGCCCTGTGTTGCCCCGGAATGTGAACCATTGTTGCAGCTTCGGTGGCGTAGTTGGTAGCATGCTGAACTGCTGTGCCCAAGATCGCGGGTTTTAAGAGCGTTAAAAATCCTTCAGTAGCCTTCCTTCGGAGGGGAAGTAAAGCCGCCGGTCCCATGTCATAGATTTATGGCATGTAAAAGATCCTTCCACAGACTAAACTTGTGTGAAGCTAAATTGTTAGGTTATATTTCGTCGGAACGCTCTATCAAAGTTCCAACGTTCACCACAGCTTGCCACGGTGGGTGAGTGGATATCGTGTCGGTCTACTAACCCCAAGATAGCAGGTTCGCTCCTGGCCGTGGTAAGTGATTTTTGAATGGCGGCAAAAACACGATACGCATGGCATACGATGTTGGCATGTCAAAGAACCCATTTGAATTCAGTAGGCCGAGTTCATAATGGCAAAATTAACCTTGGGAGTTTCCGCCAACACAACATTTCTCATTTCTCCTCTAGAAAGCGCTATAGTGTTCAAGGAGCTTAGATATCTAACATCTAACCTCCTTGACTTGCATAGTCAAGGAACAACAAAATTCGACATGCAAGCTACCCTCTGGGTGTCAAACAACAAAGCTTGCACCCGGCATCCGAGGCCATACGATATTATTATTATTATTATTATTATTATTATTATTATTATTATAATTATTATAACGTTCACCACTAGGTATCACTGATATCTGGTAGCAACAGTTGGAACTACTTGAAATTGAACGGAACTTGTAGCTCACCCTTATAAGGGTGTCCGCTGGAAACAGCTACAGACTCAGGCGAGCCGAACATGTCCTCGGACCCTCCCGGCACTAAAAGAAATACGATAAAAATAAAATTTGAACCATTCCTCATTCTTACGCTGCGTCAAGTCAAAGCCCTCTGTTACCCCGGATTGCCAACCATATCCACAGATATAAAACAGTATTATTTGATCCACTGTTGACATGACTTCTCTCACTAAAGAAGGAAGCGGCTTCGGTGGCGTAGTTGGTAGCATGTTGAGCTTCTATGCCCAAGATCGCGGGTTTAAACCCGGCCGAATTCATCGGATTTTTTAAGAGCGTTAAAAATCCCTCAGTATGCATTCCTTCGGAGGGGAAGTAAAGCCGGCGGACCCATGTCATAGATTTATGGCATGTTAAAGAACCTTCCACTAATTGCACCAGTGTGAAGCTAAATTGGATAGGTTAAGAATGTAATCAATGCTCTTAGGTTTCTACGTTCGTTGCCAAGAGCCGACTGCGGTGGCGTCTAGTAGCTAAGTTCTGAACTTGGCCTAGTAGTCGTTAACGGTGGCGCTTGGCGGCAAAAGTAGGAACTATTTGAAAAATTCTAAGTGGCAGTACTTAAATTAAAAAAACAGATAACACACACTAATACAGTCATCACAATTAACACAGGTTAACAGACAGATTCTACACACATCCAAAGTACACGGGGCTACATGGACGCGTTGTCGAACCAACCAACCATATTTAACTAACAGTAATACCCAGTTCGCCCAGTGGAATGATCATAACCACAATGTTCTTCCCCAACACCATCGCACTTATACAGAGTAATAATATTATAATATGTTATGGCCTACAGTTACGTATGATGATAATAACAATTGTTTTAAGGAGTGTTTTACACTAATTACCACCTGTGATTGCAATTTGTGACAACGACAAATTCAATATTTCGTCTATGTGCCAAAGGGCCTAAATCCAGGGAATGAAGAGGGCTGTCCAAATTTCAAGCGGACAGTGTTACCCACAGGTAAATATGTAAAATTTGGTTCAGTTCTGTGAAACGGTGTAGATTTATAGCGCAGGGGTGATAATAATATAATAATAATAATAATAATAATAATAATAATAATAATATCGTATGGCCCCGGGTGCCGGGTGCAAGCTTTGTTAATTGTCGCTCAGAGGGCAACTTGCATGTCGAATTTTATCGCTCCTTGAAGCGCTATGAAAGTCAAGGAGGTTAGATATCTAAGATCCGTGATACTATAGCGCTTTCTAGTAGAGAAATGGGGAACTTTGTGCTGGCGGAAATTCCCTAGATTAATTTTGCCATTATGAACACGGCCTACTGAATTCAAATGGGTTCTTTAACATGCCAATATCGGATGACATGCGTATCGTGATTTTTGTCGCCCTTCAAAAATCACTTACAACGGCCAGGAGCGAACCAGCAAGCTTAGCAGTCCGACACGATAACCACTCACCCATCGTAGCAAGCTACCAATGGGATTAAATGTAGGGAATGGAGAGGGTGTTGTGGTGCTGGAGCCATGCTTCGTCCTAAAACCAAAACTGTTGCCGTTAGAAAAGTAGAGACCAATAGTGTCGTCTTTTGCCGCATAGCGCTGTAGGAAACGACAAATTCGATATTTCGTCTATGTGCCAAACGGTCTAACTCAGCAGCCATACAGGCAGCGTATTTTATTTCACTTACTCCTCTTTTTAATCATTCTTTTCAATTTGTTCGTAAATTACAGGTGCCAGTAGTTAGTGAATAGCCGTTTCTATGTTCATTATTATAATTATCATTAGGGGAAAATGACCTGGATGTTACGTCCGTTATTCTACTTATCGTTGTTGTTGTTTTGAGTATTCAGTCTTTTGACTGGTTTGATGCAGCTCTCCATGCCTCCCCGTTCTGAGCTAATCATTTCATCTCTACATAGCTACCGCACCCTACAGCCGAGGCAATCTGTTTAACATATTCTAACCTTGGTCTACCCCTACAGTTCTTGTCCTCAACCCTTCCTTCCATAACTAAGCTTGCTATTCCTGGGTATCTTAGTGTGTGTCCTACCCACCTATCTCTTCTCTTCATTAGCCGTCGCCAGAAACATCTCTCCTCTCCCACTCGTCTTAATACCTCTTCGTTTGTAACCCTATCTACCCATCTGATCTTCATCATTCTCCTGTAACACCACATTTCAAATGCTTCAATTCTCCTCTTTTCTGCCGCACCAATAGTCCAAGTTTCACTTCCATAGAGCGCCACGCTCTGGACAAAGGCTTTCAAAAATGACTTCCTAATGCTTAAATCTATATTCGATGTCAACAGATTCCTTTTTTGTAGAAATGCTTTCCTTGCCTGAGCCAACCTACTTTTTATATCCTCTTTGCTTCGTCCATCACTGGTTATTTTGCTTCCTGAGTAACAGAAGTCTCCCACTTCCTTTAGTTTTTCACCTGCCAATTTGATGTCTATAGAGGTTTCTGATTTATTTCGGCAGCATTCCTATATTTTTGTTTTATTTTATTAATTTTCATCATGAATTCGTTCCTCAATACGGAGTTCATACCATTCAAAAACTCATTCAAATCCTCAGCTGTGTCGGCCGAAATGAACCACCACAAAAAGTCTTCCTCGACTGTTATTTTTAAAATATGTTTTTTCTATTAGTTTGTAAGTTTGATGTGTCACATCAGTAGTAGTAGTTGGCGACAACGCGGACATGTAGCCCCGTGTACTATGTGTGTGTGTAGAATCTGTCTGATAACCGGTGTTAATTGTGATGGCTGTATTATTATGTGTTATCTGTAATTCAGGTAAGGACTGCAGACGATCAAATTCAAGTAGTTCCTACTTTTGCTACCAAGTACTACCGTCAACGACACCTAGATGCCACCGCATCCCGCGTATGTGGCGAACGTTGGAACTTAATAGAGCGTTAACCAAATATAATCTACAAATTTAGCTTCACACAATTGTAGTTCTTTTACATGCCACAAAAATATATGACATGGGCCCGCCGGCTTTACTTACCCTCCGAAGAAAGGCATACTGAGGGATTTTTAACGCTCTTAACATATCCGAAGACTTAGGCCAATTTGAACCCGCGATCTTGGGCATAGAAACTCAGTATTCATTATCTTCAATAACATTTGATAAGCATGTTTTGGTGTAACAGAAAGTCAGACCACAGAATTGAAAAATACGGATTCTGTGTAAGTGTGAAACTTTGTTTTTCATTTCCTGAAAAGTTGCAATAATGAATTAAGTATTTTATTTATTGTGCCCTACTTTTGAATTCATACATAAGTAATACTTAAACTAATTGTAAAAAGCTTCAGAAACTCCAGTTACTACCATATTTCATCATATTATTTCTTCATCTATTTATAATTATTTTCTTTTCTTAGTGGCAAAATCTGCCCCCAACTCTCCGCCTTGTGGGGATCCATGATGTCATTTCTGTAGAATCCCTGTCAGTTTAGAACAGTTTGAAAGTATGACATTGTTGAATTTTATTTTAAATCAGTGTGTATAGCATTTTTGTAGCTACGTTTCATGGTCTGTAAAGCTTATATACAGTAGTTTTTCTGTTATAAGAAGTTTTTCTATGTGTGAATAATAAGTTTGTGAAAATGAGTTACATTGTATAAAATATCTTTACAAGAGAGTGATATTATTGATGAGTCGGAGGCCGATTTACCAGAAGACCATGGAACTGAAAGTGAAGATGAGGTAGATGCAAATACATAATAATAGACATTGCAGCTCTAAACTCCTAAATTTTATTAACGCAGTGTAAGGCGACCAACGACTAGGATAGAAACAATACCAGAAAAGTGTATCTTCAAAACTTAGGTGTAAAATTGGTGAGGCCTTGTGTTGAAGAACGTTCCCTAACTCTACAAGGACTGCATTTCTTAGGGACTCATGCTATGGAAGAAGTACTTAGAAATAAATTGAAAAGAAAGAGAAACGAAACTATACTTGAGCCGGCGAAAAGTGCCAGATGTCATGTTTGCGTTTAGAATGCTTCATACACCAAATCATAGAAGAATGTTACCAAAACTAACATTGTTTGTGGAAACTGTGAGAGAAATCTTTGCAAAGGTCATACCGAAACTCAAGTGCAACGTGGTGGAGGGTCATGTTCTACGACTTTAGATGATGACATGCATTGAGACTGCACAAAGTGTTGCAAAACGTTTTTAAGTTATTTGTAAAGTAAATACCATGATTTTTAAGTACTTTCAGAAGTTAGAATTATGCGATATATTATACATTAATACCATTAAATGCGTATTAAGTTAAAGAATTCGGTGGTCAAATATTGCCCCCCTTGGTACTCCATGTGACCAAGAAAAGGTTGGTGCTCGTCATCTATAAAACAAATAAACAAATCCACCGGGCGAAGCCGGGTACTACTTTAATATTCGTCACATTCTGCAGCGTTTCTGCTCATTTGACACATTTGGGCTGGAAAGAGGGAATGAGGCAGATCGAGATTTGACCAGCAGCACGGTATTGAGTGCAAGGCCGCCTGCTGTAATCGAGATAACACGCTCCAAGAACTTAAACAAATTAATCAAAGTAGGTTTATGTACCCGCAATAATCGGTCAAATCAGGTAATTCACTCCATGGTGATAGCATTGGCGCAGCCGTGCTTGTTAAATCGTACACTGGTTGGTTGGTTCCTCAGTTTAGGGGCTGCGACAACGCGGTCATGTAGCCTCGTGTACTTTGGTGTGTGTAGAATCTGTCTGATAACCGGTGTTAATTGTGATGACTGTATTAGTGTGTGTTACCTGTTTTTTAATTCAATTAAGGACAGCAGACTTTTGAATTTTTCAAATAATTCCTACTTTTGCCGCCAAACGCCACCGTCAACGACTACTAATTCAGAAATTTAGCTACCAGGCGCCACTGCAGTCGGCTCTTGGCAACAAACGTAGGAAACTAAGAGCGTTGTTTACATTCTTAACCTATACAATTTAGCTTCACACAGGTGCAATTAGTGGAAGGTTCTTTAACATGCCATAAATCTATGACATGGGACCACCGGCTTTACTTCCTCTCCGAAGGAAGGCATACTGAGGGATTTTTGAAATGAAAATCCACAGCCTGCTTCCAGTTTCCGACCTGGTCAGGAATGGAATGAATGAAGCCCCCATTTAGCGGCGAGGATATGAACTGTGCCGGCTGCCGAGGCCTGACGCACTCCTCTGGGCAATGATTAAATGAATGACAGATGAAATGAGATGATAGTGGAGAGTGTTTCTGGAATGAAATTTTGACAGGGAAAACCGGAGTACCCGGAGAAAAACCTGTCTGCCTCCGTTTTGTCCAGCACAGATCTCACATGGAGGGACGGGGATTTGAACCACGGACCCAGTGGTGAGAGGCCGGCGTGCTGCCGCCTAAGCCACGAAGGCTTAACTGAGGGATTTTTAACGCTCTTAAAAAAATCCGACAACTTCGGCCGGGTATGAACCCATGATATTGGGCATAGAAGCTCAGCATGTTAATAACTACGCCACCGTAGCCACATAATTTATCATTTTATTGTGAGATAAAAACATTTATAGTGGGTTATGCTTCTGAATAATTTATGCTTGCCTGCCGATTTATACATGATATTCAAAAGTGGTAGCATGCTGAGCTTCTATGCCCAAGGTCACGGGTTCAAACCCGGCCGAAGTCGTCGGATTTTTTTAAGAGCGTTAAAAATCCCTCAGTTAAGCCTCCGTGGCTTAGGCGGCAGCACGCCGGCCTCTCACCGCTGGATCCGTGGTTCAAATCCCCGTCCCTCCATGTGAGATCTGTGCTGGACGAAACGGAGGCAGAAAGGTTTTTCTCCGGGTACTCCGGTTTTCCCTGTCAAAATTTCATTCCAGCAACACTCTCCACTATCATCTCATTTCATCTGTCATTCATTTAATCATTGCCCAGAGGAGTGCGTCAGGCCTCGGCAGCCGGCACAGTTCATATCCTCGCCGCTAGATGGGGGCTTCATTCATTCCATTCCTGACCCGGTCGGAGACTGGAAGCAGGCTGTGCCTTCCTTCGGAGGGGAAGTAAAGCAGGCGGTCCCATGTCATAGATTTATGGCATAAAAAAGAACCTTTCACTAACTACACTTGTTTGAAACTAAATTATAGGTTAGATTAGACTAACGCTCTTAGGTTCCAACGTTCGTCGCCAGGAGCCGACTACAGTGGCATCTAGTAACCAAGTTCGGAACTAATTGGTCGTTGACGTTGGCGTTTGGTAGCAAAAGTTGGAACTACTTGCAAATTAAATGTCTGGAGTCCTTGC
This sequence comes from Meconema thalassinum, assembly GCA_946902985.2. Lineage (NCBI taxonomy): Eukaryota > Metazoa > Arthropoda > Insecta > Orthoptera > Tettigoniidae > Meconema > Meconema thalassinum. Next base: position 68,611,098 of record OX336397.1, read on the forward strand.
TTGAATTAAAACATATAACACACACTAATACAGCCATCACAATTAACACCGGTTATCAGACAGATTCTACACATACCCAAAGTACACGGGGCTACATGACCGCGCTTTCGCAGCCTCTAAACTGAGGAACCAACCAAACACATTAATTGGAATGTTACATGTTTCTTTGATAGAGACTAGTTGCATGCAAGTCGACCACCTCGTATTGTAGCGGTTAGCGTTCTTGGCTGTCGCCCCGGAGGTCCGGGTTCGATTCCCAGCTCTGCCAAGAAATTTAATTCTGGTCTTAGGGCTGGAACGGGGTATACTCAGACTCGCGAGGCACACCTGATAAGAGGTGGGTTCGATTCCCACCTCAGCCATCTTGGTGGTGGTTTTCCGTGGTTTCCCACTTCCCCTCCAGGCGAATGTTGGGATAGTTCCTAACTTACGGCCACGGTCGCCTCGTTCCTAATCCTCACCTGAGTTCAGGATTGCTAACAGCACGGACACAGGATGAGAAGTGTCATGGAGCTGTAAGACGTCAACTAAGTCCACCAACGGCAATTCTAACAACTAGTCGACAGCTCTGCCCTCTCTGATATCCAGTCTTATTTCGATTTCCTTGTTTTCCGTGCATTATTATGATGTTTGTTCTTGTGGGTTTGATGTCGTCGTTAACTCTTGGTGTGAGTCATGTGACAGATAAGGGGCCGTGGTGAAACAGTGGTCAAGCTGTTGGCCTCTCACCACGTCGGATCGGGTTCGATTCCCAGTCAAGATTTTCAAAGTGAAATACCATGTCCTTTGGTTCGGATTCCACGTAAAAAGAGGTCCCGTGTTTCATGATTCCGAGATTAACGGGCACGTAAAACTAGGTTGGATAGTTGGTTCTTAAGTTTAGGGGCTGCGACAACGCAGTCATGTAGCCCCGTGTACTTTGGGTGTGTGTAGAATCTGTCTGATAACCGGTGTTAATTGTGATGACTGTATTAATGCGTGTTATCTGTTTTTTAATTCAAGTAAGGTCTGCAGACATTTGAATTTTTCAAATGGTTCCTACTTTTGCTGCCAAACGCCACCGTCAACGACTACTAGTTCAGAAATTTAGCTACCAGACGCCATCGCAGTCGGCTCTTGGCAACGAACGTAGGAAACTAAGAGCGCTGTTTACATTCTTAACCTATACAATTTAGCTTCACACAGGTGTAATTAGTGGAAGGTTCTTTAACATGCCATAAATCTATGACATAGGACCGCCGGCTTTACTTCCCCTCCGAAGGAAGGCATACTGAGGGATTTTTAACGCTCTTAAAATTCCGACGACTTCGGCCGGATTTGAACCCACGATCTTGGGCATAGAAGCTCAGCATGCTACCGACTACGCCACCGAAGCCGCCCACGTAAAACTACAATCTTCCTTTCCTTCTTCTTCTTCTTCTTCATGTTACACATGTTAGGCTTGCTAAATAATAAAACTCAGCAATTCATCTAGGTTTGTGCCGTGTCTTGTGTGGGAAGGGAGCGCGCAGTTCGCTACTCCAGTGGGGGTGCGGGCAGGTACACCAAGGGCCTGCTGATGAGTCAGTTTGGTGTCCTAGGCGAAACCCCACACAAGACAGGGCACAAACCTAGAAGAATTGCTGAGTATTTTTTTAAATTCACTGGCCGAGAAAGCCAATATACCATCTTTTTGCTAAATAATAAATCATTTTTAACCAACTCTGTGCATACGTGGAGTGATTAATTCCCTTACAAAGATTAAGTTACATACAGTCCATTAATATTTCCAATACCGTAGTCTACGTATTTATCACTAATTAACAACCGGGTGAGTTAGCCGTGGTCGTTACGGCGTGCTGCAGGCAGTCGCTCACATCCGGGAGGCAAGGAGGTTCGAATCCCCCCGCCGGCAACCTTGAAGATGGTCTTGTGTGGTTTCCCATCTTCCTTCCAGGCAAATGCCGGGGGTTTTTCCTAACTATAGGCCACTGCCGCTACCTACCACTTCCTCTTCCTTACAATCATACTCCACACGCAACGGTACTTGTAGCTCACCCCATGGGTGTCCGCATAGAAGCAGCTACAAACTCTGGCGAGCCGATCATGTCCTCGGACACTCCCGGCACTAAAAGCCTTACGCCTAGATAAAATATAAATATATAACACATACTAATACAGGTTCTCAGGCTACATTGCACATTCAGCCAAGCCCCCTCCCTCTTGGTCTGTCTGGGTCACGTGGTGTCCTTATCTCATGGGGCCTAGGGCGATCGCCCCGCTCTTCTCTTCTCAACTTCCGGGATTTGAACCCGGGACCTCTCGCACTCAAAGCAGGAATCATACCCCTAGACCAACAGTGCGATGTGCATTGTGCACAAAATGGAGGTACTTCAATGTAATGTATTCTGAGAATATATGTTGAATATTACACTACAGTATTTTACATTTAGTCAAGTGTCGTAAATATAGATAAGTTCTGGCTCAATCACATGATTTATTTTGAAACAGAGAGGATAATAAGCTTCTCACTTTGTAACCAATCGTAAAGCTACCATGTGGTGACGCGAAGTCAATCGTTTAACTTCGGCTTTCATTCGGAGCCCCGTTCCTAACTGTCTGTAACGTCAAGTCTCTTCTCACACCAGCAACGGCCCTGATATCAGTCATTACGGAAACTGCCCGTGCCGCAGGGCAGTCGATGTCTTCAGATGACGTCTGTTTGAGCTTACAGTTCAAGTTCAAGGCTATGTGTAGTTTGCCTCAAACCAGTCTTGACGTCCATGACCAGGCTTGTTTGCTCCAATTTTCACTGTTTTTCTCTCTCGCTCTAGCGGAATTATTAGTTTCTAACCTGTTTTCGGGCCACCAAAACTGGAACGTTTTTAACTGAGAACTTAAAGGTCACGTGTTTTTCTATTCTTCAACGCCATCTTATCCTGCTTCAAGCGGGCTCGAATCAGGCGCGGATCTAGAGTTTGGCTTCGGGGGGGGGGGGGGGGGGGGCAGAGAATCGAAATTGTTAAGAAAAATGGTATCACTAACAACGCAATCACAAAATAACCAAACGTACAAAACCAGACCAATTTTTGTGCAGGCTACATGGATAGAAATTTGATGCATTTAGGGCACCAAAATATTCGTACAAATTGCAACGGCGTGTTTTGCGTCTTCTACATCGAGCTTCGAGAAAATTATCAAGGTACGTTACAGTTTCGGCAAGTCGAGTTGGTACCGACAAAGGGGGAAAGTCACAGTTTAAATTGCCAACCAGGCTTGCAGTTTGGACGTCGGCAAAATATTTTGGTGAGAAAAAAGCCCCAAATTCCTATCCGTGCATTGCTGCACATTGATCGTGACATCACTATAAACATCGATTCGGTAATCACAAGGTTTACTAAACAAAATAGACGAGTTGATTTTGTTATATAAATAATCGTTTTTATATAACAGGTATGAAGTGGTAAATATCTACAGTTGTAACACAACATAATAATTGCAATAAAGATATTTTCAGTATTGAATAAAATGAAAAAAAAAGAACTGTTTTTCAGTTAAAATTCGTTTTATTTGTCTGGTTCTTGTGTTTTCGTTTTTTGGGTTTGCAAAAAAAAAATTGGTCTCCCGTTTGGGGGGGGGGGTTTATGACCCCCGTGACCCCCCCTCCCCCCCCCCCCCCCTTGAATCCGCGCCTGGGCTCGATGTCTCTGACAAGTCTTTTCTATCCCCCAGGGGCTGAATAGTAGTGGGACGTGGGTTGGCGATCACAGGATCCCAGCTGAGTGCGGCATTGATCCCACTTACTTGTGCCGGGCTCCTTACTGTCGCCTTTACTTTCGGCCTACCTTAGTCAACTCTTGTTCTCTTCCAACCCCGACGGTAGGGAGTCTTTCACTTTCCCGCCTTAATTGGCCCTTGTCTCATATTTCCTGATCCCTCATTCTTTGAGGCGTCAGATCTCTTGTTCTCTTTTCATTGAATCTCCTAGCTTGCCACGGTGGGTGAGTGGATAACGTGTCGGTCTACTAACCCCAAGATTGCAGGTTCGCTCCTGGCCGTGGTAAGTGATTTTTTTTTGAAAGGCGGCAAAAATACGATACGCATGTCATACGATGTTGGCACGTCAAAGAACCCATTTGATTTCCGTAGGCCGTGTTCATAATGGCAAAATTAATCTCGGGAGTTTCCGCCAACACAAAGTTCCTCATTTCTCTACTAGAATGCGCTATAGTGTTCAAGGAGTTTAGATATCTAACCTCCTTGACTTTCATAGTGATTCAAGGAACAACGAAATTCGACATGCAAGCTACCATCTGGATGTCAAATTACAAAGCTTGCACCCGGCATCCGAGGCCATACGATAATATTATTGTATCTCCTGTCTTCTGCTCAATGCTCTCATGGAGGCAGGGTGTGTGTAGCCTCACCACTTCTGGCGCATCCTGGGTTGAGCTACACCCTCAAGGGCTCACATCTGGTGAGTTCGGGTGTTAGCGACCCCGAGGGCTTCCTGCGCTGGGTCCGGTTTTTCTCCTTCTTCCATTGCCTTTGGGGCGGTCCATCTCCTCTTTACCTTTCCTGTCTGCCTTTCGTGGCACTCCTTTCTTCCAAGCTCCTTAATTCTCATTCTTTGAGGGTTGAGGGCATTTCCTTACCTCCTGTTTTTTGTTTCCCTTTTTCTTATATTTGTCGGGGCGTGGTGGCGCAGCGGTCAAGCTGTTGGCCTCTCACCAAGGCGGACCGGGTTCGATTCCCGGTCAATGCATGTGAGATTTTCGATGTGAAATGCCATGTCCTGTGGTTCGGATTCCACGTAAAAAGGAGGTCCCGTGGCTCATCATTGCGAGATTAACGGTCACGTTAAACTACAAGCTTCCTTCCTTCCTTCCTTATATTTGTTTTCCATTCCCCTTCTAGTTTGCAAGTACAGGGTCATCGAAAAATAATTCCAACATTTCAAAAAAAGATAGCACCGAAACCCTTTATGTTAAACGTGTAATTCTTTCACTGAACGCCAGCTGGTTAAAGTAAGTTTTGTTTTGCAGGGGACGTGACCTTGCTATGCGCACACTATATGCGCAGTAGCCAAGGTCGGCCGGGGGCGCGTGCACCAATGAAGTCCCGACCTCACCCCTTTGGATTTTTTTTTCTGGGGGTACATTAAAAACATTGTGTATGAAGAAAAAATTCAGGATTTGAGCACCTGCGGGAGCAAATTTCTGCCGCCATCTTGACAGTTACTCCTGAAATGAGAGCACGTACCAATCCAGCCATTGGGAAAGCGTGCGTTCAATGCTGATGTTGGTGGTCGGCCTGGCCTAGATTTTTTCCCCAGTCCCTGTTTCCTTAAACTGATTAAACCATCGAATTACAGCTTTGTAATCAGGTGCAGTTTGTCGGGCGGTGCAGTCATTGGTGCACGCGCCCTCGGCCGACCTTGGCAAGTGTGCGCATAGCAAGGTCACGTCCCCTCCAAAACAACACTTACTTGAACCAGCTGGCGTTCAGTGAAAGAATTACACGTTTAACATGAAGGGTTTTGGTGCTATATTTTTTTGAAATGTTGGCATTATTTTTCGATGACCCTGTATGTAGTTAGTTTTAGGTATAGTTTCATTTCATGTACATTTTCACATCACCCAAACCATTAGGGGCCGATAACCTAGATGTTAGGCCCCTTAAAACAACAATATTATCATCATCAGCTGGGCCTGGATTTTAATTACCTCATCATCATCATCATCATCATCATCATCTTCATTTCCCCTTTTCCAGCTGACGCTGGGTTGGGGCAAATATGGTTCCTCTCCACTTTATTCTGTCGTTCCACCATTCCTCTTCCGATACGGTGTTCCAATCCAGGTTCCGTTTCATTGAGTCCATCCCACGAATTCTTGGTCTTCCTCGTCCTCTCTTCCCTGTCATCCGTCGTTCCAGTGCTCGTCTTGGTAGCCTTACTTCATTTATCCGTTTGACATGTCCAAACCATCTCAATCTGTTTAATGACCTAAAAATGTTTAAAAAATTACCAATAAAATTACTGCAAATATCCTATAAAATGACCCGAAAACTTTAAATTTGAATGAAACACATAATTTATTCACACATTTTTTTTAATAGGTACCTAATATAATTTAATTTATTTGACAAATACGAATTATTTGCACACAAATACTGGTTATTATTTCAGTCCAGTGTGTCTGCTGGAATGTGGATATTCCAAGAAATAAGGGTTGAACAAAGTTGTGAAGATTCTCATGTCTTCGCATTCATCCTCACTTTCAGTTCCGTTACTATCCAGCACCATACGAAAAAAAACACCCGCACACACACACATAATAAACCATTATAAATGTGAGAAAATTACTCAAAACGTATAAAATATTCTAATAAATTCCGCGAAAAGCGAGAAAATAACCAAAAAATAAAATACTTAGAAAAATGACGAAACAATCTCTACTAATATAATAAAGCTGACGAGTTTCTTTGTTTGTTTGTGTGTTTAAACGCGCTAATCTCTGGAACTACCAGTCGGATTCGAAAAATTCTTTTTGTATATGATAGCCTGATTCAAGAGGAATAGTTTAGGCTGTGTAGCATTAGGATACACCTCTCGGGTAACCTTAAATATTGATTTTTGTTCAGGAAGTCGGAAGAACAAGCTCTCCCGAACAGCTTCAATAATACCTAAGTCTATTGTTTCCTGGCAATGCGGGCTGCATCACGTCGCTTCTACCAGTGTTCTGGTGCAGAATTGCGAGCTGCTTATAAATTGCAGTCACGGGGAGTAATTAGTGCAAAAAGATTTCATAGGCCCCTTAAAACAGTTATCATCATGACAATAGTATGCCTCTGTATAAGGGCGATGGTGTTGGTGCAGTATACTGAGGTTATCAGCTGCAATAAGCGTTGGTGCTTTCCGATCCTTATCCTTGAGCGCTCCAGTTCTGTAGTAGTATTCATTATCATCCATAAAACAAATAAATCCACCGGGCGAAGCCGGGCACTACTGCTAGTAATACATAATTAGACTGAATAAATGTCAGTTCTGGCAAGAGACTACTATTGACTCCACACGTTTATCGCATGTCACAACATGATAATGGGCACAGTGCTGATATCAGAGTTTACACATGCAATCGGCTCCTGGGTCGTGGTGATAAGTTAAGATGCACACTTTGTGATGATATCCATGCACTACCATCGAATTTACCAAGTGGCGGAGTTCCTGGTTTGTACCAGTCCACGATCTGTCGCGCATAGCTTCAGATGTGTAAAATTCAGGCCAGATATCCTTCCTTTTCCGTTCCCTGCCATCCAGCAATTTTTCCCAGCTGTTTGTAGAGGGCAAGTCATATTTCAATCTCAGATCCTGTATTAGGAAGGATTATCTTGCGAGTTCATAGGCTAATCTTTACCTGGTGAACTTTGAGATTCCGAGAGCGACCTTCAGGAAGCGAGCTTTGACATTTTCTATAGAGCGGATGTCTCTATATCGCAGCTTTTCCCATGTTATATCTATTCCATACGTGAGAATTGGGACAATTTTGGCCTCAAAGAGGGTCATGGCAGTTTTCAAAGAGAGATATTTAAAAAAATACTCTCCATTGGCTTACCTTTCATGATGACAGCAGACAGGCATCCCGTTCGTCATCACAGTCAGTTGATTCAGAGCTGTCACCCAGATTGATGAGTAGAGGTTCAATGTCATCCTGAATTGCATCGGCTTTCCACATGTCAGACTCGATTTTTTTTAACATGCTCGACAGTCTTTCCATTTTCGGTTGTCACATTATTAAATCCTTCCTGTATCAACTGCTTCATATTTTTTACTTTGAAGTTCAAATTGTTCATTTAAACATGATGTTTGACCTGACTCCATACTAATTCAATTGGATTCAGTTCGCAATGATAAGGTGGAAGGCGTAGAACTAAATGACCCATTTCCTTAGCCATTTAATCAATGTTGTATTTATCGTATTTATATTTCACACGTTTAATAATTTCCATTAAATGTTTCTTCAACATATGCTCTTCATACGGCTCCCCATGCGACGAAAGCCATTCCTGCATTTTTCCTTTTTCCATGCCGAAGTCGGAATAGCCTCAACTCTACGACTGTGATATGACGCATTGTCAATAACAATCACAGATATGGCCGGAAGGTTAGGTAGCACTTGGTGTTTGAAATAATGTTCGTACGTTTCACCATCCATTTCATCATGCGCGTCTGCGGTATTCTTTTTGAACAGAAATACTAACTGCGAGCTGGGTACAAATCCATTTTCATTTCCTGTGTGGACTATTGCAAACTATCCATTCTTGTACGTGAAATACGTAAAATACAACACGTTAAATCTAACAGAACTGCTGCACACACACTCAATATAGAGACAGCTGTACTACTGAAATACAAGCTCGGAGGGCACAGTAATAAAGCTGTGAGTAGCATGCTGCACCCCGCTGTCCTTCGAAACTTCATTCTTATAATCCACGGTCAATGTACAGCCCGGCCTGTGTAAACAATTAATCCTACACTCTGGGTAAGCAGGTAGAAAACTTCTTCCAACATTCCTCTACAACTCTCAAACTGACATGACATGGTTATCTTTAAAAATAGAAAAGTTGGCAGCATACGAACTTTTTCAATGTTGCTATGCGGTTATGAGAGAATATTCAAAAGTTTTACCTACATGAAAATTTTAATATTGCCAGTATAAAATATTTCAATAATCCATCATCAAGACGGCACATTTAGCTACTCGCGTGTGGAAAATAGGCGCCACAAAGTCAATGCAACATGATATAAGATCGATTTTAGTAAAAAGGGGACTCAGTTTATCGTTTTTTTTTTAAACTATGAATAACTAATAATTCTAGCATTTCTATCAAGTTTACGTAGTTCTAATATAGGACAAAAAAGATCTGTAAAACATATTTCTACCCGAATATGCTGTTTTTGGACAAAGACAATTTATCGACTGATATGGCAACAGTGGATTGCTAGAAAATGACAGCGTCATACATGTTTCACGTGCAACGGAAAGAGAGAAGAATATCCCTATCTAACCAGTGCTTCATTCTAAACGTTGGATGCCTTATAGTTATTGATTTTATGTCATATATAGATTTTGTGGCTGCTGCTGCTGCTGCTGCTCGTTGTGATGAGTGTGATGAGTTGTTTGAAGAGTTAGTCTTAAATATTTGAATTTATTCACAGCCCGGATAGGTTCTTGGTGTAGAAAAACGGTATTCTGTGGTGAGAGTCGGCCTCCCTTCCTGAAGACCATATGTTCTGTCTTTGTTGAATTGATTAGTAAGTCATTTCGATCTGCCCAATTTACTAGAGCGGTTATACCTTTTTGAAGTTCCTTAATGTCTTGTGACCCTATAACTATGTCATCAGCGTACGTAGATATATATCTGAACCACTTTTGCGTCTTTCCTTATTGCCTGTACAAGATCGTGTGTGGCTACATTGAATAGTAAGGGGCTGAGGGGGCCCCTCTCGAGTACGCCGTTAGTTTCCGTAATTTATTGCGTAATTGTTTATCGTTAATTCCTTCGAGCATTCAATATTGTAATATTAATTCGTATTCAATATGAAGTGGATTTTACTACTGGTGATAATATGTTCCATCATCAGGAAGGCACCTGCATCCAATGCTATAATTGTAAAAAAAAAAAAAAAAAAAAAAAAAAAAGATTGCCATGGTCTCTCTAAGGCAGTGGTTCTGAACCCGTAGAAGTCTGCGGACCACTCAGGAGGAAATTGAATCATGTACGGACCCCCCCCCCCCTCCCCCCCCCTAATACAACTTATCAGTTGTAACCCTCCTCACTAACACATATTTTAAAGATATTTCAATTCAAAACCTAATAGTCATCTCCGCGAATACATTCAGACGATTCTCGTTCAACGCACATCGTTTTCGAAATCCGCATTTATTGACCACTTTTTTATACGTGCTGGTGGACCCTTTCTCTCGCGGACCACTCCCGAGGCACTCGCAGACCACTGGTTAAGAACCACTGCTCTAAGTCGACCACTGTGACGTGTAGCAGCTCTAGTTTCTGCTCAAGATATGCTGTGATCTCTATAGATTGGTGTTGGATCTCGAAATAACTGCCTGCCTGGAAAGAGTAAACTTGGCCGCTGTGATCTCCCAGCTGTGCATCCAGGCTCATCTTCAGATTAGCAATGAACGTTGAGAAGACTGATCAATACAGAAGCTGTGCACCCTGTCAGCAGTGAAAGAAAATCTAATCGTCCCACAGCCAGTCATGTGGAGGACAGCACGTCAGGCGACATTGAATAAAACGACACAACTACAGTTCGTTTATACAGTAGACGAATAAACAGAAGAAGCCCGCGAATAGAAGGTTGACTGACAAGAACTTCCGGCTGACGCTGATACTGGTTCACACCATCACAGGTTGTGTAAAGTGAAGAAACAACTAACAATTTCCTTTTGTGAATGTTAATCGAAAGAAATCATAAACCCCTATCGATGTCGAATTGGCAGGTGAACAGCTGAAGGAAGTAGGTGACTTCTGTTACTTGGGAAGCAAAATAACCAGTGATGGACGAAACAAAGAGGATATAAAAAGTAGGTTAGCACAGGCAAGGAAAGCATTTCTACAGAAAAGGAATCTCTTGACGTCGAATATTATAGACTTAGGTATTAGGAAGTTCTTTTTTTTTTTTAAGCCTTTGTCTGGAGCGTGGCGCTCTATGGAAATGAAACTTGGACTATTGGTGCAGCAGAAAAGAGGAAAATTGAAGCATTTGAAATGTGGTGTTACAAGAGAATGATGAAGATCAGATGGGTAGATACGGTTACAAACGAAGAGGTATTAAGACGAGTGGGAGAGGAGATATGTTTCTGACAACTGCTAATGAAGAGAAGAGATAGGCACTAATAAGACACCCAGGAATATGAAACTTAGTAATGGTAGGAAGGGTCAAGGATGAGAACAGCAGGGGTAGACCAAGGTTAGTATATGTTAAACAGATTGCCTCGGATGTAGGGTGTGGTAGCTATGTAGAGATGAAACGATTAGCTCAGGACAGGGAAGCATGGAGAGCTGCATGAAACCAGTCGAAAGACTGAAGACTCAAACAACACAATCGAATGTTAAACATTATTAATCGTGACCGCACTCCATTGAAATTACAAACAGTGGAGTGATTTAAACAATTTATTAAAAATAATATAAGTTATTGTGATGAATATTCAGTTTCGTTTATCCGTCTGACGTATTTTGGAAAGAGACGCATTTCCCACACGATGATGAATTGTGACCATGAACATGAATTTCAAACGTGTGCCAGACAAACGTTGAGGAAATTTAAATATTTTTAGTTCTGAAGTTCATTTCTACATGAATAATCATGGAGCACATTAAACCGTGCTATTTTCACAGTTTTACCTCCGTGAATGGTTGTTCAACGGATATGAGGATAGATTTCTTAAAGAAATTAAGAATCCATCTGCCCTTTCCTGTGAAGATCTCACGTCAGTGGACAGCAGATACATAAACAGTCACAAGTCGTGGACATACTGTAATTACATGAACATTTGATTAGGTTTCTAAGTTCGAGATTCTGCAAAAGGCAGAGATGAATGCTGAAAAGTGTAATATTCCACTAAGGAAAACAGAAAATTACTAATTCATGAGATTCCGCCAAAGGCAGAGATGAATGCTGAAAAAGTGTAATAGTCCACTAAGAAAATCATACAATTACGTGTCCAAGCTATTTCGCCAAAGGCAGAGATTAATACTAAAGGAGTGTAATATTCCACTATGAACACCATAATTTTACATATCCAAGAGATTCTGACAAAGGCCGAGATGAATACTGAAAAAGTGTAATATTCCACTAAGAAAACCGTAATTTTACGTATCCAAGAGATTCTGCCAAAGACAAAGATCAATGCTAGAAGACTGTAATATTCCACTAAGAAATCTATAAAATTACGCATCCATGAGATTCTGCCAAAGACAGAGGTGTTAGTTAGTTATTGTTGTTTTAAGGGGCGGAACTACGAGGTCATCTGCCCCTAAGACAAAGGTGAATGCTGAAAAAGTGTAATATTCCACGAAGAAAACCATAAAATTACGTATCCAATAGATTCTACCAAATTCAGAGATGAATGCTTAATAAGTGTAGTATCCCAGTAAGGAAACCACAAAATTACGTATTCAATAGATTCCACCAAAGACAGAGATGAATGCTTAAAAAGTGTAATATATCACTAAGGAAATCAGAAAATTACGTATCCAAAGGGAGAGATGAATGCTGAAAAAGTGTAATATTCCACTAAGAAAACCATAAACTTGCTATTACAAAGGATTCTGCCAAAAGCAAGGAACCCATAAAATGTCAAGGGGTTACAGATATTACATTCTGAAGTTCAATCCCATTGTGTACACTGTACACGATACAGTATCGAGTCGAGAAATACCGTATACTTTGATAAGTACAGCAATGCTCGGGATATTCTGATTTAAAATGTCGTGACTGTGGCCATTTCAAGGAGTTGCTAGTCAGATTTGAAACACCTGGTAACACTTCGGGAGTGATGAACCAAATACAAAACTACTTAAATTAGCCGAATTACCTTGTGTAATGATAAATAATAATTGTGGAAACGATGTCCTAATAGATATTTCCTCCTCCGCTGTCTATAACCCACCCACCATCCCCTTTTTATAACATGACTTATATAATGAAATTCCAGATGTGTCGGCAATTGTGGGCGTGATTTACAAGTGTAATATTTAAAGAAACTTGGGTGGGAATCACTTGAGGCTAGGAGGATGAAATCTAGACTCTGCGCTATGTACAACACGTATACAAATCAACCAGCATGGGGTGAGCTTAGCAAACGTATGGAAAAGCCTACTTACAAGGGTAGGAGCGATCATCCTTTCAAAGTTAAGGACCGGCCACAGCGCAGCGAACAAAATATAGTAAATATTATTTCGTAAACCGTGCCATTGATAATTGGAACTCTCCACCTGCCGCAGTCTTAGAGCCTTTTCCCAAACATATAGGTGTGTTTAAGAAAAGACTGACTATTTGTGTAAATACTCCAGTTTAATTGTTAGTGAATTGTTATGTACAATTATTTATTTGTTATGTATATCTAATTTGCCACCCGGGGACACACCCCCAATTGCAAATAAACGAATGAATGAATGAAATAAAATGTTGCCAACCCCACACATAGGCCTACGGTACCGAGTGGTGTTTGTTTAATGCTGCGATCGCTCTATTCGTTCGCTTCGTTGTGTTTATATATTAAAAAGGCTTTACATACAAAAACAAACCTAACCTGGGGCTAACGCCCCAGGCCCCCTTGCTTGTAGTACAAGCAGTAATTTTCGGCCAGACAGAAGCCAATAGTATCTCACTCCGCTTCTTAAGCCAAACGTTTCTCGCGGAGCTCGTTACGCATGATATGTGTCGTGTATTTTGTGTACCATACATTGGCAACAGTGAAATGACGTCTCGGTAACAGATGAACTCACCTAATGCGCCTCTTTCAGTAGCAGTTGAGCAACGACAAACCATGACAGTTGCCGTCGTTAAACGCACAATTAATAACGACTAAAGTCACATATTTACGTACTTGCCACGGTGGGTGAGTGGATAGCGTGTCAGTCTACTAACCCCAAGATTGCAGGTTCGCTCCTGGCTGTGGTAAGTGATTTTTGAAAGGCGGCAAAAATACGACACGCATGTCATACGATGTTGGCATGTCAAAGAACCCATTTGAATTCAGAAGGCCGTGTTCATAATGTCAAAATTAATCTCGGGAGTTTCCGCCAACACAAAGTTCCTAATTCCTAAGGAGCAGAGGAGAGGCAGAGCATCATTCAGATAGGCTCTCAGGAACCCATAGGAAAGACATTGGGAATCAGTAAGGAGATCCGATCCCAGGCTGAAGAGGGCAGGTCTGCTGCGGCACACCTTCAGAGACCAAGATGCCACTCCGAGGCGATAGGCATGCATACCAAAATGATAGGGGACCTAACGGAAAATGGTACCAAAAATGAGACAATAAATAGTGATAAAACCCTCATAAGATGGAGAGGAAGGGAGACAATATATGGGCTGATGCAGACCACACGGAGTAGGGAGCACAGAGAAGAGGAGGACGTTTATGAAGTCATGAGTGTCATGAGGGAAAATCAACAGTTCCAGGGAGCAGAGGAGATACTGAGCATCGTTCAGATGGGCTCTCAGGAACCCATAGGACACAAGGACATACATTGGGAATCAGAAAAGAGTTCCGATCTCAGGTGGAAGACGACAGGTCTGCAGCGGTACAACTTCAGAGACCAAAACGCTACACCGAGGCGATAGGCATGCATACCAAAATCATAGGGGACCTAACAGAAAAAGGGACCAACATTGAGACAATAAATACAGTGATGAAACCCACCGATAAGATGGAGAGGAAGGGAGACAATATACGGGCTGATGCAGACCGCACGGACGAAAGCACGGGGAGTAGGGAAGCCAGAGAAGAGGACGCTGGTTTTGAAGTAGTGCGCCGACGGCGATACAGATCGGACAGGAGAAATAAAATCATCATTGGAACGGATGAATCACCAAATTCCATTTTGCAGGCAGGACAGAGAACCGCTTGGCTATACGTGGGACGACTATCACAACAGACCACCAGTGAGACACTTAAAGATCATTTCTCCACGAAAGGAATTCAAAAACCCACAAGCTGCGAAGAATTGCGAACTATAGAGACAGATAAGGCCTTTAAATTAGGACTTCCCTTTAAAGACTTAAATCAAGTGGAAAAAGCAGAGTTTTGGCCAAAAGGAATCCTCGTGCGGCCCTTTCGAGCCCCCCAGACAGTGACAGTTCAACAGAAGGGTTGATCTGGAACAGGCCCGACGAGAGGGGGGGGGGGGACAGGCAGGGCTGGTGCCCCGGGACCCGGCCCCTCAGGGGGGCCCGGCGTCCTAGGAGGATGGGCGCGATCGAGCATTGATTTACTATTGCCTTTATGTGACTTGAATTTGCTACTGGCAATCATTTAGTGAATATAATGAACTATCTGTGAACATTGTTACAAGGATTGAACACCTTATTATGTCAAGTGGACAATATTTTCCTTTACAAAGCGCTTGTGGGAAGAACAACTGTCTCAAAGCGGTCAACTTAGGCGATGGGGCTTCGCTATTTATTGTTCTCAGAATATACCTGAAGACAGAGAGAGCATTCCATTATTCTAAATTTAGCTTATTCGGCTTATGCACCAATCCTTCAAGTAACTTTCTCATCCCTTCACTTATTTCACCAAGGCCACGAGAGCCTGAGTTGCCCTGGTGTGTTTGGTCAGCTAGCTCAAGAGTTTCAAGTTTGGTGCATCACATTGAGCTTAGATATCTAGAGGTGTTAGTGTATGAAATGAATATATTGTCTAGCTAGACGTATCGTATGCCGTGTAGGCAGCTAAGTAAAATAAATTTCAAAGTAGCGTCCACACAGTAATTCACTTTATAGTTATTGTTGATTTAAGGGGCGAAACAGCGAGGTCATCTTCCCCCTAGTAATTCACTTTCGCACTATGTGAAAATATATAATTGCTGGCAAAAAATCTTGTGAAAGGGTGGGATGATTCTGTTGTAGATATAAGAAATGCATGCGAAATTGTTCATCTTCTCGTATACTGAATTGAGAAAACAATGCTAACATTTGAATACCGGTAATCTGTATGTATAGGTGCAGTATAATTATTATTATAACTGGTTCATTCAATACGATCAACAATCCTAGATACTTGGGTTCGTGCGCAAATCATTTCTGATTAAGGGACACTGGGACTGAAATTTTCAAATTCTATATAAACTGAGGTACAGCTTTGAAATTTTATACCGTTATGAATAGTCATATTATAAACCACTGTGGGAAACGTGAGCATTGTAAGTTGATTAGTTCTCCAGATATTAATTATTTTGTACATTTATTGTGCTAATTATTCAAGTTTTATAAAGGTCAGCCGCGTTAAAAAAAAACAAGATAGTGTAACTTTTAGGTTATATTCTATTGCACTATAACAATTGGAAGAAACCTACGGATCCGATTTTGAATTGCATTAATGAGTGTCAAGAAATTAATTTTTTTTCATATCCAAGTTTTTTTTCTACAAAAAATCGTATTTTTTCCAGTTTGAATTTTTTTTGCAGCCATACCAAAAGTGCAATCTAAAAAACGATCCGCAGGTTTATAGTCATTGCAATGAAGATAATAAATTCCCATTTTGAAAGCAATATCATAAGATTTATGACGCGAGTAACATTTTGAATGCCTGAAAAAGTGAATCCGAGAAAACAGCAATTTTCTAAAATGATGCACAATTTACAAGGTTTCAGCTTACCAATGACATTAGGATTGTCCTACAGCATAGGTGACAACCTCCTTCTTCTGTTTTGCAGCCTCCTCCTTCATTTCTGTTAGTTTCACCTTCCGTCGACTTGCCTTTCGCTTCTCCAATTATGACCGCGGACTTACATTCTTCCTGCGACTGTCACATCTTTCAAGTGTTTATGCTGTGACATGAGATACTGAAGTTAGTCTTATTCCTGATTTCAACTCTGTTGTAGCACTACACCCCATGTAGAATTCTGCTACAGAATTACTAACAGCAATTTCAAGTATCTTCCGTGAAATAAAAATCTCCTTTGGGCACTTCCTCCAGATAACAGAATGCAGACTCTCATTCTGATTTTCAGTAGCACCACGGATGTATCTGGATAGTAGCTCATCGGATGCCATCTTTTGATAAACAGGCATAATCTTGACAACTAAGGGTTCTAAAAGTTCTACAGCCATTTTGTCATGACTCTGTGGTGTTTTACCAGCTGCGATACTTCGATTGTAGAAACACCAAGACTCAGAACCTTCAGGACACTTACTGTGCTGGGGCGATTAAAGGACACACCGTGCATTTTAAAGCTTCGCCAGGGCTTTAAAAATGGCGGAATTCGGATAAAAACACTGCTATATGATCCGCAGGGGATAGGGGTGTATTAATATGGAAAATACCGAAAATCGACATTTTCCACAAATTTCACTAAAATTTCAGTCCCAGTGTCCCTTAAGGGACTTATTGAAAACCTATATTACTATTGGTACTAGAATTGGGAAATGTATCCAAAGACTGAGACTAAGGTAACATTCCAGTATTTTTCTGGACTGCGTGTATAATTTACCAGGAGAAAAATGACAATTAGGATATGTCACCGAACCACTCAACTTTGTTTTCCAATTCCTCTCATGGAACGTCAGTAGTAAGGGCAGATGACCTACCATAGCTGTTCCGCCCCTTAAAACAACAATAAGTAACGTCAGTGATAGGGGCAGATGACCTAGCTGTTCCGCCCCCTTAAAACAACGAGTAACTTCTGTGGTGTGCATGGCGATGGAGAAATTAATATATTGCATGTAGGCAACTGCGCAGATTTTCCTAAGACCAAATATTTGAACTCTGCTTAATTTAGAAGAAAATTAAGATGAAGTATTGTCGAATATTAATATACTGTAAATACAATTTTGTTTTGAGCTGGTGCAGTGGCTGTTATTATTATTGGACATTTCTACCATGTTTATTCCAAAGAGCAGCATCGATCTGCAAAGCACTTATTTTCCAGGACGCGAAGATATTTTATCCCTTGCGAATCAAGCCATTTCATGATACGCTTTAACGTCTCAGTACCGTTAAACATAAAATGAGTTGCTCGCTTTATCTACGACTTGGAAATGACTCCAGTTCCTGACGAAGCCGCGGCAGGAATGCAGGATTCGGCCTCCCGACTGCGGTGTCATTCGTAGTCTTACTCAACAGTTCATAATAGGCCTATTTGTCGTTACAGTTGTTAATTCATTAAGGGGCTTGCGACATTTAACCTGTGTACTTGTTAGCTAGTAAGTCTAGTGTCACTGGCAGGCAATGAACCATTAACGCTCGGTAAATTATAAGATTCTCAAACAGCGAACAAAATAGAAAACCAAGAAACGTGCGAATTGTGTAGACTTAAGGGGAGGCTAGTGGTTGTATAATAAGAGAGGTGTATTGGCAACATTATTGCAACTATTTGTCATGGAGAGTAGGAACTTAGACCCTCCTAAAACCAACCACTGCTGGACGAAAAGCAGGGTATACAGTGTGCTGTGATATGGCCTCTGTGACATGATCAATCGCATGCAGTATTCTTAGTTGCGGACTGGGAAAAGTAGGAATGCGTTTCCTGTCGCGTCTATTACTGTAATTATTAGGGTTAAGAGTAGGGTAGGTGTCCCTGGACTTGAAATAAGGTACTATCCCGGCATTTGACTGGAGGGAGAGTGAAAAACTCAGGATAGCCGCTGTCAGCACCGGGATTCGAACCTCTGATCGGCTCACTTGCTGTAGACCCCCATCACGGTCATTGGTGACCTAATTTTTGCAAATTTTTCCGGAGGAGGACCCCTGGACCCAACTCTGAGCTTGGTGATATTCCATACCCCCAGATCTCCGGTGTGTCGACTCTCCCATAATCTTGGCTTAAATCTTCCCCCGATGGTCACCAGTCATAGATAGGATTGGGGATTTTTAGGGGAACTTGGCTCTAGTTTTGCTTACTGCAAAGCAATTTTAAATTATAAGAAGTCCACTGACTGCAAATTACAAAATATACCGGTAGTTCAAATTCACATTTTTTTTTAAACAATCACTGATCAGCTGCAATCTACTGATAGCACATAATAAATAACGACTTACGAATGAGTATACCTGTGGTTAATTATGAAAATATATTTTGATTTTGTTTAATGTACAATGACACGTGATCGCCGTTCAACCAAAACACTTATCAGTGCTTAGGCTTAGACCCAAGGGCGTGACTCTTCAAGGTCAGCAAGTTTTAAGAATGTCAACATAAAAACCGTATATGTAAGCTAAAACTTATTTTAAAATACGTCTTTACTTTGTGAAAAAATCATGTTTAAATTATGTAAAGAGATTACGTCATATGTCACAAAGGCCGTAGTTCTGCACAATGTACAGTTGATTAATTTTTGGATCTTGGGACGTCTCAGTCATCAGTCCTTTCTACTTACTGTGCGTGTAGAACTCCATCCGACAATCTATATCTGAGGTTAATTCCACATCCAATCATATATTTTAAATTAATTTGGGATAGAATTGAGGAGGAAATGAATGAATGTACGATGGTGCAACTACAGCCTTTGGCTATAGGGTTAAAACAATGAATAATGGAAAATAGGCTGAGAATCACCCACCTGTTTCCGAGTTCATGTGAATTTTTTCCCCAAGTTAAATATTGTAACAGCGATGAAATTACAATCCGGTAAATGCGTATTTTTTTCAAATTTGTGTACGACAGACGAGCATATTGCTGTTTTTTTTTTTTGTTTTTTTTTAGGGGCGGAACTACGAGGTCATCTGCCCCTCTTAACACAGATTAAAGAATACAAATTTTGAATTGAATTTAAAATTTTGAGGTGGACATCTAAATTTCAAAAGACCAAAAATTAATAAAACAAAAACAAACAATTAAATAAAAAATAAAAATTATAAAAATTAACAAAAATTACGGAAAAAACAAAACATTATCATTCAAAAACGAACAAGTCGTTGAGTCAATGTTCACTGGAAAATTTAGATTGCTGGCCCTAACCCACTCTCACTTATAAAGCGGATAACGCGATCAGCAGCCACCACGTCATCGGCTAATATAAGTTTGAGTGTCGTCTGCAAACCAAGGTTTCTTCGTAAGTCAGCAAGATCCACACACTCGGTGAAAATGTGGGCCACGGTGAATACGGCTCCACAGGTACAAAGTGGGGGGTCTTCCCTTCTCATTAGGTATGAGTGGGTGGATCTTGTATGACCTATCCTTAGCCTACACAAAATGACGGACTCCCTCCGGACCCGGAAGGAGCTCCGCCACACGCGAGTAGTTCCCTTGATCGCTCTCAGTTTACTGGGCAGTGGGTCAGCTAGCCACTGACTCTCCCAAAAAGCCAGAACTTGTAGGCGTAACTGAGAGCGAATATCTCTAGCGGGTACCTCCATTGGTCGAGGTGGTAGTGATACCGCCTCTTTTGCAGCTTGATCCGCTAACTCATTTCCCGCAATTCCCATGTGGCTTGGAAGCCACAGAAAGGTGATTCGAGTGTCAGCGTGGCACAGCCCGGCTAGTAGGTCATGGATTCGCTGCACTAGGGGGTGTTGCGGGAAACATGTAGCAATTGACTGCAACGAACTCAAAGAGTCGGTACACACGAGAAAGTGGATTCGTGCATCCTGTAGTGCAAACTGCAGAGCTTCATAGATGGCAACGAGCTCCGCAGTAAACACACTACAGGCCTCAGGCAAAGAGATCTTGG
Organism: Meconema thalassinum; assembly: GCA_946902985.2. Lineage (NCBI taxonomy): Eukaryota > Metazoa > Arthropoda > Insecta > Orthoptera > Tettigoniidae > Meconema > Meconema thalassinum. The sequence continues at coordinate 68,631,502 of OX336397.1, forward strand.
TATTTGCACCATCAATAACGTAAGCACAACCCACTTTCTCGTCCACCTTCGAACCATCCGTGTATAGAATGCCAGCGTCCGGAAATTGGTGAACTATGCTGTGGAACTGCCTCCGGTAAACGGACGCATCCGTGTTCACCTTAGGACCTTGGTGAAGATCTAACCGAATTTCCGGACGCGGGACTTGCCACGGAGGCACCTCGCTAGATGTCCGGATCATACAGGGACCTACAGCCACTCCTATTTCAGTGCACGAGCTATCAAGTCTAATACCAACCGGCCGAGTGGCACGAGGCCGGTTGGCGTAACCCTGGTGGTTTTGGGTACCGAAGAGAGCTTGATAGGTCGGGTGTTGCGGCATTTGACGCACATTGGCAGCATATGCTAAAAGCATATGTTGGCGTCTATAATTTAAAGGTGGAACACCCGATTTGGCGAGTAGGCTGGGTATCGGGCTGGTCCGGAAGGCACCGGTAGCCAGCCTAACGCCACTATGGTGGATACTGTCCAGCATTTTCAAGGTTGCCGGCCTTGCTGAACCGTATGCCGCAGAACCATAGTCTAGCCGGGACAGGACGAGGGCTTGGTAGAACCGTAGGAGCACCGCACGGTCAGCCCCCCACGTAGTGCCACTAAGAAACCTGAGCATGTTCAGTTTCCTGAGACATGTCATTTTCAATTGCCGTATATGGTGCTGCCACGTTAACTTGCTGTCAAAATGGAGCCCCAGGAAGCGATATGTGTCAACCAACGGCAACGCAGCATCCCTGAGATGTAGTTCAGGGTGTAAATGTAGCCTCCGTAGCCGACAAAAATGGACGACGGAGGTTTTCGCTGCTGAAAAACGAAAACCCCGGTCGTGAGCCCACCTGTCGACCCGGTTGATGGCTAGCTGCAATTGCCGTTCCACGACTGCCATACTTCCAGAGCTGTAATGCAGAGCTAAATCATCTACATACAGCGATGGAACTACCGCGGACCCGGCGGCGGCAACAATGCCATTAATGGCAATCGCGAACAAGGTGACACTCAGCACTGAACCCTGAGGAACTCCATTTTCTTGGGTATAGTACTGCGATAATGTCCTACCGACCCTTACACGGAAGAGTCGGACGGACATGAAATTCGCAATGAAAGTCGGTAAGTTACCACGGAGTCCCCACTTGTGAAGGGTGGAAAGGATCCCGTAGCGCCATGTGGTGTCGTAGGCTTTCTCGAGGTCAAAGAAAACCGTGACTAGGTGCTGCTTCCGGAAAAAAGCCTCCTGTATGGCGCTCTCAAGTCGCACCAGATGGTCAGTGGTGGACCTATGGGAGCGAAATCCACATTGGTACTCAGACAGGAGACCTTTATCCTCCAAGAACCACACCAGTCGACGGTTCACCATCTTTTCGAGCAGCTTACATAGGCCATTTGTCAAACAAATGGGCCTATAGCTGCTTACAAACTTGGGATCCTTTCCAGCCTTAGGAATCGGTATCACGATCCCCTCTCGCCATTGAGATGGAAACTCCCCTTCAATCCATATACGATTGAAGAGGATCAACAGTTCTTTCATACTGGATTCGCACAGATGTTTTAACATTTGATTATGTATGTTATCCGGTCCAGGAGCCGTATCCCTGCACAGTGCAAGCGCACTGCGCAGTTCCCATTCAGAGAATGGTACATTATAGGACTCCGAAGCAGCAGTGGCAAAGGACAAGGGGTGAGTCTCTGCCTCCCGCTTCAGAGTCAGAAATGTAGGATCGTAACTCCCGGAGCAGGATACATCGGAGAAGTGCGAGCCAATGCTGTTGGCAATGGCGAGATGGTCCGTGATGATGTCCCCATTGATGGACACTCCGGGTATCGATAGTGATGTCGGGAGTCCGGAGATCCGACGAAGCTTAGTCCACACTTGAGATGAAGGAGTATGCGCCGTCATGGACGACACATACTTTTCCCACGTCGTTTCTTACTCTCCCGAATCAGATATCGGGCTCTAGCACGCATCCTTCTGAAGGTGATAAGGTTGGCCATAGTGTTTTGCCTCCGATAGCATTTGAAAGCACGTCGACGATCTTTAATGGCTGCTGCAATCTCGGCTGTCCACCAAGGGACAAGCTTCCGGCGTGAGTTGCCGGATGAGGAAGGTATTGTTTCCTCAGCAGCAGTCAAAATACCATTCGTTATGTGAATGGTATGATCGTCGACACTCTCAAAGGTATCTTCGGCAAACACCGCACGTGCCGTGAAAGTTGGCCAATCAGCCCGACGGAGAAGCCATCGACTTGGTAACTCGATGGCTCTCTGGTTCGGAAGAGTAACGATAATTGGAAAATGGTCACTATTACAAAGGTCATCGTGTACACCCCACTGTAGCAGGGGAACCAGCGCACGACTGCACAGGGTAATATCGATACTTGAATAAGTACCGTGTGCAATAGAGAAGTGCGTAGGCTCCCCTGTGTTCAACAGACACAGGTCCAGCCGCCTGATCAGCCTCTCAAAATCTCTCCCTTTACCGCTAGTGGTAGCGGAGCCCCAGATGGTGTTGTGGGCATTAACATCTCCCAGAAGGAGAAAAGGAGGGGGAGCTGAGAGACTAGATCCACCAGCTGGTCGTAATCCGGCTGAGAATCAGGTGGGATGTACACGTTACATACTGTTGCCATTACTGGCAACGAAGTACGAACTGCAACTGCCTCTAGCTGAGTACGCAACGGCACCTCTTCACTAAAGAGGCTAGAGTGGACGAGAGTGCAGACGCCACCAGCGGCCACAGCTCCGTCCATCCGGTCTTTAGAGAAGAGTTTGAAGTGTCGCATTGTTGTCTCATGTCCAGGACGAAACCTGGATTCCTGAAGACAGACAATGGTTGCCGAAAACGAAGATATTAATTGTCGTAACTCAGCGAGATGAACAGAATAGCTATTACAGTTCCATTGTAATAGTGCCATGGTGTGGACTTAAGTAGAAGTGGGTCTTCTACTTATGCTTGACCGTTTGCCACCCTTCCCCATCTCTAGTTGGAGATGATGGGGCAGGAGAGCACACCTCAATCTCCACATCTCCGTCCGAAGACGAAGAAAATGGAGCGGGCGCTCTCTTGGGTTGCGCACGGTCGTCGTCGGACCTCACGGGTCTCGCCCTTGGGGAAGAGCGAGGGCGGTGTCGAGGGACTTTCTCCCGGTCCGAAGACTGGGTGTCTGTCCCCGACACGCCCCGAAGAGACTTCTTCTTGGATCGGCGCCGACGTGTGTTTGGGGAAGTAGATGGTCCCTTCCCCACAGACGCCGGGTCCTTATAAAACAAGGTCGCTCCTGCTGGCACCGCTCCACTGGTAGTGGTGGGAGCGGGATGGCTAGCAGATACGTGAGCAGCCCTGCCTTTAGGAGAGGAAGAGAAACGGCGCTGAACCGCTCCCCTCTCCTCCGCCGATCTATTTTCTTTTCTATAGGGGAGTTCCTCCATACGGACGGGCTTGGCTTCAGCAGGCTTCGCTCCCTTGGTGATAGTGGGAGCGGAAAGGCCAGCAGAGACAGTAGCCACCCCGTCAGCAGGAGGGCGAGAGAGACGGCGACGAACCGTCCCCCTCTTCTCCACTATCTTTGTCTTATCAGATGGGCTGGATGACGATCCAGCCCCGGTCGCAGAAGTCTTCTTTGCCTCGTTGGCAGGGGAAGACTTCTTCTCCGACCGTTTCGGAGAGGAAGATGACTTCTTCTCCGATTGCGCCGGTTTAGATGGTATAACCGGCGCCTTTTTCACAATGGCCGAAGAAGGTTGTTTAACCTTCTTCGGGCTGACAGGTCTCGCTTGGACAGCGAGGGGAGACTTTACGATCTCAGAGTAGTTCGTCGTCGAGGGTACAGCACGGGGAACGAAAGTGGCAGGGGTGATAGGTGGCGTCACCTTAGCCGCGAAAGATACCGGAAATTCGGGTGCAGTCATATCACGGTATCTCTTTCGAGCGTCGTGATATGAAAGCCGATCCAATGTTCTGATTTCTTGGATCTTTGCTTCCTTGCAGAACTCAGGGCACTGCTTCGACCGCGGAGAGTGACTTCCTTGGCAGTTAGGACACGTCGGGGGAGGCGTACACCCCACACCGTCATGTGCCCCCTTGCCACACTCTCTACACACCGCCTTGGCAGTGCACCTGGCAGAAACATGACCGAATTTCTGGCAATTGTAGCAGCGCATAGGTGGAGGGATGTACGGTCTAACGTCGCAATGGTACGACGTGACCTTCACCTGCCTAGGCACTACATCACCCTCAAAATGAAGAATGAAAGCGCCAGTATCGACGCTATCATTTCCAATTTTCCGGGTGATGCGCCTAATCCTGGTGACGCCTCGCTTCCCCAGATCCCGCATCAATTCCGCGTCGCTGTTTAAAATGAGGTCGCGATGGAATATAACTCCACGGACCTCATTTAGCGTATCGTGCTTCTCAACCTTAACGGGAATTTCGCCGAAATGCGTGCATTCCAGCAACGCTTCGGTTTGCTGCCGGTCAACGGTATGCAGCAGGAGCTGCCCGTTCCGGAGCTTGGAAATCCCGTTAAGGTCGCGATATTTCCCCTCGATTTCCTCTGAAAATAGGATCGATTTTACCTGTTTAAAATCTCCCCCGTCTGTCCTGGTAGCTACTAGGTAGCGAGGAGACCTGTCAACAGGGAACTTCTTATTAAATGCCTCATCCCAAGGCGTATACACCTTGGGATTCGGTCTACACTCCAGAGACGGCTTTTTAAGGGTGCCACCCTGTACAGGTGTCCGTGATCATTTACTACGCATCCCGGACGAAATCCTCCCCGAATACTGCCCACTCCGAACGGGGGCTATCACTGTGGGCGCCACCCAGCCAAGGCAATACCTACCTGGCATAGCAGATATTGCCCGGGGTCCCAGTGCCTCGAACAGGCACTTCCCCCTCGGCATGCACAGGATTTATTCAGCTCCAGTATTCGGCCATGCAGGGACCTTCGTTGTAAGGCGGATACTACTGTAGGGTACATGGCGCACCCACCTGACGGGATGGGGCATACCGTCTAGGCTTTCTGGCCAGATGGCCAAGCTGGTGGCCCTTCCCCTAACAGCATGCATGTTTGTTTCTATTGGTCAAACCAGAGCTGGGACCAGAAAACCAAAATCGACCTTTATAAGGCCCCCTCTAAGTCGCCTTTTACGACAGGCAGGGGATACCGTGGATGAATTCTGCCCTCCCCATCCACAGGGGATCTGAACAAATCAAAAACTGGCAAGTTATTCGGCCATGTCGACCCTATTAGTCGCCTCCTACGACAGGCCATATTGCTGTTACGAGTATCACTGAAGTTCTAATATTATTGATGTCAAAGAGGATCTGCAGAACTTAAAATCTGAACACTGTGCATGGTTACAGTGTTACCTCATCGGGACAGATTTCGATCTGCCAAACGCCAAAACTAAACAGTACACTGAATTCAATGAAAATTATTACCTAGTTTTCGATGGCTTTGCTCGTGATATTTATATTTGTTAATTGAAAATAATGCATTGGTACGCGCTTGTCAGGCTTAATAATCAGACGACTTCGGCCGGACATAAACCCGCGATCTTGGGCATAGCAGTGCTGCATACTACAATTATTATTATTGCTTGCTGGCTTTTTATGTTCTTGTAATTGATTTCGTAATGAACATTTTTCGCAAAATCAGTTTGTGCAAATTTACGAGGATTATAAATTAATTTTACAGAGTTTGGTTATGGAAGGGGGGCCCGGGAGATTCCAGCCCCAGGGCCCGTCGCCGCTCTCCAAGGCCCTGATCTGGAATAGATCCAGGCAGGGAATGACACAGTTGCGAATGTTATTATGGAATGTGGAGGGACTGAGAAATGCAATTAGCCTTCTACCAGACGATATGTTCGAACGCTATGACATAGTGATATTAACGGAAACGATGCTAACGACAGAATGGGCTGCAGGAAACGCATATACGATTAACAGATTAGCGAGACAGGGACAACGAGGGAGACCATCAGGAGGCATCACATGCCTTCAGAATCCGATACTTTCGCCATTTAGAACTATATATGATTCAGAAAACGTCCTTGTGATAAAAGCAAGTTTATGTGTAATCATATGCATGTACTTTCAACCAGAAATGACCCAAGATGAAATAATTGGGGAATTATCACTTGCGCTGGAAACAACAGGTTGCAACGAGACAGTCATTGCGGCCGGCAACTTGAATTGTCGCATAGATAAATACTCTCTCAAAACAACTCATGTCATAGAATTTTTTGAAGAAGCCGGTTTCACCCTCATTAACGAAAGGAATAGACCCACATACTTCTGCCATAATGGATCCAGTGTAATAGATCTAGTTTTCACAAACGAGTTTAATATCAAGGCGGTTCAGCAGAGTACTCTTGGAGAGACTCTAAGGAAACACTTGCCAGTTTTGACAATATTTGAAATGTTCTCCGCCGATTCCAGGAAGTACGGAAGACCACAGTGTACGTCTCGGAAATTAAATCCAGTTTTGTTGAGTGAGTCGGAAATAAGTAAGTCCATGGAGCTAATTTCGTTAGGTAACTTGGACGCAGCAGCGATCAGGTTAGAGTCTCTTATCACAAAAGCCACGTTTGCCACTTCAAGGGAAAGAAAGGCAAAGAGGTGGTTTAATGAAAGTTGCTACATGGCCCGTAAAGAAGCATTAGAAGCTCTACACATAGCTCGCATGGATCCATCAGAACATCTTCTGAAGGTTTATCGGCTCAAGAGGAAGAAGTACAAGGACATACTACAAACGGCCAAAGAATCCTACCACCAGGAGGAAGAAAGAAAACTAATTGACGAAGCAGAAGATAACCCTTATAAGGCGCTGAACCCTAGGCAACCAAAATATCCTAGAAACATTCCAATAGAGACTTGGGAATACCACCTAACAGTAGTTTTACAAGGCAGGGATACCCGTCCTATTATTCAATCACCGCCCTTCCCTATTTTACTAGAGGAATCAGAGCTGCTCTCGGACATGGAGGTCATGATGGCTATACGAAAATCAAAGAATAACAAGGCGTGTGGGCCTGACCTCATATACAACGAGCACCTAAAGCTTGCATCAATAGAACTGAGTAGATGCTTAGTCGCTCTTTTTAATGCATGTTTAAGATATGGTACAATCCCTCACAGGTGGAGAAAATCGACAATAAAGATGCTGTATAAAGGAAAGGGAGATTGTGGGGACCCTAACTCGTACAGAGGTATTGCCCTAGAATCGACAGTATTGAAACTCCTCAGCAATATAGTTTGCATTCGTTTGACAAAGGCAATAGAATCTCATATACCGGAAGAGCAATTTCGTTTTAGGAGGGGACGATCTGCAGCTCAGGCTATACAATGTCTGCAGGCTGACATATAAGAAGCCCTGAAACCACCCGGGGGAAAACAACATGTGGTATTCTTGGACTATGCAAAGGCCTTTGATACCATCAATAGACAAATGCTAGTAAGGAAATTAGACAACATGATTGGTGAAGGCAACTACTTGGCGAGATTTGTTAGGACCCTGTTGAGCGAAAACTACATCGTTATTTCGGACAACATTACAACTTCCAAGGAAATACAGCAGACAATTGGAGTACTGCAGGGGGATCCCTTAAGCCCCATCCTCTTCGCTCTTGCTACGGCAGATGTGGTGGAAATATTACCCCCAAATGTAAAAATATACATTTACGCAGACGATATGGCTCTAATTTCAACCAGTGAAAAGGATTTACAGCAGGCGTTTGACAGAGTTGCGGAGTGGGCGGAAGAGAATGAACTCTATCTGAATGAAAGGAAAACAGATGCAATGACTTTCAGAAAAGGGGGAAGAGGAGCGACAATTCTCTACAAAAATAGACCGCTGGAATGTGTTACGCACTGCAAGTATCTGGGGGTGACGTTCCAGACTCACGGAAACGTCTTCAGGAGGAAGATTGTAGTTTTACGTGACCGTGAATCTTGTGATTATGAGCCACGGGACCTCCTTTTTACGTGGAATCCGAACCACAGGACATGACATTTCACTTCGAAAATCTCACATGCATTGACCGGGAATCAAACCCGGACCGCCTTGGTGAGAGGCATACAGCTAGACCGCTGAGCCACCACGCCCCCTAAAGGAAACGTCTTCATTATTCACATCAAGGACAGAACAAACGCGGCTATAAAGGCCATGAGTGACATACGACATCTCCGAACACTGTTTTTACCTCCTTGGTGAGAGGCATACAGCTAGACCGCTGAGCCACCACGCCCCCTAAAGGAAACGTCTTCATTATTCACATCAAGGACAGAACAAACGCGGCTATAAAGGCCATGAGTGACATACGACATCTCCGAACACTGTCATTACAGACAGCGATGAGACTTTTCTCGCTGAAGATCATTCCTGTAGTTGCATATGGTTTGGAAAGTATTTGGCATCACCTTAAGTATAAGCAACTCGTAGAGTTGGAGAAGGTGAAAGCTACCTACCTGAAAAGGGTAATGTGTCTTTCGAAATTCACTCTTTCTCGGTTGGTGTATGAACTCGCGAAAGAGCCTCCTTTTGTTGAAGACCTCAGATTACAGCTGCTCCTGCCATCTACATCGGGCTATGAGAGACTAATGCAGGAAATGAAGTTAAAGAAAGGAAGCGTATGGCAGGAATTTTATATCACGGATGCGATGACATCGGGGATTGGACGAGGGGTTTCTATGAGATGAGACACTTGATAACCAGATTCGCGGTGCATGGATTCCACTTCAGGGTGTGTGCAAACAAAATGTACCATCAGCCGGATTGCTGGTGCGTGTGTGCCCTCTGCGGCCAAGCATGTGACAGATATCATGTAATGCGATGTGATCAGAGGAAGTTATCTCTGTCACAGTTTTGTACTAGTGATAAGTAATTAATGATGATGATGATGTTCGAGGAAAAGATAAGTCATGTTTAATTCAATTGCATATTTTGTGCTCTAATAAATTTATTAATTCCTCTACTAGAAAGCGCTACAGTGTTCAAGGAGCTTAGATATCTAACCTCCTTGACTTTCATAGTGATTCAAGGAACAACGAAATTCGACGTGCAAGCTACCCTTTGGGTGTCAAATAACAAAGCTTGCACCCGGCACCGAGGCCATACGATATAATTATTATTATTATTACATATTTACGTAATTTAGCACATATTTCCTGTGCGGTAGTGATCTTGGACGGTAATTTCAATTGGTAATGACTCCCGGAATATCAAATAAGGTATGAAAATCATGAAAATGACATAATTTAGCCAAATGCAATTGTAGAATCCAGGTTCATCACTCCCGAAGAATTACTTATGTTATTAGTGCACAGCCTACTAAATCAGAATGCACCTCCCAGATCCGCTTGAACAAAGCTTCTTGGTTGTGCTTACTGACTCTGTCCTTTTCACACTGTAGCAATCTTGAGCTCATAAAAATGCATTGTGCGGAAAAATTCAGCAACAAGAAGGACATGTTTTGCTTGTTTTTATTTTGCCTCGGAAAGAGCAAGATAGTCAAGGCCATGTGTAATCAAGTATGCAACATAGAGTAAACACAATCAATTATATAAGAATCTAGTTACCATCAGTCCAGTGTTAGATGGCAGCACTTAAATCCGTCGCTAGCGTCCTCATATAAATCCCCAGTTTCCTGTACCGATGCAGAAAGGTATTTGATGGAATTAAAGTGGAGAACAATTGGACCATTTCACATATTTGGGCTGTGTATTCTCCTAGAATGGTAGTATAGAGTTAAAATGTAGAAAAGCCAATACAATAAGTTCTCATTTGAGATCAAGAAGAAAGTTGGTGTTGCAATGAAATTCTCCCTACATCGCTCAGAATTCAGATTAACTTTGCCGTATGGGAGTTAGAGCTGGGTGTATTCAGGATATCTCATGCATACAGTAAGCTAGAGCTTACTGATTTGAGGGCAGGAATGATTGGTTGTAGGCCTACTAACAGATGAGAGCAATGACAGGAGGAACTCGTAATGAAGAGATAAAGTTAGAAATGTGCACGTTAGTTGTTCGTATGAGCCGACTCAGATGGTAGGGTGGGGAAAAAGCTAAAAATAAATTAAAAAAGTGACAGTCAGTCTGAAAGACTAGACTTTGGATCATTTTAAATGGTACAAATGCTGAAAAATGCTAGAAAGGCTGGAGGCTTCTCGCTCCGCTCGAAGCCAAATACTCTTGACATGTTAGAAAATTATCTGCATAATACTTATCTTGCTTTATAATACTTTACCTTGTTTCAAATTACTCGCGAACGGCAAGTGCAAATCAAGGGCAAAGCAAGGTCAAGCGCGCGGGATGCCGTCACGCTCACCAGAGCGCGCGGGGACGTGCCCCTTCCGTCCAGTCTAAAAACACTTATAGTGGGCGATGTATTGAAGATAGAGATATGCCCTCGCGGACTTTTTGTAGAACTTTTCATGCTGACCAATTCTTACGCTCATAGTATATTGATATTTTTAACGGTTTGCCCAGCGTAAGGTTAAGAAGCGCACGGACGCCAAGTTTGATTTCGACTTTTTCACTGAAATCGTTACTGCTTGGCTTCCTTTGATCATACAAAAATTATTTTCTACAGAATCTTTCCTCGAGATATCCTTTACAGAATGGTGAATGAAAACCGCATCAAAATTCATCCAGTGGTTCTCGAATTACCCGTGACATCCAAGAATCGGGGATTTTTGTCTTATACTAACGAAGTAGAGATTGTCGGGGAACACATGAACCAAGCGGTACTATGACGTCACCCACCTCAGTGCATCTGGGTACATTTCGTCTCGTCACCGTAACGTAACGCCAGACCCCAGCGTAACAACGAAGTCGACAAGATCATTTAAAATGATAAAAATAAATAAGAAGATTTCTGATACAATAAAAGTAATTTGAATGGGGGAGGAGAGATTAGCCTTGGAGTTTAAAGAACTCAGCTATAGAGGGTAAGAATAGCAGAGACAGATCAGGAGGCGATAGTTTGATTCATTCACAGAGACTTGCATACCACACTGGACTATCATGGAAATCGTTGTTGTTGATTCTTTAGGGGCTTTCCGACATCATGGTCATGTAGCCCCGTGTACTTGGATGTGCGTAGAATTTGTCTGATAACCCGTGTCACTGTAGTGTCTGTACTATTGTTTGTATTAGTAATTGAGGTATAAATTGGGTAGGAAGCGGCCGTGGCCTTAAGTTAGGTACCATCCCGACATTTGTATGGAGTAGAAGTGGGAAACCACGGAAAACTACTTCCAGGATGGCTGAGGTAGGAATCGAACCTACCTTTCCTAAGTTTTGCCTCGCGAGACTGAGTGTACCCCATTCCAGATTTACAATTCTTGGCATAGCTGGGAATCGAACCCCGTGACAGTCAAGAATGCTGGCCACTACGCAACGAGGTGGACTATAATAATGGAAATCAATTAATGATTTTTAATTTGCTTGAAATCTGGGCACAGACTGCGCTATTCCCATTGATATTGATCCACCTTTCTTAATTTTCTTCCCCATTGATCTCTGCCAGCGGCTTCGTTAGTTAGTTATTGTTGTTTTAAGGGGCGGAACTACGAGGTCATCTGCCCCTCTAGCGGCTTCGGTGGCATAGTCGGTAGCATGCTGAGCTTCTATGCCCAAGATCGCGAGTTCAAACCCGGTCGAAGTCGTCGGATTTTTTAAGAGCGTTAAAAATCCCTCAGTATGCCTTCCTTCGGAGGGGAAGTAAAGCCGGCGGTCCCATGTCATTGATTTATGGCATCAAAAACTACACTTGTGGAAGCTAAAATGTGTAGGTTAGTTTGATAACGCTCTATTAGTTCCAACGATCGCCGCCAGGTGCTGACTGTGATGCCATCTAGTAGCCAAGTCTGCAAGCTAGGTGTCGTTAACGGTAGCATTTGGAGGCAAAAGTAGGAACTACTGCTTGAAATTATTGTCGGTAGTCCTTACTTGAATTGGGGCGTGGTGGCGCACCTCTCAGCAAGGTGGACTGCGTTCGATTCCCGGTCAATGCATGTGAGATTTTCGAAATGAAATGCTATGTCCTGTGGTTCGGATTCCACGTAAAAAGGAGGTCCCGTGGCGCATAATCACAAGATTCACGGTCACGTAAAACTACAAACTTCCTTTCTTCCTTCCTTACTTGAATTAAAACAGATCACACACACTAATACAGCCATCACAATTAACACCGGTTATCAGACAAATTCTACACACACCCAAAATACACGGGACTACATGACCGCGTTGTCGCAGCCCCTAAACTAAGGAATCAAC